>VMOF01000388.1:38932033-40211187 GCA_011764245.1 Trialeurodes vaporariorum
ATTACTTCAGAAAATTGATCAATTTATGTGATACTAGCCGTTCCAAGCACCCTACGGGCGCCCTCCACGGCCAGCATTCTAGGGTTACGGGCTAGTTGGTACCTAGTTGGTAAAAAATGATAAAATGAAACGGAGTATTGGTGCTGAGAATTAAAGAGATGAAAATGTAAGAATGTGAGCGCAAAGCGCTTGTACTTTCTTGTATTAAATAAATAAGTAGAAGTAGAAGTAGAAGTAGAAAGTCCAGCCGCCCCAGCTGCTAGCCATAGCTCGTTATGCTTATGTTTCAAAGCGAACGACTGGACTGTTTTTTTTTTTTGTTTTTTTTGAAGGGTAGGTTATGGGAAACAGAACTCCGACAAACGAGATGCTCTGTGTTGGATAGGAGAATGTGGGCAAGGGTGGCAGAACTCCGACAAACGAGATGCTCTGTGTTGGATAGGAGAATGTGGGCAAGGGTGGCAGAACTCCGACAAACGAGATGCTCTGTGTTGGATAGGAGAGTGTGGGCAAGGGTGGCAGAACTCCGACAAACGAGATGCTCTGCGGTATGGGGGGAAAAGAAGGGGAGGCAGGAAACAGAACTCCGACAAACGAGATGCTCTGCGTTGACACGTGGTATGGGGGAGAAAAAAAAGGGGGAGGTAGCAAACAGAACTCCGACAAACGAGATGCTCTGTGTAGATGAGTGGTATAGGGGAAGAAGGCGGTGAGAATCAGGAAACAGAACTCCGACAAACGAGATGCTCTGCGTTGAGTGGTTTGTGGTGAAAAGGGATAGAAAGTTAGAAGACAGAACTCAGACACTAATATTCTCTTTTGACTGTAGGGTTTGAGAGAAGAGAAGTAGGGTAAGGGATGGTAAATCTGTACCTGTAATACTGGAGAGAAAAACAAAACATAAAAACCATAAAAAACATAAAAACAAAAACGTTCTTGTTGAATCTGAAAAAGCAAAGAACCTCCCCAATAGTGCCATTAGTCTTAAGTGGCTTCAGCTGCCTGCAGGGTAAAGGGGACAATATTTCTCTTCAGAGCACTCTCCTGTAAAATATACGGCTACTTGTCACTGATAAATTAATAATTAGTTTATAACTACCAAGTAGCGGGAGCTGACTGTAGGGTATGTCAGCAGAGGAGTAGGAAGTTAGGTGCCAGAGCTCAGCTGGACTAGATATGCCGAACACTTGTCTGGATCTTTGCTGACCCACTTCTTTATTGACATGCTGATTAACACACTGATTTCCTGACCTTTACCATATAATCCAAGTGTCTACCACATACACAACTTAAATGCTAATCTACCATCTATCTTCTTCATCCTCATCTTCATTGCTTACTACACTACCATCAGAGTCTTCAGACTTAATTTCTGGATCGGTGTCAGACGGCTCTGGATTCTCGCGGATGCTTTGTAGTATGGCCCTTGGGATCTTGTGTTGCTGCATCAGCTCCTTCCATAGTTCTGATGAATGGTCAGACCATCTGATGGCTTTCTGAAGCATGTCAGACCACGTTAGGCATGGGCGTCCATGTTTCCGAGGTCCACCCACAAATGACTCAGCAAGTTTCAAGAGGTGTCCCTCAGGTCTCCGAGTTACATGGCTCCAGTATTGAATTCTTGAGATTGCGATTTGCCGAGTGATGGTGAGGTTTCTGACTAAAGAAGATACTCTAAGGTCCGTTGGCTTTGTAGAGCTTACTTTAAAAAGCAGTTTTAGAGCATTCCTTTCAAAGTGCCTCAAGGATATTCTGTTTTGTCGGGTCACTGCTGCTACTTTCAGGCCATACACAACTGTTGGTGTGATGATACTGGTATACAGTATTGAGATTAAGTCCCATGGTAGTCGGTTCTCCTGTAGGAAGGGTAGTAGACTATACAAAGCTTTATATCCTGCTTTAACTCGGTTTCTAATTGTTTGCGGTCGTTCTAAACTACTTGTTATGGTAGATCCCAGATACAGAAAGTGGTCTACTTTAGGTAGTTTGAAGTCTCCGAAATGCAAGTGGTTTCTTCCTGTACGTCTTCAGGTCTCTCCTTCTGTCCTTCCGGGTCTCTTATTAGTACACAGCTTTTACTCCAATTTACGTTTAGTCCAACTTCTGCTAGTAATTCGCACAAAACAGTTAGAAGTTCCGCTATTTGTTCTTCCGTTTCAAACAGTATAATTATGTCATCTGCAAAAGCAAGTATGCAAGGGAACTTCATGTCTTCTATTTGTTCTAACGTAAAGAATGGTAGCCTTTCTGATGCTGCTTTGATGACAAAATGGAGTACCAATATGAAAAGCATCCCAGAGATTGGACATCCTTGCTTAACTCCTCTGTTAACCTGGAAATATTTTGTATACTTACCTCTCCACCTGACACAAACGTCTCCAGGTAAACAAGCTTTAGTTATTCGCTCAATTAAACTTGCTGGTACACCATAGGATTTCAGCATTTTAAGAATTGCAGAATGGTCTACGGTGTCAAAGGCTTTCTGTAGATCCAAAGATAATACCATGACTTTCCTTCCAGAATTCCATAGGGAGTCTAGGATTCGGCGTAGTGTGAACAGGTGGTCATCTGTTGATCTTCCATGTAGGTACGCAGCTTGATAGGCTGGAATTTCACTGATATGTTTTCTCAGTTGGTCGAGAAGGTAGCTACTATATATTTTGTAGCCAACGCTACTCAGTGTTATTAACCTATAATCACCTGGTTCTTTTGCAGCCGTATTTTTGGTATGGGTACTCTTACTGCTTTAAACCATTCGTCCGGTGGCTCATTCTTTTCCCATATCGCTGAGAAACATTTTGCCAGACTCCTGTAGAATTCATTGAGGCATTGTTTCAGCAGGTCCACAGTAACTTGGTCAGGTCCAGGAGCAGATCCACTTTTCATTTTTCCAACAATTATTTGTAATTGTGCGGCGCTTGGTCCAGGGATTGACTCGTTCTCGATGTTTGTGGTATCTGTTGTGGTACCTTCTATCCATTCTGCATGTCTCTAGAACATTATAGAATACGGTGGGCTCATTTATGTGGCTAAGCAAATAATCCTGAATCATAAGCCGCGATCTCGGAATGTTTAGGTTGCCTTGCCTACCCCCATTCAATTCCCACTGGTGTAGCAAGGCTCTAAAGAGGCAGCTTCCATCCCCTGGTATTACAGCTACTTCAACCGCTCCTGCCTGAACAATGACACTTTCCTTTTCCATTCTACAATACAAGGAGTTTAAATTCTGGACTTCTTAAGATATTTTCTTGATTAAGAATCTGGACATTAATACATTAACTTCTATAACAGAGGAGACAAGAATTAGTTTGACAATTTACACACATATTGGACATGAAACAATAAAATATGCCAATCTCGTGGTGGTGTGCAACCCTCAGTGATGAGAGCCACCACGAAGAAAGGCAACAGATTCGCACTATAGTAGTTCAGTTGAGGGACTGTCCGAAATCACGTTACAATGACAAACCACAGGAGTGTGGGAGTGAAGGAGGATGAATCTTGTAGGTCGTGCTGGCAAGGTTATGGGGAACCTTGTTCGGCTGAGGCAGGGGAGGAGAGTCAGGAACCATATGCCATCTTATTACTATAGCAGTTCGAGGTGAGTCAGGAACCACGTGCCATCTTATTACTATAGCAGTTCGAGGAGAGTTAGGAACCACGTGCCATCTTATGACTATAGCAGTTCGAGGAGAGTTAGGAACCACGTGCCATCTTATTACTATAGCAGTTCGAGGAGAGTCAGGAACCACGTGCCATCTTATTACTATAGCAGTTCGAGGAGAGTTAGGAACCACGTGCCATCTTATTACTATAGCAGTTCGAGGAGAGTCAGGAACCACGTGCCATCTTATTACTATAGCAGTTCGAGGAGAGTTAGGAACCACGTGCCATCTTATTACTATAGCAGTTCAGTTGAGGGACTGTCCGAAATCATGTTACAATGACAACCACGGGAGTGTGGGAGTGGAGGTAGATGAATCTTGTAGGTCTTGCTGGCCAGGTTATGAGGAACCTTGTTCGGCTGAGGCAGGAGAGGAGAGTCAAGAACCACGTGCGATATTGCTGCAACTTTTCGGAAAATCCCCGTAACGGCGGTCACCAGCGTCATGACCCACAAAGCTTCAACAATTCACTATTACTTAGAAGGGATATTATTATACTATACACAGCGTAATAAGGGTTGATGTTAACGCTTATGTAGCCAAAGGAGGGTCTTCGGGAGGTGTGCAAGGGTTTTTCAATTTCTAAGCTTAAATTTAAGTGCGTTAAGTGCGTATTTCTCTTAGCGTTTAGAATCGTAGTGCTCCCATTTCCAGGTTTGATCAGCAAATTCCCTTTCCAATGCATGTATGGCGTTGTCCGGTTATTTCGGTTAAGTTTGAAGGTAAGCAAGCAGGCAAGTTCCTGTAGGGATGTGCCAGGTTGTAGAGAAGACTTTATTTCCGTAGGATGGTTATCTTTAGTCCCATTAGTTGCAATTGTGCAATAAGTTACTGTCTATCTTGCTTATGATGAAGTGTTGTGTATCATTAGAAGTACATCCTTCAGAAGGTCTACCATGACAATCGCTTGTTGTTCGTTTTGAAACGGGTTAAGCTCCTGTGCGGGTAATACTTAGCCGTATTGCTGTGCTGCATACTGTGGCTTGTCGTCGGGATGGCCTTCCTTTGATATTTTCCCTTGTGATCCCCATCTTACATTGATTAACCCTTGCATCACCATGGAGAACCAAGGGGGCAAGGGGAGAGGGAACAAAATTCTCATTTGTTTCAGCTTCCTGTGTCACAAACACTCTCAGAGCCTGGCCAGGTAATTTACTGTAGAGGGGGTAAGGCTGAAATAGCCGGTGGTCAACTATGTAGGGCTGTTCTATCTGAAGGATGAACAGTGGCTGTACAGGGGGGGTGTGTTGAACATGAAACATTGAACAAGGTGTGATCCTGGCCAGTCACTTTTTTCGTGAAGGTACTACTATTGACTTGGGAAGGCAGAGGCTCAAGTGCACCTTTTGTAAGGGCCTATTTTCCGCGTGCACTTCCCCCCTTGACCACCTTTCTTGTATTAAATAAATAAAAAAAAAGATATTGCCGGGCAATGTGTAAAAAGAACTAATAAGACGCGGAGGATACCAAAATAAAAGCGTTGAAAATCGAAGAGGAATTATAAAAGAGAAGCGAGTGCTTAAAGGTTACATATAACGGTGACAATCCACGGAAAAAATAAATGCACAATGCGCTAAGAATGTTTTCTTTAAAAAAAAAAAAAAAAAAAAAAATTAAATCAAGACCATACTGCAAAATATTAGGAACGTTATTCAACGATCCCGAGTGATATAAGTCGAAATGATAAAAATTTAAAGAATAAAATGAAAAGAGAGGAAAGAAGAAGAAAGGCAAACGAATGGTTAATACGAAGAATGGGAGTGCGTTAGTCGAGAGAGATGAGCGTCCGTAAGGAGTGAGAGAGAAGGTTGCGGGTACGGGCGAGCGACAGAAAAATTTTGGAGAAAGAACAAAGTAATCAGTGCGCAAGAGATGACCGACGAACGAACCTCCCCCCTTCACCGCTCTCGCTGTACTGACTCGTCAACTGATAAGGTGAGACTCTGCCGAGCGTAGAGTGGAGGGGAGGGGCAGATCAGAGAATCCAGCTCAGGCGATGGCGCGGAGCATTACGTCACCTCGCTGTCCGTGCGTCGTGCGAAAATGAGTTTTCACTCTTATTTTAAAATTCAATTAGCGGCGCTCACAGACAACTTTTTAGAAAACTAATTCGACAGATTTTTTCTAAATACCCTAAGGAATCATCGTGTCAAATTTGAGGGAAATCGCTTCGGCCAATTTTCGGGAAATAGAAAAAACATTTTAGAGGGACGTCAGCTTTATATATATAATGTTACAACAAGTGTGCTCTACCTGAGAAATTAGACTGGTGGTTGAATGGAAACTTTTGTCTGAAGAGAGCACCTCTTGTTTTATGGGTGCTGTTTCAGGAAATGACCTCAATTGTTTCGATGGGCATCTGAGGGCATTTGGTTCCACACAAGCGCTAGCTAGTTTAAAGCAATTTTCCCAAGACAGCAATTTTTTTTTTTTTTTTTTTTTTTTTACAAAAATTAACCCATGTATCTAGTGGTGTGTTTTTTCACCACATTCCAAAGTTTCTGAAGACCAAATTTCAAGTACAGTAAAAGCTCGCTGTGTCGGACGCTCAGTTACTCGGATTTTTCGCTGAGTCGGATTTTTTTCCCGGTCCCTTGATTTGCCCCATAAGACCAATGTAAAAAACGTCGGCATAAGTCGGATTTTTCAGAGTCGGAATTTCGCTTGTCTCGGATTTTTTTCTGGTCCCGAGATGACTTTTTTTGTTGTTGAGTCAGACAAAATTGCAGATAAACGAATCAAAGAAAGTCCAAGAACAGAATGCCGAGTTCAAGTTTTTGTGCGCGTGTTTATGTCATAAATCAAACCAGCCGACCCAACTTTCATCTCTACCACACGCCGACTTCGCGGCCGGCGCGGCAGTGAGTGATGCGTCGCGCGTCGTCGTGATAACACTAGCTGCAACGCCTGCAAGGACCCCGAGGAGAGTTTCCCATACGATCGGCATTTAATTAAAGACGACTCCACGCCACAGGGCCAAAAAAATGTTGAGCCCTCGCTGAGTCGCTAAGCAAGAGGTACGTGCTATTTAAACGTACGGTCGGCAGACAATCAAACATTCGCTCAACATTGAGGTTATGTAGCACTCCTCGTACCTCGTACACCCTTCGCAAGTCTCGGACGTAAAAGACTTCCAGGATTAGAAGTCTTTGGTCCCGGAAAGGACCGACTTTTTTCGGCCCAGCAGTGTTGCCATGGTGGCATCATTATGGTACAGTACATGTAGCCGGAAACGGAAGACGAAATACGACAGGGTGACAAGATGAGGAAACTGATCGGGAACAAAGGGAGAATGCCACGCGACCAGGGCTGCCAAAACGCGTATAATCGTATCCTTGGCGTATAATTTGATTTGAAAAAAAGTATCTTTTTGCGTATCTTTTAAAATTTGGCGTATAATTTTTTTCTTCCCCGTGTTAAAGCATAGCAGTTGGCGTATCCTTGTAGTTGCAGGATACGATTATACGAATTGGCGTATCTTTTGAAATTGGTTCACGGCAGCCCTGCACGCGACACCAAAGTCTTGGCGCGACACGGCACACTTGGACACTAAGGAGAAGAAAAAGGGGGAGGGGTGAGGAGTCGGTGAAAAGTAAACAAAAACAATGCAGAGTTCAGCTGACCATATGACATATGATTCATCAACGGCACGAGAAAATCTCTTGCGTCGGTGTGATGTGTGATAGTGTGATACCTCCCCCCTCTCCTTCATACTAGACGCAGCGTCCGAAAAGACCAATTCCTTCAGACTTCAGACACCTCCAGCGTCAGCCAGACTCATTGTCAGCCGCGAGCCGCTATCGTGCTCGTGGCGCCGATTCAGCGGCAGGCTATAGCTTCGCGGTAAAATTGATAAGACACCCCTCGGGAGTTGTAAGCGGCAAAACCTCTTTTTCCACATCCGAATTGCTGACACAAGTGTTGAGTACGAAATCGCCAAGAAAATACTGTTTTTTTTACGGGAAACTTCGCGCTGAGTCGGATTTTTCCCCAAAAAATCCGACTCAGACGTAATTTTCATGAGTCGGACTTTCGTTAAGTCGGATAAAAGCCGCGGTCCGAAGACGATCCGACACATCGAGCTTTTACTGTAATTTAAGCTGACTCTCGAAACCTGATTCGGTATATTTTTGCACCTCTTGTCTAACTAGAAAATAAATTTGAGTTTTTTACATTTTTCACCTTTCCTAACTGATTTAAACAATATTGCTCAAGAAAAATAACCTGGAAATTTCTTACAATTCTGGGCATAAAAACAAAGACAAGGCTTTTTTTTTACAATAGGGGATTTTACACCCTTCAAAATACTTTTGGGATCAAACACAAGCCCAGAAATTACTGCGAAGTAAATTAAATAAGACCAATTTCTGATGCGATTATAGGTTTGATGCTTGCTTCCATCCACTTCCATTATCGACAAGTAATCCACAATTTTAAAAATTGCTCTTTAGATTTTTGTTCACTGAGCGTCTAATTTGTACTGGTTTTGTTTTCCAGAAATCTATTTGTATGTCCGTAGTGACGATCAGTCAAATAAGTTACTCGTTTGTTAATTGGTAGGATAGTTTTTTAATTGTCATTTTACGGACTCTCCTCTGTTAGTGAATGCAACTTACAGAGAGCAGGGGAACAAACACCAAAATGCCAGAACGGAAATTTTAAATTTACAGCAAAAGAAGGAAAATAGAAAATGAGAATTTACCATTCAGTTGGGCGCACTCAAGAAGATAAGGTAAACTGATGGCTGCAGCAGTGCGCACTCCATCATGGAAACAAAATTTTAGAAGTGGGACGAGCAATTTTACAACTTCTTCCGTGTAAGGGGCAAAACCTTCCTTCAGCTCACGGGCATAACAAACTAACATTTCACAGGCTGCTGCTTTATCTTCTAAACCTGAAAGTAACGAGACAGATTATTGTTAACATCGCAAAGGCTGATGAAAGAGCAAATACAGAAAATTTTTTAATTCACCGGAATTCAGCAGATTAGTGGTAAATGAGTATTCAATGCAAATTTTTGCAACTTTTATGGCAAAATCTGTTGTCACAGGGCAAACATGTACGATGAATAGCAGAATCCATTGAATTGGGATTTGGTTAATTGAACAAAATTTAATGTTGTTCTTATGGGAGATTTGCTGGAACCGTCAAAACCAAATGGTAAATTGCGGAATCCAGCAAGGCACTTAATCCAGTAAATCAAGAATTTTCCAGTAGGCACAGAAAATTGACATATTTTTGTTCTAGTTTTACCTTCATATAGATCAAAAAGGATTGTGATAAACTATGAATTCCAACTTTCAATCCTCCCACAAACTTTCCAGGACACAAAGAATATCGGACAACTCCTTAAAATAGACTACCCACGATCCTTATCTCAATGAATTTAAGTGTAACTTAACCAACATTAAAGGAGGCATGTGCTCTTTCTGTCCACCACTGTTCAGACTTTTCTTGCAATTTTCAAAAATGCCTACAGGTAATAGGGGTCAGTCCAAGCCAAATCAGACCAAAAAATGATGATTTATGACCCGACCCCCTCAGAATTGCATGAAATTTGGTACACTCATTCTATCCACCTAGATGAGTCTAAAACAGATTTTTTCAAATTTTTCTGATCATTTGTCTATTTTATACAACTTTTCAAAGTTGCCGAAATTTGTAAATTTTTTGCCGAGACTGTTACCTTCAAGAGAGCGTATCTCGAGAACCGCTCTTTGTAGAACATTCGTTGTGGTCTCATTGAAAAGTTCATTTAAATAGCTTTTCAACTATGTGTAACAACCTTGAAATTTTTTTTTAAAATTTTGCTGCAATTCTTGTTTTAAATTTTAAAATTTGAATATCTCAAAATCAGCCACTTTTTAAATTGTAAAAAAAATCAGGAAACACGGAGCATACCTTGAAAAAGACGCCATAAAAATTTCAGCTTGGGACGCCGATGGGATAGTGAGTTATGACTTTTTTTTGTGAGCTTGCCTCCACGGATTTGACGAGTCAAGCAGCCAACGGCTCGGTGCGGTATCCGAGATTGCCACGTCGGAGTCAGCCGCACGGCTGACTTGAACGGCGAGACGACAAGTCCGCGTGGCAACCTCGGGTACCGCACCGAGCTGCAGGCCGCTCGATTCGTCAAATCCGTGGAGGCAAGCTCACAAAAAAAGTTATAACTCACGATCCCATCGGCGTCCCAAGCTGAAATTTTTATGGTGTCTTCTTCAAGGTATGCTCCGTGTTTCCTGATTTTTTTTACAATTTAAAAAGCGGCCGATTTTGAGATATTCAAATTTTAAAATTTAAAACAAAAATTTCAGCAAAATTTTCAAATTTTTCTCAAGGTTTTTACACAATATTAGAAAGCTATTTAAATGACCTTTTCAATGAGACCACAACGAATGTTCTACAAAGAGCGGTTCTCGAGATACGCTCTCTTGACGGTAACGGTCTTGGCAAAAAATTGACAAATTTCGGCAACTTTGAAAATTTGTATGAAATAGACAAATGATCAGAAAAATTTGAAAAAATCCGTTTTAGACTCATCTAGGTGGATAGAATGAGTGTCCTAAATTTCATGCAATTCTGAGGGGGTCGGGTTTTTCAAAGGTCTGATTTGGCTTGGAATGACCCATAGGTAACACTAAAACAGCCCTGAAAAAAGAAAGGAAACTAGGGAAAGAAGAGGAGGAAAATAACAGAAGGGATTACAGTGAAACCCGTTTATAACAAATTTTTACTTTTAACGAACTATTTTCACGGTCCCATGAATTCCCATAAGCTTTCAATGGTAACGAATCCCACTTGTAACAAAATTTCTAATAATATCAAACGGTTTAAACGAAGTAATTTTGCCGAAAACTGCAAAATTCTCCTGCTATTTTAAACCATTTCTGTGCGCGAAATTGCACTTTCGCCACCGATAAAACACAACAAACTGATGTGTTTATTCTGTGCATTCACAGATTCGCGAGAAATCGAGCGGAAGAATCAAGACGCAGTATGCACCCTCTCTTCTGTGCATGCTGTTAATTGTCTAACTACATTACCCGCGCCCTCTCGAGTTGATTGTATCAATCACGTTGTAATGCAGGTTGCGGGTCGTCAAGTGCACGGCGTGTGGGAGCGCTTCATCCACCTGTCATTACAATCATGAGCATCTCATCTCAGATAAATGATGATTGACTGATTACCAATGAGCTATATCTTTAGAGTGGCAGCAGGCTGGTCCACCTTGTGCCACACACGGTTGAAAGAATCCCAGGAAAAAGCGGAATTTGGACAGCAGGTTCCAAGGTCAGAGGTTAAATTTTGTACGTCGTTTCCGGCGATGCCCGAGTTTGTTTACGGAACAACTGGAAACGACCTACAAAATTTAACCTCAAGACCGATTTTTACGGCAAGATGGCGGCGCCTTAGGTGACAACAATGAACCAGCGGAACGTTCCTTGATGTGCCACTCTAAAGTTATAGCTTATTTCTGATTACGCATGCATTGTCCTTCTGTCAGTGGGACAAGTTGCGCAAGAAACTGAAAATAGAAGACTGCCTGCAATTTGAAGATTTCGTCAGTGTGGATGAGCTTGTCGAGACTTGCGAAGCCGTCTCCGATGAGTCACTAATGGCTACGATTGAGGCTCCGTCCTCGACTGAAGAAGAAAGCGAGGAGGAGGAGGAAGCAACGGCGCCGGCGCTCTTTCATTGTTTCGCATACCCCTTCATTACCTCATTTTCTGTAATTTTTCGCAGAAATTTACCAAAAATACGTTTTTAACGAACAAACTTCGCGGTCCCGCGGAGTTCGTTAAAAATGAGTTTCACTGTGTTTGATTGGACACCATTTCTTACCAGCTGTTCGTATTCCGAAGTTCTTCTGTTCACCTAGAGACACGAATTGCCAGTCTACATCATTCCCAATATCATCCATCGCATCATTGTCCACTAATACAACTTCAGGCTTCATGCCTGCAGTCTTCATAACTGGCCCAATGACCAGGGGTAAGTACTGTTCAAATCGTTTACCTACATTAACAGAACAGAAGAAACTCATTCATTAATAAACATTTTCAACTCCCTTCCCATCAACAAAAAAATTTAATCATTGGTAGAATGATTGAGTCAAGAATTGGAAGGAAGTATCTAGTGCACACAAGTAGGTAGAGTGCTCTAGAATCCCCCCTCACTCTCTCTCTCTCTCTCTCTCTCTCATGTAAACAAAACGTTTCACAGAGTAAGGATAATTTCCAAAAATGCAAAAAGCAGGGACAAATTTTTGAACATTGTTGCCAGGACTCTTTTGAAATACAGATCAAATCCTTAACTCTTTGCTCACTTCAAGAACATTTTCAAATAACTCAATTAGGTCATGTACTCACAAAAAATGCTAGTATTAATGATTTATGCTGGCGCACATTAACTGTTTTTGTCTCTGTTTCTAAGGCATATTCACAAAATTGACAAATTATGTGTCCAATAGATTCTATGGACTATTGATCTTGAAAACATAATCAACTTGCAAAGGTCGGGGTTTGTCTCAGCTAATTAGCATGCTCCGCTGCTGCTTGGAAATTCAATTACAGAACAACTTTACAGTTTATTTGTCACCTCTAGCCTTAATAGATCCAAACCCTTCGAAAAGACATTTAACAACAGTTAACAAGATAAGGATGAAAATAAGCTCTTACCAAGAATTTTACAAATTCTTGCCCAAGCAGAAATGAGGTACGATGTTTGCGGGTCGTCGTCTGGAAGGGGTTCGTTACTTTCTGACTGCGTTTTTAGCAGCATGTCCATGATATCACTACAGTCTGGTACAAATTTATCAGCTCCAACCGCAAATCCTATAAGACTGACACATTCAATGGCTTTGCCTCTCAACATCCTCAATTCAGGAGAGTTTGCGTTCTGTATGATGTATTTCAAGCATGGCATTAACTTATCGTAGTATTCAATGAACTGATCTTCGGCAGCATCGGCTACAGATGCGATGGTTGTAATAACTTGTTCCAAAACCAATTTCGTTCCCTTCTCCATGAGTTGCTTCAATTTGATTTGAAGGACTGCTTCTAATTTGGCCATAACTCCATTCAAGTATTCAGACAGTATCCTTTTCGGACATTCTTCACAGAAATTAACTAAAGCTGCTCCTAAAACACAGAACAGAAGAAATTTTTTTGGGTCAAAGCTTTTTTAGAACTCCTAACCGTTGGCTACAGTAAGAAATATCACTGTGTAAGTTTTCCTTCATTTTCAATCAGTGTAAGTACCATATTTACCCACAGATAGTGCGCCCCCGCGTATAGTGCGCACCCTAAATTTTGGAGCTAAAAAAAAAAAAAAAAACCATAACCCACGTATAGTGCGCACTAATACAGCCCACCAGAGCAATAAATCAAACACCTGTCAATCAAAACATAAACCTAATTTGCGTAACAATACGAATAGATGGCAGATAAGATAGGTAACCCTCCCCTCTCTGATAAGAAACCGGGTGACCTCGACTTCCGCAACCCGTGAAATGTGGCGCGTGCAAGCGCTTGCAGGCAGAGCACGCATCATAATGCACGGCACCCTGTTATCTCTGTAGTAGCCCCGCCTACACCCTCACGACGCGCCGGCGCCACCCGTCTCGGGCGAGGGGAAGACATTCTGATTTCGTACCGGCCTACGGGAGCAGAAATAAACAAAACAAGTTGTATACGCGCATGCGCGCATTTCAAACGCAATCTAGTTCCCGATAAGAAACTAGTTTTTTGTCGCGATAACAGGAGTGCTCCGCTATAGTTGAACAGAGGAAAGCATTGGTGTTTGTATTCATGCGTCACTGACTGTTTACGGGGCTGATTTCGCGAAGACCCCGCATATAGTGCGCACCCCGATTTTTCAACAAAAAATTGATTTTTAGGTGCGCACTATGTGTGGGTAAATACGGTATTCCTTCATTTTCAATCAGGCAGTCTTCCGTAAAATGTTACTGAATCTTCTTTACTGTAGCCTGAATTTTGGCACGTCTCATTTGGCACAAGAGGTATATAGGCTCAAAACCAGCTAGATCCACCACCGTTTGACCCATTTGAATTAAGTAAAATCCTGCTCTATACCACCATATTTTCAATTTAGATAAAGATTGACATAATTCACATCCACTCAGTGGTTGAAAGCACAAGTCAGGATCTAATGTGGCTGAATCCACACAAGTTTGGAAGTCAGAGCTTCCGTGATCATAAAAATGCAGAAAATTTAATTCAAAAACCTGTAAACACATTTCCTGCCCAAATTTTGCGGCTCAGTAGACAGACCTGATTAAAAACTTTGACCTAAAGCAAATAATTAGGTTTTGTCCAAAACTTGCTATCGAGGCAAAGGCTTTGCATGTCTACATCTATGTCCAAAACAAATAAGTAATTATTTCGAAAATGTTATGCCTAATTATATATGTCAGTGACTAGTACTTGAGCCTTCTATCCGGCTAAAAAAAAACCACCCTTCCATGCAATTTTCCACAATTTTGAAAAAGTGCAATTTTAGCCATTTTTGATCTATTATACTACATCTGTTCTCTGAATTTTTGACTAACCCTGCTTCTGATCAAGTTTTTTCCTTTTTTATAGGTAGTGTTCTTATTTCTTTATTCCTGGCAAGTCAGAGTGGTAAAGACAGTTTGGAAAGCTCGACAAACTTTTTCGCTGGATGACTTCAATACTTAAACCGTATACTGTCAATTCGAATAGACTGTTTTAGAAGAGCAACATATTTTATTTTTATTGATTGCCATCCCAGGACCTATGGTTTCAAACAAATTGATTCAACTGCATTACGCACATTTTTGAGCGAAAATTTAGGCTATTATATCAAACAATTAATGCGACCTTTTTGCGATTATGAATTCTACATCCTCAAAAATGCTTGGTACCTTTGAGCCCCTGCTCTCAGCATCACCTCCCATCCATCCAGATGCACCCTATCCCTCACTCAAGGCGAAAGTAGGGTTGAAATTGTTATCGTAAAACTCTCCTCTTTTTCTCTCTTTTTGACTTCAACAGCTTCCCCTTAAACCCACTAGCTGGAATACAAAAAAAGGTGCGAGAAAAACATCAACAAACCTCCATGAGCTTGAACCCTTGGGTTTTCTTCGTCATCTAAGATCATTAGGAGAGCTGGAATAACTTTGTCATGGAATTTCTTTTGGAAATTAGGTCCGAAATCAGAGGACATTTGCCCAATGGCATTACATGCAGCATATCTGACACGTGGATGCTCGTCTGTCAAGAATGTCAGGATGCCTTCCATGATTTGTGGTAACATGGCTTCCATTTGTTTCAGGCAACCTTCTCCAACAGCAGAGACAGCCATGAGCGCTGCATGTCTATAATTTATTTAAAATAAGAAATAAGTTAGGGTAGAAAAATAACAACAGCTTATTTAAAAAAATCTTTTCAAATTTTTGGCAGTTCATCCTAAGGTAGTGACAAACGTGTCTGCAAAGTTTTGTGAAAATCGGTTAATATTTACTACCACTTTTCGCGTGAACAAACTGAGAGCGTTGAGCGTCACATACATACATACATACGGACAGCGACGATAGCATAAGGTGCTTTGCTACGCGACAGCACCTAAAAATTGCTTTAAGTTATAACCTTCACATTTGATGCCCTGGAGGAATTTCTAGAAAGTTTCAAAAATAAAATCCACATTCAAGTTTAATTTATGGAGGGCAAAGAAATATCAAAAAAGAGAAATTTTTTTTTATTCTCATAAAAAGAGTCCCTAATTTTTCCTTTACAAATTCAGGGGGTGATAGGGGAGATCCAAACAAACTGAAGAAGATTGATGAGCCATAGTCCAAAAACGCTTTGTTTTCAAGCAATGAAGGCTCAAGTTGCAATAAAATTACGGTGCGCAAAAGAGAAAATCTGTTTTTCTCCCCTATATGTGTAAGGTACTTTTGTTTTACAGGTTGTCACAGAAAAGTATAGACTTGAAAGTTAGTTCAATGGCTTTCATTAAAAAATCAGCTTCAAACCGCAAATACAGCAACCTGATTGGTCAGGAGTAGTAAAACACTAATGTTTTCGCTGCAGCCGTAAAGTTGCCAAGATAGATTTTTCTTCGGAAAGCTTATGGGCTACCTGAATTTTCAAAGGGAAAAACATTGATCTCAAGAGTAAAAATATCAGATCTGTAAATATCAGAACCCTCCTTCTATTCCAGTACTTCAGATTACAGAAACAAAAAGGCAGCTAAACAGTAAAGTGAAAACACAGGAGATAACAGAGAGTCACTGTGTTTTGATGTTTTGTTTGTTTTTTGTTGTTTTACCATCTGCACTCAAAAAACTTGTAACTTTCTAATTTGGACCATTTGCCTTGTTCATAAGGAAATCATCAAATCAACTCAACTAATTACATAAAAAGTAAAATTGTTAGATGAATAATAGCTCAAATATACTGATTGTCTTACCGGTATTTCCAATCTGGATTGGACAACATGGTAGGAATATTTGAAACAATATGAGGTAACATGGTTTTACCACCAAGTCCGCAAGCGAGACGATCTAGAGCAGATTCTGCAATGACATTATTGCTGTTGAAAAGAGCCAGAAAAAAAGTTATCATTAATCAGCAAGATAAAATATGCAGCAAAATCTACAACAATCATCAATTGAATATTGAAAGAGCCTGAGTTAAGTTTAACCTGCATTTTAAGATCAGAAATTTAAAATAGTGACATAATGTAAACACTCATATTAGGAATGATTAGATCCACAAAAATTTGAGCAGTGGAGGATACTCAGACCGTAGTTACGCAAAGTCAAGCAAGAGAATTTAATCAACAGATAGGTGCAGAGAAAACCCAATTTCAGTTACAGTCAACAAATGTGATTTAGTCTAGGAAATGAGAATTAGCTAAAAACAGGGGTGCATAATCTTTTTCGCCTCCACAATTTTCACACACATGGAGCTTTAACTTCACAATTTTGACATTTTTTTTTAGCGTGCTTGACACAGCGAGCAAGTGAAAATATTATCTCTCCAGGATTGCGCAAGTTGGGGTATTGCCTCCTCCACAGCACCCATATATGTCTCTTTTCTTTGAATGATTTGGAATATTTGGTGGGTCAAAAATAAAAAAAAAATAAAAAACCTGATGTTCTTTCAGACAGAGTCCACAGTTTCCAAACGATCATACAATCGCACGATTGAGGATTTTCTGCGCCCCTGGCTACAAGTAGCACCAATTATCGTGAAAATACAAACTTTTGTTTTGAGTATACTTCCCCTTTAAAATCTCCGAACATGTTGATACATTGGTTTTGAGTGTACCTTCCCCTTTAAAATCTCTGAACATGTTGATACCAGGGGTGCAGAATATTCACGATCACGCGATCCTAGGATCGCGTGAAAATTGTGGGAGCCCACTGAAAATTGTGGATGCTCTTCCAAAATTAAAAAAAAAAAAATAAAAAAAAAAATAATGAAAATCATCTTGGGAAAACCCCAAATTTTCGTGCTCCTTTCAATTTCTGATGGATTTTTGAGACTCTTTTAACAAAAAGGTCATCAATTTATTGTTGAAGTGCTTTGCAAAAAGGTCATCAATGTGGAAGCCGGGGTATCTCAGATTGCGGAAGCAATTCTGGTTTGTGTGTAAAATGTGGAGGAGAAGAACATGCACCCCTGGTTGATACATTGTTTCAACTTTTAGCAATTGAAATCCAGCAGAGCGACACAATGGGTCTGTTTTTTACTTTTGCTACAAGAATACGGCACATTGATTTTAGAATTTAGAATTCGGTAAAAATAATGATGCATGCATAGAAAACTTTCAAAAGTCACTTTTTAATACTTCCATTTTAAATAACCCGCGCTTCACTACTAACTGTTTTTACCGTCGTACTACTGTGTGGACTGACCCACCTTGCTTAAACGTTTACATCATCATAACCAAAAATGCTACGTTTTCAGTTTAAATGCATAAAATATTGGCTGCTTTCACTGTCTGGTTTTTTTTTGGTGTGCAGAAGATTAGAAAATAATACAAGAATTGTATGTATCTACAATGAAACATACAACCTGTGGACGTATGTGAAGGTATGTCGGTGAAAATAGTGTGTAGTGTAGCGCAGGTTGTTAAAATAAAAGCATTAACCCTTTGCAGTCTCATTTTTTTTTCCACTTGCACTCTTATCAGGTTGTAGTTAAAAAAAAAAGAAAGAGGTTATTGTTCATTGTCATGCCGGGCTGCGCGCTGCTAGCGCTGTGGGTAACCTCCCCGCTATGCGAGAATGAAACTGCTAGAAGTTCCCGAGAAGACTCATAGAGCGCAGCATGCGCTGAAGTTGTCGGGCTGGCCCGATACGAGACTCAACAGAGCGAAACTTTTATGTCATGTTGGGTGAGCCCCGACAAGCGACCAGAACGGGAATTTTACGATGTCGGGCCTGACCCAACACACGACCGCAAAGGGTTAATATACATTCATTTCCTGAATTAATGTGTAGATTTTAATAGTTTTCAATGTCCACATCGTCACTTTTGAGGAGTTATACCTCAAGATTGATGAGCCATACTGCTATAGCAAAAGTACGTCACAGACCCATTAGATTGGTCAACTATAACAGCGACAGAATACTCACTTATCAGCATCATCATCAGCAATCTCATCCTGAGCTGTCCAATCAGGCTCATCGTCAATGTCAGTCATCATTTTCAAAATCTGAGGAACAACGACTGGAATGTATTTACCGGCCAACTTCCGCATCATTGCTGGAGCCGTTTCACTCAATGTTACAAAAATTTCTAGGGCTAAATGTCTATAGTCATCTCCTCTTAGCTCATCAGAAAACACCTGTAACAAATATTCATAAAAAAGCTTAGTTACGAATATTTCATATAATATCTCTGAGACCATCCTTTGATTTTCTAACATTTGCAATGCACTGTGAATATTCAGCTTTTCATTTCTTTGGGGCTGATAAAATTTGAAGAAGTCACCTTCTTCTTTTCTTCTGAATAGATTGGCCCAGCTTTTATTAGAGTCCCTATATATAATGAGAGTTGCGCCATGTCGGAATCCGTTTCTGATTGGCTCTCAGATTTAGGCTGACAAGAAAGCCCCAAGAGGCAAATGCAAATGACGGAGAGTTTGTTTACTTTTTGTGAACTCATTTTTACAACACATTTACAGTAACAGTGACCGCGGTATTAATCGATAAATTTTGCTCTGCTTAAATGGTATTCTGGAGAATATTATCTCTTTCAATAACGACCGTTACTGTCAAGAATCGGAACCTAACCGATTAGAAATAGTTAAATAGCGGCAACAGCGCAGAGGCAAATGGCCGTCCACCATTTTCAATTTGCCTCTTGAGGGCTCCATTAAATCGCTTCTTCTTCATTTTGAAGAAAAAGAAGATGACAAGGCGCAATTCTCGTAGTATATACGGACTCTAGCTTCCAAACCTGTTGTCCTTTCAGGGTCAGCCAATATGTCTTTTAAGTCTTGTCTGCCTACTTGGTATGGTTACGTCTTGAGACAGGCAAACAAATTACAGCGTTTTAAAGTATTATTTGATGTTACCAAGTGGTATTTCTGTGAAAATAATGCAACTGTACAGTAGGTTCAGCGATACAGTGGTGAGAATAAATACTTTGTAGAAACCTGTACGGGATTTTGCTACTCCCTTCATAAAAACTGTTATAACTTTACCAATTTTTGATAAAATGAGCTGATATAGATCTCAACGGGTCAGTTGCATGAGTCTGATTTTCTGCAATTCGTATTCATGAAATGATAATATAAGCCAAGCTGAAATAGTAATGAGTCACCGCTTGTTCCCACATCCAATAGATCCGGAGCTGCGCAGAAAATTACAAGCGAGCAAAAATACATTATTTCTTATGGGAGATACGCCTCATGACATCACTAGACATACTAGTTTTGACAACTTTACAGAGCTTTATCCGCGGAACCAATATTCAAAATGATAAAAGAAGAAATACGTGTCCTTTTATTTTTCCCCTAGTTTACGAAAATGAATTTAAAAAAATGCATGCAACTGACCCATTGATGAAAACTGAGTTGATCTTTGAAATGAAACTAATACCAGATTGATGGCTTGCTTACTTTTTAAAAGGCAGCATCAGTCCGGGTACTTTTAAGACACCCTTTGCATACTGTCCTTACCTTAAATGGAGAGAAAATTAGAAGAAAAAATAAGGGGCACGAATAATTTAGGACAGGATAAGGAAAATGAACAACATATTTCAAAGGATACTAACTTTAATACACAGCTGAACAACAGCTTCCAGTTGAGGACGTAAAAATTTCGGCACTGTTTCACAGAGGTCAACTAAAGCTTTCATGAGTGAATCGTCATCTTCCTTCTCACAAGACTCAGCAACCACATGGATAGCAGCTGGGAGCAAATCTGATAAATACTTCTGAATATCTGCCGACTCTTCGTGCAATGTGATGAAAGCGCACAAAGCTCTAACTGCTTGAAATCTAACCTGATACGTCTGATCACACAGAGACTGATTTAGCATTTGCTTTATTACATCTAGGTAGTTGGGCTGCTGGTTTCCAAAACTCCAGGTACTTGCCTGAAATTATAAGAATTTTGGGATTAGTCAAGCTTAATGATTTTAAATTCTCCAGATTTTATTCTTTGAGAATATACCCATGAAAGGACATGGCACGTTCCTTATGGCACGTGGACCATACTCAAGGTGCAATTTTTGTTAGCAGAAATTGAATCTAGAGACGCATAAGTTCTCATGGGCCCAAAAAACTCCCATGTCAAGTTTAGCCGCTATTTCAGTTTGAAAGTTGGATCAGAATACTTTGTGAACTTGTTTTAGAGAATACTTAGCGGAGTGAGTGAGCTCTCAGAACGGTTGTTTGGCCCCGTCTGCTACAATAAATACGTTCTTTTGTTGTCTTTTCGCACTCTCTTACTCCCATTAGACCCATAATTTGTTTCGCCATCCTCAACTGACAGTAAATACTTTTGTGATGTGTTACGTGCGTGATAGTGATGCAATAGCGTGGGGAGAGCAACTGAATTTAAATAAAAATGAATATTTTTACGAGAGGGAGAAAGGACAATAAACGGAAAGAAAACAAAGATTTAATAAAAGACGGAACTAAGAGCCACCGCCGAGGGCTCAGGTACTTTTATTAATATGAAATTATTCCTCTCTGCCTTCCAGGTTGAACATGGTATCTATCGGCTCCTCATCAAGAAAAAACAGGAATCCGAAAGAAGAGAAAAAAAAAAAAAAAACACAACACTATTAAAAACTGATTTGCACAAAGATAACAACAATGGATAAAAAGAGAAAAACAATACAATAAAAAAAAAAATATTTAAGTTTCACTTGTGTTATTTTGTCAAATATATTAACTCATTTATTCCCCGGGGGTTTGGTTTATATTTAAAGAGCTAAGAGAGCCCAATTCTCATGACTCTCTTACCCTGAGTTTTTTTAAGACTGCAAGCCCAAAAGTTTCTCATCACTCTTCTCTCCTCAATTCCGTGACCTTATTAGCCCTAATGGGATTCTCGTGATCCCTTGATCAAGCTTGCTATTGGCGGATTCCTTGATCATGCCATACGGCTGATGCAAGAATTCCGAACATTACAAACCTGATAAGTACAATCACGAAAATCACAGTAAAACTAATAGGCTCTAAAAACAAATGAGAGAAGAGTCACGAGGAACGCAACGTGACCTTTACAAGGAAAGACGAAATGAGAAAAAAAAATGATGCGAAAATCTGGGGCGATTTTAGCAGAGAGGAGGATGATGACTACGTCACAGATGATCAATTAAATTTTCTAGATTTCCGTACTTTCCCTTTCCCTTTTTGTTCAGCTTGTTTACTATCTAAATGCACAAGACTATAAGTTTAATTAGTTGTGAGTCCGATTTTCTATCTTGGATGAATGAGTATGGTTTGGGGGAGTGCGCAGGAAGTGCAATAGGTAAGCATGGGTTGATGAAGGCAAGAAAGAGAGAGAAAAGAAAGAGAAGAACGCATGATAAGGGAAAGAGGGGATAGAAGGCTTGAAATCTGAGTTTGGATCGTCGGTCGAGTAGCAGGTATATCGACCCTTTGGCATGAGCTTGCTCCCTTGGCTACAGTATGCTCTAAAACAAGTTCAAATAAGTGTTCTGATCCAACTTTAAACTTATATAGCGGCTAAACTGAACATGGACATTTTTGGGCCCGTCATAACTTTTGCTTAGAATGGTCTCTAGATTCGATTGCTGCAAAGAACAAATACACCTTGAGTGTGGTCTACGCGCCATAAGAAACATGCCATGTCCTTTACAACGAAAGATTACTATTAAATTAAAAGTCTGGAAGGATTTAATCCACAAAATGGTTGAGTTTTGATTGAAACTAAGAAGCAATTCAAAACGCTGTTTGCGACAATGACGACAACAACAACAACAATAAATTAAGTCCATTTTCAGAAAGACTTGAAGAGAGACTATTACAACAAAAAGGGAGCAACATTGCTTTGATTCAGTCAGCATTACTCACTGATAATACTTAAAAAGTTGGAAAAGTTGGCTCAACTGTCACAATCATTGCTTCAAACTTGCGGTTATTTCTCTAAGGTTCAAGATTCAATGTCTCATTTCAGGCTAAAGGAATGGAACTCCCTCCTGATCAGTAATTCTAGAATTTCTGAAATTTTTGACACTTGTTTTAGGATTTACAGTTTGATTGAGCTTGCTTCACCATCAAGATTGGGATTGGGGTTAACCGAGAATATACTCACGCAAAAATTCGCAAAGCAGCTTCTTTCATCCGCGGTAGACTTGAATTGGCAGATGAGAATAAAAACACCAGAAACTCTGGCCAGGAGTTGTTGCCATCATCATCGACTAAATTGCGAGCTAGTTCAGCGACAATATCACACACCTTCTTCATGATGGCATCTGATTCTTCCGACTGAACTAGTTGTAAGACGCGTTCTTTCAACTGCTGTTGATTTTCCGCAGACAGCTGAAAAATAACATCAAAAACTTAGTATTCAAGTTTTTCAACCTTCCAATACAATAACCGAACGAAGGCAACAAAGCAAAACACAAAAATTTCTTGAAAACCAGCCCTCGTTTACAAACCTTTTGACTTGTATTGATTTCACACCAATCACACACAGAATTATGATTAAACTTCGCAGTGAGTAAAATCCAGGGTAAACCCACGACTCTATTGGGAGAAGCGGAAAAATAGAGAAAAACATTTGCGACACAACTGACCCACGTAACTTTATAAAGCAGACTTATGCCTTAAGCAAGAGTCACTTGTCTACAGGAGTCAAAAAGATCAGGCCGTGAAACCCAGCCTGACCAGTGACTTTTGGATCAGATGAATATTTAGAGATGTTAAATATCCAATAGAAGATGGAACACATGACAATATGGTACTAGTGTTCACAAAAATTTAGAGCAAAATTCCAAATTCATCCTTAACTCTTTGATCCTTTTCCGCTTTAATATTGGCGTTAAAAGGAGTCAAGTTCAAAAACTTCGACAAATTTGAATAGCGCAGGTAAATTTGGACCTTAAAGACACTCATGATAAAAAAATTTGCTACTGTAGAGAATTGTGAAAATTTCACCACATTTGCTTTGGTTTTTTATCTTTCCCTCAGTCGCTGTTGATCTCTCGATCGGTACGGATGTGTTTCGGCAATCTCTCCGCGAAAATTCAGTAGTGAAAATATCAATAAAGTGACGCGCTTCGGCGCTCGCTCTGTGAAATTCCAGTGGTGAAAATATCAACAAAGTGCTATTCTGAACCGATCGGAATCGCGTGAAAATGCGTCAACGATAGACGCGGTCGCGTAGTGTAAACAATTCTTATTGCCGCTGAAAGCGTATGTCGGACGAAAATCCAACGGTAATTTGTAAACACGGGTCATTGTGCTTCTTTAACAATGATATTTTCATAGGCTGCAATGGATGCAGAGTTAAAGGTAAACTTGGACTTCTCAAGCTCAGATATGAAACATGGAAAATCAGTAACACTCGCGTGTTGCCAAATAGTTCAAATATGAGTAAAGAAATCAATCCATTCAACAAAAGTTCGCTGTTACCCAGATCCCCCCCAGCTATCACCTCAGGGGGAAACGGTGAACAGTCTCTTCCTATGGAGACCTCCGATAAAAAAGAAGATCCTATGATGGAGTTCTTGAAGCAACAAAATAGAGAACTTCAAGAGCAAAATAAAAACTTGATAACGGAAGTGAGCAAACTCAACGCTCAAATAACCAAACTAACGGCTGACATTGGCAAGCTTGCAAATGGCAGTAAAACGTTACAGAGACCCGAACCTTCAGTCAATTACAAACAACAGAAAGTCGATAAAGTTATCAATAATAACTTCGCCAATAAAAAGGCAACTAAATTATTCAACGGTAATGCGGATAAGGCGGATAAGGGGGATAAAACGAAAGGCCACAGCAACGGGGGAAAATTCAAAATATTGTCTACTGATGTGGAAACAACGAACGACGAGTTTTCCTCAGGTGAATGGGCTGGTTATAACTCGGACCCTGAGTTCCAGACCAAGCGTAATGCGGCGCATAAAACGGCGGCGAAAGAAAATAAGAAGAAGAGGAAGAGGAATCAAGATTCTGATGGGTCTACCGGACAATCATCCAGTAACACCGAGGGAGTCGATTCCAACCCCAAAACTCCGGCTCCGGCGAGTGGTGAGACCGCTAATAAAGTTTTTTCCGCAGGAAAGAAAATTTTACCTCCTCCTCCGATTAAAGTAATCGGGGTGGATGATTTTTTAAAATTAACTGCTCTTTTACAAAAGAAAAATGTTAAGAGAGAAGATTTCGTCATCCGATTTATATCCACTGATGTGTGGAAGGTAAATCCTAAGAATGATGAAACAGCTAAATCGATTCTAGAAACCCTCAAAGAGGAAAATGATGAGAATAGTAAAATTCAGTTTTACACTCATGAAAATAAAAACCTAAGAGATATTAAAGTTATTTGTAAGGGGCTTCACCCTACAATCCCTAATGAAGAAATTATTGAGGATTTAAAAAGTAAAGGTTTTGCCATTAATAAAGTAACCTGTTTAATGAAACGAGTCCCCATTATTGAGGACAAATCTAAAAAATCTAAAAATCTAGGTCAACAAACATTGGACGAAATGGTTGTTGATCAAGATAAAAATACGATCGCTGAGGCAAACAAAGAAGCTACCCCTTCTGGGTCAGCTCAAGATAAAACTAATAATGCTGATCCTACAGATACAAACCTCTTATTTATTGAAGATAAGGATTATAAAGCCAAAACCAAATTAGTTCATATTCCGGTGCACCAACTCGATTTTAATCACGAGGAGGACATAGAAAAAATCTATCAAATTAAAGGCATCTGTAATATGGTCGTCAAAATTGAACCAATTAGAGTTCATGCCGATAAAATCATACAGTGTAGACGCTGTCAGTCTTTTGGTCACACAGCGAATTCTTGCGGAAAGCAACCAAGATGCGTAAAATGCGCATCTAAGCATATTACGCAAAATTGTCCGTTTGCAAAACGAATTTTAAATCCTAGGTGCGCAAATTGCGGGACTATAGGTCACCCCGCTAATTACCGCGGATGCCCCTTTGCGAAGGAGATGCAAGCAGAGAGGATTAACGCTATTAAAAAGAAAATTAAGGAAAATCCCAAAATTTCTGGAAACTTCCCTCGTCTTCCCACTAAGGGAAAGGGGAAAAATCAAGAAACAAAAGTCAGTACCCAACAGCAAGGCAGATCATACGCCCAAACTGTTATCAACGAGCCGAAAGCCTCGCCATCGCAAGATGACGTCACTAAGCAGTTTTTGAAAACAATCGAGTCACAAAGAGTCATGATCAAAAATTAAACGAGCGTCTCGCCCGTTTCGAAGAATTGTTTTTTGTTGATCAAGATGGATAATTCTATCTCTGCATCTATGAATGTTATTGCATGGAATGCTGGAGGTCTTACCGAAACGAAAGCACTTGAATTTAGTGTTACGCTAAAAAAATTAAACATCGATATTGCTCTAATTTCGGAAACGCATTTCACTAAGGACAAGTGCTGGATTTTCGAAGGCTACAAAACCTATAACTCCAAGCACCCGTCTAATAACTCGCGGGGGGGCTCTGCGGTAGTCGTAAAACAAAATTTGAGGCACTCGCTTATTAATATAATCGAGAGTGAGTTATTTCAAATTGTTACTGTCGAAATCGGGACGGACCTTGGGGCCTTTAATATTGCCTCTATTTACTCGCCGCCCCGTTATCGGATTACAAAAGATGAATACACGAGCTTGCTTGAAAAATTGGGTAATCGCTTCCTTATCGGTGGCGATTGGAATTGTAAAAACGTGAGATGGGCTTCCAGACTCACTAATATTAAAGGAAGTAATTTAGAGGAGGCTGTCAATGAAATTAATGGCAATTTCATTACGCCCGGTAAACCTACATATTATCCCCCTTTAAATAGTAATAAACAACCCGATGTAATTGACTTTTTTGTGTATAATAATATTCCCTTGGAACAAAGAGTTGCTTGTGACACCTTGGATGTTAAAATTGACCATTCACCCGTAACATTAACCATTTTTACTACCCCAGTATTAATGAAGAAAACTCCTAGTCTTACTTCTCACAAAACAGACTGGGAAAAATTTAGATCTGTATTGAATGAAAAAATAAATTTAAATGTACATATTAACAGTATCGAAGATCTCGAAAATCAAAATGATTTACTCGTTAAGTTGATCCAAGACGCTGCTAAAGCATGCACTCCAGTCGCCACCCAGGGTATCAGGTTTTGTTGTCTTCCATATGATCTGGTCGACTTGATTAGAATTAAAAGGAGAGCAAGGAAAATAATGGTAAGAACGAGACTGGGAAAAGATAAAAGGGAGTATAATAGATTGAATAACGTAGTTAAAAACAGACTGAGTGAATTCAGGAACAATAAATTTGAGAGATTCATAGCAAGCCTAGGGGCTAGGGAAATTGATGACTATAGCTTATGGAAGGCTACAAAATACTTGAAGCGACCTGCCCAGCTTAGTTTTCCGATACGTAAGTCCGATGACGGGTATGCCAACAATAGTCAAGATAAAGCAGAAGTTATCGCCAATCACCTAGAAAATACGTTTCAACCGAATCCATGTGACGACGATGACCTTTTAACTCACTTGCATCAAGAAAATAAAAATATTAATTTGTTGTCAAAAGTGAAAATTTCAAAATTTACCTATGATGAACTTTTCGAGGAAATTAAATATAAAACTAAAGTGAAGAAGGCCCCAGGTTTCGACCTGATTTCAGGAGCTGTAATCAAGCAGCTTCCAGCCTTAGCTTTAAGATTATTGATTAAAATTTTTAATTCAGTTTTAATTCTAGAGCATGTACCCAGTCATTGGAAAAAGGCTGAGGTAATTGTACTTTTAAAACCCGGAAAGCCCCCAGCGGAACCGAGTTCATACAGGCCTATATCGCTTTTACCCATCATTGGCAAATTATTTGAAAAATTGTACATTAAACGATTAAACAGGATCATCGGTGATAAAAAACTTGTCATCGATGAACAATTCGGATTCAGAGCCAAACATGGGACTCTGGAGCAGCTCCACAGAATTTCTTCCATTGTGGAAGCTGCCCTGGAGGGGGGAGGCTTCTGTAACGCTGTTTTCCTGGATGTGTCGCAGGCTTTTGATCGTGTATGGCACGAAAGATTAATCTACAAATTGTCTAAAATGCTTCCGGGAAACCATGTTAAGATACTATCATCGTATGTCTCTAACCGATTTTTTAGAGTGAGATTTGAGGACTCCTACTCTGATTTTCGTCCAATCAGAGCCGGAGTTCCTCAAGGCTCGGTTCTCTCGCCCATTTTGTACAGCCTGTACACTTCGGACCTACCGAGGCCACGTAAAGGCTGTAGAGTTGGAGTTTTTGCCGACGATACTGTTTACGTGGCTTCGGCTCAAAATTATGGACGTACTGTTCACTTGTTACAAGAAAGCATGCTGGACGTCCAGGAATGGACCTCTCATGACCGTTCAAAGGTGAATGCGACCAAATCTGAGAATGTTGTTTTTACCAACAGAACTTACGTCCACTCTCCGCTAGTTTTAAACGGGGATATCATTCCCCATTCCATGAAAGCAAGGTACCTGGGCCTTATCATGGATTCAAAGTTAAAATGGAAAGATCACATTATAACAAAGAAGGAACAAATTAATCTGAAAAATAGAAAAATGTTATGGCTAATTGGACGCCGCTCGAAATTAAGGCTGAGTAACAAAATACTCTTATACAAATCCATGATAAGGCCCATTTGGGCTTATGGGTGCCAGTTGTGGGCGTGTTCTGCCAAGAGCAACGTTCATAGGATAGAAGTCGTACAGAACCTTTTGTTGAGACAAATCGCGAATGCGAGATGGTATGAGAGGAACAGCGATATCAGGGCTGAACTCGGGATTGAAAGCTTAGAGTTGTTCGTATCCAGAATGTACAACCGGTATGAAGAGCGCTTGCACCTCCATCCAAACCCATTGGCCCTTAGGCTTTTGGACTGGGTGGGAGATGTAAGACGACTAAAAAGGAGGAAGACTCATGAGCTTTCGACCCCCCACTTTCTCAAAATTTAATGGAAGTCCTGGCCAACTCTAACCGCCAGGGACTTTCCATTTCAATAAATTTAAAGTAAAAAATACTAACCTTTTTTACTTTCATTAGATATACATGTTAGGTATTTTTGCCCATTTTTGTACCATCTTCTTTTGCCCATTTTTGTACCATTTTCTAATTTTCCGTTTTCAGCTTTTACCATTTTTCTATGCTAATTTACCACCATCACTTTTCTTTTTTAAATCCGGCTTATATTTCTATTATTCTATTTTTTTTTCTCTCTCTCTCTCTTTTGTAATTCTGATTCACAGTTCTTTAAATTTGCTATATTTAATATGCGAATGACGAAATCTCTCTCTCTCTCTCTCTCTCTCTCTGTCTTAAAATGGATGTATATATGTGTCATACTTATATTTTAGTTAGTATAAGTTGAACTAAATGTAAAATTTTAAAGACTACATAGTCTGAAATTGTAATACAAATACTTTAATTTGTGTATTGTAATAAATAAAAAAAAAAAAAAAAAAAAAAATCTTTCCCTTTATATTGCAGCTGACAGTTTTTTTGGTCACTTATCTTAATACAGAGTAGAGCCACAAAATCACTAGGAAACCAGTAAAAAATTGAAAAAAGTCATGGGAACTGTGAAGAGGGGTAAACCCCTTCAAAATCATGAGCTCGTGGATAAATTGGAGCAACACAAATATTTTGATTCAAGCTTTCCATAGAACTTAATCAATGCACATGTTTACTAGCATGACTCAACCTAAGATAAGAATTATCAGTGACATAAATTCATTATCAATGAGAAAGTTGATGACTGCAGAATTTTCTTGCGACTGCAATTCAAAAGCTAAAATTAGTCCGTTATAAACAGAGAGCCTTTCATTCTAGAGGATTGAGGTGGAAAAATTGGGAGAAACTTCTAAAGAACCCGCCTGCATTGCCACATGGGAGTTGACTCCCGATGGAAAAATCTTAAATTGAAAAAAGATATTCTCCAGTTGATTCTGAACGAGAGTCGTTATTGCATTGATGAAATTCTAAGCTGTTGGAAAGATAATGAAGTTACAACTTCAGAAACACAGTCGCAGTGGCATGGCAAGCAAACTCTGGCAATGCTGCATTTGATCCGTTGACATCAAACCCATATAAAATGTTGTTTCGAGGGAATGCAAAATGCACCCCAACAGTTTAACCTTTTTTATGGGTTGAAATTGACGAAATACAGCGTTGCCCAGTTGTACATGTCACCACTGCGGAGGCATCAAGTAACAAGAAATGATTCCTACAAAAGAAAAGCTTAATTATGAGGATTGTTGAGGGACAGATAAAGGAAAACTCCTCTCAACGATTATGGTATTCAGCAAAATTTGTTTTCTCTTTTTCATACGTATCTTTCTTTCTCTCGTTTTGAAGAAAAGTTCTTCACAAGAGTGAAACAAAATTTCTACTTCCTCCTAAGCGAGACAAAGTGCATGCATGTTGAAGCGGTGACTCGAAAATTTTTCTTTCGCATCCCAAAAAATTTCCTGATATTCTGAGAATCTTCCTTACACCATACGTTAATGAGCATTCATAAAATCGAAGTTTACACCAGAGTTGGGCAGTTGGGGGTGTAATCCAGTTACACAGTAACTAAGGAATTGGTTATCGTCAAACCTTTGAATGGTAATTTAGGGTGGGTAATCTTCTTCAATTCAGTGTTGCTGCTTCCTTTTTCAGTTTTGGGAGCCACTTGACCGGCACGTTTGCTTAATAGGGGCCATCTACAATTTTTTAGGAGCCGTAGTGATTGTTTTGCATACTGATCACGGCGCATGATGTTTCTTTGAAAAGAAAACACGCGCAATGTAATGTTAGTAAATAAGCGCAGATGACTGAGGAATATGCTATAGAATAACAGTAAAGAAGTAAATAATTAATATTTATTCTCTTATTTCTCCACGCGCTTTTGGTGTTTTTTAAGGAAAACATCAACTTCATATTTTTTTGCGGCAATTTTTTGGATTTTTTTTTTTTTTTTTTTTTTACGGCATGTTTCAGCGGATTGTGCAGTTCAATTCTAATTTTATATCGTCTATTTACATGAACTCAAGCCACCGGCTCCTCCCATAAGGGGGGGGGGGAGGTTTTCACCTCGGTAAAAAACGCGATTTGTACGAGGTACCTCGCCAGATTTGCCGGATAGTCGATTACGCGGCTTTTTTCGGGAAATTCGCCGATTCCCGCAGAATTTCGCTGGAGATCGCCGATTTCGCGAAAATTTACTTTACAAAAATGAACCCAAGTTAGTGGTCACAACTGATACTCCTGTGAGGATCAGATCGCGATACGACCGTTTTAAATATTTCTCGGCATTTCGCTGTCGCAAAATTTTCCAAGCTCTTCTGGCATGAGCATACGGGCGAACATTCAATTAGGCGCCACGTTTGACCGAAGCAATTGTTTCTTAGGCGCCAACGCCGAATTTTTAGGCGCAATTCGCGAGTGGCCCCTGGGGAAGCAGCAACACTGCTTCAATTCAACGTAAAGATCATTCTAGATCCCATTCTTCTGCAGCTACTATGATGGGTGACTTGTACAAAATCAACCCTAATTACCGTAAAATAAGCCTCCTAAAAATGAAGATTACAACTACCTACTCAATAATTGTGTTAACTATTACCACCTCTGATTCGCAACCCTGAAACAGCTGGAAATACTCTTGTGACTCAAAATACATATTTGAATAAATAAAAGATCAGCGCACACACCAATACTTAACATCATTCTTCTTAAAAAGGTTAATCTTTAATTTTTTTTTGTTCTTTTTTTGTTACATACATCCCCTCTAACTGATCAAAATACTTGACAACATGGAGCAGATATATCAAGACAATGAAAACATAACCTCCTTACCTTCGGAAACATTTCAGTGAAGTCATTTGAAAATATCCTACGCAGCAAGATTGCTGCCATCATCCTTTCTTCTTCTTTGTAGTTTCCATCAGGTACAGCGTTGAGCAAAAATAGTACTCGAACTTCGAGTGATGTGGAATTATACGCTTCCTTTGACAAAAAACCAAAAAGAAAATGTTAAGCAAAAATAACAAAAAGATCAACAGCAAAAAAAGTACATAATTTGGTATAATTTAAATCCAATACCATTAACATCATCTAATGTTTGTTTGTCCTTGAGATGCCCGATCATATTTGTGTAAACAGAACTTCAATAAACTTCAAAAAGCCTGCCCAAACAGATTACTCTCATTTTCATGGGCTGTATCTGATTGAGAGTGGTCACATCAACACCCTCTCTAGAAAGCTGTTACTGCGTGCGGCTTTACTTAGTGACAAAGTCATTGTGCTGAGATGAACGAATAGGTAGTCTATAATGGTTCAATGACGTAATTCAGTAACAACACAAGATTAGTGAAAATGAGCTACCTCTATTTCTACTGACTATAATTGGGCATATTATAAATAACTGTCTGATGACATCAACTGACAACTGTTAAAAACTTGGCAAAAAATACAACGGAAGCAGCAAATGTCAGAAAACAAAGCTTCACAGTGAAAGTGACAAAGGCTAACAAAGAGTTAGGACTGAACACCACAGATTCAAAAGACGCAAAAAGGGTTACTGTGATCCCAAGAAGTCAGTTCAGAATGGACAGAAAACACAATAGCGTGGTCGCACTTCGGACCAATTCTTCACGTATACTTCTCGAATCAAAAACAGTCGAGGTTACAAAAGATGTCAAGAAAGCAGTCGGATATTAAAATCTCATGAATTATACAAAGGGACCAACAAAATGCAAGGGATACGACGTCAACTGATTCATTGCAGAAGGTGGTATAAAAGGTTTTCGTGAATAGAATCAAAACAAAAGCTGACCCGGACTATATGGGGTTAGAATGAAAACAACGGTGCTGCATGCTGATCGTCATTAGAAATGGTAAAACTGAATGGAGTACATGTGTGAGATGACATAGATGCTACTGGGCAATCATCATAGGAGACAGCTAATTAATATGATAACGAACGAACAAGTTTGGGGGTAAAGAAATCATGAAAAGCTGGGCTCTCGGAAGATAACCTGAAAAAAAACCTCAACATCTTCGACTGACAATAGAGACTGAATTCAAATGATAGACCGTCCAAACCAATATGCAGACTGCAATTGAAGGAGTCGATAATCAAAATTAATTGCCCATAAGGGTGTCCGGGCCGGAAAAACGTGATCAGCCTTTGTCATGAATCGAAGCGGTCGTCTGACGAGTTGATTACTTCCGCCTTGAAGTCAAAGAAACAACCGAATAATTAACAGTTGAAAATAAAAACTGTACTTACTTCTGCCTGCGCCCTGACATTGTTATCAATGCTAAGGAGAGAAACTAAAATTTGATGAAATTGATCACTATCTGCCGCCATTTTCACATGAAAATTTCACAATTTAGACTAATGACGAAAGCCTACTCCATGAAAAAGTGGCGGATTTCGCTCTGAATCAGCATGGTCCTCAACAGTTAAAAACGTGTCCGCTAATCAAAAACCGTTGATTTACCGCGCAATCTTTCGCGCTCATTTTTGATTCCTCGCGTTATCGACGCGACGGCCGTGCACACTGAACACCCTCGAATGAATCGTTATTTACCCTGATCATTTATTTAGCCTCTCGAAGTCTATGATTTGCGGTAAATTCATAATTTATTTACACACAAATACACTTGTATCAATCGTGGTTTGAAATTATCCTATCATGCAGAATGCCTTCCTTAATTCTGCACCTCTGCAGTAAGCACCTTTGAGTCTGTCCTCACTCCTCAGTGAATCTATTAATATTTAATTATGATTCTCCCAGGTATGACAAGGCAAATTAGATTACTGAAGGGAATCCTCCTTTGAAAAAACCAGTTAGGTAAGTCCACAATTTTTTTAAATTGAGTTTGCAGCAGTTTCAGGCCCTTCAAGAAGCCTTCTTCAACCCCTGTAAATATTACGTTTGCCACTCAACACTTTATTCGTGTGAACAGTGAAAAGGGCCCATTTATGCAAAACAGTGGCAATGATGCCACGCACCAATCATGTTTGCATAGGTAGTTGAAGTAATAACCAATACCATTATTAATATAATACTGATGCCTTCAAGATCTCAAAAAATCATATTAAGTACAGTCAACTTCTTTTTGAATGGCAGAAAAAGGTGCCTAGGTCTTTGATACATGTGCTTTTCTGGAGACATGGCAATCTTTTGAAATTTTAGCTTACCATCAAGAACTTAGATTTGAGCTGAAGAAATGTAGTTTACCTAACACATTCAAGTGGTTTAGAAGCTATTCATTAAAGAGAAAAATCAGGGATGACTCCAAAGAGTAGGATAAAATAGAGGAAATTAGTTTAGCCTCAAGATTTTTTGGCAACGTTTATTTCCAGAACAAAAACATAGGTCATGGCTCTTGTGCGAAAATGCTCGAAGACTCGTCCGGATTCAAAAACTTAATTTTCAAATATACCTTTGTTTTAAAACGCAACAAAACCCGGAGTTTGTTGTTCTGTTTGGTCTGATGGAGTTTTGGATGTGTTTCAGATGATTTGGAGGGGTTTGCAGTTACTAAATGGATCGATTATTTACACAAACTAAAAGATTAGCGACATTAGCGTGAATCTTCGCCGATATAGATCCAGATTTGCCAGTAGATGGTGCTAAGCGTTCTATTTGATCAATGATGAAAAACCGCAAATTAGATGACCTTTTCCAAATGACCGGATCATCAGGCCTTTGAGATAAGTTTCAAGAATGCTCTCCTTTCAATAACTTTAAATTCCTCTCAGAGGTAGGCCCGTTATAAAAGACACTGGTTTGTAGGATGTCTTAAAAACTAAAATAGTCAATCAGTGCTTTCATTGATGTTATAGCCTAGTATCACAGTCTCCAGTTATTTGTTACCTTTCACAATGATGATAGGTACTCGATACTTCATTAGATTTGATAATGGATGTATGTGGGTCATAATTTCAAAACTGGGAAAATTGAGCAAGTATGCATCATCCGATTGAAACTGAAGTCAGAAGGTAAAACTGCAGAGTGATTGTTTACCTTCAGTACCATCAGAAATGACTTTTTCCTGCGGGGATCAGCTGAATCTTTAATTCTCTAAGTATCACAGAAAGATGAATGGATCAAATGTCCATCAGTGACAACACTGATTATAAAAAAATACCTTACAAAAACAGTACTGCTGGCTCAAAGTGATTCTGCTGTTTCTTTTTAAAAGAAAAGTGAGGTAATTCAATTAAATTATAAATTATAGTAAACAAATTTACAGCATCACTTACCTCTTCTAATGACTCACGTGCTGTTGATCAGGACTGAGCGCAAATGACCAGATCGAATTTTGTGTTGAAAATCGTTTCTGATCAAACTTATCTTGATACAAGTCAGCAACTTCGCTAAGAATGGTGATAGGTGCTTAGTAAAATCGTAGGTGACCCCTATTCTTTTTTAAATAAATCTTAGATATTGTGAAACAGCCCAACAAGTTTGTCACCAACAAAAATTTTGGTGTAAGGCTAAGGAGACAGCAAATCATCATGGTTTAAACATGAGGGAAAAAGATTCCGCTAAAAATGAAAGTTTTTCAAATTCTAGGGTTTTTTTTGTGCAAATCCACAAATTTCAAACTTCATTTAACTTTTTCAAATTAGTTAGGAGCTTACATTCGATACCAAAAACTCCTCTTCGGCAGATATCACTGACAAACGTTCTGGGTCATAAAATAATTATACAAACGTAATTAACTGCCAGTTAAGAGTTTAATAATCGTGGCCTCTTGTAAAACTAAGTACTTTTGACTTAGTAACTATTTCACTAAGCATATTTCATAATCTTTAAAGGTGCAAAATATCAGGACACCAGTTTTTCCCTTTTTGAAATGATGACTCTATTACGACGCCCTTGATATATACTTTCATTCAATTTTAAAATTCATCATAATTTACCAGGACAATCTTTAAAGTGTGACAGATCAAGACATTTTCTCCACTTTTAATTCATAGGGTTCTAGATTCCGAAGTGGAATTCATCAACTGATATTATTCAGACACATGAAAAATGTACCCTTTATTTTTCCCCTCATTTATCAACATTACTTATAAGAAAAAAGTTCTGAGCAAATTTCCAGATTGTAGGAGCACATATTATCTAAAATTCAACTGTTTAAACAAGATTGGTCAATTCTGATAAAAATACTAGAATCTGGTCAAAAGAGGCAAGTTTTGCTTGACCCATTTTTTATGACTCCATTTCTATTGAAAGAGCTCATTTCTTTAATCAAATTCAAAAATGTTAGGAAAGTGGAACAACACTAATGAAAACTAACAAGGGAATGCTACGAAGTGGAACCGAGTTTTGCAACCAAATTTTCAAGGCTCATAAGATTCTGTTGTTGACATGTTTCACGAATTTTGTGAATGGGCCCCAGGAATCGCGAAAAAATATACCGCATCAAACTAAACGAGAACATTTCATTCTAATTATGGAGATTGATAAAGAGTTAGTGAGAAGGGTTTGTAATAGTGCCGGATTTAAAGGGTTAACAATTATTTCTTAGAAAAATTGATTATTTTACAGTTTGTGCAACTTTGTTAACTATCCTGATAACAATGAATATGCTGAAAGTAAATATTTAAACAAATGAAACTTTGCATGGAAACCTTATGTCATTGAGTATAATCATTTAAGGAGAAAAAAAGCAATAGATCATCTGAAATGCTGTGAATAGATTTCTGAAACTACATATTTTTGGCAAGTCATAAAAATCATATTTTCTATTGCAATTATTTTTTTCCTCCTTCCATTATTATACTTATGACATAAGATCCCCATGCAAAATTTATTTTGTTTAAATGTTTAGTTTCAGCACATATGTTTTCAGGATCATTAATGAATATGTAAAAACTGTAAAAGAATCAATTTGTTGAGGAAAGAATTTAAAAAACCCATAAATACATTGCAAAAATTAAAACGCCGTGGCAGGACTCATACTCAGGTACTCAGGTTCCTCTAGGGGTGCTTTAATCCACTCTGCCACAACGACCTTTGAAAGAAAGAACTGATCAGTAGAGACTATTTACAGTGACGATTCATTTTTTTCTCAATCTCAAAATTAGCAAAACACTTCAACAATAAATCTTATCAACCGGCGACCCTGAGAATTTGGTCTCAAAACTCGGGTCCACCTTTATACTATCCCCTTGTAGGAGGGAAATCATTCCCAACAAATAGGTAACTTAGAATAGACGAAAATATTTCAGAAAATGGCATGAAACATGTTAGACGTAATTGTTTTTATTCATAAAACAAGGCGTTGAACGCATACATATAATACCAGAGGGAATCAATAGATATATTTAACTAGAACAAATAAAATTAAAACATTTTGCACACTTTGTAAAAAGAGAGAACATCAAAAGATAAAAAGAGAAAGAGAGAAAAAGAAAGAGAAAAAGGCAAAAATAGTAATAAAATACAAATGATAAAATATTCAACATAAAAAACACGTATCACAGAGAGATCTCACTCATCACACAGAATAGAAGCCCTAGATGTAAAACTAAGGCTTTTTGTTGGGATTAAGTTTCGACTTTTGAAAGTTTGGATTATCTGTCTTCCAGCCAGTTGCTTTGGGACCAAATTGATAGACAAGCCGGCGACCTTCAACAGGTAAAAATATTTCGCTTTTGTAGTAGTACCTGAAATCAAGAGAATAATTATTCATTAATCAAAGCGTATCATGAAAATAGAGACATCACTGACCCCAGGAGGCTGATTCTTGAGATCCCTGATTTTTGAATGGACTGGATAAGGAATGGAAAACTGATTGGTAAAGACAAGCCCGATCATAATACAAAATTTATTTCATCGGTTACTAGCTGTTCAAGACTGTCGATAACCGATTAGATATATTCCGTACTTTGATTAGACCAGGCAACCATGTGTGGCTCACTGGTCGCATTCATCACAAGTTTCCTTTCTTTTCCAGTCGATTCAAAAGTCAGGAAATTTAAGGCCTAAAAGGCTTGCACCAAAGACAAAAGATACTATAAACCCCATACCATACAATTGCAAGGTAAACGCCTTTACTCTTTGAGGTATCAGCAAAATAAAATGATTAAAAACATCAAACGAACGCTCCATACAATCATGCATTGAGTGATGACTTGTTTTGGGTGAGCAGATAAATTAGTTGCATCCAATAAACTTATCTTCTGAACCGAGTCTGCCAGTTAGATGCAACCATGAAGTATTTTTCTGATCATTAAGGAAAGGTGTACTAGCTAACGCGAAAGTTTTGACAGTCATGAATGCACAATTGAGAGCACATACATTGAATGTTGGTTTGATTACCCCAGGATTCGCCACTTGTCTTGAATTCTTGACTGCCAAAACGTTTGCATTTGATGGTACCTTCCGCCGGGTTCCAAATGAGACTCAAGCTTACGCAAAGCTACGGAGTTGAACTACTTATGAAGGATGGGATCGTTCCCAATGCAACGCAAAAGGTTTATAACAGAACGCAACGACGCAGCGGAGTTGAGAAATGTTCATCTTCTTGTGTTGCTGTACAGAAGAGAGCCAGAGTTAGATTAAGGAGTGCGCACACCAAATCCGTCACGTCGCGGTTCGGTCCGTCCTGTCGCGTTCAACGCGACGAAAGGTTCCACACGACGAAAGGTTCCACACACCAAATCCGTCTCCTTCCGTTACATTTCCGGTTTCCTTTAATAACTTATATTCATCATTTTATTACTCCCCCCCCCCCAAATTCATGCTACTCATTCATATGATACCCACGCGATAATCTCTGTTCAGCATTTGCCAATGCATTATGTAATCTTCGATTTCAGCTATCTCTTTTGAATTGAGCCGATTCAGTCTAATCTAGTCTCAAATTCCCGATTTGCCCGAGAAGAATCGAATCGATTCAGCCCGATTCGCGTGAGAAGAATCGTATTTTCCTCATGTTAATCTACTCGATTACCACCAATTATTTTTTCAAGCGATCTCCGCAGCTCGAACTAAACAGAAATTCAGATTGTTCGAAAAAGTGCAGCAATGTAGGAACAACGTCAAGACCAAACATCCTATTCATACTCAGTGCCCAAAGAATCGATTTGATTCTTTAAAAAATCGATTCATGAATCGGGATCCCTATCTCAATGTCATTGTTAAGACACTGAGGAGTCTGCGGTCCGATCGTTTACTTCATCGTTAAACCGATCGTTAAGACTGCGTATGAGTGATTCCATTGGTAGAATATTGTAAAACTTGGCCGTTGCTATGGTAACCATCGTTATAGTGTCCATTTTTTACACGTAACTCAGGAATAGCCTTTATAAAACGAGACTCTTAACGATGGTTACCATAGCAACAGCCAGGTTTTACAATTTTCGACCAATAGCATCACTCGTTGACAGTTTCAACGATCGGTTTAACGATAAAGTAAATGATCAACCCGCAGATATTTTGTCCAATTCGAACTGAAATGTTCGAAAAAACAAAGCTATTATGTAAAAAATGAATGGTAAAATTAACTGTAAGTAATTTTGGGGCATGCTATTAAGTTAAAACATATGTTAGAATGAAGCAGACGGATTGTTGATTCGGCTAACCACGTGCTCCATTCTGCCAGGTATCTCGTCATGTCTATCATACTTAAAGGCAAACACCAAAATTACGTATTCTCATGGTTATTTTTTCTACTCATTTTCTCGTTGATTGTATGCATTTTAGCTAAAAATTAAATAATGCAATTTTTTTTTTTTTTTTATGATACACGGGAAAAAAGAATGGTGAGATTTAATCATACACAAAGTAGATTTTGGCTTTAGTTGGATGTGTGGTAAATTTGACCAGATATTTGGTAGAATGAAGCACTCTATTGGTTAACATTGACCTAGGATAATTGAATTGGGCAATAGCATACTTCATTCTACCAAATATCTGGTCAAATTTAACATACTTCGAACAGAGGCCAAAACTGACAAAACTGCAAGAAGCATCCGTCAAACGGCTTGCGGTTGCTAAAAAAGCAACCGCGTACGTAACGCGACATGCCGTGCACCGACGCGACGTGCCGTGCCGCAACGTGCCAGATCCAGTTTGCGCGCTTCCATTTGTTTGCATGTAAAGCAACCACGACGGAGGGTGACGTGACGGACCGCGACGGACCATACCGCAACGTGACGGATTTGGTGTGCGCGCTCCTTTATGTGGGCTCCTCTGCACAGGTCTTTGGATATGGGCACACACATCATTTGACAAGATCCTTTTGAAATCCTAGATACAGGTTGGTCGACCTTTGTGCTCACTGGGAACGGTTTTTGTCTTCAACTTCTTCACAAATCAAAACGCGAGTCGTAAGAAAGTGCATCGGAAGAATCGTTTATTTTCCGAATCTTTGATCGACTCTTGCTGTTTGGTCATATGCTCTTATAACAATTTGTTCCGCTGGATTTTAATCCTGATGAATTAAGTCGTTCCAAAACACGAGTTATATCAGACGAAATGAATCGAATGAACGGTTCATCTTAATCAGAAGTCCTGAGAGTCAAGCATCATATGAATCGATTCTTTTAAATGAACAATTCTTCCGAGCACTAATTGCAATGCTACCGAACGCAAAGCCTTGCCTCTCATTGGAAACTAGGCTTTAAAGCTAGAACTTTTTAGTGCAATAGTTGCCTTGAGAAACCCACTGTAGTGGTAAAAGAATTAAATATGAAGCTATGTTTAAGAAAAAAGATTACCTCATCGCACGGCTAAATTTTTCATAGTTCATTTTGGTATTTCCTTTGATTGTGCCCCATAACTGAGCAACTTGATTACTTTGAACAAATCGAAATTTTCCTTCTTCATAATTGTCCCAACAGATAAAACTTGGGCAGTACTTTTCATTAAATAGTAAATCTCGGATAAACTCCCACAAACGGCCTAGTTTCTGATCTGAAAGGAAAAAAGAAGATGTTGTTAATAATGACAACAACAAAAAATTTACATAAATACTTATCAAATTGGGAAGTAAGAGTGGCTGATTGTTTTTTCATTTCGTTCACAGCAGTGCTACAAACTTGGGAAACCAGATCTACGGTTCCAGAAAGAGAAGCTCCATCCATTCATAGCCATCCACAAAATCACATAACGACAGGGATTTATTTTTCAGTTTCACATTTTTCTGTAATGTCTTCAAAGAAGTGATATGCGTGGTCATTGTGGTCACAGTGGTCCATCAAGCGCAGTAGTTGACATAAAAAAAAACAGTTTTTACGGGCAGGAAATGTTACCGCAACACGTTTTAAAACACCTAAATCTAATGGCTGTATCAGTAGTTTTTGTTCGGCAGTAGAAAAACCACCTCAACATTGTTGACTGCAAAAGAGAGAGTTAGAGGGTTAACAGATCATCAATGAGCCACTAGGGGCTGATTTTGCTCTTTTGGACAAGACAGGATAGCAGGAATTGATCATTCCCATTGGTTTACACGGCATTATGTGACATCACCAGCATACTCATCACCAGCAAAGTTCGAATTCAAAGATGTGACTTTCTGAATATTTGTCTGACAAAATGTTGGATAGATGTAGTCTTCGACTTAGTCACAGTCTAAAAAGAATAAAACTGTCAAAAACAAGGAAAAAACCTTTCAGGCAATTTTTAGGTTCACGGAGAGAGTTAATTCTCATCTCATGAGATGAGAGGAGAATTCCTGCAGGAATATTCCTAAGAATTTTACAACACTACTTTGGACGAGCCAGAATAATAAAAAGAGAAAACAAAAATGCTTGGACACAAAGGGAATGTTGAAAACCTACCTCTTTTCTTCTTGTGCTTGTTAGAAGTTCGAGGCCTGCCAGGTTTCCTTTTAATTGATGGAGCACTTTCTACTTCCGCACTACCTTCATCAGAATCTTCATCTGAAAACAAGCAAAGATTAGTTTTGAGCAAAAGTCCAAAATTCTATAAAGTAAGTATATTCTCTTAGAGCTTGATAAAAGCTGAGAAACAAACAAGACCAACAATAAGCTCCATTAATAAAATAAATTGGCTAAATTGGTGATTTACATTATCATCATTTACATAAATCTCACTTAGCAAAAACGAGAAATTGATGAATTAAATAGGAATACCCTCATGGTAAGGACATACGCTGTGTTGAAATTGCTGTTGTTTAAAGGGGACAGATGGATTTTAGATGTTCTTAGAGTTAAAATGGTCTTTTTAGCCGGTTTTGACAAAACATTTAACAATCTATTCATGTGTAGCAAAAGCTTAAAAAAATTCAATTGATTTATGGTGAGTCCTAGGACCAAATGTTACTGGGAATTAAAATAACAGCAACAATTTTCTTTCTGCTAATTTCTTGATCAGCAAATATTTTTAGGAATTATTTTTAATCTACACAGCTCTATCTGCTTAAATTTATCAGTTGTAGTGAATGCAGCTTGAAAGAAAATTTTTTTGTAGAATTTTAAAGAGACATCTATAAAATTAAATTTTGAGAAATTACTAAAGGGGTTAGTTTATTAGAAAGATGAGCGAGAGAACTATTGCTGACAAGTTATGGCCAACAAAAACGGCCACATACAGAGGAGAAACAAAAATAAAACCTGGAATGACCAGCAAAGTAATCTTGATTCAATGGAACTGTAGGAATCCCTTCCACTATACTTAAAAAAAAAAAAAAAAATTGCGATACAAAAAGATCTGGTTTCAGTAAGAAATAAAGTAGGGAAACTCCACTTCCAAGAATAAGAGCAGATTTGGCAAATTTTTGATGAACAAGAAAATGCTGCAGTGGGGTGCATACATTTTACGGGATTTTAAAAGATCAAAGTATTTTTGAGTATTCCTTCCTCAATATATTTTGCATTTCTAGCAAAGACAATGAGAGGACATGGATACAAGGAAAAACTGCAACAAATTCTACCCACTCTATCATTCATGCGCATATTTTATGCACTAGCAAAAAATTTAGAACCCATGTCACGATGAGATAACAACCAAGATGCACACACAAATAGGAGCAAGAGTCCTTGACTTTTTGAAAAATTTTGCGCATCACTTATTTAGGATCCTTCAGCTTTCGTGTCAGGTTCAAAAAGAAGAATAAGGACGTTGTGAGTACAGCCAAAATTGTTGAGAAAAGAAGAGCACATAGGGCATCATAATTTCAAGGTTACACACAGAGACAGTAGCACATCCAGAATTGGGGGGGGGGGCTAAAAAGTCAAAGATTCTTGAGCAATTTGCTTCACATCACAAAATTCAGAGGGCAGCATTTGGTCATAGACCAGCCCAGAAATTAACTCAGGGTATGGGGGAGGGGATGCTTTAACGGGATAGCCCATTCCTCCCCCCTCCCCCCCCCTCTGGGTGCACCACTGCACAGAGATATAAACTGAAAACAACCCAGAAAGTTGATGCATATTATTATTAGTGATTGGATTACCAATTACAAGGGTGGCCTCTGATGGTAGAACCTCAAATAATGAACTTGAAAACCAAGCAGAACTTGAGTAAAATTCAGGGAAAAGTGCACATGTTTATGATAATGATAACTGTGAGTTTGCAAATTATGAAAATTAAGGCTTTGATTGTTTTTTCTATTTTCCATCTCATTAATTTATTGGTTACCATTATTAAATTTTATCTGAAACCTTTAAGTGAATTTTAAAAAATGTGATACTTCTCTATTTAAACCATTTGTTGTCCCATTTGTATGTAATTGTATCCAGTAAATTTTGTATGAGCATTACAAATAGATATATTATATTTATTCGAACATAATAGATAATCCATTACTAAAAACTTGAGCACTGTCATGAACATTAGAGTGGAAAATTGCTCATAAATGTCAAAGTGCAAATGAACTTGGTTTTTACAAAACTTCAATGACAGCTTTACTAATGAGGATAAGTACCAAGAAGTTTCAATGCTTAAATTTGCTTGATATTTTGAAAATTTTCCTCAAACTTTTACACCTGCTTTTCCTTATTATTCTTTAACGATTCAATCAATAGATTGGTGAAAATATTTTTTGAAGGACAGTTGTTTTTGAATATTCAAAATTACTTCAAATTTTTTTTTTCTTTCTTTCTTCTCTTTAATAAAAACTATCACATTTCTGATTTTCTACTGAGTTTGTAGGATCTTGTGAGTCTTAAACAAGTCTTTGACACTTTGATATATCTAAAACGAAGACGATATCGACCTTCGGTTAGCGCAAAAAGTCTACAAATTTTACGCCCATTCAAACGATGTATCACAAGATAGGGGATGTCATTTAAAAATTTTGAGTTGGTGGGCGAAACCTTTCCTTAGAGCATAGAGGCACCCAGTGGCGTAGCCGGGGGGGGGGGGGGGGGGGGGGGGGGGGTCCAGGGGGTCTGGACACCCCCCCCCCTTGACACCAAAATTTGTCCTAAAGAAAGGTAATTTTTTGCGTTTTCAGACAATTTTGACCAAATTAGTATCTTTGGACCCCCCTTGACAATTTTTGGACCCCTGACCCCCCCTAGAAAGATTCCTGGCTACGCCACTGGAAGCACCAATTGGAAATTTTGAATGAGCCAAAAAGTAGATATCATTGATTTTGGGAATCCTGAAAGTTTCGTTTTTATTGGGGAAACCATTCAAAAGTTATAGTACTGGTGCGGGACTTTTAAATACCCCTGTATAGACAATCACCTAAGCGTCTGACAGAAGAAAAATTACAAAAAATTAAAAGAGCAAAGAATATGCTTACATTCTTGATAGTTTATGCTGGTGTCACACTCAGGCCGGAGTTCTGCTAGTCTGGAGAATAACAGCGAACCGTAAGTATGATCGTAAGCAATAAAGTCGCTTTCTTTCAACTTCAATAAACTATTTCCATTCATTCCACCAAATTTTTCAAGAGCCACATCTTGGAATGGGACGCATATAGATTCTGCTGTTGACATTATCCAATACATTGTGTCCAGCTCCGTCCATTGTTTGACTGGAATGATTTTCCACTGTTCAAATTTATTTGCTAGTTCATCTGAAAAAAAAATTCAAGAAGATTTTTTACTTTTACTTTCCACTCAGTAAACTTCAAGATACTACTTAAAAATTAAATTGCAGTTAATTTTGAAAAAAAAAATTGAAAGATAGGTTTATAAAAAATGCACAAAAGGTACTTTGTGGCAGGGGTGACTATTAATCACCAAAGCCAATCAGCCAAGCATGAGCTGAAACCGCGAAGTGAAAATACATTGAAAATCGACCCACTCATGTCAAACGTACTGATTATGCGGAACCCCCCCCCCCACCCCAGAATTCAGAACAATTAAAACTTCACGATAAAAAATAAAAGGAACAAGAGAAGACATAATGTTTATTAAAGGAGTACCTAAGAGTTGACCAATTTTTTTCTTTTTACTCTACTATTTTAATTCATATAGTTGATTATTTTCTATTTCGGGGGGGGGGGGGGTGCCCCTTGGACCTTCCATTCCATTGAGGTTCAAAAATGTTACCCCCCCCCCGATATTTCTTCTGCAGACGCCTATGCCGACAACCCCTCTCAGCGCAGAAAGTAAACAAATATGGAAAGGGAGCGTGCTAGAATTCTCCAATCCGGTAAACCGGGAAAGTGCATCAGAATTTCCGGGGAGTGTTTACGATAAAGCCGATAATTTTTTGATGAAGCTCATCGGTTCTCCGATGAATTTAAGAACGATCACAGGCGCAGCGTGTTATTGCTAAAAATGTTTGTTTACATTTCAATAACCTCCAAAACACCCATATGAACACATGAAAATAGGTTGTTTACTTCTTTGAGGTTTGTTTACATCGGCTTTACCGGAGTTCTTTCTCCGATAAATCCGGTGTCCCCCGGGGAAGAGTTCTGATGGACTTCATCGGAGTTCAAGAACGCTCCAATGAACTTCCCCGGGTTATCAGTAACGAAATCGGAGAATATAAAAGAACGACTTGGTAATTTACCGGTTTAGCGGGGAAGCTCGCCGGAGAATTCTAGAACGCTCCCACACATGTTCGAAAAGTCAAAATATTATTGAAAGAGACCACGACAAAGCCGTGGCTTTAATAAAATAGAAACGTCAAGTAAGTACTCGTCAAGGAAGTCAAGCATTATTATCCTTGGTCAAGCTGTCTAAGGCCATAAAAGGGACGATTTACAACAACTTATTCAAGTCATAATATAGTTGCATTCCTGTGAGTCTGCACTAACTCTGCAGCCCGAAAAACACTCACAAAAGTCACAAAGCAGAAAGGACTTGAAAAAGGATGAACATGTGTTGAAAACGGTCCGAGACGTTTATCGCTCACAACTACAAACCGATATTTTGAGTCTATACGGAGGGAGGGTCAGTTAGAATAGTCCAGGAAAATTAGGGTTGAACCTGGACAAAATTGCAATACTTAAAAGGTTTTATGAAGTGATGATACAGGAAATTTTGCGCTGAATCCAAATTTCTACAAGTCGCTAAAGTCGGCCGCGTCCTTCACCCCGAAATTTACACATAATTCCTGTAAATTTTACAAAACGCGTATTTACGCCCAAACCATTGATTTTAGCAAAAAAAAAATTCAGTTCAAAATTGTTCAACACTCAATTTTACACAGGACAGCATTTACTCTATACAGAAACCTCAAAATTTGACCCTGTATTCCCCCCCTCAAAATGGGTCCATTTTAAGAGCAAGAAAAAATTCCAAGAAAAAGCTAACGAAAAGTTCACAAAAAAGGTGTTTCGCCGTATAAACGTTGCAGATCAGAGAAAATATGTTATCACGGATGTTTTTTTGCACAATCCATATGCATTTTGAAATTTGAATTTTGCCCTTCAAAGAACCTTTTATTGCAATTTTGTCTAAGTCACCCTCTTTTTTGCTCTAATTTTCCTGGACTATTTGAGGATTGACTTGTTTCTATCACAGTCGACGCGGAAGCCCCCTCCGGCCTCCTTCTTTTCAGTCCCCTCTCCGTGGACCTTGAAATCCTCCGAAAACCAGACGAAAATCTTCTTTCGATCCAGAAATGCTGACGCTCCTTCAGTTTCTTCCTTACCGTTGTTCTTTTAATATTTTATTTTTTTAGTTTTAAATAGCTTGTATTCCATCAATTCGTTTCAATTTAAAATAATCGTTCCTTTTTTTTTATTTTTGACCACGACCACCGGCTTTCTGCCTTGCCCTCCAACTATGAGACAGTCTTTGTGCAGCTCACTGCATCTAATAAGTGACTACAAACTCTGGATGCAAGGATGCAAGGATGCAAGGCCCACAGTTGCGAATGCACATGAAATAACATCGGCAAAAACGGGTTTGGCCGTATGGGCACTGGGCTCACAACGACCCCCCCCCCCCTCCCCTTTACGAGAAGAAGGGGTGGACAGCTAGTGGGGGTCTTATACTATTGTGATGCTTTCTCGCATCTTGATTTTCGTGCTTATTGTTCGATGGAAGCCATTTATCGGGCGCACCAATGTCATCGGAGCATCCCCGGGTATTTGGAATTTAGATAAGGTTATAGTAAAAAAAAGAAAACTTTTAAAAACAGTGTGCCTGCCTGCGATAGCGGCGCGGTGCGCGCCCATGCGGCCCGGCACGCATGGTGAAAGACTGTGCGTCTAGCGTCTCAAAACATCCGCTCGTTAAAATTACTGGATATTAGTACATTACTTTTCATAATCCCCTTCAATTTAACAGAACGCAACAAGCACATCGTTACGTGTAGTATAAGTTGCGTTCGCCAACAAGCTCCCAGAATATATCGGGGTAACGGACGGGCGGGCGGGCGCGGCGGGCGCGGCGCGGGCGTTATACCGGTTATACGGCTGATATCACAATTATAATGTTGGCGAACGGTCTCGATTTTTTTCATCACAAAATCACTAAAAATTGAAGTACATCGATGAATATAGAAACTGTTTAAAATTAAATAAAAAATAATTGATAAAGGTATATTGAACACAAATGAAGGGTAGAGTGGATAAAGGGGTTATGTGACATTTTGGAAAAAATCGAGTTAGCACAGTGGATGAAGGAGTTATGATGGTATTTATCTATAAATTTTCCAACTAGGTTCAAAAAGTGTAGGATATGACACTACTTTCAAAGCTGTTGCGGTTGATGTTCAGCTAAAATGTCGAAAACGTCCATACTTTGAACTTTAAAGTCGATTTTCTCAAAATCAAAAAAGTGTCACATAACTCCTTTATCCACTCTACCCTTCAAATGTATGTGAAGATACTGAAGATAAGCTTTGCTTCTTCCAGAATTCAGACCATTGAATTTCATTCATAAAATCAAGGGTTGTTACCGTCGTTACCGACAAGACATTGTTAAATTTATTGAGGTCATTAGTTTTCGGTGTTTTAATTCAGTAAAATGTAGATAACGGTTAACGGTTGAAAGCAGAATTTTCCCAGCATTAAAGTTTCTGGAGGATTTTACGAATAAATTCTGTGGTTCATGTAGGTGATGTAGGGGTTCAAAATGGACTTGAACCGATAAAGTGCATAAAATTGAGCAAGGGTCCCAATGAATTGAAGTCAAAACAACCTGAAATTCCTATCATCGATTAATTTTAACTGATAATTGAGGGGGAAGGGACTTGGCCCCTGGGATAAAGATTTCCCCGAAAAAGGTAAAATTATGATCCAATAAAATTGCTACAACCAATCACTATTAAAATGACATTAATATACTCTCTCTAAATATTTTCTAGGCGCTTTTGGGGTCATTCTTAATTTTGCGGAAGCGCTTTTTTGAAAAATTCATGTAGCATAGATAAGACGTTTCTGGCTATACAGGGTGTTTCAGACCACCCCCAGCCACTATATTATTAGCGAAAACGCCGCAAGATAATGAAATTCTGACGAATTTTTTCCTATGAATATCGACCCCCAAAGACTTCAGGGAAAATATTGCCGACCCCGAAAAACGGCCCCTAAGGGCCTAATTGGGCCCCCGAAAAGGGCCAAACTGCTGATTCTCAATTTTTTCTCATGGAACGGGTCATTTATAATTCAGAAATGGATTGTTCATCTAAAAAAAATCATTATTTGTTGAGGGCATTTTTTTTCTAAAAATGGCCCTTTCTCAAGTTAGGGGCCATTTTGAATCGCTCGCTGTGACCTTTAAAATTGTCAGATTTCAAAAAACTAAAAATATTCTGAATCAGCAGATCAAAGGCTTTCTTTTGATGTATCAAAACCTTATTTTCTGCGTAAAGAAATTGGGAGCCCCTCCCCTCCCCCAATTTTGGGGGCCTCTACGAAAAAAATTTCAAATGGCAAGGTATAAGTTGTGATACATCATTTGAAAGCTCTTAAGAAGACAAAGAAAATGGTTCAAACCGGAAGTCAATCCGATAATTTTTACGAGAGTTACAGTCTGGCCTCTCTCCCTAAATTTTGGAGCTTTGGGGGCGGGGCTCGGGGCCCCTTTGAGTAAAATTGAAAATTGCAGGGTACAATTTGTTAAACATAATTTGAAAGCTCTTGAAAAGCATTTCAACGAGAGTTACAGCCAATCAGGATTTGAGGTATTTTTCTCGTTTTGGAGAATACATCGAGAAGGCCATAGAAAACAATCAAGACCACAAACAAATTCTCGCGAATACGAGAAAAATACTTCAAATCTTTGAATGGCTGTAACTCTCGTTAAAATGATCAAATTTAGAGACGGTTTGGACCATTTTCTTCGTTTTTTCAAGAGCTTTCAAAGTATGAATAACAACTTATACCCTGCTATCTTCTTAATTTAGCTCAAAGTGGCCCCGCCCCCAAAGCTCAACAATTTAGGAGGAGAGGCTAGACTGTAACTCTCGTAAAAATTATCGGATTGACTTCCGGGATGAACCATTTTCTTTGTCTTCTTAAGAGCTTTCAAATGATGTATCACAACTTATACCTTGCCAGTTTAAATTTTTTTCGTAGAGGCCCCCAAAGTTTAGGGGGGAGGGGCCCCCAATTTCTTTAAGCAAAAAATAAGGTTGTGATACATCAAAAGAAAGCCTTTGATCTGCTGATTCAGAATATTTTTAGTTTTTTGAAATCCGACAATTTTTAAGATCACAGCGAGCGATTCAAATTGGCCTCTAACATGAGAAAGGGTCATTTTTAGACAAAAAAATGCCCTCGACAAAAAATGATTTTTTTTAGGTGAACAATCCATTTCTGAAATAAAAAAACACCCGTCCCATTAGAAAACATCGAGAAACAACAGTTTGGCCCTTTTCGGGGACCCAATTAGGCCCTAAGGGACCGTTTTTCGGGATTAGCAATATTTTCCCTGAATTCTTCGGGGTCGATATGCATTGGAAAAAAATCGTCAGAATTTCATTATCTTGCGCCGTTATCGCTAAAAAGATAGTGGACGGGTAGTCTGAAACACCCTATGCATAACAGAGTCTGTTGAGCACCTTTTATAATGATTTAATTTTCTTACAGTGCTCGATGAAAGGAACTTCCGGCATATTTTTTTTTTTTTTTTTTTTTTTTTTTTTTTTTTTTTTTTTTTTTTTTTTTTTATCACGAGATCTTGAATTAAAACGATTTCAAAGTTACGAAAATGTCGATCGATTCGAAAAGGTTCGTGCTTGGCGGGAAACTACCGTTTGCGAAAGGGTACAGGACATCCGGTGACCGCTGTCCGGAGGTAGTCCTTTGGCGTGCCATTGCAACTATTGAATAGTTTTGGATCACATAGGGAAATCATTCCATTTACGGTTCGTGTAATTGGTCAACACTCAGGAAATGTGAACCAATTAATCCATCTACATTGGCGCGGACCTATACTATTGTGCAATCGGCAGTTTTGTGCCATTTCTGGCATTTTCAAATTCGTTGCGCAAAGACCCTCAACTTATTGTTACTTTTACTTTGTTATAGAGAGAAAGCTAGTCGTCGCCGGGGTATTTTTTTTCTCTCTCTTAGCCCATTTAAACTCAAGTGTTAGAAAATAATGGATAAAGGGGCTGTCACGTGACTTCAGCCCCTCTGTTTCTGTCTTTTTCTAATACACGTGTTTAAATGGGCAAAAAGAGAGAGAGAGAGAGAGAGAGAGAGAGAGAGAGAGAGAGAGAGAGATAAATTCCTGGCTACGGCTATGGTAAAGACTGTCTATAAGTGACGTCTGTAGCGTACGCAGAGGAGGTGGGGGGATAAATCCCCCCAGACCTCCGATTTTTAGGGGTGGAGGGGAAGAGGGGATAATTTTCCGTCAAACGCTCATCAGTGCAAGGAAAAAAAAAAAATCCTGCGCACGCCACTGAGTGCCGCTATTGGTCGAGCATTTGTAGGACTTGATCGTTGGAATAGTAACCATAGTTAAATTGCCCATTAGATTCCGTTCCCGGTAGTTTTATTAAAAGGCTACTCATGAGTATAGCCTTTATCATATTACCAGAAACTGGACTGTTAAAACTGTGGGCCCGGTATACAAGGTCCTCGGCCCCAAGTCCGCCCTAAGTACTTCAACAAGCATCTGCCACCAGCCAACGGACCGCATCGGACCGTTTAAAAATGGCGAAACCACAAAACTAACCTCAAAATAGCACTTGGGGTGGGTTAGAGAGGCTCTAGACCCGCTCCAAGTAACGTAAAGTTGGGAGCGCACCCAACATTCCGATGTGCCCTTAAAGAGATGTGAGGTTAGAATCGCCATTTTTAGATACGACCTAAAGCCCGTTTGTACCGTACATTTATTAGGCCCAGCAGGCTGATTCTGCTCGTTTGGACGAGACGAGACGAGATAGCGAGAATCAAGCAATCCCATTGGTTTTTAAATAGAGTCACGTGACCGATTTGAAGTCATTCGAGGAGAGTATGCGCGGGATCAGAGTCATTTTTTTCAAATTCACGACTCTATGATCCCGCGCATACTCTCCTCGAATGACTTCAAATCGGTCACGTGACTCTATTTAAAAACCAATGGGATTGCTTGATTCTCGCTGTCTCATCTCGTCTCGTCTCGTCCAAACGAGTAGAATCAGCCTGCAGGTTCCCATAACGAAGGCGAAGTCCTACAAAAATTGACCGAGACAGTCTTTACTGGATGGATAGGTTTAACGAAAAATTAATCGATCGGCCCGCACAGAAAAACGCTTTGGTAGCGCTGAAAAATCCTTTGATAGAAAAATGACCTCGCAAAAAAGTCATTGGTAGAGAAAACCAAAGGTTTTGTACGCCTGACTAAAGAGATTTTGCTATGGGTGAACCAAAGATTTGGTTGGCTCAACTAAAGTCTTCAGCGCCAAAGCGTTTCACTGTTTTTCTTCTGTGCGCTGGACGCGTTTGGATGGTAGGCGATGAAGAGGAAGAATAAGAAGAAGATTATATGTATAAGACGACGTATAAAAGATACTTACCATCATTGGCTTGGCTATTGCCGACGTTGCTGCAATGGCTGCCACTATTGTTGCTGATATTGTTGGTGTGACTATGACTGTGGCTGTGGCTATGGCTATGGCTATGGTTATGGTTATGACTATGATGGCTGTGACTGTGACTATTGTGCATCGAATGAGGAGGTCGAGTTACGGGGGGCGGCGGCGGCTGAGAGCATGGGTAGTAAGATTCCACATCTCGATTCGGCAGATACGTCGAGCTGTAGTCGGTTGAGGAAAATACGTCCGGCCTCACTTGGCTCATAAAATTCGGCTCCCACATCTACGAGGAAAAAACAGACAAGCAGAAACGCAAATTCAATTACGGGCTCATTTTCGGAATTATTCGCGTCATGTCGTGGAGCTGAAGCCTCCACTCTAAAAACTGATAAGTGAGCTGGAGTTTGGAACCCAGGCGTCTCAGCTCAGGCGCATGGTTAATGACATGAGGTATTTAAAGCGGGTCAAAGCGTAAGGCCAGAACGCGCGTGCGACAACTAAAAGCGGTTATAAGAAGGAAAAGGAGGAAAAATCGTGGACTTCAGGCTGCCTCTGCTGATTTATAAATAAGAGAGAGTGCGGAGCTGGCCCAGCCAGCCGGTTGCAGCGTGGCCCGGCGCACTATGGTCCAGACGACCGATAGAAAAAACCAATTTTTGGAGGTCAGAAAAATCGAAAATTGGCAACATAGTCGTATTGTACATACTCTGAGGCATCATCACACAAAGTATCTACACCTGGGACCAAATAATGTTCGGTCCCGAGCGTGACGTGACCGTGCGTAAGCTCTCTGATTGGTCGAAACCGCACGCAAGATGAACGCAATTCAATGCTCGGGACCTAACATTATTTGGTCCCGGATCATGAGTGATAAGGCTGTGGCGAGCTATGAAAGCAGAGCGCGCAGAATGCGTCTGGTCATATGTTATTGTTTACCTCATTTGCAGCAGTTTGCGGGGCATGGAAACCCTGTGTTGTTTCTGGTTTAGCTTGACTTTTTTTAAAAAAAATTTTGGCCACCATGGACCTCCCTGATGGTAATTGAAATTCTCTATTCATACACCTAATTTTAGAATTTTTTATTGACCCCTCGATGAGGTGTAAATATGGGTCGAGTATCTCTTAAATTTAACCGTGAATTAAGACTTCTTCATGGTCTGCGATTTTTTCCGCGTTTGTCCGCGGGTTCTCAATGCTTTTAAGTTGTTCTTCATACTCTCAAGTTCACATTTCATAATCGCCTAAATCCATTGACATCCATTAAAAGCGAGGAGGAATTCATTTAGTTGGATAAGTCGCATAAGTCGCATTTAGTTGGATAAGTCGTTGGATAAGACATCTGCAGCATGCATCAAAAGAGCATCATGTTTGTTTGGGAAGGTGAAGTATCTTTCTGATAAAAGGGATGCTGGCCGATTTTTTGCGACGTTGCCAAGTGTCACCATTAAATAATGATTTATTTACACCCTTGCCAAGCGGCTTAATGATAGTGGATTATGTTGTTGCCATATTGCAACATTATGAACGAATTTTGAAACATGCAGAATTCAATAATCACTGTTCTATCATTGCCTAGGGCATATCATAAACGGCATATTTTGCAATGCTTTCAAAGATCATTAATTACACGAGTCTCCATTGTTGCCATTTTTTTATTATTTTTATTATGATTACTTGTGAAAAAGAGAAGACTGAATTTTGTTTTAAGAGGATTTTTATTGTTGTTATTATAAATTGTTACCTTTTTTGAACCCATTTTTGAACGACAGAAGACACACTTTCGTTAATCCCCCTCCATCTTCTTTATTTGAGTATTTCCACTCATATACTTTGTTATTCGTGAGACTAAGGCTGATTGTTTGTTTTGTTTTCAATGGAAGTTTTTATTTGTCATCAATGTCTCATTTTTTGCTATCTTTTTGCACACTTTCTTTCTACAGTGATCCATTGTTCCTATTTAATATTTTTTTTTACGGTTGATATGCTCTAAGTTTAGATCCTTTTTGACCAAACTGTGGGGAACGATGTACAATATTTTTATTTAGGTATTTAACAATGCTTTCTTTTGTTGAGTTTTTATTAAATGCTCATTTCTATGAATCTCCCTATTTTTTGTTATAAACAATTTACTAAAGGAACCATTCTAAAAATGTGGACGCATCCAAGATGGAGGGCGTGATGATAGAGGAAAATTAAGATGGACAATATTTTCCTTTTAAACCAATATTGAGAACTACTTAAAAGTGTCCGTCCTATGCAGCGTTAGCCACTGACTCTATACGTTTCCACCCTCCCCCCCCCTCATTGATAAAGTCCCATTAAATTACCCTTCAAGATAGTTTTTCATTCTTGTTTGCTTACAGGGAAAAAATACAATCTGTAACACGGCTTATTTGCATGCATACTCCGTATGTTTAAATAACCTACAGACGATTTTCACATTTAAATTGCATCACAATCATCTTTCATGGCTTTGGATGATAAAATATGACCAATCTGACACAAAATTTGAAATCAGCGACCTAAAAAACATATGGTCACCGAATTTTAGCGACATCTGTTGAGTTCCAGACTAATGTCTTCCTAAATCTGTTATCTGGACCACAGTGCGGCGCTGCGTCGCGTCGCTCTCCACACCAAGATAACTGGCTTGGGCTGTATATTGTATACAGGCAAATTCCACAATAAGCTGAGGTTCAAGTTCCCTGATCTGAATTTACATTCAATTTTAAAGCGCACACCTGACATTGACCCGAAGCCCGAAGGTTCGAGCGTTCTGGAATCCATCGAACGGGGGAGCTGCTGGTGAAACAAACAATGAGATTACATTACATTGATCGGGAGGCAATTTTTAAAATTAATCGATACACAATCCGTTTTTACAACATTTCTTACCGAAATACTGAAGATTTGGTAAAATACAGGCTTCCTAGGCGAAAATGAAAGTACATTTCCGGTAACCTAGTAAACACCAAACATCAGTGCTACTCTGATGCAGCCGTACATCGATTTACCGAAGATGTACTTTCAATTTCGTCTAGGTTAGTATGTGACCAATTATTTTTTATCTTAGTAAAAAATGTTGTAAAAACGGTTGACACATTGATTAAATTAAGACCTTTCCTTTAAGAATTAATTCCATTCTATACATAATGTCATTGTCAGTTTCACCAGCTCCCTGGTTCGAGGAATTCTGTAGAACGACCCCGAACGCAGAGCATTTGCAGAGCCGCGTCCCTATTTTAAGTGACGTAACATGAAGGAAAAGTTGAAAAAAATAAACAGCTCAGCAAGCAGTAATGCGCACATTGCAGGATGAACAGTCATTCCTTATTCGTCTCCATCAACGACAAAATCATTTCGTGGGTAAATATTTTCACGTCAAAATCTATCACATATACAGAAACTAACATTTTTCAATGTTTCTTCATATGCATGCCTCTAATCTGCAGAAGCGACTCGAATTTAATGCCATGCACCATCATCGGCCATATCAAACATATAGATGCATGATTCATTGATTCATGGCATGGCTAATTTCTGCAAGTTTAGAGGTTGCTTCGCGTCGAGCAAAAAATCGGAATAATGAGCACTTAAGAGAGGTTCCTTAAGTGTCTCGGTCTATTCAAAACAACATCTAAATCTTCAGTATCCAGCTATCAATGGATCAATACATTCAATAAGTCAATGTCTGGTGATGAGTGCGGATATAACGAATCCCCCTGACTAAAGTAAACTATAAGACCCGAGTATTCCCGATCAATGCTACTTATGAGAGAGCCGAGGCTAACCGAAAATGGCGGCGATCAGAACACCAGGATTGTAAACACTGAGTGAGCGATCGCGTTTCTTCAGTCGCGTCGTATTTATTAGTAATTTTTTCGGTGCAAAATTAATCGTGATTGTACATTGAAACGGCAAAACGAGTTAATCGACATATTTTGACAGTAGGGGAAGCGTTCCTCGTCTTATTTGAACGGCGCGCCAAAACTGTCATCTAACCGAGCAGTCGATTTGGCGAACCGAACACGACGCACTATGGTCCAGGCGACGAAATTAGCTAGACAAAAGTCTAAAATCAAAGGTTGGAAAACATAAAAACTGACCTCACTGAGTGATACTAAATATCATGGAGTATTTCCTCCTAAATGGGTTTGCCATGATTATCATTGATAAGGCTTTGGCGAGCTTTTTTCTGCGACCGCGCGAGGTGTCTTTTTTTACGATGTTTACAGTTGTAATAGTCGAAGCTTGCAGTGGCCTACGTTAACTGTGTTTTTTCGAGAGTTCACCGTTGATTTTCATTTTTTTTTGCATTTTGACGTTCTTTCTAAAGGTAAATACAGTAGTTTAAGCCAGATATTTGTCAATTTGAATGGAAATTATGAGCAGTACAGGTAGTAATAGACATTAGTCAAATTTAAACGAATTTGGCCATAATTTTTGCATTTAAAGTACGCTACGAATTGTGTAACACTTAGTAACATCACCAAATGTAGCTGAAGTCATTCTAAAGACCCATGGCTTCACCACTTTGCCTTCATAAGTGTCGCCGATTGTCGCCGAAAGAAGTTATGAATTTTTTTCGTCACCTCTTTTGAGATAAAATGGGTGTTATTTTTACATTTCTGTAGGGCTCTTTTTCATGCCGTTTATCAGTGACGTCGAGTAAAATTTAGCATCATTGTATTTCTTGAATTTAGACCAATGAAATAGGTTTAGGCATCGAAAATGCATAGTGCTCTCCCTTGCATCGCTATTTCACCTGGGTTAAAATGGATCAAATGCAACGTTGATTACACGCTACACCTTTGACATAATTCATGTAGGTGATTTTTGAGCTGTTTTACGTAAATCCTGTTATTCCTATTGACTTTATCGCCTTGGAAATTCACGTTGACGGCAATTTAATGCATTTAAATAGTATTCATTTAACTTATATCATGATGTTATAGTTCCAATGTTATCATTGTGAATCAAAGTTAATCAGAGCTTGTAATTTAAAGAGCAATGACACGTGAAATTAGTCGTCTTAGCTTTTTAACTATTAATTTGAGCCCTGGAAAAGGTCGATATGTTCAGGTTTACATGAAATTACCTTGAAACCTACATTTGATGTGGGCCTAGATGGACGAAATGCAGCGTTGCCAAATGGCACAAGCATAAACGGATCTAGCAACCTATCAGGCAACCGCGCGTTCCTCCCATTTGAATGTATGATTAACGATCTATTCTTAATGGAGCCATAGCCACGTGACTTATCGATTGTTTCTCATGAAATCAAATTGGAAGAGTGCACTGTTGCCAGATTGCTGGATTCGCCAATGGGCATAAGCCGCCACTGAATTTGAAGAAAATAGACTATAATTTTTCCACTTGAGCCACTTTTAATTTTTTCGGCCCATCTAAATCTCAAATAAATTAGCTCAATTATTATTTTACCTAATACATGGCTTCATGGTTCATGGTTTGTGTACAATATTAAATAGGACAAACATTTCATATTCTAAAATCTTTCATTTCCCACAAATCTAGCTGGAAATAAGTCAACTGTTTTATTTTTTTCGTCAGCTATCATAATTTTTAAAATTATACTCCGCATTTTTTACGGACAAACGTTGTTCAAAGTCAATGATTTATAACATTGGCTCAATTAGTTCCTCATTTTTTTTTTTTTTTTTTTTTTTTTTTTTTTTTTTTTTTTTTTTTTATAGCTTACTTTGCTCTCAATATTTTGTATTCTCATTTAAAGTGCATATTTTTCTTTCTCTGTCGATCCTCTTTTGTTATTTTTGTAATCAATGAATTAAAAGATTGTTTATATTAGTTTTGCCGTTTTTAATAGAAGTTTAGACGACAAAGCAGATTTCACTAAAGAATAATTGAATTTTCATTTTTTTTTCATGTTCCTTCATTATAATTGTGTTTGTCATCATTTGAGGTAATATATAATTCATTTAACTCTTACTTAAACTTACTTTGACCGATTAAAGAAGATATTTATGGCTCATACAGCAGAAGAAACTTACAGGTTTTTATTTGATTATTTTCTGGTGCTCACTTTACACTAATCATGTATATAAATTGAATTTTATGAGATTATATGTCACAATTATGAAAAAATAACATCAAAAATGAATTCAGCGACCTAAAAAACGTAAGTACATCGACGAAACTGATGGAATCAAACGACAAAAACCGGGCGCTTATACCCCCGACATCAATTTCGTATTGAGTTCAGATTTTCCTATTGAGACTCAATCGCGCCTCCTCTGTTTGGTAAGTTTAGCAACGCGCGCGTCTTATGGACCTTGTCCAGAATCTTTGGTCCAGAAGCATTCTTACCAAATTTACCTTGAAAATTGGCGTTGCCAGCGGTGTCCGAATTTTCACATCAGGTGTGTCCGGTTATTTAAATCGTTTTGAGAGGTGGCAGTTAGTCAGGAATTCGGGAAAGCGTAACAAATTGAATTATTTATTCATTAGGTTGAATAAATTAAAGAAATAAATAGCCTTAGTGCTGTGAATAGAGGAACTGAGGAAGGAAACTTTTGTTTATGCAAAATATCAAACCTTTCCAGACAAATTCGTTAAACATGTAGCTGCAGGAGTCTTTAATGCAGCACTGCGAGAAGCCTCATGTTAGTCTAACTTTTGAACGAGCTGAGATAAAAGTTGCAGTTTTGGCCAATATTCATTATTTCGAATTATTTTTCGTTTGTTTAGCGTCCCCCTCCCCCCTACCCACAAATCGGGGTGCCCCCCCCCCCTCGGCTAACTATTGAACGAGTTTGGATAAAAAGCTGATGTTTGGATTAATCTTCATTATTTTTTTATGACAATTGTACCTACTGGGGTACACCCCCCCCCCGTGCCCCATTCTCGTCTAAATTTGAGATGAAAAGATGCTGTTTGAATTAATCTTCATTACTTAGGATGAGTCCCCCTCCCCCCTTACCCAAAAATCGTGGTGCCCCCTCCAATCCCTCCATATCATAGAATTCGTACGGGTACGTTTATCAAAGACATTGCGCTTCGGGGGGGGGGGGGGATTTAACAATGTATTCTAACACAAATGGGTTTGAAATGACCGCTTGTTTTTTTTTTTTTTTATTTTTTTATTTTTTTTTTTTTAACACTGTTTTCTGTTTGTAGATATGCGCTAGCTTAGAACTCATAAAAGTGCATCGAAATCATTTCGAGGCTTCGCTTCGGTCCTACGACTTACTTTCGATTGCAACTCTGATTTCTCGCTCTTTCCCATGTAGCCACCACCATCATCGTTGAGAGCTGATAAGTGGACCGTATAGAATCACTGATACGAACTAAAACTCCCCTCTCTTTTCCCCTAGACGCTCCGTTTTCAATAATTGAGAAAGATGTCCTCGAAAAAGAAAAATTCTCGATTAGAAATAATGCGTTTGCTCAAGATTTGAAAGTTTCTTGCGGATATAAAGAAATCATCTTCACAATATAAGTTGATGACCAAAAGGTCAAGTCAAGGGCTACGTTTCTGCGATGATCTTTCTTTTATCTCCAACGAATAATTAAGTGTGTCTATCTTGAAAAGATACACAGACGACAAGTACAAATTTTTAAGTCCAATAAAGAATGTCAAAAACATTAAAGTCCAAAAAGTAGGCCCCAAGAGGAAACGCCCAAAAGAAGAAAAGGCCAATATTAAAATGCCCAGCGATTATAAGTCCATAAAATGAAGTCCAAAAATGTGGAAAGTAATGAATTTTGCAAGCGATCAGTAGACAAATGCACCGTATTTTTTTTTTAATCCACTCGATCATAACCCTAGCAACATTTTGTCAACAAGTTCGATCAATATATAGGTTAACCAACAGGTACATACTTTTTTTCAAATCATCTGCTAGATTTCACAGGAAGCTTGCTATACATAGAAGACAAGAATACAAAAATTGTACTGGAATACTACTGTTCATTGAATATGAGCCCTGGAAATTTTTTTTCGGACATGAACTATTTATTCGCGGACATCGTAATTCATTAGAAATTAGAACGTTTGGACGAAAATATAACTGGACAGATAAAATGTTGGTCATAAAGGCTGTGGACATATAATCTGGTAACCCTTGAAAACAAACGATTAAGTATTTGTACTTTTAGACTATAATGTACGATCATATTTTCGAATTTGCAATAAAGTGGCGCCTATGACCAATCAATTTGTTCAGAATATTCTGCTAAATCGCTTTAAAAAGTTTTGAACAGTACAACTCTTCTTCGTTGTTGAGAAAAATTACTTACCTTAAAGAAACCCCCCAGCATGTCAATTTCCATAAGGCCGAAAAAGTTTGGACATAGGCATTTCTCTCCATTTTCCAGCCAGTAAGAAACCAAATTTGAATGAGGCTCTGATCAGCTTTCAATGCAATGGGGCAGTTGCAAGGGTCTAAAATGTTGAGTTTTTTATAAAGAAGATAAAAGTTCTAGATGAGCTGAGAACAAAGATGCCTTTGGTTTCTAATTAAGTCCCATTGTTCCGGAGATGAGATTTTGGCCCGAAATACATTGTTTTAAATGGGAATTCCGCGTAGTGACGTCACTACACACACGATTTTATAAAACTTTACACGTCTGTATCTCCGAAACCGGAACACTTATGAAAAAACCAAAGGCACCAATGTGCTCAGCTCACCAAGTACTATCATTTTCTCTATAAAAAACACAACATTTCAGACCCTTGCAACTGCCCCATTGCGACTCTACATAGTTTTCTCTTTGGTCGTGGTCACAAGACTGGTTTAAAAATGACTGTTTTATTTGATTATAGAACGGGATTAACATCGATTTTTCCATAAAGACATTTACAGCCAAAATATGCGAAGCAATTTTTCAAACCTTGATAAAAATGATTACAGCTACTTCCATGCGAGGCCGAATTCATTGACAAGGGAATTGTAAAATATTTTAAAATTTAAATGAAAATTAGAAAATCAAAACAAAATTTAATTTTCTAATCTTTTTTCAACGATCTTAGGCTTTGTCCCCACTAGTGAACATCCGTCGAATAGTTGCGTAACTACCAACTACACATATATTCGGCAAAACTGCTATTCATCGAAGGTTTCAAAATTATTTTTAAACATTTAAATTCAAAACCACGAAATCGTCAAAAACATGGCAGTACAAGGAGACATTGGCCTAAAAAATAAGTTCGGACGGTTTCATACACCATAGGGTTTTACTTCGTGGTGATCCAGTGTTGCCAGATGCTGCGGCTATTTCTACGTCAGTGTTGCCAGATTGGGTTGAAAAAGCCGTACGTTTTACATTGATTTAAATGGGGACGATACGGCTTTTTACCCTCGATCTAGCAACACTACGTGTTCTTATGGGAAAAGCCGCAAGATCTGGCAACACTGTGGTGATCTAACGATAAGTTTCTACAATTATGATTATCGAAAACAGATTAGACCAGAAAATGGGCAACAAAGTTTGAATCTACGTATGTACGTCGTATGGCTTGCATTCAAAATGACATTTTGCGGCATCTAGTACTCAAGATACTCTGAAATGGCCGTACGTCAAAATTACTTAGGAAAATTGAAACAATGGTCAAAACCACGTGTGAACTCTGGGTAACGCACGTGTCACGTGTACAAGATTAAATTGGAGCCTATCTTTTAAACACACCGCAAAAAAGATGCGCCATAGAAGTAGCAATCAAGATGAATTTGTCTCGCCAGCAAAATTTAACGATATACGAATGAGCATTTTATGAGAGACGAATGAGAGCGTTGAATGGTTGATTCTTGACCATGATGTCGGTGATCGGGTTGTCAGTGCGATGAATCGCGCATGGCCTGCTCATCTTTTTTCCTCCTTCTTCCCATTCGCTTCCATTCGGTGGAAAAGAGACAAGATGAGGAAAACTCGACAAAAATATATCCGTTGTAAAGTAAGCATAGTAAGCAAGAAGAATAAACAATATAAAACAAGAAACGCGTAAATTTTCCTTTTTCATTCTGGATTATTTAGCAACTGAAAACCGCACTGAAGAGGGTCAAAAGTTTCAAGCGAAGTACAGTGCTGCCATGCTGCCATATAGTGACTTTCAGCGGCGAGTTCTCTTACAATCCGTGGGAGCTAATAAATTGCCGGCTGTAGCTTAGAACTTGCGATTTGACAGCATTGCATTTTGTCCATTGAGACCCATATAAAATATCGATTAGAGGGAGGGGAGTGCATAATGCACCCTCAATATCTCGAACTTTTTCAAGACTTTAAATGGGCTAAATGCAAAGTTGCTAGATTGCAGGTGCGACGCCGTTACAGTGAGCGATGCACTGATTGGGAGCACCGGAGCTTGTAAAAAATCGTCGAAAAATAATTTCTGATTGGCTCTCTTAACCAGTAGCGAGGCGTGAAATTTGGCAACAATGCACTTTCTCCATTTAAATTCACTAAAAAAGTTGAACGCTTCAGTCATCGGTGATGACCAGGCATTTCGACCATTCTAATGTGTTTAAATGGGAAAAAAGAGCGTTACCAAATCGCACGCCTCGCCACTACTCTTAACCCTTTCAATACCACGCCCGAGTAGGTATATTCGTCTCTGTGACTAGATCTACCTCACACAATGTCAGTTTTTTATTCAGAACAGTTGCGACTCCAAATTGATTATATTTTAAAAATAATGTTTCCTCGAGCGCCTTTAATTAATTGTGTATGCAAAATCAGCACTAAGGTGTAGGAATATTTAACTACCCACTCAATTTGAGCGAGCGAACATTGATTTGTCTTCGCAACGTTAAACAGTTAAGACTGCTCGTCCCAGCCCGTGCGTAAGTTCGATTTTAGGGCGCTTGAGGGGAGGGCGGGCGCTTTGCGCTTCGTCTTGCATAGATTCCCTATATATTATGAGAGTTGCGACAAGACTCTCAAAATGAAGAAGAAGAAGCGGATCACTGGAGCCCCCAAGAGGCAAATTTCAAACGGCGGATGGCCATTTGCCTCTGCGCTGTTGCCACTATTACGCTATCTCTTATAGGTTAGGTTCAGATTCTCGACAATACCGGTCGTTATTGAAAGAGATAATGCTCTCCATGATAACATTCAAGCAGAGGAAAAATTCACAAAAATTACCGCAGTCACTATTACTTCAAATGTGCAATGAAAGCTAGTTCACAAAAAGTAAACAAACCCTCTGCCATTTGCATTTGCCTCTTGGAGCTCTCTTGAAAGCCTAAATCTGAGAGCCAATCAGAAATGGATTCAGCAATGGCGCATCTCTCATTGTACAGGGTGTGGCAGACCACCCGTTCACTATCTTTATCTCAAAAACGGCCGAAAATTGAGCTTCGGGGGCGAAACTTTCATTGGGTATATCGACCCCAAGGAATCCAATCAAAATATTTTCAGCCCCCCAAAACCACCCCTTGGGGGTCATTTAGGGGGGTGGGTACCCGTATCTCGAAAAAATCAAATGGAAAGGGTATGTTTTGACATTGGAATCTAATACGGCATAAAAAAATACAACTTTTTTATCCCTAAGTTTTTTTTCTAAAAACCACCCTTTTTTGAGTTAGGGGTGGTTTTCAAAAAAATTAGGGGTAATCTTTGATTGACCGCTGTGACCCTCCAAATCATTGGATTTCAAAAAACTAAAAAGTTTCTGAAAGGGCAGACCAAGGGCTTTCTTTTGATATATCACATGCCTATTTTTTGTGAAAAAGGGTACAAGGCCCCCTCACCCCAAAATTTTGGGGCTTCGGGGGGCCCTACGTAAAAATTGTCAAATGTAAAGGTATGGATTGTGATACATCATTTGAAAGGTCTTTCAGAGATGAAAAAAGTGATACCCCCTAAAAGTCGTAAAAACAACCCCCTTCCAAAATGGCGGCCGTTTTAAGGTTAGGGGGCTCAAGGGGGGACCTTCAGAAAAATGATCCAAAATTGAACGATACATGGCTGAAAGGGTCTTAAAAAGAGAAAAATAATGGTTCAAACCGCGAGTCAAACCGACTTTTCAATCCAAAGTTACGGCCGATTGAAATTTAGGGGTGTCTTTTTGGGAAACCCAACTACCCCTAAATTTCAATCGGCCGTAACTTTGGATTGAAAAGTCGGTTTGACTCGCGGTTTGAACCATTATTTTTCTCTTTTTAAGACCCTTTCAGCCATGTATCGTTCAATTTTGGATCATTTTTCTGAAGGTCCCCCCTTGAGCCCCCTAACCTTAAAACGGCCGCCATTTTGGAAGGGGGTTGTTTTTACGACTTTTAGGGGGTATCACTTTTTTCATCTCTGAAAGACCTTTCAAATGATGTATCACAATCCATACCTTTACATTTGACAATTTTTACGTAGGGCCCCCCGAAGCCCCAAAATTTTGGGGTGAGGGGGCCTTGTACCCTTTTTCACAAAAAATAGGCATGTGATATATCAAAAGAAAGCCCTTGGTCTGCCCTTTTAGAAACTTTTTAGTTTTTTGAAATCAAATAATTTGGAGGGTCACAGCGGTCAATCAAAGATTACCCCTAATTTTTTTGAAAACCACCCCTAACTCAAAAAAGGGTGGTTTTTAGAAAAAAAAAACTTAGGGATAAAAAAGTTGTATTTTTTATGCCGTATTAGATTCCAATGTCAAAACATACCCTTTCCATTTGATTTTTTCGAGATACGGGTACCCACCCCCCTAAATGACCCCCAAGGGGTGGTTTTGGGGGGCTGAAAATATTTTGATTGGATTCCTTGGGGTCGATATACCCAATGAAAGTTTTGCCCCCGAAGCTCAATTGTCGGCCGTTTTTGAGATAAAGATAGTGGACGGGTGGTCTGCCACACCCTGTATATAGGGACTCTAGTCTTACATGACCCTGAGCTGAGATCATATTTTTATTTCACAATGAGCTAAACTTTGGAAGATAAAAATGATTATCATCAACGAAAAACCCATTCCGCACATACATCGATTAATAAGATAACCATAAAGTGCCAAGCATAGGCTATCCTAACGCAAAGCTTTTGCAACATCGTTAAACGTATGAAACACTACTTGTGTTTGTTTGTTTGTTTGTTTGTTTTTTTGTTTTTTTTTTGTTTTTTTTTTTTTTTTAATATATTTTTTTACTTAATTTGTTTAACTTGACGCCTAATCAAAAATTCATTGACAGATTAATATCTGACGGGAATTTCAAATATTTTAACAGACTTCGACGTTCGTTCAAGAGAAAATTCAAACAGAATTAATTAGATATTATGCTCATTTAAAGAATTTCCATTCCAAAATGCAATGGGGCAGTTACAAGGGTATGGAATGTTGTGTTTTTTATGAAGAAAATGATGTTACTTGATGAGCTGAGAACAATGGTGCCTTTGGTTTTTTCCTAAGTGTTCCAGTTTTGGAGATACACACACATAAAGTTGTAAAAAAGTGTGTGCAGAGTGACGTCACTACGCGGAATTCCCATTTAAAACAATGTATTTTGGGCTAAAATCTCATCTCCGGAACGATGGGACTTAATTAGAAACCAAAGGCATCTTTGTTATCAGCTCATCAAGTACGTTCATTTTCTTGATAAAAAACACAACATTTCAGACCCTTGCAACAGCCCCATTTGGGGGGAGGGGGGGGGCAAGAATTATTCTCTTTCATTCATGTTTCCCAACACGTCGCACCGACGCACGGTGGATCGTGTCAATGGGGAGCAGCGGACATAGGTACACTGCACGCTTAAAACATTACAGAAAGACATCCGGCACATGATACCTGACTGAAATTTGACGTAGATTTCATTTCTTCATTCATATTTAAGCTAAGAATTGAATAAATCAATTTTAAAGCCAGATAACCTCTTATTGTAAATTGTGAAATCTTGCATAATTAATGACTTAATTATCATTAGTGACTATTTTAATATAGCGCTGATTAAATTCGTTATTTTACAGTAAATTGCCGTCCTCCCACCCAAAAAAACACCCCTGCCCCCTCCCCTTCCCCATAACTACTTATCCTTTTCACAATATCCCTTGAAGGTACCTGTGAACTATTGATGATAGTCAGAAAAGGAAAACAAATTATGAACTTACAATTTTTCATAATACATACAAAAGGAGGAGCAAAAGAGCCATTATTTTAAAAGGGGACATTTTCAAAAAAAAAAAAGTATATTCTAACTGAAAAAAAAATTATTCTCTCCATTGAGTTATATCTTCAATTTTATGAAACTAAGTTGTTTTACTCAATTTTTCTTCTTTTTCACTAGTTTTTCAGCTTTTTTTTGGTGCAGTGTTTGCTCTAGTGATTTTAGAGTCAAGTTGACATTACTGTTTTGTACTAATTATTGCATCGTCCAAACTTCAAACACATTGTAGGAGTGAGGTTAGATCATTAATAACATCTTCCTTTAACAGCTAAGAAAATAGGTAAGTTTTAAACTATATTTTAATAATTATTCCAACTTGCTTCTAAATGTAACGTCCGTAACAGGAAAGTAACAAAAATCAGTGTTTTTTCCTTTTTGAGTAGGTATATTAAATTAATTTTTGGTGAAAGAAACATTCATGATGTTTATGTCATGCCAGGTGGATCACTTTTTTCACAGATATCTTAGGGACCATTTTATTACACATTACATTTTGTAACGTCCGTAACGTTACGGACGTTACATTCATTACCTTGTACCTAATTTTATCAGTTACGGACGTTAGAACCATTGTTTTACTTATTATTCCATGACTAAAATGCAACTGTGCGCCTTCAAGAAGCAAAGGTTAGGTTAGGTTAGGTTTATTACATTTATTATCACATTTTTTGTCCATAATTTTGCATTTTTACTTGCATCTCAAACAAAACATTTAGTTTGACAGGTATTTATTTTGATTTCAGATTATTATGACTGGTAGGTACTTCTGGAAGAGAAATTTTACCACCTGGGATGCTCCTCAGAAGTGTAATTTAAGTAAAAATTCAATTACCACTTCAAGATTCTCAAATTGTGTTATTATATCATGTTTATTTTTATACCGTGTTTATTGGGGCCGTTACTTTACGAGGGTGGATTTTAAAGTAAGTTTACCTATTTTTTTTTCTCAGAAAATATCAATGCTAGAAAAAAAACAAAACCAATGTTGAAACGTACGTACTTTCAGCTTTCTAACGAGCTTTAGTTTTTCAAATTTTTGCCAATGCGTTGCGGAGATATCGTGGATTTTCCCAACCGCCTTTCCCTCAAATGTGCCCACCTTTTCACGCGCTACAGAAGACTGCGAGTTTCGGCAGGCGATGCGCTTATCTCCGGATCAGACATCTCAATAATATCTTAGTGCATGTTGTTTACTGAATAGACTACTCTACTACTGAGAAAATGATCCAATCTGTTTCGATCTTCAAACTTTCGGTCAGTAAGGAAAGAGCAACCATCATGAATTGAAGCTGGATTAACAGCTTGCGTCAACACCTGGTTCAGGAGTATGTGGAAAGAATTTTACGATTTTTTTTTTTTTTTTTTTTTTTTTTTTTTTTTTTTTTTTTTTTAATGAAAAATTCAAGAATCTAGCGGGTAACTATGTCAAAAAATGAGGTGAGATGCCTCACAACAATGTTATGACTTGTTTCAATAAAATAATAGCTCTATTTACTTTTTCAAAGTCTAAAACTCATGTTTTCTGTGAGGCTAAAAAGGTGGGCACGTTTGAAGGAGAGATGGGTGTGGAAAATCCACGATATCTCCGCAACGCGTAAGCCAAATTTGAAAAACTGGAGCTCATTAAAAAGCTGAGTGTACGTACGTTCCAACGCTGGGTTTGTTTTTTTTCTAACATTAATAGTTTCTGAGAAAAAAAATAGGTAAACTTACTTTAAAACCCACCCTCGTAATTTTAAGTTTTTGATTTTGTTCAAAATAATTCAGTTTATTGTTCCTAATAAAGTTGATTTTCTCTTCCTTATGCTGCATGTTGGTTATTTTCAACCTTTCTTGTCACTACATAATTTATTTTTGTAATTTAGATGAAAATCTGAGTATAAGATGGAGGGCGGTAAATTTTTTCATTTTTAATAAACTAATTTCAGATTTAGACTTAAATTGAAAAAAAAAAAAAGTTTTTGGCATATTTTTACAAATCTATTGAAGATAAAATAAAATCCTGGTCATTTAATAGGAATAAGCAGCTCTGAGTAAAGATAAAATGGGTAAAAACATATCTATTGTCCAATCATTGTTACCTAGTAACGTCCGTAACAGATGCCGTGTAACGTCCGTAACACCAAAAAAGAGCAATAACTCGAAAAAATCATAGGAAAATTTTTTTAGACAAAAATGATTCTTAAAAATAGATGGTATGAAGAATGACTCAGTTCAAATAGAATTGGAAAAAAACTAGAATTGCTTTTAAAAAGAGCAACCGAAATTAGGTCCATGGAAACTGGGTGTCTTTTTTGTAACGTCCGTAACACTTCATTTTTTAACGTAACTGAAAAATGAACCAATATTTTGCTACGAAAATTGACAGAGAAGTAGTAACCAACTAGTTTTATAACTTCCCCTAAACAGTTCACCATAATTTTACACAGATTGTGTTATATACCAATTAGAAGAGTGAAAATGTAACGTCCGTAACAAAAATAATGGCTGAAAAATAACTTCAACAAAACTTTCGCGAGAAAATATTATTAGATACTAAGAAAGAAGAGGCAAAAAGAGCTTTGGAGAAAAGTTTTGATTTTTTTGTTTGTTTCCTCGCGTACTTTATGTCTAAGATGTGATATTAATTTGACGGGATTCCATCAGAAAATGGCAACACTGTAAGTCGATGTGTAACTATACATTAGTTGGTGCAGCTGAAGACAAAGTAGTTTAACTTTATAGATTTTAGTTGCCAGATTTCAACTTGAATCTCAAAATATTACAAACTCGTGAGTGGGAGATTTCATTACGCACTCTGAAATTTGGCAATATTGCATCAGTTGACCCTCTCCCCCTCCATCGAAATAATTATATATTTCGAAAAAATATGACTTGAAAAATATAATCCAGCCTTTGGAAAAAGTGCTCGTTGATTTTTATCGGCTCTACCTGTAAATGGAGGAAGAACTTGAAGCATATGGCTGGATTTTGAGGTTTTTGCGCGCGCGAAATTACGAGTTCTATTGTTACATTTCTAAGCCCCACGAGCGGCCGGGCAAAATCGGGCATTTACTGGCGGTTGATCTAGGATCCCTGGGGTATAAGGAACATTTTGATGGGTCTGTGAACTGGAAATTCTCCCGAATTCATGTTCAAAACTCCAATTATATCCGTAAAAAGAGAAATTTTAGGCCATTTTTTAGAATCAACATTTCATGGTCAAAATTTGAGAAAAAAAAATACAATAACAGCATTTTTGTAACCTTAAACATCCCTTAAACATGAGGAAACAGCATTGATTTGAAATTGATGCGAGATTTACACGTGGAGCTACGGTAAATGTGCGAAATTCACTTTGAAATTTCACACAAAAAATAATGAAGTGACAAACTTTTGCATTAACCTGTTTCCTGAGCCTCCAAAATCATTTCCTAGACCATTTCATGGTATTTTGCTATTGTAGGTACCCTAAATGAAAGAAAAATGCCCCAAAATATGCTATAGCAACACTCTGATTTTCGGCCCTATGTCCGCTGCTTACTATGGGGACAATCCACAGTGCGACGAACCACGAGATCAAATCAAATGAGGAAAGAGGAATTTTCGCAGACCATCTATTTCATTGTATCTTTATTTTCCACCAAAGGTCACGAAAAAAGAGAGCAAAGAAATAAAAATGAAAGGAAAGGGGCGCTTGCAAATGGGCTTGAAAAACAGACCACTTTCTCGAATAAATTTCATGCGTGGGAATCATCGTGAAGGCAGAGTTAAGACTGCTATAAGAGGACAAACGAGGAAAAGACCGGAAATTCGATCGGGAGAAGAAGAAAAGAAGCCAGAGCGAGGGCGAATGTGTGCGTCAGAAAATGTCGAAAATGAAAGAGGGACGTGACTTTTCTTACTTCACAGGAAGGAAAAAGGACACCGAAAACTGAAAATGCATACCCTTTCTGCGCGCCTATTCATAATTTTAAAGGCTGCGAAATTCGGATAGCAAAGATGAGAAGGAGCAAGTGCAATAAAGCAATAAAATCCGACTGAAGATTGACGAGGGTTGAGCGATGACCTATACATATAGACCCAAAACGCAGCGACCATCGTTCATGAATGGTATGCGTATATTTATGGTGCATCGACCCGGTGATGGTCGGGATAGAAAGGTCTATCTTTTGAAGTGAGTAGAATTAGAAGGCTAGGAATCGGCTGGAGAAAAGTGGCCAGCAGGAAATATTGTGAGTGTTGTCAGATCTGATCCCTCTACAGTTGTGTGAAAGGCATAAGATCAGGTAGGTTTTAGTATTTTTATTTATTTATTTATTTATTTATTTTTAATGAAAACTAGTTGTATTTCAGATAAATGTGACTAATATGTAACATGTGCGATCGGTGACATGGGTGGAGGGGAAAAGAGGGGGAAGGTCCCTCACATCCAACGTTGCTGAGGAGAGCAGAGGGGTGGAAAAGGTTATGAAAACATATTTTGACCTGTTTTTCCTTGGGGTCCATTTCGTAACATATCGGTCCCTATTTTTAAGACACTCCAGTTTGTTCAGGGATTTGTTTCGAAGCGGTGGATCTACGAAACGGAGAACAAGTCCCTCAAAATTTGTCCCCCCAAATGTTGTATTGGTCGTTTAAGTTCAAGTTTTTTAAGTGTTTCGTTTTTTTCAAATTTCGTTGTTTGCTCCCTCCCCCAGACAATTTTTATATTTTGCTTTGTGTTTTTGAGTTCCTAGTCGATATTTTGTAGGTCTCGAGCATCAGAATTCACCGATCTATATTCTCTATAGATCGAATATACTGAGCTTCTGAACTTTTGACCCTCTTATACAATAGTTTTTTTTACGGGATTAAACGGACGAAAATTAGAGTGATGCAAGATTAAACGCGACGCTTTTTACAGTCCCTCATCATAGAGTCATAAATGAGTGTTCGTGCGATTATGTAATGATATTTTGGTTCACAGGAACCGCAGTCTTTGTTCGTGGCATCGAATAAAGCAGGTGTAAAAATGTGAAATTTTGAATTCCTTTTCGAGTAACTTTGATTTCCGTTGAAAATTAATGACAATGGCGGAGGATAAACGGGCAGAGGAAGGCTACTTGTTTGCCAGATTGGAGCTTAAACCGAAAATAGAAAGCGACGAAAATTATCCGTCAATTTTACCTCGTTCACCATTTTCCTCAAAAATGTCATTGCCTCTGTCGGGTCATCGTACAACAAGCGAGGATATTAAAGGTTGGCCCAGCAGTAAAGATACTTGTAAGTACACGGTGGTTAAAGACGAAAAGCTGGAATCAGAAAGAGTAAAGTCAGTCTCTCGCGAGCTATCACAGCCGTTTGCAAGAACTTTCATGGACAACTTCGACGCACAACAAAAAAAGGCAAGTAAAGCTCAGATTTTTTGTAGATAAGTTTCATTAACACCATTACTTTAGTAGAGCAAACTAAAGGTTTTGCATTTGCAGGCCTCCCTAAAGTGATTTTGATGGGTGAACCAAAGATTTGGTTGACTTAACTTGAGTCTTTTCTGGGTCATTTTCAACCAAATGTTTTGTCAGCGCAACCGAAGTATTTTTTCCCGTTTTCTCATTGCGACATTTTGCTAAAATAGACGCTTAAATATCTGAATTCGCAGAAATGAAAGTGATGTCGGGTCAGATGATGTCACTCACTTTCCCTTAAAAAGTCCGAACCCTTAAGAGGAAGTGCATTAACTGCCAATAAAATTCCAACACATTTTAAGAACCAACATATTTTTTACCAAAATTTTCCTTACATTTTTCCCGACTGGACTTCTCGTGGTGAAACCACTGTTACATATACACAAAGCTCTTGAATTCGATTTACTTAGCACAAATACTTACATTGAACACCTTGGAAATAAACTGAAATCCCTCGAAGAAAGACTTATACAAAGTATAAAGTCATTTCACCTAATGTAAACTCAAAAGAAGGCGAAATCAGATTCTGATTGAAGAACGGATTCATACTTTTACTTTAAGTTCGACGACGGTTCGCCGTTCACTTTGTTGGTATTCCGGCTTGTCCACACAATCTCTCTATTCTTCTTCCCCCTCATCACTAAAGTGCCTCCACTTATTGAGCCTTCAATGTCTTTGCCTCTTTGTATCACCTTTGTGAAAGCTTATTAAAATCAAAAATCAATCTTCCCTCGATGATGAGCAGATATGATTGCAATACAGAGGCATCAGTCGCGTGTAACTTGGCAAAATCGTATTTCGTCCATTTGGACCCGGCAAAAAGATCGAACTATGGGAACGCCTGTAATACAGAGGCATCGGTCGCGCGTAACTTGGCAAAATCGTATTTCGTCCATTTAGACCCGGCAAAAAGATCGAACTATGGGAACGCCTGTAATACAGAGGCATCGGTCGCGCGTAACTTGGCAAAATCGTATTTTGTCCATTTAGACCCGGCAAAAAGATCGAACTATGGGAACGCCAACCGCAGAGTGCACTATAAACCTCGTATCGATATTCCACACGTCTTTCATTATGTGGGTGAAACGCAGCATTGACGAATAGACCCCTAAGCAACAGCTGCACTTTATACATATAATTATTAAAATATTATTTTTTTGTTGTAATTTTTTGTTTTTGAGGGACTTACGTTTTACATGATAAATTATAATTTTAATCGCTCATCGAGAAAATCAGTTGATCAGCGATTTAATTGACACAGAGGTTTAAATCTTTCAGCTTCAATTTTGGCTGGTTATTCTGACACACTTCGTCGCACGGGAGTGCGTTCCTCGAACCAATGCTATGAAAGTCTGACAATCTAAACCTTCTTTAAAATAAACTAATTAATAATCATATAGAATAGATTGTTAGAATCTGAATGTTGCCATAAATTGGTCGACACGGATGAAGAATTTATTGTCAGTAGCAAAGAATACCACGAATCACATTAACCTTCAACAACTATACCATAAGCGCGCTGAATTCCATTTGATAAGCTGGATCGATAGAGCCCCCCCCCCCACCCCAACCCCCCTCAATCCCCTGGACGGAAGTGCTAATTCAAAAAAGTCCTGAACTAAAGCGAACCAAGATATAGATGAAAAAATAAATCCCCATTTTGTTTTGCTGTTTACTCCAAACCTAAACCGGCTTACACGGAAACGACTTGCGTCACGAAGTGTGCGCTGTGATTGGTCAATTCATGAGGTCGATAAATGCGGGGAATCTACTTGAGAGATGACGCTTTTCGGTTCACGATCGTTGATTCGGTGAGTCAGCTCACATGAATCGACTGCCGTTGCTAACCTGTAAGCTCCCAATAAGAAAAGTACATCTCGCACGACGCACCAAATAGTTCAATGCACTAGAGTTGGTTTCACCCATACCCATAATCTTTGGCGAATTTTCAATTTTCATTCCTACAAATCAAATCAAATCAAAACTTGCCTCCAACTTAACCTTTTGATTTTAAAGCGTTCCTCGATGATTAGCGAACGTGCAAAGTGCATTTTCATTCCTTTTCAGCATATCATAGGAGAAATAACGTTGGAAACTTCCAAAGATTACTGGTCAGGTCAGGTGCGCATTTACTTCAGAAACAACCTCTACCTGCAGTTGCTGGAAGAAATGTTGGACTTTTTCTGTTGAAAAAGTATAGGGCAAAATTTGGGACTTCTGGGGGACGTGCCCCCGTACCACCCCCCGATCCGCCAGTGGACTATAGTATGCGCACGTAGTCTTTCCTAAAAAGTGCGTAACAAAGTACACGAGGTCATTGATAGAGATTCCATCAAGAATCAAATCGCTCGTCACAAAACTACCGATGAAAATGATCTCATATGTACAGGGTGTTAAGAAAAAAAGTTTCCCCTGCGGTTTTTTCGAAAACGGCTGCGAATTTTGAAAAACGGCCAAACACGCGTGTCCAATAATATCGAGGGGGACTCATTTTGGGGGGTTATTTTTTTCGGCGCCCCCCTGAGAGGGGCGGGGGAGGGGGTAAACCCCTTTTTTCTTATGGGAGCCCTATTTTTTTTTTTCAGTATCTGAAGTCCAATTTTTTTCGGTCTCAGACCTTAGTGCGGCGGCGGCGCGGCGCACTGTTGTCTGAAATCGAAATAAAGTGACCAAAAATCAGTGAAAAAAATTCATAAAAAATTATTGATTTCGACCTTTTGAGGTTAGTTAGTATAGACCTTTCCAGTGAAATTTCACTACTTTTTAAAAATGTTCTCTGTGATACAATTAAGTTGATCTTGACATTTTATAAATGATACATTTCATTGGTAATTAATAAATTTACTTCCTGATTTTTGGCCGCTTTTTGACGATTTTAGACCATGATGCGGCGGTGGGACCGGTCGACCCACCTTGCAAACAATTTATTTTCATTACCATCGTGCGCTTGCGCTCTATCAAGTTTTTTATCATCGTTTTTCCTCATCCACACGCCACACGGTGATAAACGGAACGCGATTTCATGGAGATATGACCTCCTGCTTCTGAGGGACACGTGACTTTTCACCATTCGAGACAAACATACACGCGGGCTTAGCATCAGTACGCAGGACGCAGGTGCGAGAATAACCGTTACGAACAAAATGAACATCATATATGAGTTATGTTAAAACTAAATCACTTGTCATCGCTATACACGGTAAGAGCAAAAAATAATAACCGAATATATTTTTCGATGAAGATAAATACGGCCGTCGCGTCGCGTCGGCCGATGAGAGATAGATTGATATCTATGAATGATCCACAGGACGCGGACGCTGATAGACTGTTTTAGTAGAGGGATAAATCTATCGATTGCCGAGCGAGAACCTCTGGCTCGAAACATACTCTTATTCTTATTCAACGTAGGTATTTTCCTCCATACGCGCAATTTAGAACAGAATTTAGGCTCTTAAATGAACCATCAAATAATGGGGCTGTTGCACACTTTTGCTATGAGCGATTTAACCAGGGCTGCTGTTTTGCGTAGAATCAATGCTATTTTTCTAGTCACCGATGATTCCACCGGTTGAGAAAAGATTACACAGTTCAGTTCAATGTATGACTGTAATGCACGAAAATACTCTGATCTGTAATCTTTCCTTAATCGGTGGCAACTCCGTTAATTAATTAAAATATCCGCAAGTTTTTTAAAGTCATCGACGACTCCACCGGTTGAGAAAAGATTACAGATGCGAGTATTTCAGCTCATCATAGTCATGCACTGAACTGAACAGTGTAATCTTTTCTCAACCGGTGGAATCATCGGTGAATTGAAAAATAGCATTGATTCTACGCGAAACGGCAGCCTTGGGTTTAACATTCGATTCTGGTGTAAAAACCTCGGAAAATAACAATGATGGCAGCACTAAAAACTTCCGAAATCCATACTTGAACTCAATAAACGCTTTCATTTACGAGGGCGTAATGGTGGCCGAGGGCAGTAACAATGGGAGATTCCTACCTTAATTTCGTCACTCTTCCTATATGCTGACAAGGATGATTCACAGAGTAATTATAGTCATCAGAGTGGTGATCCAAATCCGATGAATGGTACCTCTACATCTAGTGACACCGGTGTCAAATGACAGTCGTCTCTTATTGGTCACTTCTTGATGGAATTACAGTATTGTTAGATGGGAATCTCCCATTGTCACTACCCACCCTCAGCTACCATTACGCCCGCGCAAATGAAAGCGTTTATCGAGTTTATAGGAGTGGATTTCGGAAGTTTTTAGTGCTGCCATCGTTGTATTTGGAGGTTTTTACACCAGATTCGACTATTAAATTGCTTATAGCAAAAGTGTGCAACAGCCCCATTAATTCAAACTTTCTGCGATTATAAATTCTACTTCCTCGAAAATGCTTAGTTATGCCTGGTTCCACGACGAAAACTGCCAAAATCAACAGGATATTACAGAATAGACGATGCGATTGGAGGTTGGAATCACCCGAATGTCATTGTTGTTGCTGATGAATGGGCGGGAATCTGGCGAGAATTCGGGTGATTTAAAGTGAAATTCTAGCCATTTTGGCTACGAATTCTGATTAAAAATACCAGAATTTCCGGCCAAAACAGCTAGCATTTTACTTAAAAATACCAGACTTTTCTTGAAAAATGTCAGAATTTCTTTACGAGAACTTTTAATTAGAATTCTAGCCAGTTTTTGGTCGTGAAACCATATGCAACATAGGCAAAATTAAGTATTTCTGGGAATTCTGGGGACGAAGGGATCGTAGTCGTAAAACATTTTACAGAGCCGTTTTCCGGCAGTTCTAGATCATAAGTTGTAAAGTATCCAAAGAAATAGCAAGAAGTCCGAAGCACAATACGGCTGTTGTACTTTTTTAATACATGCATAATTTAAGGGTCGACTTAGATGTAGGAACCTCCAATTATGACGATAACAACACTAAAACCTTACGGAATCCACTCCTTAACTCATAGAATGCTTTTAAACGTGCGATCATAATGGCGGCGTTGGGCACTAATATGATGGGAGATTCCCATCTAATAATACTGTCACGCCACCAACAAATTGGTCAATAAGAGACAACTTTCCTTTAGCACCAATGTCATCATCAGGTGTCACGGTGCCATTAATCGGCTATCAATCACTTTTCTGATGTCTGATGACTAGTTACTCTGTAAATCCTCCTTCCCAGCATAGAAAGAGTGACGAAATTAAGATGGGAATCTCCCGAAATTAAGATGGGATTATAGTGCCCGCAACATCGTCATTGCGATCGCGCGTTTAAAAGCATTGTATGCGAGTTTAAACGTGGATTTCGTAAGTTTTTAGTGCTGTACCATCGTTATTTTAGGAGGTTTTTACATCCGAATCGACCCTATAATATCACCGTCTGTAGCAAAAGTGAGCAGCATAGCTTCATTGATTACTAACAATGACACTTCGTTGAGTCTTATTACGATGTTTCACGAATAAAAGAGATAGGTACGATGAATCTATTAATTCTAATCACGATGACCTCAAGAATGTCTATGATGCCAATGGATCTTTAAAAGCGTGAATAGATGTCGATCAGCAGAGACAGATAAAGAAATACGGCTTTAGAAATTCTGCGGCACTGTAATCTCCGAATTGGACCAGAACATATCGACAACGGCCCTCCGAAGGGAAACGAATACGCAAACACCCATCCAATGGCGGCGCCCGTGCGGTTTCACTAAACTTGTCTTCACTGGAGTCCCTGACGTCCCTGTATGTAGAGAGTTAAGACAAGTGGGTAGTCAACCTCTAAATAATTAGTCATGAGTTTTTACGGCTCTACGGGCTTCGCGCGCTGCGCCATTATAGATGCGTTATTTGCACATACGTATGTACAAACTAAGGCGTCTCTTTCGATGAACTTGTTAATTTTAATTATGATATAAGTACCTCAAGAATGTCTATTGTCTTTAATTCCCAAAAGAATCTTTAAAAGCGTAAATAGACGTCGATCAACCAAAGCAGAGCAAGACTGCACCGTTAGAGACTGCGGCACCGTAATAATGGGTCTGTTTCAAACTTTTGCTACAACGATAAAGAGTGTTACATCGTATGTAAAATCGCCAGAAAAGTCCATTGGTGGCATCATAAAGTCATGAAATGCGATAATAAACTCACAAGAGACGTTTAAAACCTTATCACTGCCTTCGACGAGTATACTCGTCCAACTCATTGGTGCACCGTAGTGCCTTCGACAAGTATACTCGTCCGGTTGCCCTCCGCACTTTCACCGCCTGTACAGCTGCCGCATCTGGGCGAAACATAGCAAACCATGTACTCAATCTGACGGGAAGAGTAAGAACTATACGCGATAGAGGCGCTGGCAAAATTTTTTGTGTCACGGATTTCGGGATTCAAAAGAACTCGGCAATGAAAAGGTTAATGAAATCCAAGATGGCGGTAAAATATCGAGCAATCTGTAAGCATGCACCTTCAACATCCAAGGATTGCCAACGTTGACAACCTCACAACTCCAGCTAGGTTATGTGTTTATTTACGTTGTGATTGGGTGTGATCGATAATTTGAGGTTGGCTATCCTTGGATGTTCGTGGTGCATGCATATTGGTTGTTCGATATTTTACCACCATCTTGGATTTTATTGAATGTCTCTCGTGAGTTTCAGACTGCATTTTATAACTTTCTGATGCCACCAATGGACTTTTCACGCGATTTTACATCAGATTGTACACTCTATAGCGCTGTAGCAAAAGTTTGCAACAGACCCCCAACGGCCCTCAGAATGTAAACAAATGTGCAAAAACGCATCTAACTCAGGTTAAATACTTGCGACAGTTCCCCCTCCCCCAATAGCGGCATTTTTTTTTGTTTTTTTTTTGGTTTTTTTTACTTGCATCTGGCCTTACGTCAGTAGTACAAGTGTATCTCGAGACAAGTGCGGTGATTTGACAGTTAATTACGGTTATAGTACGTCATTTAAATATAAAATTACGTTCGCCTCCACACCGCTGCAGCGCGCTGTTAAGGGTACTGATTGTGAGTCGCTTTCGCAGGAGACGAAATAAAAGCAACAAATGAGAGACAGGAAGAATGAAACAAACTGGACTTTTGGATGGTGACTCATGATTGGTCCCACGGAGAAAAAGTTGCTCGAGGCGTTACGACGCGACGCGTAACAGTCTGCCGTGGCGCGGCGTGAGTGAAGCGCGCGCAACACCGACCCACAAGTCGCACCTATACAGGGTGGTCCAAAAGTCCCGGGACGGCTTCATAACTTTTGAACGGCTGCAGATAAAAATACCAAACTTGGGTGATGCTCATAACTTAATAGGAACTACTTTTTGGCGTGCCCCAAAATTCCGGGGGCGCCCGTAAAGGGGGGTTTCGCCCCCACCTCAAAATTTTCAAATAGCAACCCCCATCTTGTGATACCTTGTTTGAAAGGGCATAAAATTCTAAGACTTTTAGCGCAAATCGCAGGTCACTATCGTTTTTAGTTTTCGATAAATCGAAGGACAAAGTTCGATTTGGACCCATTTTCAAAAAATCATTACTACTCTTTGAAAAGTCGGAATTTAAAAAACTAGGAGTCCAAAGTACTCTAAAAAGCAAGTTCTTTTCAAAAAAAAATTACGGGTTGGCCACAACTGCAGTCAATAGTAGGTTTTAGAGCCCCCAAAAGTTTTTGAGATTTTGGCCCCTCAGGGGTGGATATTTCAAAGCTTCCGTGGGACGACTCTTACCGGGTGATACATTGATGAAAAGGGCATAAAAAACTGAGCATTTTGGCGCAAATTGGAGGTCTATATCATTTTTCGCATTCGAGATATTGATTGTTAAAATTCGATATATAGAATGCGAAAAACGATATCGACCTCCGATTTGCGCCAAAATGCTCAGTTTTTAATGCCCTTTTCATCGATGTATCACTCGGTAGGAGTCGTCACACGGAAGTTTTGAGATATCCACCCCCGAGGGGCCAAAATCTCAAAAACTTTTGGGGACTCTCAAACCTACTTCTGACTACAGTTGTGTCCAAGCTGTAATTTTTTTTGAACATAACTTGCTTTTTAGAGTATTTTGGACTCCTTTTTTAAATTCCGACTTTTCAAAAAGTAGTCATGATATTTTGAAAATGGGTCCAAGTCGAACTTAGACCTTTCATGTATCGAAAGCTAAAAACGATATTGACCTGCGGTTTGCGCTAAAAGTCTTAGAATTTTATGCCCTTTCAAAGAAGGTATCACAAGATGGGGGTTGCCATTTGAAAATTTTGAGTTGGGGAGGTGAAACCCCCCTTTACGGGCGCCCCCTGCAATTTTCGGGTACGCCAAAAAGTAGTTCCTATTAAGTTATAAACATCACCCAAGTTTGGTTTTTTTATCTGCAGCCGTTCAAAAGTTATGAACCCGTCCCGGGACTTTTGGACCACCCAGTACACGCATAACAATCGCGAAGTAGTGTAACGCTATAACGACTCAAAAAAAAAAAACACCCCCCCCCCCCCCACTACAGCATATGAGCAAATGAGCAGAACAATATGAAATTAAAAAAGGGGAGGGTAGAAGGGCGTAATTTCAGCGCTCTCTATCGCGGTCAACGTTAGTTTTTTACTTCTTTTTAATTCACCGTTCGAACTATACAGATGACACTGATTGCTGCACGCCGTTTTTTGTTTTTTCGTTTTTTTTTGTCTTTTTTTTTTGCAGGAATAAATTTTTTCCCCTATTCGTCTTGAAAATTTAAAAATTTAAAAAACGTTAACTACTTGAAAGGGATTCTTTGGTAAGCGGGGCCGGGTGGACTCCCAATGACTTCCAAAGGTTTGCGGGCCACCAAACCATATGATATAGTGGATGGAGCGCACCGATCACCAGATGCACACTTTAGAAGCCTCCAGCTAACTAGTAGCTTATATTTTAGTAAAGAAAATATAAACCGTTTTGGGGGGGGGAGGAGGAGGAGGAGGGGGTGTTGATACTTTCACGATGTAAAAATGGCAGGGTCAGATCCTTTCGAGCGAGTGGAAAAAAAAGAAAAAGAAACTGTAGGGAAACACCCTATACGAACACTTTCTCCCTCCATTTTTATCTGGGGGGACCCCCAGACCCCCCCCCTTTAGTATTCTGGGGGAAATTGCTTCTTTTCGTAAAATCATACAACACGCTGATTTTTTGGTCGATTTCCAGTCAGCGTGTACTTTTTAACTTTTTTTTTTTTTTTTTTTTTTTTTTTTTTTTTTTTTTTTTTTTTTTTTGGCACTCCGGTAATCTGATGTATCGATCCTTCATAAATCGCTTACATATAATGAAAAAAAAGTGTAATAGCCCCGCTGGAAGTTATTGAAGAAATGGGAAGAAAGGTCAACCCTTTAACGGACAGGTTACGAATCTGCACTCGCTCAAATTGAATGGGTAGCTAACTACTCCTACACCACAGTACTGATTTTGCATGAAAAATTACTGTAAGGCGCTGCAGAAAAAATAATTTTTACGTGTTAACAATTGAGGCGTTTCATGTAAAAAGGGGTTCTTTGTAGTTTTGTAATTATTGGAAGAAAAACACATTCAAAGTTTTGTAACTTGAGCCATCTAGATGGCAAATGTAATTTTTTTTTCCTAAGACTAGGTTCATTTACAAACATAATGGCTTAAAGTTTGTCAAAATCTGTGTATTTCTGTGTTTTACACAACAGCTTGAAATTGACTCCAAGGAACCCCTTTTTACGTAAAACGGGTCTCGCTGCCCTAAAGATACCACAAAATAGCAGGAAAAAATAATTTAAAGCTGATTTTTGGCAGAGATGGTCCTTACGGCATGAACTTTCACCAAAAAAAGTCCCTCGAGCTATCTTCCCGGCGTTGGCAGATATATCCAAAACTGTAGCCCAAAATGCCTTTACATCAAAATATATAAAAAACTATCGATTGAATCGAAAAATCGATACGAAATATACTTTGCGTTTTTTTGCTTCTACGAATCCTAAGCTCCGAAAACCGCGATCTAAGTTTTCGGTGATTTTTGGAGAACTTGAGATTGGCGTCGCAACGCCCATTTAACGAGCGAAGTCTCGATTCACGAAAACACTTTGCTCGTATTCGCTGAGTTTTCAAGATATTGAGCTGAGAATTTGGTGAGAGACTATTATTGATATGACAAATCGATTAAAGTGTTTTATGCAAAAAGGGGTTCTTCGCGAAGAACTCATTTGTACATAAAACGCCTCAATTTGGAGTCGGTTCTTTACGTGAAATAAAAACTGACATTGTGTGAGGCACATTTATAATTATGGCAGTGGCGGCTCGTGCAGTTTGGCAACAATTTTCCTCCTCCATTTGAATAAACGCGTTACAATCGATTGTTGATGAAGCGCTGCTTCACCATCGGATCGATTGTTTTACATAGAATCAAATGGAAGAAAAAACATGGTTGCCACATTGCACGAGCATAGTCACAGAAACGGACATACTCGGGCGTGGTATTGAAAGGGTTAATGATGAAATCTGTCGACAAAAATTTCTGCAAAACAGATTGCTTCTCTCATTGAGCCCCTGCACTGAAATAATAATTCGAGGCTTGCTCTTGAATTCAATACAAGCGGAACTTTCACTGTATACTTATTACAGGAAAGATCTGCATGGATTTATCATTGAAATTATTGCGAATCGATTCCTCTGAAAAGGAGAAAACTTGCCGATCCTAGAGAGGATAGAAACAAACAAAAAACTATCTATTGGGAAAGTCAAAATTTTGGTCTCCCCTCAAAAGCGCAGTTTATTGGTGATAAAAATAACATCAATGATTACAGTGACGTCAAACGCGAACGACGTCAACAAAACATATTCGTTTGCTACTTTGCCGCGAAGCCCCTCGGCCTCGTGTCAATGTTGAGTCTGAGTCCCAATGAAGGAGTTTCGGACCATCTTTCCGCAAACCGGTCAATACCCTTTCCGCGTCCAAGGAAAAGCAGGGAACTTGGGATTGTCTCCCCCCACCTTAGAATGCGCTCAAATAGAAAACAATCAGTAACACTACCTTGGTCCTTCCCATAGCAGCTAAGAGGGGGCATGATCAACTCGAATCGTCTTTGAGGGTTTTAAAATTTAGAAACAAACAATTTAAGGAAAATTTTGATATTAGTTCATTTTTTAGAAATTTTACCGTAGGACGGGTCAAAAAGTGTTCCGAGCATTCTTTGAGAAAAGGTCATGAATTATCTTACGTAAAAAATCCTGGTGGGTTAAACCCATCAAGGTTAAAGACTAGGGCAGCGAGAAACTCTCGTAATGAGTGGTAAAACTTGGTCAAACTAACTTAATGGTTTTATTCTAATAACTTAACTCAGACAAAATAGCTATCTTGGCCATGGTACAATCGAGCGGAGGTTTTTTTTTCTTTTTCCAGGATCGCAACGATACAACGTATGTACTTACATGTTTGTAATGCAGCGAGTTGGGCATTTTGGGCAACGACCTGAATTTCACGATCAAATACGGTCGATACGGATAGCCGATAGCCAATCAGAACGGATCTTCCCGAATCCCAGATTATTTTGTTAAAACCGCGAAACAGTCCCGGAAGAATACTTAGATCAGATACCGCCAAGTAAATGTATTGCTTATACACTTAAGTTTCGCTGCTTTAAGTTTTTCTTCTTTAATTATTTTTGGTAGAATACGATGGCGAGTCGTACGGCGCAAACTTTGAGCGGCTGGGTTACTTCGGAGGGAAAGGAAGAAAAAAAAATGGTTTATAGTAAGTTGGACAAATTCTAAAAAAAAACATAGTGCCTTCCATTTTTTTGATAAGATACGTTCTAGGCGAAAGAATGAAATTCGGAGATGGAAAAGTCAACGCTTCGACCATGGAAGGCGGCGGGCGGGCGCGGCGCGGCGCGCGGCGGTGGGTGCGTCGCGTCCAGTGGCGTCGCTGGGGGGAGGGGGGGTGGTGCCGCCATCCTTGGGGTGACACCCACAGGTGTGAAAGAAAAAGAAAAGAAAAGAAAAAGAAAAAGAAAAAGAAAAAGAAAAAGAAAAAGAAAAAGAAAAAGAGAAAGAAAAAGGAAAAAAAGAAAAAAAGGAAAAAGGGGGTGGGGGAGAAGAAAAGAAATAAGGGAAGGAAAAAAAGGAGGAAAACGAAAGGAAGGAAAAAATAAAGGTAGTTGAAGGAAAGGGAAGTGGGTGGAAGGAAGAAAGGACTGTTTGCCACGGGTTCTACACCGGACTTTAGATAAGGGCTCATGGTCTGGAGTCTGGGGGTGACACCCAACCTGGACCGGTCAAGAAAAACCATTCTAAACAGTTAGAAAATGAAAGTCAAAGAATAAATATCATCAGGATGGAGAAAGAAACCCCCCCCCCCAAATCTCCACCCCATAAATTTTTCTCGGTTCCCTCAAATGAAACCCGGAAACCCCATTAAACTGGGTTTTCAAAGGGTCAAATTTTCAAAATTTTCCGTGGGTGGACCCCCGTACCCCCAGTTAACCTGGGTGGTATTTCATACCCCCCAGAACCCCCGGTGAATGGGGTGTGTGAACAGTAGGTGCGTCAACTCAAACCCTCCCTACCCTCGAAACAATTTCTGGCTGCACCACTGCTTTATTACTTTACTCTGTTAAGTCAACAAACATTTTATCATTATTTTATCAAATTAATAGTGAGTGTTCAAAACCTTTGATGATATTTGCTTTTCTCTTTACCTAATGGCACTGAATTTGGATTTTTAAATCTGTATCTTTTGATGAGCGAGGATGGAAAAGGGTAGGCTGAGGAGGGGAAGGGGTGGGGTAGGGGGAGATGGTGAGGGGAGCAGGGGGGTCAGTGGAAATCGTCGTTCTGCGTTACTTTTTTAATGGGGAAGGGGGTGATGACCGGCACTTGGGCCCCCCCCCTAAAACAACACCTAGCGACGCCACTGATCGCGTCACTTAATAGTCGGCCCCTGGTCGGCCCCGGCCGGTGCGAAAACGGCCCGGCAATATGAGTCAAAGTTGGTAAATATTGTCGCTGTTTTTACAAAAAGGCTAAACTCAATTTGACGTTCCAAAATTTCCCAGCACAATTTTGTTTTTCTAAATGGCAAACCAACCAGCCAAATGAAATTTTTCAGCCTTCATGAAATTTTTTTATGAAATTTTCAACATTGCACACAAAATTAGGGGGGGGGGGATAAAAAAACTTTACCCTTTTGCTCTATAGAAATCAAACAGAATAGCAAAAGTAAACGTTGTGTTGAGTTACGCTTCTTCGTCCAAACACCGCCGATAAGTTTTCAGTGATACAATTCTATACATTACAAAGCAACATAAATGAATAACTCAAAGTCTGTTTATAGTCCCCTTCTTTCAACCGAATTACACTGTCTTTAATGGCAATTTTTCGTGTAAAATCCCCCTCCCTCCATGGACAAAAGGAAAATAAAAGCATTTCATGGTCGTATTGATGTATTTTCATTATTTCTAGGCAATCTTTTTTTTTTTCTTACACCTACATACTACAAATAGGGAACATTGGTATTCCCCTCTCCCTTCCCATCTTAAGCTTCAATATACTACCAAGCCTTTGTTCGAAAGCTCTCCAAAGTAACTGAGTGCAATGTCCTTGACATTTCCGATGCTATGTTTCCTTTCAAGTTGCAACTTATCGGGGATGGGAGAAAAAGCGTATCCCGAAACGCTACTGCTGTTTACAAAAGTTATGTAGTGCATGTGAATCTAATTGTTTATTAACACGCCTTTATAAAATTGACTTTTCCCCCATTTCTGCATGTTTCTTTAGCTTTTATAGCTAAACTACTTTGAATCTATTGAAAAAAGCCAGCAGAATTCTAAGAGGCAGTATTTAATAATTAACTGAACAGCAAACATCGCAATGCGATACCTAACAACAATCACACAGTGATACAAGCAATTCATTGGCACAATGATACACACGATTCATTGGCAAAGTAATACACGCGATTCATTGAGCTACACTGTTGAAGTGTTGAAGTTGAGAATTTTCAAAAATCCTCTCAGCACGTTTCTTCAAAATACCCACAGCTAGACAAATGAAATCCAAAAATTCATCAAATTAAAAATACTTTGAGAATTGAAATGCTTCATGAGCGTCATGGTGGAAGGGGGGAGGGGGGGAATTGCCACAGCTCCAGAGTGGCTGGTCTTTCGCCCTCCCTTGAGGCAACTTTCAGACCCATGACCTCCCCCCTTGAAAGTTTTAGCAATGCCACTGCGTTGGCTACATTTGTTTCAAAAGAATAACATTGAACTCAGTTGTTCACAGGACAGTTTTCAATACGGTCTACCAAGATCAGAGCAAGTGTCACATAATAAACCAAGGTTACTGATTCCTAATGTGAACAACTACATGGTCACTTTCTATCAGTTTTCCAATTTTCATCTAAAACTGTAAAATTTTTGTGCTATCAAAGTAAAGCATCCTGCAAAATATTGACAGAAAAAATAACACGTGACCAAAACCTACACTGTTACGTTGCTTTCAATCAAACAGAATGTAGGGTACCTTAATAGAGCAAAGGCATTTTGAGTATCGGGTTCTGACAAGTAATGGTACCTAGTTCCGAATTGTATTAAAACGCATAGGTGAGGGATTGTTAGTTAGCGCAGTGTATTCACTGATGCGTTTTGATGCATTTAGAAAGCAGGCACTGTTACCTGCCCGAACCCGATACTCAACATGCTTCTACTCTATACTTATTCTTTTTTACATCATCAACACAACTCGTCGATCGGGGCATAGCTTTTGGCGACACCAAAAACTGTAATCGAGTTGTTCCCTCATAATTTAAGCTATTGGTCGAAAAATGACAAAATAAAATGGCAGGAGTGCCAAATTCAAAGCTCCATGAGTCAGAAAGGTTGGCATGTCTATCGTAAGACACAAGTTTTCCTACATTCAAATCTTCTTGGTCCCTTGAAAACCTTTCCCACCTTCCAGAAGCTCTCTTTTGGCTCCTCTATTCCTTTCCATTTCCACAATAGTATTGTTTACAGAAAGACTGACATGCCAACCTTGGTGCAGTTGCACATTTTATAAACGGGCAATTTAGTGGTCGGTTCAGAGAAAAATCTCTGAAAATATCGAAGGTAGTACTAAAAACTTGCATAATCCAGGCCTAAACTCATAAAATGCTTATAAAGGCGCGACCATTATGGCGATGTTGGGTACTATTAAAGGGAGGTTCCCATCTTAATTTTGTCACTCTTTCTTTGCATGTAGAATAATTCACAGAATAACTAGCCACCAGAGGTATAATTCAGAGCCGATTAATAGATCCGTGAAACCTGGTGGCAACAGTGCCAGAGAAAAGTATTTTCTCATTGGCCACTTCTTGATGGAATGACAGTATTAATGTTAGTGACCAGTGCCACTATTACAAAGCATTTTAGGCCTTTAGGAGGGGATTTTATGAGATAGTAGCACTCGAGCAGGACGTCCCATCATGAGAATCACATTCTGACAAGTAGCGATGCCTGCTTCCGAACTGGATCGAAACGCATCAGTGAGCGGTTGACTAGCTACGAGTCAAAACTCTGCGCTAACCAGCCTCTGACTGATGCAGTTCGGAAACAGACGCTCCTTGTCAGAACCGGATACTCAAAATGGTTCTACTCTACCATCATTAATTATGGATGTTCCTAGATCAGAATCAACCCTTAAATTGCCTGTAGTAAAAGTGTACAACAGCACTTTTGAGCTTTCAACTCCTAGTGATTTCTTTGGATACTTGACAAATTATAATCTAGAATTGCTGAAAAATGGCTTGATAAAATATTTTGATGCCGCGAAAGCTTAGGCCCAAGGTGACAAGCGGAATTAATTCATTTAAAAAATAACAACTTTTACGAGGGGTTACTTTTCATACAAAATAAGCAGGGCCTTTGCCGAGAAATTTGGCTTTGCACTTTCGAAGCAGGCTGTGGAAGGACTTGAAGGAATGGTGGAAGTAAAGAGCAAACATTTACTTAAATGTTGTTGTTATTAGATAGTGATAGAATCCAAATAAACTCACCGTTCCATAGTTTGCTGAATTCACCATCGGGAAAAAGATATTACATTCAAAATCGAACAGGAGCTATATTTCCGATTGTCAACAATGTAAAAAGTGATAAAGGAATAACAAGAAGGCAAAATTAAAATGAAATTCAATGAAAGTCTTAATGATGAGTGCCAGGGAACTAAAGTTTTGCACGCATTTTAACTGATCACTGTAATGGTCCACGTAACAGAGGATACAATCACTCACAGACAGAAAATTTCTAATATCTCTCCTAATGTTTGCTGACACAAATTGCGTCCGAATGACTTGATAGGAACAAACAGAAAAACTTGTTAACACATAACACTTAAACTTGAGATCAACAAGAGGAAGAATGAAAATGTTAAGAAACTGGGCTTATCTTGGTTGTAGGATTTCAACATCGCAAGATTGAAAATTAATTTCTAACTCGTTTTCAGATGACAACAAGTTGTTAGTGACAAAAGAAAATCTCTGAAGAAATGGTCTTTTCACTAACTCCTGAGATAAAAGCACCAAAACAAGAAGAGATGAAAATAAATGAGACACTTAACAGGGTTGATTGTTGATTTCGAACATCAATTTTCTTCCAATTCCCACTGTGTTTATCACAGCTTTTTCGTTCTACATAAACCTTGAGGTTAAGAAAATAATTTTGGAACAGAGCGAGAAAAACTAGGGGTTACTGATTTATGCATGTTATAATCGAAATCAGCGTTCCGAAAACACATCTACATTGCATCACTTACTTGAAATGACGCTCTAAATTCTACTTAAAACCCATTACACGGAAGGACCAAATTTTCTGAAAATGGATGAAAGACCAGTGTTCTTAACATTTTCAAAATAACAACAAAAGACACTTGACTGATACTTTCAGGGAAAAAAAATTAAGTACCGAAAAGTTAGGGGGCTGGAAAGCGTTGAAGAAAGTTGCACTTTCACACTTTCAAATCCCAGGTGGCAAACGGACGAACTGCTTCAATTCACGACTACACGAGGTAAAATTGTACTGGAGACTTTCAAGCTCGGTCACAACAACTTGAGCAAGCAGCCAATGAAATCGTCGTATTCGTTCGTTGCCATGGTTACCTGCTCATACATAACCTTGAAGCAATGAGGTTATAGAAGATAGAGTAGAATTTTGTTCGGTTTTCCTTATTCTTGCGCCTCTGACTCGTCAAAAGACTGGTGTTATCGCCTGATGTCGCCCGGCTAGTCAAATACCACATTTTAATGTGCTTGCGTTGAAATATGCTCGGTAACTACGTCAAACTTGGCGCCCGAGCAATTGAATATATTTTTTTTTTAATCCTGAACCGTAATTTTGCCATTTACTTCCTCGTCCACGCGAAGTTTTTTCCTCCATTGGTTCTCCTTACTACATTTATATTTTATTTTGAGTTCAATGGCACTCCCAAAAGAGATATTATAATTATCCCTAAGCCGGGCCTGCATTGCATGATTTGGGGGGGGGGGGGGGGGGGGGATCGAGGTCCTGAAAATTTTAGCTCACAGGCCCCACTTTTAATTTTCTTCGTTTATTTTACTTTTAATTGTGATTATATACATGTAATTTGGATTTTATTTGATCGTATATCAATTTTTTTCTCTTTTTATTTATATGATGGATTGTTTCTCATTTAGGAGTTCGGAGCTTCAATCCGGTAATAAGTGTCTCTTTTATGCCTCCTAGACAAGAGGGTCGGTCTCCATAAGTTTTATCTTAATTCTTCTCTTCTATGCAGTGGCGTTTTAAAAAGACCGGGGACTGAGAGAAGGGAGGGGTGACCGCCCAGGGGCGGATCCAGGAAAGTCTCAAAGGGGGGAGCATTTTTGTAACGTGAGTGAGGGGTATGGGGGGACACCCCCAGTCATTGGGGGGGACAGGCGGACACCCCCAGAAAATTTTGAAAATTTAAGCTTCTCTACAGCCAATTTGAGGCATCTTTTAACAGTTTACTCCTCATATTTATACTACCTCATTTCAATTTTTGTTTGTAAAAGTGGAAGATCCTGCCCTTGCTATTGCTTCCGCATTCCCAAGCAAGATAATAATTAGAAAGTTACATGGCTACACGAATCACACTTAGATTCTCTTTTTCTTTTGCTTTCCCCCATCTTTCTCTTCCTCTTACTGTTTTTTTTTTTTTTTTTAGACCAGGGGGGGATTCCGCCGCCCGCCCCCCCCCTTCTGGATCCGCTCATGTGTCCGCTCAGAGTAAATTTGCAAACATGGCTCTCTTGCAAACTTTTGCTACAGGTGGTTGAAGAGTTGAATCTTGCATAAAAACCTATAAAAGTTACGATGAGTATACTTGCACCCAAAAAATAACGAAATTCACTCTCAGAATCGGGCTTAACCACCCCTATAGCCGGCACAGCTATTTTTGGAGTTTATTATTAAATTTTATAATTTTTTTGTGTGATTTTCGTGACTTTTGCTGGCTGTTGTAAATCAAATCTACCTATTCATTTGCTTATGACAATAGTTTGCATGAGCCCCATGCGTTGAGAAAAAAAGGAGAGGAATCAAGTTCATAGAGCGGGAAGACTTTACAGTTACAAAAAAGTTAACTTTGGTCCGCACTTTACGAGCCGAAGGATAAATACCAAAAAAGTAAAGAAATATTAGCATGGCCGGCTTTTAGAGTGCAAGCTTTGTGAATGTATCAAATGTAAAACTAGGAATTTTTCTTAGGTGGGGGGGAGGGGGGAGGGGGCTGAACAAGCAAAAAACTTATTACATTATTTTATTTTATTTTTTTTTTTTTTGGCGTATGCGTTTGATCCCGGATAACTCTGACCATCGGAGCTCCTCCATGACCCATTTTCTCTCACAATCCAGGCAAACTTTGGTGGAAAACACATTCTGTATTTAATGAACTTTTTATTTTTGCTCCTTGAATCCTCCATGAGAGCCGTAATTTTGGGATGTGGAAAATCACGTGGCCAAATGGCTAAACGTCTTTTGTGTCTAAAATTTTATGGGGGGGGGGGGGGGGCTAAGCCTTCCCTGCTCCCTATTTCATTGACGGATGTAGGGGGTGGCTAAGCCTTCCTTGCTCCCTATTTCATTGACGGATGTAGGGGGTGGCTTAGGGAGCTATCGCCCCTCTCGTTCGACCCACAAAATGGCAAAAGAGGAAGGAGGAAGGGGTAAAGTAAGAGCGAAAAAGTAAAAAGGGGGTCACTAAGTAGCGAAAATCCCAAGTTCACCCCACCCCGTTCGCGAGGGCTGGATCCGCCACTGCCCTATTTCCAGCTATGTGTCCGAGTCCGTGCCCCCCCCCCCTCCACTGTTTCCGCCAATGTAAAAAATGTTGTTTACTTTTGTGAGAAGCAAGAAATAATCAAAACAAACAGGGTGTAACTGAACTCCAACTACAAACTTCTACAGGGTGTCAATTAAAAAAGGAGCCAGGCTTAATATCTCGAAAACGGCTCCGAATTTCAAAAAACGCTGAAACACGTGTTCGATTATTTCGAGGGGGACATCTTTTGAGGGGGTACCCAATTTCGGGGCCCCCCTCTAGGAGGCCCCAGGGGGGTCAAGTCCCATATTTCAAATGGGGACCCCCATTTTTTATTTGATAATCGGAAAGAGGGTAAAATTCTAAGACTTTTGGCATAATTCGAAAGTCGATATCGTTTTTCGTGTTCGATGTATCGAAGGTCAAAGTTCGATATGGACCCATCTTCAGAAATTCGTAACTTTCCTTTACTTAAATAGTCCAAATTTCAAAAACTTTGGGTCTAAAATGCTCTACAGAGCAAGCACTTTTCAGAAAAAAATTCAATTTTAACAGAAATTTAGTCAAAATTTGGTTTTAAAGCCCCCAAACATTTTTAACGTTTTTGGCCCCCACGGGGGGCTATCAGAAAAATTCTGAGAGACGACCCCAATCGAGTGATACATCAATCGAAAAGGCGTAACAAACTGCGCATTTTGGCGCAAACCGGAGGTCCATGTCGTTTTTCATATTCGAGATATCGAATATCAAATGTCGATTTACAGAATGCGATATCTCGAATATGAAAAACGATATGGACCTCCGGTTTGCGCCAAAATGCGCAGTTTGTTACGCATTTTCGATTGATGTATCATTCGATAGGGGTCGTCTCTCAGAATTTTTCTGATAGCCCCCCGTGGGGGCCAAAAACGTTAAAAATGTTTGGGGGCTTTAAAACCAAATTTTGACTAAATTTCTGTTAAAATTGAATTTTTTTCTGAAAAGTGCTTGCTCTGTAGAGCATTTTAGACCCAAAGTTTTTGAAATTTGGACTATTTAAAGGAAAGTTACGAATTTCTGAAGATGGGTCCATATCGAACTTTGACCTTCGATACATCGAACACGAAAAACGATATCGACTTTCGAATTGCGCCAAAAGTCTTAGAATTTTACCCTCTTTCCGATTATCAAATAAAAAATGGGGGTCCCCATTTGAAATATGGGACTTGACCCCCCTGGGGCCCCCTAGAGGGGGGCCCCGAAATTGGGTACCCCCTCAAAAGATGTCCCCCTCGAAATAATCGAACACGTGTTTCAGCGTTTTTTGAAATTCGGAGCCGTTTTCGAGATATTAAGCCTGGCTCCTTTTTTAATTGACACCCTGTATAACGTATTTTTGAGGTCAAAATAAGCCTTTTCTTCCCAGTTAACATGGGTCCATAAATGATCCGCTTTTGAGCTTTAGACCCCCTTCTCCGACGATTCCCACTTCTTTTTCTATATTTATTTCCCCCATACTTCCCTTTCTTTTCCCCTATTTTGGCAAGAGGCGATCACCCTTCGCTCCCTGGATCCACCAACTACCCCCCCCCCCCCCAGAAATAAGGACTGATAAAAATATAATTTGTAACCCCCCCCCCCCAGGTGATCCCCTACGGTATAAAATGACGTGTCTGAAGCGTTCCAAAGAGATAAACTCTATGTATATGGAAGTAGGTATACAGGGTGTTTTTTTTATCTCCCCCCCCTGGTTTTTTTTCTTGCTAATTGAGATAAAATGTTGCGGTTTGGACTATTCTTCATCATTTTGGCTGAATTTTCTTTTTTTGGGGTCGAAACCCCCCCAGCCCCCCTAGGGGGGCCCCCAGGGGGGCTATCTCAAAAATTTCAAATAGCAACCCCTATCTTGTGATACATCGTTCAAAAGGGCATAAAATTCTAAGACTTTTGGCGCAAACTGGAAGTTGATATCGCTTTTCGTTTTCGATATATCGAATTTCAAAGTTCGATTTGGACCCATTTTCAAAAAATCATTACTCCACTTTGGAAAGTCGGAATTAAAATAACTATGGGTCCAAAATACTCTAAAAAGCAAGTACTTTTCAGAAAACGAAATGGTTTTGACATAAAATTAGTCCAAATTTGATTTTAGAGCCCCAAATTTTTTTTAAAAAATTTGCCCCTAAAAGGGGCTATCTTGAAAATTCCCTTCCACGACCCTTATTGAATGATACGTCGATCAAAAAAGCATAAAAAACTGAACATTTTGGCGCAATCCGGATATCGATATCGTTTTTCGTATTCGAGATATCGAATTTTGAAGATAGGCGAAAATTGAACTTTTAATATTCGATTACTCGAATATGAAAAACGATATCGATATCCGGATTGCGCCAAAATGTTCAGTTTTTTATGCTTTTTTGATCGACGTATCATTCAATAAGGGTCGCGGAAGGGAATTTTCAAGATAGCCCCTTTCAGGGGCAAGATTTTTAAAAAAAATTTGGGGCTCTAAAATCAAATTTGGACTAATTTTATGTCAAAACCATTTCGTTTTCTGAAAAGTACTTGCTTTTTAGAGTATTTTGGACCCATAGTTATTTTAATTCCGACTTTCCAAAGTGGAGTAATGATTTTTTGAAAATGGGTCCAAATCGAACTTTGAAATTCGATACATCGAAAACGAAAAACGATATCAACTTCTGGTTTGCGCCAAAAGTCTTGGAATTTTATGCCTTTTCGAACGATGTATCACAAGATAGGGGTTGCCATTTGAAATTTTTGAGATAGCCCCCCTGGAAGCCCCCCTAGGGGGGCTGGGGGGGTTTCGACCCCAAAAAAAGAAAATTCAGCCAAAATGATGAAGAATAGTCCAAACCGCAACATTTTATCTCAATTAGCAAGAAAAAAAACCAGGGGGGGGAGATAAAAAAAACACCCTGTATGTAAAAATACTGCCTCACGTCCTCACCTATAGCAATTTATTTAATAGCCCCTGATACCAAAATAATATTGCCATTGTTGACCGCTTGACGTTCTCTCCGAAAGAGGTTGGACTGTGAGTACTTGCGCGGGGTATTAAGCCCCTGTAAGTACTCATCAACCATCCGAGAAGAGGAATGTCAAAGGCCATCGTAAAACGCCAAACTGTAGGATTGTCAACCTGGCACTTCCAAAATTCAAACATAATTTGGATCAAAACATCTCAAAAACGGATTTTATTGGTTTTGTTTACTAGAATTGGTGAACAGATTACGCACCATTCATCATCAAATAACTCTGCAGTTTGACGAAAGGAAGATCAACTGAACGCGCAAAGGATGCCACCTACCGTTTGTGGTGGATTTCGGCTCATCGATTCCTTGTTGGACGATACCTGTTCAAAGTTCATCACCTTTTAGCCCCCCCACTTTTTTTTTGTCACGGTCCGCCTATGCCCCCCCCCCGGCTACGCCATACTGCTCTTGGGACCTTACAGTCTCGACCAATCCAGTGGTGCGCGGTATCAGCAAGCAAGATAAACTATACATATAGGGATTTCTAAGAGGAGCCTGAATAAACTAATCGCAATGCGTTATTGCCTATGCGCTTTAATTTCATATCTATCGCACGCCACGCTATAGGATCAGCAATCACATGAATTAATTAATGCATGATGCGCAGCCAAAAACACTTTGGGGGGGGGGGGGGGGGGACCTACTCCCAGTTTTCACCCACACTCGTATTTTGCAAAATTCAAATGACAGTATCGTCGCTAAAATCACTCTATTGGAAACAATTCGAATGCGGCAATCGTTGAAATTGTTGCAAGGTTGAAAAAGTGCGTCAAAATCATTGATGGTGGGTTCTTTGATCACCTGTTGTACGTGAAATTTTGTGATTTGGTTATTTTACACCTTATTCTTGAGAGGTTTGCCCGTATTTCAATTTTATAATGTTTTTCCTACCTAAAAAATGTCGAGCCCCAGTGGCGCACCGAAGGGGGGGGGGGGGGGGGGGTTAGGGTTACCCCCCCCAAGCCTTAAAAAAAGAGAGAGTGAGAGAGGTAGAGGGAGAGAGAGAGGGAGAGAGAGTGAGAGGGAGAGAGAGAGAGAGAGAGAGAGAGAGAGAGAGAGAGAGAGAGAGAGAGAGAGAGAGAGAGAGGATGTGGTTCCTTCACAAATAGAAGAAAGAGAAAGAAAAAAAGTAAAAATCGTGATCAGCTAGGAAAGGGGGTTTACGCCGAACAAATTCCATATTATCCGCATTTGCTTAAGGGTGTATACCACCCAAATTTAAAAAAATTGCTCCTGATGACTTAGAGCCCTCAATTTTTTTTTGGTAACACATACTGATGTAAATTAGAGATCCTGAAATTTTTGTGAAGCTGGTTGCATACCTGCCCCTTAAAAAAAAATTTCCTGAAAAAACGTTGATAACTTTCAAACAGCTTTTTTAGAGTTAGAATTGCTCAATCACCTTGGTCTTGGTCTCAAATGAAAGGTATCAGTGTCCTCTAGGGTCTCTTGTATGGATTTTTTTTTTTTGTCGAGAGGAAGTATTTTTTTCTTAATGTTTCTTCGATGTGACATTTTTTTCATGGTTTTTTTTTTTTTTTAAACATTAATAGATATTTGAGATGTTAGGTTGAGGGCAAATCCATACAAGAGTACCTAGAGCATGAAATTCTGCACATTTAAAAAAAAAATGAAGTCTCTAGCTATCATGGTACTCGAGAAAAGCTGTTTTGAAGTTGAAAAAACAAGCGAAAAATTTTTCAGTACAAGCAAATTAACAAATAGTACATGAGAAAAAAATAAGAAACAGATGGTTATCAAATGGTTCTCAATTTCGCAATGTTGACTCATAAACTTTAAAATTAATTTAAAAATACTTTCCGACCTCCTAAAAATTAAAAAAAAAATATCCTCGTATTCCCTGAATTGTCCTCTACAAAATTGGTGGGGGAAAAAAAAATCAAAAAAATCAAAAAAAATCGAAAAATTTGGGTGGTATACACCCTTAAGAGTTATTCACTATGGCGGGGGGGGGGATAAAATCTTACCCCTCGGTGAACCCGCTCCGTGAATATTCCATGGCTCCTTCATCCACATTCCTTTTGACTCATCTCCCTCCAATTACCATGGGTCTAGAGCAAAGATTTCATGCAGGCAAAATCGAAAATATATTCGAGCATTTCAATTTTACGAAAAATTCAATTTGAAGGTAAGGAAAATTGCAAATTTTTTCCGGGGGAGGGCCCCCGGACCCCCTCTCTCGGCAAACCCCTCAGTGAATATGCCATGGCTCCTTCATCCACTTTCCTTTTGACTCTTCTCCCTTCAGTTACCATGGGTCTAGAGCAACGATTTCATGCTAGCAAAATCGAAAATATATTTGAAATTGTCAATGTTACTGTAATGAAAGTACCGTAAAATTCAATCTGAAGGTCAGGAAAATTGAAAAAAAATTCCGGGGGAGGGCCCCCGGACCCTCCCCCCTCTCGGTGAACCCCTCGGTGAATATTCAATGGCACCTTCAACCACATTTCACTTGCCTCTTCTCTCTCCAATTATGAGTCGAGAGCAAAGATTTCATGCAGGCAAAATCGAAAATATATTCGAGCATTTCAATTTTACAGTACATGAAAGTACCGTAGAATTCAATTTGAAGGTAAGGAATATTGAAATTTTTTTCCGGGGGAGGGCCCCCGGACCCCCCGCTTCTCCTGAGGGGTATTTCATACCCCCAGACCCCCCGGAGTTGGAGTCGTACCAATCCCCCCCGGGCAAATTTCTCGGTGCGCCATTGTCGAGCCCTAAATGCAAAATCGTATTTTCCTCGTGCATGTGTACAGTCGGGGACAAAAAAAATGTCAGACGCGCCTGCAGTTGGGCTCACCGCAATACGGAGTTGGGCCGGGCAAAAAGGATACACTGAATATGCGGACACGCCTCTGTTTTTCATCGGTCTTTGCTGTGCCGAATATTTTACCTGAGTCGGTGTCGTGAGCCGACCGCCACTCGCCGCCCGCCCGGGTCCGACTATTGATAAGAGAATGTGGCCGCACTTCTTCACCCGCTCGTCTCCTCTCTCCCCTCCGCTTTACTGACCACTGCCTGTCGCTATCGGCGTGTGTCATTGCTTTGGCCCATCACATTCTTGTGAACTCAATATTGTCAGTACTCGAAGTTTTATACAAATAAGGCGAAGGCAAAGGTGGACCCGCGCCAAATGGAACGAGACTTGCGCGAAAACATAGTCCTTGGGGTCCTAATGAAGGGACTTACAGCACTTTTTGTGAATGGGCCCCTGAATTTGCAACATTCTTATTTGAAATCAAGCCCCAGGGACGGCGGATTATTATGTATCCGAGAATCAATTCGTCACCCTCAATCAAAGTCGTGGCGCAATTACAGTGTAGTAGACTCCGGATTGCATCGTCCCGAGTTCGATTCCTGCTGGCAGCGCTAGATTTTTCACGACCGACAGTTGTGCTCATCTTTCTTTGCCATGTTTTTATATTTCTTCCTTGTTGCTTGTTTGTATTTTAGTTTTGTTTTTGTTTTTTTTTTTAAGACCGTTTGAATCGAATTATTCCACCTCTTCTCATCCTGCATGCGTCAGGTATTACTACACTGTGCTTGTATACAGCGCCGGATTTACACATTTGCCGCCCATGGGCCATTTGACTATTTGCCGCCCCCATCCGCAAGCTCACGCCCAAAAGAAGGTCGGGGTTGCCCCCCGCTACAGGGGTGCAAAATTTTCCGAAACGCCGGGGGTTTCACGCGATTCGGGACTTTTTCCTCACAGGATTTTCGAAAAATTTACTCACAAAAATTTGGGAAGTGATAACTTTATTTTTGTTTTCTTATTTTAACATTTAAACACTGTGGGTACGCAAATTTACCGATATTTGTGAAAAATTGAGACATTTTCTGTAAAACAAAACTTGTTGGTAGCCATAAAAAAAAAAAAAAAAAAAAAAAAAAAAAAAAAAAAAAATGACAAATTTCCTCACTTTCACGCGATCCACATTTTGCTCGAGCGAGCAATTTTGCAACTCTGCCCAGCTGGGGAGGGTCTCGAGGTCCACCACCGGAAATTTTTGTAATTTTTACCTCTTAAAGGTGCAAAATTTCGTGATTTTTAGAGAAATTTCCCTATATTTTCACGCGATCCACGGATTGCTCAATCGGGAAATTGTGCAACCCTGCCCAGCTAAGAGGGGGTCTGAGGGTTGATTCTGCTCATTTTACGAGACGAGACGAGATGACTCCGAGCAATACCCTCTAAACACACCGTAGCTCGGGGGTTTGAGGTTATGTGATTAGGTTGCCAACTTTTACACTGGCTCTTATGGGGGAAAGAGGAATTTTTGCGGTTTTTTCTAGTTTTTACTCATTTTTCGACTGTGAAAACCACGTGTACTTGACCAGGGCACTTCCTTGAATGTTCTAGAGCGTTTCTGTGAAAAACCACTTTTTCCGCAAAATTACACACCAAAATATGTATCACCAAAGGGGGGACCCCGGGACCCTTGCTTACTTTGGGTCGATGTGAAAGGGGGGACCCTTTGGTGTTTCGCGTAATTTAGTGAAAAAAGTGTTTTTTCGCGGAAACGCTCTGGAACATCCAGGAAAGTGCCCTGACCAAGTAAATCTGGTTATTACAGCCGAAAAATTAGTAAAAACTAAAAAAAAAAACGCAAAAATTCCTCTTTCCCCCATAAAAGCCCGTGTAAAAGTTGGCAACCTAATCACATAACCTCAAACCCCGAGCTACGGTATGTTTAGATGGTATTGCTCCGAGTCGTCTCGCCCTATCTCTTTGCATGAGATAGAGTTGTTTATCTCGTCTATCTCGTGTCCTCTCGTACGAGATAGACAGGGAGAATCAGCCTACTGGAAATTTTCGTGATTTTTACCTTCTCAAGGTGCAAAATTACGTGATTTTTAGAGAGATTTCCCAATATTTTTACCCGAAATGACTTTGATTTTAGTGGTGATAACAATGCAGTTGTTTTCGGCAAGAAAATAATCAGCAACAAGCCTGAATCAGATGAAACGCAAGGCTACGAAATGATGCGCCGGCCGCTGGCACCGTCAACGAGCCGCCCGCCCCGCGCCCTCAAGTGGCCACTGCAATTTAAAATTCTGAGTCTTTGCATATTCTTTACTCGTCTACCATCGTGTCAGCTGTTCCAATTTCGAAGCTGCACTTGCGACAGCACCCATTTAAAAAAAAAAAAAAAAAAAAAAAAAAAAAAAAAAAAAAAAAAAAAAAAATTGCCGTGAAAAATTTGCCGCCCCCCAGAAATCTGCCGCCCGGGGCCACGGCCCATGTTGCCCGTGCCTAAATCCGGCGCTGCTTGTATATAAAAATTAAGAAAATATTGGAACAGAAAAACAACAGCACTTGAAAAAACAGACGGGGAAAAAAGTTTCGTCGATCAATTTTCATTAGTCTTTTTGATTTTCTAATATTTTCTTAACTTTTACTTACAAGCACAGTGAAATAACTGCGTATACAGCACGAAAATATGTGGAATAATTCGATTCAAACAGTATTAAAAAAAGAAACAAAAAAAAAAACAAAACCAAACTACAAACAAGCAACAAGAAAGAAATATAAAAACATGGCAAAAAAAGATGAGCACAACTGTCGAGATAAAATTAGCATCGCCAGCAGGAATCGAACTCGGGACCACGCAATCTGGGGTTCACTACGCTGTCATTGCGCCACGACTTCGGTTTTGAGCGTAGGTTTGATTCTCGGCTACATAACGATCTGCCACACAGGATTTTTTTTTTTTTTTTTTTTTTTTTTTTTTTAAGGTCAAGGGGGTTTACATAATTCACATTTTTCATTGATGTAGTGAAAAATAAAAGTAAAATAAGAATTCAAGAGGTCAAGAACCAAGATCGTCGCGAATAGCGCGAATCATAGAATTAATTCAGGACTTACCAGTGGCGTCGCGTGTGATTTAGCAACGCTGCATTTCCTCCATTTAAACTCATGCAAAATATCGATTTGAGGTAGTGCATTGTGGACCTCCAACATCTCGACTTTTTGTCTGCGTTTAAATGGACAAAACTCAGCGTTGCCAGATTGCACGCGACGCCACTGGATCCAATCCTCGCGGGATCACTATTGTTTTAAAAAAATGACTTGTCAAAAAAAAGGAAGTGGATGCAGCGGTCTCGCGCGTTAACGCTATGCGCCAGCGGCCGCTGCCATGCATTCAAAAAGTTTCAATCTTTTAGCGAAAACAATTTCAGATAAATAAGACTAGCAAGCACTGATTGTGAGCTCAAGCTAATCTCACTCATTCTCCAAAACAACTAGAGCGGAGTCAGTAGTTCAGTTGAAGGGAGGGAAGGGGAGCGGGGAGCCTCGGCCAGCTTTTTCATTCATAAACTTCGGCGAATGTCTTTCTCTCTCTTTGCACATTTGAACGCAAGAGTTAGAGAAGTATGCACTAGGAGCCCGAAGCCACAATGTCTGTCCTTCTCTAGCACATGCGTTCAAATTAAGAAACGGAGAGAAAGAGAACTTCCTTCACCCGCCTGTGTTCGTGCGAGACAACGTAAACTTCTTATCAAAGCTATGCGGTCGATCCAATGCGTGAATGAGTGAGTACGAGTCGAAGTGTCGGGCCCGGGCGGCACGGCACACAACCCATCCTACTCACAATCATTAATCAGCAGAGGTAAAATATTCGGCACAGAGCTGGCACAGACCGATCAAAAATAGAAGCGCGTCCGCATATTCAGCGTAACCTTTCTGAGCGGCCCAACTCCGTATTGCGGTGAGTCTAACTGCAGGCGCGTCTGAAATTTTTTTTGTCCCCGACTGTACATACAGGGTGTACCAGACCACCCGGATAGGTACTTTTTCTCGAAAACGGCTGGGCGTAGAGAGCTGAAACAAAAAAGTCAGATAGGGAATTGACCCAAAAGAATTCAATGAAAATATTTTCAAAGCCCCCTGAGGTCCCCCTGGGGGGTTTTGGTGGGGTTCGAAACACATTTTTCCATTTTTGGCGGAAAAAAGCCTATAAAAGGTACAAAAATAAGTTCAGTTCCTGAAAGAACAACTCATTGCCGACATTTTAGTTCCAGTAAATTTTTCCAGAAAACCCCAATTTTTGGGGTTATGGGCCCTTTTGGGGGAAAATTTTCATTCGGCCACTGTGACCACACTATTCAATATTTTTACAAAAACTAAAAACCGTCTGAAAGAAGAGATCAAGTCCTTTCGATTGATGTGCCACATAATACCTAAAAATGAAAGATTAAGGCCCCCACTTAGATTCCAAAATTTGGGGGTCTTTGGGCCCCCCCCCACGTAAAAAAAGTCAAATAGCAAGGTATGGCTTGTGATACATCGATCAAAAGCCCTTAAAGAGTAGAATAAGATGGCGCAATCCAAAATCCTCTACAATCATTACGTTCAAAATGGCGGCCATTTGAAAATTATGGGTGTTCAAAGGTAAGTCCTGGGAAAAGAGTCCAAGGTTGAAAGATACATGGATTGAAAGGCCTTAAAAAAAGCAAACAAATGGCGCAAACCGCGAATCAATCCGCCTCTTCAATCAAAAGTTATGGCCGATTGAAACTTAAAGGGCTCAATAAGGCCTATTTAAGGCTGCTTAAATTTCAATCAGCCATAACTTTTGATTGAAGAGGCGGATTGATTTGCGGTTTGAGCCATTCGTTTGCTTTTTTTAAGGCCTTTCAATCCATGTATCGTTCAACCTTGGACTCTTTTCCCAGGACTTACCTTTGAACACCCATACTTTTCAAGTGGCCGCCATTTTGAAAGTAATGATTGTAGAGGATTTTGGATTGCGCCATCTTATTCTGCTCTTTAAGGGCTTTTGATCGATGTATCACAAGCCATACCTTGCTATTTGACTTTTTTACGTGGGGGGGGGGGGCCCAAAGACCCCCAAATTTTGGAATCTAAGTGGGGGCCTTAATCTTTCATTTTTAGGTATTATGTGGCACATCAATCGAAAGGACTTGATCTCTTCTTTCAGACGGTTTTTAGTTTTTGTAAAAATATTGAATAGTGTGGTCACAGTGGCCGAATGAAAATTTTCCCCCAAAAGGGCCCATAACCCCAAAAATTGGGGTTTTCTGGAAAAATTTACTGGAACTAAAATGTCGGCAATGAGTTGTTCTTTCAGGAACTGAACTTATTTTTGTACCTTTTATAGGCTTTTTTCCGCCAAAAATGGAAAAATGTGTTTCGAACCCCACCAAAACCCCCCAGGGGGACCTCAGGGGGCTTTGAAAATATTTTCATTGAATTCTTTGGGGTCAATTCCCTATCTGACTTTTTTGTTTCAGCTCTCTACGCCCAGCCGTTTTCGAGAAAAAGTACCTATCCGGGTGGTCTGGTACACCCTGTATACATATGCTGTAGTTTGAATTTGTTTAAATCTGTAAAAAGATTCAAGAGCGTAAAGCCGGGTCCACACCTGAGCATTTCGGCGCACCGCACGGCACATGAGCATGCGGTGTGGGCTTTGCGGAGATTTTTTTTATTTCGACGAACAGGCCGCACCGAATGGCGCACGAACACCGCCTCGGTCTGTTCGCCCGTGATCAAGAAATGTTCGTCCGTATTGTATAAACAGTCCACGCGCTACTGAATGCGTCCACACCTGCGTTCTCACTGCACGGAATTTCCTTTGACTCGGTTCACAAAAACCGCCTCCTTGAGCGAGCACGGCCGAACAGTCCGGACTGCATAGCATGGCTCATTCGGTGCGGCGCGACGTCCACACTGGCGCGCATTCGGGCGAACGTTATGCGGTGCGCCGTGCGGTGCGGTGCCCGAAATGCTCAGGTGTGGACCCGGCTTAAGGATATGACCTTTCAGAATACAATAATAAGTATGCAGACATTTATACTCAGTACTTTTCGCCAAAAACGCGTTTTTGCGAGTGACAGTATAGTTATGGGCAGATTGTGCATTTGCATTACACTCTTGCAGTGGACCGATCCATGGTATCTCATATATTCTACAAATTATTCCTCAAAAGTTCAAGAACATGTACCTAAGTCACCCAAGTGATCAATGTAATTTAGGTATTATTTACAACTAAAATATTCGGAGTTTTCAACGTTAAGTTTTTACTTTCGATATAGCTTCATGCATATTCAAAATACCGTCGCCCAACTTTAGACATTAATGCGGTGACCGTTTGAACATTTTTTTTAATATTTGTTTTTATATTTTTTAAGTTGGATGATTTATTAATCCAAGAATAATGTAGGTATGTGGCATTAAATCAATTCATTGACGGATATACCTGTAATGAGAGCTGTCTCGAGAGGACCAACACAAAAAAAAAAACGAGCGCAACCTTCAAAAAAATTGATGGGGTGGGTGAGAAATAATTGCGTTATGAGTTTTGATGCTTGATTTCACGGACGCAAAAAGCTACGGAACATACGACTTGCGAGCGAGCTGACTTTTATTTGTCTAAACAGGTGCAAAATCTAAACTATAACGATGAGCGCAAATCGTCGAAATTTCAATGCTCAATGACTCAATGCTCATCTCTCATCAATGTGTCAATAAAGAGTTGCCAGTCAACATAGCTGTTTCGGTAGGTAAGTGCCATGAAATTGAATATTTGAGGAAGTTCTTCCTTCCCCCTCCTCGCAACATTTGGCAAATAGTTCGATTAAATTCGACCGAGGAAAACTTTCATAATTACACACGCCTTCAATAATTGCTAATTCTGTAACGTACACTAGCTTTATCAAAAATTGATTCCTATGGCTGTGGCTTTGATGCGAAAGTCACCTCATTTTCTCAACGCTGGGTCGGATTGGTCGTAGGGAATACCAAGATCCGTATATATATTACAAGGTCAGGCCGGCCGTAGCTTTCGGCTCCCCTCGTTGGTCCACAGTTTGGGATCGGGCACCACTTCTCCATTTAAAACCATTGATCCAAGATGGCGGCGAACTCGGGAAGAATGTTACCTAAAGTAAATGGGGGTATATGGGTTCCCAAACTTTGAATTTCCCGAGTTGGCGCTACCGGCCAGACCTTAATACATGGACCTTAGGGAATATCGTGAAAATTCTCAGTGGACCGTCATATTTACACTAACGGCTCCGGCACGACCGATACGACTTATACCGCGGCCCTAAAATTCGGATTAAGTCATTGAGCCTCTGAATGAAAATAAATCTAGACTTGAGGTTGTCTCAGAAGTGTAGCGCGCACCTAGACCGATAATCTTTAGAATTTGTCAACATTATTTCTCATGTTGAAAAAAAATGAAAATGAATTTGACAGTTCTATTTTCATTGAGGAACGCTTTAAAATCGACTGTTTTAGAGTCGGAGGTAAGTTTTGTTTTAATTTGAAGGGATAAAAATTGGAAATTATCCGAAGATTATAGTCTATAGGTGCGCCTACACTTCTGAAACGAGTACGGATCATGTATTCGGTACTGGAGTGTTTGTTATGTGGCGCTTCTGGCAGTGGGCAGCTCGTGCGATTTGGCAACCGTGCAATTTTTCCATTTAAACTTAGGTAAAAGAATCGATTATTGAAGAGGCAGCCCTGGAGAATCGATTGTTTTACATTGGTTTAAATGGGAGGAGGACTCTATTGCCAAATTTCAAGAGCCGCCACTGGCTTTTTGGTCCGTGTCAGCAACTTATAATACACAACGTCTTTTTTTATACTTTCGCGGCTTCCAGAATTTTACATGGAGTCTATAATGTACGACTGTGGACAAGAAAAAACAAATTGAGTGGCTTTTTGGGGTTTTTTCAGGCCCAGTTTGTCAAGAAAATTGATTTTATGAGGCAAAATTTCACAAAACAAAATTTTCTGTAAAAATCGGCCACACACAGGGAAACTCGTCTCCTCGTATGTAGACGATAATCGCTCACAACCGCTCGTAAAGAGATCAAACCGTTTGCAAAACTCCATGAGAATCTGTGCTATATGTGTTTCGAGGCGAGTTTAAATAAATGCTGTGTTTTCTAATTATTGGCAAAAGCAATCAAGCATCAGTAAAAATCGCGTTTCTGAGGGGCAAAAAATGCAAACTTTTACGAATGAGCCCTCCAGTTCCCTTGGCCCTTATATAGCTGGGAAGCAGGGCCGTATTTAATGCGGGGCGACCGGGGCGCGCGCCCCGGGGCCCCCACCACAAAGAAGGTCCTTTTTTTTGGTATTGATGGTTGATGAGCTTCCTTTTTTCTATCATTACAATACTATAACAGTCTGGCAATGTTGGAAGTGAAGCTTTTTGTAAAATAACCCTTAAAAAATAAAGAAACATTAAAAAATAATAACGAAACTTTAAAAATTATTAACGATTTCTTTACCAGGGTAATAATTTACTTATTTTACTCGATATGCCTTTAAAAGTAGGGACTTTAAAATTTATTATTCCTAAGATTTACAGGGAGGGGGCCCCCACCAAAGGTCCGCCGCCCCGGGGCCCCCTGCAACCTAAATCCGGCCCTGCTAGGGAGATACCTCCTCCCCTCCTTAGCATCCAGTGGGACGTTGGTATCAACTAGGTACCTATACGTTTGTTCCAATTTTCTGAACCCTAATCCGACCCTACGCTACGCTCTTGTGTCACTCAACCAAGGACACGATAGTGTATACAGGTATACTGCATGATCTAACTACACAGGTCAGTCAATCCGGTGGACGAGTTTCGGTGCGATCTGCGCAACCTCCGCTCGTGACGTATAGCTGGAGCTAAGGTCCCTAGAGAAAACCAGGTACTCTCGCTTGAGATTATGTAGGTATTTTGCGTGGCGGGACGTTTGAATTCACGTGTATTTAAATGGGCGGAACCAACTTTTTCATCTGAACTTTTAACTATCTTCTGAGACTAAGTTTAAAACCAGATTTTTTTAACTTAAACTAGACCCTTTGAACTTAATTTCTGAGAAGTATCTTAGATACCAGTCAATTTTTTCATAGGTAAACAGCCCTCTGAAACAACCTCTAACAAAGTTGTAGGTGGGGAAGGGTAGAGGGGACCTAGACACTCGCGATGAGCGGAGAGAGCAGGGACTCGGCAGCTCCGTTCGGCTCCTCTCGGCAATACTCGGCATCGCCCGGAGCTCTTTCACGCGCTTCTGATTGGCTCAGAGGAATGTAGGTCCTCTCCCTATAGTGAAAAAGGGGAATCGAGTACCTGGTTTTCTCTAGGGACCTTAGCTGGAGCAGCTGAAGAGCGGACGTTCAAATGTACATGCTTTCTTATGGGGAAAAGACCCTTTTTCAAGTGCGAATTATAAACAATTTACGACAATAAAATTTGGTTTTTATCTATAAGAAGTAACAAGGAAGGTATCAAGCTTTGAGGAAACCAATGCAATCATACGCAAAATTAATTTTTCTATTTTCGAGCAGTTTTAGAAAAGTGAGTAGAATGCATCATAACCTACCTTCTCCATAAGAGGGATTTTTACTAACCGCCAGAAAATACATGAATAAGAAATTGAAGTGTGATCAGACTGGCTTTCTCAAAGCTTGAAACCTTCCTCGTGGAGTGGGTTTGTCTCCCTCAATAGTATTTGACACGTGTCAGGCCGTTCTCTGATTCCTTCAGCCAGAGGCGGACTGGCCTATCGGGAAACCGGGAAATTTCCCGGTGGGCTGCGGCCCAATTTGAGTCGGCCGGGCCGTGATAGGAATGAAAGAGAAAGAAAGGGAGGAAATATGAAGAAGAAAGAATTGAGAGAGACAATTATTATAAAAAATGGAGCAATAGAGAGAAAAATGAACGACCTCATAGAACAGACCACAGCTGCCAGCTTTATTAGATCCCAGGATTCCCAGGTCGTGTGCTTTGATCAGAGAGGGGAAAAATAAGGAGAGGGTACGCCTGTACGTACTACGTACTTACTACATCCGATGACCATACGTAAAGCCGGGTCCACACCTGAGCATTTCGGCGCACCACACGGCGCATGAGCATTCGCCCGCATTCTCATGCGGTGTGGGCTTTGCGGAGGTTTTTTTTATTTCGACGAACAAGTATGGCTCATACGGTACGGCGCGACGTCCACAATGGCGCGCATTCGGGCGAATGATGTACGGTACGCCGCGCCGTGCGGTGCAGCGAAATGCTCAGGTGTGGACCCGGCTTTATAATGTCGATTGTCGACGCTCAGCACTAGCAGATATCCGTTAAAAACGCTCCTCCCGGATGACCCCGTATTTCGATTGTGAAACCGTGCCTTGCTTTCATGCATGCGCCTTCAATTCTGAAGGTAGACTAAAACGGTACAGTTACGTACGAATAGTTAAATACTCTCCGCAACACACAAGTAATGATATCCGATTCAACGACCGTCGCGCTCGCGATGTAAACTTTGGAAACTGGGTCTTTCTTTTATGGTTGCGCCATTATTTTTTAGGGGAGACTAAAACGGTACAGTTATGTACGAATAGTTAAATACTTGTCAACATACAGCTGATGGTATCCGATTTTAATTCTTCTGAAAAATTAACCCATAACATCCTGAAATATTTCATTTTTTCCAACCATTTTCAAAGCAACCCTTAACAAAGCAACCCACAAACCTTAATTTTTTTTTTTTTTTTTTTTTTTTTTTTTATTAATTATAGAATGCCCAAAAAAAGCTGATGCCAAATCACATTTAATCTTTAACATCTGATTACCAATCTATTATATACCCCCTAAATTAAAAGCCCCCAAAAATGAAAACTACCCTCTAGCTGTAGCCATATGGCTACGCTAGGATGTTATGGGAAGCAGTTCAGCGGACAGAAATCGTGTCTCACTATTATGAGATCAGACCAAAACAAACCAAATAAAACAAAAAACCTCAGGGAAGCTGAAAATCATCAATAACTTAATATCGCATTAATAACCAATATGGCAAAGCGGCAGTCTGAATCCTGCGAAAATGCAGAAGTTCATCAGGGCATCAACTAATGAAGTTTATCCTTTTCGAAGGAATGTGGTTAAGAACGGCGTTTTTTACTGTGCATTTATCATATTGCATTTATGAGAGGGGCGAGGCTCATTTCCATTCCTCGGGTGGAGATGGGGGGGGGGGGGGGGTGTCAATACACCCCCTACATCGCGGCCGATTCAAAAGTGTGTGTCCCGGTCCGAATTTCGGAACAAGTCCGCCTCTGCCTTCAGCCGTCGCTGAGATTTCGTAGACGAGGCTTTATTTTAAATTTAGTAATGCCCTACATATACTTATGACTAAAATGAAATAAATGCACGTAAAAAGGTAGAATGGCATATACTATAGTGGAAAAAGTCAAATGGCTGCGGTATAAGCGTCGGTAAAAACAAATTATAATAGGAATACAGTATCTTGGTCTTATAAACAGGCATGCATGAAGTGGTGTCGGTGTCATGCCCAATGAAAGAATTAAAACTCCTTCAAATGGAGAGAATACCTCACCACCTCCTTCCAATCAAAAAAGTTATGTACCGTTTACTAACAAACGTAACTTCCTTCAAGGTACCTTGGGCGTAATAACGGCATCAATGTGCTGTGCTATGAGTTTAGACTCGAAATTATTGTTTATCACTCAAAAATTCAAACCTTCAAACCTTCACAAAAACCGTCAGCTAAAAATAAAATACCAAACTGTACGCAAAAGAAGCTCTTCACTGCTTTTTTTTCTCGGGTTTATTCTTGAAGTAAGAAACAGGCCTGGATTTACCCTTTTGCCGCCCGTGGGCGAGGACGAAAGTGCCGCCCCCATCGTTTATGTATCCACGAGTGGGGGGTCTGGGAGGACACCCCGCCCCAGGAGAAGGGGGGTCTGGGGGCCCTCCCCCAGAAATTTAGGAAATTTTAGCGCTCTAAGATGCAATTCTGGCCAATTTTCGATGAAAAAATCAACCCCGTAGTGATCTCATTTCCCCGCTTATTTATGGCTAGTCCCTCCTCCCTCCCCTCCTCCCTCCTCCCTCCTCCCTCCTCACTCCTCCCTCCCCTCCTCCCGCCCCTCTCGCCCCTCCCCTCCTCCCGCCCCTCCCGTCCTCCCTTACGTGCATTTATTTCATTTTAGTCATATGTATATGTAGGGCATTACTAAATTTAGAATACGTGTAAAGCCTCATCTTCGATATCTCAGCAACGGTTGAAGGCAGAGGCGGACTGGTTCCGACATTCGGACCGGGACACACGCTTTTGAATCGGCCGCGATGTAGGGGGTGTATTGACACCCCCCCCCCCTCACCACCCGCGGAATGGAAAAGAGCCTCGCCCCTCTCTGCAATGATAAATTCACAGTAAAAAACGCCGTTCTTAACCACATTCCTTCGAAAAAGATAAACTTCATTAGTTGATGCCCTGAACTTCTGCATTTTCGCAGGATTCAGACTGCCGCTTTGCCATATTGGTTATTGATGCGATATTAAATTATTGATGATTTTCAGCTTCCCTGAGGTTTTTTGTTTTATTTGGTTTGTTTTGGTCTGATCTCATGATAGTGAGACACGATTTCTGTCCGCCGAACTGCTTCCCATAACATCCTAGCGTAGCCATATGGCTACAGCTAGAGGGTAGTTTTCATTTTTGGGGGCTTTTAATTTAGGGGGTATATAATAGATTGGTAATCAGATGTTAAAGATTAAATGTGATTTGGCATCAGCTTTTTTTGGGCATTCTATAATTAATCAAAAAAAAAAAAAAAAAAAAAAAAAAATTAAGGTTTGTGGGTTGCTTTGTTAAGGGTTGTTTTGAAAATGGTTGGAAAAAATGAAATATTTCAGGATGTTATGGGTTAATTTTTCAGAAGAATTAAAATCGGATACCAGCAGCCGTATGTTGACAAGTATTTAACTATTCGTACACAACTGTACCGTTTTAGTTTCCCCTAAAAAATGAAGGCGCAACCATAAAAGAAAGACCCAGTTTCCAAAGTTTCCGTCGCGACGGTCGTTGAATCGGATATCATTACTTGTGTGTTGCGGAGAGTAGTTAACTATTCGTACGTAACTGTACCGTTTTAGTCTACCTTCAGAATTGAAGGCGCATGCATGAAAGCAAGACACGGTTTCACAATCGAAATACGGGGTCATCCGGGAGGAGCGTTTTTAACGGATATCTGCTTGTGCTGTGCTAGGTGCGTCGACAATCGACATTATTACGTATGGTCATCGTATGTAGTAAGTACGTAGTACGTACAGTCGCACCCTCTCCTTATTTTTCCCCTCTCTGATCGAAACACACGACCTGGGAATCCTGAGATCTAATAAAGCAGCCAGCTGGTCTGTTCTATGAGGTCGTTCATTTTTCTCTCTATTGCTCCATTTGGTATAGTAATTGTCTCTCTCAATTCTTTCTTCTTCATATTTCCTCCCTTTCTTTCTCTTTCATTCCTATCACGGCCCAGCCGACTCAAATTAGGTCCATAAACACAACCAAAATGAGCACATTTTGAGAGTGCAAACAGAATTAAAATGCGTCAAAACGCATATTTACGTAAAAAAATAATCAAAATCGCCATCGCGATGACAGCAAAATACGACTTTTGTCTCACAAGGCGGCAAAATCAGTGTGTACAAAGAAAGACAAATGCAGTCATCAAATTTATAATTTTGATGGGCGGCGAACCGTCGCTTTGCTTTGCACCTCTGGAGACCACGGCATGGCATGGCACCCCCTGATGTCATCGCCACACGTTAAGAACTGAAATTTTGTTTCACCGTAGAATTTCTAGGCTGTGGGATTTTTTTCTGTTTTCTCTCCTTTTTCTTTTTCCCTTCTTTTTCTCTTTTTTCGTTTTTTCTTTTTTATTCCCTTTCTTTTCCCTTCCTCACCCAACTTTTTTCCGTTTGCCGCCCAAATTTGCCGATCCCAGAATTTTGCCGCTGAGGGCAGCCGCCCTCTCTGCCCCCCCCCCCCCCCCATAATCCGGGCCTGGTAAGAAAGTATACCTAAGCAAAACAAGAGAAAAGAATAAATGAAGCATAAAGAATAAAGGAATAAAATAAAATTAAATAGATGAATAATGAAACCACGTATGAGGGAAGAAAGAGGAAAAAAATCTAAAAATCAGGAAGAATATATAGGTAGTCACTACACGAAGCCATGAGAAAGGGGGGCAATCAGGGTAGATCGTGGGGCCCGACGAAGCGTGTCCTAACTATTAACGCAAATTCTGAAGCATATAACTACATTCAAAATAAAAAGAAAATCAGATAAATATATATGAACTCAGAAGAAAAAACAAAAACAAAAAAAAACAAAAACAAAAAACAGTGGTGCAACCAGATATAATTACGGGGAGGAGGGGGTTGAGCCATACTCCCACTTTTCACACATGCACCCATTTACCGGGGGGGGGGGGGGGGGGGGGGTGGGTATGGAATATATCTCGGGCCTAAGAAGAACCGAGAAAATATTGTTGGCGTGGAGATAAACTTTTAGCATGTTTTGACTTTGGAAAGAGGGACCAAAAGAAGAATAACGAGTATTTAAAAAATCTAAGACCTAATCGTCACGGGAAGGGGGATTTCTTTTCGCTTTTTATATCAGGCCCACATAGCTAGGTCGGAACTACTGTGGGTGGGAGGGGGGGTGTCGAACTTTAAAGGAGGCACCAAGCATAAGATAAAATCTCAAATAACAGGGCTCTATTGAATTTCCCTCAGACAGTATTGAAAATTTTACAACTCTGAAACACAATCTGACGCAGTTTTGGTGGCAATACTGAATAGGTATGTCCTCAATTACAGGGACCAAATTATGTTACGGCTTGACGGTCCTCCGAAAGACGCTGGATGGTGCGAACAGCGAACTTAAGTATGGGTTGCGTGTGGTTTATACCCCCCCCCCCCCCTATTCCACCTGAGACTTTAGTCGCCGGATCTAGCGTCAGCGTCAGGAAGATCAGGTGGAAGAGCGAAGATCCGGGATCTAGCGTCAAGTCGCTAGAAGCAGGATCGAATCCTACTTTTTTGGCTTCTAGTGCAACGTTGAGCTCCCGAGTTTCATCAATATCCCTGTGTCATCTTTAATTCGGCTGAAAACAACCAAGACAACCATCATCCGCGGTTCTTGTTATTATTGTTATTACTTTGTTATTATTATTTTCTTGTTATTATGTTATTACGTGAAAAATTACCGACGATTTCGGTAAACAAATGAGTGGTGAGAGGCACTGTTTGCATCGGTGACGCGCGTCAAGTCGCCTAGGTGGAAGGGAGTTTTCAGCTTCTTGACGCTATACTCTGTTCCAGATAACATTGCACCTGAGTCAGACGAATAAAAACCGTAAATGGCAACAGCGCGTTCTGAGCCGTGGCGTTCTCGAACGCTGAGCAGGGTAGTCTTTTTGTCCGAGGCTCTATTGTCCGGCTCGGGGCCTGAACCTTTTTACACAGCTAGTGAACGACTCCCGGCAGAAAATTAAATTTTTTTTGTGCTTACGATTTTTGAATTTTTGACTTGAAATTCTTATTCTGCTGAATGTGTCGAGAAAATCGATACCAAATTATCGGGGGAAAAATTCACGTTTAGTACATATGATGTACATATTCCTCTGATTTAACGTCCGCTTCATATGTATTAAGCATGCATTTTTTTCCCAACAGTTTGGTATCAATTTTCTCGACACGTTCAGCAGAATACGAATTTTAAATCAAAAATTCAAAAATCGTAAGCACAAAAAAATTTAATTTTTCTGCCGGGAGTCGCTCACTATGTATGGAAAAAGGGTCCGGCCCCGAGTCGGACAATAGAACCTCGGACAAAGAAACTACCCTGCTCAGCGTTCGAGAACGCCACGGCTCAGAACGCGCTGTTGCCATTTACGGTTTTTATTCGTCCGACTCAGGTGCAATGTTATCTGGAACAGAGTATAGATCCGGCGACAAAAGTCTCAGGTGGAATAAATAAAGGCCTTTAGAGTGCTGCGTCAGTGCTCACCGATCATCATTCATGTGGGACCAAGGTCCATAAATATAACGCCTGGCCGGTAGCGGCGCGGCGTAGCGCCAACTCGGGAAATCCAAAGTTTGGGAACCCATACCCCCATTTACTTTAACATTCTTCCCGAGTATCTTGGACTTGGATCAATGGTTTTAAATAGAGAAGTGGTTCCCAAACTGTGGACCAACGAGGGGAGCCAACAGCTACCGGCCAGACCTTATATACAAAGTGTTTCATGTATCCTGCTCACTATGATTTTCTTGAACGGGTGACGATAAAAAAAATCTGGAAAAATCGGTTTTATCGTGACTCGGACCGGAAATTTCATTTAAAAATACTGCCACAACCCAACATTTGGTTTTTGGGGTGTTCAGGGGGGGAGCCCCCCTAATCTCGAGATTTTCAAGTAGCAACCCCTATCTTGTGATACCTTGTTTGAAAGAAGGTAAAATTCTAAGCATTTTAGCTTAAACCGAAAGTCGATATCTTTTTTCGTTATCGAGATATCGAAGGTTGAAGTTCGATATCGGACTAATTTTCGAAAATTCTTAACTCCTACAAAAATAGTCGTAAAACATAAAACTGCACATGTAAAATGCTCTACTTGATGAGTACTTTTAAGAAAAATACGAATTTACAATCAAATAAACCGGAAGTCGAATAAACCATATCGTCACCCGTTCAAGAAAACCATCATAGTGAGCAGGTTACGTGAAACACCCTGTATATGGACCTTGTGTGGGACCGTTAGGAATAGGACGTATCATTTTTTGGTCCCAGTAGTGTACAGTGACATCAAAATAGAAGGAAACTGCGAGGAGAGCCTCGATTGGGAGATTTGGAGGACACTCTCTAGCCAGGGGAGTCCACCGCGCCTTTCGGGGGCCCACCCCCGGAAAATATTGAAAATTTAGCCCTCCTAACACGCAAATTGAAGCGCTTCAAACGTCGAATAAGGTATATATATATAAATATATATACATATATATTTATTTTTTTTCTGACTGATTATAGTAGTTACATTAATGCAACAAGAAAATCGCTATTTTTGGGATCTTTATGCGATTTCTAAGGTCCAACTAGGTCGAAAGATTCAAACAATTCCTTCTCTTTTCGGTACTTGCTCCTATCTTTTCCTCTCCCTTTTTCTCCGTTCTCTCTTTTCTGTTCAACGGCTCAGGGAGGGGGGGGGGAGCTACAGTCGACCCCTCTCTACTGTTCCACGAATTAAAGGGGCCCGAAAACCAAACTTCCGATCGAGTATCGAATCAAGCCTTTCCCGAGAAAAATTCTGCTCCGCCATGGAGAGAATATGTGCATTCCACGGTGTTTATTCTACCTACATACAGTGTGTTCAGAAAGTCCGTCCCCCCCCCCCTCTAACTTTTTGTCGGTTGATTTTTTCAAAAATCGCCGAAACACGTCTAAACTAATTTTTTCCAAGGAATCTTATGAGCTACATGAAAATTTCCGGGGGCCCTCCTTGGGGGGTTTTCGGGGGGCAACTTCGTTTTTTCAAATAGGAAGGGGGGTTTTTTATTCGATTCTCCTTAAAAGATAAAAAATTTTGACGCAAACTGCACCCCAAAATTCCTACTACAACAAAAGTTATGGGGGGTCAAAGTTTCAAGCAGACCCTTGCCCCCCGATTTTTTTCTCGAACCAGAAAAGTCGTAGAGAGATGATCTTGACGTCAATGAAAGCTATTATCAAGGACTACAATCTCACCAAATTTTACGTCCTTACAACCCCCCCCCCCTTCAATTGCATACTCATACGCAACACACGCATTTAAAGTAAATGTATTCTCTGCGAATCAAGTGTGGGTATTGCGTTTTGAGACTATTGTGCGCGGGGAGATGGAGCGCTGTGCTGTACTCACACATACCATTGCTTTTTACAAGACTGGCGCACAGTGTGTCGAGGCCAAGTCGATTTCAAACTTTCCATTCGTGAAAATCTTATTCGTGTTAATGTTTTCTGGCGTTTCAGGTCGAAAGTTTACGGCTTTTTTTGTGGCTTTGTTAACTGCTTTGAATCTCCGTCAAGATGGCTTTCCTACGATGCTTCTATCTCAAGAAAAAAATAAGGGGGGCGCGGAACTTTTGCCTCAGTTGAGCCCCCTTTTGCAATTGAAGGTTGTAAGGACGTAAAATTTGGTGAGATTGTAGCCCTTAATAATAGCTTTCATTTGACGTCAAGATCATCTCTCTACGACTTTTCTGGTTCGAGAAAAAAATCGGGGGCAAGAGTCTACTTGAAACTTTGACCCCCCATAACTTTTGCTGTAGTAGGAATTTTGGGGTGCGGTTTGCGTCAATTTTTTTTATTTTTTAAGGAGAATCAGATGATGTAATAAAAAAACCCCCTTCCCATTTGAAAAAAACGAAGTTGCCCCCCAAAAATCCCCCAAGGGGGGCCCCCCGGAAATTTTCATGTAGCTCATAAGATTCCTTGGAAAAAATTAGTTTAGACGTGTTTCGGCGATTTTTGAAAAAATCAACCGACAAAAAGTTAGAGGGGGGGGCGGACTTTCTGAACACACTGTATGTAAGTACCTATTGAATTGAAGTGCTCGGCAAAACATTGTGTTGTAAGCATCAATAATTTGGAATGGCTTTTAGGCGTTTGCTGTTTAATAATGAATTTAAAATGTGTAAATTAGAACGAACATACTTGGGTGTGCTATTGAAAGGGTCAAGTATTTAATCGAAACATCTTACAGATTGCAATAACTCACCTTTGCACCTTTCCAATTCATGTAAGTGATGTGATCCCATAACTCACTAGAGTAAGATAATATGCGATCTGCAGGGGTGACCGCTGGCGGCGCCAGCGGCAACTCTTCCTGCATATCCAAAATGTGAAGATGCATCGCGTTATTTCGAAGGAGTTGTAAAGTCAGTGATATCCTTAAAATATAATCCGAAATGACCAAAAACGAAAAACACACAACAGTGAAAAAATAATTTTTTTTTTCTACGAATTGATTGGGCGATTGTTTGAATTTGAAACCATTTGGTCATGTAGGCTTTTGAGGTTTTATATTATAAAATTAAAATCACTAAACGAAAAAAAAGAAGAAAAAAAAACCGAAAAGAAAAGAAACTAAAAACAAAACAAAACAAACAAAAAAACAAAAACACGGAAATCACAGAAATCAATCACACAAAGCGTTTACTTCGTTAATTTTTCTTCTGTAATCTATAGTTCCGAATATTATTTGCGCCACATTGAGTCACCGAAATGTACGGAAATTAAAGACTGACTAAAAACTATTTTCCCGTTGTTTAAGACAACAAAGTAGAAAAGCGTCTAGGTAGAACTATGGTAAGAGCGAGATGCGTTTGTCCGGCGGGTTTCGCCAGACGATAGTCACAAAATAATGGATTTTATCCGCGTGAAATAGAAGGCCGGCAAAGCCGGCACTGACTTACCTATTATATTTTTTGTGTGAATGAATTAAGTAGCCGCGAGACGTCAAACCATAGAACTGGTTTTAAGACATGACATATTAATTAGTAAAACTACAGTGTTCGCACGCAAACATATGTTTGTCTGGAACCGCGTCTAGTGCATATCTCAATAACTCCTCATTTTAGTGACCTCCGTGACCTGTCAGGAACAGCTTACTCACCTTCCGTACCATCTGATATAAAATCAAATTATTGGACAATCAACATCCAAAATTTTGGGTGCGCCAATCTTTACCGCGGGTTTCAAATGTTGCAATATTGGGGCTTAACCGGAAGGGGGGGGGAGACCAGGGTCCAAATCATGTTGGGACGAAATGGTCGCACTCTCCGTAGGTGGGTGGTGAGGACCTAAGCATGATAATGGACATGGTTTACGCGACCTTCGCCATCCGTTCATGTCCATCCACGAAGAACATACGTATATTCATACAAATTGAACCCTGAAATCGGGAAACAAGGCTAAAAAAATAATTATAAAACACAATATAAAACAAAAAAGAAAGTATATATGCCAGTGGCGTCGCTGGGGGGGGGGGGGCAGGGCCCCGGGTTCCACCATCCTTGGGGTGACACCCACTAAAATGAAAGAAAGAGAAAAGAAAAGAAAAAGGAAATAAGGAAAAAAAGGAAGAAAAAAAAAGAAAAAAATACGAGAAAAAGAAAGAAGGAAAAAAAGAAGAAAAGAAATAAGGGAAGGAAAAATAGGAGGAAAACGAAAGGAAGGAAAAAATAAAGGTAAGTGAAGGTAAGGGGGTGGGTGGAAGGAAGGAAGGACAGTTTGCCACGGGCTCTACCGGACTTTAGGTAAGGGCATATGGTCGGGAGCCTGGCTGGGGGTGACACCCAACTGGACCGGTCAAGAAAAACTATTCTAAATAGTTAGAAATTGAAAGTCAAAGAAAAAATATCAAGATGGAGAAAGAACCCCCCCCCTCCAAATTTCCATCCCATAAATTTTTCTCGGTTCTCTCAAATAAAACCCGGAAACCCCATTAAACTGGGTTTTCAAGGGGTCAAATTTTCAAAATTTTCCGGGGATGGACCCCCGTACCCCCCGTTAGCCTGGGGGGTATTCCATACCCCTCAGACCCCCCGGTGAATGGGGTGTGTGAACAGTAGGTGCGTCAACTCAAACCCTCCCTACCCTCGAAACAATTTCTGGCTGCACCGCTGCTTTATCATACTTTTCTGTTAAGTCAGCAAACATTATCATTATTTTATCATCAAATTAATATAGAGTGTTCCAAAACTACGATAATAAAGAGGAATAAATTTGCTTTTCTCTTTGCCTAATATCACTGGATTTGGATTTTTAAATCTGTATTTGATGAGCGAGGATGGAAAAGGGGAGGAAGAGGAGGGGAAGGGAGTGGGGTAGAGGTCAGGGTCGGACTGGCCAGGGCCGCTAGGCCGCAATCGCGGCTTAAAGTTTCGTTTTTCGAGGCAGGAGGGGGCCCCGCGGGGGCCTTCGATGGGGCCCCCGAATGGATAAAATGAAAAGATTTAGGAATGAAAAAAAGAATAATGTATCAAAAAAGACAGTAAATAGATTATACACCAAAGGAAAACCACTATAAGCTAATTAAGATAGCTTATAATATAAGGATCGAAAATGCATCGAGACCTGGCCAAGTCCGCTCTAGTCCACGCCACGATGCAGACCGACATTTGAATCTGGGGTCCCCGACCGTTTACAAAAGGAGCCTTCGAATGGATCAAAACGGGGCCCCCGAACGGTCAAAATGGGGCCCCCTAGTCCCCCAAAAAAGATCTAAAGAATAAATTGGGAAGAAAATAATTAATACTGGCCAGAAAAACAAAAAAATGACAATCCGTTTAATTGCAAGCAAGAGGCGAGTCTTAGGAGTTTACCATTATGTCTTATATTTTTTAAAAACTAGTTTTCCTTTTTTCCTTCTTTTGAAAATCAAAACCTGCTAAAATGTTATCTCTATCTCATAAATAATTTCTCAGTTCTCTCACAAACGAAACCCAAAAAACCCATTAAAATTGGGTTTGTAGGACGTAAAATTGTCAAAATTTTCCGGGGGAGGGCCCCCGGGAACCCCCATCAACACCTGAGGGGTATTCCATACCCCCCAGAACCCCCGGAAAATGAGGCACGTGAAAAAAGGTGGCGTCACTTGTTCCCAACTCCCCCCCTCAAGAATGAATATCTGACTGCACCGCCGAATATAATAAGTTACTTTATCCTGGACTAGAGGCCGCAGACGAGCATATACTCTTGCTGATATTTGGGTGGATTTAAAAAGGATTAAGAGAAACCCGCTACGATTTGAATCCTTTAATAAGTCAACTTTATAACGAAAAAAATGGAAACAGAGAACTCTAATTATCAGTTGAAAATAGCGTAAAAAATGCCTCGTTTTAAGTTAATTTAAAAAAAAATGGTCTGAGGGGGGCCCCCGAATGGAGGGAGGGGCCCCAAAATTAACCTAGCGTCCTAACATTTAGAGAGCCAGTCCGACCCTGGTAGAGGTAGAAGGTGAGGGGGGTCAATGGAAATCGTCGTTCTGAGTTACCTTTTTAATGGGGAAGGGGGTGACACCCGGCACTTGCCCCCCCCCCCCCTAAAAAACACCTAGCGACGCCACTGATATATGCCACTGTAAGTACACCAGGTACTTACGTTGTACCGGCACTACTTCTAGTTTTTTGTTGGTACTTTATTATATTCTGCTCTGAAAAACGGTCAACTTATAAAGTTATAGTAAACTTAGACTTTCTGTTTATAAGAAAGAGTCTCGCCATACGCGCGCGAGATTTTACCTCCAATTCTCTGAAAAGATTGGATGTTACAATTCTGCGACTTTCATGAAAATATCAGCTTCAAACCTTAATTGGGGCAACCTGATTGGTTAGGAGCAGTAAAGAAGCTAGTTTTCATTCAAACCTACAGTTGTCAAGTTCAACCATTCTTGGGACAGCCTATAGAAGAAATCAAAGCTGAAACTCGTTCTTTAAGCGTAGTTAAATATTCGTACTCTGCTGTGTTCCTTTTGCCTATCCTGGTAATTGAAGGCGCTCGATGAAACATTATTTTTGGAATGTTAACGATTTGGAATAGCTTTCACTTTCTACGAGAGATCTAGTTACGGAAAAGTATATCTCGGACGTAGTGTTGAAAGAGTTAATGGGTGGTGGAATTCACGCCCTCGATTTTTTATTTTCCTTTTGACTTCTAAGTATGGGAGTCTTCCTTTAAATATTATAACGGGAAATAACCGTTCAGAATAGTAGTGGCGGCTCTTGATATGCGATTTATCATTGGGCTCCTTCACATAAACCTATGAAAAATAATCTTTGTAGAGTTCTTTTGACCCTCCTCTCTTCCTTCCTTCCTCATTCTCCTTAAATTCGATACTTTTGCATAGAATCAAATCGGAGGAAAACGATTGCTAATGGTGGCTCTTGCAAACTTTTACTGTGAGCAAATAAATAGTCAAATCTGATGTAAAAACCTGCGAAAATCAGGAAAACCACTCGCCTAAAGTCTATAGTTCAGTATAATACCTAAACTTACAAAACTGCTATAAGGAGAAGATCGTAATGACGGATCGCAACGCAGCTGTATCATTAGAGATTCCTGTCTAATTTGTCTATTTCTCTACGGGAACACATAGAGATATGTCGCAATTTAGATGGGAATCTCCTACGACACTTGCGTCTCTACGCCATTAAATCCGATTCTGAGAGTGAATTTCGTGATTTTTTAGTGTACTCGTCGTCATTTTTACAGGCTTTTATGCAAGAATAAACTGTTCAATCCCCTGTAACAAAAGTTTGCAAGAGCCCCATTGTTCACGAGCCGCCGGCCGCCCCTATTCGCACGGCCGAGAGAATCCGAGTTAGTAAACGAGAGCTTTGAAGATTCCCGAGCGCTATCAATGATAAAGTTGAGTTGTAAGCTCCAAGTTCTAATTGCGTCGGCTCTGCGAAGCGCCCGACTTCTCGCGGCATGTAACTTGCAATGCACGGTACTCATTTGCTGCGATAAATTGGATAACGTACTAGCGGGGACAAAGATACCTGGCCAGGCGTTTTGGATATGCAATACGCAATGGCCAGGCGTTTTGGATATGCAATACGCGTCGCATGCTTGATACCACCCGCCAAGCACATCTAATCTTTCGTTGTGATGAACTTATTGTTAGCTGGGCTCTTCATTGTGTATCGGGCAGTGCAGAGAATGAATGAGGAATCGAGAGGAGGAGGAGGAGGGGAGGGGGAGGGGGTGCATGGCGACTCGGTGCGGTGGCTGCTTACGTTGCATGAGGCTGTAAACAACTTTTCTTTTGTCAAACGAATTCTTCCAGCTTTTTCCTCTATTTCTCTCACTATTGCCGTTTGGCTGTTCGGCCGGGCCCAGGCGCGCGGCGCTGGCGATCATTGTCATCACAGTTGTCGTTTGAAGCGTGTTAAAGATATGAAATGTCTCAAGCTCTAATTTTGATCGGCCATCGTGGGCTCCTCTTGGTTAAATATTTTCGTCATACTTGATAAAATTTTGATACCTCTTGCCTCTTGGCAGGGGCGTAGCTAGAGATTTTGATCCCCGGGACCGGCCTTTAAATGTTAACCCCCCCCCCCTCCCCCAGTGGTGGCGCGTGAAATGCGATATATCGATGTCCTCTCCATTTAAAACTATAGAAAAGTATCGATTTCTCGGGGGTCCAATTGCACCCCCTGACGATCGATACTTTTCTACAGTTTTAAATGGAGTAGCCATCGATATATCGCATTTTACGAGCCGCCACTGCCCCCCCTTATAATTGCAAGCGAGGCATTACACAATCGTTTAACACCACCACCACCACCACCCCCCCCCCAACCCTCATACCATTTTCATTTCTCTTTTTCTAGTGTTTTGTGTATTGAATTTACTATTTTCTCTTAAATAATTTTACAGAATAATAAATTTCTGCTGCTTTTTAAGATACCATTGTAGATTAAAGGGAAATGAGCACCTACGGACAAAAAGAGCAAACAATTTAGGAGGAAAGTTACAGCCTATACTGACGAAGTGCATTGAAATACAGTCAACAAAGAGAGATAGAAACAAAGCCGTGAATGAGACAGTTTGGGAGTAAGGAACTTTAACCCCGCCTTCTCAACTCTTATATGTTTAGATTTAAAATTCCAACTTCTTCCTCTACATGTCGTCATACCAACAAATAAACTGACAGAGCTATGGAAGGGGTATATTTTTCGAGAATTTGAGACAAGAGTTAGACTTTGTATCAAGGGTTTTTGCTTTGGAAACAAAATGAAGTATTCAAAATTTAGGGGGGGGCATAATTTTCGGAAAATGTAGAAAAGCGGGACCAACAATATTCCTATTTTCAAGAGAAATCGGTCGTTGCAAAATCAGGGCCTATATAACGGCATCTTTTCTTTTTATCGAAGTATCGAATTGAAAAGTAGAGGAGGGCATCAATAATGGCTTCTATAATGTATTTTCTTAACATTTAAAAAGAAATAGAAGAAAAGGCTTTCAACCTTCTTCCAATTTTCCTCCTCCTTTCCCCCTCCCCCTTTCCTCCCGTCTTTTTTCATATTTTCTTTACCTAGCCGCAGAAAATTATTCCCCCTCTCCCGAGACTTGATGCCCGGGGCGGGACGTCCCCCCTGGCTACGCCACTGCCTGTTGGCCATTTTTTTATTCCCTCCTTCACTATCTCAGGAAGTGATTTTAGTGTTTGAAAATTCAGAATTATGTCATATGCAGCAATTTCATAGTTTCAATAATCGAAGCTGTTGAAATGAAACAAAATAATCGCTGCGTTATATCGTAAGTAGTAGCGGCTCGTGAATGACGATACATATGTATATTCTGTATATAAATTCTCCATTTAAATACATGGAAAAAAAAATATTTTTAAGCGAAGCTCAAATGAATCTCTACGTAATCGCACGATACTTTTGCATAGATTCATAAAGGATAGAAATAGCAATCAATAATTGTTCACGAGCTGCCTCTGATCGATTGGCTCCAAATTATATTATTCAAAGTCGTGGATGTATTTTTTTTTTTTTTTTTTTTTTTTTTTTTCATTTCTTCCGATTTATATTGAAACGACATGATTTATACAGTAATTTAGGAAGAATATCACCAAATAAATGGGAAGCACGCCACCGGTAAAGAAATTAGAAAAAGAAAAAAAACCGACTGGGAGAAAGATCTTATTTCAGAGAGTTCGCCATATACCCAGAATTTCGATATTTTTCAAGAGAGGTGGAACGCATGACGTCAAACAATGTGGCTCTTGCACACTTTTGCTATAAGCAATTTAACATTCGATTCTGCTGTAAAAACTTCGAAAAAGAACAATGGCAGCACTAAAAACTTCCGAAATCCACTCTTAAACTCATATAAACGCTTTTATTTTCGAGGGCGTAATGGTGGCCGAGGGCAGTAACAATGAGAGATTCCTATATTAATTTCGTCACTCTTTCTATGCTAACAAGGATGATTCACAGAGTAATTAGTCATCAGAGATCCGCGAAATTTTCCTTCTGAAATGCCATTAGAATAAAAGTGAGGCCGAAAACTTAAGATTTCTTTCCAGAATTTATAGAAATAAATGAGTTTCAACACAAATCACACTCGTCCGCCATGTTGGGATATAGGACCACAGCGTTGCCTATTGGTGCCGTTAAATTCCAAACTTGCTTCCATTGGCTCTTATGGGAGTTTCCGTTCTAATTGTATTATTCTGTGGTATATAGGTTTGAATTTTGGAAATGCCAGGTTGGGCAATCCTGCAGTTTGATCAAATCCGTTTGAGCGCGTACGGAGCGCTTCAGCTAATCAGGTGCATTGTTCATTTGTTCATTTTTGTGTCTCACCGTTGAGTCTCTCTATTCGTCCTCACCCTGCGAAACGGGCACCAATTTTCGTGGTTAGGGTACTGCATCGGTGGCTTCCATCGTCTCCAAACAAGCAGTTTGGATGTGCGAGATAGTAAAATGCAAGAAAATATAAAAGAACTCTGTGAGCCGAAAAGAAAGATGCATTTGGTTTTTAAGAATAGGTCTCATGATTCCGGAGGTGCGATTTTGACCCAAAACACATTGTTTGAATTTGACTTCTGCTGTGACTTTCTGTTGAGAAATGACGTCCACAAAACGCAAGATTTTGCGGAATTTTACACAAGTGTTTCTCCAGAATAAACCATTAGCAATGAAATAAAATAATAAAGAAAGCAAAGGAAGGAGTACACGGCTACATGAACCCTGCGTCGAGTTTGCACTGATCGAATTTTTTCACTTAACTTTGGGGTCATTCGGCGATTTCTTCCCAGATCTCGTGAAAGCTTTCAAGAAATTACAGCCCTTTACTTTTTTTTAATTTAACTGAAGTTTCTTTCATTTTTTCTTTCTATTTTTTCGTCAAGGGTTACTATTATATCTACCATGCCATAAAAAATAGGTTAATCTTAACTTTGTAGAAATCTGAGTTCCCAATTTTTAGGTTGTAGCTAGATAAGGGGGCTTCACTTTAAAATTTCCTCTTAAGAAGCCAAAATTGTCGACTATTTGGTCCCATTACAGTGCAATGAAGTCATTAATGGAACAGTGCAGAAAAATAAACCTAATGCTTACTGTTTTCTGACGAAGTTTCGGCCTCGTTACTCCCGATCTACTGACCTCAGACCCCTCTCTTAAAAAATGTTTGTCGCAGGAACGATTCAGCCCATTAGGTATAATCTCCAAATTTTAATACTACGAATGAGCCAGTTGCAAGGGTTTAAAATTGTGTGTGTTTTAATGAAGAAAATTAAAGTAATTGATGAGCTGAAAACAACAGTGCCTTTGGTTTTTTCCCAAGTGTCTCGGTTTTGGAGAAACACACGTGGAAAGTTGTAAAAAATCGTGAGCGTAGTGACGCCACGACGCGGAATTCCCATTTAAAACAATGTATTGGAGGCCAAAATCTCATCTCCGGAACAATGGGACTTAGAGAGAAACTAAAGGCATCTTTGTTTTTAGCTCATCAAGTATTTTCATTTTCATTACAAAACACATAACATTTCAGACACTTGCAACTGCCCCATTGGATAGCTAGTCTTATGAGAATTTGAATGCCATAAAATTGCTTTAGCCTCATTAGTTGTTATGATGGAAGATAGTCACGTGAAGAACAAACCCTATCCATTCCAATTAAAACATATGTCACTCATAGATGGTTCCTCTGCCAATTCATTATCAACACACAAACGAGTTGATTCTTTCACTATGCAACCAATTAAAAGTTGATATTTATTTGTTTTATTGAATGAGAAATGTCGAATGGGGATTAGTTTCTTCTGAAAGCCTTAAAAATGACATACAACTGAAATGAGAGAGGTTAAGTAAGATTGCATTTGTCCTATTATTTGTCCTATTATTTATTTACGGGCCGTAAATTCAATTCGTAAATTCTTTTATCGTCTCCATTTGGCGGGACATCACGCTGAAAGGGATGTGATAAAATGACCATTTAAAGAAAATAAATGGATAAATAAGTGAATAGATAGATAAATAAATAAAAACATGGTTAGAGGTATCTAATAGAAAGATGAATAAATGAAGAAATAAAAAACCTAGACTCTGCATGCGTGTTGAAATTTTTATCATTACATTTTCGTTTATACGTTGCGTAATTGGGAGACATAGCTCTCGATACAATAACTTTTTCTTGGAAAATTAAGAAACTATGGCTTTCTGAAGAAAAATTAGTTTCCAAAATAACAACCTTTCTTGGGTGGGGAGGGTAAAAAAAAAAAAAAAAAAAAAAAAAAAAAAAAAAAAATCCTCTCTGAACGAATTTCTGCCCATCATGCCTTTGCCTAGCATCGTCTACTGTCCCCTTCAAAGTCATGAGTAGTGGCCTCAAATTCGCGAGCTTTGTTCTACAATTTACATGATATTTATAATTTCAATTGGATCAAGTTGTTGGTCTTTGCGAGCCTCTCTATCTTTTGCTTCGTTTGCTTTTCTCTTTTGCTCTTTATTTTTTTGGAATTAAGTCCTTTAGATGAGAACGGTAGAAATGAAATACTGGGCCCGGCTCTCTTTATAGTAGCAATGTTGAACGATTCAATGTGATATTTTGTTGTTCAGTAAATGACGGCCTTGAGTGTTACGAAATCGTGGGAGATTCAGAGTGAAGAGCTTAAAAACATTTTTCATGAAAAACGTTTTTAATCTAAAAAATCTTAGCTCATAAATTTCGTGAATTGCTGCATTATAGTGAAACTCTCAAGGCTCAAGAGGTCTCCTATGACTGGAGTTGTTTATTGAGGGAGCCGTAAGAATCATTCAATTATTCGACAACAACTGTTTTCTAGCAAGAAGAAAGGAAGAATAAGCCTCTTTCTCCCTTTTTAAAACCTTCTTTTTATGGGAGGAAAGCAGTGGTGGCTCGTGCAATTTGACAACAACGGATTCTCTCTGTTCAAACCTGTAAAATATTCAGTCTTCAGGAGATTCACCGAATCCCAGAAAAATCGATACTTTCGCATTGGTTTAAATGGCACGAAAACAGAGGTGCCAAATAGAACGAACCGCCACTGGAGTTTCAAGCGGAAGGTCAATGTCAATTATCAAAACGAGGAGACATTAACACACTATTTAGTAATACATACTAAAAATCTGTGAACATTCGTCCTCTTCATGAGGATTGGGGGGGGGGGGGGGTGTTGAGTCGTAACAAATTAAGAATAAGCAGATCCTCCAATAAAGTATGGCACTTTCAAATACACATGAAAGATGTCAATGCTATACGACCGAGAGTAAAATTTATAATTACAGCGCATTATAAATAAGACGCTTGAATAGAAAATACGAGCGCACAAGCAAGCATGAGGCTATGAGGCTATAAGGCTGTTGCTTTGAGCGTCCGAAAAACAAAACTGTCGAATTCGAAGGCAAAGAAAGGTTACCGCAGCAGTTTGACTGACTGATTTGTTTTACAATCATATCTCGACACTCACGCCAATGCCCTCCTCCCTCCCCCACCACACTTGCACTGATTCCACTGATTCCGGTCTCGTCTCCAGCTCATTGAGTGTTGAACACAATGAAAGGTCCGGCCTTGCTCACGTAACAACGCATTGGCAGTGTTTGACGGGTGGTATCAAGCATGCGTTGCGTATTGCATATCCAGGCCATTGCGTATTGCATATCCAAAACGCCTGGCCAGGTATCTTTGTCCCCGCTAGTACATTATATTCGCACCACTTAAATTTACATTTCTACTTGAAAGTGCTTGGTTGAGGTGTTGGTTTGACGAGCAGCAGACTTCCTGGTATAATTTTGATTTAAAAGCACCGAACGAAAATCAGAAAAAAAAGCGCAGAGTTAATTGCGTTAGTGCGTAAATTTGGGGGTACTCTAGGGCATGTTTTTCATCAGAATCCAGAGACCATATGAAGGGCCGAACCCGAAACCGGCGATATTTTCATTTGAGAGTATTACTATAGAAAAATTATACTGATCTGATATGTCCAAAGGATTCTTTTGTATTGATTTTAAAGTACCAAAAAAATCGTCTAATCAGTAAAAAACGGGCGAAGTTAAAGTTAGAGCTTGAAACTCGCCAAACGTGATTTTGAGGGTACCTACTACGGTGAAACATGAATGGACAAAGTTGGATGGAAACCTCAAACTAATATTTTGCTTTGAAAGCACTGCTAAAATTGACCGGTTGCGGGTCAAAGATTCCTTTCTATTAACTTTAAAGAGCCGACAAAAATCGCCAAATCAATAAAATATGCCAATGCAAATACAATGCAAGTTCTCGATGAGCTGAGCACAAAGATGCCTCTCTGGTTTCTAATTAAGTATGTCCCATTGTTCCGGAGATGAGATTTTGGCCCAAAATACATTGTTTTAAATGCGGAATTCCGCGTAGTGACTTCCCTACGCCCACGATTTCTTACAATTGTACACGTGTGTATCTACTGGGACGCTTATGAAAAAACCAAAGGCACCATTGTTCTCAGCTCATCAAGCACTATAATTTTATTTATACAAAACACCAAATTTCTGACCCTTGCAACTGCCCCATTGAAGTTTTACCTGTTTACCCTCACTCCCTCTCTCAAAACTATCCTTCTGTGAATTTTATGGGGGGAATGAGTTATGGCATTCAATTTGTCAATCTTCGGAGTATATTTTTATACAAAGTTTCAAGTAAGTTAAATCTTCACGGTAGTGCTCTTGGAAATGGATATTTTACCCCATTTTCCCCACCCCCTCTCCTATAACTACCATTGTTATGGTTTTTTTGAAAAAATGAATGATGCCATTCAATTTGTCCATATTTGGAGTATATTTACTCCAAGTTTCAAGAAAATCCACACCGCGGTAGTGCTCTCAGAAATGGACATTTTGCCCCATTTCCCCCACCGGCCCCACCCCTCTCCCGTATCTACCCTTATTTGAGTTTTCTCGAAAACGCGAATGATGCCATTCTATTTGGCTGTCTTAGGAGCAGGCCCGTCTCATAGGGGGGGACAAGGGACCCACAGGTCCAGGGCCCGGGCGTCAGAGGGGCCCGGCGCGGCAGCCTGACTAAAAGTCTCATTTTTCTGTTAAGAAAATGAAAAACTGTTCTAGCGGGCCGGGCCTTTGCCGATCCGGCACAGAATTTTAGCGAGACAAGTCTTGTTGAATTTCTCTTCTTTTCTAATTTTCAAATGAATTATCTTCTTTTCCTGAATTTTAAAATTTACGCTTGGAGCTGTTCAAATTTTTTTTTATGACGCATTGGTTTAATTTACAATTACCAATTTGAAATAGCTGAAAATGGCAGTTAGTCAGAGAAATCACGAAAAATTTCTCTTGGGAGAACCTTAAAGCCCCCCATACCCCCCCCCCCCCCCCCTAGAACCCCTACCCGGGACCCACCAAAAGGGGGCCCGAAAGCCCAGTTGGTACCAGGGCCCGGGAGTTAGATGTGACGGGCCTGCTTAGGAGTATATTTTCACCAAGTTTCAAGGAAAGCCAGCCTTAGAGCCATTTTTTTTTAGAAATGTCAATTTTTACCCTATTTTAGGGGTTACCCCCCCCCCCCCAACAACCCTCAACTTTAGTTTAAGGAAGAAACTGAAAGACAGCTTCTAGCACTATCAAAAAGAACCCTTCTCGCCAAATTTGGATGCATATGGACTAATAGTTCAGAAGTTATGATGTGCCACAGACGGACGGACAGACTTTTTTGGGAATATGATTTTTGAACTCAGGGGCACCCGAAATGCCAAGAAATGGAATACCCCAACTTCCACATTTTTCATGATGACAATTCTTTCTCTCCTGGGGGGGGGGGGGAGAGAAAAGTAAAAATAAAGGGACACGAATTTTCCAAAAATCACATTCATGCGTGTAGGACTGAGGGATATAAGCACTCGCTCTCACATTGAAAACATGCTGATCTCGAATCATGCCTGAAACGTTTCCTTTCGGAAGCACAAGTTGCTCGTAGTGTAATTGATCCAATCCAAGTCACATTGACCAGGGGCGCACCGTGGTTTCCATAAGGAGGGGGGGCAATAATGCAATCTTGCCGCCCCTAAAAATGATACATTTGATGATTTTTTATTTTTTTTTTGCTTGATACACACTGATTTTGCTGCCCTAGGTGATTCATTATGAAATTTGATAACCTTTTTTTCTCTTTTTTTTCTGGTTGTCGACCCTGATTTTTGCCGTTCTTGGAGAGTGCCACCCCGGGGCAAGGGCACCCATGTGCCAGAGGCGGACTGGCCCCCCAAAATTTGGACCGGGAAACCAACTTTGGACCGGCCCATATGGGGGGTGTGGGGGACACCCCCCACCTAGGGGGGTTTGGGAGGTCTGCCTCCCCCCCCCCCTCCGAGAAAATGTTGGTATTTTCAAGTCAAAAACAACCATCCGAAGCATGTTTGGGTCATCAATTTCATTATTATATGATCGCTGACTCTCTGCGTATTTGCAGGGTAGAGACTGCCATTTTGAGTCACGCACGATGCGTGAGTCACGCTCGAGCGTGAGCCGCGCACGAGCGTGAGCCGCGCACGAGCGTGAGCCGCGCACGAGCGTGAGCCGCGGACGAGCGTGAGCCGCGCACGAGCGTGAGCCGCGGACGAGCGTGAGCCGCGCACGAGCGTGAGCCGCGGACGAGCGTGAGCCGCGGACGAGCGTGAGCCGCGCACGAGCGTGAGTCGCGCACGAGCGTGAGCCGCGCACGAGCGTGAGCCGCGCACGAGCGTGAGCCGCGCACGAGCACGAGCCGCGCACGAGCGTGAGCCGCGCACGAGCGTGAGCCGCGCACGAGCGTGAGCCGCGCACGATGCGTGAGTCGCGCTCGAGCGTGAGTCACGCAAAAGCGAAAGTCACGCAAAGCGTAAGTCGCGCACGATGCGTAAGTCGCGCACGATGCGTAAGTCGCGCACGATGCGTAAGTCGTGCTCGATTTGTAAGTCGCGCACTAGCTTGAGTCACGCACGATGCGTGAGTCGCGCTCGAGCGTGAGTCACGCAAAAGCGAAAGTCACGCAAAGCGTAAGTCACGCACGATGCGTAAGTCGTGCACGATTCGTAAGTCGCGCACGAGCTTGAGTCACGCACGAGCGAAAGTCACGCGCGAAGCGTAAGTCACGCACGATGCGTAAGTCGCGCACGAGTGTAAGCCGCGCACGAGCGTGAGCCGCGCACGAGCGTGAGCCGCGCACGAGCGTGAGCCGCGCACGAGCGTGAGTCGCGAACAGTGCGTGAGTCGCGCACAGAGGCTGATTGGCCCCCAAATTCGGACCGGGAAACCAACTTTGGACCGGCCCATATGGGGGGTGTGGGGGACACCCCCCACCTAGGGGGGTTTGGGTGGTCTGCCCCCCCCCCCTCCGAGAAAATGTTGGTATTTTCAAGTCAAAAACAACCATCTGAAGCATGTTTGGGTCATCAATTTCATTATTATATGATCGCTGACTCTCTGCGTTCTTGCAGGGTAGAGACTGCCATTTTATCTTAAATATATTAAATATAAAAAAAGTAAAAAAAAAAAAAAGAAAATCCCTTTTCAGGGCTACCTAAACATTCTGAAATATTTCCTCTCTGCTTTCGTTCCAGCCCTAATGAAGCGAATGATCGGCCCGGCCTGGTCAGATCCACACAAAACCAGCCCTAATGAAGCGAATGATTGGCCCGGCCCGGTCAGACCCACATAAAACGAATGAATAAAGCCCACCCCGCCCCGGCCCGACCCGAATTTATGGAATGACAGGTCTGGCCCGGCCCGGCCCGTCCAAAACGTATTGAGTAACCGGCCCGGCCCTGACGTATCGAATGATCGGCCCAGCCCGGCCCTGAAGTATAGAATGATCAGATCGGCCCTAAAAAATCGAATGAATGATCGGCCCGGTCCGGCCCTATTCGAATGATCGGCCCGGCCCGGCCCGGCCCTAAAAAATCGAATGACTGGCCCGCAGCCCAAATTTACCAAGTATAAATACATGCACGGCCTCACTTTTATCTTCGTCTCTGGTGTTTTCCTTCTTTTTTCTTCCTCTCTCTCTTCTTTTTTCCTTTTTTCTTCCTTTCTTCCTTTTTTTCTTCCTTTCTTTCTTCCTTTTTTTCTCTTTTTTTCTTATTTTTTTCCCTCTCACGATCCAACCGGCCCTAAGTGGCCGCGGCCCACCGGGAAATTTCCCGGCGTCCCGGTGGGCCAGTCCGCCTCTGCCATGTGCCCCCCACGGCATACGCCCCAGACATTGACTTTGGCCTCCTGCTGTAATTTCGTGGGCACCGCGAAAAAATTGATGATTCAAGCAGTAGAAACTTTTTAGCTCTTGTCGATCTTATAGCAAAATATGACCCGGTGTCAGCTAAATTAATTGATTAAAATGGTGAAATAAAAACCTCGTATCTTAGTCGTAAAATGCAAAATAAATTGGTTGCAGTTGTTGAATTGAATTCTGAGTATGTGCACTCTCAGGATATTCTGATTTTTTTTTTTTTTTTTTTTTTTTTTTTTTTTTTTTTTTTGAATATCTTCAGGATATCCATCTGCTATGTAGAATGGATCTGAAATATACATATATATTTTACGTCTTTCACTACCTCCACTTTCAGTGGGGGTTGTAAGCACATACAATGTACCTTGGTACTAATGAGGGGGAATGGGTGTTTTCAATAAACTAGGTACTTTGAACAAGTCTGGCTTTTTGTGATTGAACCATCCGCCACTGATCAAACGATTTCCCATCAAAATAACAATAGCGGCGTTGGTGCGCTCAGAAAAAAATGACGGAGGGGGTGGGGGTGCCACTACAGTCATCGATACAGCGCGCTCAGCCTGAGCAGTGAACACTGGTGGTTAGCTGGGACCAAATAATGTTCGGTCCCATAAAGTAAAGATCAGGGACCAAATAATGTTCGGTCCCGAGCGTAACTTACGCATGGTCATGTGACCAAGCGTAAGCTCTCTGATTGGTCGAAACCGCACGCAAGATGCACGCAATTCAATGCTAGGGACCGAACATTATTTGGTCCATGTTCGGTCCCGAGCATTGAATTGCGTGCATCTTGCGTGCGTGCGGTTTTGACCAATCAGAGAGCTTACGTACGGTCACATGATCGTGCGTAAGTTACGCTCGGGACCGAACATTATTATTTGGTCCCAAAGAGCTTACGCACGGTCACGTGACATGACATGACCGTGCGTAAGTAAGTTACGCTCGAGACCGAGTAATATTAGGTCCGTGCAGCGATATACTTGCGTAAACGCGAAGGGTCAACAACATTTAAACCACCAATATAGCGGCTCTACAATTCACACAGCTTTTCCTCAAGTTTCAAAGGCTACGCTGAAGTTTTGTCATACATTTGGCAACAGTTTCCACCTTAATAAAAAGTTGCGCTCCGTTTTCGCTACTCCCTCTCCTTCGACCAATCAGAATCGAGATGCTGGTCACTAGCTTCGCAAGTTCACCCTTCCCCTCTCAGATCCAGAAGTCGCAAAGATGCGCTGTTGACAAGCGGTGCTGTAAAAAATTAGTCTCGAGCGCCATTTATTTCATTCTTCCGAAGTTTGGCAATTTTCGTTGTATGAAGATCTTCTGAGCGGTTATGCCTCTGAATTACTCTTTCGTTAACAATTAACTTTTTTCATTCAACTGGATACTTTGGCTTTCATAAAGGTGCGAATCGATCAATAAGGCAACGTCGTTATCGAGTGAACCAACGATTGGGGCATCGGAGGAAGCTCTGAAAATCTTTAATTTATAAAGAATACTGGGTACCGCAATATGGCGGGAGTGAGGAGCATATGTTGATGTCAAGTTAAAAGCTCTAGTTTTACCCCGCGAAACTGACTCTATCGACTCCAGGATCATGCCTCGTCCGAAAAGAAATGTAAGCATTGAATTTTCTCCGCAATTTTAACAATTATTCTTTTTTGATTGTCAGTTTCCGTTTGAAACTTTTAGGACCGGGCTCTATGTTCCTGTTTTGTAAACATTAGGCATGTCTTATAACCCTACATTTCTTTTGTTTTGTTTTGCCGACCGGAGAGGTCATCATTTCGACTTTTTGAACTCATGACATAAATTTCCTTTTTTAACCATCACTTACTACCTTTCCTCCATAAATTTTCTATTGAGATGTCTCGAGAAAAAGAATCTATTTGATGTAGGCCTCATGTTTCATTTACAGTCTGCCTGTCTTTTCTTCCCTCAATCTCCTTCCCTTCTAGTAAAATCATCATCTGATGTCATTCTCTGATGAGAAGATAATGTAGTCATTTCGCACTTTTTGAACTTTCTTTGTCTGCTTGTGCGAAGATTCCTCCAATTTTGTGGTGACAGTTGGATTTTAGGACTCATACTTTGTCATGACGATGATCAAGACTTAGGCTGCACATCGGGCTTAGTGGCGGCGTTCTGTCATGTCCTTTTGCTTGACAATCATTTATGCGTTCCGCAAAGTAATTGCAATCAAAGTCATATTTTTCTTGTTGACTCAAATAGCTTCTTGTGAAGTGGAGAACGTGCACCTATTGCCCTCCTTCGCAAGTTCATGGTTCAGATACAGAATGGCCTATCTTTTGCCTTACTTTGCGATGAGAGTACGATCACTATCAAGCTAAACTTTCTTGGCTCTTGAGTTGGTTCTTTCTTTCCAAATAGAATCAAATACATATCTGAGGAGGCTACTTGTTGCTGTGACTGTTTTTTCTTTGAAGCTTTCTTTGAGTTCCCTTAGTGAGCCTTGCAAGCTTTCAAGATATTAGGATGATTAGCTATTGTTGGGATTGGAGATAAGTTACTTGTCAATCAGTTATTCAGCATACTGTAGAATCACTAATACATAATTGCAAATCAACTTATGTTGTTTACACTAGCAGCTTTGAAATAGTCAACTAAAATACAATATTGTTTACTTTGTGAACTGACATTTTAATCGATTATTGTATCTTTGAAAGTGAAGACGAATTATCACTAATTTTCTTGCCAGGTTCACCGTGGAATCTCTTTCTTTTCTTTATACCAGTTAAGTTACAATCATCAAAGTGTTGCCAGTGTCTATCATCAAATAGGACGATTATTCCTCTATTACTGCCTTTTTTCTGGAGTTATTTCTAACCTAAAAAAAACTTGATGTATTGCTATTTGATTTTGAGTGCCGCAAGAAGATTTCTTGTTGAATTATTTGGATTTCCTAAATTGCTTATTTACCATTTACTTCCTTGATAGATTCACAGTTTTATCCCTTTGTTTTAACCCCTTCTTTATCCTCCTTCTACTGAAGTTATTACTCCATGCCAGGAAAAAATCATTCACCCTCGTGTAAAAAAGATATTTATGCTTTTAAGGCACAGTGGTTCCTAATAAATACGAAGTTATTGGATCTGCCGTAGTGCACTGATCTCTTCTCTAAGGTATATTTTGTTCATACTGGGTGTTTTGATGCGCTACTTTCAGTTTGTGACTCAATTATCTTGTTTTCTAATTGTTTGTCCAGATTACTGAACTATGAAAATAAATGCCCAAATTTCTCCTTCAAAATGACCATTCAAAGTTAAATGTCTGGTCAACATCTCCTGGGTCTCAGCCAATTTGACCTCTACATAACATTACTTAAATCTTCAACTTGAAATCAAAATTTACTCAAAAATAAGAGTTGAAACGGTGCAGTTCTCGAGTTGCCACTTTGTAATACAGGGTGTAACAAAACTAAATGTAGTTACTTTCAGGGCGTGTTTTAGCAGTCAAATTAAGACTTTTTCGTATGAACATGTGTCGGCAAATGCCCCCCTTTTGAGCTAGAGCTCCCGAAAGTTTTGAAAAATGAGAGGATTTTTTGGAATAACGTCCACAGTTATGATCCAAATGTCATGAAAATTAGGTATTTTTACAAGCAAAATTCATTAGCGACCTCGAGATTTTTAGAAATTAAGTCTGACTATTTTTTAGGCAATCGTGTACCTTTAACTTCAAATATTCTATGTTACGGATTGAAAATTTGAGAAATACTTTTTACAAACAGATGGAAAAAACTCATAGAAAGATTTTTCATCTCTAACATTTTTTTAGATACGATGCGTTTTAATTGAGATATTTGCTTTGCAACGTGGAAAAGTCAGCGCTTTTACTATGGCGGGCGGTGGGAAGAAGCAGTGGTGTGGTGGGTTGCATACTTACTGCAGCTTACCATTGTAAAGGCTCTGACTTTTCCGCATTGTGCAGCAATTATATTGGTCAACACACATTGTATCGAAAAAATGAGAGAGACCAAAAATCTTTCTAATAGTTTTTTCCATCCACTTACAGAAAGTATGTATGAAATTTTCAATCCGTCACATAAAGTTTGTGCCGTGAAAGGTACACAATTACCAGAAAAGTACATACAGTCAGACTTAATTAATTTCTGAATTTTTTGAGGTTACAACTAAATTTTGCTTGTTAAAATACCTCGGGAAATTAATTTTCAGGACATTTGGCTCCTAATTGTTGACGCTGTTCCAAAAAAACCATACATTTTTCAAAACTTAGGGGGGCTGTAGCTTGAAAGGAGCGCATTTGCGGACACATGTTTATAGGGAAAAAAGTTTTATTTTTACCCCTAAAACACGAACTGAAAGTAACTTCTCAAAGTTTTGTTACACCCCGTAGATTCCTATTTTGAGAACAGCGTATAGTAATTTAGTTTTTCCCATCAGGTTATGATGAAGGGTGCAGTGAAGCTAATTTGTCTGATTCAACTTTGCCATCAGCCGGTTTTGCGTCAAAGCCTTTCCAAAGTTATAGTCCTATAACTTATACTATAGGACTATAGTCCTATAATTTCATTCTAATTTCATTCCTGAATGAAATTATTAAACTGATGAAAGTTTTAAAATTCTCTGCTGCTCCGCAAAGGAAGCTAAAATTAAATTAATAATATGAGTAAAGTGCATAATTAGGTGCTCGGAAAAAATGGCTCAGTGAAGAGCATGTACTGGAATGCTCACTGAAATTATGATTGGCAGCAGAGTTCAGCTGTCATCAGTTACCTTATCAGTTATCATCTCCGAAAGTAAAATATGAAACAGGGAGGTTACATGGTAATATCTAAACTTTGCCTGTACCGTAAATCCATTCTCTGGTCAACAGATGACAGGAGCGCAAGGAGAAAAATGTAATCAGTTCAGAAACTTATTCTAATCTGCCATCTCTTCCTTTTGTAGTCATAAATCTTCAATTTCTCTTCAGATGGACGTTTTTTCTCTGTGATAATCCTGTCAGAAATTCTACCTGTCAACATTTTCTGCTTAAAAATGAGAAATTTTATCATATTCTCTCTGTTAATGCCTTATTTTTATAGGAGTTGATCCGTAGAATTGTGGAAGACTCATGTTCCGACTTAACAGTCAACATAGGTTTCTCCCACATTCTCTCGAATGTTCCCGGCAAAACGTTGTCACTATTTTTACCTTTTCTGATCATTTGTTTTTATGTCACTTATTTTGCAAGCCCCTCTCCCCCACTTCTGAATAATTGTTTTTGTTGTGAAATCTGAGAATTCATTTCTCAGTGTCACTTATCATTAATTATTTGATAAGCAAATGGTACTGATGATTGAAGAATTGATAGCGGCTCTTGGTCTGTCCTATTAAAACTGTTCAATGGCTGCTTCAGTTCAAATGCTGAAATTTCATAAGTTTTGATACATATAGTGATATGCATCTATGTCAGCTTCAAGTTTAGGAACTTTAAAATATACGAATCTATGTCCGCTTTCTGCAGTTACTATGTAAGTACTTAGTATCGGTCCTCATTCATCACAACTTGTGCAGATTCACATCCAGATAGGTACTCAAATGCCTCTGGGCAACCTCAAGACTGCATCCCTTGTACATGATAACATCCCAGAGAGGTATTGGGGGAGAGGGGGGTGCTGGGTATGGAGAGTGTGAGTGCTCTTCAATGACCATCTGTCGTGAGGAGCCAGTTATAGGATTGTTGGAGGTGTTTTCACTAGATGTCACTGTTTATCAACAATCTGCGGTTTCTTCAAGCATCTAAACATTTTTTGAAAAAGATTATCCTCCTTCCTTTGTAAATTTCATGTGTGCATATATTTGTTGGTCTAGGTTACTGGTTTTTTGCTCCATCCTACAACCATGAGTAGGTGTAATTTACACCTCCATTCCCATTAAAACTGAAAGTATTTTTCATTTCATGACATGTTTATTATTGTTGTTGTTTTTTGCTTTTGTTGTTGTTTTTTTAATGTATCATAGAGTTTAAGTTAATGTTCTGTTTATTATTTTTTTTATAGGCGGCTAAGAAACCGGTCATCAAGGAAAGTTCAGAGTCAGAAAGTGATTTTGACGAAGATGATGATCCCGATAAAATTGAAGTCCCAGGTAATTATTCTCTGATTGAGAAGTTTGATTTTTGAGATAAAACCCACTTTTAATCCTATTTTTACCAAACCCTTATCCCCCGGTATGAATTTGGGAGACATACTTGAAAATTTAAATTTCTTGCAATGGTGCGAGGTGAGAGCTTGTGGATTTTTACCCTCCTCTAGAAGACTCTTGAGTGTTCACATCAATCAGCAAAGCTGTAGCATTTAGGGAAGAGAGCAAAACAATTCATGTCTCAAGAGGTAATGAGTCTGAGAGACCCACGGGCGCGGGGTACGTGACTGATAAAAGGATGGGCAAACATTTTTGAGCCCACCAAGTCAAATGTCAAAGTTTGCAAAGTTATATATTTCAGAGTAGAAAAAAATTTGACGTGGATGAAGAAAAGTCAGAATAAGGCCATAGTTGAGCGCAGAATCTGGAGGGTTAGTTGTGCATTATAGGTAACTATAGTCGGGTTTAGAATCTAAAGGGGTACCTTCAGTTCATCAATCCATTTTAATTTTAGGGTTCAAATTGAAGAAAGATAGAAAAAAAAAATGTATTTGTCTAAATAAAAATAAAGTTGGTAACAAGTGCATCAAGTTAAAAATAAAAGATTGAAAACATTTTCTAATTTCCTCTCCTTATTTTCCTTCTTGGCTAGCTCGCGCTATGCAAGTTTCTGTCACAAAGCACATAAAAATGTCAATCCTAACTAATCAGAGAAAATTTAAATTTCATTTTAAAGAAAAGTTGTCAGGTGTGGAATCATTCCACTCCATTAATTCTTCAGAGCCTGGCTCTAATATGCAGGATCCTTCTTTTGTCTCCTCTAAATCTCCGTGGAGTTATGATCCCTCTCTTCAACCATGGATAACAACGAGAATATTCCCTATTAAGAGAGTAAGAGGTAATATCAGCCAAATTAATACTGCCCAGAGCTTTTCCACCAACTTGAATCCACAGGATATCTGTTCATGCTTGATGTTTAAAACTATTTTGTCTCCCTTTTAATCTTGTTTTACTCTGTTCCTGATTCTGAAGTATCGTATAATTGAGTCATTCTTTGGAGAAACCACGTCTACGCGTATACTTGGTTTCACGGAAGAACCCAAATTGTGAATTCTCATGCTTTAAGCTTTCCAGACATCTATAGTATGTAAGGGCAGTTTATGCATAGAATAAACTATTCATTATTCATTTGTTAGTATCTTGAGACAATTAATATGGCAAGAAAGCATGAATTCTCAAAAGCAGGAGCTGCCACTGCCAAAATATTATGATGATGGTAAACATATGGTCTCTGAAGAAACCACATATAACTTATTGAGTTATTATTATTCTCTTGTGCTGTTCTCAACAGAGTATAATTTTACCCGTTTGTATGATGATTTACAAGAGTATGCCCTATCCAATGAATTTTAGTTTTTACAAATTTGAAAGTTAGAATTAAAAATACATGCAATGAAACTTCTAAATGTGTTTTTCGTTATAAGTGGTTTCTCCAAAGAGTGACTCACAAGGGAAGGTTACGGTGGGGCCCCCTCCGTTTGCGCTGAAATTTTGCAGAAGGGTAGGGCTTAGGGTCCTAACAAACGTACTTACGCCCTTTTTCGCCAATGGGCCTTTTTAAGAGTTGCAAAATCACTGCAGCATATATACCGAAAAATTCGACCTCCCATCTCATCTGACTCGGTGGCTCAGAGCGCTAAGGTGCAGAGCCGAAACTCTGACGTCCCCGGTTCGAGTCCATCCTCGGCCACTTACTTTTTGCACACTGTCGCACCTCACTTCAATCGGTTCGAACGACGTATCTACTTTCTCCCCCGCTATTCGTATCACTTACCACTTGAACTTTTCTCTGTAAGATTTACAATTGCACCGCTTATTTTATTAAAAAAAAAAAATCACTCGTATCGATAATTTGATCTGTACCTATGAAAAGAAAAATAAAATAACATATGAGGATCAAAACGTAATGCCGATGCAAACAAATGAAAATAAAAAAAGCTCGCATTAATAAAAACCAAAAACCAAACGCGCATTCATGCAAAGAAACAAACACATAAACACATAAAAAGAGCGAAAACGAGCGTGTATAAAAACAATGAGACAAACAAACGTTCGCAAAAAAAAACAATGAGATATATAAACAAACGTTTGTCCATAAAAACAATCAGAACAAACAAATCGCATCCTAAATTGCATCGTGGCAAAAGAACTTCTTAAAAATTGCAATTATTTCCAAAAATGCATTGGAAACATCTCGAAAAGTCACTGATAAACGCATCAGTAAAGTGTTCCAGGATAAGTAAGATGAAAATGATGCTGCAATTATTGCCCTCATTCACCATCAGCATTAAAATGACATTAATTTCGTCTATTTTTTATTAAATATACTTTTATGCTAGTACACTTGTTTCATTTTCAGTCGTTTGCATCGGCATTACGTTTTGATCCTCATATGTTATTTTATTTTTCTTTTAATAGGTAGAGATCAAATTATGAATACTAGTGATTTTTTTTTTTTTTAATAAAATAAGCTGGGCGATTGTAAATCTTACAGAGAAAAATTCAAGTGGTAAGTGATACGAATAGCGGGGGAGAAAGTAGATACGTCGTTCGAACCGATTGAAGTGAGGTGCGACAGTGTGCAAAAAGTAAGTGGTCGAGGATGGACTCGATCCGGGGACGTCATAATTTCGGCGCCGCACCTTAGCGCTCTGAGCCACCAAGTCAGTTGAGAAGGGCGGTCGAATTTTTCGGTATATATGCTGCAGTGATTTTGCAACTCTTAAAAAGGCCCATTGGCGAAAAAGGACGTAAGTACGCTTGATAGGACCCTAAGCCCTACCCTTCTGCAAAATTTCAGCGCAAACGGAGGGGGCCCCACCGTAACCTTCCCTTGTCAGTTTCCAAAGTTTACCCTGCCTCGATTATACACTTTTCTCACTCTTTTTATTTTTGTCTATTTTCATCAGAGCAGAGCTGCTGTTTTGTGTAAATTTAAAGGCATATTTCAATTTGTGTTTCCAACCTCTTTTTACTTTCTCACTCTTTTTTATCCAGTCCAGTCGTTTGCTGTGCAATGACAGCATAACAAACCACTGTGTTTGGGCAGCTGGACTTTACTACTATTACTACTACTACTGCTTCTCACTGCGGATTCCACAGATTGATGAGGAGATTTCACTGCTCAGTTCAGTGTATTCTGTTTTGCACAAAAATTCTTATGATATGTAAGCTTTTCTCAACCAGTGGAGCTGTCACTGACTATAAAAAAATTGCATTTATCTGAATAATTGAATAGTGTTTCCACCGATCCAGAAAAGATTGTAGATGCAAGTATTTTTGTGCATTACAGTCTTACACTGAACTGACGTGTGTAATCTTTTGGTCCATCTGTGGAATCATCAGAAAATTGACAAATTCTATCAAATGTACACAAAACAGCTGCTTCAATTTGGAGATTGATTCCACCTGCTTTGATTTCTACTTTAATGAGATAAATGACAAGAAGCTATCGTGAATACTATACCTTTCATTGCACTTTAAATGACTTTCATAATGTAGGAATAAGAGCAATAAGTGAGAATGGGATATGTCTTTCAATTTTTTTGAGCTAGCATGAGTCATCATGAGTTAGTAAGAATCAATGAGAAGATTTTTGATTGTTTTGAGAAGATTTGTGAGGTCGCAGCTCTTGATGTTGCTCATGCAAATATTCAAATATGTGATGTGACAAAATGCAGTCTCTCTCTCTCATACGTTTGTTCTAAGTGCTTTTTAAAGTGATTCCAAAGGCTCAGCGATTTTAATTTGATTTCAGTCACCGTTTAATTTAAGGCTTAAAAAGCTAAAACTGATTTTGTTTTGAAAATTGCGGAAAATATGGAACGTCTTTTAATAAAAACATACTTTCTCCAAAGTGAAATTTCAATTTTTCTGAATTATTCAATACATAGATAGTTATAGATAGAAGCTTTACATCTAATGTTAATGAAATCAAAATTACTGAGCTCTGCAATCACCTAAAAAACTAGGAAAAAGAGAAATGTATCCTCGGCATTTTAGTTATTCCTTCACCGGGGGTTTTTTTTTTTTTAAACAAATCTGTGGGGGATAAAGAGGTGCTACAGTAAACTTTGACTCTCATTCTCTCATTTTGCTTGCAATGGCTGTTTTACTAGTCTCTGTGTTTCACCTGTTTGTGGATAAGTTTAGCTGAGAAATTCTAAGCTGATAATCCTAAGCATCTCCAGGTCAACCTTTGATCTTTGACCTTGACCTTACTGTTTTTAGAGTGGTCTTAAATGAGACAAAAATACCAAAGTACTAGCTGCATCCACATGACTGCAAGCTAAATCTTGCTATCCGTTTCCTCTAACTAGTCCCTTGGCCTTTTACTATAAGGATTTTTTTTTTCTGAACTTCAGTTTTTTGGTTGACATCCCTCTAAAGTTTTTGATTGCTATCTTCATTAAACTTTTTTGGAATGTTAAAAAACTGATCATTCAAGTTGCATTGAGAATTACAGCATTTGAAGAAGAAGTTCCGAAGTACTTCACTGCTACAGTAGTGGAGTGTTTGGTTCTAGACAATCATCTCAAGAATATCTCTGCAAAATATCTTGTTGTTTACTTTTAAAACAAGGTTAGGTTGTAAGTTCCAAAAAATGGAATATTGCAAATCAGCTCTTGTATCAAACAGCTCTACTTTGATTTCTGGCACTTTCAGCCTTGTTTTAAAAGTGTTGAATGAAACATTTAGCAGGGACGTCTAGTCTTTCCTATAGTCTGTTTTCTAAAAAATTAATTACTTTTGGCCAGTACTGTAAAATGAATAGTTAATAATAGTTAAAAGTCAATAGTTAAATAGTTTCGGTAGTGCTCTGGTGGCAGAAATTTGCTTCAAACACTTGAGATTCCTCTGCTAGCCAACTATAGTCTGCACGCCCTAACTTGAGACTTGGTGATTCACATAGATTTGTCGACTGTGGCATTACAGGAGTGCTCATCCTTGCCAGTCACTGGAGGGTGATTCTCTTCCGACTCTTCGGCTACGACAACCTATCGAAGTGTTGCCATTCTCCATTTTTCAAAATTCATTTACCGCCCGCTCAGGTCTCAAGTTATTGCGTGCAGACTGTAAATTTGAATTGATGCATGCAGAAAGGAACCAACTTCTATTGTGTTCCCGTTTAGTTGATACATTTCTGCATAAGCATAAACCATCCAATTGGACTCCAAAGTGTCAGAGCTGTCAGTTTACAAAGACTGTAAAACAGCATTTCTACTATAGTTTGGGACATTATTATTTATCAATCGCTAAGTTGATTACTGTAGAGTGAATCAGGGTTACAACTTTTCCAAAGCAACTGAGGTGAATACCTACTCCTAGACATTTCCTATTTCTTTCAAATGTGCCCAAATTACTGTTTCTATATTAATGTAAACTTTGAACTAATTATTTTAAGAAGAGAGATACTTAAAGAGAAGCATGCAAAAATGATTTTCGGTATGGGTTATTTGCTTGGGTTTCATTTTTGTGGTGGAAAAGGAAACTGAAAACATCAGTGAAGTTTCTGCATCATTGAAAGCTTTATATACTGTGTAATGCCAGAATTTCAGAAGTGATTGATTTTCCATAAACTCAGCAACCGTCACATTGGCTGAAAATTCTCTTCATTCTATGCTGCTGTTGCTGCTGTTTCTATAGCCGCCTCTTTGAATAAATTTTTTCTCTTTTTCAGGTGGTGGTAAAGATCTTGCCACATCAGCTACTATCGGCTCTCTAAAAACCGAGGTGAAGAATGAAGAAAAGACAACGAAAACTGAAAGTATTGGCATTGGTACAGAAACTAAACCTCCAATGGTTCTCAGTGTGGTGCCAAAGAAAGAAGTCAAATTAACAACAACGCCAAAATTAGTGACAGTCAACACCTCCGAATGTAATTATTTGTCTCTAGCTTCTATCATCTAGTACTTCAGTAATTATAAAGGAGCTATAAATTGTGTTGGATTTTTTATGGTTAAAAAACCTTGTGATCTGCAGACTTTGCAGGGTGGAGTCTAAAAATAGTTAGTCCTAGTGTTTAAAAAACAGGTACTAGGAAAGTGTGAAAAGTTCAGAAATAGTCTCCATGAGAAGAAAATATCAATGACTATTTACGAAAATGCTGATAGTTTGTTAGTTGCACTCATTAAGTTATTAATAATTAAATTAACTGAAGCGTTGAAATATATGATGAGGTATGCGCCATCAGTTGTTGCAAAGATTGTGCAATTTCTTTTTGATTATTCAGAATACTGAATGTGTTCATCAAAGTGGTATTTTTCTGGGAAAAAATCATTAATTTAAGGAGAAATTAAATTTGAAAATTTCGTTTCGGTGGACGTCTTGGGGAAATCTTTTTGACAAAGAAACAAATGCACAATCTTTGCAACATCTAATGGTGCATACCTCATTATATATTTCAACGCTTCAACTTATGTCATCAGGTAATGATAAAGGTAAATCCTTGGTGGTTTCATTCCTTTTTTGGTCACCAAAGTATTGCATATTTTTTTGCTGCAAATTAATGTAAGATTTGAGTTTTGGAATTTGACCAATATGTTACAAATACAGAAGTTCATCAAGAAAACTCATCATTTCATGGGTGCGTAGTTGCTAAAGGTCACCTTGATTTAATTCTAAAAATTAAGAGGCAAACTAAGTGTCCATGCTACCTCTGCGCATTGGGATATGACTCATAACATGGCACAGCCCCTCTATAATTTGGTGCAGAGAACGAACGGCATAAGCAGGATTCAACCAACATCCTTTTTTTTTGCTTGCTGTGAAATATCAGCATAACAAGCCACTGAGTTTGAGCGGCTGGACTTTACCTCTACCATTACTATTTTTTGTATTTTGTTTAGTGGAACCTGCATTAACGGGACAGGTCGGAACCGGACACCATCCTGCTACTGAAGTATCCGGATAATCAAATTTTGGGGATCAGATGACGGGAAAAATGCGTTTGTAATTAGCTAAAGAAGCATTATTAGGGATGTATCAGCAAGAACATACATTTGTACATATGCACAATGGAAAATTATTGAGGTAATATGCAATAGAACTTGCATATTACCTCAACTATTTCCTTTAAAGAACGAGTCCTTGAGCAAAAACTGAAATCTAGATCTAGCTAAAGTAAGTAAACGACCAATCGAGATGTATTTCTCGACCTCGGCTCAATTAGGTTTTCCCCTGTTTCTCTTGTTCGAGTTTTGAAATCAGTTTCTGGAACGCGTCCAGACTATCGAGTGTCTGGATAATTTAGGCTCCACGGTAATTTATAACCTTGTATTTTTTTGTTAATTTAATCTTGTAATTTATTATTAACTACTTCTTTGATTTGTTTTTAAGGTCAAACCAACACAAACCCAATGAGTTCAAAACTCCTGGGCAACTCCATGATGGGAATGAAAGGTCTTCCTCAAGGTTATGATCCCAGTTTTGATGCTATGCGACTTGCCACCATGGGTATGGGTAATGTCTCCGGAATGGGTCCCTTTGCGAACCTCCCTCTATCTGCTGCAGCAGGCGCTTTAGGTAGTTTTGGTTTATCACCTATGAATTATCCCGGAATGCATCCAGGACCACCGAACATAAATCCAATGCAATTCTTACAGCCTAGTAAGATAACTCGATTCTACTTTCATCATAATCCTTAAAAGTTGAATTGATTTCACCGTAGTTGGTCGTGTCGAGTGTTCGTGATAATTGTGTCTGCTTTGTTCTTTACTCATTAGTCATTGATGATTCTATATTTTATCTAAATTTTTGTACACACTTGTACTTTCTTGAAATATGAATACATATTATAGCAATGTAAACTGCCATTAAACTACGAAAATCTCTGAAGGTACAGGCTATAAAAATGTTACGGTACCTTTTTCACTTTTTTAAACTGCCCCTAAAAATTGTTTCTGGGTCTGACAACATGAAAATTTGAGTATTAGAAAGTAAAAATTTGATAATTGGGTGACTCGTTTCAAAAAAGTGAGGGAATAAAAGTTCTCAAAGCACCGGCCAAGCTTCTTCATTCAAGCTCAAAGTTGATAAAAGGTGGTCTAATCTCCTTTGATTTCTAAGTAAAGATCGGAACACTGTTATCCTGACCTTCAGAATGAATGCACTTCTAATGCCCTTGAAATTAGAATTTCTTGCACATGAATGGAAGGCTTTTTTAAAAAACTTGATTTTTCTTGGAAAGTCCACCTTTAATCTTCTTTCGCTCAAAAGTTATGGGTTCTGACTTTGAACATCTGTTCGTTTACGGGGGTCCAAGTCGAGAAAGTGGCCATTTTCAACTGTCTCACACCCAGTATCAAAGAAAAACTTAATTTTTTCATGGGTAGCCCCCACTTTTTTTGAGAGTTGGACCAATCTCTCTGTAGAAACCCTGGAATAACATCTCTCAATTTCATTCAAATCCTCTTTTTAATCAATTGCAGAGGACTCAAAAGAATCAAACTCAGGGAAATGGCATGAGTTTGAATGAAGTCCAGTGGGCTGATTCTGCTCTTATGGACGAGACAAGATATCAGGAATCGACTAATCCCAATTGTTTAAACGGCGTCATAAGAAGATTTCGAGTTATTCGATAGACAAAGGAGTCAATTTTCTGAAATGAACGACTCAAACGACTTTAAATCTGTCACGCGATGCTGTCTAGACCGATGGGAATGATGGATTCCTGCTATCTTGTCTCGTCTCATCCGAAAGAGCAGAATCAACCCCCGGGTACTTTAAGACTCTAAAATAACAGGCTTAGAAGAAAATTCCCTCAGTGACCATTTGTTTATCAAGGTGAAGTCAATTCAACCTGATCGGGTTAGTTTTGATGTGTTGTCTTGTTCGTGGTGTCTTTTTGCTGATGCATCTTTGTCTTTTCCGTTTCATTTTGAGTTATTTACAAACTTTTTACTTTTTTCCATGCTTCATTAATTTCAAGAACTTTTTCATTGCTGTTCTTGTGGCATGTATTTATGCGTCAAACCTAGAGACAACAGAGACCACGTTGAGCAAAGATGATGATGTCAGTAGTTAATCAGAATGAAGTGTCGAGAGTTTTTGTTGTTGTTCAACAATCAACATAAGAGCTGATGGATATGGATGCTGTTTCTTTTGTTATTTTGTTGAGTTTTCGGAAATAAAGTCGTGCACTGTGCTTTCAGCTAGTGCGGAGGTCTCTGTTGGTTCTGGTCAAACCCACCATGAAATTATGTTTTTAGGCATGCAGATGCACTTTTTAAGCAGAAGTGGACTTTATTTGTTGTGACTGAATCTTATTGAAGAGATTGTTTGGGAGGGTAGTTAGTTTTTGTCAGAATCGGGACCACCTAAGCAAAAAATTTAGACTTTGGCTAGTATTGGTTTTTCAATTTGAATCAAGGTTGGAGCTAAAGATTTTTACTATCAAATTTATCAAAGTTGTTTCACATTCGAAAACCTCCATCTATTTAAGAACTGCCCATGTTCACACTGGGGATATTAACTGAATATAATGCAAGTAAAGACTCAGTTGCAAGCGCAAAAAAAAGAAGAAAAAAATATTTCAAAAGCAATCAAAAGAGCATAGAACTTCAACATCGGTTGAGATTAAAGTTTCTAAATTGCAAGAAGAAAAAGATTATATTGCGTCATATGGTCCATGGATTTAGAGCGCGGTTGGAATTGCTTAATTGATTTTAGCAATGCCTGTGGCTGCCTCCGTGGTCTTGACATTTTTTTCATCTTTGTTGCTTGATGAGGGGATGGAAAGAATTAAATTTGTCACAGTTCTCTAATTTTTCTTGGAAATAAAAATTTTGGGATTTAATTGAGTTAAGAAGGCAAGAGTTAGTAATTTAATATTAACTTTTTTGGTGGACTCAAGAAGTGAAATGGTACTCACACACTTCTGCTGATACCAGAATGGGGCAAACCGGGTAGTACTCGAGCACCATGAATACCAGTACTCTGGATTCATACCGTTTTTGAATTGTATTTCAACGGTAAACAGAGTGGATTTTTAAAAAAATCAAGGTTCACGGCTGTTGACTCTAATTATTCTAGACATGGGGTCAAAACGTTTTACTTGATTTGTTAAAAATCCACCTAGATTACCGTTGAAATACAATTCAACAAATTTACGAATCCTGAGTACTGGTGCTCATGGTACTTGAGTTCTACCTCGTTTGCCCAACTCGGACAGATACCCAATTAGGAAAAAGGAAAAAACTAAACTCAAAAGTTAACCCAATCAACCTAAACTGCAGCATAGCTGGAAGTGTTGAGAAATGGCTGAAAATTCAATTACTAGAAAGTTTACTCCGTATCCATGCATTCTTCTTAAACTGAAATGTGATTTCATTGAAAAGTTCAAAAAAATCTTCAGCAAATAATAACTTTCTGAACGCACTGAAGTGCAACAATTTTCATTACACTTACGTAGCAGGTGTGACTCATGGATTGATGCAAGTCTGCTTAGTTTCACGAGTCAAATTTGTTGTAAGATAAAAATTTTTACTTCTAAACTTTTTTCAAATTCAAAATTTTCCTGATCTGAAGTTTTTGCTTGTCTCAAATCATTAATCATCAGAATCAGGACATCATATTCCAAAGTTGTAACCAAATAAATATTTTGTACCTATTTAGACTGTTTTCTAACTTTAGATTTACAAGCTTTGTTATTATTTCTGCTCAAAAGTAGTCGTTAATTGATTCAATAATTTGTTGCACACTTATTTACTTCTTTAACTAAAGATTTTATCTGAGGAAGTAATGTTAGAGGCATGTATTATATTAATGTCATCTCTTGCACGTGTTAAACTTACTAGTTTGATGAAGTGAAAGTTTAGAAATGGATCAAATGGATCAATATTATCAATTTTATTTACTACGAGAGGTCAGTCCACACTCCAGCAGAGACTCTTTAAGAGGGTCATAGTTGCAGAACGGGAAAAAATAATATCCCGAGAAGATTGGCCCTTTAGAAATTACAAAATATGCTCAGTGAAATGATTTATGTACTAACAATAGTTTACCAGGCTTTTTTTGAATCACCGATAATTTTTACTCTAAAGAGCATATAATCACATTTAATTGTGCATGACCCAAAATGTTCGTCAGTGATGTCCACCTTTGAGGATTCTTTGGTAATAAGTGTCAGCTCTTGACTCATTTAGAAAGTCAAATTAAAATCAGAATCTATGGTTCAGGACAACAAAAACATATAGAATATGGATAAACCTATGTATGGATTAACCCCTTAGCTTTGGCGATATACTTTTCCATCATGCTTAAAAACGTGACAACTTAGTGTCCCCTTGCATCAAACTGTCTGTTGGTGACCCACATGTTTGACTGTCTTGTAACACGAACTGACGAGTCTTGAACTGACGAGTTCTGCAAGCTTCAGAGATCCATCGGATCAATTCACTTTTCTGTAATAAAAAGAGGAAAATCAAATATTCAGCCACATCTTTTAGTATAAAGTCATTCTGATAGTACTGAAGGTGAAAACCCACTCCATAGCTTCAAATTTTAACTTCAGTTTCTTTCTAATCGTGCATGCTCAATTCTCCCGTTTTGAAATTATGACTCTTTGGCTTTTCATATTTCTTGTCAGCATCACAGCTTTGGGAGAACAGATAAAATTTCACCAAGTACTGATGGTGCTGTATGAGCTCTGAGCTTTAATCCTAATCTGCATTCATGAACTTTCAATGCTTCATTGTCAGTCCACCTGGAGTGAAGCAGCCATTTTGAGCTTCTTTCAAACATTTCTCTTGATCCAATGTCTATTTCTTGACTTTAACCTCTTTTGTTTTATTTGAATGATTTGTTTCTGATGGTAAAAACTTGATTATTAGGTTTAGACCGTGGTGGAAACCCGTTCCCTGGTGGATTTTCTTCTGCCGCCTTTAACCAATTACTGATGTCAGGGAACCCTAGCGCAACTGGGGCTCTTTTGCAGCAGCTTCTCAGTCAAGGTATGGGAAACATGATGGGACCGTGGTCCTCTTTTCCTCATCAAATGGGAAACAAGATGCCTTTCAATCAATTTTGGGGCTCGAATGAAGAAAAGGTAAGATTTTGTATCTTCAATGTTGTCCAATCAGTGTTATTTTTGGTGAACACCTAGCTAGGTACCTACTTTGGATAGGGTAACAACACGTAACAAAATGATAAAGTAAAAGAGGAGCAATAGAGATCTACTGATTAGTCACTGGCGGATCTGGATGACTCACCACACACGTCTGCCTCGAGATCGGAGTTTGCCGCGTCGCTTCCTCCATTAGAGTCATCCCACAGTGTGTCGTCCTCGCTTCCATCCAAGGCAATGGAAATGCCGCATTTCCTGAAGCTTTTTATAATCATCTTATTAATAGGGGATTCTGTCCCACGCTGTTTTAATCCACCGACACAACAATTCAATAGAAGGCCTCTTGATTTTGCCAGACTTTGTCATCTCATGATCTTCCTCTAGGCACTCCACTCATCATACAAGGCTTTCCAATGATTTTTAAACGGTTTGTTTAGGCTAACGTCCAAGGGCTGTAAAACTGACGTTAATCCACTGGGGATAACTGCCGAATCTGTATTATGACGTCTTAACAACTCTTTCACATCTTCTGTCAAATGACCGCGGAAACTGTCCCAAACTAACAAATTCCGAGCACAGCGATATAGTAGAGCACCCGGTCGGGTTTGCCACCCTTGCTTGATCCAATCTTGAGTTAAGCTGCTGTCCATCCAGCCCTTTTCATTAGCGCAAATGATTAAACCAGGAGCATTTACTTTAGGGATCGTCTTGCGTTTGAATATGATGTACGGTCGTAACTTCCTTCCGTCTGCTGTAATACTGAGCATAATCGTGCAACGCTGCTTTTCTCCGCCACCGGTTCTAACGGAGATAGTGTTTTCACCTGTTTGATTCACTGTTGTAGCCGTCGGCATCTCAAACCTCACCGGCGTTTCATCAGCATTCGCGATTTGAGATTGGAGATAATCATGTTTTAGTCGTATTTGAATTATGTATCTTTGAAAATTTGTCACTTTATCTTCATAATCGGCGGGGAGTCTTTGCGCTATAGTTGTGCGTCGACAAAGCGAAAAATAGTTTTGTCTGAAAAATTTAACAGTCCACTCGACACTTGCTTTGAAGTTTTGCATGCCCAATTCTTTCGCGAAACTATGAGCTTTTTGACGGCACATCTCGGCATAACCGAACTGTCTTTTGGTTTTGATGTAATCCCGTAATTTAATTTCAATTCCTGGATATTGTGCTTTTTTACTGCGAAACGCATGGCAGGACACTTTTCATTCCTTAAGTTTTTCTTTGCTGACCCTCCAATCACGGATGCATTTTTCGTCAACCCCATATTTCCTACCAACAGCTTGATTTGACATGACTTCAGCTTCAGCGATTAATTTCAATTAAAATTCGGCGGTGAAAGTTTTACGACAAACAGGCAACATTAGAAACTCAACACTCAATTTCGCTTACTAACTATAGAACTTTGGAAAGGCACATAAGATGAAAGGGTGAAAAAAACTACAATTCCGAACCAATTAGTAAATCTTTGATTAAGGGTGTGAGAAATCAAAACAATGCGTGGAAATTGTGACTCGGCGCGCGACAAGTGTCTCAGGGGGGCGGAGCCAATTGAGAAGTAGGTAAACAAAATGCACGGTGCAGCAGGCCAGCAGTCCAGTCAGTCTAGTCGGCTGCGGCGGTCCCTGGTCCATGCCAACGTTTCCGCACTACACCGTGCGGTGGTCCTGATCAAAACAATGGGTGGAAGTGTGTAACTCGAACGCGACAAGTGTCTCAAGAGGGCGGAGCTTATTAAGAAATAAAAAAAAAAGTGTGCGGCAGACGGTTGAGGGTGTACGAGCCGCTGCATTCAATGTTGTTGCGGGTTGCGTCTAGCGCTCAACCCGTGTATAACCAGCACCCCCAATTTTTTCTTTCGATTTTAAGAAGAAAGGTGCGGGTTATACACGGGTAAATACGGTAATAATATAACCTCAAAAAGTATTTCTGCTATCTTGAAAGGTGAGCAGGCGCGGTTAGCAGCAGTGATAGGCAAACATCATTTTTTGAATAACCATGAATAACTAACTAAAATTATTTGCATTATTTCCATGTTATTCCTATTAGTAAATCAAAGTTTTAACTCTATCAGTCATTCATCTTAAATATGAGTATGCTGGTAGTGTCAAAACTTCTAGGAATAATAGGAAACTTCTAGGAAACTAATAGGAATACCATGAGAATAATGTAAATAATTTTAGTTAATTATTCATGGTTATTCAAAAAATGATTTTTGCCCATCACTGGTTAGCAGTGTGTACCGGTGAATTTCGAATCTTGTTTTCATTGGCTCTTGTGGGGGTTTCTGTTCTCATTGTTCATTCTGTGCAGTGTTGCTCCCTATATAAAGAGGATGGAAAGACAGGGAAAATAAAAACAATGAAAATCTTGCAAATAGGTATTAAAACATAAATTACAAAAATTGGCAAGTTGGTGGCAGCACTTTTTAGTAAACTCCCAAATAAACAAATGTATAATAAACTACCTAACTAGCCGGTTGGTCTTAACTCTTGTTAATGAGGACATTATCAGCACCATCAATATGGAGTTGGATGCTCAGTAATTTTAAATTTCTGCAACTGACTTTGATTTCACTTGCTTTGCGATTGGATTTCATTGCATTTTATTTCTCGTTCTTTCTTTTAATCCAATACATCTTGCTCTTTGCAATGTTTCAATTTTAGTAGGCGTCCATTCTACACAACTTTGGTTTTGGGTATCTGGTTTTTGTTGCCTTTAATTATCTTTGTCAAAAAGGGGTCTCATAATTTTTTGGAGATTTTTATCTGGGAGTTTTAAAAACTGTTATTCTCATCCGAAAAACATGGGAAAGTCTCTCCTGTTTGATAAGCACTAACTCAAGCACTAACTCAAAATAAATTGCATGAAATCACAATCACTCCTCCAATTTTCCTCCTCCTTTTTCTAGATCAATGCTTTGAGAGCTGAACAACAAGATGATGATGATCATGAAGACGAAGATCTTGGTGTTGCAGAAACATATGCTGACTATATGCCTTCAAAATGTAAGAGAATCCTCTTGAAAACTTTGTTGTACCTTGTCCATGGCTTAAAGTTACTGCAGTAAAATCTTTGGCTAAGGCGCTGCACTCTAAAAGTAGCGGGAAACTAGGCTCTTCCTAACTTTTTCTACAAGCAATGGAATAGTTAAATCCTGTGTAAAATCCAGCAAAAATTATTATCAGCACATTGAGAAATGACAAAATTCACTCATAGAGTCAAATAATGACTTTGAAGTTTAAGGCGTAGTGATGAAGCTACGCAGGTACCATGGGAAATTCCTATTTAGATAGGAACCTCCCATTTGAGACGTTCCTCTGTGTGTTTCTGTAGAGAGAGTGACAAATTTGATAGGAATTTCTTATGATACCTGTATAGCTCCGTCATCTTTGCTTTCAAATGGCAAAGCAACGCAGGTGTCATGGGAGATTCCTGTCTGTTTTGTCTCTCTCTGTCTGTTAAAATACGCAGAGAAAAGCCTCAAATGAGATAGTAATCTCACATGGTACTTGCGTAGCTCCACCATTACGCCTCATACTTTAAAGTCATTTTGTAAGTCCGAGTAAAGGACAGTATCCAAAATGGTCGATTTTGGCCCAAAGAGAAAAATGCAAGATATTTTCAGGCGTGATAGAGGGTGATTTCAGGGTTCAGAATCTGGCCTATTTTTTAAATTTGGCCCAAGAGAACGCGGGGGAGGGGGGGGTCAAAATTGGGACCTTTAAGTGCCCATAACTTTTTAACGAACGAAGCTACCCGAATGAACTTTTCATGAAAAGATAGGTCTTGCAAAGAGCTTTCAATTGATGTATCGCACGGAAAATCACAAATTATTTCCAGAGTAAAACTAGATGGAATTTGCTACAAAATAGCGCAAACCGCATGCTGGGGAAATGATTCGTTGCCGAGTTATGATTTTTCACATCTAGCACCTCCGCATGAAATGGCGCTCCCCCAAGTGGGGACCTGCATTTTTATTTAACTATAATCAAAAAGAGGGTAAAATTCTAAGACTTTTGGTACTAATTGAAGGTTGATATCGTTTTTCGTTTTCGATATATCGAAGGTGAAAGTTTGATTTGGGCCCATTTTCAAAAAATCATAACTACTCTTTGAAAAGTCAAAATTTAAAAAACAAGGAGTCCAAAATACTCTAAAAAGCAAGTCCTTTTCAGAAAAAAAGTGTAAATGTAAATTAAATTACATTATATACTAAAATTTAGTCAAAATTTGGTTTTAAAGCACCAAACATTTTTAACGTTTTTGACCCCCACGGGGGGCTTTCTAAAAAATTCCGAGGGGCGACCCCTATTGAGTGATAAATCAACAAACTGAGCAAACTGAGCAAACAAACTGAGCATTTTGGAGCAAACCGAAGGTTGATATCAATTTTCACATTCAAGATATCAAATGTCGAATGTTATTTTACAGAATGGGCCCAAATCGAACTTTGACCTTCGATATATCGAAAACGAAAAATGATATCGACCTTCGGTTTGTACCAAAAGGCTTAGAATTTTACCCTATTCTTGATTATTAAATAAAAATGGGGGTCCCCACTTGGGGTAGCGCCATTTCATGCGGAGGCGCTAGATTTGAAAAATCATAACTCGGCAACGAATCATTTCCTCAGCATGCGGTTTGCGCTGTTTTGTAGCAAATTCTGTCTAGTTTTACTCTGGAAATAACTTGTGATGATCCGTGCGATTGCTTTTATCAATACTTGCAAAAAACAGAAAAATGGAAAAAACTTTGATTAATCGATCAAAAATTGAATACAGACAACTTTCCTACACATCAATCGAAAGCTCTTTGCAAGACCTATCTTTCCTCGAAAACTTCATTTGAATAGCTTCATTCGTTAAAAAGTTATGGGCACTTAAAGGTCCTAACTTTGACCCCCCCCTCCGCGTTCCCTTGGGCCAAATTTAAAAAATAGACCAGATTCTGTACCCTGAAATCACCCTCTATCACGCCTGAAAATATCTTGCATTTTTCTCTTTGGGCCAAAATCGACCATTTTGGATACAGTCCTTTCTTTATTTTTTAATGTGCTCATCATAACTTTTGCTGGAATTTACTCCAGATTTAACCTTTCAAACGCTTAGAAAAAAATTTAGCTAGAGCCCCATTGAGCTAGTCAGTGCTGCCTATTGTGTCCATTAATTTTTGGCATTTTACAATCCATCGATGATAGAACTAGTCGAAGCGAAGATCACTCATTTGAGTATTTTGTGAGCTACAATAATCTTCTTGGGGGGGGGGGGGGGGGGGGGGGTTATCAGGTTTTTATAATTATTTGTTAAAATTACTCTCTGGAAATTGAACAGTTTGCTGTCAGAGGCACAAGGTTACATAAAAAGCAGGGGTGCAAAATATGCCCGATCTGACGACCGCGCGGTCGCGTGAAAATGTGGACGGCCGCGTGAAAATGTGGACGATCCCCCAAAATGTGGAAGCGTAGTATGAAGAATCTGATAGGTACACTGCACTGCAGAGGACTTTGGCATCGTATTCTCGGCTTTTCACGCCATGCGCTAGCGTATCCTACGCGCGGCGCAGCGCATAACATCGCGCTCTCAGACTGATTTCGTGAAAAGTACGTCCGTAAAACATTCGCGTGCGTTATTGGTACCGTTTCGCAGCCACGATTATATGCCGCGATTTTTGGGAAAACTCGTTGTTTGAATAGAGCAAAATCAATTCTATGGAAACCTGTTTTGGGGAAATCGATTTTGTTGAAAGCCATTTAGTGAAAATCGATTTCCTCAAAAAACGGTTTCCACAAAATCAATTTTCACAAAAAAAGCAAAAATCGATATCCACAAAAAATGCAAAAATAGGTTTCCACAAAGACACAATATTCGGTTTCCACAAAATCGAATTTGTGGAAAAGTGAAATTCAATTTCCAAAAAAACCACAAACATTGGTTTTCACGAAATCATTTCCCCCAAAAAACGCAAAAATTGGTTTCCACATAAAATATTGCAAAAATATATGTTTCCACCAAAAGACACAATATCCGGTTTGCACAAAATCGATTTTGTAGAAATTTAGCGAACGAAAATTGAATTTGAGGAAATGTATATACTTTGTGGAAATCAATTTCTACAAAAATCAACAAAAATCGATTTCCACAAAAATCGATTTCCACCATATAAGCTGTCTACGAAAGTCAAAACAAGTTTCCACACAACAGATTTCCAATAAATAAGTTTGGCTTTCCACATAAGTTATTTTTTTTTAAAATAACTGGTAAACCCTCCTTTAAGCCAGAGAGCTGCCAATATACTGCATTAAATAGAAACTAGAGTTAACGCTTTGTTTCTTAAAATTTTTCTAAAAATGGAGCAAGCGCGTTGATTTTTTCTGAAAATGAAGCAAGCGCGCTGTTTTGAGCCCAAGAAAAGTTGATTTTTCTGAAATAATCAGTCAGCACGTTGTTTTTGTTGAATATTGAGAGAGCACGTTAATTTTTCTGAAAATTGAGTAAGCGTGTTGTTTTGAGCCAAAATTTTTTCCAGCGCGTTAAAATAAAAAAAAAAATAAAAAAAAAAAAAAAAAAAGGGTCAGCAGATTTTGTGGACAGCAAGCAAATTGTGGACAGGTCCAGCTTGGTGGTCTCGTGAAAATGTGGATGCCTGGGCACATTTTGCACCACTGATGAAAAGTATAGTCAGACTTGATTTCTAAACTTTTCAAGATCACTAATGAATTCAACCCTTAAAAATACTGGGAGAGACAAGTTTTCATGACATTTCGTTTATCGTGGTGGACGCATCTCCTGAAGTTTCTATCATTTTTTTAAAACCTTGGAAGGCTCTAGCTTGGATAGTCTGTTTTGGGATTTTCACCTTTAGAATATTTCCATAACTCTTTCCCCTCCAGGAAGCTGATTCTGCTCTTTTGGACGAGACGAGACAAGATAGCAGGAATCGACCAATCCCTTTGGTTTAAACGGCGTCTCGTGACAGATTTCGAGTCATTGGAGGGGCAGGGAGTCATTCGGTCTGAAATGACCGACTCGAACGGCTTCAAAATTTTCTCGTGACGCCGCTCAAACCAGTGGGATTAATCAATTCTTGCAATCTCGTCTTGTTTCGTCCGAAAGAGCAGAATTAGCCCCCAGAGTCAAGCTATTCTTGACAGGACTACCTGATTTTCTTTTCTGCTCCGGCTGACAACATTTACACAAGCAGCCAGCTGGAGTGTCACTGGATCGATCTGATCTGCTGCGATCTGTTGGGAGTTTACAGAACTTCTTGAAACGTATCAGCAGTGATGTGCATTGATCAAAACACACAATGTTGATTGCTTTCACTCTTGTTTTGTGTTGGTTGTTATTTTAACCTAAATTTAAATTGGAGCTGGCTGTAGGCTCATAGATAAAAGGATGGGAAAGGGTTTAAGGACCAGCCTAATTTAGTCACACCTTTTATTATTTGAATGATGCACAAGTATTCTAGTGCGCTTTTTGTTCAACAGTGAAACTTGGTAAGAAACATCCTGATCCTGTCGTTGAAACCGCATCTCTCTCAAGTGTTGAGCCAACAGATATCTGGTATAATGTGTCCATTCCGGAATCCACCATCAAGTCTGGTGCTTTATCTGCTTTGCAGTTAGAAGCAATCACGTATGCGTCTCAACAACATGAACATTTTCTTCCTGATGGATCTCGAGCTGGATTTCTAATTGGTAAATTTTCTCACTCTGTGACTCCCTCGAGTCCCATGTACTACGAGAGTTGTGCTGTTTCTGAATCCATTTCTGATTGGCTCTCATGAAGACCCCAGAAAGCAATTAATGCAAACGGCGGATGGCGCTCTTACATTTAGGAAAATGACCTATTGCAAATGTTGATGAGACTTCAAATTGTTGTCATTTTTAAGCAATTTGACAGTATTTAAAAAATAAGGTGCTTTGAGCACTATTTTAAACAATGTTTTAGGGTGTTTTAACACCCTCTGTCGGAAGGTGTTGTTGCTTTTTTAAAATTGCAAAATTTGAGGAATTCTTCTGCTTGAAATGTTCCTGTCCTGTTTTTAAAGAAGAAAAACGTGAAACTGTGCAAATCTTATAGTATTATGGGTCTCAATAACTTACAACATGCTTTTTGTGATTTTTTATGCTCTGTTTAAATTGATTTTTTTGGTGCAGGTAAATTAGGTCAAGATCAATCTTCAGTGTTTGCATGATGCAATGGATAGTGTACCAAAATTAGTCACTGGTTGGGTAAGAGGTCAGTTGGTCTACTAAAAATTGGTCTACAGTCATGAGGTCCAATAAATTAAGTCCAATGACAAAAGGTCTAATTTATTAGGATCTCAGATAAGAAGTTCAATAATGAAAGCCTGACAGAAAGATGTACGTGCTTTTGGTCCTTGAAAATAGGTTTACGACATGAAAGCCTGGTATACAAATACTACTATTAAGAAATTGGTCCACAAGATTTGCTAAGAAATTAGAAGTAGACCAATAATTCGCACTGAGTTGAGAAATCTGTTTTGCGATAAAGACCCGTTTATACAAAGAATGGTTCCAATATTATGGTACAAATAACAGTTAGTTTATTTTGGAGAAAAGAGGTTGATCCAGCTCCCATAAGGAATGGGCTATCGTAAAAAAAATGTCATAATTTCAGGGTCCATAGAACTCGTCGAGACGCGTTAAAAAATGTCCAGTTTTTTATTGTTGGTCAACTGGGAAGGGGGGGAAGGGGGCTCAAAGTTAAACTTTCAAAGTACCATAACTTTTACCCAAATTATTATTCTAACTTGTACTTTGCGCCAAAAGATTCCTTTTTAAATGAGCTTTCAATTGATGTGTATGAAAGTCCAATTTCAAAAAGGTTAAGTCACTTTTTAAAAAAAAAAAAAAAAAAAAAAAAAAAAAAATTGAGTCTAAAAAATACGTGCAACGCACGTAGGAGAATAAAAAACTATGAATATAGAAGTCAAAGTTATGTTCTTTCGAATGGCGCAAACCGCGATCTAGGGAAATGATATGTTCAAAAGTTCTAAGCGCTTAAAGTTGCGCACCTCCGAAATTGCAGTGCGGTTAGAGCATACATACTTTCAATGGTGCGAACCGATCTCTCGGTGCGAGGGTGACGCTAGCCATTGAAAATATGCATTTACCGCACCGTAATTTCGGAGGTGCCCAACTTTAAGCGCTTATAACTTTTGAACAAATCATTTCCCCGGATCGCGGTTTGCGCTGTTCGAAAGAACATAACTTTGACTTCTATCTTCATAATTTTTCATTCTCCTACGTGTGTTGCGCATATTTTTTAGACTCAAAAAACCAAATTTTTTTGACTTAAAAAACCAAATTTTTTGTTAAAAAAATTCAAAAAAATTGACCTAACCTTTTTCAAAATGGACTTTCAAACACATCAATCAAAAGCTCTTCAAAAGAGGAATCTTTTGAAGCGGAATCTTTTGGCGCAAAGTACAAGTTAAAATAATAATTTGGGTAAAAGTTATGGTACTTTGAAAGTTTAACTTTGAGCCCCCTTCCCCCCCTTCCCAGTTGACCAACAATAAAAAACTGGACATTTTTTAACGTGTTTCGACGAGTTCTATGGACCCTGAAATTATGACATTTTTTTGACGATAGCCCATTCCTTATGGGAGCTGGATCAACCTCTTTATATAGGGATAATCTATTAATAATTTTGGCGGAAAAATTACATGAAACTGATTAAGGGATTTTCAGAAGAAATGGCTTAAAGGCTCAGTCATGCATTGTTGACAAAAATGGAAAATTTTTCTTGTACGCCCCTGCTGTCTTCGTCTACTTGAGAATGTTATGAAAAATTGACTGTGTAAAATAAAGTGTACTCTAACATCAAAAAAGTGGCATTGTGTAAAAAATTCTGAAAATACGTATGAACTTAAGGGCGCACTCAAGTCCACGGGACTCAATAGTATCGAATCATTTCTGTGACACTGCCTGGGATTGATTGTTGCTGTTTGTATGAGAATTTGGTAGAAAAAGAGCAATTAATGCTATCAATGAAATAAATTATAAGTGTCAACGTTTTTTGTCTGCAGGCAAAAGAATAAGGTAGACTTTGTTTGCTTTTAGACCACATTTGTAAAAAGTATCCATAATGAAATAGTAGATGAAGAGTTGGTAGACATAAAATGCTAGTCGACGAAATGGCTGTGGACGAAATAATAGTATAGACCTATTTTTGAGTAGACTAAAAAATAATAGACGTCACTGGGGGAGACTTACTGACCTTAAGCCACTGACTAATCAATGATCAGCAGCAGTTTTGTCAGAAAATAACATGACCTCTGACACCAGATTTTTTCTAGATCCATTACTTGTAAATATATTTTTTGGAAGAGGGAATTAAATACCTGAAACCATTGTTAGTATGTATTGCAAATTGATGGTGACTTTTGTCTGCTCTCTCAGCCTTAAATTTCTTCAAAAACATTTAGCTCCAGGAAAGAGTCACATTGTATCTCCCAAATAATTATTTTTTTTGTTATTTGTGATTTAACATTAACACTTTTAGAGATCTGCATTGGATGAGAATCACTGTTGCTAGTATGCTAGTATGTATTAATTTTATGTGTTCAAAAATCCGATGTGACAAGGAAGAATGGTTAATTAGTAATTACCTATTGCGAATGTATCATACAAGTCTGATGAAATATTTTACTTCTTGGCATCGATATTGGAAGAGAAAAATATACTTCTAATGCTTTTAATCTCTTTGAGTGGCCACCTGCACTTTTAAACTTAAAAATTTTCAATCTCTTTAACTGGCAGAATTTTAAGGAAATTTTAAAATCCTGAGAATACCTGAATCCTGAAGTTGAACATGTACTTCTTGTAAACTTCTTGATATTAATGATGTGATATTAAAAAAAAAAAATATTTGTTATTCAAGAATCAACCGTTCAATTGTCAGGCTTGAAAAATTGATAGCTACCTAGTGAATTCATTCGCCATTTGAATACTGGCGAATCCTTATTGTTCACAAAATTAGATTGATTTGGTGGTGGTTAGTTGGTGAGCTCTTGATTAACCAAAGTTAAGAGACATTGAATTGACTCTGGCTGGAACCTAAGATTTCCCTGGTTTGTGTTTGTTACTTTTTACTTTATTTGTTAATTTCACTTAATGTGAATCCTGACCACTGTACTTCTAAATTTTGCAATTGATGGCTTTCAGTACTTATCACTGTTCGATCAATGATAAATGACATTTTTAACAAATCAGATTGCCAAGTCATCAAGATTAGTTTCAAGAATGCGCTTGCCAAAAAGGTCACAAAAATATTCAGTATTGGAGACGAAACTACTGATCTCTGCAAATTACAAATCCATATGATGCAATCAATTCGTAATTCTTAAAGATTGGTAGTTTAAGCCTTAATTTTGAATATTTTTGCAACCTTTCTGGCCTAGGCATTCTTGAAATTAATCTCAAGGGTTCAACAATCTGATTCGTTAAAAACATCATTTAATTTCCTGATTTCTATCATTGATGCAACGGTAGGAAGCAAGCACTCCACTCAAATGCCATCTGTTGACAGATTTGGAACTACATGGTCTATTCATGTTAAAACAGTTTTGCTTGATTTTCTTTTTTTAAACCCAACCCTAGGTCTTTAATCTTTGCTGAACCAAGACCTGCTTTGTGTATAGTGTAAACCTATCTATTTTTTTAGCTCCTGAATTTGTGTAGAAAAATGCAAGTGTCATCTGGAAAATATGAGATAAGAGTTGAAAGTTCCAGCCTTGAAGCTTGTTTAAATAATTTGAAGCAACATGCATTTCTCTGCACTTCTTAAATTATTTATTTAAATTATTTTACTGTGTACATTATTGTGTAATAATTTCCCTATCCAAACTTACTTGAATTTTTGTGAATGGTATCAGGTGATGGTGCTGGTGTTGGTAAAGGTCGAACTATAGCAGGAGTGATTTTTGAAAATTACCTCAAAGGTAGAAAACGTGCTATTTGGGTATCAGTATCAAATGACTTGAAGTATGATGCTGAGAGAGATCTCAGAGATATTGGTGCCACTAAAATTGAAGTCCATCCATTGAACAAGGTATTTTCTTATTGTTTTGTGTATCTTATCCGTAAATGATCCTATTGTGTTTTTGAGAGCTCAGTGAAAGAGGCTACTCTTGAAAACTTAACATTTTTTGAAAGGTCTTTCGGACCTACTTAAAAAAAAGTCTGGAAGAATCGTCACTCCAATGGAGCTCTTGCGAGGCTTTGCTGTAGGCAAATAGATTATTAATGCTGTTGTCAAATACTATTATTTATTTATTTAACCCGCCCAACGGCTGCACTATTTATTTATTTATTTATTTATTTATTTATTTTCAAATTCATACAGAAGCCACCCTTTGAGGGGTTTATGGTATAAGTCAATAATTTAGATACTAAGGCTGACAAAAGAATCTTCCACATCATGGCAAGAGGGCAAGTATTTTGACCCTCTCCATTGCAAGAAAGGTGGCAGAGGTGACATACGAATAGGCCGTTGGCTTGTATCAAGATAAGGACACCCGTAGTACTCGCTACACACGCACACAGACGACTCAATGTCTCTGCTGTCCTCCCAATCATTCGGTAGTGAGACGATACCTCTCACTACTTGAGCGGTGGAGTGGGGGTAAGAAAATTTTCCATCTCGCCGTGATGTGGAAGATTCTTCTGTCAGCCTTAGTACACAGGAAGTAGCAAGTTAACAAATAAGGCGTTTTGTATAAAAAGGGGTTCTCTGCAGTTTTATAATTGGAAGTTTTCATTCAAAGTTTTGTATCTTGATTTCTACCAATCAGACCATCTAGACGGCTACTGTAAGTATTTTTCCTGTCACAAGGTTCATTTACAAACATAATGGCTTAATAATTGTTCAAATCTGTGCATTTCTATGTTTTATACAATAGTTTAAAGTTGACTGCAAGGAACCCCTTCTTAGGTAAAACTTGCCGTCTTAATAAAGGGGTTCATTCAAAATCGGCATTTTTCGCCCACTGCTTGTTTTTGACAAAACTTTGGGGATCGATTGGGGTTACTATTAGTAGTGGATCCTGAAATTTCCGCGACCTAAAACCAATTTTTAGAGGGGGGGTCAAAGTTGAAACCTTCAAACTCAAATATCTCGCTAACGAATAAAGCTTTTGAAATGTGGTTTGCGCGAAAAAACACAAAATAAAATTTCCTTTCTTTTGACTACCCACATGTCCCACGAAATTTTAAACGAACACTTACAATTTGCAATTTTTTGATTTTCAGGCTCAAATTTTTTTACAAATTTTGAAATTCTGAAAAAACGCATTCTTCGATTTTGATCTCTATGAGATATGTTATTTTCTAGGAAATTTGCTACAATTTAGTCCAAACCGCATGTTGGGGAAACTTTTCGTTTCTGAGTTATGAATTTTTAAAGTTTCAAAAATCGCAATTTTAGCGTTCTCAGTGACAGCGATGAAACCTAAAAAAATAATTTCTCCGCTTCTAATCAACAAAACTTGATGAAAATTGGGATATGGGGGTTTTGAAGGTCGTAAAATTCAATTTTGCTATCAGATTTGAAGAATTTTGAAATCCAAGATGGCTGCAAACCCATCTGCTTGGTAACCATCTTGGATTTCAAAATTCTTCAAATCTGATAGCAGAATTGAATTTTACGACCTTCAAAACCCCCAAATCCCCATTTTCATCAAGTTTTGTTGATTAGAAGCGGAGAAATTATTTTCTTAGGTTTCGTTGCTGTCACTGAGAACGCTAAAATTGCGATTTTTGAAACTTTAAAAATTCATAACTCAGAAACGAAAAGTTTCCCCAACATGCGGTTTGGACTAAATTGTAGCAAATTTCCTAGAAAATAACATATCTCATAGAGATCAAAATCGAAGAATGCGTTTTTTCAGAATTTCAAAATTTGTAAAAAAATTTGAGCCTGAAAATCAAAAATTGCAAATTGCAAGTGTTCGTTTAAAATTTTGTGGGACATGTGGGTAGTCAAAAGAAAGGAAACTTAATTTTGCGTTTTTTCGCTCAAACCACATTTCAAAAGCTTTATTCGTTAGCGAGATATTTGAGTTTGAAGGTTTCAACTTTGACCCCCCTCTAAAAATTGATTTTAGGTCGCAAAAATTTCAGGATCCACTACTAATAGTAACCCCAATCGATCCCCAAAGTTTTGTCAAAAACAAGCAGTGGGCGAAAAATGCCGATTTTGAATGAACCCCTTTATCATCTAATGATATTTGATGACAAATGTTTGAGGTTCATGGAAAAATCATTGCTGCATCTTTTTCAGCGTAGTATTAGGATACATTAGAGGTAAATAAGTTGTAAAAATTATGATTTACTGAGTCATGACAAGCCAGCAGGTAGTGGAAAAAATACTGAAAAATGTTGTCATTCTTGAACATGAAGTATTTTACTGACTCGTCCTGATTTGTCGTTTTATGGGGAACCTAGACCCTCTATTCCAAACTAAATGAGCTGCTGAGAATTTCCTGGCAAGTTTCAACCAGGATCCCCTAATTGGGCTTACAAAATTTGTTGGAAAGATTTGTGCCAATTAGCAACGATGACACATCCCAGATACCTATCTAAGCATGTCTCTTCCTATTCTAGTCACATTGAAGCATTTGGTTTTTGTTAATCAACAAAAAATGCATTTTTGTTGCAGTTTAAGTATGCTAAAATTTCATCGGCTGTCAATGGGAATGTCAAGAAAGGGGTGATATTTTCAACCTATTCGGCTTTGATTGGTGAATCAAGTCAATCTGGAGGGAAGTACAAAACAAGACTGAAGCAACTCATCCAGTGGTGTGGAGATGATTTTGATGGCCTTGTATCCTTTTTATATCTTTCAAACCATCTTGATTTCTAAGAGATTTGCCATTTCCTTCTTATTTTCAATCAAAATCTGTCAGTAAACAGTAAAAACATCAACACATTCTGAATAAAGAAAATGTTTCAAACAGTGTTGTATGGGGCCAAATATTTCGGAAATGCAGCTGTTGAGAAACTTGCGGAGGAAAAACATTTCGTATTTTTAGTTTCCAGAAACCATTAAATAAGCCATTTCATTTCGATTCAGAAATATCATCTGGAATCTTTCGAATTTGTTTTTTGACAGTTTTACCTCCCTGGTTTCAGAAAATTTGATGTAGAATTTTGACTCCAAGACTTCATGAACATTTAGTAACTACCGTATTGTCGATCGGGTAAGCCACACCTAGTGGTCGGATTTCATCCCCGCGAAAATTGGATTGCGGCTTTTCTGCTAGACTCGTCCAATTCTCGATAAATCGCCAAAATTTGTGTCTCCACAAGTTGCTTTCTGCAACAATCCCTGACTGTAGATAATCAGTTGATTCCAAGAAGTACGAGTCACATATTTTATCAGCTTGCAAGAACAGGATGGAAAGTGTGTACACTCATTTGCTCACATCAGCATGAAAACATTTTTCTTCCCTGGGGCACGTGCCGCAGAAAGAAGGTTAGGATAGGGGAAGTCTGAGGAAAGATTTGGTACGCAGTAATTGCCGAGGAGGAGTCAGGACCGGCTTTGTGTTGTGAGTCTGCAACTTCTCTTCCCAGCGCAGCTGCGCAGTTTTCTTGAGGTTCACACCACAGCAAATAGCAAAATATGGAGCGCCGCCTTGATTTTCACCGCGCCTGTGCCGGCTTTTCTCGCTCTAGATCTACGCGGGTATCTCTCACTCTCACCGATTTTCTTTTTTTCTGCACGCAATCAAACTTCCGTTTCTGTACTGAAAATGCGATAGTTGCTGCCGAAGCTATATTATTCATCTGCCTTGAGTATTGCGTAATTATTCGGTACCGGGTATTGAAATATAAGCGGAATCAAATATTCAACCTTATCGAATACTCGCTTAGCTCTAATTTTTACCTGTCAACATGTGCGGTTTATACGCAAGTAATTTTCTTCTTTTTGCCCTCCCAAAATCTGGGTTGCGGCTCCTACGCACGACAATACAGTATCTCACCACTTTCAATCAATATTTGATTCTAGAATTCATCAAAGCGGGGAGCTGGTGGAACTGAGATTGTACATAGAATGAAAGACAAGTTTTAAAATCAATCTGTAGATCAACCATTTCTACAATATGTCTCATCAGAACAATGAATATTTAGTAACATACCGTATCGTTGGGCGTGTAAGCGGCACATTCAGATAAGCCGCACCCCATATTTTGAGAGGGTAATTCAGGAAAAAATGAGTCGCGCGTGTCAGCCGCACCCTGTTTTTCAGAGAAAAATATGGCAAAGCAAATGGACATTCTGAGGGGAAAAAAGGAGAAAATTGGTGTGTTTATTAAGCTCTTTTATTAACTTTTATTTAAAAAAAACGAAGTTAAAAATTAATGGGGCAAGTTATAAATACGTGCGGCACCGAGTAGATACTGAGCGCGGTATGAGCGTATGAGCTACTGCATGTCCATGCCCATGGCAACATCATTAGCATCAGCGTGGCATCTGAGTGAGTCTCGCTCTCACTGCCGCCTGAAGAACCGGAAACTGAGCCATCGCTGACTACGTATTGCTACTTGCGGCAAGGGTTCCGTTGCACGCTGCGCTACGCCCCGCCACGTGCCGCGTTGTTTTGATATGGCCTTGAGATGCCGCCAGGACGTAAACAAACATTCAACTCGTAAAATACAACTTTTTTTTTTCAATTTTGGCCCATTCGTTCTTTCAAATTATTATTTCTTTCGGGGCTTATGGATGAGAGTAGGTCATTTCTGCCCGCAGCATCCAAAGCTGCGCGTGAATTATGTAATTTGCCGAATGTTACAAAAAAAATTCCATGAGTTCAGTCAGATAAGCCGCACCCCGATTTTTGAGGGTCGAAAAGTGGAAAAAAAGTGCGGCTTATACGCATGACTATACGGTAAGCGCCTTCTAGGTGATAATGGGAGTATATTTCTGGTAACTCAGTGTACTCTGATTCTATCAGAGTTCCTCCAATCAGGCCCGTCTCATGTGGGGGGGGGGACAAAGGACCCACAGGTCCAGGGCCCGGGCGTCAGAGGGGCCCGGCGCGGCAGCCTGACTAAAAGTCTCATTTTTCTGTTAAGAAAATGAAAAACTGTTCTAGCGGGCCGGGCCTTCGCCGATCCGGCACAGAATTTTAGCGAGACAAGTCTTGTTGAAAAGCAATGAGACAACGATAGCGCAGATCTTACTATCTCAGTGCTCAATAAAACCAGTGTTTGTGTCACCGCCGATGGCGACTCTGGCTCCTTATCAGCAGTCAGGAATTCGTTTCGAAGACATTTCTTCGTCTCGATATGACTCACGCTCCTGACCGGGACTCCAGCGCTTCCTATTGCTTTCCTTTGGTTTGCTAAGATAAGGTTCTGCCAGAAATTTTTTCTCTGCTCTTTTAATTTCTTATTATTCTATCTCTCCTCTTCCCTGAATCAGTCAGTCAGTCGACCGCCGTCGAAGCTGTGATTCGGACGCTAACGGATTTAATGCGTTTATTTCTTGAAGTCTAAACGGTTAGTTCGTGGTTTATAGCTCCTTAGTCGCGAGCCCGTGCTATCATTTTGTGTATTTGTTTTGTAAGTGTCGCGAGTTGGTTTTTCCGAGTTTTGGCTCCATGTCTTCCCACCAACACATTTTTCAAAATTTTTTATAACGCATTGGTTTAATTTACAATCACCAATTTGAAATAGCTGAAAATGGCAGTTAGTCAGAGAAATCATGAAAAATTTCTCTTGGGAAAACCTTAAAGCCCCCCCTACTCCCCCCCCCCCCCCCCCCAGAACCCCTACCCGGGACCCACCAAAAGGGGGCCTGAAAGCCCAGTTGGTACCAGGGCCCGGGAGTTAGATGTGACGGGCCTGCCTCCAATGTAGTTTATGTTTACTGGATCTGCCATTCTATTTTAATCTCAGTTTCAGCAGTTTCCTGGTTCAATGAATTTTAGAACGCTCCCGCTAAGTTAAGAATTGATTCATTCCCTTTTTGTTTTTTCCATCAATATTTGTTTTCCTTGACTCCTTTTTGTAGATTGTTTATGATGAGTGCCATCGAGCAAAAAATTTGTGTCCAACAGGATCTACAAAACCAACTAAAACCGGTTTAACTGTTCTAGAGTTACAAAATAAATTACCAAAAGCACGAGTTATATATGCCTCTGCTACAGGTGCCTCAGAACCGCGTAATATGGCATACATGACCCGTCTGGGTATGTGGGGCGAAGGCACCCCATTCCCAGAATTCATGGATTTTATTGGAGCTGTTGAGAAGAAAGGAGTCGGTGCTATGGAAATTGTGGCGATGGACATGAAACTGCGTGGAATGTACATAGCAAGACAACTTAGTTTCCAAGGTGTAGCTTTTAGGATCGAAGAAGTTCCCTTATCCGAAGACTTTGTAAAAGTATACGATGATTCTGTTGAGCTGTGGGTAGACGCACTGCAGAAGTTCACAGAAGCTGGCGAGTTGATTGATGCTGAAAATAGAATGAAAAAAACAATGTGGGGTCAGTTCTGGTCAGCGCATCAGCGGTTCTTTAAGTACCTTTGCATAGCTGCCAAAGTTAAACATGCGGTTCAGATAGCCAGAGAAGCTGTCAAGTGTGGAAAATGTGTCGTGATTGGTTTACAGTCGACAGGAGAAGCAAGGACGCTTGAACAATTGGAAAGAGAAGATGGCGAACTCTCTGATTTTGTCTCCACAGCCAAGTAAGCTATTTCTTAATTTTTCTTACTGAAGTGGTATCCATATGGTGTGGTGTCAGTCTCTTTGACTCTCTTCATGCCCTCCACTTCTAGTATCTAAGAGGTATGAGTTAGTCATCTGGAGTTCTCTCATAAATCCCCAGACAAGTGCTTCCCTAAGAATTGTATTTATCTTTTATCTCGGAGGTTTATGCATTGATTTTGTTGAAAATTATCTATGAATGGTATTTTTTGTGTATTTTTTATTTTTATGCAGAAAAATGTTTTTAGTTACTTGTAGGGGGGGGGGGGGGGGGAACTTTTAAGAAACGGAGTCCCTCCAGCTGCCCCCCCCCCCTACAATTAAGTTTTATAATTTTTTACCTAAAAAAATTCCTTGGTATTGCCTTTCAAGAAAATTTATGCAAGTGCATCCGAGATACTCGTACAAGATTGAAGAAATATAACTTTGAAATCAGTTATTCGGAGATTTATTGATCAGGCGAGATAAACCAAACAAAGTACTTAATTTTGCTACGCCCTTTTTCACACAGACCTGTGCTCAGTTTGTACTAATTTTTACTATTACCGCAACCTACAGCGGAGAGAAAGTTTTGAAACAATAAAACCACCTTAAATTAGCTCAAAACAATTTAACTCTTAAGATTAAAAACAGGGGATAAAATAACCCCTGAAGCCAATTTTCAAGAAAATTAACTCAAATGCTTAAGATGTACATGAAGAAACTCATTGTTTAGGGGTGGTGGGGGGGGGGGAGCTTTATCTGGAGAACCATGTGAGAACTCCAGCTGAAATTTTCACCATAGTACGAGGGTCGTTCAGAAAGTAAGAATCCCTATTTTTTTTTCTCGACTTGTAATTAGGCTACAAAAAATTTAAACCCAGCATTAAAACCGTCATAAACTTAAGATTCCAACGCTTTTTTAAAAATTAAAATCGGACCAATAGTTTCGTCACAATCTTAGTTTTTGTGAACCCACCTTTTTGAATTTCCGTCCACCTCCGATGCGATGCGTGCGCTTCAATTGTACACTAGATTACCTTAGTTCAAAATCAATCGTTGTGATCAAAATCGAAACATGTGATAAAATTGAGAAAAAAATTATGTAACCCTTACCTTTCTTAGTTTTTTTCCACGTAACCACCCTGCACACCGATACATTTGTCGCATCGCGGAATAAGCTTCTTGATGCCCTCTTCAAAGAAACTTTTTGGTTGAGCGCTGAAAAATCCCATAACCGCAGCCTTCAGCTCAGGATCCGTTGCGGATCCCAAATCTGAGGTTCATGATCCGTTATCTTGATAACGTTAGTCCGTCAAAACTGTTTATCTCAAATGCCGAAAGTTTTTACTCACACAGTGGGCATGAGTGAGCTCGTTACGCAGCGATAATTTTGCTGGAAAAATCATCGCTGGAGGTGGACGGAAATTCAAAAAGTTGGGTTCACAAAAACTAAGATTGTGACAAAACTATTGGTCCGATTTTAATTTTTAAAAAAACGTTGGAATTGTCAGTTTATGACGGTTCCGATGCTGGGTTTAAATGTTTTGTAGCTTAATTAGAAGTCGAGAAAAAAAATAGGGATTCTTACTTTCTGAACGACCCTCATACTTGGCTATGGTAAGGTACTTTTTAAGACACATTTCATTAAAACCCAAGAGATGCGAGGTACAACTTATTTTATCTAGAAGAAGTGGTAATTTATTTGTAGGTACCATAAATTTTTCACTCTGTTTTGTCCTGAATTTAGAGTTTGTACTAAGAGTCAAGTGAAAAATGTAATGTACAAAGAGGATGAAAATAGGCTCAGAAGGGCGGAAACCGTGGAAATGGGCCCTAGAAAGGCAGAAAAACTGCTTACTAAATTTCTTTATGAAAGTAGACTTGACTAGTTTTTGCTTAAGTGAATTCAAATGAAGATGTAATTTTCATTTTCACATTTATCTTCTGTTGCTTTTCAATTTATTCCAAATTAATTGCTTGCTTTTCCTTTGCAGAGGTGTGCTTCAAACTCTAGTAGAAAAACATTTCCCGGCTCCTGATCGAAGTAGAGTCAACCGATTGCTGGGGATGGTGGATGGCTCAGGAAGCACCAAAAAAGAAAAGAAGGAAAGTTCCAAGAACAATAATGGCAATATTTCTACGGACGAACCATCAGCGTCAAGTGGCAAAAGGAAGCCAGTCCGTCAGGCAGCAGCACGAGCCTCTAAACGTGTCAAAGAAGCTAGTGATTCAGATCCAGACGAAGATGAAGATTCTGATTTCCAAATGTCAGTTTCCGAAGAAGATGATGAACCATCTGATGAAAGTAATTTTAGTAGTGATATCAATCCATTTGGAGAAGATAGTGATTCTGATGAGCCATGGGTGAACAAAAAGAAAAGTAAAAAGAAAAAGAAAAAAACTGTGAAAAAACGGCAAACTACTCAAGATAAACTTAATGATATTATTTTGCGATGCAAAGCTAATAGCAAGCAAAACAAGAAGAACCCAAATACGGTCAATCCAAATACTTATGTTCCTGGTCGAGCCGCCATTGAAAGGGCTTGCGAGATGAAAGAAGATTTGTTAGAAAGAGTGGAAAAGTTAGGAGATCAACTTCCACCGAATACTTTAGATCAACTAATTGATGAATTAGGTGGACCTGAAAATGTAGCCGAGGTAATCTTTTTTTGTTTTTTGATATTTTTCGTTCTTCCCTTCACTCTCTTTACTCTGAAAATTTCACTTTTATCAGTGTTAAATCTAAGGATTAAATCAACATTATTACAGTGGCACCTATTTATAACGGAACCTCGTGGTAGCGGAAACCTGATGTTAGCGGAAAATTTTGCCGGTCCCGTGGAATTTCTATAATAAATCAATGTAAATCAGCCTGCTTATAGCGGAACCTGTCCAACGCAGAAACGGAAGGTTTTAAAGGCGTATTGAAAGGAAAAATTGTGAGAAAAGAGGCAATATTATCAGTAAAACGGGCAACTTTCGTCTCTCAACAGTTAAAACTAGGTGTTTTTTTCAAATCTTAAACAGTTCAAATTTTTAAAAATTATAATTTGTAAAGTTTCAAAGTTTTAACGATTTAATAAGTTTTAAAGATTTAATTAAGTTCCAAAGTGTCGAAGGTGAATAAAGATAAGAGGCAGTTTGCCTTTAAATTGTCAATTTTTCAAGTTATTATTCTCCATCCGGTAAACCTGCCGATAGCGGAAACCTGATATTAACGGAAAAATGTATCCGTCCCGTGAGGTTCCGTTATGAACAGGTGCCACTGTACCAACCTTTCTTGTAGTAAAACAGAACCATTTTGAGTATCAGGTTTTGATGAGTAGTAGTGCCTGCTTTTGAATGGAATCAAAATGCATTGGTGAGCGGTTAGTTAGCTTAGAGTTTGACTCATTGCTATTCAACTGATCACTGATATGCTTTGATGCAGTTTGGAAGTAGGCACCGCTACTTGTCAGAACCTGATACTCAAAATGACACTTAAGTGGCATTTTATCAGTTTGTTGTCTGTGTAATGTTTTCTGTTATTTCCCCAAGAAGCTTCCCTCTTAAGTATTATGTTCATAAAGAAAACTAGCTGTAGATTTTAATTTGACATAAATTATTCCAATAACCCACTTTATTCAACATTGGTCGTGCATCAAGCCCTTAAGAAGAGAAGAAGTTGAGTTTTTCTACAAGTGAGACTCATGCATGAACTGTTCATTTTTGGCTCAGTCTCGCTGGTTAATATTAGAGTCCCTATATGTAGAGAGATAAGACTATTGGGTAGGCAAACTCTGATTGGTCAACAAGTTTTAGGCTCTACGGGCATGGCCATTCGATGCGATTTTGCAAATTTGTTCATCAACACTTCTTTCTTTGTTTACATCCTCACCAGAGGTCCCACGGTGTTTTTCGGGTAAAAGTTACTTCTTGATGAAGCTGTTAATTTTAATCATGATGCACCTCAAAAATGTCTAAAATGCCCAAAATTATTTTCAAAAGTAAATAGGTGTTGATCAGCAAAGGCAGTGAAAGATTACACTGTTGGAAACTCTACAGCAAAAAAAAACGTTTCATTTTGTATACTTTTTTTCATATTCTTAAATCCCACTGGTGAAGAATCGCAGTAGAACTACTGAAAACCTCCAATTGGCCACTGTAAAAAGGGCAGAGTTAACGCTTTTACGATAGTTGTTGTTGATGAAAACAAATTGTTGGGGAAATAAAATACATCTTTTGTTCCCCTCTGCCCGAGCAAAAGTTGGTTCTCTTCTGCATTTACCCGTTCAATTGGCTATTGATCTAACAGAGGTTGTAGCCTTGTTCTAACTTTATCCATAGACTGTTTTAATGACTATCTTGCTTACATGATGTTTTCATGAAAGTATAAACCTTTGGTTCCTAACCTCTTTTAGCACGAATCTGCCCTTGAAATTGCTTTCTCAAGGAAACCTGTATGACAGGAAATTTTTACGGATCAAATTATTTTTGTGGTGTGTATTAGGGTTAAATTCAGAAATTCACTTATGTAAAATAGCTGTCGACTTTCAAGGTCCAAATCTAATGTACGCAACAATATGGCAATGTGTAGGTGCTTCTTACTCTAAGGCCTCATGTCTCTCTCAGCAATGTATCACTCATTCCACTGTACAATTTCCTTGTTTGGCAGATGACAGGAAGAAAAGGTCGAGTTGTTTCAACTGAAGACGGCGGGATCCAGTACGAATCACGTTCGGAAGTTGATGTTCCTTTAGAAACGTTGAACTTAACGGAGAAGCAACGGTTTATGGATGGCGAAAAAGATGTTGCTATAATTTCGGAAGCAGCCAGTTCTGGTATCTCTTTGCAAAGCGATAGGAGAGCAAAGAATCAAAAGAGGAGAGTACACATAACTCTGGAACTGCCTTGGAGTGCTGATAGAGCCATCCAACAATTCGGTCGAACTCACCGAAGTAATCAAGTCAACGCTCCAGAATATATTTTCATGATATCGGATCTTGCTGGAGAAAGAAGATTCGCATCCATAGTCGCTAAAAGATTAGAAAGCTTAGGGGCCTTGACTCATGGTGACAGGCGAGCTACAGAAACTAGAGACTTGTCTCAGTTCAACATCGATAATAAGTATGGACGATCAGCTCTAGAAACAACCATGAAAACAATCATGGGCTATGAATCTCCTATGGTTCCTCCGCCAAAAGATTATAGCGGCGACTTCTTTAAAGACGTAGCTGAAGCTTTGATTGGTGTCGGACTAATTGTCAATAGTGAGCAAATGCCTGGTGTAATTATGCTTGATAAAGATTACAATAATATGAGCAAATTCTTAAACAGGATACTTGGATTACCGGTTGAATTGCAAAATAGACTTTTTAAATATTTCACAGATACTCTAGCTGCCATTATAACGCAAGCAAAAAAAGCAGGTCGATTTGATCTTGGTATTCTAGGTGAGTGATTAAATTATTCAAAATAATGTACCCAATGTTCCCAACAGAAATCTCTCTAATTACAATAAAATGCAGTAAAATCTTAGACATTTTATCGTCAGCAGGCTTTGACTGTTGATAGCTTTGTTCAAGCTGAACAAATATTACTTAGAAATAAAAGCATAGCTAATCAAAGCTGTTGATAGCTTTGTTCAAGGTGAACAAAGATTACTTAAAAATAAAAGTAAAGAAAATTAGGTCGCCAAGCTTTTGCAAATGTTTTTTAAAATTAAGCTTGATTAATTTTATTACCATTAACTAGCTTCTTCAAAGCAGGGACCCTGAGACGATGACAATTGAAAAGTGAGAAGAGCCCGTATCAGGGGTATTCTCGTCGAACTGGAGTGCAGGTAGCGGCCTACCCCTTCTCGAACAAAATAAAACGCAGAGAGGGGAAACGGACCTCTTTTCTGTTCTGCGTTTTCGAGCGCATGCTGCCCTGGAGACTTGTTAGTGCTGCATTTTAGCATGAGGACAATTTCCCCTCATTCCTTCTATATCATTTTGCATGATGACAATTCAATATGAATTCCTCTCATATTCTTTTCGTGAGAAGACTTGCCATCTGACTCCTTGTTCTCTCATCGCCCAAGATCAGGTTTGGAGAGCAATTCGGAGGGCAATTCTTTTAGCCATCCGGATAGGAATTCGGATGGCAATTCAGTGCACTCATTTCGCATCCACATTTACATTTCACCTTTGATTTTTCTCTGCCGTTCCTTGCTGTGTATTTCACTCTTCTCGCCGTGTTTCCTTTGCGTATGATGAATCTCGCGCCGCTTCGCCTCTCATACACCGCCCTCTCTTTGTTAAGTACCCGTCTATCGGCCTATCTTCCTTCGCCCTCCCACCACTCACCCCTATTGTCTTAACTTGTCTTGTCTCCCTCAACAAGTTTTACTTTCTCCTTTCATCTATTGTAACTATGACCACCGCAATCACGCATATGGAAACTGCGGCGTTAGTAGAATAAACGCAAATATTTTCGTTTGTTAATATCTCTTGACCTACTGGACCGATTTTAGTGAACTTTTTTGTAATCTTCTCGAAATTTTCTCCACTATCGTTCGAAGGGAGGGGAAAAATCAACCCCGATATCAGCGCTGTAAATAAATGTCACAAAGTGTGGCGCATCTGGGCATTTTTCTTGCATTTGATCATTTGATTTTTTCCCCATTTTAGAGGTTCTTACGAGATTTCTGATGACCTTATTCTGTATAGATAAAAATGAATGTGAAAATGAAATTAGGATGATTTTTTACGCCTCCATATTGTATGGTGACTGGCTTAACCTCGCGCATTAATTATCTGAAAAATGTGTGGTTCTTAAGTCTTTGGGTTCGGTTCCTCAAAAAATCGGCATCTTCTCTTCAGTCAGAGAGTCTAATGTGCATTTTAACCATCAACAGTTAATTAAAACAATACAAATTCGAAAACAACTACCACATTGAACACTAGATCCGACTTGTGCAAAGGGTGGAAAACACCGCAAAAATTACCCGGAATTTTATTTTCGAATTTGTATTTTCCTGTTATGTTTTCAATAATGTGATTTGTATAACCCATCAAGCTCCTCATTACCTAAAAATAAATATACAGGGTGTTTCACGTAACCTGCTCACTATGGTTTTCATGAACGGGTGACGGTAAAAAAATCTGGAAAAATTGGTTTTATAGGAACTTGGACTAAAAGTTTCATTTAAAAATACTGCCACAACCCAAAATTTGGTTTTTGGGGGGTTTTCAGGGGGCGCACCCCCTAATCTCGAGATTTTCAAATAGCAAGCCCTATCTTGTGATACCTCATTTGAAAGAGGGTAAAATTCTAAGCATTTTGGCTTAAACCGTAAGTCGATATCTTTTTTCGTTTTCGAGATATCGAAGGTCGAAATTCGTTAATGGACCAATTTTCGAAAATTCTTAACTCCTACAAACATAGTCGTAAAACAAGAAACTGCACATGTAAAATGCTCTACTTGAAGAGTAATTTCAAGAAAAAAATACGAATTTACAATCGAATAAACCGAAAGTCGACTTTTAGGCACCTTAATATTTTTGGCGGGAAAACCCCCATTTCTCAAAATTTTCAAATGACAACCCCTATCTTTAAATACCTAATTCGAAAAGACGTAAAAAGTAGTGCATTTTGGCGCGATCAAGAGTCCAATATCGTTTTTCTAATTCGATAGGGTTAAAGTGACTTGAAAAATGTATCAGAGAGCATGTAAGGCTTTAAAACATGTTTAGGGATAGGGAAAGCCTCACAGACTTCATTTTTTAGGCTCCGATATTGAGGTTGACTACGAGCCCTTTCCAGGAGATATTCTGTCATAAATAAAATTGCCTCAAATCTAATGTAATCAGTAACTGAAGATTATCACCAAATGTTCATCCTTATTGTTTCTGTTGAAGGTTTGAATAATTTTGAAAAAATGACACAGTAAACAATATAGTTTTTTGTGGTCTTAATTCTTGATTGACAGGCATAATGGTATCCCTCTCATTTTGAGGGACTGCATTATCATAGTGGACCAGACGAGGGCACATCCACGGTAAGATAGCTAAAATCCCCCCCAGCCCTAAAAATAATTAGAGAGAAAAGGAGGGAACAAGGAAAAGGAAGACTAGCTGACAATGAGCTCTATGAAAATGAGAAATTTTCAGAGAGCTTTGAATATTATTTAAAAAAAAAAAAAAAAAAAAAAAAAAAAAAAAAAAAGTTTCAAAGAAGGGGGAAGAGGAAGGGGGCGGAGTGCATCGTACCAGACGCAGAGTAACTATTAATATGACTCACTTTTTACTTTTCCATGATATCTCTACCCTAGAGGAAGTGAGAGAGTAAAAATACGTACACATATGATGTGATAACATTGATAACATGTATGTGATACATTAGTGATTAAGTGCAGTGAGCCCCTTCTTTGACTTTTGAAGTGTGTGAAGAAGGAATTGTGAAAGATCATGTGACGAATATTTCGCACTTAAATCATACGTTCAATTTTGAGTTTACTACATCATCTTACCAGAGTGGGTCAGAGAAAACCTAGAATTTTGTAAATAAATAACACGTTGCATTCTCAACATGGTTGCGAAAAATGTTTAAATTTAAGAAATAACCCGTGATTTTCTACGTTTTATTACAGTTATTTTGTTTTATTTAAAAATTCTTAGAAAATGTTTAAGAGAAGCAGGTTGAATTGAAGACTAGAAAAGTAAATTTTCTACAGAGCTGTGGGGGAAGTGTCTTTCCTAGCCCTTTCCCTTAAAATTATCACCACGCCCCCCCCCCGGTTACAATTATATGAGTTAACTCATCTGACCTCGCGCCACAAATTCAATGGCACGCAGTTCAAAATGTGCAGCCATGGTGGCCGACAAAAGCAAAAACACAAAAAGCACTCAAGCGATTTCGAGAGTATCGGCCGAAGTCTCCCGAGCGGGTCGACGTGTTTTTCTGCTTTTTCGGCCACCTTGGCTGCACATTTTGAACTGCGCGGTGCACGCAACCAAATTTGTGACGCGTAGTCAGATGAGCAAGATTGTATAATTTGTAACCTTGCCCCCTCCCACGTAAAATTAAATCCTAGGTTCGTCCTAAAGGCACCAAATAATGATAATACAAATATCGAAAGCCGCTGGTGTGATTTAGCACGTTGCATCAACCCACCATTGAAGTATCCTTCGGGTGATAAGAAACTAAACTGTAACGCACAAGAGCAGAGGGACATAAGGAAGCTCATAAGAGCGATTAAGATAGAGACACAAAATCCAAAATTAATAGATTAATAAATACTCAGAGAAACAATGAGCAAATCAAAATCAAATGCAAGAAAACTGCGCAGATGCGCCTCTTTTTGTGACATTTATTTATAGCGCTGATATCGGGGTTGATTTTTCCCCTCCCTTCGAACGATAGTGGAGAAAATTTTGATATGATTACAAAAAAGTTCATTAAAATCGGTCCAGTAGGTCAAGAGATATTAACAATTCCATATGCGTGATTGCGGTGGTCATAGTTACAATAGATGAAAGGAGAAAGTAAAGGGAGACAAGACAAGTTAAGACAATAGGGGTGAGTGGGGGGAGGGCGAAGGAAGATAGGCCGATAGACGGGTACTTAACAAAGAGAGGGCAAAGCGGCGCGAGATTCATATACGGAAAGGAAACACGGCGAGAAGAGAGAAATACACAGCAAGGAACGACAGAGAAAAAAAATCAAAGGTGAAAAGTAAATGTGGATGCGAAATGAGTGCACTGAATTTCCATCCGAATTCCTATCCAAGCCCTCCGAATTGCTCTCCAAACCGATGAGAGAACAAGGAGAAGCTGGCAAGTCTTCTCAAAATAATAATATGAGAGGAATTCATACTGAATTGTCATCGGTTAAAAGGAAGGAGAAGAAAGAGGGAAAATGGTCTGTTCTCTACAAATGAGTCCAGGACTGCGGCGACTTCAGTCTTGCGGTCTTTCGGAACGGTTTTATACCTGGAGTTCAACCCTTGCGTGCAAATCGGAGGGTGAGAAGACTCGACTACTAAGACTCCTCTTGAGAAGTGATCATGAGAGCAATTCGCTTGAGTCGTATCAGGGTCCCTGCTTCAAAGTCTTGGCTAATTTTCTTTACTTTCTTATTTTAAATTTTCTTAATTAATTCTGTTGATTCTGCTGAACCACATGTCCTTATTGTTTCTAAGGAAGCAAATATGATTTTTTTTTTTTTTTTTTTTTTTTTTTTTTTTTTAACTATCTGACAAGTCTAGTGGTTGAAAAAAGTAACTGAAGTTTCTCTTCTTCTGTTAGATCTTGGTGCTGCTGGCGACAATGTGAAGCGAGTAAAAATGTATAAATTTTTGCGTAAACATGCAACTGGTCAAGCGACAACTGAGCTCCATATAGTTCATGTTGAAAGAGGCATGTCTTGGCAGGATGCTTTGTCAAAATGGTCAGAATTGACTGGATCCACAGAAGGGTTTTATTTGTCACATCAGGTAAGTTCCTGCTGTTTCTTGTTTGAATGATTTTAAAAATTATGGAAGTCTTGTGAGAAATGAATCAAAATTAATCTGTCTGAAAAGAATTTCGTCAATGGTAGGTATTTGCAGGGTGTCCCAGGGCTAAACTGACAAACTTTCAGGATACATTCTGTAGTCTAGTCTAAAGTAAGACTTTTCTTTCTTAGAAAGATGGGTTTGAAAATGTTCCACTTGAGCTAGAGCCTCCCAAAGTGTTGAAAATAAATTTAAGGGTTCTTTTTGAATACTATCCACAGTCATAAACCAAATTTCATGGAAAGGAGTTTATTCGAAATCTGTATTTTTTGCCCATGGCTTGATTTCAGCAAAACTTTGGGTATTGATTGGGTTTGATGTTAGTGGTGGATTCCCATGGATGGCAGAATTGAGTTCTGCAACTTAAAAAGCCCCTGGATACCAATTTTTGTTGACTTTATGCGAAGAAATAATTTATTTTGACCTCTTAGCTATTCTTCAGAATGCTAGAATAGCGATTAAAAATGACAAATTTTGCCTACTTCAGTTTGGACGATACTGCAGCAAATTTTCTTGAGAATAATGTATCTTTAAGAGATCAAAATCGAAAGATGCATTTTTCCGGATTGTCAAAACTTGTGGAACAATTTGGGCCCAATAATGAAAGAATCGAAAATTTTTGGTTGAAATTTTATATACTTGAAGTAAGTCTTGGGGAAGGTAGTTTTCTGCATTTCTTTTTTCATGCTAATGTATCTCAGAAGCTGCATTAGTTAGCGAAATATTTGAGTTTGAAGTATCAACTTTCACCCCCCCCCCCTAAAAATCATTTTATACAGTGACATTTTGGGGATCCCTTACTAAAATCAATCTTAATACCCTAAAGTGTCACTGAAATCGAGCCATGGCCAAGAAATGCTGATTTTGAATAAACCTCTTTGAAAAGTAATGCTCTAAATGATCCTTATTCTTTCAGTCGTGGTATTTGATGCCATCTCTGGAAAAAGGGCTTTTAAAACAAAAGGTATTCTCTCTCTGAGAAATCAGCGTTATGAGTGCATAGCTAGGTATTAGTTTGAAGATTGCTCCTCATGTTTAAAAGGCTGTTTTCCCAAAAATTGTCTCAAATTGATTTCTTTGACCGTATCATTATTCCTCTTTTAAGGCGAACCCAGGGCTTTAATTCTTTGCCAATTTTGCTCATTTTGGGCTAAAAAAAAATCTGTAGTTAAATTAAGTAGGTTCTGACGTTCTTGGATTTTGCCTTTTTTCTTTATTTTCAACTTAAAATGCCAAAAACATGAATTTTCCCAGAAATGACTAGTGGTGCTATTTATCAGATTGATTGCTGGAAAAGTTTTGCCTTAAATTACCTTAATACATAATAGATTTCTTGGGTAGCTTCATTATTCCTCTTTTTATCTCTTCCCAGGTGTTACTTCGCCTAACTTAAATTGCGTTTGATGCTTTTTGATGGAAAGCTCAGCAGAATGGAGGAATAGATGTAAACTGAGCATCAATTTGATAATCGTAGTTTGTTAGAGGGAGAGGAATGGAAGAGAGAAAGAAAAGAAGGAGATGAGAAATAGCTTTTCTATTTATTGATTCAAACGTCGGGGTTTATTTCTAATTGCGGTGATATTTCTTTCTGTTTATTCTAGGTCCGAAACAACAAACAGACAGCTGTATTGGCGGTTGCATCAGAAAACCAAAGCAAAACTGGCAAGAAAGGTGACAGTTCAAAGAAAGATAAGGATGCATTATTCACTCTCTACAGGCCAAACACTGGCGTCACGGTAAATCCTGTTCAAATCCTGTAAATCCTGAAAAGTCGGGGCTTTGAAACGGCAATATTTTTGGTTCAGTTCGGTCCGTGGATAAAATAGGTTTGTGGTTTGATGGGTGGGAGTGAAGAGGGCGGCATAAGGAATGAAATAGACAAAAATTTTACGCGAAAAAGGCACTTCTGCACAAGTGCCTTGCGAGAAAGGCACCATTTCTTGCAGGTCCCCAATTCTTAAAAACAGTTTTATTTGGAGTCTTTGGTCATAGTAGCTTGAACTGCTTTTGAAAAACTGGCTAACTGGTTTAGCCGTTCAGTGTTAAAGCTTGTTTCAGAAGTGTAGGCGCACCTAAACTATAATCTTTGGTGAATTTTCAACTTTAATTCCTTCAAATCAAAACCGAACTTGCCTCTGACTTTAATATTTGGCTTTTAAAGTGTTCCTCATTGTAAAGTAAACTCTGAATTTCATTTTCATTCATTTTTATTAAGTAATATCAGAAGTAATGTTGAAAAATTCCAAAGATTATCGGTGCAGGTGCGCCTACACTTCTGAAATTACCTCTACTCCAGGTTAACTATCCCACCCGTCACACTTTAAATCAATTTGTTTGATTCTCAAACATGAAGTTTTTATTTTTTTAGAGAAGGAAGAGAAGGAGTTCATACAATTGCCACCCTTTCCATTGCTGAAAAGTTAAGACCTTGAAGTTATTGGATGGAAAAAATAGTTTTAAAATGTGACCGGTGAGACTTTTAACCTGGAATGACCCTGTTGGCTCTGGTTCAAAGCGTTTTCTCTAAAACAGTTTGCGGTTCAGAGCCGTTTGTGATCTAGTACAAAGCCCTGTCCTAAGTGGATGAATATTTAATGATTTTGAACCTTGCCAGACAAACGACACTTACACTTATTTGTTGTTTTTCTGGTAACGATTTTAATTAATTAGTCATAATTTAAAGGATGATACCTCAAATCAACATCTGAATTTTTCAGCGAGTTGAAAGGCACTTTCAAATTTTTGCTAGAAAAACAAACCTTGAACCAACGCAGAGGATTGGTCCTTTTCTAGAGATCTGACAAGGCTGTAACATTAAATATCAGAGGTTTTCTTTTTCACCAGAATACAACAATGTATCTACATTATTATCTGATTCATCCTATGATGTGAATGGGTTAACTGTTTCACATACACCCTTTTTCTGCCCAGTTCGATTCCCAACTGTCTAAAAAACCTGAAACACCTCAGCTCTTTTGGCTGTACCAGCTATCATTAAGTGTATGATGAAAAATAAAAATATAAGTAAAAATGTAGGGGAAAACTATAAACCTTGTTTTTTATACTTACTGATAACTGATGATCAAGGAGTACTAGTCTCTAAACAAAGAAAAGCAAGTAGCCAAATCAACTATATAAGAGTGAAGCTATTTGAATTTTAGAATTTAATTTATGAGGTTCTAATAACTAAAATAAAATTATAATTAAATATTTTTTGTAATTGTGCTCATGAGATACTTCCTTTCCTCAGGGTGTCATGCTTGGTGCGGATCCCTCTTCTCCTCTTACCTTACTGAGTGGTACCTTCCGTTCCTTTCTATTCCCTTTTTGTATTCTCAGTCCAGTTGTTCGCTTTGAAATACAAGCACAACGAACACAAGGTTTTGGCGGCTGGACTTTACTACTACTACAAAGGTTGTCCAAAAAGTAATGCAACAATTGATTTTTTAAGCGAACGAAAAAAGCTATCAAGTTTTTGTTTACGGATTTGTGTTGACGGTGTAAATACCGATGGAATGAGACCTTGTTGAGCTCATTTGGTCAAAAATTGACCAAAATACAGAGTTTCTCTCGCGGCGTGTTGCGTAGCCGCCTCCAGGATTTTAGGTTACTTTTTGCAGTGTGTAAAAAGTCAGCATTAAGTTTGATCTTGTACGAATTGCACTCGAGATAAAGATGGCAATGCCCAAACAGTCATCCTTGTACACTTCTTTCATTTCTTTATACGTATCTGCTACCGACAAACCATGCCGAAAAAAATATCGGATAACATAATGTTGCTCTTCTTTTAACGCTGCGTTTGCACTCAACATCGCGATAAAGACAGAAAAATTAACCACGTGACAGACTGACCGACTCTCTGCCCTAGTCTGAATTTGCATAAGTTTGAACTTGCAATAGTATCTCCCATGTTTCGATGGTAATCGCTTCACACCTAGGCCTAGGCAAGCACTCCCTCTATGTTGCCAACTTTATCTCGAGTGCAATTGGTACAAGATCAAACTTAATGCCGACTTATTACGTACTGCAAAAAGTACTCCAAAATCCTGGAGGCGGTTATGCAACACGCCTCGGGAGAAGCTCTGTATTTTGGTCAATTTTTGACCAAATGAGCTCAACAAAGTCTCATTTTGTCTGTATTTACGCCGACAACACAAATCCGTGAACAAAAACTTGATAGCTTTTTTCGCTCGCTCAAAAAATCAATCATTGCATCACTTTTTGGACAACCTTTGTACTACTACAATTTTGCTGTTATAATAAATTGTTTTCACCAAAAAAAAAAAAAAAAAAAAAAAAAAAAAAAAAAAGGCAATTTTTCATCGCTGAAATACTTATGATATCTGTTGCGGTCAAGTCTCTGGTGTATTTTGATTTTACCTCTTAAAATCGAAGTGTCCATTCAATTTCTCGCCAAAATAAGGATGATATCAACACAGCGATCAAGTCACTTTAGGTGCGTGTTGTCTCCTAAAATTAGCCTGACACATATGTACAGCTAAAATCCCTTCAATAATATTGATGCAACTGCACCAGCTTTACTTACTTTTGATTACTTGCCGCATGTATTGACTTTGATTAGCGGTCAATTAGGCTTGCTAAAAAGAATACTGCTTCTGGCACCAGTTCACGCCGATATTTTATAGGGCAGACGAGGTTCATGGCTCCTTTGACTCCGGGTGTTTTGGCCGAGAAAATTTTCTACAAAAATTTTTTAAGAAAAAAAAAAGACTGAGCCGGCATTTTTTACTCCCATTTTCTTGAACCGCTGGTCGGAGGTTGAAATTGACACTATATTGGGGCGTACAATTGAATGAGGATTTACAAGAGCTAATACCTTTGGAAATGCCCACTTATCAGATGTCTCCTCTTTCTATCCACGGTGAATTTTTTATGTAAAGGGCTCAAAGCTTAGTAAGGAACATATTTTGAGTCATAGATGAGCTCATCTTTAAAACTATTCACCATCAGTGGTTTTGAAAGTTAAAACTTAGGAAAAGAAGAAAAATACGTTCTCCTTTAGGAGACGGTTTATTTCTTATTCTTTTCTGATTTTTATTGGTCGGCTGGGAAATTATGTTTTTCTTTTTGAATGGAGCAGGTGAAAAGAGGATACTTTCTACAAGGCAGCAAAAAAATGCCGGCTCAAGTCTTTTTTTTTTCTTAAAAAATTTTTGTAGAAAATTTTCTCGGCCAAAACACCCGGAGTCAAAGGAGCCATGAACCTCGTCTGCCCTATAAAATATCGGCGTGAACTGGTGCCAGAAGCAGTATTCTTTTTAGCAAGCCTAATTGACCGCTAATCAAAGTCAATACATGCGGCAAGTAATCAAAAGTAAGTAAAGCTGGTGCAGTTGCATCAATATTATTGAAGGGATTTTAGCTGTACATATGTGTCAGGCTAATTTTAGGAGACAACACGCACCTAAAGTGACTTGATCGCTGTGTTGATATCATCCTTATTTTGGCGAGAAATTGAATGGACACTTCGATTTTAAGAGGTAAAATCAAAATACACCAGAGACTTGACCGCAACAGATATCATAAGTATTTCAGCGATGAAAAATTGCCTTTTTTTTTTTTTTTTTTTTTTTTTTTTTTTTTTTTTTTTTGGTGAAAACAATTAGTGTTAAGACTTGACGGCGGTTTTTCCTTAAACCCATGGGGTTTTGGGTTTTTAAGGTCATATCAAAGATTTTTCTGATATCACGCCATGATTTTTGAAGAGGATTTAGATCCATGTGGACCTTGATGAGGCCTTGCCTCTGATCGATCGAGACACATCTAGCGGACAATGTATGGTGTATCCAGGGACCAACATTTTGGTCTCCATACGAAAAAGCAAGATTGCAATTTGACCGCCCTTCAAAATTGTGAAATTGAAGACTGTTTTATATGCTTGTACCCACTGATTTTGCCGCCTTTGGAAATACATTGCTAGAGATAACCCTTTTTTTTCATTTATTGCTTGTTCATCCTAATATTGCCGCTCGAGGAAAGGGAACACCCCCCCCCCTCTTGGCGCACCACTGCAACCAGTGGCGTAATCTTAGGGGGGGCATCGCCTTTTTGCCCCTCCAATATTTGAGAAGGGGGGGCAAAGTATCATTCCCCCCCCCCCCAAATAATTTGATGAAAAAAAGGAGGGAGAAAAGAAAAGACGAAAAAATACGCAAAAATAAAGAAAGAAAGGAATAATTACAGGAACCACGAAGCAAAAAATGGCAAGAATAAGTGACTCTATTTTACCCTGCGATACTGCGCCTGAAGTAAATCTAAAGTGAAAAAATCCTCTGTTGTCAATGAAATAAAGAAAATATACATTGTCTACTAACTTCTGTTCTGTGGGTTGGTTATTTTTGAAAGATTCAATTGCTTAAAATATAGTCTAAGAGAACCTTAATGTTCAAATTTTTTCCCGGGGGAAAAACCCCCTGATCCCCTATTACTGGAAAGTCCCCCCCCAGATTCCCTAAAGTATTGGACTGTATTTGCTACCCTCTCCCCTCAAAAATAATCTCTTTTACGCCACTGAGCGGAACATTACATTTACTGCAGTTTCAAATTTCCTGAAGACTTCTAACCTTGAGGAATAGTTTTTCAAAGCCTAGAAATATCAGCTTCATCAATAAGCTGAAAGTCTAAACTAAAAACTTCCCTTTTTGCCTGAGAAATGAAGAAAATAAACGTAAAATCTATTTTTAATTTCTTTTTTTTAAATTTGGTGGCATTTTTATCCGATAACATTGCTTAAAATATCGTCTGAGAGAGCCTGAATTTTCTAATTTGTCCGGGGGTCCTCCCCACTGGGGGTGTCCCCCAGACCCCCCCCCCCTCTTGTGCATCTCTCAAAAGTTGGTTTGCCCCCCCCCCCCCCCCCCAATAAAAATCCCAAGTTTACGCCACTGACTGCAACGCCCCCAAGTTGCCTCAAAAGCACGTCCTGGAATACCTCACTGTACCATAATTTTATTGTGAGGCAGGTAAAATGGACAACATTAAAAACTCTACAAGAGTGAAGCGTGTACACTGTACAGTGACTAGATAAACTACAGTGTGGTCATTTTGGTCGTGTTGCTGAATTGTTTACGCACCCAAGCGGCCTCGTCCGCTCATATAAGAACGCCTGTAAAATACCTGATTTTCAAAAAATAAGAACGATCGGATGTGAGCGGAGAGGAGTTCAGAGAATATAAACAAACTGGCCGCTGACGGCTGACGGCCGAGACCAACGACCCGAGACGAAAGGCTCCCCTACATTCAGTGATTATGGCACAATAAGGGCTAAAAATGGAGTTTAAAGCTCAGTTTCTAACACATGTCTATCAATGTTTTCTCATGTTATTGACAATTTTTGATGTGCACATTAATAATTTTTTTTTTTTTTTTTATCCTAAACCGGTAAATCATGACACTATTGTCAAAATTTATTGTAAGAAATAAATGTGTAAAGAGTCAAAAGTAAGAAGGAAATAATAAAAAAGGCACGACTGAAAGTGCAAAATGATAACTCACCCCGGGGGTCGAACCCGGGTCGCGGCATTGTGAAGCGAGCACCGTTGCACTGCGCTACGAATGACGCATACTGTTCCTGGCCGCTTTCATAGTACATATACAGGCGATACGCGTTCGCCTCGCTCAATCCCAAGCGGACTCGGAGTGGCTGGAATCGGCGCGGCGGAGAGCTGAGAGACGGTTACTTTTCGTCTTTCAACTAAAGTTTCAGCCTAATGCTTGAATAAAATGGATTGAAACTTATGAAAGTATCATCACCAAAGCATTCTGAATCCGTCTATATCAGGTTATATGGGGTTTTTCTTTGGCGTTTAACCGCTAGGTTGAGTAGTTAGGATGAAAACGTGATGATTTGATGGTCATGACCGTTTTTGACTTTTGATCGCAGTTTTTTTAAGATTTGAAATTTACAAGGCCATCAATCCAAAAAAGGCCGACGTCATTCCTTAGATCGTTGAGGGCCCGTTCCAGCCATATAAGGGTTTATAGGGTTCTGAGGTCTCGTAAAGGCGGAAATCTACCGAAATCATGCCAAAACCCCGCTGAGGGCCATTTTCAAGATGTTTGTTGTAAGTATAAGGGGTCCGCGCTAGCTACCGTTCTGCATTAAGACTTGACGGTGGGGCTATCGCCCCTTATAATATTTTTTCGGTGATATGTGGTTGCGCTTGTTTTTAAGAGCAGCCGCGTTTGTAAGGATGCCTGCGCCTCAAAGCGTCCTGTTTGTAAAAGGCTCGTATATCTTAGAGTCCCTTGATGGAAATATTGTATAGGGAGTACCGACACGAGCTCAACGAGTTGTGATTGGTCGTTGGTTTTAGGCTCTCAAGGAGTCGAGCAGGAGTCGACGACATCGAAGGCTCCACACGAAAGGAGTCGATTCGTAGAGGAACGTATGGGAACGGACCGGAATGCCGGCAAATCCGCCAGTCCACCACTGGTCCATTGTCGAACTTAACCTTCGAATGCGTTCACGCGGTCGACAAAATCGATTCCTGTCAAAATGCATAAAGCGTCGTGTCGGTACTCCCTATACAATATTTCCATCAAGGGACTCTAGTATATCTGAAGCACTTTAGGGAGTAAGAAAATTAAGCTACCCAATTCTCTGATAATCATTCCCTCTTTTTTAAATCAATCATAAGACTCATTGTAAACTTTTTCTTTCTTTCTTTCTCTCTCCTGCAGCTTCGTCAAGAAACACTTGGCGAACTTCAGAAAAAGTACAAGAAAGTGTCGTCTGATGAAGCTGAACCGCACTGGAATGAGCAGTATGAATCCTCAGAAAATACTTGCTCGCATGCTTACTGGTAATGTTTTTTTATTCCCTTTGTCTATTTTACATCTTTTACATCTTTTTTTTATTTCAGTCTTTAGGAGTCTTCCTTCCTCCCATGCTAATTAATTTTGAGTCGCCCAGATTTGATTTTAGTTGGTTTCTTTTTTTCGTCATACTTTAACAGAAATTAAACATGGACAAAAAGTCAAAGTGGGTAACATTTTCAGAGCATTGACCATTGAGGCAATAGTTAAACAAAAATGCAAGCCATAATATTTAAACAAAAATGCAAGCCATAATATTTATTAGAAATTATTTGTTTTCTAGAAATTCATTCATAAAATAAAAAAAATCATGTATAAAGAATATTTTCACATTTTTGTTGAATTCCATTATTGATTTCCATTTCTGTAAGGAGGGAGGTAGCTTCAATTCTAATGTTCATTATTTTCAATCTGTCATATTTTGACTGTAATTTGTCGAAATTTTAGCTTTTTATCTTTAAAAAAATGGTTTGGGGTGAAATCCCCCCCCCCCTTAGGCACACAAGGGTGAAGTAACTGGTTGAGAAACCGAAGAACAATTATTGAATTTATTGAATCTTATCAAGAAAGAAATTACCACAATCTTCAGCAGATCAAGACTTATTATTTCCAAATGGCAAGCGTCAAATGAATGTATGGTGAACTGTTTTGAGTCTCTTCGCCAAAAATGTTGTGAAGTGCACCAAACCTATTTTTATCCTAACCAAGTTGTAGCCAACCCCTTTTTGTTCATCTTATTTTCAACAAAATACTGCACTGCAGGTAGACCTTCGTTATTCAGGGTGTTCCGCACTGTGGCGGTATCCCGGTGTGTCTTTCCGCATCCTTTTCCCGTCTTACATGTTCAGGCCTGTCGTTCGCTCTGAAATATGGGCATAAGAGCTACCTCCGAAAGCTAGGGCGACAGAACCTTATCTATCTATCTTATTTTCAACAAAATACTAACCGTTTTATTTATAATTTCAGGCGCGGTAACTGTAAAGTTGTCACTTTAGGTGCTGAGTGTGAAGTAGGTCTTCGCAGAAGAACGTATAACGTTTTGTCTGGATCTGTGTTAAGTGTGTGGAGTCGAGTAGAAAAAGTTTTAACAACTCGCATTGGAGCTAACGTCAAAATGCAAGTCATCCGACTTAGAACTAGTGAAGGAAATAAAATTGTCGGTAAGTTTCTTATTCTGACTATTTTTTAATTAATACTCCCTCCTTCTCCTCAGTTTACTTATTTTTTTCTGCTTCAAGTCTTAAAGGTCAACGATTCACTTTTTAATTTTATATTGATGGGAATTTGCATGAACCTCTTGGGAATGAAAGGTCTTCAGTAAATTAAAATGAATCAGTTCCAAACTTTGATCTTGACAATGTTTTGCTCTTTCATTAAATGATGCTCTAGTGTAATGCTGTGTCCATTAAATATTGCTAAAATTCACACTGTAACTTTATGTTTGGTTACTTTGCCACAATGCACTATTTTACTGTCATTAGACTGTTTTAGTAGAGGGACATATTGCATCGATTCCAGTCCGTGGAGCTCTAGTTCCAAACAAACTCTAATTCAATGTACAGTAAAAGCTCGATGTGTCGGATCGTCTTCGGACCGCGGCTTTTATCCGACTTAACGAAAGTCCGACTCATGAAAATTACGTCTGAATCGGATTTTCCCCAAAAAATTCGACTCAGCGCGAAGTTTCCCGATAAAACCAGTATTTTCTTGGCGATTTCGTACTCACCACTTGTGTCAGCGATTCGGATGTGGGAAAAGAGGTTTTGCCGCTTAACTAAACAAACTCCCTTATCAATTTTACCGCGAAGCAACACAGATTCTTCGTTGCGACACGATGACTGCCGCCTGCCGCTGATCCGGCGCCACGAGCACGACAGCGGCTCGCGGCTGAATCTGGCTGGCGCTGGAGGTCTAATCGGACCACTCTCGTCTCAATAGCAGCATCTAGTATGAAGGAGAGGGGGCAGGTATCACACCGACGCAAGAGATTTTCTCGTGTCGTTGATGAATCATGTCTTCTGAACTCTGCATTGTTTTTGTTTACTTTTCACCGACTCCTCACCCCTCCCCCTTTTTCTTCTCCTAAGTGTGCCGTGTCGCGCCAAGACTTCGGTGTCGCGTGCCGTTCTCCCTTTATTCCCGATCAGTTTCCTCATCTTGTCACCCTGTCGTATATCGTCTTCCGTTTCCGACTTCATGTAGCACAATGATGCCACCATGGCAACACTGGGCCCAAAAAAGTCGGTCGTTTCCGGGACCAAGGACTTCTTATACTACTTATCAGAAGTCTTTTACGTCCGGTTCTTGCGAAGGGTGTACGAGGAGTACTTACAACCTCAATGTTGAGCGAACGTTTGCCGACCGTGCGTTTTACATTGCACGTACCTCTTGCTTAGCGACTTAGCGAGGGCTCAACATTTTTTTGACGCTGTGGCATGGACTCATGGAGTCGTCTTTGATTAAATGCCGATCGTATTGGAAACTCTCCTCGGGGTCGTTGCAGTGGTATCACGACGCATCACTCACTACCGCGCCGCCGCGAAGTCGGCGTGTGGTAGAGATGAAAGGTGGGTCGGCTGGTTTGATTTATGACATAAACACGCACACAAAAACTTGAACTCGGCAATCTGTTCTTGGACTTTCTTTTATTCGTTGATCTGCAATTTTGTCCGACTCAACAAGAAAAAAGTCATCGCGGGACGGGAAAAAAATCCGAGACAAGCGAAATTCCGACTCTGAAAAATCCGACTTATGCCGACGTTTTTTACATTGGTCTTATGGGGCAATTCAAGGGACCGGGAAAAAAATCCGACTCAGCGAAAAATCCGAGTAACTGAGCGTCCGACACAGCGAGCTTTTACTGTATTATCCCCGTAAGAGCATTTTTCAATGGAAATTTTGGCTGTTAATTTAAACAATTCATGCGACCTTTTTGCGATTATGAATTCTACGTCCTGAAAAATTCTAGGTTCCACGGCTAAAACTGCTGAAATCGAGATATCACAGATTAAACAATGCAATTGGAGGTTGGAATCACCCAAATTCTTGCCAGATTCCCGCCCATTCCACAACAACAACAAAAATAATTGGGTGACTTCAACCTTCAAATGCATCATCTAATCTGTAATATCTTGTTGATTTCAGTACGAGGCATAGGTAAGCATTTTTAAGGATGGAAAATTCATAGTCGCAAAAAGGTCGCATTCATTATTTTATTTAATAGCCTCAATTTCCATTCAAGAATGCGCTTATGGGGAAAATACATTGAATAAGAGTTTGTTTGGAAGCAGAGATCCCCGGATGGCAATTGATATGATATACCGCTCTGCTGAAACGCCTGATAATTCGCTTACAATGCCTGGAAGTACTCGAATTTTAAGGTCGGCGTAAGGTTGACGTAATCATTCAAGCAGTTGTTCTTGTCCTTGTACCCAGCACTGATTGTAAGCAACTTCTAATTTAACGTCTACGCCAATAATTTGATTCTTTGTGATAAATTATAAATAATTTAACGTCTACGCCAATAATTTGATTCTTTGTGATAAATTATAAATAATTTAACGTCTACGCCAATAATTTGATTCTTTGTGATAAATTATAAATTAATAAAGTTTGTTTTTTTTACTTTTGTCTAGGTACTCTCATACCAAAAAGTTGTGTGGAGCTGTTGCGCAAAGATCTTTCCCAAGATGCTGAGAAAACATCCGAAGAAACATTCTAGGTGTCAGTCTAAGCCTCCTTACTCAAAATAAAATCACTGTAAGATGTGGTTTGTTTAATTTGACTCCCAGTGAACTTTTTCTTATAGAGAATACTGTTCTGTTTCTCTTTTTTCTCTTTCCTTTTAAATTTTTTTCTAGTTCTTACTCTTCTCTCTTCCATTTGAAACCGTCTCTAGATGAAGGGCCCACAGAATAACGGTGGTGCTCCTCCCAAAAAATCAGAATTGTGATTGAATAGAGACTTTGGTCCTAAAAGCGCACCTTCTGTTTTATGGGCCCTTTTTCCGGAGGCGGCCTCATTTATTTTTTATGGTCGCTCTTAGTACCCGCTCACCCGCCACCTTTTTCTTTAATTGCAATTAATGTGTGAATACAACCGACTGCTTTCATACAAAGTTAAAGCTGTAATATTGTATTTTTAGATAAGTGAATTAGTTTGTAAGCAGACTTAATGTCTTTGGTGTCAGTTTTTAATTATCTGATTTTCTGACAACCCATCCTCCTACTCTCCCCCCTCCCCCCATTTGTTTCTATTTATTCTCATTGGTACTCATCCCCCCCCCCCCCTTCCTTATTAAACTGTGATCAAATACTTTGATATCAATTATCGGCCAGTTTCAAAAGAATGGTGGTTCATTGTGACCTCTTCAAAAGCTTTTCATCCAGAGCAAATTCCACTGTATTTATTTTTAATACAGCAACATAATATTTTTCATTCTCTACTTGGAAAAATAGACTCATGTTTGTTTAATTCCTTCAATAGCAATGTTAGAAAAAAGAAGTATTCAATATTTTTCCCTTCTGAGAAACTTTTCAATTTAAAACACCAATGTTCTGGCTCATTAAACATCCCCTATTTTTGCATCTACATATAACGTAGGTACTTGGTCATGCTGCAATGGATTTTGGATGCAAATTTGCGGTCTAAATCGAACTATACCTACTACAATATCAGCCAAGTTATTTCTTTATTAGTTTTTCCTTGTCTAGTTTTCAGGACTTGATCTTGTCTTGCTCAGTTGAGAATTGGTAACGTTCGATTAGCATGCCTTTGTAAGGGCTCTGTGGAAGGAGGTAACAATAAGAACTTTTTATCAAGAAGAAGGAAGATATATTTTGACTTTTCCAGTTGAAATTACGAGTCATAGTCAGGGTTGTGAGAAAGATAAAAATAATATCACTGGAAATCCTCTTGAGAAGGAATGGACCAATTCCTCCTATTGGAATAACAATGGCATCATTTCTACGTACAGTTTATCAATCGCAGTACTATTTTGGCTCTTGTTGGACCTTACTTGTGGAATCACCGCTCATCTTACTTAATCTCAAACAAATTTCAGTGGGCATTTTACTGTCTGTCCTCAGAAACAGAAGAACCGCTTGTTTTTCTGACTAGAACATGTTTTTCAGTTGAGCGAGACATGATCAAGTGAAGCTAGACAAGCACAGATCGATGAAGAAAGAACTTTTTGAAGGTATAGTCCTAGTCACAAATGAACTTTGATCGGAGAGTTGCATTGGGAAACCATCTCAGCATTGCCTACGTATGTATCTATAAGAGAACTTTACTTATTCAGTACTAGTGAATGAAACAGTTCATTTGATAAGAAGAGGGTCAGGGCCCGTTTCTTCCATTGCAACTTGAAACAGTTTACATCATTACTAGTTAATGCATCTCCTTATTATCTACGCCGTTTGCATTGATTCTTGTATCATAAATTGTATGTACTTAGGTTATATTTTAAAGATAATTTTCATGTAGGATTGTCATTATTAACATTGTCTTCTCCAAAGAAGCTATCACAATGTAAGGTATTTTCACCAACTTTCTCAGAAGTATTTGTTTCAGTTATTTTCTAAGCATTTATTTTTTCCCAAGTCCCTCCTGTCGTATTCAAAGCTGCTCCAGCAGGAAGTTACTTTGGTTTCCCCGTGTGAGAAATTACTGTTATGATGAATTGCTGTTGCCTCTAAAATATTTCTTTCAAATTTATTGGCTTCGTTATTTAAATCAGAAGTTTTTTCCTTGCAACAATTGTCCTCCAATTTTCTGCCCCCAAATCCTCATGAAAGATTTTATCGCTGGGCTTTCGATTTTTGATCAAGTGTAACGTGAATTTCTATGACAATAAGTAGAGAAAAATGAAAAAATCACCCGTTTTGTTATGTCAGGGTCAGTAGCATCTAAATAGTTCAGAAGTGAACTCAATTCTTACTCATGCCATACTTGATATCACTTGGATTGTTGCTGTAGAGGGACTGTCTAATTTGATTTCTTGTGACCTTTGCAATCTAGTTAAGGAGACAGATCCTTTGCTACATTGATAAACCAATCTGCAAGACTGTCAATGAGAGGTGCTCTTAGTCAAAAATTTTAAAACTTGGCTGTTGCTATGGTAACCATCGTTAAAGTGCCCGTAATATGAAGGCTATTCATTGAATGGCTTTAAAATACGGGCTTTTTAACGACGGTTGCCATAGCAACAGCCAAGTTCTACAACTTTTGACCGATAGATTCATTCACAAACAGTCTTAACGATCAGTTTATTGATGAAGGAAGTGATCAGCTCCCTGATGAGTTTCCTCTTATCCCCTCCTTCCTCCCTCCTGAGAGACAGAATACTTCAAACTGATATTGAAAATTGGAAGTTTTTGAGGAATTCTCATTTGATGATCAGCAGCCCTTGGTTTTGGCATCTTTCATGGTTTCTCTGCATTATTTTCAAGAACAAATTTACTCCACTTCAACGTGTAACTTGTCCTTACGTTTATTATTCTCTCTGCCCCCCCTCCCCTGAATTTTATTTTATGACATTTCATCCAATCAAAGGGATGATTGGAAACCTAAGTATTTTCATCAAATTGAGTTGATGATTGGACTCTATGCCTCGTACTTACGGGGGCTATTCAGATGCGATCAAATATACACCAAGAGCAGAGTTCGGCCGGAAAATTTCACGTTTTGAAAAATACAAAATTTCCCGTGAAATTTCAATGAAATTTCAAAAGGTCTTTTAAATTTAAAAAAAAAATGAAATTTTCTGTCTTTGACTCTTCTCGATTAAAAATTCACGCTTTAAGAGATTCACGCTCGAGAAGAGTCAAAGACAGAAAATTTCATTTTTTTTGAAATTTAAGAGACCTTTTGAAATTTCATTGAAATTTCACGGAAAATTTTGTATTTTTCAAAACGTGAAATTTCCCGGCCGAACTGACCAAGAGTCGACGTTTTACTTTTCGGACTCAATGTTTCACGATCCCCCTTTGGCATTGGATCACATGTTTTATTTTTTTCCCCGAGAAGGGAAAGTTGAAAGTAGGAATAAATTAATTTTTAATTTAATTGAATGCACTGATAGAACAATTATTTGACCATCACTTCTTTTTACTTTACACTGGTCAGTGGAAATAATCATCATCATCATTAACATTTTATCTATGGAGTAAATTGCCACCATATTCTCATTATGAGTTAACTTCCCTCACTCTCCTAACTTTTTGAATGCTATTTTTTTTAATCATTATCATTATTTTTATTTATAATAAGTAAACAATTTTGTATATAGGATTTGTAAATGAACTAGTAATACATATAGTAATTTAAACATTTTCTAATTTTTAATTCTGCAAAAATTCTAGTTTAGTCACTTTCTTTTTTGTGACAAGTTTATTCATTCTTATACGAGCATTGTCAAGTTTTTTTTTCTCCCCCCCCCCTCTCTCTCTCTTTCTCTCTCACTATGTTGTTTTGGAAAAAAAAAAGAGACAGTAACTATTCCCATTAATTTGTTCCTTGTAATCTCTTATACACCTAGCATTAGTTTGTCTGTTCTTTCACCCTCTTTCATGGTGTAAAAACAGAAGAAAAAAATTAGTGTTAGTCTTCTCCTAAGTTTATTAATTTTTTTGTAAAATTAGTTTAGCTCTGAATAATTTTCAAAATGCAAACGCTTCTCATGTTATTTTTGGGTTCTTTTTATTCTTTCCATTCTTTTCATTCTCGCACGCACGCGCGCGCATTTAATCTTTATGGCGAGGCCTACAATCAGCCGTCTCTGAGTGAGGCAGGTAGTGTTGCCACTCATTACGACAATAAAATGACTCATTGACAAACATTTGTTGAGATTCGTGGTGTTCCCACTTAGTTTGAGGATTTTTTTCTGAGTCATGACCCAACTTTATTCCGTGAAAATTTCCCATTTATTTCATAAAATTTTCATATCACTTTTTCATCAGTTTGCAGGGGAGTTTACGGTGATTTCAGGCAAAAATTTTCCAGTTACTCATCTGATAGATAGCGCCACCATTCGCTGTTGGAAAAGTCATGTTTTTGGCTTTTTAAACTGAAACCAAAAAAAAAACGCAAAATCCAATTTTGTCAGCACCTGCAAAACTTTTTCATGAGTACTTGTGTGCTCTTGAGATATCTCCTTTCCTCAGGGTGTCACGCTTTGTGCCGTATCCCTCTTGTCCTCTTGTCTATTTCCTCACAGTGAGGTAGGTACCTTGGTTAGGTATCTCCCTTCCTTCCTATTCCCTTTTTGTATTCTCAGTCCAGTCGTTCGCTTTGAAATACAAGCATAACGAACACAAGGTTTCGGGCGGCTGGACTTTACTACTTCTAACTACTTTTTTGAGCCCAAAACGAGCAAAATTGGTTTAGAATTAAAGCTGTAAATTATGAAATACATTTTGTCATAAGCTTATTCAGTGAGAGTGAGTGATAATATGTCTAACTGCCTCACTCGCACTCATTGAGGCTTATGGGAATTTTATTATTTTTTCTTAATCCTGGCTTTATTTTTGAGTGTTTCAGCTTGAAACTTTGAGGGCATTTTCCTGAAGTATGCGCGTAGTTGCTGATGTTCCTCAAATTTGTGCTTTTCGTGCAAGTCCGTCAATTTCATAAAAAAAATTTGACTTCTCGAGTAGCGCGACGTGATGTCCACGGTTCAAACTAATCGACCCTGGAATCATCTTAAATGAGTTTTTAGGAAGAAAGAAAAGATAAACAGGTCAGCAAGTGAAATTCAATAGGCATAGGTTGACCCTATGATGGAGGAGGGGGGAGAGGGAAAACAGATGAAAGCTTAGATTTTTGCCTTGGTACCAACTTTATTCTGAGAGCCTGCTATAAAGAAGAGCTGTGAAATTGATCTTGGAATTTTCTATAGATAACCCAAATTTTTTTTTAGCCTAAGAGACGAAAGATTGCTGCAATTTTTTTTTGCGCTGGAATCGTAGGGATCACTCCTACACGATTTCCCCGATACTATGTATTTCTACACAGGTTGTACAGTCGACGAATTTAAAAATGTTGAACGACACCTTAGATTTTGGCTCAGGTAGGCCACCTATAGTGTTCAATTTCATTGGGATAAGTATTGCAGGTAGACTACCTCAACCAAAATCTAAGACATCATCAGACATTTTTTAATTCGTTGACTGCACATCTGTGTAGCAATAGTTTCTGAAAAATTGAGATCCTTATGATTTCAGCAAGGAAATTAACTGCACCAATTTTTCATCTCTTAGGTCTAAAAAAAATTCTAGGCAATCTTTAGAAAATATACCTTGGAAAATATTAAGATCAATTTTACAGCTTTTGTGGCAGGCAGTCAGAGTAAAGCTGGTGGCTTCTACTAAGAAGAAAGAGATGAGCAAGCACAAATTGTAAAAATATTAAAAAGAGAGATGGATTTTTTAGAAAAGCTGATTCATGAATTAATTGAGACCAATTGAGGTTCTGAGTCAAGGAAGGGAACTTACGCAGCGGTTACCTGCCTTGTAAATAGCATTTTCATTGATTTCCTTTACCAAAGTCTTTGCCAGTGCAGATTACCATTTTCCACCTCTACTAATGCATTGTACCCACAGCTCACCTGTTTTTCGCTAAGTTCTGCAGCAGTTCTTAGATGATTCCAGACGACACTTTTCCAAAGTTCAATTCGATGAGAAGCCTCACCAGTCTATTTTGGGAAACAATGTGTTTTTGGCATTTTAAATTGAAAAGAAAGAAATAACGCAAAATCTGAGACCGTTGATGCTCCTGCATGATTTGTTATGGATTTTTTGCCCCAAGAGAGCAAAATTGAGCAAGTTGAGAGTTTATAAAATTCATTTCGCCATAAGTTTAGTGAGTGCGAGTGATACTATGTCTATATCTGCCTCACTCGCACTCATTGGGACTAATGAAAATTGTTGTATTTCTTATACATAAATCCCTGAGTTTATTTCTGAGTGTATCTCAGCTTGTAACTTTCAGGGTATTCTCCTGAAGCATTCTTGCAGGTGCTAACGTTCCTAAAATTTGAACTTTTTTCACTTGGTGTCCATGGTTCTAACTAATCAACCCTGGAATCATCTTAAAGAGAGGTTTTCTGTGTTATGATGCTTCTCACCACCACTAAATTCTAGCTCCTCAGACTTGGTTTGAAAAACGATGCTCCTGATGGCATTATCAACTCAATGACCATTCAGTTACATCTGATCCGATGGGATCTCATCAACTCTAAATGGTCGCAATCAATGCCTCATGGCATAGACATAGAATAGTAAAAAATCAGAATGGAACTCCCGTAAGAGCCAATAGTAACATCACTTCCGTCTCTTTCAGTGACTTTTCAAGATGGCGGACTTATCTCTGTCTTTCACATTGCTTTGAATGGGAATAGTTTGGAACATCTTAGATGGAAGACTAGAAAGTAGTGCTTCAAAATGAACCGAAGTCTCCATGCTGGTTGTAGTATTTGTGCCCAGGGTGCATAATGGTTGTCTAGGATAAAACGTGTTAGCCTGATTCTATAACACAAGGGGCCTTTTCCCCAAAGTTTCAAGCAAAAATAATAGCTTGGGAGCACACAGAGGGTACCTACCTAATAAAAATTATGGTTCGGCCAAATCTTTCCTAGCTTCCAAACAGGAGCTCGAAGTATGAGAAAAGGCAGTGTAAGAGAAAATAGCACCCAAATGAAACAAAGGTGAAAAAACTGTTATTATTAATATGTACTTACATTGTTGATAAAAATATAAGCTCACAATGGTCTGCACACTTTCATAGCACAATCAGTAAAGATACCGGAGTTTTTCTCTCCAACCCTGAATTGAGGCGTTGGCTGCAAAAACAGCACATACGGAAAGATTTTGAGAAAGCGCATTTAACATTTTTATTTGTCAATAACGCTATTAACCATTGATATTATTAGGTAATGTGTGTAATTTTCGTAGTTTTATGCTTTGAGCCTTCTTTGAACAGAATCCAAAGACAAATTTTCAAAAAAATTTGGTTTGGGTTAATCTACGGTCAATTTAAAAAGTGAGTTGTGTGCGGTTTTTGCACCCTACAATTAAATCAACGCAAATTTAATAGGATTGGACGGTTAAATGAAAGAATTAAAATTTTTTTGCCACAATTTATTGAACTATAAAAAATTAAAGTAAAATAACTTCTCAAAATGAAACAGAAAAGTAAAAAGAAATAATAAATTGGGTATCTTTAGCTCAATTGAATTTAAAGCAAAATAACTTCTCAAAATGCCGCAAAAAGTAATAACTAAACAATGATTCAGGTCTCTTTGGCTAAATTAGTAGTAATAATTGGATTGGGGGCCAGGCGTGCATTCACAGTGGGGTTTTTTCATTGCCACTGTAGGAACGCGCATTTACACAGATACAACTCCAAATTACACGTGATTTTTTCTTTGCATACTTTCGCCTTTATTTTAGAACCAATTTGGCCCGTTTATGGCTCAAAAAATCAAGCAAAAAATTAAGCAGGTGCTGACATTCCGATTTTTCGTCTCTTATTCGTGTGTTCAGAGAAAACAGCCGAAAACCGTCAAAAAACGGCTATTTTCGGAACCAGCGACAAGTAACGCCATCTATCGGATTAAAATTTTCGGGAGTTTGCCATAGAATCACCTTAAGGTGATTCCAGGCGAAACTTTTCCAGATTTCAATCCGATGGATAGCGCCACTAGTCGCTTTTCGGTACAGTGACTGGATAAACCACAGTGCGGCCATTTGCCCTCCACCCCGCAATAGCGCACCCACTTTAGCACGGGCAGCATGGGGAGTATGGTTGTTCCTGGGTTTCGGAATGAAATTTTCTCTACCCCCTGTCTGAAAAAAGTCATTAATGCTTTATGTAGGGGAAGTGTGGGTGGGTTGGGACACCGGGAGGGTTGGGACATTGCGTTTTTCTCAGTTTAGGTTGGCACTACCAACTTCATCCTGGGATGTAAAACTCTACTAGTGAGGCCACACTGCCAAACGGAGTTTGGAGGCAATATCACCTATATTCTTCCCGCTAGGTCATTTTTGTTGTTTTGACCTATACTAATTTTTTTTCTGGCATTTTCAAATTCTTTAAACTTTTTGCTTTGTATTTATTTAAACTTCTTACAATTGGGGGGCCGAAAACAGTATATGTTTAGGTGAAACTTCCCGCAGTTGCAATCTTCATAACCTAACCTCACTTTTTGGTATTGTTGTTTGTTCACATTTTGTCGTTCTGGGAGGGTTGGGACATCGGTCTCAGGGAGGGTTGGGACACATTTCCAAAGTGCTTCTCAAACACAAAAAACTGAAAAACTTTGAAAACTGTGGAAACTTTTCAGTACCATCATATTTAAGGTCCTAAATTCATTAGATTAGTAATTTTAACTATTCTTTTAATTTTTCTAATTTTTTTTTTAACTTTAAAACTGATTTTTTAATTAATAATTTTTTCCGTAGCTGCTAGCGCCATATTTCTAACCGCGGAGGCAGTTTTTATCAATTATTTAATTTTTTTCTACCATTTTTTGTATTCTGTGAAACCTTTTTACGTTCTGGAAGTGTTTTTTTTTTTAATTAAAGTTGTTTAAAACATTAAAACATTGATAAAATCATTCCATGTCCCAACCCTCACTGAGCCCTGTCCCAACCCATACAGGGTAGTTAGGGATGGGACACTCTTTGAATTTTTAAATAAATTGCTCTAAAAAATTTAGTTTTTAATATTTTTTCTCCAAATCAAGGCAAAACATTTTTATTGTCAGTCTGAATAATCTCCAATAGCAACTTTTGAAGAAAAAAAAAATTAAGGGACCCATAGACAGGTTTGAAAAAAAGTGTCCCATCCCACCCACACTTCCCCTAAACCAGTTTTAGGGCGGGGGGTTGCGATATTTTTGGCGAGTAACTCAGGAACACACTTCCTCCCTATGACACCCGTGTTAAGTTGGGTGCGCATCCGCGGGGGATCAGTTACGGGGAATAGTTGATTTCTCTTAATTTTGCGAACCAATATGTTTCAAATTTGATAGAAGACCTTCAGTAGTGACTGACTTGCCTACGAGAACCCTCTAAAACTGTAAAAATACTTCTAAATGCTCAAATTCGCGATCTAAGGAATCCAACCAATCAGAAAGACGACCGAAATGGCCGCACTGTGGTTTATCCAGTCACTGTACTTTTCGGAAAAGTCGTGTTTTTGGCGTTTTAAACTGAAACCATAGATAAATACAAAATGCAACAATGTCAGCACCTGCAATTTTTTTTTTATAGATGTTTTAAGCCCAGAATGAGCAAAATTGGTTTAGAATTAAAGCCGTAAATTATGAAATTCGTTTTGCCATAAGCTTAGTGAGTTAGAGTGAGCGCGAGTGGTAATATAGGTCTATCTGCCTCACTCGCACTCATCGCGGCTTACGGGAAGTTTCGTTTTTCATAATTTCCGGCTTTATTTTTGAGTGTTTCAGCCTGAAACTTTCAGGGTATCTTCCTGAAGTATGCTCGCAGATGCTGACGTTCCTCAAATTTGTGTTTTTAGCGTGAATTCATCAAATTAAGCAAAAAACTGTTGACTTTTTGAGCAGCGCGACGTGGTGTCCACAGTTGGGTTGGAACTAATCGACCCTGGAATCACCTTAAGCCTGATATTGGAAATAAATTTTTCTACAATTATTAGTGAGTGCAAGTGAGAATATTTTCATCTGCCTCACTTGTACTCATTGGGGCTTATGGAAATTTTCTATTGAAAAAAGGCAAAATTTGAGGCTTCTGGGGGGAGGGGTCGCCCCCCCCTTTGGATCCGCCACTGCTTATAAGTACCTATAGCAGACAGGGTGAAATAGAACCGGTAGCCAGCCTTTTAATCCGAGTTGAAACCCTTTTATTAGCTTTTGCTTCAATGAAAGCTAATTGTAAAGCTACCTCTATTATAACAAGGAGCTACCATTTTTTTGCCATCCCTCTTGACGGGCCTCTTAAATCTTTAGACCAGTCCTGCCTTTGGTTAAGATAATTCCAGGGTCGATTAGTTCCAACTGTGGATACCACATGAGTTTCTGAAGATGTAACCTTTTACTGCTTTGGTGGATCGACATCTATTTACGCTTTGAAAGATTCTTTTGGGATTTATAGACATTCTTGAGGCGGCTCATGATTAAAATTAACAGATTCGTCGAAAAATAACTCTATACCCGTAAAATACCGTTGGTAAACAACTGCGATTGTAAACAAAAGTGCAAAATCGCATCCAATGGCGGCATCCGTAGAGCCTAAAAATCATCGACCAACCAATCAGAAGTTGACTACCCTCTTGTCTTAACTCTCTACATATAGGGACTCTAAGCCCAACCAAGGTCCATATATACAAGGTCTGGCCGGTAGCTTTTGGCTCCCCTCGTTGGTCCACAGTTTGGGAGCCACTTCTCCATTTGAAACCATTGATCCAAGATGGCGGCGAACTCGGGAAGAATGTTAAAGTAAATGGAGGTATGGGTTCCCAAACATTGGATTTCCCGAGTTGGCGCTACCGGCCAGACCTTATATATTTATGGACCTTGGGCCAGCCGACTGGCCCCACCCCGCCCGCACGTCTCTCGCTCGCCGAAACGTAAGCAAACCGTGGGCCAGTGTATGTGTTTTAGCAATGAAGGCGCTCAACAAGATTTTAGCTAGTGCCATATCTGGAGTATAGGTAATCTTTGGGTGCTCCCGTGGGCGCCCGCAGAAAAATTTCCAATGGGGGGCAACATTGTTGAACCTCAATGGAAGGTCTAGTAGACCCCCCCCCTTGGGAAAAAGGGAAAACTTTTTTTTTTTCATCCAAATGGTGTACACTTATTAAGCCATGGTAGGTGTATCAAATAATAGTAATGATTTTGACGTGTTTGATATAATGGATAAAGAGACAACAGACGAAAATGATATCAAGGAAAATATTTAATTCTAATATTCCTTGCAAAAAATGAGTTAAAATTACAAAATAAACAAATAATGAAATTTGTTAAGTATTAATCCTTTGATTGCATTTTCTTTTATCCTTTTATTTTTTACCGTGAAATTTTGATTTTTTTTGAATTCCAGGGGGGGGGGGGGCAAGTGCCCCCTCTTGCCCCCCGCTGCGGGCGCCCATGGGTGCTCCTGCTCCAGCACCGGAGCGCACCGAAGTGTTTTTTTAGTAGCGGTGCGATGCGCCTGGAGCTGCTCCGGTGCAAGCTCCAGTGTATCGGAGTTGAAGACCGATCTGACCGATGCACTGGAGCTGGAGCTTCGGAGCTTCTGCACGTGACCGGTGCTGCACCAGACAGCTTCGGAGCAGCTCCAAAAGCTCCTGGTTATTGCACCGGTGCGGATTCCGGAGAATACGAAAAAACGCTTCCGTGTATGCTCGACTCGCTTCCCGCGTCATCTTCAGTGGCGCGCAGTTCAAAAGGCATTCCACAAAGGTATGTCTCAATTTAGATTGGAATCTCCATGATAGCTGCGTCTCTCCGCCATTAAGCTCGATTCTGAGAGTGATTTTTGAGAATTCTGAGTGTACTCATCGTCATTTTTACAGGTTTTTATGCAAGAATCAACTCTTCAATCCCGTGTAGCAAAAGTTCACAAGAGCCCCATTGTTAAATCAATATTTTTTTTTATCCCCCCCCCCCCCAGTGTGCGCCTCTGCAAGGTAGATGATGTACATCGCGGGTCCCAAAATGTTGTTTGGTTTCGGTTGCATATACGGTAATAATAATCGGAGCCGCGGCTCCCGCGGGTTAACTCTTAATCGGCAGTTTCCAAAAACGGATTCGATATGTTTGCTACTTTGATACTAATTTTAAATCACTATCGTCTGCTCCCATAGCTACAGATAGTTAAAACAAAAGCTATGAGTCGGACAGTAGGTCCTTACATATGTAAGATGTACTTACTTACATATTTTCATATCAATGTCACCAAAACGAGCAACAAAAAAATGATAATTCTTCAACCTATGCGTCCATCATCGGTTGAAATTATGACAACAAACGGTAGGAACCGGTTTCTTTCCTGTACTGCAAGAACCGTAGGTGATGATAAGAATCTCATCAGATGGTATCACAGGCAGTTTTTCTTCCGAAGATAAACTCGGTGGAACAGAATAGTCCCTCCAAGTATCCGACGGGACACTGACAACTTCTTTTGGACCGCACCGGGAATGTTTATAAAATTGTTGGGATAGATCTTTCCGGGTCAAATCGTTGGTTTGCTGCATTGTTTGAACCGGTTTAAGGTACGAGACTCTTAGCGGGATTTTCGATCGAAATTTCTTCGTGCCATAGTGCGCCCCTTTCGCAGTGAAATTTGGGGACGATAGATAGTTGCCTGTTCCCATAAACAAATTTGTGTTCTTCGACTCCACGCAAATACCGGTGGTTCCACTCAACTCATTAGAAACGCGATAGGCGCTTGATGATTGGTCTTCTGAATATTCTGAGCTCTTAGAATTTGCCCCTTTCTTATCGATGTCAGCAAGTTCATCTGAAATCCTCCGAAAACTTGACAGTTTCTTTGGGAAATCTACTCTTTTCACACTCTTAACACTATCAACGAGAGTGTTTTTTGTATCCGAATTGCATTTGACGATGGCTTTGGTTAAAATACCTTTACCGGAAGTGTCTTCTCTCACCTTAGAAGAAGTCGAATCTCTAGTTTTCTGCCGAAACAGATTTGCTATTTTGTCGACAGTGAAAACTTTGATCTTTTTCAAGAGACTCACTTTTAACCCTACGATGTCACTACTTTTCCCAAACTCGGAATCGTCAAGTTTTAGACTTCTGATAAATTTCTCACTTCCGTGGTCAACAGTGCCGTCATAACTTGTTAGTTTTATTAGTCGAGGGTCTTGGTCTTGGTATGAAATTGTTGCGGTTGCGGTTTTTTCGTCAGTCCTTTCGCCACTACTACTGGAATATAGAGGGTGTGAACTGAAACTAGAACAGGGTACCTCGAAAAAGAAGTCTGGATCGCGGTCGGCGGCAACAGACGAAGCGACAAGGGATGCTGTTGATACGTCAGCCTTTAAAGTCTTCAAGAAGATTTTCACGTCCTCCTCAAGAAACTCGTCTGAATAATATTCGGAGTCACTCATCGAAAGGTCGCACAGACGTCACACGCACACACTCACTCACACAGATCGTTTTTGGCTCCCCTGTTTTATTTGGATTGCTCTAAGGGATTGTGAATGACTCGCACATTTACATTCAAAAGTATTGAAGTTTTCAAGTAATTTTGAATAGCTACAGATTTCACTTGAGCATTGTTGACATAATAATTGTTTCTGAAGTTCATGTAGGTTAGAATGTCTCGTATAACTGACAACTTGGCTGAATTTTGACGAAACAGCTGTTCCGAATCTAAATATGTTGTACAGGGTGTTACTACCATGTTCACAAACGATCGGAAAAAAGCGGTTTCGCGGAAATTTTTGATCCGTTGACCTACGACAATTTTCAGGGACAAAAAAATGCACGGGGGATTATAAAGCATCAAACAATTATAGTTTGTTGACCATCTATTTATTCCAGAATTCATTGTTCATAAATTTGTATTTCTTCTTCCTCGGAGGCGGCAGCGTTCACCGGTAATCTTAGGCGAAAAAACTTACCCGATCCCGATAATTTGACGTTTTAATTTTAAAGAGCTCGCTGGTGAAAAAGCCAAAGGTCTCAAATCCATTTTCATTCAATTCCATCATTCAAGAGGGGAATTTTCAAGTCCGATAAGGACCCTTTAAGGACCAGGTTAGTTCAAGAGAACACCACTCCTCCGTTTCTATAGGGAAGGTAGTTAACTGTTCGTACTCGAAGGAGTTGGAATTGCCTATCCGATAAATTGAAGGCGCTCGGCGAGACCTTAACGATTTTAGTGTTTTTATCAATATTTGCATTTATCCAGAATGAAGACTAAAACAATGTGAAATAGACGAGAGGAGACAAACGAGTAAACTCGGGCTTGGCCCTTAAGGGGTTAATTTGAGTGAGAAAGACAAAGGTTAAAAAAAAAACAAAAACTATAGTGACAGCCATGAGCGAATACAAAGAATCAATAACGGATAGTAGCGACAGTGATGTAGATTTTCGGTAAAGGTATCGTCAATCATAAGTTATAATGGTTTTTTTCATTTAAACAAAGTTCATAAAAGAGAAACATGATACAAATCCACCGATTTATCGATATAATAAGTGTATCTATACAGGGTGTAACAGATGTGCCCCCCCCCCATGTCTAACTTTTGAACGAGTTGAGATAAGTTGTTGCAGTTTGGACCATTCTTTATAATTTTAGATGAACTTTATTTTTTTGAGGGTCGATCCCCCCCCCCCCCCCCCAGGGGGCTATCTCAAAAATTTCAAATGGCAACTCCTATCTTGTGATACATCGTTTGAAAGGGTATAAAATTCTACAACTTTTGGCATAACCCGAAGGTCGATATCGTTTTCCGTTTTCGATACATCGAAATTCAAAGTTCGATTTTGACCCATTTTCAAAAAATCAAAACTCCCATTTGAAAAGTCGGAATTTAAAAAACTAGGGGTCTAAAATACTCTAAAAAACAAGCACTTTTCAGAAAAAAATACGGTTTTGCCATAAATTTGGTCAAAATTTGGTTTTAGAGCCCCCCAACAGTTGTCGAAAAAATTGCCCCTCAAGGGGTCTATCACAGAAATTCCGAGGCACGACCCCTACCGAGTGATACATTACTCAAAAGTGCGCAATAAACTGAGTATTTTGGTGCAAACCGCAGGTCGATATCGTTTTTAGTTTTCGATACATCGAAATTTGACAAAGGGTGAAAAACACCTTATTTTTTCACTTAAAGGTATCATGTGGCACATCAATCGAAAGCTCTTGATCTGACCTTTCAGAATCTGTAATAACTTTTGAGAAATTGTAAACAGGGTGGTCACAAGGGCCGATTCAACAAAATTCAAAAAAGCCCCCACAACTCAAAAAATTTGGGGTTTTTGGAAAACAATTTATAGGAGCAAAAATGTTTCCAATTGCATCTAATTTACGAATATGAATTTTTTTTATACCTTTGCCGGAGACTTTTCTGAGAAAACTTGAAAAATGTGTTTGCCCCCCCCCCCAAATCTTCCATGGGGCAAACGGGGGCTTTTGAAAATTATTAAAAACGGAAAATTTGGGGTCGAAACCCTATCTGACCGTTTTGTTTCAAGTCATTTGGTTTAATAGTTTTCGAGAAAAATGCCCTATCCGGGCGGTCGAGTACACCCGGTATATACATAATTTGCTCGATTATTTGTATAGTATTTGTCAGTTTATGTTTTATAGATAGTTTTAAAACTATTTTACATCATTTCATACCATATAAAAATAGGTAAATATAAGTAGGTAATAGATAGACTACAAAGTAGACTTCTTCCATTCACAGATTTTCGTGATCTGGTCACGAATTTGTAACCTACCTTATAGCAAGGTAGATTTCGAAAATCGTAACCTGGTCACAAAATTATAGAAACCAAAGATGGTGGACACCCATTTGGTTGTGCAGTAATCAATAAAGTGACCAAACCCGATCACTAATTTGCCTTATACATACCTCGCGTCGCTATCGCGAGCTGTCGGTTTGAATATTGCCGCGCCTCCGAACAACGAGGGGTTCAAGCTTCTTGGAGCTTTCGCTTGGAGCGCTGCGAACAAAATCAATAAAAAGTCAGAGAGACTCTCTCGCCTTCAAAACTTCCGCACGCATGACACATGACAGGAGCAAAACAATCGGGCCGGATCGCAATGGTATAACCACAAAGAAAGAACGAGTTCTTGTTTAGCACATCACCTTTATCTGCCTTCAAGCTTTATTCCCATCTGTCCCGAATTTCTTCTCGTTTGTAACGGATGTAGTTCCTTCCGGAAAATGTGCGGTCGGTCTCGAGATCGTCGAGATCATGGCAAGTCTTCCAGTTTTAGGACATAAAAGGAAACATTTTTGCGGATCAACAATCGTTCAGGTAACTAGACATTATATACTTACCTTTGTAATATGTATGTATAGATATTTTTTTGATAACATTTTCGAGTGAAAGTTGCACAATTTTACACTTTTTTTCGCCGATCCAGTTGTATTTCTAATAGTTACAGCAATACCTGAATAAGCTCTTAAAAAAAGTTTACGACAAAGTATAAACGTATATTATACAGGGTGTCTCAGACCACCTGGTAAGCTTTTATTGTGGCCAAACTCAGGCAAAAACACAAATTCGGTGAATCACGTATTACGTAAATCGACCCCCAAAGAATTCGGGGAAAATATTTTCGGCCCACCCAAAACCATCCATTGGGGGTTACTTAGGAAGGTGGGTACCCGTATCTCAAAAGAATCAAACGGAAGGGTATATTTCAACATTGGAATCTAATACGGCAAACAAAAATAAAAATTTTTTACTCCCTAGTTTTTATTGTCTAAAAATAACCACTTTTTAATGAGTTAGGAGTGGTTTTTGAGAATTTTCGGGGCAATTTTTGATTAACCGCTGTTACCCTCCAAATTATTGGATTGGAAAAAACTGACAAATTTCTAAAAGGGCAAATCAAGAGCTTTCGTTTGATGCATTCTATGCCTATTTTTTATGAAATAATGTACAAGGCCTTCAGACCCCAAAACTTTGGGGCCTCGGGGGCCCTACATAAAAATTGTCAAATGCAACAGTATAGCTTTGATTTGTGATACTAAAAAGGTCTTTAAGAGAAAAAAACAAATCAACCCCCCCCCCGAATTTTTCAAAACCACCCCCTTCAAAATGGCGGTCATTTAAAGATTCGGGGCTCAAGGGGGGATCTTCAGGAAAGAGACCCACAACTGAGCGATACAAGGATCTTACATATGTAGAGAAAAACAATGGCGCAAACCGCGAGTCAAACCGCCTTTTCCATCCAAAGTTACGACCGATTGGAAATCGAAATACACTCCTGCCGTTTGATTTTTTTTTGAGATACGGGTACCCATACCCATACCCACCCTCCTAAATAAACCCAAAGGGATGGTTCTGGGGGGCTGAAAATATTTCCCCCGAATTGTATGGGGTCGATTTACGTATAATACCAGATTCACCGAATTTTCGTTTTTGCCTGAGTCTGACCACAATAAAAGCTTGCCAGGTGGTCTAAGACACCCTGTATATACATGGTGCTAGAAAAAATGCGCTCCACTCAAATTTCACTTGGAAACGGTTGAGAATTTTGAAAAACATACATGCGTTTAATTATTTCGAGGGAAACATCTTTTGAGGAGCTCGCCGATTTTGGAGTCCCCTGAGGGATTTCCAGGGAGATCCCCACCCCCTGAATGCAGTACTCCAAATAAGGACCCCAGTTTTTATTGGATAGTTATAGAAATAGGGTGGAATTCAAAACGCAAGCCGAGAGCTCCTCCCATCAGGACAGTACAACAACGATTGTACAAAACCTGTCCCCGGGAGAAGTAGTCTCCTCCCTTTGTACAAGGGATGATAATTTTTAATTAATAACAATTTATTTTTGTACACATACCGGAAAATTTAAACTACCGGAAAAAGCCTAAGGCTTAGGACTATTGTTAGTCCCGCCGAGGGACTAACACCCCATTACCCGCCACAAGCGGTGATAAACAACAAATAATAATAATATTTCTTTATTCATAATTCACTTTACAGGGAACATGGAATGGTGTCAATTATTTTCTTACGATCAGGTACTACTATTTATAGAGGTAAATCACCTAAAACAAAACTTTTGTTTGACTTTCAAAACAGTTGAGGTATACAAGGTAGGTATTTACAACTCATCGAGCACTGTTTTTCCGGGAGGGTTTATGTACGTACATCGTCTTTAGTGTTTACATTTAGAGACACCTGTGATCAGGTAACATACATTCGTGCTGTTGGGACTTTCCGTTTTGCGTTTGACCAAACGCTATCTATAAATGGTCTTCGTTTTAATGGATTCTACGAATAACAGTAGGAGCAGTTCATCCGTTTGAAACTATATACATGTATTTGCTCAGTTGCGGCACCAAACATTCGTAGGTAGCAAAGCTAATTAGAGCAAAAATTACCGAATCAATTGCTGAAAACCTGGCCTGCACGTCGCTAAAATCGCAATATTCATAATTGCTGAAACAGCAATACCTATGAATTTGGCAAGAGTCGCAATATTTTTGCTAGACCAGCGATTTAATTTGCAAAAATCGCAATTTTTTCGCTACTTAAACCAGCGAAAGTTGCGTTTGCGAGTATAGCAAGTTCGTTTTTGCTAAGATATCAACCTTATTAGATTCTGGTTTAGCAAAAAAAAAAAAAAAAAAAAAAAAAAAAAAAAAAAAAAAAAAAAAAAAAAAAAAAAAAAATCGATTTTTGCAAACTAAATTGCTGGTCTAGTAAAAATATTGCGACTCTCGCAAAATTCACATTGCTGTTTCAGCAATGAGGCAAAAGCTTTGATAAGCGCGAGCGTGATAGCGGCGTATGGCACTAATAGTGGGAGATTTCCATCTAATAATAATGTCACATCATTAAGAGGTGACCAATAAGAGAATTATTACCTTTGGCATCACCGGTGTCATCAGGTGTCACGGTACCATTAATCAGATGTGGATCACTACTCTGGTGTCTAATTACTCTGTGAATTTTCAGCATAGAGAAAGTGACGGAATGGGACTATTGCACACTTTTGCTATAAGCGATTTAATAGTCGATAATGGCGTAAAAACCTCAAAAAATAACGATGGCGGCACTAAAAACTTCCAAAATCTACTCCTAAACTCAATAAACACAGTTATTTGCGCGAGCGTAATGGTGGCCGAAGGCACTAACAATGGAAGATTCCTATCTTAATTTCGTCACTCTTTCTATGCTGAGAAGGATGATTCACAGAGTAATTAGTCATCAGAGTGATGATCCACATCCGATGAATGGTACCGCAACACCAAGTGACACCGGTGTCAAATGAAAGTAGTCTCTTATTGGTCACTTCTTGATGGAGTTTCAGAATTGTTAGATGGGAATCTCCCATTGTTAGTGCCTTCGGCCACCATTACGCTGCCCCAAATAACTGCGTTTATTGAGTTTAGGAGTGGATTTTGGAAGTTTTTAGTGCCGCCATCGTTATTTTTCGAGGTTTTTACGCCATAATCGACTATTAAATCACTTATAGCAAAAGTGTGCAATAGCCCCATTGAGATGGAAATCTCCCGTTAATAGTGCCGTACGTCACCATCACGCTAGCGCATTTAAATGCACTTAATGTGTTTCGGAGTGAATTTCGTGAGCTTTTAGTGCTACCATCTTTATTTTGGCAGAATTTTTCATCTGAATCGACCTCTAAATCGCTTACAGCAAAAGTGTGCAACAGCCCCAGTATGAATATTGCGATTATAGCAGGCCGGGTTTTCAGCAGAACTTCGCTACGTCAGCAATATTTTTTTTTTTTTCCGGTTTATTATCTTTCCTCAAAGGGAATACCTCATTTGAATAAATGTATGTTTGCAACCAAGACAAAAGGCAATATCATACACGAACTTGGACAACAAACCAAATCACCGTAAATAAACGACAGCATTAAAATATCAAAATACTAGTGCTCACTAATTGGAGAAGGCACACGAGAGACGAGGCCGGATTGAACGCCCCATTTTACAAGACTGGATCTGAATTAACGAAAATAAAAAAAATGATCAACGCTGAACAAAGTTTTGACGCAAACTAACTGTTTTTTTTGTTTTTTGTTTTTTGTTTTTTTTTTAATGAAATCAGTAAAATTTCGACGGATGATAATTCAAAGAGCAATTGATTCTTCTGCGAGGATTAACCAGTGGCGGCTCACCGAGTGAGGCAAGAGATTAGAAAGGAACGGCCTCACCTGATTCAGGAAAGGGAATGAAATGAAAGGAACCATTGGTCCTTGAACCATTCCTAAAATCACATGTCAAGTAGTTAACTATTCGTACGCACCTGTACCGTTTTAGTCTATCTTTGAAAATGAAGGCGCACCATAGAAGTTAGACTTTTATCGGTCGGACGGAAAGTGTCGCGTCGCGTGAAATTTGTGAATCAGATAAAGTTATAGTTGTGAGTTGAAAAGTACAGATCGTTTCAGAAATGTAGGCGCACCTAGAACGATAATCTTTGGAATTTACAAATAATTCATTTTGAGCGTTGGCTTTTCATTCAGGAACGCTTTTTAAGTTAAAGCACTGGCAAGCAATGTTTTGCATTGAAGGGAATGAAAATAGAGAATTTGACAAAGATTATCGGTCTAGGGTGTGCCTACACTTCTGTAAATAGGCTTAGGGTTATGAAAATACTGAGAGAATGTACTGCCCCCCCCCCCCCCCACAAAAACCTACTTTGTGGAGTTACGTCCTTAAAACACCATTGATATTTTATTCCTCTTCTTACTTGCTTCTTATTCTCTGTCTCTTCGTCCCTCCATTCTTGCTGCAGATCAGGACATAAAATTTTCACACCTCCTAAAAGCAATGGTATAGATCTTTTTTGTCACAGTTTGTATCCTCAGTGGGAGATCAGAGAGAGTTTCTGGAGGCATTGCAAGAATTGAATAGAAATATTTTAGGTTTACCAAATAATTTGAATGCTTGTTTTTCGACAGGTGGGTTGTCGGCTGTGGAACTTCAGCGTGGTCAGCGTATTGTTTCTGACAGTGTGCAACATCCTGATCGCAATCAGACTCTTCAATTCCACCTACCGTTGCAGCGTCGACAGTCACAGCAATAAAGAGAATGGTTCAAGACCGCGACGAGAACACCACTATTACATGGTCGAATCCAGACAGACAACGATTTTACGTCCGACAGGCGCTTCCGCTTTAAAAACAGAGGTCTTCCAAACGTCAACGATTGCTTCAACGATGACTCCTCCATCGGCGGCAGCACCGGTCATCAGGACAAAGTCGCTTCGAGTAGAGACTGGACTGGGCCGATGGGACGATAGCCGAAAGTACAAAATGTTCGACGCGGTTTTGGTCGGCGATAAATTCGTCACTGCGTCGAACACGTCTTCCGTGTGCCTTGCTACTCAGAGTTCTATCGAGAAATTGGGCTCGCTCGCTCAAGTGGCCCACCACTGGAGTGGGCCCATCTCTGTAGCCCTTTTCGCCGCCGGTGACGAAGAATTCGCTCTAGTTCAGGGTAAGAAAACTATACTCCTTTCTGAATGTTATTCAAACATGTTGGTGCAGTTAGCAGCATTGCATACATATGAAATGGAAAAATAAAAAAAGTTAAAAAACTTTCTCCAAAAATTTATGAAAAAAAAGCAGACAAAAAATATATACATATGTATATACAGTGGCGTATCTTTGAAACTCGGGCCCCCACCGCAGATTGAACTGGAGGCCCCCCTTCCTCCCTACAACAGAATCTGCATACTCTAAAATAACTCATTGACCTCAAACACACCCCCCCCCCCCCCACTCATAACAACTGCCAGCACAAGCGCCAACATTTTTAGGGCCCTGAACTTCCAAAATAATGATAGAAGGTCGACAGAGCCCCTACAGTTACTTCCGGACTTCCACAAGTGAAAGGCGCCCTTTTTAATTTCGTTGTAGAGGAGGCTCCTAAAGTCCTGTAGGAGACAGAATTATGAGGCTAATTTATTTGGAAAGAAGGGCCTCACTTCAAACAATTGCACCTGATTTCAAAAATACCCGCGTTTTTAAAGGAAAATATCCTTACTTAACTTAAGAACAGAACAGAAGGCCTTCTCCCCTCCTTTTTTGTTCTTTCTGTTTTTCTTTTTTCCCCCTTTTTTCCGTCCCTTTTTTTTTTTTTTTTTTTTTTTTTTACCTGGCTGCGTTAAGGGCCCCCAATCGTTCCGGGCCCCACCGCACCGCGGTCCCTGCGGCCTCGTATCAGAAAAGGAGAAGGCACGACGCACGTCGCACAAGGTACGTGCCTAGGTGCCTGTTGGGCTGGTTTGTAGCGGGGGCGGAAAATGGTCAACTACAATTCATAAGAAGAATAAAGGGAACAGTTTGTGAATGTGTATATTTTAAGTCAGAAAATACAAAAATGATTGTAATAATTCACAGCGGATGTCATGGAATGCCAAAAAACGAAGAAAACAAATTTTTTAAACGTTATACATAGTCAAAATCCTTTCTCTACTCTACGTGGAGCGAGGAAGAAAAAAGATTAAATGCTATTAATAATTTGCTCTATTTTCCCGTTATGTTGCAGGGTACATTAAATATTTACGACGATGCTTTCCATCGATTGAGGATCGAGTTGCCTTCCATTTACTTTTCCCCGGTATCCGAGTTCCCTTAAACTCAAGCGCTTCCACCGAGGACGGCGATACCGCCAACGGAGGCGGAGTCGTCGACTGCCTCAGACCCGAACGAGAGCTTTCAAAACTGCTCAAAACTCGCTCGAACGAGCTCAAATCTTGGCGGATACGAAACCCATACCCTCAAAATATTCTACGAAACTTAGCTAGGAAAAACTGTCAAACGGAATACGTTTTCTTGACGGATGTCGATATCATACCGAGTCGGGATCTCGCTCAGGGGCTGGATCAGTTCTTCAAGTCCGGTCGCAGTAACAAATGTCGATTGTGTGCCTATGTAATACCCACCTATGAGATTGATAACCGGGTCCATTTTCCAAAAAATAAAGCCGACCTTATCCGACTCGCTAAGAAAGGACTGGCTCAACCCTTCCACCACAAAGTTTTCATTTTTAATCAGTACGCAACGAACTTCTCCAGGTGAGGCTGCTCAACATCAGAACAAATACCTTATCGAGTTAGGGTGATTCCAGGGCTACAGTTTTGCCAGTTTTAATTGGATTGCTTTTTTTAACTTACCAATTAATTTACCGGATGGTAAAAATTTTACACGATTGGGTGGCGAATCTTCGTGAATGATCAAGCGGATCATATAATAACCCAATTCACTTGATTAAAATAGGTTATTTTGTATTTTGTTTTGACCTGATCCAATGTTTTCCGGGACTCATCGTCGGCAATCTGTCGCGTAGTGACCTTTTGAAATACCAAAAGCTTCTTAATTTGAGTTGAATCCATAAAACAATCCGCTTTTGTTTAAATTTGAAAACAACAATATCTTTCGTTTAGATTTTTATTTGTTTGGAAGCTTTTAATCTTTCAATGATTCTATTTTTCGGTGTTAGCGGAAAGATCCTGTCTCCGTGGAATCACCCTCAAAACCAAAACTGTACTTACTTAAACTGTAATGCATTCAGAATGCAGAAGTCTTGAATATTATTGGAAATATCTTGCACATGAGTTGGATAATCTTTTAAATTCAGCGAAAATTTGATGTAGCGCAATGAGGCTTTTGTTTCCGAGTCTTCATAAGAACTGCTGAGGTAACTCTAGAGTTGAAAAGATACCCATAAACCTCATTGCAGTAAAACAAAGTTTTAGCGCTCACTGAAAAAAAAAAAAAAAAAAAAAATGTGTTAAACTAACATCTTGGATGTTAACGGAATGAGCGACAACCCTTGAGATGCTATGAATTTACATCGTAGAACGTAGAAACAACCGCTCATACGGTTATTTTTAGTGTTAGAATGTAAATATAGCGTCTCACTGGTTGTCGCAAAATTTCGAGATGTAAAGTATTATAATACATTTTTTTCAGTGCAGCCAAAGCAGCCTTTTAACAATAGCTTTGCAGAGCAAAAGTTTTAGTTCTCCCGGAGTAGAATGCATTTGTAGGTATCGAAGCACTACTTTGGTAGAGTAACAGCATTTCTTTTTGCTTTTACACTCTACGGAAGTGGTGCTTCGGTATACAACCGTGACTTGCTTCGGTAGACCTAGAACTTTTGCTCCGAGAAGCTACTTCGAATTGCTTCGACTTTACTTAAACGTCTTAAACTTCATTTTTCAGTGATGAAGACTTCCGACCATGAAGCTAGTCCAATTTCAGAGATTGACGGATTTGATGTTCCGAGCTTTAATACTCCCCCCCTCTCGGATTACAAATTCATTTTGGGCCAGATCTATCCTCCAATCTAATTCGATTTCGTTTACAGATGGGAAACTGAAGATAACGAGAGAACAGACGTTCACGTCAGCCACGACGTGACCAATTTTGAATTCCTGTACGAGCCATTCTACGTTGCCTCAGATAATGTTCCGCCCCATAACGAAAAATTCATTGGCTACGGATACACGAGAAATACACAGGTAAACCAACAGCTTACACGCGACAGCATTCATTCTCTGAAGACACAGAGAAAACTCTTAAACATGCGAGAATAATATTTTTGACCAACTGAAGAGGAATGATCAATGAAAACTGTACGTACGAGTGTTTTTGTTGAAGTTTCTTAAAAGGAAAAATGATTTAAGTGGAGAGTGAATGTGCAGTCAGCACGGTTAAAAAATTCCAAAAAGTTCGTATGATTGATAAAAGAAAAAAAATACCTGGTATGGAGTCTTGAATCTTGATATATAAGATGATTAAAAGTCATTATAACCCTTTAAGAGCCAGATCAGTTCAAAAGAAATCCTCTCTTCCGTTTATACAGGGAAGGTAGTTAACTGTTCGTACTCGGAGGAGTTGAAATTGTCTATACGATGAATTGAAGGCGCCCGAAGACACCTTATCCTATAAGTGTTTTCATCGATCGTCACGTGTATCTGGAATAAACATTAAAACAATATGAAAACACTGGAGGAGAAAGACGAGTAGGTATACTTGGGCTCGGCCCGTAATAAGGGGTTAGTACTTTTGTCAAAAAGTAGAAAATTCACACTGCTCTTAAGCTATCAAGATACCGGTTTAAAAGCAAGCTATACATATAGCTACTTTTCCGTCGTCTCCTTCAACCCCCTGGTCGCACAATACGCGTACCCGCATTCCCTTTATTCAGTTGTATCCAACCATTGGCAGGTACCTGGGGGGGGCGAAGGGGGCGATTGCCCCCCCCCCCGTTCGGCCAAAAAGGGGGAAAAGAGGGGGAGGAAAGGGGTAAGGAAGAGAGAAAAAAAGAGAAGGGGGTCTCCAAAGGACAAAAATCCCAAGTTCGCGAGGGCTGGATCCAACCACAACCGCAATTTCTCATGGAGCTAACAGGATTTATCAATCTTCACGACGCCAGGAGCGATTTTCAAAATACCTCTGAAGTACGATAAGAGTACTTCAGTATATGCGCTACCTACTAAAGTTGTCTAATAAGTACCTACTACTTAACGCGCCAAACCACTAGAGTTCTGAATTGCTACAAAAAATTGGAAAAACTAGGAAAGAGTAGTCCAAACAAATTGCTCTCAAGAATTATAAAAAAGAGAAAGGTACACACTCCGCAGATTGAGTAAAATATAATATACATAAATACAATATTATTTTTTTTACGGCGGAGGCCAAATTGGCAGAAGTACCGACAACGTAGGAATCTTCTCAAACCGGCAATTTTTGAGGGCAGTGCCACAAACTTTGGAGTTAATATCATTAAAAATTTGGGAAAACCAACTAATCAGAGAACTTTCCACAATTATTTTGGCGTTATTACATCAAATTCAGTGGCACTGCCCTCAAAAGTTGCCTGTTAGAGGAGCAGGTACGCCTAAATTGGCGGCAGAGACACCACTGTTTTTTTCCCGTGCAGTCGATCAGTATGAATTACTGGATGTTAACTGGATTCATCAAAACACTTTCATGAACGATGCACAAAACAAGATACCCGATAGATCAAAATAAAAAAAATCAGAGGAACTGGGAATAGAAATCAAGATGCAAGATATGCTCTCCAGACGATTACTTATTTATTTTTTCTCGAGCCATACTTTGAAGGCGTGTCAAAGTGGAGCGACGAGGAAAAAGATGCACCTGCTTTAGGGTAGGAGGGAAACGGCCAAGGATTTTAAAGGTAGGTGGGCGGTCTGCTTTTCGCACGGTATCAGGAGTGCAAGAAACGAGAAGCGGTCGCGCTTTCCCGGAGTGAATAATTGATCCGAGAATCCCGACCAATGAGCTATAACTGTAGAGTGGCAGCGGGCAGGTCCACCTTGTGCCACACAGGGTAGAAGGAATCCCGGGAAAAAGCGGACTTTGGACGGCAGATTCTAAGGTTTGAGGTTAAATTTTGTAGGTCGTTCGGAATTTGGCGGGAATTTGGACGGCAGATTCCAAGGTTTGAGGTTAAATTTTGAAGGCCGTTTCCGGCGATACCCAAGTTTGTTTACGAAACGACCGGAAACAACCTACAAAACTTAACCTCAAAATCGATTTTTACGGCAAGATGGCGGCGCCCTAGGTGACAACAATGAACCAGCGGAACGTTCCTTGATGTGCCACTTTAAAGTTATAGCTCATTGGTCCCGGCCGACAGTCGGCGACGATGCACGATGCACGATGCACGGTGCATGTATAAAGAGGTGCATGCGGTGCAGGACTGAATGAAATGCACATAACTCACGTTGAGGCATCTTGCAGCTTGCTGCTCTTCATTCATCGGATAACCGCCTTGGGCGCTAAACGCTCGGTCGCTCGCTTTAAAGGAAGCGCGTTGTGGTAAACGCACGGAATTCGCGGTTCGACTAAACGACCTGCTACCGCGTACTTACATCAACGAACTATACCAATAGAGAGGCATTATAGGACGTGCTTTTGAAATACCACAAAGGCTGTCATGACATAAATCTCTTATGGACATTTTCACTCGGGTTTGGTATGTTTGCCTCATTTTTTTTTTTTTTTTTTTTTTTTTTTTCAATCTTGAAAAATGAAAAAAAAAAAAAAAAAAAAAAAAAAAAAAAAAAAAAAAAAAATTTGACAGATACATTTGAAATTGGTTTTAAACGAAGGTGAAAGTGTTTTAGAGTCGCTACGTGGACACGAAAATTGATATAGGTAACTATTCCTTTTGAAAGGATTTTCACGGTAAAGAAACTGACACATGATAGAGACAAGCAAAATTTTCTCACCTGGATGGTTGTATTAGAATTCTGTGTCCACTGTCCAAATTGTCCCTCTAAAATACTTGCACTTTCATTCAAAACCAATGTCCACTGAATTTATTACAATTTTTGATTTTCGGTTAAAAAAAAGTGAGGCAAACAAATCAGAATCAATCGTCCTTGCTGCCACACTTTGGAATAGGACTTAAAACATGTATTAGCCCCTGCAGGTAGCTCGTTGGCGTACACACAGCTTCTGAAGAGTGGATCTTCTTTCTCATTTATTGATTTGTTTATTTCTTTTATACTTATATAAAACTCGCAAAATTTTACAAGTGATTTGCATTTTATCAATCGTCTTTACAATAGCAGCCTCGTGCAAATGACCTGTTGAAGAGTTCCTGTATAAAAGGTGTATCAAAAACATACAGGGTGTAACAAAACTCAAGTGCCAAACTTCGGGAGCATATATACAGGGTGTACCAGACCACCCGGATAGGTACTTTTTCTCGAAAACGGCTGGGCGTAGAGAGCTGAAACAAAAAAGTCAGATAGGGAATTGACCCCAAAGAATTCAATGAAAATATTTTCAAAGCCCCCCGGGGCCTCCCTGGGGGGTTTTGGGGGGGGGGGGGGGGGGGTCAAAACACATTTTTCCATTTTTGGCGGGAAAAAGCCTATATAAGGTACAAAAATAAGTTCAGGTCCTGAAAGAACAACTCATTGCCGACATTTTTGTTCCAGTAAATTTTTCCATAAAACCCCAATTTTTGGGGTTATGGGCCCTTTTGGGGGTAAATTTTCATTCGGCCACTGTGACCACACTATTCAATAGTTTTACAAAAACTAAAAACCATCTGAAAGAAGAGATCAAGACCTTTCGATCGATGTGCCACATAATACCTAAAAGAGAAAAATTAAGGCTCCCACTTAGATTCCAAAATTTGGGGGTCTTTGGGCCCCCCCCCCCCCCCACGTAAAAAAAGTCAAATGGCAAGGTATGGCTTGTGATACATCGATCGAAAGCCCTCAAAGAGTAAAATAAGATGGCGCAATCCAAAATCCTCTACAATCATTAATTTCAAAATGGCGGCCATTTGAAAATTATGGGTGTTCAAAGGTAAGTCCTGGAAAAAGAGTCCAAGGTTGAACGATACATGGCTTGAAAGGCCTTAAAAAAAACAAACGAATGGCGCAAACCGCAAATCAATCCGCCTCTTCAATCAAAAGTTATGGCCGATTGAAATTTAAGCAGCCTTAAATAGGCCTTATTGAGCCCTTTAAGTTTCAATCGGCCATAACTTTTGATTGAAGAGGCGGATTGATTTGCAGTTTGCGCCATTCGTTTGCTTTTTTAAGGCCTTTCAAGCCACGTATCGTTCAACCTTGGACTCTTTTCCCAGGACTTACCTTTGAACACCCATAATTTTCAAATGGCCGCCATTTTGAAATTAATGATTGTAGAGGATTTTGGATTGCGCCATCTTATTTTACTCTTTGAGGGCTTTCGATCGATGTATCACAAGCCATACCTTGCCATTTGACTTTTTTTACGTGGGGGGGGGGGCCAAAGACCCCCAAATTTTGGAATCTAAGTGGGAGCCTTAATTTTTCTCTTTTAGGTATTATGTGGCACATCGATCGAAAGGTCTTGATCTCTTCTTTCAGATGGTTTTTAGTTTTTGTAAAACTATTGAATAGTGTGGTCACAGTGGCCGAATGAAAATTTACCCCCAAAAGGGCCCATAACCCCAAAAATTGGGGTTTTATGGAAAAATTTACTGGAACAAAAATGTCGGCAATGAGTTGTTCTTTCAGGACCTGAACTTATTTTTGTACCTTTTATAGGCTTTTTCCCGCCAAAAATGGAAAAATGTGTTTTGAACCTCCCCAAAACCCTCCAGGGGGGCCTCGGGGGGCTTTGAAAATATTTTCATTGAATTCTTTGGGGGCAATTCCCTATCTGACTTTTTTGTTTCAGCTCTCTACGCCCAGCCGTTTTCGAGAAAAAGTACCTATCCGGGTGGTCTGGTACACCCTGTATATGTGAGGCCAAAATAATACTTTTTTCACCACAAAGATGGATCCGAAAGTGCCCCCCTCCCCATTTGAGATAGAGCCCCCTAAAGTTTTGAAAAATGCATGGTTTCTTAGAGATAGCGTCCATGATTATGAACCATATCCCATATGTCATGAAAAAAACTAATCTTCGCAAAAATAAATTAAAATTAAAAAATCTACTACTAATAAACTTCGGAGTCTCTTACTTCTTTGATTAATATTTTATCATCTTTTGATTTTTCCATTTCTCATCAAAAAGTATTGATTGTTCTGAATCCCGGCCCCCACCGGGGGCTCTCTGCCTCTGCCCTGTCCCCCGCTGAGTGCGCCCATGTACTTACACTCAAACTCCAAGTCGGTATTAATTTTTATTTTCCTCATTTCGCAGGTGTACGAGATGTTTGTGGCCGGATATCAGTTCAAAGTGCTTTCACCTGTTTTCACGTGTCATTGGGGTTTAGAAAAGAAACACAAGTGGCCTCCATGGCGCGAACGACAAAACTACGCTAACCGAGCTATTTTCGAGGTTTTTAAGCGGGAAATTTTCGCGCGCTATCAAAAGGATCCGTTGAACATGGTCAAAAGTAAAACTCCTACAGCTTCACGCATTGCCGCTTCGAAATTCCGAAAGACGTGACGAAAGCATTGAGTGATAAAATTAATAGCTGTAAGTAGATGAAGCAGGAGCAAAAGCCAAAACAAGAAATCGAGAAAATCCTAACTATCGAATTCATCAAACTATTCATTTGCTCCTCAGTTTTTCAATGTCACGCCTGCCTCCCCCCCCCCCATTTACATATAGTAAATTTCCTTTTGTTCACAGTACAAGGTAAACACCTTAGTAACCGGCCGCGGACCCCTAAAATTTGCACCAGTACTCGGCACCCATTTTGTACAATGTAAAAAGTATTAGTTTGGTGGCAATACTGGTATTTCGGGTGGTTTTTTCTGAGATCTCAAGCGCGTGAAAAATTCGAAAAAAATACGCAAAACCCCAAAATTGCCACACACACACAAAAAAAAAAAAAAAAAAAAAAAAAAAAAAAAAAAAAGATTATTCACACTGTGAAAAATAGGTGCCGGGTAGTGGTGAAAATTTTAGGGGTGCCGGCTACTAGGGTGTTTACCTTACGGATTAGGAAAGCTATACGGAGTATTTTTAAAACTAATCCGGTAGGTTTACCTAAATAACATCAAATATTGCTGTGAATGAATGATTTGACGCACCTTGCCTCTCTAGCTACCTCAAAAACTCACTAAAAATATTACCCTTAAGTAAATTAATTTCAGAAATCAACAGTGGCGGCTCGTGCAATTTGGCATTTGGCGACCATGATCTTTGCCATCTTACTGCATCACCTATGTTGTTACCACTCCGTACATTTTACACCTCAATATAGAAGTAAAAAACCTCCAAATTGTAACACTTAGACGGTTACACTTCATTTTCCAACAGTTAATTTGAAGGTTGCGAATCTTACGGACTTTGTCGCGAGGGACACGGTGATACAAAAAACAAAAAGCGAGAAAAAAAAATAACCAGCACTTGATTCAATGTATACTGAATACTGATGCAGTCAATTCCACACGAAAAACAGACAGCGAGAAAAACATGAACAACATAATAAATTGATTCAATGTACTGATGTCATAAATTCCACAAGATCTTGTGCAAGTTCTGGACTTTTGATACAAGGGCGCAAATTGAATTTTTCCGGACATGGGGTTTTAGCTTATTAATTCATAAAGTTAAATTTTCAACAGTTTCTACCTAAACCTAAGTATGTGACTTCATTGGCGGATCCAGGTATTTGCCTTTCTCTTTCCTTCTTCATTAGAACGCGTGTGTTAGAAAAGGGCAGCTCATCTTAGGACAGTCGCCTTATTTTCGCCCCCTTTCCCATAGCCTTCTCTAACGCATGCTTTAAATGACTGGAGAGAAAGAAGAAGAATTCCTTGGATTCAACGATATTGAAGAAATTTTTTTACATTTACGATGATACCACCGATTGACCAAAAGATTACACATTTCAGTTCAGTCTATGAACGTAACTCACGAAAATGCCCGCATTGTTGGTGTTTTTTTATTTAGAGAGTATTTGAAAGTACTCGGCGAGCTCAAAACAAAGTTGCTTTTGGTTTCTGACTAGGTTTCTCAATTCCGGAGATGCGATTTCGGCCAAAAAAACGTTGTTTTAAATTATAATTCCGCGTTGTGACGTCACAACACTGGTGCACACACTTTTTTGCAACGTTACTTGAGTGAATTGCGCCGAAAACGGGATAGTTAGGGAAAAACCAAACATTCCTTTGTTCTCAGCGCATCATGTGCTTTAATTTTCTTTACATAAAATACAAAAATTCAGACTCTTGCAACTGCCCCAGTGCCCCATTCATAGCGGCCGTACGCAGAACATTTTGTTCGCAGTGACTTGCTTTGTATGAGCATTTGACTGAAAATTATTCCCTTTTTTCCCCTCCACTCCTAAAAATTGGAGGTCTAGGTGGCTTCATCCCCCTCCCTCCGCGTATACGCTACAGGCCCCATTTTCTGCGCAGTGAAGTCAACTAAAGGACGAGCTGGACGACCTGAAGTTCATCAAAGGTCGATATACATTCTTCCACCATCTACGAATAGTAATCTACAACTATCGTGCTCACGGTTTGAGAAATCAACGATTTAACGATAACTGATAACTCGTGGAATCGATCACCATTAATCACTTGCCAAACTTTGTCCACACATTTACCTGAATAATTTATTGGTGTCCGTCTTAAATGTATAAATATATTATCTTTTAATGTTTTCATAAATTTTTTCCCGCTACTTTGGCTTACTTCCCGAATGTAATACAAACATACCAAGACCAAGAATGAAAAATCTGTCAAATAAATACAGTGTTGCCAGACCCTTCGGCTTTTTCTACGTGTTCTTGTGGGAAAATCCGAAATATCTGGCAACAATGAATAAATATGAGGAGGCGTAATAATTTGGGGTAGTGATTTCTGTACGGACCAATGTCACTAGATTTCAATCGATTCCACTTTTGATGGTTAAATCTAATGAGTTAAAAACCAAGAAAAGTCCGATGAGCGCAAATCAATCATATTTGTGCGATATGTTCAGTATTAAACAAAATACAGCCATTTGAAATAGCAATATTACTAGAATTTTAATCCCTGTCAACATTTCACGTCCTGTCTCTTTGCACCACGCATTGAGTAATGCACTGCGCACTTGTGGTGTTGACATTCAGATATACCTACCACACTGCTCTCCGAGGCTGCCTTGCAAGCATGAAAATGCGTCCAACATTTTGTCAAGGATTTACATCATAACCCCGCACTTTCAGACGGCTATTCCTACGTTACACATCTCCGCAGAGTTGGGCAAACGAGATTGTTTGAGCCCCACGAGTTCCGGTATTTGAGATTCGTAGGTAAATTCCTTGAATTGAATTCAACGGTAATCCAAGTGGATTTTCAACAAATCAATCAGGATCATGAAAGTTGAATTTGATTATTTTAGACGTGGGGTCCCCGGTCCATCCATGTTTCATTTGAAAGTTAAGAACAGATAATATTAAAGATGTCATTTAATTTACAAATCCCAAATAATGGGAGGTGAATACTGCCCCATTTGTTCAACTCTGTTTTTCGGTTAGTACTCAATGGATCGCGATGTAGTAGAATTGCGCTCCTTGTAAATGTCTTGTCATTTTTCATCAAGGTTTAACATCAAAAGTAGCATCTCTTGATAGTGCAACTAGGTCCCATAGAGTATAAATTAATATTCAAATAATCAAATACAGGGTGTGAGGAAAGTCTCCCCCCCTTGTCTAACTTTTGAACGGTTGAAGATAAAAAAACGAAACTTATGGGATGTTTATAACTTAATGGGAACTACTTTTTGGCGTATCCAAAATTTCCAGGGGGCGCCCCTAAGGGAGGGTTTCACCCCCTAACTCAAAATTTTCAAATGGCAACCCCTATCTTGTGATATCTCGTTTTAAAGGGCATACAATTCTAAGACTTTTGGCGCAAACCGTAGGTCGATATCGTTTTTCGTCATCGATATATCGATAGTCAAAGTTCGATTTTGACCCATTTTCAAAAAATCAGAACTCCCGTTTGAAATGTCGGAATTTAGAAAACTAGGTGTCCAAAATACTCTAAAAAGCAAGTACTTTTCAGAAAAAAATACGGTTTTGATATTAATCTAGTCTTAGAGCTCCCAAAAATTATTTAAAAAAATGACCCCTCAGGGGGGCTATCTCAAAAATTCCGAGCCGCGACCCCTATCGAGTGATACATCGTTTGAAAGGGCACACAAAACTAAGCATTTTGGCGCAAACCGCAGGTCGATATCGTTTTTGGTTTTTGAGATATCGAATGACAAAGTTGCATTTTTACCCATTGGCAAATCCAACTTTGTCATTCGATATCTCAAAAACCAAAAACGATATCGACCTGCGGTTTGCGCCAAAATGCTTAGTTTTGTGTGCCCTTTCAAACGATGTATCACTCGATAGGGGTCGCGGCTCGGAATTTTTGAGATAGCCCCCCTGAGGGGTCATTTTTTTAAATAATTTTTGGGAGCTCTAAGACTAGATTAATATCAAAACCGTATTTTTTTCTGAAAAGTACTTGCTTTTTAGAGTATTTTGGACACCTAGTTTTCTAAATTCCGACATTTCAAACGGGAGTTCTGATTTTTTGAAAATGGGTCAAAATCGAACTTTGACTATCGATATATCGATGACGAAAAATGATATCGACCTACGGTTTGCGCAAAAAGTCTTAGAATTGTATGCCCTTTAAAACGAGATATCACAAGATAGGGGTTGCCATTTGAAAATTTTGAGTTAGGGGGCGAAACCCCCCCCCCCCTTAGGGGCGCCCCCTGGAGATTTTGGATACGCCAAAAAGTAGTTCCCATTAAGTTATAAACATCCCATAAGTTTCGTTTTTTTATCTTCAACCGTTTCTAAAGTTAGACGGGGGGGGAGACTTTCCTCACACCCTGTATAAAAATTTCTTCACACGTATCACTACAAGAAGATCAATCATTTTCTGCTACGAATATACAGGGTGTACCAGACCACCCGGATAGGGCATTTTTCTCGCGAACTTCTGAACCAAATGATATGAAAAAAAAAAGTCAGATGGGGTATTGACCCTAAATTTTCGGTTTTTGGATGGGTATAACACTCGTCATAGGGGCAGCAGAAGGCCAGTTATTTTTCCTATGAGACCTCAAAATGCAAATGTCTCTCTTGAGGAAGGGCCTTACGGGAATGGGGATTTTGAGCAAAGGGCTGCTAACAATTCTGCTGTTGTTAATATTAACAACGACCCGAATCATTTCCTCCCTCCTGACAACAGAGATGGGGGTCATCTCCCTCCTGTTTTGCCTCAAAATCTGATACCTGATCAGGTTCACAATTTCACTTCGCCATTCCACACCCCTCAGGGTCATTCCCAAATGGCGGTATCTAATCAAGGTCCAAATGTTATCTCGCCTTGTCATACCCCCTATATGCCAAATGAGCAATTTCAATCTTGTACTCCAGCGATAAATGTGTCGCCTTCTCGTGCTTCCCCTTCCCCTGTGCCGCTGAACCCTGGTGCTCCCCAGTTCGTCTCAGGGCGACAGGCTAGTGTAGTTCCTGCTCCTCAGTCACAGGCCGAGAGTCTCTCCCTCTTGGATGAGCTGAGGAATATGAGCATGTCGGTTCAGTGTCAGATTGAAAATTTTAAGCAGGAAATCCCGGCCATGATTAAGGTGGAATTGGATGCCACTAGAAATAGTGAAAATGCAAGAACAAGGACTCTCGTACCTTTTTCTCGGACAAACTCTGTGGAAAGTAGGTATAGGTCCAAAACAATCAAAATTATTTGGGACCCAAAGATTTAATGACTTGCCCACTTTTAAGGGGGATTTCAGTCCTCTCCATCCGGTAGAATTTATCAGTGAGGTCCAGATGTTCTTTCAGGTAAATCGAACTTCGGACCAAATTAAAATCCGTGAAATTGGAAATTTGTTAAAATAACCAGCAAAGGAATGGTACCTTTTTAATACGGAAACATTCTTGTCGTTTGAAATGTTCTGTGACGAATTCCTGGAGCATTTCTGGAGCAGAGCTCACCAGGATGAAATAAGGGAATCGCTTTACATGACGAACCAATTTGAACCCTCAAAGGGTGCTATGGAACCCTATTTTGTCTCTAAAGCACTGAAGGTTAAGTATCTGAAACCACCCCTAGATGAGTCAGCTATCCAATCGACTCTGATTAAACATTTCCCTGAAAAGATTCGATTGAGTTTTGGTGAACCAGAGCTTAGCAATGTTAAGGCCATACTTAGTAAATTACGATATTTAGATAGAGTTTCAGTAAAAACTAAACCTCATTATTGTAATACTACTCCGAGGAACCAGCCTCAGCCGAATTTCTTTCAAAAGCCAACTAACAGGAATGTTCTTGCGATTAATGTAGATGAAAGCCAATCCCAGGTTATGGTTCCGTTTCAATATCCACCTCCCGTCTTTGAAGGAGAAACTAGTGAACCACAGTATTTAAACTAAGCCGGTGTCTTGTTTCTGGCCCTATCAACCCCTATCCTCTGGCCCTATCTTTGGCAACTTCTTTTACATCAAGGCCAAAAATATTGTTTGTTGAAATTATGGTCACAAAGCCTGACTCTGACTCTTTCCTTTTCAACGTTCTTGGGGTTGTTCCAGATACTTTTCTCTTCACGCGTGGTAAATTTAGGGAGGGACACTATGATTTTCACTGCTCTCAAGTGGCATCCGTAATAGGAACTAGTGTGTCTCAAATTATCCATTCTCTGAAACAACGAAACCTCGTTATTTATAATTTCCTCATTTTAATTTTCCCTACCAGCTTGTTAATTCAGGAGAGGTGTTTCAACGATTTTTTTAAAAAAACCTTTTGATAAGGATTTTATGTCCAAAGCCCTATCAATTGAAAATTTAGTCGATCTGCCAACCATCATTGATTTATCTCTATTGATTCAAATAATACTATGTGATTTTGTTAACATTTTTCGGTCTACGATACATGGTGAAATTGTTGAGTCATTTAACAACAATATTCAAAAAACTCTATCTATTTGTGAGCATCAGATAAAACTGCTCCACATAAATAAACATTTATCGTCTATTGACTTCTCTGGAATTAACTTGCTACATTTCTCGGCGTTCAAAATAGTTTTATCCAAATCTCTTGATCTAAAATTATCATGCGACACTCCCCACCAAACAGAGTCTATCTTGGTCTCTACAGTCATGTGTGAGGACCATTTTTTACTAGCGGAAAACGATAAACCAGTGCGGAGTGTAAGAGTCAAATCCCCTTATATTTTGTGTAAAATTGATGACTTTCAATTTGAAGCCTTAGTAGACACTGGAAGCGAAGCTACTATAATGTCTCAAAACTTTTTCGATCATTTAAAATTGGTCTGTAATGAAAATTTTCCAATCTTGCCAACTACTGGTCTGATAATAAGGGGAGCGACTGGAGTTAGATCGAAGAATGTACATTTCGAGATTTTTGTAAAGCTGATTTTTTCAGGAAAAAACTCTTCCTTTCTCTGTTTTGGTTGTCCCAGGTATTCACCTGCCTTTTGTTTCGGGTATTGATTTTTTGGAGTATGTTGGGGCTAAAATTGACTGTATAAGGAAAATGTGTCTTTTCTGGATGGACACTTTGAAGTTCCATGGGTTCGCCATGAACCTCTCGCGACCGATCAGGTCACAGTAAATTCTGTCACGGTTGATTCGCGACCTAGAGTCCTCATCCTGGCGGACAGCCATGGAAGAGACCTCTCTCCTAAGCTGTCCCAGGATTTGCCAGGTTTTTCAGTTAAAGTAAAGTTTGTACCAGGTGCCACTTTCAACAAAGTAATAGAAAGCCTATCGTCAGAAGCAGATTTTTTAACAGCAAATGACATCGTTATTGTGATTGGTGGGACCAACAATTTCTCGCCTGATAAGACCAAAACAGAACTGAAGGATGAGTTTGATCTCAATATTTTATTTAATCTAAAGTGTCAGGTAATTTTAGTTCGAGTTTTCCAACGATATGATAAACCACAACTTAATAAATTAATTGACTCAATCAATATGTTTATCAAAGAGAAGGTTGGTAAACGCTCAGCTAATTTTCACTTTATTGATTCCAAGAGTTTATTTAATAAGGAAGATTATACCCGCCAGGGATTGCACCTGAAACCCTCGGGAAAAGCAAAACTTGTCGAAGCTTTAGTCAGTAACGTAAACTCTCTTAATCCAGATGAATTTGTTTCTTTTCATACTACACTACATGTCTCCGATAAATCCTTTTGTTACTCATCTGAAATGCCTGAGAAACTTGAACTGAGCCTCTCTGGGGTCGAAAATCTATCGACTCAGGATATCTGGGAAAAAGTAGCCTCCATTAATAGAACGGATGAGGAAAAAGTGAAACTCAATGAACTTCTTTTAGAATTTAGGGATATTTTCTCTGAATCTCCAGGTAAATGCAAAACATTTAAAGCTAAATTTCGCATAAAAGACTCAAATATTTTTGTTAAACGCTCATATCCAGTTCCATTTGCTCGTAAAGCTTTAGTAAAAACAGAAATCGAGCGACTTCTTAGTCTGACAATAATCGAGCGAAGCAACAGCCCCTATTCAAACAGGCTCGTCCCAGTTTTGAAGAAGGATAGCTCAGTTCGACTGTGCCTCGATGCAAGAGAAATCAACAAAAAGTTAAAATATGGACTCTCTCTCAGCCAAGTTTCCGAATCCCTCCTATTTATCTACTCTTGATTTCACGGAAAGTTTCCTACAAATCCCTTTGGACGAAGCATCCAGAGATATAACCGCTTTTTGTTTTGAAGGTCGGAACTATAGATATACTCGTGTCCCATTTGGCACTGCTGTGTCTATGCAACTTTTTATGAAGGCCCTTGATAATGTGTTCGGTCCCGAGACAGAGGATTTCCTGAGTCGGTATGTTGACGACCTCAGAGTGGTCTCGGAGAATTTCGATTTGCATCTCGAGCATTTGAGAAACATTTTTAATTGTGTTAGAATCGCAGAACTTACACTAAGATTCAAAAAGAGGTTTTTTCTTCCAAGATAAGGTTGACTTCTTGGGTTTTATTTTGTCTAAAAATGGGATGGAAATGAATCCAGACAGTTCTGATGCCATTAGGAATTTTCCGGCGCCAAAAAATATTAAACAACTGCAAAGTTTTTTTGGATTTTGCAACTTTTATAAACGTTTTTCGAGGAATCACTCCGAATTGATTACTCCTCTTCTTGGTTTACTCCGAAAAGATGTTGTATGGAATTGGACTGAGGTTCATCGGAAGGCGTTTGAAGTAGTCAAAGAAGATTTTATTAAGACTGTCATGTTGTCTTACCCGGATTTTAGTAAAGAATTCTTTATAGGAACTGATGCCTCTTTTAATGCCATAGCAGGTGAACTTTTGCAGTGTGATGAAAATAACGACCGTAGGCCTATGGCCTTTTTTAGTGTTAGTCTTAGCGCCCAAGAACGAAATTATACCATCACTGAACTAGAGTTACTAGCCATCGTACTTTCTTGCAAGAAATTCCAGGAGTTCATTCTCGGATTTGAAGTGACTGTACTTTCAGATCACCATGCTCTAACCTTTTTAAATTCATGTAAGCTAACATCTGCAAGATTAGTTCGATGGTCACTGTACCTCCAACAGTTTAATTTAAATATTAGATTTATTAAAGGCACGGAAAATACGGCCTTAGACATCCTCTCTCGTTTTCCTCCGGAACTTCACAGTCTCCCTCCAAACAATTTGGAGTTAATTAGTGGTAACACAGACCTCACGCAGACTGTAAACTGCAGTCTAAGTGTGGCCCGTGACCTGCCCAAATCCAAAATTCCGGACAGCTGACAAGATATATTTCAAAATTTCTCCTCAAAACAAAGTAATGACCAAAAACTAAGTGAGATAATGTCTAAAATGAATAATAAGGTCGATTTCAAAGGTCAAGATAAGTATGGAATTTTTAAAAATCTGCTCTTTTTCAGTTTAAATGATAAAGGTTGGAGACTGAGCATTCCGGAAAATTATGAATGAGAGGTGATTGACCTGGGACACAGGTATATTGGTCATTTCGGCACAAATAAGACCTACTGTTATTTGAGAAATTTTGTTTATATCCCTAGTTTGGAGAGGAAAACTCGACAATGTGTTAGTTCTTGTGAATTGTGTCAAAAGTGCAAGGCTAGTAGGAAATCTTTTCATACCTCACCAATCTCGGTCTTGCCTAAGAAACCACTAGGCCTCCTGTCTGTGGATTTATTTGGTCCGCTGCCAAGGGCGAGGGGCAACTTTGTCTCCATTTTTGTCGTGCTTGACATTTTTTTCCAAATTTATTAAACTTTATCCGGTTCGAAATTCGACTGCTGTACCTGTCACTAGAAAGCTCATTCAAAATTATGTCATTGAAGATGGAAAACCTGAATACGTTCTTTCGGATCGAGGCCCAGCGTTCCGTTCGGAATACTGGGACTCGAGCCTAGAGAACGCAGGCATATCGGTCACCCACAGCTCTGTTTACCACCCGCAAAGTAACCCTGTGGAAAGATATATGTAGATCCTAGGGAACTATTTCAGAATCCATTGCAGTAAAAAGCATTCTTCCTGGATTGACCATCTAAGCTTTATTGAACATTGCATAAATAACACTGTCAGTGATAGTACTGGTTTCACTCCGGTAGAAATATTGATGGGCACAAAGCCGAGTAATTTTCTTAATTCTGTCATTGATTTTCCTTTGTCTGGTGTCGTCAGCGATTTTGCCTCTCCTTTTGGAACGGAATACCAGGAAAAAGGGAGGAGCGAGGGGCCAGACACGATCTCAAATTTAAACTCTATAAATTTAAAATAAATGATATAATTTTGGTAAAATCCCATCGCTTATCGAATGCTGCTTATGGGGAAACTAAAAAGTTTTTCCCTTTGTATATTGGTCCTTTTAAAATTATCGAGGAGGTTGGAAAGAATGCTTTTAAGCTTGCAGATTTGGACTCGGGTGATATCATCGGAGTTCATAATGTTGTGAGTTTGAAACCTTTCAAGTCACCTTAACTTATCTTTATTAAAACTCTGTTTAATTCCATATGTTTTCTCACTTTTGTTTTTCAAACATTTTGTGTTTGGCAACTCGCTCCACCGTTTAAAAAAAAAAAAAAAAGTAGCTTAGTCTTTTTTTTTTATTTTATTTTATTTTTTTTTATTTTTTTTATTTTTCGGAAATGGGGGTCATTTCCAACTTTAGTGCTTTAAGAGAGTTAACTCATAAGTGAAATAATATTTAAGTTTTGTACCTCAAAGTCTTGACATCAACCCAGTGCGTCGTGTGCACTCTCGCATCGCTGCAGTTCGTCCCTATGACCCATGCGAGATGTCGACTTGAAAGAGGCAGCGCCTCCAAGAGTTCGACCTTTTTCATGCGTTTGAATGGGCGGGAGGTGGCGTTGCCAGATTGCACCCGACGCCACTGTTGATGATCAACCTCCATTTTGAGTCGCTATACATTTTTTCCGATCAATTTTATCCTTTGTATTTTTTTTACCGACTTGACAGACCTGGACACTACCAAAGTCGGAAACCTTTTTATTTCAAGAAAAAAGAAAATTTCCGGTCTTTGTCATTTTGATTCAGACTTTACAGTCTTGTTTGGTTATTTATCCGGTCTGATTAGATCCACGCCGTTTACGGCGACTTTTCAGGTAACACCCAATTTGTTTTCACAAAACTGTTTTTGTGTCAACCAATCTTCTATCCGTTTTCCATCTGATACTCGGTAAGAGACGTGTATCGAGGTTGAACACCCTCTTTTTGTGACTAGGCCGGTATAGGTTGAAAACACCAAGCTGTATCCCCCCTTAATTTTTTTTATTCCTGATGTTTAGGGAAAACTGCGCTGTTGCCAAAAAAATGTTAACCCTACGTCACCAGGTCAAATCCCTTTCCCCACAATAGAGTCTTGTTGATGGGAATCCCGGTATAGGGTAGTACTAGCTTCAAAGCACTCGAAACATTTCATCGGTCAGACCAGCTGATGAAAGATCCCATGAAGTAGGAGCAGACTGGGTCGATTCATGGTTAAATCTTTTTCTGTTTTATGTCGTTCTCTAAAACTTTATTTTCCTTTTCATTCATTATTTTGGAGAACCAATGTATACAGACTGTAACAAAACTATATACAGGGTGGGGCGTAGAGATCTGACGATTTTCAAAAGGCTATAAATAAAGAACTATTTGACTTAGAGAAAAAAAACTTTTTTTTATTGAATTCAGTACAGAGTGCCGTTTTCTTACATTAAGTTTTAAAAATTACATCTCGTAGATGTTGACCGTCAGCGTCAATACACTCTTGAAGTCGATTTCGAAAGGAATTCACCGCTCTTTTGCACATTTGTATGGGTATATTATCGATTTCCTCTCTGATTCGCACTTTTAGCGAAAATTTTTTATTCGAAAATTTAGCGGAAGAAAATGATTTAGGAGACGTCTGGTTCCAACAGGATGGAGCAACAGCTCATACTGCTCGCATTTCCCTTGCCACTATGCGGGAAATGTTTCCAAATCGGTTGGTCTCTCTCAGAGGAGATTTACAGTGGCCTCCGCGATCTCCCGATTTGAGCATTTGTGACTTTTTTTTATGGGGCTACCTTAAGGAAAGGGTTTTTAGGAGTCGCTCCCATACTTAAGAGGAATTAAAAGAGCGAATTAGAGAGAAAATCGATAATATACCCATCCAAATGTGTGAAAGAGCTGTGAATTCCTTTCGGAATCGACTTCAAGAGTGTATTGACGCTGACGGTCAACATCTACGAGATGTAATTTTTAAAACTTAATGTAAGAAAACGGCATTTTGTACTGAATTCAATAAAAAAAAGTTTTTTTTATCTAAGTCAGATAGTTCTTTATTTATAGCCTTTAGAAAATCGTCAGATCTCTACGCCCCACCCTGTACCATAAATTTCAGGGCGTATTAAAGAGGTAAAAATAAGACTTTCTTTTTTTTTCCTACAAACATGGGTCCGAAATTGTAGTCTTTTCGAGTTACAGTGTTGCAAAGTTCCCAAAAAACAAATTGAAAAATCGTCATAACTCCCTCGTGAATTTTTTTTAATGCTTGTAAGTAAGTACTCTGGTGTAATTTTAGGCGCTCTGGCCGATTTTGGTCGTGAAAATGCTGTATGCACAAAATTCAGAGGGGTTTCGGGGGTTTTTCTTGATTTTTCTCACTTTTTTCGGCCAAATTGTATGAAAACATGCTTTCGGATTCATTAAACCCAAAAACGAGTAGCATCATCCAAAAAGTCGTAACGTATCGTAGTCGGTCGTTGAGAGTGGTGGGAGGGTTTTTCTCTTTTAAGATCTATTTCAATCTCGTTGTCCAGGATCTTTCAACTGTTGGACACCTAAATTCGTCTGTTTTTTACTTGTATTTGAAACCCTTTAATTTTAATTCCTTTTTTATTTTCTTTGCTCACGTTCAAAAGTCGGGCGAACGTGTGACATTGGGTTGCACTTTAAGCTAAAAATCTTAGAATTGTTTGCCCTTTCAAACGATTTATCACAAGATAGGGGATGCCATGAGAGAAAATGGAGTTGCCTCCGCTTCACTACCCTACCCCTTGGGGTGGGGGGTCATCAAAAATAGCCCTCTCAGATAGCGCCTTCGGTGTAAATTCTAAGGGTCTAAACCACATCCTTTTATCTCAATAAGATAAAAGGTACAGACGAGAGAATAAGTACATAGGTACACAATACATCTCATCGCCAGCGAAATACAATAACCGCTACAGCGGACGGGAGAACCAGTAGGGGAGGACCAGGAGCGTTGGGACACCGGGAGGATTAGGACATTGCGGTTAATTTAGGGTTAGATTGGCAGTGTGGCCGCAACAGTGAAATATTTTGTTCAACCCACGCGGCACCACTGTTCGCCAAGTTTTCAATATCGTAGCTGGACGCAGAAAATTTTCAGGTAACTTTTTTGTTTTTGGCCTGTAAAACTAATTTGTTTAAACTTCACTAATATTGTGACTTTTTTTCTCTGTTTGAAAGTAGTTGTGAGCTGTTTGGTATAACATTTAAAGACGTTCCTTGAGCATAATTACCCCAACACATGAAGTTGTAAATACAACCTAATTTTTTTATGGCGGATTGTTTACACAAAGTACCGCGAAGGAGGGTTGGGACACATACCTAAAATGTCCCAGCCCTCCTTCATGAATAAACTTCTTAATTTCACACCTAAAGATGTGTCTAAATAGTAATTCTTCTCAGTAATTCCAACTATAACTTTATTTTTCAGGTTTGAGTAGTCCCAGTATGCCTCAGTTTCAAAAAAAGGAGAAGGAAAATGAACCGATTTCACAGGCTACAATTAACGAGGCAGTTGCAGAGTTTAAGGAGCATGGTGGTCTTCGCAGAGTTGCCCGGAAATATGGTATACCTAAATCCTCACTAGACAGAAGAGCTAAAGGTGACACTAATCTTACACTTGATTCCCGTGTCAATGATTACGGCTTAAGGCACACTCTCTCACAAGTTTTTACAATAGCAGAAGAGGAGCAGCTGGAAGACTATTTAAAAAATAGTGCGTACCTTTTTTACGACCTAACAAGGTTTGAGACGAGAGAACTTGCTTATTTGTTTGCATCGGCAAATAATAAATTAAGCCCTCCAACATAAAGTGAGAAAAAGATAGCAGGTGAACGCTGGCTCGATGGCTTTATGGCTCGTCATCCCGCACTATCTATCCGTAAACCAGAAGGTACCAGTTTGTCACGTTGCACCAGTTTTAATAGAAAAAATATCAGTAGCTTCTTCGACAATCCGGAAAGCCTTCAGCCTCGTTTTAATTTTCCATCTCAATCCATATGCAATTGCGATGAAACAGGTCCAACGACAGTGCAAGAACCTCACAATATCGTTGCTCCGAAGGGAGTCAAACAGATAAACAAAGTTACCTCTGCGAGACGAGGGACTTCAGTCACTATGCTGGGCACTATTAGCGCCAGTGGAAATTCTGTTCCGCCTTTTTATGTATTCCCACGGAGAAAGTTTCTGGTTTCTGGACCAGGGTCCTGCGGGTTCTGATGGTTGTGCTCCACCTACAGGCTGGATGACGGGTCCATGTTTCGTGGAGTATATAAATAATTTTAAAGAACACAGTAGACCCACAAAAGATGAACCTGTTTTACTTATAATCGACAATCATGAGAGCCACATAACAATTGAATCATTAAATTTTTGCAAGGAAAATAAAATCCATCTGTTAACTCTCCCGCCTCATTCTACAGATAGACTACAATCACTAGATATGTCAGTCTATGGACCGCTCAAGGCGTATTATAACTCAGCAATCGACAAATGGTTAAAAGCACATCCAGGACGAACAGTTACCATCCATGATATCGGAGGGTTGTCGAATGAGCCAGATATTAAAGCATTCTCTCCTGCTAATATTTTAGCAGGTTTCAAAAAAACAGGTATTTATCCAATGAACCGCAATGTTTTCACGGATTAGGACTTTTTGCACTCAAATGTAACTGATAGACCCAACCCATTTGCTCCAGAACTCTTGGTTGCGGAACAGACAGGTTCCCTCCCGACTTAGAACGCTGACTCAAATGAATCGAGTCAATCAGGCACAGATCAGCCACATACTTCGAACCAGCGTGAACCATCCCAACCATCTTGTAGCCACCCGCAGGTGCAATCTTCACCGCTATCAAATCCAATTTCAGTACCTGTTGTGACTCCAGGTCCGTCTGGAGAAAACCAAAAGACATTTTCCCCAGAAGACATTTTTCCCTACCCAAAAGCAGGAGAAAGAAAAAAAAATCACCCGAGAGTCGAAAAAAACTAGAATTCTTACCGACACTCCAATAGAAGATGGATTAATTGCTCAGCTTTTAACTAGACGGGAAAAGTTGAACAAAAAAAGTGGTGGATCTAAAACCAAAAAGTTTAAGAAAAAGCTTAATTTGTCTGCAGATGCTGAAAAAATGGATGATTGCAGCGAAGATGATACACAGATTGACTGCCAGGACTCTGATAATGATTTATCATCCTGCAATGAAGATGAAAATATAAACATCAATGACAGGACCTTCAACTTGAATGACTTTATTCTAGTCAAATTTCATGTTAAGTCAAAACAAATTTACTATATTGGTAAGGATATTTCTTTAAACAAAAAAATTTACTCTGTTAAATTTTTACGACGGAAAAGACAAACGGTCTACTTTACTTTTCCTGTTACCGAAGACATTACAGATATCTCCAAAGATGAGATTTACTGTAAGTTAATTACAGAAGAAAGAAAAAAGTGGCACTGAAAGAACCGGTCACATTTATTCTTTCAATTACCTAAGGTTATTCACGGACTTGGTCGATGTCCGCTAAGTTTTTGGTTTTTTTCTCATTGTTCAACTAGTTATTTTAAGTCAACTTACCCACCTACACTTCTGAATGTATGTACGTAGCTAATTTGTTCTTTAGTGTCCTCTTTGTGACATTTTGTTTGTTCTGATCACTTATTTTTGACCTCAGTTTTAGACTTTTTCCAAAGAGAAGTTACAATTACCGAATTTCCTTTCAAGTCATCGGTCATGAGAACCTATTCCGTACAAATTAAAATAATTTGTAGATTACCTACTTGTAACTTGTACCTACATAGTAATATTAAGAATATTGTGATCTTCATTGTTTAAGATTTAGGTATTTGCTGAATCCACATAGTGCCGTTTTTCTCCGGGTTTTAGCTTTCAAGCGTATTTTTTTCTAAAATTTGATTTTTTTACTAGATTCAAACCCAAAACAACAAAAATCTGTTAAAGGTCAGCACCTACATATTTAGTATTAAGTTTTTCCTCTCCCTTTTCAGATTTTGATACATTAAAACAAATTTATTTTGATTCAAAATTACCTACTGCGCTTGTTTGCGCTATACGCATCCAGCGTTAGTTTCCAGATCTTTTTGTGTCTTTCCAATACATTTTTCCTGCCATAAGTGCATTATTTACTGTAAGCTTTTCTAGTATTATCTTAAAATTTGTTTTACATTGATTGTTATTAAAAAAAAAAAAAAAAAAAAAAGTTGGCATTTTAGTATAATTTTATTAACTCTCCCAACCCTCCCATGGAGGTGTCCCAACCCTCATTAGTACCAGGAGGGTTGGGACATGTCCCCACTTTTTAAAAGAAAAAATTCCCGTGTTTTTGGGTGTTAATTCTAAGAGCCACAAAAATTATATTTTATTCCCAACAGTATAGTGCATGCATTCCATGTTTTAGTTTAAAAAAAAAAAAAATACCGAGGGCCAAGAGAAATTCAGATGCAAAAAATGTCCCAACGCTCCTCTGGTCCTCCCCTACAACTCATAGCCAGCAAACTACAGTAGCGACTCCAACCAAAATCCGAGTAAATATAACTCATTGACCTACAAAAACATGTGCCGAAATAGTGAGGAAGGAACCATGGTAACGAATATACTACCCAAGGTCAGCAACCCACTAACTGCAATAGATACGATCATTTTGATGAGATAAGAACATCTAAATTTAAACTAGTCCGAATACCTACATGTGAAACTTCAGAGTAACATGAAAAAGAACCCGAAAATAAAGCTGAAGGAATGAATGCTCTCTACCTGGGTAAAGTCAAAGTAGGATTAATAAATAAACCACAAAATAAATTTTTTGAAAATATGGGACTTAATGATGCGCAATGCTCCATTGTCAAATTGATACAGTCACTGTTGATCTCTCGATCGGTACGGATGCATTTCGACAATGTCTCCGCGAAAATTCAGTAGTGAAAATATCAATAAAGTGACGCGCTTCGGCGCTCGCTCTGTGGTGAAAATATCAATAAAGTGCTATTTTGAACCGTTCGGAATCGCATTAAAATGCGTCAACGATAGACGCGGTCGCGTAGTGTAAATAACTCTTATTTCCGCTGAAAGCGTAGGTCGGACCAAGATCCAACGCCCAACGGTAACTTGTAAACACGGTTCATTGTGCTACTTTAACGATGATTCTTTCATAGGCTGCGATGGATGCAGAGTTAAAGGTAAACTTGGACTCCTCAAGCTGAGATATGAACAATGGAAAATCAGTAGCACTCGCGTGTAGCCAAATTGTTTAAATATGAGTAAAGAAATCAACCCATTTAACAAAAGTTCGCTGTTAACCAGACCCCCCCCCCCGCTATCATTTCAGGGGGAAACGGTGAACAGTCTCATCCTACAACGACCTTCGATAAGGAAGTAGATCCAAAGATAGAGTTCTTGTAGCAACAAAATAGGGAGCTTCAAGAGCAAAATAAAAACTTAATAACGAAAGTGAACGACAACGCTCAAATCACCAAACTAACGGCTGACATTGGCAAGTTTGCCAATGGCAGTAAAACGTTTCAAAGATCTGAATCTTCAATTAGTAACAAACAACAGAAAATCTGTGAAGTTATCAATAATAACTTCAACAAAACTAAAGTCAAGCCAAAACTAGCGGCCGAAACTAAACCCCCGCATTACGTGGAGGATAAAAATCGGTTCGTCGGGCTCGAAACTGATGTAGATAGCACGGACGATGACAAAGACAGCTCTTCTGACCAATGGGTCAGAACCTAAGTTGTGCATAAAATGAAGCAGTAAATGAAATTTCTAATTTGAAAAATATATGTATAAAAACAAGGTGTTTTCTTTTTAAAATAAAAGTGAATTCGTGGTAACAGCGGAAGCAAAAATGCATAAAAGTTTTTTTTGGAGCTTGGTATTAATAGCGTGAATTAAAAAAAATTAAAATGGCAGAAAAAGAGGCAGTTCAGATGTTTAACATCGACAAATTAAAAAATAAAACCAATGCCGAGTTGTGGAAGTTTGAGGCCACGATATTACTCGAGGAAAAAGGTCTGTTTAATATGGTCTCAGGCAAAAAACAAAAACCCACGGATGACACATCTAAAGAGTTTGTCGAATGGGCGAAACGAGATGCTCAAGCCAACAGGATAATCTTGACAACTTTCGACAGAAGTCTTCTCACACACGTGATGTCCTGTAACTCGGAACTCGGCGCAGGAAATGTTCTCAAAGTTGACTGAAGTTTCCGGTAGAAGCAATGGGGAACTAAAGTGCGTGTTAATGCGCGAATTCTTCGAAGCCTTTGAAAAGGGTATTCCACTTATGAAAAATGTAAGTAGGATTGAAAATATGTTTCATTAATTAAAAGCCACTGACAAAACTATGGATAAAGAGATGCTGCTGACAAAAATTCTTAGTATTTTGCCGGAAGGATTGCACATTTTCTCAACAGCGTGGGACCTGTCTACCAATGCTGATAAAACTTATCAAAACCTACTATCAAAATTGATGGCTAATGATGATAGGTAGAAAAGTCCAAAAGAGGAAGGCGTAGCCTTTTCTGCAAGCACCAAGACAATGTTGGAAATGGTAATTCCCTGGCATTAAATAAAAAGTGGAAGAGAGAGAGAGAGTGAGAGACAAAACGAAAGACAAGGATTAACAATGTGTTGCAAGAATGTGCAACTCAGCATTTAGCGAGCTCGTCTTCACTCTTTCTATCCGCGAACGCGGATTTTTATACGCATCTTATACGCAGTGCTTTTCTATAGTCTGTACTCGTCTTTTTCAAGCGAATTATGTTTATAAAATAAAACCTAAGTTTATTTGTCCTCAAAACCTCCGTTCTTCATATTATTTCAACAGGTTATGGGCCCAGCCCGACTCTGGGAAATGAAGAAATCGTTTGAAATTTAAGAACAAATATTTGATCCGTATATCACGAAGTGCTAGATGAGTTTTGTTTTCTTCACTCAATCTTTTTTCGTTGTAGTGCGTGTAGTGTGATTCAAAAATCTAATTTCCGTCAAAAATGAGTTGGTTTAGTAATTCGAATGAAATTAACTTGAGAAGTGACTTTGATTTGCATGATATCACGTTATACGTCAGGTTCTTTGGATTAGTGATAATTTTCGTTACATGTTACGGAATGAATAGATGTCGGAAAATTCGTTGCGAAATTGCCGAGGTGCGTAATAATGTATACATTGTCTATGAACGGAGCAAAATAGCATAAAAAAGTATAAAGTTTTTAATACACGAGTGTTCTTGGAGAAAAAGTAAAAAGGTGATCCAGTGTTCTTGGATAAAAAAAAAAAAAAAAAAATTAAAAAGGTGATCCAGTGTTTTGGGATAAAAAAATAAAAAAAATGGATATGAAGATGGATGCAACGGATTCGTGTCACAATGTAACAAAACTGCGAGGCAGTGAGAATTTTCAACAGTGGAAATTCGAGATATCAATCCATATGGATGATTGTGAAGTACTCAGTGTTGTCAATGGAAAATCAACAAAACCGAAGGTGACGAAGGAGTCGCAAAAGGAAGAGATAAGTCGTCTCGAAGATTGGATAAAGAGAGACAAAAAGGGAGCGAGGATAATCATTTCTTCTTTTGAAATGAAGGAAATTTGAAAGGAATTTGATAGGAACGATAAGATTAACGCAGAGCTCATGAAACTAAAATTCGAAAAATCAAAACATGAAGGGTTGCTTTATTTCAAAATAGACCTCAAAAATAATTTAATCGTAATTTTGGCAATTTATGTCGACGATATTTTGGTAATTTACAATGATGATGTGGAATTTGAAAAATTAAAGGGAGAATTAGAAGAGAGCTTTGAAGTGAAAGATCTAGGAAGAGTAAGATTTTGCTCGGGTATAGGTATCGACTGTGATGATAAAACAGGAGAGATAAGGCTAGATCAGATTCAGTATATGTATACTTACTATACTTAAAAAATTTAACATGCAAGATTGCAAGGGACACCTCTTGAGGTAAAAAATAACTAATTACATGTCAAAAGAGTTATTGAAAATAACGAAAGCATCCCTTATTAGAGCTTGATAGGAAGTCTCATGTATGTTGGAGTGTGTACGAGACCTGACATCTCGTATGCAGTGAGCAACTTGAGTCAGTTCAATAAAGACCCAAGTGCTGAAAATTAGAAGGATGCAAAAAGGGTCCTGAGATACTTAAAAGCAACAAGTCACTACAAATTGGTCTTCAAACGCTCTGAAAATAAAATAATAGCATACGCAGATGCAGATTGAGGAATGATAAAATTGATCGCAGATCATACACAGGCTTTATTTTAATGTATGTAGAAGGACCCATATCATGGGAAAGTAAGAAGCAACGCACAGTTGTCCTGTCTACCGCAGAAGCGGAATATATGGCAATCTGTGCTGCTTCGAAAGAAGCTATTTTTCCTGTATAATTAGAACCTTGAAATTTTCAATAGTAGAGTAAAAGTGGAAATGTTTAATGATTACCAATCAGCTCAAAAACTGGCAGAAAATCCAATTCACCATAATCGTACAAAACATATCGACATACGATTTCGTTTCATACGAGAAGTAATTGAAAAGAGTTTACTCCAACTAGGATATATGCCAACTGAAAGTATGCCAGCTGATATCATGACTAAATCATTGAATAAAGTCAAACATGAAAAATGAGTAAAAACCTTCCTGGAAAGAGGTTAATTTTGTTTTGTTTTTATTTGTATTTTTGGTGCTTTCATTTTATTTTTGAAACTGTATTAATCCTTTATAACCTATTTAGGTATACATAGATAATAATCGACGTATATAATCGACAATTAATATTTAAGTTCTTTTTATAAGGAAGAGACAAGGGTTGGTTAACATAGGCCCTGTCCGGGGATTATTTGTTTTTATTTTTAAAAAGAAATCTCAAGAATTAAGGGGGAGTGTTGGAAATGGTAATTCCTGACATTAAGAGAGAGAGAGTGAGAGGCAAAACGAAAGACAAGGATTAACAATGTGTTGCAAGAATGTGCAACTCAGCATTTAGTGAGCTTGTCTTCACTCTTTCTATCCGCGAACGTGGATTTTTATACGCATCTTATACGCAGTGCTTTTCTATAGTCTGTACTCGTCTCTTCCAAACGAATCATGTTTATAAAATAAAACCTAAGTTTAAGTGTCCTCAAAACCTCCGTTCTTGATATTATTTCAACAGGCAAAACTAAAGTGTTTCAAATGTCAAGAGCTTGGTCAGTATAAAATGGACTGCACAAAAATATGACAGTAAAGTGAGCGACAAGTAACAAATTTGGGCACCTAACAAAAAACTGTCGAAGCAATGAGGAAAAATGCGGGATCTGTAAGAAAACAAATGATACAGAGGAAACTTGTTTTTTTCGTGATAAGAATCAAGAAACCAAAAATCTAGCAGAGCCCTATTTCAATCTTAAAGAAGAAATACACTTCATAGATGACGTCCCTTTCAAGTCGAACTCGGTAATCATTCCAACAACAATGAAAATGGTAATTCTGAAAACTATTCATAAGGGGCATTTTGGTTTCAAACCCTGTTTAAATAGACTCAATGCAGAAGTCTACTGTCCCAATATGGCGTAGATATAAAAAATGTGTGCGAACAGAGTGAAATTTGCCTCAAGCATAAAAATAGAAACTCAAAACTCCCTTTATTGCCTCATGAACCCCAATCTTTACCAATTGAAAAAATTGGCACAGATTTCTTTGAATACGAACAACAACAAAACCTACTCCTAGTGGATTATTTTTCAAAGTATCCTGAGTTGGTACTGTCATTCAGGGTAACTTTGAGCCACTGATTATAACTTTGGGCCAGCTGCAGATATCACTTCTTTTTTCTACTTCTTCTTCCTCATGATGTGTACTGCCAACCTAATTTTTTTCCAAAAGCCATGTATTCCCCTCTACCTTATGGATGCAACAGTTGGTAAAAGTGTTATAGTTTTGGCAATATTTTTCAATTTTAATCACACTGTGTTTTTGTGTGTGGCAGTGAGTACTATTTCCAAGTTACGATTAGAGGACTCGAATGAAAGGTAAGTATTATCTTTTTAGACTAATCGGAACATCAAAGTTCATTGGAAGAACTGTGCATTGGCTTTATTTAACTTTGTAGATTAAAAAAGAAATACAAATAGATTTCGGAGGAAGCTCCAAAAGTAACCCATTTCAGGGTAACATTGGGCCACCTTTACTTTTCAGGCTTCCTTTTCATAGCTCAAGAGCTCACTAAATTCTTATGAATGTACACAGTAGTTTTCAGAAGAATCAAATGAATTGTGTAAAGTTCAGAATTTCTCGCCCAATATTGCAAACTTACAACTGCAGAACAGCGGCCCAGCCAGAATTGTTTTCTGTCGTGTTTATGTTGACAGAAATAAGATATCTGGGTGTTTTTGGGCCTAAATTTTTCTTCCCCCTCCTGCCTCCTTTCCCTTGCTGATTTTCTGAAGTATTTGGGGGATCTGAGGAGAGCCATTTACCCCCAAACCCCAGTCCTCTTCTCGTTGCAATACTGCTACGGAGCGTTTTTGTCATGCTTCTACATACACCACATTTCATACATTTTGTTTCCAAAACATAGATCTTTTCTTAATTCAGAAATCGAATACTTAATTTTTTTAAATTTTACAGATGGCAAGACTGTTAAAGGACTCGAAAAAATCACCAAAGACATCACAGCCAAAAAAGACGCAAGAAAATCTCTAGTCGAGACCCAGAGGTATGGGACCAAATCAAATTATACGGAGGAAACCCTTACCACAGCCGTACACCAAATTCAAGAAGGAACTATTGGAATCAGCCCGGCTGCCAGGCTATACAAAATTCCACGCAGCACATTAGAAAATACACTTGCAAAAAAGCATTTTGGTAAGGTGGGCAGTCCATTTTCTTTCGATCGTGCTGTTGAAAAGTCATTTATTAATCATGCTCTCATGTTGGCCGAAATAGGAGTGCCAATTTCCACGTATGATTTGCGTGAAATAGCTAAAGGGTACATTGATGCAGAACGCATCAAGGTACCCCATTTTCCACAAAATCGCCCTGGCTAGGACTTGGTCCAGGGGCTTTTTTCAAGGTTTATAACAGATATAGAAAATAAACTCCCAAACCATAAATCTAACATCCGATATAAAGTAAATGAGGAGCAAATTTCAGCTTTTTTCATGGAGTATGAGAAAGACGAGAAGGACCTTCCACCGAAGAATGTGTGGAATTATGACAAAACCGGATTCCACGACATCCCGGCCAAGAAAAAACTTTTAGTTCAGAGAAGCGTGCGGAACCCAGAGTTAATCATGAATACCAGCAAAAACTGCTATACCGTTTTAATGTGTAGTAATGCTTCTGGCACGTTCCTTCCACCATATACATATAATAATGAAAGGGAAAGAAAAGTGGACTGATTGGCTGAAAGGAGGTCCGCCAGGATCAAAATTGAACGTTTCTGATAGTGGATGGATTGAACTCTGATATTTTCAAAAGCCCCCGATAGTCCCCTAGGAAGTTTTTTTTGGGGAGGGGGGGGCTCAAACACATTTTTCAAGTTTCCTCAAAATTGTCTCCAGTAAAGGTATCAAAAAAAGTTCCTATTCGTAATGTAGAGGCAATTGGCGACATTTTCGCTCTTATAATTTGTTTCCAAGAACCCCAAATTTTTTGAGTTATTGAGGCTTTTTGGAATTTTTTTGAATCGGCCCTTGTGACCACCTATCCGCATCCGGGTGGTCTGGTACACCCGGTAAAACAGGTTGTATGCCGCTGCAGTAGCTGCATCTTTACTCAAATCCAGATAGTCCAGAAGTTCCTTCCACTTCCGTAAGTTGAGACAGTTAGAATGCACTCTCTTCTCCATTTATTAGATTTACACTGCTTTTTGCAGGAACGGTCAGTGCGAATTTTGTTTCAAGGGGAGGCAAGCGCAAAAAGCGGGAAATAAATAACATACGACTAGATAGGGCCGCCAATGCACTGCCGTGCAACTAGTTCTTGCTGATTGTGAGAGGGAATGGTAGGCTGGAGGAGAGTGGGAGCCAACCACGTCCTGCCTACAAGTTCAAGCAGTGAAAATTTTGCACCTTGGTAATTTGTTATTAACTGCAGTTTGGTAGTTAAGTGTTTGTTTTTCAGGTCAGGAAAACCTTCTTGAATGTATGTAGGGGAGACCTGGGTGGATTGGGACACTGGGAGGGTTGGGACAGTCGGTGTTTTTCAGGTTAGGTTGGCACTGCTGCGTTCGTTCGCGGTAATTTTTTGTCTCTTTACCATGACTCACTGTTGTACAAAGATTGGCGGTCGTAGCTACACTTCTCGACTTTCCAGGTAATTTTGTAGTTTTTTACCACTGTTTCTGTAACTTTTCAACTTTAAATAACTGTATGAATTTCAACTTCATTTTTAAATGAAAATTGTCCAAATGGGGGTAAGCATTTGTTATATACCTGACTGCAATTTCACTATGCACAGTCACTCAAAACATAACCTCACTTTCTGTTATCACGGATTGTTTACATTTTGGCCGGCAGGGAGGGTTGGGACGGAAGGGTTGGGACGGGAGGGTTGGGACAAAATTGCCAAGTGTCCCAACCCTCCCTGATTTTTTTTTTTTTTTTTTTTTTTTTTTATAAATCCACATAACTCCCTTAAATAAATGAATACGAATTGTAATTGCTGGTTTTTATTTTGTATTGCAGATGAACAATCATGCCCAATCCCAAAAAGGATAAAACAATTGCTGTGAGTCCAGCTGAGGAACGCGCAAAAGCTGTAGATAAAATTTCAAACATCAAAGCAGCTGTAGCAGAGTATCTTGAAACTAAGAAACTACGGAGCGTCGCTCAAAAATACGGAATCCCCAAGTCATCTCTGGAGCGGTATGCTAAGAATCCTCCAAAATTTCAGGATTTAGCATCTCGTGTAACGGATTATGGGTCAGTATTTTGCACGTCAAAAGTATTCACCGAAGCTGAAGAAATCCAACTGAAAGATTACATTAGCCAAAGTTCTAAGTTGTGTTATGGGCTCTCTAAAGTTGAAATCAGAGAATTAGCATATCTCTTTGCTTCTGCCAACAAGAAAAAAATGCCCAAAAAATGGACTGAAGATGAACGGGCGGGCGACGATTGGTTGGCAGCCTTTATGAAACGACATAAATTCTCAGTCCGTAAACCTGAAACTACCAGTCTCTCTAGATGTACAAGCTTCAATAAGAAAAATGTGGGAGAATTTTTTGACAATCTCTACAGCTTGATGGAACGGTTTAATTTCCCTCCGCAGAATATCTACAACTGTGACGAGATAGGGCTCACAACAGTGCAGCGCCCCAAGAAAGTTGTGGCTAATAAAGGAATAAAGCAAGTCAATAAGGTTACTTCAGCCGAGCGGGGCACACTAGCTACGCTTCTTGGGACCGCTAATGCAATGGGGAACTTCATTCCACCTTTTTATGTATTTCCAAGGAAGAAATTCTCTGAGCGGTTTTTAAACCACGCAGTTCCTGGTTCAAAAGCATGCGCATTCGAGAGTGGATGGATGACTGGGTCAAGCTTTGCTACTTATCTCAAACATTTTAAAGAGCACGCTAAACCATCTAAAGAGTCACCCGTCCTCCTATTATTTGATAGTCACGAAAGCCACATAACAGAAGAGTCCCTAACTTTCTGCAAAGATAATAATATTCACCTTCTAACATTTCCTCCACATTGTACGCACAAAATGCAACCTTTGGATGTCAGTGTCACAGCTCTTTGAAAGGAAATTACGATGAGAGTATTGATCGATGGCTTAGAGAGCATCCTGGCCGCACAGTATCAATTTATGAGATTGCAGAATTATCTGCACAACCTTTTCTTAAAGCTTTCTCGCCAACGAACATTCAGTCTTGTTTCAGAAAAGTTGGAGTGTTTCCCTTCAACCGCGATAAATTCACAGATGAAGATTTTATGTGTTCTGAAGTTACTAATAGGCCAAACCCTGTTGTGCAGCCGGCAGACTCAGCTCAGCAAAATGAAGAGCATCCTACACCAAACACAAAGCAAGCAGGAGCAGATAAGCCACCTCCATCACTGCTTTCAAAATCCAAAGATGCAGATTCTGCGGTAAATGTGTTGGAGCCATTACCCAGCACCTCAGCAAGCAAAGATCCAGGTTTCGTTCAGCCCAACTTGGTGACATCTCCTCCTGGGAACTCAACGGTTCAAGTCGATCCTGGGAACTCAATAGTTCATGTCGATCCTGGGAACTCACCGGTTCAAGTCAATCCAACAGATACTTCACCATTATCAAAAGTTCCTTCACCGCAGAAGTTTTCTCCAGCAGATGTTCGTCCATTCCCCAAGGCTGGGGAAAGAAAACGGAAACCTGGACGACAACCTTTAAAAACAAGGATTCTGACAGATGCACCTGTTAAAGATGAGATAATAGCTCAGTTGACGGAGAGAAAATTAAAGAAACAAAAGAGAGAAGCTGCCAAAGCAAAAAAAATAAAGAGACAACTTGAATTTTCCAAAGTGCAAGAGAGCGGAAGTTCGAGTGATGAGAACGATGAACCCGAGGAAACTGTCATATTAAAAGATGTCTCCGATTTAGAGTTTTCAGACGATGAAGATGATTTCATTGATAAGCAAGATAGAAATTTTGATGTTGGAAATTTCATTCTTGTTCGGTTTAACGTAAAGTCAAAACAGATTTTTTATATAGGACAAATTTTGACGGTCGGAAAATCCTGTTATGAAGTTAAGTTCCTCAGAAGAAAGCGTCAAACTATATATTTCAATTTCCCCATTGTTGATGACTTAAGCAGCATCAAAGAAAATGAAATTTTTTGCAAATTGAGTGTTAACTCTCGAGAGAGTGGTACCGCAAGGACAGGCAAAATTTATGCCTTTAATTTCCCAAATTTGTTTTCGGAGCTGGATGTACGTTAAATGGAGAACTACGATAAGTACCTACCTAAGTTCTAGGTAGGTAAATATAGTTTAGTCTGCACTGTTTGTTAAATGATAGTTGTCCATTGTTACTCAGGTATGTCTGTACCTATTTTCAATTTAGTTACCGTACTCAAGGTGCATTACATAGGTTAATACCTAGGTGTTCACAGGAAAGGAACAAAGTTACCTACCTACCTATGCCTAGGTAGTTATTAATTATTTGATAGTTAAATGAAATTGTGTTATTATAAATAATGCAGTAAGTGTTGCCTTATTTTTGTAGGTAGATGAGTAGTTACAAACCTAGATAATTAGGTAAGTTCCTACGCAAGTGCTCTTAATTTTTCCTATAAAATTGTTTCTCTTAATTTAAGTTTGTTAAATCTCACTTGGCAACTGCAAGTTCCTACTTCAGCATTAGATAAGTATGTAAGAAACCCTTGTGTTCTTTATAGGTTGTAAGTTAAAAGACTGTTTAGCTCAAATTATTTGATAGTATAAGCATTTAAAGTTCGGAGCGCCTGGTTACGCAGGTAAACTCGATTCATTCCTCTTAGAGTAGGTATCTAAAAGTACAAAAAAACTGCATTTCTTGCAGAATTAGTCACCTGCATCTTAATTGATATTAGTTATGTGTTTTTAGGTGTTAAGACATAATTTTGTTCCTTTTTATTGTGCCAAAACTTGACTTAAAGCTTCAAAAAAAGCTAAAAATGGGTTCAAAACCCTAAGTTTTTTCTAATTTTTCTTGTATTTTGCCTTTTTAAACATTGTTTTACTTGTATTACTCAGAATTTCTCGTTTGCTTTAAGTAAAACTTGTTATTTAGAGATAATAAACATTTTTTAGTCTTAAAACTGACATAAAAATAGTTTTGTCCCAACCCTCCCAGACGAGTGTCCCAACCCGAACAGGGGTGTTAGGGTTGGGACACTTTTTGACTTTTTAAAAAAATTGCTCTTAAAATTTTGGATTTCAAAGAATTGTTACAAACCAAAGATAAAATTAAACTTTAGGTCTTAACTCATAATGTGAGTGCTTGAACACTTCAAAAAAATATATTTTTGATCCCTCTAGAGGCTGGCAAAAAAAAAGTGTCCCAACCCACCCAGGTCTCTCCTTCGCCGCTTTCTTTTGAATGCTATGAAAATGATTATGGTATATGTTTCTAAACGAACGAAACTTTATCAACACAGGTCTTATTGCGTTTTGTTTGGTACGTGGGCAAAGTGGCACAGAATAATACATTCAGAACGGAAACTCTGTCGGATTTTGAAGCGAATTCATTCCGCGTCCGCCATGTTGGGATATAGGGTGTTTAAATCTGGATTCGCGCGCGCCCACTATCACTTGTTGTGTTTCTAGTCTTGTCTCGTCTTGCAATGTCAATACCGTCTTCTTCTGATGGGATTTTCTAGTCGTTTTTATTTTTTCTTATTATTATTTGTAATGTCCTTACTGACCTCATGTAATTATGCCTGAGAAAAGGAAACATCACGGCAGTTGTTGCTCTGCACGTAATTGTACCCACTCAAAACTTAAGAATCCTTCTCTCTCCTTCTTTAGATTTCCTAAAGATCCTGAAGGTGTTGTAATAGTATGTAGTTCATGTGACAGAGTGCGCCACCGCGTGGTGTGAGATACAGTGACTGCGGTGTGAGTCAGCTGATATCCCTCAGATATATTATGTAATGGTGGTGCTTTTGATAGAATATAAATCCTGGTTGTGTCTTAATCTAAAATGGTTTGCTTTCGTTTATTTTCCTAGTCCTTTCGTCCTTTATTGTTAGTAAGTCTAACAATGTGTTTCTACAACACAAAATGGTGCCGAAACCCGTATTTATCAGTCAATCGGTGAAAAGTGAGTCGTATCGAGTTTGAATGTAGCGTGGTCGCGTGTGCAAGTGCTATCTGCAAGTATAGGAGTTGTGCTATCAATCTCCTTTATGAAAGATGCAATTATCTTTGGCGGATAAAAATATAGTGGTGTGCCATCATCAATTCGAAAATGGCTGAGGAAAATGGACAGACCACAACTACCTCTATTAACAGGTCCATGATGGCTAAAATAAATCCTTTGGAACGTGGAAATCAGAACATGGCGGAGAAGTGGGAAGTGTGGAAAAGTAGATTCGAAATTTACTTGTGTGCTACCAATGCAGATAATGAAACGGATACCAGAAAGAATTGCCGAAAGAATTGAAAGTAATTACAAAACCTAGGTGAAAAAGCTCATAATATTTATGTTTCGTTTAACAAAAAATATAATTCACTTAAGATGATTCCAGGGTCAATTAGTTCCAACCGTGGACACCACGTCGCGTCGCGCTGCTCAAAAAGTCAACAGTTTTTTGTTAAATTTGACGAATTCACGATATAAAACACACATTTGAGAAACGTCAGCACCTGCGAGCATACTTCAGGAAGTTACCCTGAAAGTTTCAGACTGAAACACTCAAAAATAAAGCCGGAAATTATGAAAAACGAAACTTCCCATAAGCCGCAATGAGTGCGAGTGAGGCAGATAGACGTATCATCACTCGCGATCACTCTCACTCACTAAGCTTATGGCGATACGAAGTTCATAATTTACGGCTTTAATTTTAAACCAATTTTGCTCATTTAATGCTCAAAAAACCCATAAAAAAATTTTGCAGGTGCTGATGTTATTGGATTTTGCGTTTTATCTATGGCTTCAGTTTAAAACGCCAAAAACACGACTTTTCCAAAAAGCGACTAGTGCCGCTATCCATCGGATTAAAATCTGGAAAATTTTCGCCTGGAATCACCTTAAGCATGATGAGTTGTTAACGTTATTTGGTAATCATTTCAAACCTCAAAAAACCGTTGATATAGCAATTTACAAACTTGTTACAAGAAAGCATAGAGATGAAGAATCAATAGAAGAATTTGTAACAGATCTGAAAAATCTAAGCTTACTTTGTGAACTTGAAGATCAAAGAGAAAAAGTAGTTAAAGCCATTATGATAGCCAATCTACTTCCAAAACACGAGGAAATCCGTGTATACTTGCTAATGCAGAAATATCAATCGTTGGATGATGCAATTAAAATGGCTCTTATGTTTGATAACTCTAAACGTCAGGTTAAAGAAATGGATGGCGTTCCTATGGTGGGAAAAATCAATCAAAATGTTTCTCGCAATCAAAAAGTGAAATTTAGCGGAACAAAGCAGCATGGTGAATATAGTGGTACAAAACAGCGCAATCAATTCAGTGGTCAAAGGCAACATGGTCAAGCTGGATCAAGACAAAATAATCAATCTGGTTATGCGGAGCGGAAATCTGGTCAATATGGTAACGTAAGAAGATGGTGCAAAAATTGTGGCAACTCAAAACATTTCCCTGGTAGATGTCCTGCGATTGGGAAAAAATGTGACATCTGTAACTCCATGAATCATTTTGCTAAGGTATGCAGCTAAAAGCAACAGATTCGGATGATTGAGCAAGATGAAGACAATTGGGTGTATGAGAATCTCAGTGACAGTGACCAGTCAGTTGATGAAGATGGTCAAGATTTGTTCATTGGTGCAATAGGCAGTGCACAAATAGAAAAAGAACTGGACCAATGGTATGTAACAGTAAATGTCAATGATTACTATACAAAATTTTTAGTGGATACGGGAGCCCGAGCTAATATATGTAATTCCAGAAAATTTGGTTAAGCGGATAGTTGGAAAAAGACCCATATTAGAAACTAAAATTAAACTCAGTACTGTAACTGGTGATAAAATTAAAGTGTTGGGAGAATGTAACCTAAAATGTGTGAATGAGGAAGCGGGAGAATCTCATGTGATAAAATTCATTGTTGCTAATGTAAAATCTCCAATTTTAGGAAACCAAACCTGTAAAAAATTAGGAATTTTGAAACAAGTAAATGTTATTGCAGATGAATACAAAAACATGATTAATCAGTTTGAAGTTTTTAATGGTACAGGGTGCATAAAAAATTGCAAATGTAACATTAAACTATCGGAAAATGCTAAACCAACAGCAGAGCCCCCGAAAAAAATCCCGTACAAATTACGTAAAAGAGTATGGAAAGAATTACAAAGAATGATCAAATTAGGAATCATAGAGCAAGTAACAGAGCCCACTGAAAGGGTCAATCCTATTGTAACAGTGTCAAAACCGAATGGTGAGATAAGAATTAGATCCATAACAAAGAAATTGTAACACCTAAGCATAATACATATTTCAACATTAGACGATATTCAGGCAAAATTAAAAAATGCCTCTGTATTTTCCACTCTTGATGCGACTTCAGGCTTTTGGGCCCTAGAATTAGATGAAGCTAGTTCAAAACTTACAACATTTGCAACTCCATTTGGAATATTTAAATTTAATAGACTAGCATTTGGACTGACATGTGCAAGTGAAATGTTTCAGGCAAAAACGCATGAATTATTCGATGACATTCCAAATCTAATTATTTACATAGACGATTTTCTGATTTATGGAGGTAAGAAAACCCATGATGAAACTCTGTAAAAAGGATTAAACACAGCAGAGAAATTAGGTCTGAAATTTAATCTGAAAAAATGTACGTCGTTGTAATAGTATATAGTTCACGTGACAGAGTGCGCCACCGCGTGGTGTGAGATACAGTGACTGCGGTGTGAGTCAGCTGATATCCCTCAGATATATTATGTAATGGTGGTGCTTTTGATAGAATATAAATCCTGGTTGTGTCTTAATCTAAAATGGTTTGATTTCGTTTCTTTTCCTAGTCCTTTCGTCCTTTATTGTTAGTAAGTCTAACGATGTGTTTCTACAACAAAACAGAAGGGTAGATATTTTGGCATTAGATCCATCTCATCTTGACCCTCGTTTTTCTGATCAGTTGTTGAATAGTCTTCCGGTCACAACTGTCCGTCTATTCTAAATCCCGTCATTTATAATTATGTGTTCATCTTCTGTGATAGCAGGTCATTCTATTCGTGGTTTTATGAAATCATTTGTGCGGTTAACTAACACATGTATTTCAACCAACTCCAGTGTTACTTACAGACTTCTTCACAAATAGTCCATTTACCATAAGAACGGGTTTTCTCATGGTCTATTTCCCTTCTGTAGGGCCGTAGACAGGAGTATTGTTCGATTTAAGAGTTCAGTTTTACTACAGAAATAAGTGCGCAGTGTGTTTCAAGTGATCGAATCATGATCTTTGAATACTTGAAAGTGCCTCTCGATTTCATTTAAAATTTGCTCGTTGTTTAGAAAGATGCTCATAAGAACTATTTCTAACGATAATCACCTACTTGATAGACGTTGACGAGTTTTCTCAGTGATCAAATTGTTTTTCATCTGGTGAAGATTTATCTGTTGCCACCGTCTGTTGGATACACTGAGGAAGGCCTGTTATTTAGTCTTAATTCTTACCATTTTAAACTGCTGAACCCAAGCTCTGACAACCTCATGAAGGTAAGCGCAATTTAAGAATGATTCGCTCGGTTTCATTTCTTAAGTTTTTTCATAAATGAATGACCGAAATGATATATTTCAAATTGCATCAAAATCAGAGATGGTGAAAAAGAATTACTTGTTGAAGAGACATGGAATGACCCCATAGTTTTAATAGTCACACTTATTTTTGCCCAGCCATTTTCTTATCTACGCGTTTTTGCGGGTGAAAGTCTTTGTAGCAGGACTGTATTTAGTTTTATTTGAAGATCCATGAAGGTCCCTGTGTGCAATCTTTTTTCCCCCCTTTTCAGAGGGAGTCCTCCGAGGAAAAAAGTATCCGCGAAAGTAGATGGCCGAGGCAAGCTGTAACACCTCAAACACTTATCCATGATGAAAGCCAAAACGTTACATCATCATTAAAAAGTTGTGAGTCACAAAATACCAGCCTACCAACACACGCCACCTGTAAAGCACTTTATCGAAATAACATGAGTTTCAACTCATCTACGTCCATTGAGCTGAAACGCTTATTCAGCCCACATCGACCAAAACCATCAAATCAGAGAATAGGAACATGTGGTGGTATAAAAGTTAGTCAATTTAGAATCAAACAGATAATTTTACTTCTGTTGAGTAGTATTGATAAACTTTTAACTTACCTTCAAATGGACGTTATTGACAAATTAAAGCTAAGAAAGTGGACCGTGGAAGTTTTCAAAAATTCAACTGAAGAAGATAAAGCTGCTCTCATCGAAGCATTCCTTACTCATAGTTCTAAACTCAAACTTGTGGGTTTTGACGTACTCTGCAAGAGTCGCTATTCTCTAATCGAGGCTATGTTGCCTGAAGGAAGTCAATTGGATGGTGTAAGAGCAGCTGATATATTTCATCTTAAAATTATGTATTTAAGACCGAAAGATGACTTAAATATTTCCAGTGATGACTTGACAGGTCTGTTATGTGCAGGAAAGTCCAAAAGTTGGTTCCTACGTAAAGGAAGGAATTCTAAGCGGAAGTACTCAAATAAATTTTGGTGGAGTTGGTGGTGGTGACTGGAGAGAGCAAAAAAGACTATGCGGTTTTCTTTGACTGACGAAAAGGGATTGTTCTTGGTAGATGATGTTGCGAATAAGTTGTCCAAATCAATTAGTGGCAGTTCCGCTCGCTTTAAAAATATGGTTAGTTAGACCACTGATTCGTCTGACTTAACATTCATTTATACGTATTTTGGATCGGACGATTATATTTTAATTTTTTTAGATGCTTCAAATTTTCTCAGCTATTTTTCATCTCATTTTTTCAAAATACTTTCTCATTATACTTATAGGCAGGTAGGTATACCTATTACCTACCGAACAAACTCTACCTAGTGACTATAGTCATTAGGTTGGATTTCTCGAAAAAATCGGTGACAACCGCTCTGAAATTGTGTGCGTGTACAACTTTTCACTAGCGAGGCTGAACGAATGCACTTGCGGCGCCTAAAATTGTGAACTACCCTTTACAGGGACTGTCCGATTCTCGCAGAGTACCCCGGATCGTAGAAAATGCGTAAGGCCGGAAGTCCTGGTTTTGGTGCGTGCTGTCTCTCCTAGACTATGGGGCCATGGGGGTAGAGTATTCTATTTTTTTCGAGCGGTTTAAATAACATTCCCCTTTGAGGAGTAGTTTCAGTTATTATATTCAGTTATTACCGGGGGGTGCCCCCCCACACAATTGGAATCTCTATACCTCGATCTGGCTCTGAGGTGTTCGACGAATTGACATTGCATGTTGCTTGGCGCCCGCCGTTCATTGCTCACATGATATCGTTAGGAGCTCAAATGCTTTTCGGTTTCTCGCTAATTTTTTTGTCAGCTGTTTTGGAACTGCTCATTTTTCTTTGCGCTTCGTTTTTGACACACCTGATCAATGTTGCCAGACGTACGGCTTCGGACCACGCATACCCAATGAGCTATAACTTTAGAGTTGCAGCGGGGTGGTCCACCTTGTGCCACTTAGGGTAGAAGGAATCTCGGGAAAAAGCGGAATTCGGACGGCAGATTCCAAGGTTTGAAGTTTTTTATAGGTCGTTTCCAGCGATGCCCGAGTTTGTTTACAGAACGACTGGAAACGACCTACAAAATGTAACCTCAAAATCGATTTTTATGGCAAGATGGCGGCGCCCTAGGTAATAACAATGAACCAGCGGAACGTTCTTTGATGTGCCACTCTAAAAATATAGCTCATTGCGTATACCTCATATGAATAAATGTAAAATATTCGGTTTCTAACCTCACATCTGGCAACGCTGCCTCTGGTCAATTTCAACGGGGTTTTCATCGTTTTTGTCTTCGATGTCTATCGAATTTTATCTACTGTGTGGTTTATTTCGTTGTTTTTAAAAGTGCAACTATGGCGAGAGCCTCAAGAAGTGCGAAGGCTATATGTAGTTCTTTCTTAGCAGTAGTTTACAATAGCATCTCTATTAGTCAAGGTTCTTTCAATTTGGCAACAATGTGTATTTATAAAGTGAGTCTACATAGTAAAAAAATTGATCTATTCGATAGTGAAGCGGTTAAAATCAAGAATCAATGGAAGTCCCTACTCACATTCTAATGGGGGGAAAAACATTGTTGCCATTTTGCACGAGCCACCACCGATCTCTATACATTAGAGAATTTGTGACTATTTTGTGTTGACCAGTGACCAGCAGCATTCTGATCTGCTATCGAAACTGTTGCTTTAAACAGAAGCAAATGGATGGAAAACATTGCCCACATTGCAAGAGCCACCAAAAAAAAGGAACGAAAAAAAAAAACGGAATAAGCAAACAAAGAAACAACAGTACACGTCGCGTCGCCGTCGGTAGCCCGACGGGCAATATGCTAGTTAGTAAATAATTAGGGTAGAACAATTACTTTTTCTACAATTTTTCCAAATTTAGTTTTAAGCGTTGCAGCAGTTAGAGAATAAGTTAGTGAGTAAGGTAAACTTGTCGGTTTTTGTTTTACCTAACTACATACCCAACCAGTTTCGTTGGCCTCAAACGCTTGTTCAATGTTCACAGATTTATCTACCTTTAATACAACGTTTTTTCTCTTTCACAATGCCTTTTTTTTTTTTTTTTTTTTTTTTTTTTTTTAAAGCAAAAACTGTGAACAGAAAAAAGTCCGGTTTTGTTTTTGTTTTTTTGTTTTTTTTTTTCCAAAATAATCGTATTTTTGACCAGAATTATTTTGTTGTAAGAAACTGTTCACACAACTGCAGGAGAGGGTTGGAACTACTTGCTTCTGATTATTTTTTGTGGTTATAGTAGCCAAAATCTAAAAACCCCAGAATTTTACCCCCACCTACCCATTCTAAGAAAACTTACGGTGTTACGGTTTTAACAAGATGATAAATCCCCGTTCACATTCTAATGAATTCAATAGACAAATTATGTTAAATACACCGTAATTCCATGGGGAAACAGTAAGGGTGGGAATCGTGGGATGAGAAAAAGGTGGGAATCGTCATTTAGACTGATTTCCCTCCAGATACATTGAAAGAGGGTAAAGCAGATTGACAGCCTCATCCCCCTCGAACTTGGACGCAATTGGCAATTCATTGTAATGAAAAATGTTTATATTTACTTTTAAGATGCATACAACCTTTTGACGCAACTGACAATGCATTGTAATGAAAAATGTTTGTATTTACTTAAGATACATACGATCATCAACATTGCACTTGATCAAACAGAGTATACCAGACCACCAGCCATGCTTCTACTAAACGAAGGCAAATACGAAAATGTCGTGAAAAATTAGTAACGTGTATCAACTCAAAAGAATTCGGAGAAAATATTTTCAACCACTTAAAACTATCATTTAGAGCTTATTCAGAATGGTGCGTGACTGGGTAACTGTAACTCGAATAAATCAAATCAAACAGATATTTTTCGCCTTTAGAATCTAAAACTACATTAATATTTAGAGAAGTGCTAAAAAGCTGACTTGATCAAGAAGTTTACTTATATTCGGGTGATCCAAACAATTCAGAAATGTTTGTACTTCTTTTTAATCGTGTATCCATTGACCTAAACATGGAATCACGCCTTCCGGAGTCTTGCATGAAGAAGAATACATCGATTATCCATTGTCAGCTTTGCTTCTCATATGTTCGAAGAACTGAATTTTTCTCCTTTTCGGACATTTCTTCATCATTCCAGCCCCAGATCCCACCATGCTCGTGATGATCAGGATAAGAACTTCCTCTTGTTTTTACGACCCTTTTCGTCACCACTGAGGCTGGTACCGTTTTCAAGTCGTAAGCCAAACCGATCCAAGCGAGAAAATCAATGAGAGCCTTAGTTACGTTCAATTTGTAATTTCCAAACTCCGAGGCTTTATAATCCCACGGGTAAACATGGTGATAGTTGTGCCACCCCTCTCCATACGTCAAACAGGCTATGAATTTATTGTCACACGGCAGGATATTCCTTCGAAACAGATAAGGAAATAGCGAAAAAAATCAGCAAGAACGACTTTATATTCATAAATTAATAATCAATTTATTTTTTTATTCTTTTTTTAAATTAATATATGAATTTCAAATCAAGAGCTAAAGGCTAGACTAAATCATGATATTAAAATCCCGAAAATAAAACGCAAACGATAAAATGACAGTCATGTCGATTGTTTTTCTCCATTTTTGCATCCCCCTGGAACTAGGAAGAACCCCCCCCCCTTTGCCTCCACAATACTACGGGTGGGCCTTAACAGTTACGGCACGGCACGTAAGTACACTTGACATCAAGCCAAAACTAACAACTGTGCGGGTATACAAGGAATCAATTGATTCGAACATTTAGGAGGATTGATGTATACTTCTTGGTTGAAGGACTGCTGTGACCCTCAGTGAGCCTAACCCAATTCCCACTTTTATCCAGCACTTTTATCTCCTATCTTTAAAGTATTTGAAAGTGTCACGGCTGATAACATCAAGAAACTTTATGAACACAAAGAACTTATGGTACATACAAGCATCAGTATGGTTTTAGGAAAGGCTTGTCTACAGAGAAGGCTCTCAGAACCTGCTAAAAAAATTTGAGGGAAACTCCTTAGGTGGAAAGAACATTTGATCTTAGAAAAGCATTTGATACTGTGTACTGATATCTTGATGTTTAAATTATAATGTCAAGGATTTTGTGAACTGGCAGTTAAATGTGTCAAAAGCTATCTCAGTGATAGATATCAGTATGTACAGATAGATGATGGAAGGGACCCATGGGATGATGGGATGATGTGGTGTTCCGCAAGGATCCATTCTGGGCCCTCTTCTCTTCCTAACGATTTGAATAAGTTTATTAAACAGAAGGTTCAAGAGGGCACAATCACATCAGCATTCAAATGCATTCTATTTGCTGATGATATAATACTTGTAGTTAGTAACAGGGACACCAAAATGCTGGAAATAGACACTTTTGTGATAGTAAATTTGGTTCAGAAATGAAGCGAGATAAACAGGCTCAGAATTAACGAAATAAAAACAAGATACCAGTTGATCGGCAGACCCAGGGTAGAGATGGACTCAGATCTAGTATCTCGTTTGAATATTTTCATTGAAAATGATATGTTAATGAAAGAAGAGTCGCTTAAATATCTGGGGGTTCTGATAGATGAGGGTCTGGGTTTTGAGGGGCATGTGGAGAAGATAGTCCAGAAAATGCATTCTGCAATTTTTCTGCTAAAGTCGCTCGCAAAGTTTGGTAATAAGAACATACTATTAACGGTGTATCATACTCTTTTGCTGTCTCACATAAACTACTGTAAAACAATATGGTCCGAATGGAATAAGAAATCGTTGAACAGAGTTTTTGTGGCACATAGAAGGGCAATAAGGGTGATCTTCTCCGAAAGTCGCATGCAAAGTTGCAGGCCTTTCTTTGTTCAAAATAAGTTTCAGACAGTGCCTTCCCAAGTGATCTATCACAACATTAAATTGTATAATGAGTATATTGTGTTAGATCTACAACCATAGTAACTGCTCACAATTACAACAACACGAGAAATAAAAACCGAACTGTCTCAAAAGATGACAGTATTGTTGTGGAGGTGGGGAGAGCACAGTTTGAACATTTGCCAAACCATTTGAAAACTACGGCAAGTGAAAGAGACTTTGAGGCTGGACTCAAGAAATACCCTGTTGAGTTGTGCCCCTATTCGGTGGAAGAGTACATGTCCTCCAATACCAAATGAATGAGGCAATGTGTGTAACTATAAGTTTGTTTTTCCGTTATAGTGACGCATGTAATTTTGTTTTTTTTGCTTTCTGTTCTGACGCCTTTGTCGTCATTGTGCAAATTTCAAATAAAGCTTCTTATCTTAACCAACTGTCGTCAAGTTTTGAGGGCGCTAAATTTAGAATTTAACAGCAGGTAAAAAAAAAAAAACATAATCAATTGCCAGTGCTGTAGGAAAAAGATTGTCAAGGCATCAAGAGTGTGGAGATTTAGTGACTTGGTCATTTCAAATATTAACTTTTGGCAAACATAAAAAAAAATCGGGTAAAAGTCATCTTTGTGACTGTAAAATTCCGAGAGCCATTTTTTTAGATTCTCTCTTGCAGTTACACCATAACGATTTTCAGGCCAACATTAGTGAAGAAATGAGCGTCAAAAAGAAATGTCACCGATGAAGAAGACACCCCTGCAACCCCCCCCCCCCCACCAACCTACCGACCAAACAACCAACCCCTCCAGCGGCACTGTCAACAAACTTGGGAACTGATAACAAGGGATCGAGTCAAGTATGTCAGGGGTATTCAACCTAGATTGCATCGAAGCACTTAAAAATTGAGACAGAAATATGAAAATCTGAATGAGTATATGAATGGAGAGAGGCGAAGAGAATAGAAAGGGAAAATTTTAACTTTTTACAAGGAAAGGCTTGAGTGTAAACAATGATATGCATTCATTTGGCTTGTTGCTTAAAACTTACTTAAACAAACGGATTGTCGGAAAGGCAAGATTTTCGATCATCGGCGAGGGCACACATCGAAGTATGTAACTGGTCAGCAGCTAAGGTACACGAAAAAAGGCGGAGGACCATTGTATTAACACATTGATTGAGGTGAAATAGTAACATGGCATCATATGGGAGAAAGCCAATTAGATTCCACTGAAATGATGCATGCCGCTATTGGACGATAGAAGTCGCTCAAACGATTCGTTCATCAACAGCAGCTCGAGTGATTTAGTCGACTTAGCACCCGGAAAAGTCGACTTGGCTGATCGACTCAACTATACTCACCATAATTCGCATCCATAAAAGTATTTAATTCTCTTCCACCATCCATAAAAATATTGTTTAAAAATGCTGATTTAAATTCCTTTTTCGTAAATCTTAAAAAATTTCTCTTGGCTAAAGCCTTTTATTGTCTCCCTGAATTTTTTGAGAGCACTATGTAGTTTAGTCTAGTCTTGTCCATCCTTTATTCCTTGTACATCTACTTTATTCCCTGTATCATAGTTTATTATCTCTTTGACTTGTACCATAGCTCCCTTAAGGGTGGCTCCTGTATTAATTTAATTAAATAAATAAATAAATAAATAAATAAACCAGGCTATACTCACCGGCAGCCGAATTGGCGGGTCGAAATCTGAATTAAATCGCAATTATGGCAACGTTGTAGACCCGCGCCGGAGTCGAGTCGCAGAGCCGGCTCACGGAGGTATTGTTGTCGGGCACTGGAGAGAGTGGTCGATCACTGCCCCATTGTACCGAAAGAATCCCTTGTCTTGCACCCCCCTCCCACCTCAGACTCTTTTTCTTTACCCGAAATTTCTGACAATTTTTTTTTTGACGTTAAAATTTGCCGTTTTTTTTATAAACATTCATGTTCAGCATAAAATTTCAATGAAAACCAACTGAAAAACCAGGCTGATATAATAATTTTAAGCTGTTTAAATCCATCACCGGCAATCGGCGGTGATGGATTTAAACAGCTTTAAATTAATATATCAGCCTGGTTTTTTAGTAGGTTTTCATTGAAATTTTATGCTGAACATGAATGTTTATAAAAAACGGCAAATTTTAACGTCGAAAAAAAATTGTCAGAAATTTCGGGTAAAGAAAAAAAGGTCTGAGGTGGGAGGGGGGGGTGCAAGACAAGGGATTCTTTCCGTACAATGGGGCAGTGATCGACCACTCTCTCCAGTGCCCGACAACAATACCTCCGTGAGCCGGCTCTGCGACTCGACTCCGGCGCGGGTCTACAACGTTGCCATAATTGCGATTTAATTCAGATTTCGACCCGCCAATTCGGCTGCCGGTGAGTATAGCCTGGTTTATTTATTTATTTATTTATTTATTTAATTAAATTAATACAGGAGCCACCCTTAAGGGAGCTATGGTACAAGTCAAAGAGATAATAAACTATGATACAGGGAATAAAGTAGATGTACAAGGAATAAAGGATGGACAAGACTAGACTAAACTACATAGTGCTCTCAAAAAATTCAGGGAGACAATAAAAGGCTTTAGCCAAGAGAAATTTTTTAAGATTTACGAAAAAGGAATTTAAATCAGCATTTTTAAACAATATTTTTATGGATGGTGGAAGAGAATTAAATACTTTTATGGATGCGAATTCGATGTTCTGATCTGTGACACATAGTCTACTTGTCCCAGGTTTAGTCCAGCTAGCGCGAATTTCGTAATTACGGAGTTTTTCTTACCATCTTTCAAACCAATAAGATGAATTTCCTGATAGTGAAGAGGCAAATGATCGAAAAGGACTTCCCGACATGTCTTTCATCTAGATTTGGCTATGTTGTTCAGATCAGCCAAGTCGACTATCGTTTGCTTACTCGACTCGATCGCTCGTAAGTAGCTCCCAGGGACAAAAATTTTGATGCCGCAGTGCGACAAGAGCCAACTGCCACTGTTTTCTATATTTTACTTCTAATTTGGAAATATAAAGGAGAAAATAAAAGCTTTGACAACATACTTGTCATATGGTTTTGTTCCCCACAAGTGAGCTACACTATTCACTGAAGCAGTCATGTTAGTGAGGACTACGTGACGAGAAATAAAGGCAGTATGTGCGATCCATAAATCTTCGCCCCAGAAATACGAAGGTACCATCGTCGGAATGAGGTAACAAAATAAAAAAGCAAGTGGTTTGTAATATCTGCGAAAGAAACAAGAACGCTGATAAATGACGCGGAAAAACGACAAACAACAAAAATTACCTTAATTATCGCTAGTCAGATATGTATACCGTCAGAAATATTAGCCTGTACTTACACTAACAACTGCAGGGTTTTATTGGCAGTTGCTAGGCAAATAAGATGGTTTTAAGACCAATGATATCTTTCTTAAAATCCTAATTCCTGAAATTGGGAAAACCATTCCCCGATCTATCGAAATAATTCTGTTTCTTTCCAGAAAATGACATGATTGTTTTTCTTGGCCAGTTTCCTCATTTTTAATCGATGGTTTCCGGAAAAGTTCCAACATTTTCCATAATTTCCCTGAGAAGTTGTCTATATTCCAATCTCTTAAAAAATCAAAGTAAGCAAAAAATAGACACTTTTCTTACTTACACATGACAAAAATGTATGTTTTATTTCTCATAAACATGTGACCGAAAACGTCCCCCTATACTACGATAGAGCGCTCCAAAGATTTGACAATAAACGTTGTTTTAGTTGTTGGTTAAAAAAAAAAAAAAAAAAAAAAAAAAAAAAAAAAAAAATGCGTCCACATCTATAAACCAAAAGTCGTGAAAATGCGTCCCTGGCGGTATTTTTGAGCACACAATTTCAATGACCTCAAAAAACCTCAGAAATAAAGTCTATACTCTGTTCAGGATACGATGAAACTTGGTGAGCCAGGTAGAAACGCACTACTTTGCAACGCGGGCCTTTGAGTTGCATAGCCATTGTACTCACTCTGGCTCTTTTCGGGTCCATGTAATTTGGGCGACGGTCAGTTTCTCGCGAGGAAAAGAAGGGTCAGTGCAACCCTTTTTCAGGTGCGCCGGACAAGTGCCGAGCACATCGCCCTCCGGAGATCAGTTCAAATCAGGGGCTCCCAATTAAGTGAAAACTGATGGAGCCAAATCTACGGAACATGGTGTTCCGCGTACTTACCTTTCTTAATTATGATTTAATTTTATTCGAGGACCACTAAACAGCTACCATAGGGCATAAATAACAAACAAATAACTGCGAAAACTCGAATCATTGTAATCTATTAATAACCAAACCTTACCTAACAGTAACCTAACCTCGCAGGTTCCTTGTCCGTTTGGCTGTTCCTCCTACTTAACCAATATTCCAGTGAGGTTAGGTTAGGTCAGGATCGGTTATTGATAGATTACGATGATTGCTCAAAACATGCTATGGCAGTAAAGAAAATGCACTAATCAAACTGTTATTTTTTGCGTTTCCGCAGTTATTTTCTTGTTATTTATGCCCCAAGGAAGCCTTTCAGTGGTGCTTGAATTAAAGTAAATCATAATTGAGGAAAGTGCGGAAAGTAAATAATTATCATTTGGGTTGATGCATGTCCTTTTAATCCTTTCATCAGCTAGACACGCATCACGATGCGGTTAAATTTTGGGAGCCACTTAATCAGGGATTGAGCGCGCTACCTGAATGAGGAGCTAGTCGCACAGTACTCCTCGGCCGAGTGGGACCTTTTTCGCCACTGCAGAGATTGACCGTCGCCCAAATTACATAGAGCCCTCTTTTCGACTGGACCCGTCTTCGGGAAGAGGCAATACCGAGAATCGGCTGACTATGAATGTTATCTGTGCAAAAGTCAAACTAGAAACGGTCACAAATACGACGAAACGGATGAAATTTATGCCCAAAGGGCCATAACTCGTCAAAATTAGTCGAATTTGACTCCTCGATATCCTCAGACACTAATTTTTTTAAACAATTCAATTGAGGTACACTCATAAATGGAATTCTCAATAAATAAATCTCCGAATATGATGAGGAGTCAAATTCGACTAATTTTGACGAGTTATGGCCCGTTGGGCATAAAGTTCATCCATTTTGTCGTATCTGTGACCGTTTCTAATTTGACTTTTGCACAGATAACATTCATAGTCAGCCGATTCACAGTATTGCCACTTCCCGAAGAAGGGTCCAGTCGAAAAGAGCCCGAGTGAGTACAATGGCCATACAACTCAAAAGGCCGCGTTGCAAAGTAGTGCGTTTCTACCTGACTCACCAAGTTTCATCGTATCCTGAACAGAGTATAGCTGTTCTTTTCAGGTACTCTGGTGCCTTCGACGACAAATTTTTTTGTTATGGATAATAAATTTGAATAATCCTTGTCGAAGTCAACAGGCTAATTTTTAAAATCATTGGATCAGACTAAAAGACAGAATAAAGGAAGGGGTGCTATTGAATCCTTTAAAGCGTTTATCGAAAAGTACAGCTCTGTTACCAAGTAACCCTCCTTTACATTCGATAAGCACCCTCTAGTTCTGAGCAGCCTCTAGCGTATCGAATGCAGCGGGTGATGGGTGATTGGTTACAGAGCTCTACTTTTCGATGAACACTTTAGAGGGACGAATGGCACCAGTCCACCAGCCTTATCCAATAATTTCAAACATCAGCCCACAGGTAAAATAAATCCTAAGAAAGATTCTCGGTTTCGACATTTTGTCGGCCCATCGCGATTCAAGCGAGATGAGATCGCCGCGCAAAGTGGAAAAAACAGCGCTTTCACTATGGGGGGGGGCATACCATTGCAGTGCGAGTCCAGCCTGCCACAGCCTGTTACTTCTTCTTTTGTTTCATCTGCCCTAGAGTAAAAGCGCTGAATTTTCCCATCGTGCGCGGCGATTATCCACTTGAAACGCATCGGATCACTTCTAGAGACAAAATCTTTCTCCCGTTTTTTTACTGACTGATTTCAAATATTACTTGTGCTGGTATCTGACGATCCAATCATTCTCAAGATCCTTCGAGTAGACTTCGTTTTTCCTTTTAACGACGTCTGGGTGCGGTGTAGTCACGAGCCAGCCGAAGTGCGAAAAAAAGAAGCCTCGTCTTGCATTGTGTGGATCTGCATCTGTGTCCGAGTATTTGTGATGAACTCTGTGATCTTTCGCCCAATTCAGGATGCTATACTGGGCGGTCGAGCTGAATATAATTCCGAATAACAATCGGGCGGGCCACTTGGCCTTGTACGAATTATGACACCATAGTCGATGGATTCCGGCAGTTATACTTATTCCGGCGGCGGTTGTACTCGATAATGCTGGAAAAAAGTGACTGGTATGAGGGCGTTAATTTACCCCCAAAGACACTGAGAATTCAATTCAGATACTTTAATTGAGATCTCCTTGAATTGGCTTAAAATCAGGTTTAAAATTTGCAATTGAGAAACAAGTATTGAGCCAAAACGCCTTCAGATTTCTTGAGGGTGCTCCAAGGGTTTTCCAAGTGAAATTGAGACACGAATCAGCAATTCAGAGACGCTTTAAGCCATAGCAGCGTACTCAAGGCAAATCTTGAGGAGAAATTGCCAACAGTTGCCGATTTACGGTGAGCGTCTCTGAATTGCAATTTTTCACACTCGACTCAGCTCGGCTTCCGAATTTTTCGAATCGAGCTAAGTAAAGTCTCTGAATTACACTCATAACAATAATGACGGATGGCATAGCAAGGCTTCGCGTGCCGAATTTCACAGGATTGCCATGGTACTGAAAATAGAGGGGTTAAAAGATAAAAAAGAAAAAAACTCGAAACTCGAAAAACTTTGACGGAGATGCTTCAACTAAAATAAAAGACACCATAGGTAAGCTCCGCTTTCAAGCTGCCTACTTTAATGAGCCTGAATTCAAAAGTTAGTTACTTAAAAGTCGCAATAGGACACCTGAGGGAGATGATATCGCGTTGTGAATAATTGTTTGTAATGGTAAGGAACTAGTCTGTTATAAAAGTGCACTTCAAAAGCACCATATGCCTCATGCGAGAAGCACAAAAAATATATCATTCCTTTAAGGAATCCACTCACTAAGCCACACTTAATAACGCTTGGTCTAAGTCTTTCTGTTACACGAGTTGAATTATTATTGGTGGCATGGTGTGCATGCAATGACATCCTACTTTCAAAATTGGATTCTTCGAGTCCTTTGCTTGCTCACATGATGCCTGGGTTAGACATAGCTGAAAAAATGAATTTAACAGCCATGAAAGGAACGCTGGTGCTCCAACATAGTCTAAGGGAAATTTTGCGAGAGGCAGTGTTTGAAAGCTAAAGGTTTTTTCCTATTATTTTTGTTCCATCTTTCTGATGTTCTGCATAGAAGTTTTTCTGAAATGGGTCTTTCTTAGTTTACTTATTTTTCCCAATTTAAACTTTAACTGTTCAAGTTCATTTTCCCCCTATTTTTAAATGGCACAGCAAATAATAAATTAATGTTTAGGCTCTCTTCATAATGTTCAGCAAGGAAGTTTTGCTGAAGTTGGTGGTTTAACTGTTTAAATTTTTTTTCTACCTAATTACTATGTGCCTACAATTAATTGTTTATCCTTTAACTTTGTTTAATTTCCGTTGGTACAAGTTTCATTTCTTTGAAAATACGCCTTATTTGATCTCAAATTGTTATACGCTAGCTATCTTGAATAATTTCTAATTATACTTACCTATTAATTGCTTATTTGTTCGGGTTCATTTTCTACAATTTTTTATATTTCCTTATAAATTTCATTTTGTTTTCCTTTTTGTTTCACTTTTCTGTTTGCAAGTTTTCTTTAACTGTTCATCCAGCTCCTAGAAACTATACTGTAGATTTTTTAAAATTATTATTTAATCAGTACAACTATTTTTGTCCTCTGTCATTCTTTGATCACTCTCTAGGGACTGAGGTTAATTTAAGCGGGAGGCACTTGTTTTTTCGAACATTTTGCACCCAAAGTTTTTAAACTTTGGAACATGTTATTAGAGGGAGCTACAAAGTTTTGAAAATTTATCTAAATCGAACCTTTGAATTTGGTTTTATACAACACGAAACTGAATTTCCACTCGGGAATTGAATCTTTGGATTTCTTTGGATGAACTGAAGATATGCTACGAATCAGCATCAAGTAACTGCAATCGTGCAAAACTACGAGAACTATACAGAAAAGAACAGGGTAAAAACGTATCTGCGAGTTAATAGTCAGCAGGGATTCAAATCAAACAAAGGGGAAAAAAACGATGGTACTTTCTGTGGAAGTTGTTGTAATGGTGTATTTGTGATAACGGCTACTCATAGAATGCGCTACATGTATCATACTGACAATTTCGGACAGCTGTGATGTCCCCCAATGTAACCTAACTTTCTGATTTCCGCATCACCGTATATATGTTCTCTCGTTCGTAATGTCGTCTCATTTTCCCAAACCTCCTTGACATTACTAATTGCGAATTTATCATTAAAAGGTAATACAACAGAAGTACCTGACATTTCATAAAGATTAAGTACCTATCCAGTGGACGAGTAATTATGAGCAAAATAAAAAAGACGAGTTAAGAATAAATTCCTGGACCACTTTCAGAAAAAGACGACACATTGTTTTGAACGATTTTTTATTTTGGACTTCAAAATTGCGGGAAAATTTTTTGGCAAAACAATAATTAGCCATTTTCAAATTGGCAAAAATTACCAATGGACGAGTTGTTCCATAACCCGTTTAAATTGGTTCACAAATTCAACCTTCATACTAGAACCGATCTCAATGGTGTTGGATTCATAAAATCACGCAAAAATTACCTGCGCGTTAAGGTGCTTTTTCATCATAATTTGCAATCGTTCCCTGGTTAGTTTATGTCTCTGAGGTATTGACCTGTAGCGCCATCTCTTACCCCAAATTTGCAACTTGACTCGGCATGGATCCACCCTTACGTATAGTTTTACAAAACATAAGCTCAAGTAGAAATACAGGGCGATACTTACTCCATAAAATAGTGGCAATTTTTACTTCACCCAAGACAGAGCCATAAAGGTATCTAAGTAGTATCAAATGACCAAAAACACAATAAACTCGCAAGAACCTCAAGTAGAAGATTTCAAAGGTGGCCAGTTTTTTTTGATTTTCGACAGGCTCCGACCATGGGCTTAGCCGCACTCTTGGATCCATGGATAGTTCATCTGTCATCAGAAACAAAATCAAACGAATTATCATTGATGCAATCAATTTTCCCGTTCAAAACCGCTAGGTGTCGTGTTGCGAGATTCAAGGCCGATACGCCCGATACTCGCAGCAGTTTGTTTTTGAAAAATGGGGCTCTTGCAAACTTTCGCTAGAAGCAAATAAATAGTCCAATCTTATGTAAAGACCACCAAAAATCACGAAAATCACACTTAAAAAGTCTAAAATTCAGTAATTAACTCACATAACTGCTATAACGGCAAGATGGTAATGTCGGTTTGACGCAGGTATCATGGAGATTCCTGTCTATTATGTCACTTTCTCTACGGAACCACAAAGATAAGTCTCAAGTTAGATAGGAATCTCCCATGATATAACTTGCGTCTCTCCGCCATTAAGCCCGATTCTGAGAGTGAATTTCGTGATTTTTTAGTGTACTCATCGTCATTTTTACAGGTTTTTATGCAAGATAGTTCTTCAATCCCTTATAGCAAAAGTTTGCAAGAGCTATTTTATTGATTTTTTAGGTATAGCGTCCACAGTTAAATGGACCAAATCCTACGCATCCGGGGGTATTTTTACGCGTCAAATTCATTGGTGACGAAGAAAACTTCGAAAATTAAGTCTAACTGTTTTTTTCAGCATTTTTACTATCGTTGATGGCAAACATTTTATGCTACAGATTATGAAATAAAAAATACTTGTATAAATCAGAATGGAACAACCTTTAGACAGAATTTAGGTCTCAAGCAATTCTTTGATCCAACAGATTTAAACGAGATAGTGGCCGCGCATGGTTTAATTAAGTTAGCGCTTTAACCATGCCGGGCGGCAAGGAAGGAGCCAATGAGCTATAACTTTAGAGTGGCAGCGGGCTGGTCCACCTTGTGCCACACAGGGTAGAAGGAATCCCGGGAAAAAGCGGAATTTGGACGGCAGATTCCAAGGTTTGAGGTTAAATTTTGTAGGTCGTTCGGAATTTGGCGGGAATTTGGACGGCAGATTCCAAGGTTTGAGGTTAATTTTTGCAGGTCGTTTCCGGCGATGCCCGAGTTTGTTTACGAAACGACCGGAAACAACCTACAAAATTTAACCTCAAAATCGATTTTTACGGCAAGATGGCAGCGCCCTAGGTGACAACAATGAACCAGCGGAACGTTCCTTGATGTGCTACTCTAAAAGTTATAGCTCATTGGAAGGAGCACAAGAGTAACAGGCTGGAATCGCATTTCTGACGCACAGTTGAGCGAGTTGGAGGGGTCGGACCATAGGCGGATATCCAGCGAACTGGCAACTGTGGGTTATATTCCCATTTGAATGTATGAAAATCAATCGATTGGTGAAAGGGTTATGGTCCCCTCAAGAATCGATTGTTTCTCATAATGTTAAAATGGAAAGAATGCATGGTTGCCAAACTGCTGGATCCGCCCATGGGTCGGACATGGAATTTGTGCAAAAATGCAAATTTGGTTGATTTTACAGTCAAACAGCAAACTGTAAAGGGTGGTTCTTGAGGAAAATTTTACAATAAAACCAATGAGACCACTTTTAAACTTCTACGTTGCGGATTAACAAAGATATGTGCACTTAAAGTCACGATGCCATGTCCGGCCTCTCCTATTGACTCGTTCCACTGTTCGCCGTTCATAGTAAAAGTGCGAACATATTTTTCACCTTGCTTTAATAATATTAGAACCCCCCGATAAAAAAAAATTCTTTGAAAATCGGTTCAGAATGGGGCTCTCGCTAACTTTGGGTACAATCGATTGAACAGTTAATTCTTGAGAGAAATCCAGCGAAGATTACGATGAGTGCATTAAGAAATTACGAATTTCACTCACAGACTCACAGAATGACTTTAAAGGTTAAACCGTAATGGCGGAGCCACGCCGGTCGCAGGTACCATGGAAAATTCCTATCTAATGAGAGGCTTTCCTCTCTGTGTGTTTTTTCATTGGAGAGAGTGACAAATTAGATAGGAATCTCGCGTATGATACCAACTTAGCTCCACCTTCGATTTTAACCCTTTCAATACCACGCCGAGCATATTCATTAGTTACTGTAGTTACAGTAGACCGGCTTCACAACTTTTCAGTTTTTTACTGACAGAAGCTATTCAAGTTTTTGACATTTGCAAAATAATTTTTCGACGAGAGCTTTGTATTAGATGGATAGGCAAAATTAACACACAAGAGTAGGAGTACCTATTTATCTACCCACTTAAATTGGAGCGAACAAGCGGAGATAGTTCTTCGTATCTTAGCTGGTAATAAAAGGGTTATATGGCGGAGCTGTGCAGTTTCCATAGGAGATTCCTGCCTAATTTGTCACTCTCTCTATAGAAACACGCATGCAATAGAGGAAATCCTCAATCCAGTTAGGAGTCTCCGATGGTACTTGCGTAGCTCCGCCGCGCGCCTTTGCACCTTAAACTTTGGTAATTTTGCGACTATGTGGGTGAATTTCGGAAATTTTTAATGCGCTCATCGCAATTTTCGCTGGATTTTATTCAAGAATTAATAGTTCAATTGCCGCTAAAGTTATAGCAAGATCATTATTTCCGATTAAAAAAAAAAAACAAAAAACCAAAAACAAAACAAAAAAACAAGTAGGCGTTGCATTTCCTATCGTTACCGATAGGAATGGCAAGCAGTTTGGCACTTCGCTTTTTTTATGGTTGGGGTTGATCACGTTGATTGTGGTTTTTTTGCTCCCGTAAATATTCTCAAAAAACCCCCAAATTCTTATAAAGAGTTATGGAGGCTTTTTGGGGGGAAAAAATTGAATCGCGCGGCTCTGGTGATCATCCTGCATGTTGAGGAATTCCCAACAAATCTTGATGGGTTCTAAACTGAAAGAACGGATCGACACCTTTCGATTGATATACCACATACTTATTACCTTAAAGTGAAAAAAGAAGGTGTATTCCGACGAATCGACACACTTAAAACAAATATTTTGATCTGAAAGTGCTGCTAAAAATGTTTAACTACCCTAAATTCGATCATTTTACATTGTTTTTTAGAAGTGCAAAGAAGAAGGGGGGGGGAGAGAATACGGAAATTGCAAACTATGCGTCAAAGGAAAGAAAATGATGCGCCACATTACTTTTAACTGGTCAAATGAGCGCAAATTTGGCAAGGGAATTTCTTGTTGTTGAGAAAATTCATGAAAACCCGCGCAAAAGAAAAATTCGAAACCCTTGGTTTTTTGGGACACTGTAAGGTGGCCGGCCGCACCGCAGTGCTACGTGTGCGTTGTCCGAAACGCTCGCAGTTTCCACAAGTACGAGGATCCAGCCCTCGCGAGAACGGGAGGGGGACTTGGGGACTTTTGCCTCCGATGAACCTCCTTTCTCTCTATCTCTTTCTTTCCCCCTTCCTTCCGCCTCTTTACACCTTTTTGGTCTGAGCGGGAGGACGGGGGCGATCGGGAATCTTTCGATGTATCCACCAATGACAGTTTCCACGCGGAGCCGACTTGGCGCTAAATGTTCAATTTACCAACAAAGTAAGGATTAGCTAAATCGGAGGAAATGTTTGATCTTAAAGGCCGTAACTCGTTATTCTCAATAGGGGTTGATACACCACAAATTTCAAAACCTCACTTTAAATTTTAGGCCTTTAAGCTATTTGCAAATATGAGCAAACTCTAAAACTCAACATTTTCCCAAATCCAAAAATCTGGTGTTTTTTAGGGAGACAAAGAACATTTGAAGCGAATTGCCATCTCAAAGTTTTCAATTTTGAAAAATAAGACACACCTTTTTCATCTCAGATTTTCTTTCCGTTTTGAAAATTTTCGCGGCCTTTCCAGATATCATTTTCATCCTTTATGAATCATCCGTAAACTTACACAATTATCACCAAAATTGAGCAAAAGTAAAAGCAAGTAAAAGCTGGTATGAAACGCCGAATTTTGCTTCGCCATTGCGATGACGATTTTGATTATTTTTTGCGTAAAGAGGTTGAGTCAAAATCGACGTTTTTGGCCCCCCCTTGAAAACGGCTCAAATTTTGCTCATTGATTTAGCACCGCTAGGAGCACCTTTTCCCAAATTTTCAAGCTCCTACGACAATTTGGGAAGGAGTTGGAGGGGGGCGAAGGGGGGAAAATGGGGATACATTGGAAGTGAACCAAAAGCAGTATATCTTCCGAACGAAAAGAGATATGAAGGAGCGGTTTTCACTGATTAACGCCAAAAAATAAGTTCTTTTCGCTCTCATGGTTGAAAACGCTCGAAATTCAATTTTTACTTGCGGCGTTGCCATTTGTATCGTTTTTTCGGGTCAAAAATTACGATAAAAAAATTACAAAATCTGCATTTTCTCAAAAACCCATTCGACGATTTTGATTAAAAACTATTATGTTATTCTCCTTTGAATTCTGCGTAAAATCGTCTAAACCGGACCCGGGGGAAACCGTTTGTATCCAAGATACAGGGTGTCAAACTGGCACACCTCTAATTCGGAAGGGTTCTTATTTCCCTCACAACTTCTGAACTACTCAAGATTTTTGAATGCGGTTTGCGCTGAAATGCGTCAAAAAGCTAGAACATTCGAGTTTTGGGCGCGTAATGGCTCCGGTTTCAATTAGAATTAGCGGTGTTGCCATTTTTATCGTTTTTACAAGTCAGAAATCACGAAAAAAAAAATTACAAAATCTGCATTTTCTGAAAAACCCATCCAACGATTTTGATTACAAACTAGTATGTTATTCTCCTTTGAATTCTGCGTAAAATCGTCTAAACCGGACCCGGAGGAAAACGTTTGTATCCAAGATACAGGGTGTCAAACTGGCACACCTCCAATTCGGAAGGGTTCTTATTGCCCTCACAACTTCTGAACTACTCAAGATTTTTGAATGTGGTTTGCGCTGAAAAGCGTCAAAAAGTTAGAACAATCGAGTTTTGGGTGCGCAATGGCTCGGGTTTCAATTAGAATTAGCAGTGTTGCCATTTTTATCATTTTCCCTGGTCAGAAATCACGATAAAAAAATTACAAAAACTGCATTTTCTAATAAAAAAAAAAAAAAACCGTTCTGATTAAAAATGAGTGTGTTTTTCTCCTTTGAATTCCGCGTAAAATATCCAAACCGGACCCGGGGGAAACCGTTTGTATCCAAGATACAGGGTGTCAAACTGGCACACCTCCAATTCGGAAGTTTTCTTATTTCCCTCACAACTTCTGAACTACTCAAGATTTTTGAATGCGGTTTGCGCTGGAATGCGTCAAAAAGCTAGAACATTCGAGTTTTGGGCGCGTAATGGCTCCGGTTTCAATTAGAATTAGCGGTGTTGCCATTTTTATCGTTTTTACAAGTCAGAAATCACGAAAAAAAAAATTACAAAATCTGCATTTTCTGAAAAACCCATCCAACGATTTTGATTACAAACTAGTATGTTATTCTCCTTTGAATTCTGCGTAAAATCGTCTAAACCGGACCCGGAGGAAAACGTTTGTATCCAAGATACAGGGTGTCAAACTGGCACACCTCCAATTCGGAAGGGTTCTTATTTCCCTCACAACTTCTGAACTACTCAAGATTTTTGAATGTGGTTTGCGCTGAAAAGCGTCAAAAAGTTAGAACAATCGAGTTTTGGGTGCGCAATGGCTCGGGTTTCAATTAGAATTAGCAGTGTTGCCATTTTTATCATTTTCCCTGGTCAGAAATCACGATAAAAAAATTACAAAAACTGCATTTTCTAATAAAAAAAAAAAAAAAAAAACCGTTCTGATTAAAAATGAGTGTGTTTTTCTCCTTTGAATTCCGCGTAAAATATCCAAACCGGACCCGGGGGAAACCGTTTGTATCCAAGATACAGGGTGTCAAACTGGCACACCTCCAATTCGGAAGTTTTCTTATTTCCCTCACAACTTCTGAACTACTCAAGATTTTTGAATGCGGTTTGCGCTAAAATGCGTCAAAAAGCTAGAACATTCGAGTTTTGGGCGCGTAATGGCTTCGGTTTCAATTAGAATTAGCGGTGTTGCCATTTTTATCGTTTTTACAAGTCTGAAATCACGAAAAAAAAATTACAAAATCTGCATTTTCTGAAAAACCCATCCAACGATTTTGATTACAAACTAGTATGTTATTCTCCTTTGAATTCTGCGTAAAATCGTCTAAACCGGACCCGGGGGAAACCGTTTGTATCCAAGATACAGGGTGTCAAACTGGCACACCTCCAATTCGGAAGGGTTCTTATTTCCCTCACAACTTCTGAACTACTCAAGATTTTTGAATGCGGTTTGCGCTGAAATGCATCAAAAAGCTAGACCATTCGAGTTTTGGGTGCGCAATGGCTAGGGTTCCAATTAGAATTAGCAGTGTTGCCATTTTTATCATTTTCCCTGGTTAGAAATCACGATAAAAAAATTACAAAAACTGCATTTTCTAATAAAAGAAACCATTCTGATTAAAAATTGGTGTGTTTTTCTCCTTTGAATTCCGCTTAAAATAATTCAAACCGGACCCAGGGGAAACCGTTTGTATCCAAGATACAGGGTGTCTAACTGGCACACCTCCAATTCGGAAGGGTTCTTATTTCCCTCACAACTTCTGAACTACTCAAGATTTTTGAATGCGGTTTGCGCTGAAAAGCGTCAAAAAGTTAGAACATTCAAGTTTTGGGTGCGCAATGGCTCGGGTTTCAGTTAGAATTCGCAGTGTTGCCATTTTCATCATTTTCCCTGGTCAGAAATTAAGACAAAAAACATTTAAAATAAATGTATTTTCCAAAGAAGCCATACAATCATTTGCATAGGAAAACTGACCTTCGTTATTCTTCATCGGAATTATCGTCACGTATCCTCTGACCTTGGCTTTAGCAGAGGAAAATGGTGGTTCAAGAATCCTGATGTTCTGATGGAAATGCATTTTTTTAAATGTTTCTCTCTTAATTTCTGACCAGGAAAGATTATAAAAATAGCAACACTGCTAATTCTAATTGAAACCCGAGTCATTGCGCACCCAAAACTTGAATGGTCTAACTTTTTGACTCATTTCAGCGTAAACCGCATTCAAAAATCTTGAGTAGTTCAGAAGTTGTGAGAGAAATAAGAACACTCCCGAACTAGAGGTATGCCAGTTAGACACCCTGTATCTTGGATACAAACGGTTTCCCCCGGGTCCGGTTTGGATATTTTACGCGGAATTCAAAGGAGAAAAACACACTCATTTTTAATCAGAACGGTTTTTTTTTTTTTTTTTATTAGAAAATGCAGTTTTTGTAATTTTTTTATCGTGATTTCTGACCAGGGAAAATGATAAAAATGGCAACACTGCTAATTCTAATTGAAACCCGAGCCATTGCGCACCCAAAACTCGATTGTTCTAACTTTTTGACGCTTTTCAGCGCAAACCACATTCAAAAATCTTGAGTGGTTCAGAAGTTGTGAGGGAAATAAGAACCCTTCCGAATTAGAGGTGTGCCAGTTTGACACCCTGTATCTTGGATACAAACGTTTTCCTCCGGGTCCGGTTCAGACGATTTTACGCAGAATTCAAAGGAGAATAACATACTAGTTTGTAATCAAAATCGTTGGATGGGTTTTTCAGAAAATGCAGATTTTGTAATTTTTTTTTTCGTGATTTCTGACTTGTAAAAACGATAAAAATGGCAACACCGCTAATTCTAATTGAAACCGGAGCCATTACGCGCCCAAAACTCGAATGTTCTAGCTTTTTGACGCATTTCAGCGCAAACCGCATTCAAAAATCTTGAGTAGTTCAGAAGTTGTGAGGGAAATAAGAACCCTTCCGAATTAGAGGTGTGCCAGTTTGACACCCTAGACGATTTTACGCAGAATTCAAAGGAGAATAACATAATAGTTTTTAATCAAAATCGTCGAATGGGTTTTTGAGAAAATGCAGATTTTGTAATTTTTTTATCGTAATTTTTGACCCGAAAAAACGATAAAAATGGCAACGCCGCAAGTAAAAATTGAATTTCGAGCGTTTTCAACCATGAGAGCGAAAAGAACTTATTTTATGGCGTTAATCAGTGAAAACCGCTCCTTCATATCTCTTTTCGTTCGGAAGATATACTGCTTTTGGTTCACTTCCAATGTATCCCCATTTTCCCCCCTTCGCCCCCCTCCAACTCCTTCCCAAATTGTCGTAGGAGCTTGAAAATTTGGGAAAAGGTGCTCCTAGCGGTGCTAAATCAATGAGCAAAATTTGAGCCGTTTTCAAGGGGGGGGGCCAAAAACGTCGATTTTGACTCAACCTCTTTGTTTCGTCGGATTGTAATTTTGTTTGTACATTCAACTTTAATCATTTTAACTCTAGTTTTGTATAAAAATGAACTCTGTAGTCGATTAAACGGCAATTTTCGCACTCCCCCGATGGCAGGTTTTCGGCGTTTAGTGGTCATCGCCGTTGACCATCTCCTGAGGCTGTCAACCGTGATGGCCATCAAAACGCAGAAAACTCGACATCGGAGAAATTCAAAAATTGCTTTTTAAGACCATTAAGATCACATTAGTTAACACAAAAAGACTCATAAAATGACTAAGTAAATGTTGAACGTGTCCGCAAAATTACAAAACAACAAAACGTATGCATGTGCATAAAAAAATAGTCGAAATCGACATCGCAATAGCAAGGCAAAATACGCATACAGTGTCCGATGCATTTTCGTTCCGGGCGATAAGAAAACGGATGACAATAATGCGGAATTCACAATCCGTCACTTTTTTCTGTGCGGCAACTTCAGCATGGTAAGCACAGCCCATGGGCGTTGCTACTATGGTTCGGAAGGGGGGGGGGGGCAGAAACTCTAACGTTTAAAAAAAATGTAGTCATAATTGAAAGAAAACAAATTATTGTTAAAGGAAAAACGACTGTTAATGGACATGAATTCGTTTTACTTTTAGTGATTTAAGGGAGTACACCAGGGATGTAGGAATCAGTTCAGAAGGTCTTTCTTTTCCTTTTTTCCATGATTTCGTGTTCCACGATGTTATTATTAATTGAATTTGCAAGAAATAAAATTGTAAGATAAGTTTTTTCTATAGTTAGATCGGTTTCTTTATGGCAAAAGAGCATATAATTACCTCCACTTTTCGCGCGTGTTTGTTTTATTATCATTTGCAAGGTGGAGATAGCCTAAAATCACGTCTTAGAGCGGCTCAGGTGGAAGAATTTCCTGGGGGAGGACCCCCGAATCCCCCTCCCAACAAGCTGGGAGGCGTTTCACCCATACCCCCCAGTGGGGTTTCCAAACTTGCCCCCCCCCCCTTTTGAAAAATGTCTAGCTAATCCCATGCACAGCACTGGTTCAGTGATGAGCTAATTATGATGAATCCAACAGAAAATCATCAAAACCACCATGTTTATTGATCCTTAGATTTGTGAGATGATTAGTTTACGCTTTTCTCATCATGCGAGTTCGGAACATTCGGAATTCGGATGTCTATTCCAGCAGGTATAAACTCATAACTTATGATTGGAAAATAGTCGCAGGAATGAAACTTTGGGACTACCCTCTCCTTACTGGGGCTCTTGCAAACTTTTGCTATGTAGGATTGTAGAGTTGATTCTTGCATAAAAACCTGTAAAAATGACGATGAGTACACTAAAAAATCACGAAATTCACTCTCAGAATCGGGCTTAATGGCGGAGAGACGCAAGTTATATCATGGGAGATTCCTATCTAACTTGAGACATATCTTTGTGGTTCCGTAGAGAAAGTGACATAATAGACAGGAATCTCCCATGATACCTGCGTCAAACCGCCATTACCATCTTGCTGTTGTAGCAGTTATGAGAGTTAATTACTGAATTTTAGACTTTCTAAGCGTGATTTTCGTGATTTTTGCTGGTCTTTACATAAGATTGGACTATTTATTTGCTTCTAGCAAAAGTTTGCAAGAGCCCCATTATATTATACTTTTCCGCGCAATAATAATAACAACCAATTTTTGATGCCCTCGAGGCCCCGGGCGCGGCGACGACTGATCAGCGGCGTTCTTACTAAGAACTTCTTTTATAGGTGCGTCTAGCTAGATGCGACCGAGCGCGATGATAGGAGGACGGGAGGGTCTCGTCGCATCGCGTCCGTAGGGCGTAGGTGTTTATGATGAAGGTCTATTTCCTCGCGAAACAGACATCTGATCAATGACAACTAGCGGCTCGTGCTGCAGGGTAACTATAAGTACGTTTTGCCATTTAGTAGGGTATCTAGACACTTTAGACTTTCAAATTTCCTGATCTTTCCGCGATTTCTCCGTGATTCCGGAGAAATCAATGGGGCTCTTGCAAACTTTTGCTACGGGGGATTGAAGAGTTTATTTTTGCATAAAAACGTGTAAAAATGACGATGAGTACCTACACTGAAAAATCACGAAATTCACTCTCAGAATCGGGCATAATGGCGGAAAGACGCACGTATCATGGAAGATTCCTATCTAAAACTAGACATATCTCTGTGTTTCCGTAGAGAAAGAGACAGATTAGACAGGAATCTCCCATAATATACCTGCGTTGAAGCGCCATTACGATCATGCCGTTAAAGCAGTGTGAGGTTATTACTGAATTTTAGACTTTTTCGGTGTTATTTTCGTGATTTTCGATGGTCATAACATCAGATTGGACCATTTATTCGCTTATAGCAATAGTTTGCAAGAGCCCCATTATTTAGCGTAGGTTCAAATGTAGAGAATCCGTTGTTGCCACAGTGCACGGGCCGTCGGGCCACCACTGGTCACATCAGAATTGAAAAACAAGACCGGCAAAAAATCATGATTTATCTTCATATTGTAGACAGTACCTAAATGAATAAATGTATGAGTAAACAAATACAGATCGCGATACACAAATAGATAGATAGATTGATAAAAGATAAATAGATAAATAGATAGGTAGATAAATAAAAACATGAAAAAGCGAATAAAGTTATACACCAAATGAAATAATCGAGACATACGCCAAAATACTTCATAGCAACGTCGAGCGCGGAACTTTGAAACTTTCAGTAAATTATAAAATGCAAGGCCAATTTGATGGAGCCATAGGGATGGAAAACTCGCGGGAGAGGAAAAAGTCAGGGAACCAATCAATTTGGATTTGGAAGGTTGACCGGAATATTGACCGAAAATTTGACTGTCATTTTGAGAATTCTTATCGAGGGGGTTAGACACCGAGGTGAACGCACGGCAGTTGGTTGTCGCTTGAGACTCCTTGCAGGGTGTCATTTTATGGTCGCGATTATGGAAGAATAAGTAAAATAATTATCAAATTATCGGCTTCAAAAACTCAGCAAACAAATTACAAAAAGCAACACACAAATTGGGAAGGAAAAGAATATCGAGTAAGTAGACGACTAGTACAAAAGGAGGGAAAACTCCACTTCAGGCGACGAGATGGGATCATTTGACGCTGCTGACACTTGGAACGATTTGAGTAATCTCAAAATAGTATGCAATAATAAATCTAAATCTTAGGTGGTTGAATTATGCTCTGTTAATTGTGGGAGAGATTAGTATTGATGATAAAAAGTTCAGTTGAAAGAGTATCCGCACCCGTCTCTCGCTGTGTAACTGGATCGGAAATTTCCGAGTCAGATAGACCCCATTTGACCTCTAATTAAAACCAGACACTTTGTAAAATGTACGGTTGGGGGTGCAGTGGTGCAATGCACTGAGCTGCGATATAGGTTAAAAATAAACTACCTACATGGCCGTGACCTCGGCGCGGCGTCCCAAGATCAATGACTACCACTTTAATCAATGCATCAAACTCACTAGTGATCGTTATACAGACGAGTTGGCCGATCGACAGTTGTCATGCGTAATAGGTATTTATTAAAACACTACCAAATGGTGAAAATATTGATTTTGATGCGCAGATTTGCAAACAAGCTCATGGAGCAAAAAAAGTTGCGAGCTCTTAAGGGCCAACTCCTCTGAAAGAATCTCTTCACCCAGGATCATATGTATCAGGTCTGGCGAGTAGTGCCAAATCGGGAAACTCAATGCTTGGGAACCATGTTTCCCGATCTCGTTGCCACATTGAATACGGCTTGCGCAGTGCCGGAACAATAAACAAGCTGCTGTTAAGGTGATTCCAGGCGAATCTTGTCCAAATTTCAATCCGAAGGATATAGCGCCACTAGCGCTGCTCAAAAAGTCAACAATTTTGGCTGAAATTAGAGGATTTTTGCCAAAAGTACAAATTTGAGGAACGTCAGCACCTGCAAACATATCTCAGGAAGATATCCTGAAAGTTCCAAGCTGAAATACTCAAACATAAAGCCGGAAATGATGAAACACGAAAATTCCTGCAAACCTCAATGAGTGCGAGTGAGGCAGATAGACATACCTACTATCATACTCTTACTCACTCGCACTCACCAAGCTTATGGCGAAACGAATTTCATGATTTACCTACGGTTTTAATTCTTAACCATCAATTTTGGGCTCAAAAAATCCATAAAAAATTGAGGTGTACTTCGGTAAATCGTTTTTTCTGAATCTACGCATCCTGTAAAGTCCACATTTAGTTTAGGCACATTTATTATTACCTATACATGTTACAGCCAAAAACACCCAGGTATATCAATGGAAGTTTCGCTTTTGTTCCTCTTCTTATCCTATGGTCCTGAGTCGAGTCAGGTCCATTTGCATTAAAGTAATCAAAATTACAACAATAACTTGAGCTATCCATCACATAGACTTGCGATGTTATCGTAATTTATGGCGCTTCATCGCATTGGCATCGGAGTTACATCAACATCTCCATATCGCACGAGCGATAACAATCAAATCGAGCAATCGGAAATCCCGATAAAGGATCCCTGGGGGCTGATTCTGCTCTTTTGGACGAGGTGGGGCGAGAAACTGGGAATCGGTTTAAACGGCGCGGCGTCACTTGATCGATTTCGAGTCATTCGATAGACGAAGGAGTCATTCTTCTGACATGAACGACTCAAACGACTTCAAATCTGTCACGTGACGCCTTATAAATCAATGGAAATGGTCGATTCCCGCTATCTCGTCTTGTCTCGTCCTAAGGAGCAGAATCAGCCCCCTGGTACGCTACCTGCTACCTTCCTGACCTTTCTCTCATTATAGTAACCAGAGTTAGGCAAACAGGAGTGTAATCGATTACACGATTACTGGGTAATCGGTAATCGTCAAACCTTTGGATGGTTATTAATAAAAATATAAAAGTTTGAGATCTTTTCGATTAGATCTAATTCTTCTGCAACTAATCGGTTGGGTGGCTTGCAAAAAATCAGCCCTGATTACCATAAAATCACCCTCCGAAAAACCGAAGATTACGAATACTCGGTAATCGCGTAATCGATTAATTATCACCCCCATTTGCCCAACTCTGATATTAGCGAACAAGGAGGGACCAAATTATGTTGCGGCTTGACGGTCCTCCGAAAGACGTTGGATGGTGTATACTTAGGTACGGTTGCATGTGGTTTCAACCCCCCGTAAGTGTCAACCGTTCGGCGATCATCTGCGTGCGGGACCGTGAGGACGTAACATTGTTGGTCCCTGCTAGTTTCTTGATAGTTGATCTTCGGGGAAAGTTGGGTGCGACGTAACTCATTCCACACGATGGATATGATATTGCATCTTGTCACTATGAAGGAGCTTTGACTCTGACTCATTGTCAGATCCGTGGAAGTTGGAGTTAAGTAAAGCGTCGCATCGCGCGTTGCGTTGGTAGTACGAGGGTCATCCAAAAAGTAAGGTTCCCTCGTCTATTTCTCCAAAAGTAAGCACGATAGATCAAATCTGTAAAAAGTTTTTTATTTCTGATACTCTTAACTTTCCAGCGGTACCAAGTTTTTTAAATTTGGACCACTGGTTTACTAGAAAATCAATTTTTAGCCGGACAAGTCGCGGCACGATCCGTCCACCTCTCGACGCGCTGACGGAGATGCACATCACGTTGTCGCATCATTGTTGTCGCTTTCCACACCTCAGCAGGTATCACTGATAAGACAGGCACAATCATCTGTCCACTGTTTTGAAGATTTATCAATGAAAATGAATTTACTGATAAAATTTGGGGGCAGCTCCATTATGATCGACTGATCATTGAATCAGTGTTACGCGTATCATCATGGAGTTGCCACTGCAAAATGTTTCTCAGTGTGAAATCCGTGCCGTTATTCGTTTTTTTGTCGCGAAAGAGAAGAGTGCGAAATTTTTCCTCATCCTCCGTATTCTCCAGATCTTGCTCCCAGTGACTATCATATCTCCCCGCAGCTCAAAAAACACCTTGGTGGACAGCACGTTCAAAATGATCAACAGGTGACATCCGCAGTTAATGACTGGCTCCGTAATCAACCGCAAAGCAGTTCTTCGAGAGAGGCATTAAGAAACTTCTGCCACGGTATGAAAAATGCATCGATCGGAATGGTGATTACGTGGAAAAATGAGGTAAGACTCTTAAATAGTCAATTTTAAGTTTCCAAAAGGCACCTCTCCATAATTGTTTCCGAATCGCAGGAGACCCAAAACATTTGACGAGATTTATAGCGCGTCGAGAGGTGGACGGAACGTGCCGTGACTTGTCCGGCTAAAAATTGATTTTCTAGTGAACCAGTGGTCCAAATTTAAAAAACTTGGTACCGCTGGAAAGCTGAGAGTATCAGAAATAAAATAATTTTTACAGATTTGATCTATCGTGCTTACTTTTGGAGAAATAGACGAGGGAACCTTACTTTTTGGATGACCCTCGTACGTTGGTATATCGGGAGTTTGTGAGTGTCCTTTCACATAACTTGCGTTGTAAAGGCGCCGGATGAAATAGCCATGCCAGCAGAGGATTCGAAAGAAGGAAGATAAATGAAGGCAGATGTTGCATATCCACAGTGTTGAAGGCGCAAACAAACAAGGTACTTAGGAGCCCCATTTATTACGAGAAATACTCCATTTCAGAATTAATTCCTCCATCATCCTGAGTCAGTGTTTACACCAACGAGGTATAGCGATAGAGAGGATTTGTGGGCGTGATTTTGAAACTTTAACGAGGTAGCCATGATGAAAACCTCTTATGAACATTTTACTCGGGCTCCGGTTTGTTTTGACTCACTTTTTTCAACCTTGAAAAAAAAGTGTGTAATAGGGCTCTTGCAAACTTTTGCTGTGACTCTGTGAGCAAATGAATAGTCTATTCTAATGTAAAAACAAGCAAAAATCACGAAAATTACACTGAGAAAGTTTAAAATTCAGTAATAAACCTACATAACTACTTAAATGGCAAGATCTTAATGGCGGTTCGACGCAGGTATCATGGGAGATTCCTATCTAATATGCCACTTTCTCTTTGGAAACACAGAGGTATGTCTCAATTTAGATAGGAATCTCCCATGATACCTGCGTCAAACCGCCATTAGGCTCGATTCTGAGAGCGAATTTCGTGATTTTTAGTGTACTATCGACGAATTAAAGATTGTCGCGAGATTTCCACGAGTTAAGTTTCGCCTTAAAACTTGAAAAAAATTGATTGAGCCCTCATTTACACCCAAAGGGCCTGTCGGGGCTTCCAAAAATATAAAAAATGAAAGATTGGGGTCAGTTACCAATAATCTGTATTTCTTGTTTCAAATCGTTTGCTTCTGTAGTTTTCGAGAAAAATTCCCTATCCGAGTGGTCTGGTACACCCTGTACATTCTATCGAGGGACTCTAAGCGACCACTACCTACCGCAGTTTTGCGTGTGAGTGTGGCACTAATCTGCAACGACTCTTCCGGCTGAAGGAGTATGAAGAGTTGCCTAATCGGAAGGTTGAAGGCGAACTCAGCTCGTGAAAATCTCATGACAACCTTTAATTCGTCGATAGTACTCATCGTAATTTTTACAGGTCTATATGCAAGAATCAACTCTTCAATCCCGTGTAGCTAAAGTTCGCCAGAGCCCCATTAATCCAGTGAAAATTGGTGTTATGAGAGTGGCTATCTGGACACACGATATAACTGTTTCTCTTTGAAGGATTTGCAGGATAAATAAACTGACACGTAACAGAAAAAATCCAAATATTCTGACCTAAATAATTGTATTAAAAGTCTGTGGCTAGATAGCCATTTCAAAACACTTGCACTTTCTTTTAGAGTCGATTTCCACTGGATCAATTATACAATTTTTGATGTAAGGATAAAAAATATGAGGCATTCAAACCAGAATCAGATCGCCCATGCTGTCATAATTGGGATATCACTTATAGCATGTCCTACCAGCCTTTCTATCGCTATACTACCTCGTTGGTTTACACTGAACTTAGCAATCTTTTTTTTTTCTCATCCAAACTGCTAACCGTGCGGCTGCGGACTAGAGCCCCTTGATGGAAATATTGTATAGGGAGTACCGACACGAGCTCAACGAGTTGTGATTGGTCGTTGGTTTTAGGCTCTCACGGAGTCGAGCAGGAGTCGACGACATCGAAGGCTCCACACGAAAGGAGTCGATTTGTAGATGAACGTATGGGAACGGACCGGAATGTCGGCAAATCCGCCAGTCCACCACTGGTCCACTGTTGAACTTAACCTTCGAATTCGTTCAGGCAGTCGACTAAATCGACTCCTGTCAAAATGCATAAAGCGTCGTGCGGTACTCCCTATACAATATTTCCATCAAGGGACTCTACTGCGGACCAGCCGCGTCAACGCAGTCGTTTGTCGTACATCAAAGCAGGCATATAAGTTGGAGAAATCTTACGGTTTGAACGAGTAATTAAAGAAAGAATTCAAGACATGACAGAGACAGAATAAAACAATCTTAACTTTGGACTTTTGGAATGAAGCGCATGATTGAGATGCGTATAGGTCATGCTAATTAGTTAAATGGCATGTAACTCAGTTCATTCTCAGTCACAGATAAACTGGCCGTCAATTTTGCTATTTTTTTCTCTTTTTAATAGCACGACTATAAGTACACTGTACAGCGTTGATTAAGTAAATAATTGCTTTTTATCTTAAGATAATTAGCTTAGAATTATAATTACATAAATCTAAATTTACAGCTTTTCAATATTATCTTCAAACATCATCAGAATGTTTAACTAAGGTACTTTCTCTTTTTTTTAACTTAAATTTATACTCCGGGGGGGGGGGGTGTGTTGATGGTATTAATGGTGATGCGGATGGTGAAGATGATATAACCGTATTTTATTATTTGGTTCGGAACCTTTTCGGGGGACACCGAACACCGGAGCCAACAAAACCATTTCTAAATTACCAGGAGAGCTGTTTACGGTTGTCTCTCACCGTTGAGTTAGACTCTTGTCGCCCCCACCTCGTGAGACGAGTAAACTAATTCCGAGGTTCGGGTACTGCATCAATGTCTTTCATCTTGGCCGAACAAACAGTTTGGGTGTGCTAAAGAAATACACAACCGTTAGTTCAGGTGAAAATCTTCACCCGAACCGAATAATAAAGTCAAGAGTCCCTCTTGTATAAAGTCATGTTATTACGCTTTTGGATTGTTCACTTTTTAAGGAGGGTGCCAAGACCAAAAATTGTTCGGAATATTCCGAACAATTTTCGTAATCTTTTCAAACAGTGGGTCTGCCATGAGATTACAGAGAGCTGAATTACTTTAAATGACATTGGCAATCAAGTTAATTCAGCTAGTTGAAAAGTTTGCGAAGAATTTGAGGTATACAGGGTGTTTCACGTCACCTGCTCACTGTGGTTTTCTTGAACGGGTGACGATAAAAAAATCTGGAAAAATCGGGTATTAACTCGGACCTGAAGTTTCATTTAAAAATACTGTTACAACCCAAAATTTGGTTTTTGGGGGGTTTTCAGGGGGGCACCCCCCTGATCTCGAGATTTTTAAATAGCAACTCCTATCTTGTGATACCTCACTTGAAAGAGGGTAAAATTCTAAGCATTTCGGCTTAAACCGGAAGTCGATATATTTTATCGTTTTCGAGATATCGAAGGTCGAAGTTCGATATAGGACCAATTTTCGAAAATTCTGAACTCCTACAAAAATAGTCGTAAAACAAAAAATTGCACATGTAAAATGCTCTACTTGATGAGTACTTTCAAGAAAAAAATACGAATTTACACTCAAATAAACCGGAAGTCGACTTTTAGGCACCTTAACATTTTTGGCGGGAAACCCCCCAATCCTCCAAATTTTCAAATGGCAACCCCTATCTTTTAATACCTCATTCGAAAAGGCGTAAAAAAATGTGCATTTTGGCGCAATCAAAAGTCCGATATCGTTTTTCAAATTCGATATATCGAAAATCGAAGTTCGATTTAGACCATTCTTCGACCCTGTAAAAAACGAATCCTATCCTGAGATTCATCATTCAAAAGCACATAAAAACCCAAGAATTTTTGTGCAAACCGAAAGTCAATACCTTTTTTCGCGGTCGAGATATCGTAAGTCAAAATTTAAGGTAGGCCCTAACCAGAGACTAAACTTTGCCTTGCAATATCTCGACCGCGAAAAAAGATATTGACTTCCGATTTGCACTAAAATTCTTGGTTTTTTATGTGCTTTTGAATGATGTATCGCACGATAGGATTCGTTTTTTACAGGGTCGAAAAATGGTCTAGATCGAACTTTGATTTTCGATATATCGAATTAGAAAAACGATATTGGACTTTTGATAGCGCCAAAATGCACCTTTTTTACACCTTTTCGAATGAGGTATTAAAAGATAGGGGTGCCATTTGAAAATTTTGAGGAATGGGGGGTTTCCCGCCAAAAATGTTAAGGTGCCTAAAGGTCGACTTCCGGTTTATTTGAGTGTAAATTCGTATTTTTTTCTTGAAAGCACATTTAAATCAATATCAAACCTCCATTTTCACCCCAATCCGACAACACTGTCCACCCTTTCCTCTTGACATCAGTAGTAGATTTTATGCACTTATCAATCAAGTAGAGCATTTTACATGTGTAGTTTTTTGTTTTACGACTATTTTTGTAGGAGTTTAGAATTTTCGAAAATTGGTCCTATATCGAACTTCGACCTCCAATATCTCGAAAACGATAAAAGATATCGACTTCCGGTTTAAGCCGAAATGCTTAGAATATTACCCTCTTTCAAATGAGGTATCACAAGATAGAGGTTGCTATTTAAAAATCTCGAGATTAGGGGGGTGTCCCCCTGAAAACCCCCCAAAAACCAAGTTTTGGGTTGTAACAGTATATTTTTATGAAACTTCAGGTCCGAGTTACTGTAAAACCGATTTTTCCAGATTTTTTTATCGTCACTCGTTCAAGAAAACCATAGTGAGCAGGTTACGTGAAACACCCTGTATTAAGATGATTCCAGGGTCGATTAGTTCCAACCGTAGACACCACGTCGCGCTCAAAAAGTCAACAGTTTTTGGCTAAAATTGACGAATTAACGCTGAAGACACAAATTTGAGGAACGTCGGCACCTCCGAGCATACTTCAGGAAGATACCCTGAATATGGAATAAGACAATTCCCAGAAGCCTCAATACGTGTGAGTGAGACAGATAGACGTATTATCATTCGCACTCACTTTCACTCACTAAGCTTATGGCGAAATGAATTTCACAATTTACGGCTTTAATTCTTAACCAATTTTGCTCATTTTGGGCTCAAAAAATCCATAAAAAATTTCGCAGGTGCTAAAGTTATTAGATTTTGCGTTTTATCTATGGTTCCAGTTTAAAACGCCAAAAACACGACTTTTCCGAAAAGCGACAAGTGGCGCTATCCATCGGATTGAAATCTGGAAAATGTTTACCTGGAATCACCTTTAACTGACACGAATCTATCTCATTGTCAGTGAAGTTATGTTATGTCTTTTCCCCTTTCGAGATCGCGAGCGCTCCTACGCCTACGCCATCTGTGAACAAAATATTGAAATGTATTCTACACTACAAGAACTTGTTGTAGTTTTGGGCGAATACCATTCTTGAGGAGAAAAAACTCTCACAGAAAAGCTCCTTCGATCAGATTCATTACGATATTCTCACATTATTCCTATGTGAGTCGGTCGCAACTTTTATAGTTTATTCTATCAACACATTGTAAGTTGATAACGTAAAATTGGCGGATAAGGGGGGGGGACGAAAGTGAAGAGTGAAGGTGCACCCCTCCCCGTTAAAGTCAAAAAAGGGGGCAGGGGGGGCGGAAGGGAGAAGGAAGAAAGAAAAATGAAAAGGGGGTCCAACGATGTATAATAATACATGATTCATTAATAACGTAAAAATAACAATTAATTGACAGGAGCAACGAGTGAATATCAAGTGAAGTGTTTCGAAAAATCAATTTCCAAGAATTTCAAGAACAACATTTGTCTAGCTCTGACTCTCCCAACATTATTTCTCATGGTACACAATGTAAATCAATGAAAATGAATTTGTGCGTTGGCTTCTCATTAAAGAACGCTTTAAAATCAAAAGTTTATTGAGTCAGAGGTAAGTTTTATTATGATTTAAAGGAATACAAATTAAAAATGTCGCCAAAGATTATGGTCTAGGTGCATCTACATCTCTGAAACGAGCCCAATGGCGGATCTAGAAAATGTTTCACGGGGGGAGGGGGAGCACGCGCCAGTGAAATTTGAAATTAGGAAAGCCGGCGGAGGAAGCAATTTCGGGCTATTTTCCGTGGAAAAAAAGCAAAAATTAAGGGTACTGGGGGCGATCAGGGAACTAGAACGTGATACTGGTTCGTTGAAGGTGACAAGTGCGTCTCCCCCCCCCTGATCCGCCACTGGACGAGATCTAATTATCTGATCGAAACGATGAGTACAACAACGAGCAAGTTTTTTACCGCGAAGACAAGCTAACATAAGAATAATCCTCATCATTGTTTAGCTGAACAGATTTTTTTAACGATTTAATTCAACACCGGAAAATTGTGAGTCTCTTCTCCTATCTGGCAACACTGAAATCTGTACTTAAAAATTCATCGGCGGTGCGGCGTCCGGTCCACGGCAGAAATTTGAAAGGAAAAATTAGCGGTCATTTGACATTATTGTTCTATCTTTCGCTCGCAAGCTGAGTTTTTCTGCTTCTCTCTTTTAAACTATTCAAACAATTAGAGGACGCATACAAATGTGTTTACATCGTTTTATAACTATTGGACTGCGAGTTGTGCTGAAACACCATCTATCGAAAACGCAGAAAACCCGTTGAAAAAGATTTCTCCGCTCAAATTGTCTCTTTTTATTTCCACTTTATTTATTCGTAAGAACTTAATTATGGCTGATGTACAAAAGTGCGCGATAGAGCAAATGCCAACATTTTATGTACCCTTTGAATTTGATCCATTACTGTCTTCTCAGTTGTCGTGATTGGTAATTATCGTTTGATCGATTAAGTATATTGCATTCTTGAATGACAGTTTGTTAAAACGGTTCATAGTCCATCCGCATACTTAAGGTCCGTAGAGAAACCCATGGGACCAAATAATGTTACGGCTTGACGGTCCTCCGAAAGACGTTGGATGGTGCGCACGTAAAGTATGATTGCGTATGATTTATACCCCCCGTAAGTGCTCACCGATCATCTGCGTGCGGGACCCTGCGGACGTAACATCATTTGGTCCCAGGGACTCGATTCTCCTGTCTCATTACGCAGAGTACAGGGGTATCTCCACCTCCGAATTTAAAAGCGCGAATAACCTGATTGAGCCAATGGGCTGCCTTGAAGTCGATAGGTCGAGTCCGATGTATCGACAACAAAGAAGCTCATTGGCTCAATCTGTTTATTCGCGCTTTTAAATTCGGAGGTGGAGACACCCCTTACCTCCATTCCTATGATTGTGAGACAATCAGAAGCGCGTGGAAGTCCACCGGGCGATGCCGAGTATTGCCGAGAAGAACCGAACGGAACTGCCGAGTCCCTGCTCTCTCCGCTCACCGCTAGCGTCTAGGCTCCCTCTACCCTTCCTCACCTGCAAAGTTGTTAGAGGTTGTTTCAGAGGGCTGTTTACTTACCTATAAAAAAATTGACTGGTACCTATGATACTTCTCAGAAATGAAGCTCAAAGGGTCTAGTTTAAGGTAAAAAAAAATTGGTTTTAAACTTAGTCTCAGATGATATAGTTAAAACTTCAGATGAAAAAGTTGGTTCCGCCCATTTAAGAGTACCTAGTAAATTCAGACGTCCCGCTGCACAAAAGACCTCCATAATCTCAAGCGAGAGTACCTGGTTTTCTCTAGGGACCTTATCCATACCCTTTGAAAGGATATTCGGATACAGTTAAGGGTTCGGCAAATAGACTGTTTTAGTGACGTGCGGGAAATTTAAAATCCAGGGATCTGATTGACTTAGTTACTTTTCTATAACGTGAAACTGACATATGATTGGCCAATTTTAAATTTCCTCCTTCTCACTAAAACAGTCTATTCTACATCATCACCAGCGGTAAGAAATGTTGTATAGAAACAGTTTACCTAACCTATCGATTCATTTTAAAGAGTGTCTTCCATTCTAAATATAATCTCAGTCCCCTCAGCTCACCGGAGTAATAAATTCTTAAACGCTCCCTAAGAGGGAGGATGGCAAATTAAATCAGCAATGCCAGCAATGTTTACACATAGTAGATACCGCACAGCTTCGCGTTCCGGGTCATTGACCTTTGTCGGTAAATATAAAATCAAGAGCTGCCTTATTATCGGAGACACATAGGGTCAAGATGAACGAGAGATAAACAGGGTGTTATAAAATTCGCGCAACAAAATGAGACCGCTTGTTTTACGTGGAGACAGCAAAAAAAAAAATCAGTGGTGAGGCATGCATTTGGGAACGTTACAAATGTTACAATTTGTCCTTGGAACCGTATGATAACGATCGAACTATTGGGCAAGTGACTGATATCCTGGAATTTGAAGTTTCTCGTAGATTTAAATAGACAAACTGCTACAGTGCTACGTTTTCAAACAAGGCCATTGCTGACTATTACTGCGTGCAATTAAATAGTCCATACCAGCGAAAAAACCATCGAAAATTACGATACACGAGCACCTAAATAAATTACGAAATTCACTCACAGACTCATGAAATAACGTGACAGTTTAAGGCGTAATGGCGGAGCTACGTATACCGTGGGAGATGCCTATCTCATTTGAGACTTTCCTCCATTTGTTTCGATGCATAACGAGACAAATTAGATACACATCTCCTATGCTAACCTGCATAGCTCCGCCATTTTGAATCTTAAAAGGCGGAGGTACGCAAGTGTCATGGGAGATTCCTGACCCCATTTTGCGTTTTTCGGGGCTAATCTGAGTGACGACCAGTGCGTTTTGTAACAAACGTTGGAGGTTTTCTGCACATCGCATGTGAGGTACCTCAGGTTCAGATGAGCCTTACGTCGCATGTGAAGGAAGGTTCAGATGAGCCTGATGCTTGCTGGTTTCCGACACTTTAAAAAAGTTCAGATTATATACGCGAATATAGGCTTCGAGAAGCTGTTGTAGGCATATCCGTACCAAAGTTCTGCTACTAACGAGCATTCCTCCGGTTCTGGTACCGGCGAGCCAAAATATGTTTATGCTTAAGGTGTTCCAAACATCTTGCTTCACCATTGCGATACTGGTGAGAAACACGTGTGACATAACATAGAACCAGTAGGACTGCCGCCATCTTTTCTCTGTCAAGTCTCAAAGTAGACCGGGTTTGCCCATAAATCAATTTCCTCTCTGTGAATTTGTCATTGGTGATGGCTGAAAGAACGCCACGATACGATCCGGGAGCGTATTCAAAGGTTTGCTAAATTATTTCAGCGCGTGGTCAAGGATGAGGCACCTCAATCTCATGCGACACGGCTCACTGCCCCTTCATTGTAAAAGCCTCCCAAGAAAGGTAAGAATCAGTTTGTTCGTAGTGGCGCAGAGGCAACGCACTGGCTTGGCTACCAGAACGGTATGTCTCTGGTTCAATCCTTGTCAGCGACAACGTCTGTTATCACTCTTCTTTAGATATTTTCCCGAAACAGGTGCTCAGGTTCTGTATGTATAACTTTGATCTACGAAGCTAAATGAATCCGCAAGTGTTTCGGTTCGGCCAAAGCTTTGTGATGTGCACTACCGGAGTAAATATTTTTCAGTGACGCTAGCACCTCGCTCAACGCGTTGCAATCGATGGATTCGACTGATTGTGAGAGAAAGTCGATCAGGAACTGTAAGATTAGCCCCTAAACATTGATTTTTCTGAAGGGAAATCGTCCCCTCTTGAGACGGCAACGCTGCGAGTGAGAGAAGCAAGATGAACTGTTGATGGGAGTTCGTTGACGCCAAAGGTTAACGCTGTGGTTCGGTCTCCGATCGAGCGCTACATGTTTAAAAGTTGACGCTGTGCGCGACCCCCGTCCGTCCTCTTTTCCTTTCGGTGGGATCGAGGCGATCGTCACCTGTATCAATGACTGCCCTTCCCCATTCGTATGTAAATTTTTAGTTCGGCCGAAGGAAAAAGAATCAACAGCCGCTTGATATAAATAACAAAGCACCACCGGCCGATATAAGACCCAAAATTGTATCGTCTTTAGTGCTATGATCGTAGAGCAGAGGAGAATCAGTTGCTGTCACTATAAAAGAAACAGGTTTACAGGAAAACATGCAACAAAAAAATGGAGGGGACTTTTTTGCTCAATTCAGAGCCATTTTCAATTCAAAATTTCAAATAATTAGAAAAAATAATAGACAAATAATTTCAAAACGTGGAGAAAATCACTACTTCTATACACAAGGTAAACTCAGGAATAAAAACATCATCGCGTTTACATTGTGTAAGAGTGGTATGGCTCTCCATATTTTAAAATTATTTATTATTTTTTCCTTTTTTTTGAGTTGAAAATGGTTGCGATTTGAGCCGAAACGTCTTCACCAACTTGTTTTTTAGTGTTCTCCAGCATTTGTCTGCATACCTGTTTCTTTATAAATCAAGTCGCCACTTGTTCGCTTTCTACATATATCTTGTTTCTTTCTTGCCGTAGACGGGGGTTCTTCTACATTGAAAAAAAAGGGAGGGAGAGAAAAAAAAATTATAAAGCCGGTGCTAAAGCAGACTTCACTCACTCATTAGTCTGCAGCACCAATTTTCTTTTTTTTTCAGTGTATACCGATGGATATGGTAAATTGAGTTGAAAGTATTCAGAAAATTTAACTGAGTGATCAGGTCACAACTTTAGCAAACTCAATTTCTGCTTAAAATATTCATACAGGGTGTTTTTTATACCTCCCCCCCCCCTGGTTTCTTTCTTGCTAATTGAGATAAAATGTTGCGGTTTGGACCATTCTTCATCATTTTGGCTGATTTTTCTTTTTTGGAGGGGGGGGTCGAAACCCCCCCCCCCCCAGCCTCCCTAGGGATCCCCAGGGGGACTTTCTCAACAATTTCAAATGGCGACCCCTATCTTCTGATACATTGCTCGAAAGGGCTCAAATTCTAAGACTTTTGGCGCAATTCGGAAGTTGATATCGTTTTTCGTTTTTGATAAATCGAATTTCAAAGATCGATTTGGACGCATTTTCAAAAAATCATCACTCCACTTTGGAAAGTAGGAATTAAAAAAACTATGGGTCCAAAATACTCTAAAAAGCAAACAATTTTCAGATAACGAAATGGTTTTGACATAAAATTAGTCCAAATTTGATTTTAGAGCCCCAAACTTTTTTTTTAAAAAGTTTGCCCCAAAAAGGGGCTTTCTTGAAAATTCCCTTCCGCGACCCTAATTGATTGATACGTCAATCAAAGAAGCATAAAAAACTGAACGTTTTGGCGCAATCCGGATATCGATATCGTTTTTCGTATTCGAGATATCGAATATTAAAAGTTCAATTTTCACCTATCCTCAAAATTCGATACCTCGAATACGAAAAACGATGTCGATATCCGGATTGCGCCAAAATGTTCAGTTTTTTATGCTTCTTTGATCGACGTATCATTCAATTAGGGTCGCGGAAGGGAATTTTCAAGAAAGCCCCTTTTAGAGGCAAAATTTTTAAAAAAAAGTTTGGGGCTCTGACATCAAATTTAGACTAATTTTATGTCAAAACCATTTCGTTATCTGAAAATTGCTTGCTTTTTAGAGTATTTTGAACCCATAGTTTTTTTAATTCCAACTTTCCAAATTGGAGTAATGATTTTTTGAAAATGGGTCCAAATCGAACTTTGAAATTCGATATATCGAAAATGAAAAACGATATCAACTTCCGGTTTGCGCCAAAAGTCTTGGAATTTTACGCCCTTTTGAACGATGTATCAAAAGATAGGGGTTGCCATTTGAAATTTTTGAGATAGCTCCCCTGGGGGCCCCCCTCGGGGGGCTGGGGGGTTCGACCCAAAAAAAAAGAAAATGCAGCCAAAATGATGAAGAATGGTTCAAACCGCAACATTTTATCTCAGTTAGCAAGAAAAAAAAACCAGGGGGGAGATAAAAAAAACACCCTGTATAATCTTTGTCCGTCGTATTTTGAAGGTCAAATATGCTCTTTGAAAAAAATGTATATCAATTTAGCAACGAAATGTGATCTTTGCATGCCTTTTTTATGTTTAGTGCGTAATCAGTTGGCAGTACAATCACTTCTCTCCTTCGGTTGCTTGGTAAGAATTATTATGGAAAATGCATTTTTACGGTCATTGGCAGGGTCGGACTGGCCAGGGCCACTAGGCCGTGATCGCGGCCTAAAGTTTCGCTTTTTGAGGCCCGAGGGGGCCCCGCAGGGGCCTTCGATGGGGCCCCCGAATGGATTTAATGGAAACATTTAGGAATGAAAAAAAGAATAATGTATCAAAGAAGACAGTACAGACAGTATAGATTATACACTAAAGGAAAACCATTGTAAGCTAATTAAGATAGCTTATAATATAAGGATCGGAAATGCATCGAGACTGGCCAAGTTCGCTCTAGTCCACGATGCAGACCGACATTTGAATCTGGGGCCCCCGACCGTTTACAAAAGGAGCCTTCAAATGGATCAAAACGGGGCCCCCGAACGGTCAAAATGGGGCCCCCTAGTCCCCCAAAAAGTATCTAAAGAATAAATTGGGAAGAAAATAATTAATACTGGCCAGAAAAACAAAAAAATGACAATTAGTTTAATTGCAAGCAAGAGGCGAGTCTTAGGAGTCTACCATTATGTCTTATATTTTTTAAAAACTAGTTTTCCTTTTTTCCTTCTTTTGAAAATCAAAACCTGCTAAAGTGTTATCTCTATCTCATAAATAATTTCTCGGTTCTCTCACAAATGAAACCCAGAAAATCCATTAAAATTGGGTTTGTAGGACGTAAAATTTTCAAAATTTTCCGGGGGAGGGCCCCCGAACCCCTCCCCCCGTCAACACCTGAGGGGTATTCTATACCCTCCAGATTCCCTGGAAAATGAGGCACGTGAAAAAAGGTGGCGTCACTTGTCCCCGACCCCCCCCCCCCCCCCTCAAGAATTAATATCTGACTGCACCGCCGAAGATAATAAGTTAAAGTTACTTTATCCTGGACTAGAGGCCGCAGACGAGCATATGCCCTTGCTGATATGTGGGTGGATTTAAAAAGGACCAAGAGAAACCCGATACGATTTGGATCCTTTAATAAGTCAACTTTATAACGAAAAAAATGGAAACAGAGAACTCTAATTTATCAGTTGAAAATAGCGTAAAAACTGCTTCGTTTTAAGTTAATTTTTAAAAATGTGGTCTGAGGGGGGCCCCAGAATAGAGGGAGGGGCCCCAAAATTAACCTAGCGGCCTAACATTTAGAGAGCCAGTCCGACTCTGAGTCATTGGCGGATCCAGCCCTCACGAACGGGGGGCCGAACTTGGGATTTTCGCCCCCGGTGACCCCTTTTTCCGTTTTACCCTCCTCTTTCCCCCTTCTTTCACCTCCCCTCCCCCTCTTTTCTCTCATTTTTGGTTGAACGGGGGGGGCGATCGCCCCCTTCGCCTCTTCCCTGTATCCGCCAATGTTTACGATGAGCAATATAAACCACATATTAAATTTTTATTGAACTCCTCTAACTTACGAAGTCGCAACGTTTCTGGCCCCCGAGAAAATCTACTTGGCCCCAGAGAAATTTGTTCTCAAGTCAAATAATGACCCCTAGGAATTTTTTCAAATAAGAACACTGGTGTTAGAAAACCGCCAACGAACTTTACCAAAGAAGGGCTAATACATGTTATAGATCCTATCCCAACACGAGGCAGTATGGGTGATCTGATTCTTGTTCGTTTGCCTAATTTTTTTTTTTTAAATCTAAACTCAAAAATTGTAATTAATTCAGTGGAAATTGGTTTTAAATTAAAGTGCTAGTGTTTTAGAGTGGATGCCTTTCAGTTTCTGTATTGTGCAAAATCTCCCAAAGTAAATACCCGGCCAGAAAAAGAAAAAAAAATTGGCGTTCATGGACCCCAGGACGTCCGGAGGACATTCGAAGGAAATGTTGAAAAAGCTTTGAATCGATCTGAAATGCTTAGTGTTGACCTTAAAAGGTGTTGGGGGGGGGGGGGTTACTTATTTAAAACATTTTTTTTTCCTGGGTAGTTACATCGATTTCTGTGTCCAGATAGCTACTCTAAATCATTTGTACTGTCGTTTAACCCTTTCAGTACCACGCCCGAGTAAACTCGTTTCTATGACGGGATTTAAGTACCTCACACAATTTTACTTTTTTATTCACGATAATTGTTGAGACTGAAAATTGTTAGCATTTGAAAAATATCATTCCCTTGCGCCTTCAAGCAATCGTGTATGCAAAATCAGCACCGCGGCGCAGTAGCGTCTTTTGCGGGGGGAAGGGGGGGGGGGGGAGCAACAGCCCCCAAGGGTCGGCCAAAAGTGAAAAAGTTATGACCTTTTTTTTAGGAGAAGAAAAAAGTTTCGAACTAAAATTTGGTGGTCATTAACGAGTTTTGTTGGAATGTAGGACCGAAAAGATAGGATATGCACTATGCAGGGTGTAAAGTGTCTAAAATAATATTGATTGGGGAAAAAAAAAAAAAAAAAAAAAAAAAAAGGTCTTAACATTTTTGCCCCCCCCCCCCACCCCCAAGCCGAACCCGAAATGGCGCCCCTGCCGCGGCGTAGGAATATCTAACTACCCACTTAATTTAAGCGAGACGAATTTTTATGTTTTTGCAAACCTGGTATTTAAAGGGTTAAAACCAATTTCAAAAGGATTTATCACAATTTCCTGTAATTAAATTTTTTTGGTTAAAAAAATTGAGGCAAAATAACCGCACCCATGTAAAAATGTCCATCAGAGAATTCCATCATGGCTGCCTCCTTGCTGCCTCAAAAGCACGTACGTTTCACAAAGCCCCACAATAAAATTGGTATAGCTCGTTGAGGACCACTGACCAGGCAACGCTGTCTGATGCTTTATGTGTGTAATCGGTTAACCCGGCGGGCGCGAACTTGAAACAAGCGTGGTAATCGCTCATGCCGCAGAGCACGAGCGCGCAACCCGCCGGCCGCGTCGTTTACTGGTCATACTCGCATGGTAGCCATGGTAACAAAACTTGAGACATATGCTGACAACATCGCGGCGCGAGACGACCGCAACGCGCGAGGTGAAGTGATACGGGACGTGACAGCCGACAGACCACCGAGTCAGACGTCGCGACATCAGAGATCAGTCTCACAATAAGAATACTCTTGAATTATTAACCCGCAGCATCCAACACTCAAAAAGTCATCTCACAATCAGTTTGACGCCGCGTCAAGCTGGACCACAGACTCTTTTCCCTTTTTTTTCACCCATACAGTTCGTACCTTGCGACTTGCCAGTTGCCAAGGTTCACGTCGGCGGACGCAACGCTCCAGTATTAATAGATTCCTTACATTTCAAGTTTTCCTCCCGACACCCCCCTCCCCCTCCGTTCGTTCCTCTTGGAGACGGTGCGGTGCGTCCTAAAGTGCAGTGATCTTTCACCTGTGATAGTGTAGATGCCCGGCGTGCGGCCTGCGACACCGGACGATTAGATATTAACCTCCGACAAGTAAGAGATACGTTACACTTTTTGAGTTAGACAAGATAAAATGATTTACTTCTGACTGGAACAGAGCGACCTATGACCAGGTGTTCGGAGCCGGATACAGGGTTGAAATCAAAATTTGCTCATCTTTAATAAAAAAAAAAAAAAAATTGCTTCCAGACTTTTCACCATTCAAGAGCTGATTCAAGATGTTTTGGCTCAAAGGGAAATTGCTTTCGGTGATTACAGTTTGAGTTATAGCGATCAGAGCCCTGTGCCGAGTAGCTCCAGATAAAGAGCTCCAATTTCAATTATTAAAACTGTAATCGTGGAAAGTAATTTCTGTTTGCGCTAAAACATCATGAATTTGTTGCTGCATGGTAAATTTTAGGTCGGAAAGTACTATTCATAATTTTCAGGTGCAAACTTCAATTTTGACTGTGGCTCCCGCTCCGAATCCCTGCCTGTTACCATAACCACACTGGAAAAAGAAAGGGTCATTATTTTGTAACGGGTGGGACATTCAGGCGACTTTGAAGTAATTTTGTTCAACTTTTTAATCATTTAAATGAAAAAACGATCCCACTAACAGAAAGGTCTTAACTTCTAGATGGAGATGGGATTTTCAAAATTTAAAAAAAGTTCATCCAAAGCTGAGAAAAGAACAAAATAAGGGTGTAACGGGTGGGACAGAAAATGGACAAGGTTTTTGAATCACTTCAGAAAAAGTTGGAACTCTATGAGTTTTGAAGAGATGAAAATTTGGACAAAATATGTGTTAAAGGCGAGGGTATAAGCTTTGGTCCTGTATAAAGTTTTTCTCATTTACTAAATTATTTTTCTCTAAAAAAATTAAAAAGTAGCGTAACGGGTGGGACAGGGTTTTGTAACAGGTGGAACGCGTGTGATTTGGTCATTGTAAGTATGCACATCAAACCTGTTGTAACATCAACATCTTTGACCTTATTAGATACTTTAGATAATACATATTATCGTATCTGGTTGCATTTTAATGCAAAACAAGACTGCTACGCACTAATTTTAGTGATTTTCTTTCATTTTAGTAGAATAATTTTATATTTACAGGAAATATCTTTGGACTTATAAATGAGAGATAAAATGAATGACGGAGAGAGTTAGGGTCAGTTTACTTGCAGTTCAACATCTTCACCAATAATCATATGGTAATTGATCCAGATTCCGAAAAGCAGCGCAAGAGCTATAATATATCATTTAATTTTAGTAACGAGTACAGCTCATTGAAGCTAATTCTCATTATATCGGGAAAATTTATAGCAACGACACCCCAGATAGCATTCAATCTCCTGACAATGTCCGGACAAAATCCAACATCGTCGGGTATTGTCAGAATATTCTGAGGATATCCTCACAAAATCAGACTATTTCGGATAATGCCAGGATATCCTCAGAATATCTTGGGATGATTCGGTAAAATGTAAAGTCTTCGAATAATTTACATTTTTTTTTTTTTTTTTTTTTTTTTTTTTTTTTTTTTTTTTTGTGGCATCTCACATCATCATCAGTGGGTGGGTGAGGGGGGGGGCGACTGTAATCAGAATGGAGAATCGTTTCGTGATAAAGCCGCAGCTCACCGTGAGCGCTGCTGTTGCGGTACTGGCCCAAAGATTACTTCAGCCAATATTCATTATGGTAATGTGTGTTCTGTGGTAACCCTGCAGGCAAACTCAGAATGAGAATATTCTCAGAATATTCCAGCCAGAATATTCTCAGAATATTCTTTACAGTAGGTAGGTATATTTACCTTCGAAGACAATTTTATGGGGAAAAAAATCTGAAAACACACTAGGATATCCTGGGGATATTCTCCGATTATTCCGCAGAGAACGCTCTCAATGATTCTACTTCCAAGCGCTACCACTAGATAGCGCTCGCCTCCTTTCAATCTAATATCTTTTCCTTTTTGACTTTTCTAATTTCTCTTTCAATATTTTTCTGTAAATAAATTTTATTACAAAGTGCGTTTAATTGTTTCCTATAATGTCAAGAAATCGGGTTTCGATAATCTTCAGATTTGTAACGTAAATTTTCATTTGAACTTCAAATTCTCAAAGTTTGGAACTGAATTGATTTAAGTGCGTCTGCGCCTTCATTCTCTTCATTCAATATAACTACGACTCTCATTGTTAGTCTGTTTTGTTACTCTCTACTACTCCTCTGAGCGAGTTACTCGTCTCGTGATTAAAATCAGTTTACCTGAAGTAAAATCTGCACGGATTTACCTAATGGGGGATATGAAACTTCGACATGTAATCTATAGGCACCAATTCGAGGCGAAGTTGATCTCCTGGAGTAAATAGAAGTTCCATTCTCGGATTTCAGAATCCATTTGGAATAGAACCACTGATAACTAATGACTAATCGGGTAAAAATATTGCTTGAATTGCTCTCGGCGTTGATTGTTGATACCCGGAAAATATCATGAGGATTTGCAAATATCGTAAGGATATCTGTAGGATATTCGACTATCCTACAGATATCCTCAGAATATTCTGAGGATATCTAACCGAATTTTTAAAATCTTCGTGAGATATCCGCTGGATATCCGCGGGTGTTAGGATATCCATAGGATATTCCACGGATATCAGAGGTGTGCCAAATGAATATCCGTGGGATATCCTATGGATATCGCCGAATATCCATAGGATATCCATAGGATATCTTAAATATTTGTTTGGATATTCTCAGGATATCCTATAGATATCCGTCTGCTATCTGGGACAGTTTCATAAGTAGGTAGATTAAGACACGCGCGAATGCAAATGAAAATTGACTTATCAGCAAATAGGCAGGGGACACTGGCATTATTTATTTATTTTTTTTTGGCAATTTATCTGAAATTGCGTCGCGTCGCCTGAACGGTGTTTTTATTCTTTACATTCTTCGGAATGTTTCAGATAATTCCCCAATTTAAATTGTAACCTTATTTTGCCTTTTTCTTTTTAGTTTCCTGAAAGTTCTCAGTGTGTTCAAATTTTTCACATTTTCTATACAAAGCGCAGAGTGTCAGAAAAAGTTCAATTTTGGTATTCCCTAACTTCTAATTTACATATTTTACCTTACATTTCTTCGACTTTTTCGCTTATAATTCATGACTATAAGTCACGGGTTTTAGAGAAATAGGAGAATTGCGACAAACCTGTCGAAAGTTGCACTCAACAATTATTTTAAGCGGGGCTGGCGGGGCATACAAGGCATCAGAAAACAGCGCTCAAGAATAACAGCGGAAAATCAGGAGAACACTAGAAGCACATGACAGAAAACGCCGAGAAAAAACGTAACTTGAGAGAGAAAAATCGTAATTTCCAGGTTTTTGAACCGAATTCCCTGACAATTCCTTGACAGATTTGCATTCCCAGGCATTCCCTGACACACCCTGATTTTCCAGGTTTTCCTTGACAGTAAACACCCGGGCTAAATCACCTTATTGTTAGATGTGAGAATTTTGAGGGGAATAAAAAGTCACAGTGAAAAATTGTCATCATCAGGACTCAAGAAAATGGAATTCAAAACTTCCTGATCACATCTTATTTCATTTTGAGGAGCATTTTTGTTGTTGTTTTTGTGGAAAACTCTAGGAATTCAGAAAACCAAATATGTATAGAAGCTCAGCCTAAAAAATGAAACTGGGGGGGAGGGGGGGGGGGGTAGAAGATCAAACACAGGATTGCTAATTTCATTATTTGAGCGCTCAACTTTCCCTTCTTTCGAGCATTTCGAAGATGCAATTATCGCGGAAGATATAGCGAGAGGTAATTAGCAACGCTAGATCACATCCAGTTCTTCACACATTTTAACTACGAGACCAGACAGTAAAGTATTAAAAAACAAATAAAAAAAACCAAGGTGGTGAGTTAATAATAATTTATTCGTATATTTATAGTCAACCAAATGTACCGTTCTACAACTAGACTTATATCTTCAGAGTTAAATGCACTCGGTACAGTTTGAAGACCGAAACTAACTTTCCAACGCACGTCAAGACCCGGGCCTACTGATAACAAACTCTATCAATGCCCCCCCCCAGCCTCCTCCACCTAGCTTCCTATTCGACCTCCCCCTTTTTTTTAGAACTGTCGGCCATTTTTTATCAGTTCAAAGCATGGCCCGATAGATTTTCCTCTAAATTTACCAAGCAGTAAGCGTCATTCATGGGTCGATGACACAATTTGTTGATAACGAAAGTTATGAATTGTTTACGTTTATGTAGTGACGACTAAATTGACTAAGTACAATTTGTGAGCCAAAAAAAAGTTGGTTCGCCTCCTGTTGATTGAACATTGCACAATGATCTGAGATCGAAAAAAAAGGTTAAACATCAGCGAAAAAAAAAAGTCATCAAAATAATCGTTTTCAACCTTTTTAACTTAATTTAAAACTCTCCAGTGACATTTCTAAAAGTTTAAATTACTTAGGGAAAGTGTTCCTCGTGACTGAAATTGGTCTTGGAAGTTCAAGAGTGATAAACTGATGATAAAACTTCCTGCTTTTTAGACACTTTTTCAGAATCTCGGACCATCGATGGTGTATCGTGCCGCATAAGTTGAGTCTCGGTTAACCAGAGGTGAAGATTCGCTCAAATTGCTCGTTACAAGAGCAGCGGGCCGATCCTTGAGATTCACGACTTTTGGGTAGACTGGCTAAGAATGGAAAACGGTGATTGGTAGAGACGAGTCACGTGGTTGCCCAGTCTAATCAAAATACGGAATTTATCTAATTGGTTGTCAGGAGCTCCAAGACTGTCCGATAACCAATGAGATAAATTCTGTAGATTGATAAGACTAGGCAACCACGTGACTCGTCTCTGCCAATCACCGTTTTCCATTCTTATCCAGTCTATCCAAAAGTCGTGAATTTCAAGGATCGGCCCGCAGGACTGAATGGGAACTAAAGGGCCGCCCGGGGTGTTGGTCTGTTTTGGGGCCCGTGTTTGCTAAAAAGGAGCTATTGGCGGATACAGGGGGCGGCGAAGGGGGCGATCGCCCCCCCCGTTCAGCCCAAAAAGTGGAAAAAGAGGGGAGAGGAAGGGGGAAAGTATGAGCGAAAACAAGAAAAGGGGGTCATTTAGGGGCGAAAATCCCAAGGTCGCCCCCCCCGTTCGCGAGGGCTGGATCCGCCACTGAAAGGAGCCCGCGTTTGCTAAAAGGGGCCCAGCAGGAGGCCGATCACGCTCTTTTAGACGACACGAACACAAGAGACAAGTAACGGGAATACTATTGGTTTAAACGGCGCGGCGCGGGCGTCACGTGATCATACAGGGTGTTGAAAAATTGTTCCCGAATATGTCAGGGGCTGATTCTACAGGTCAAAATAAGACTTTTTTTTATCATAAACATGGGTCCAAAATTGCAGTCTTTTTGAGTTACAGTGTTGCAAAGTTTCCGAAAAACAAATAGAAAAATTGTCATAACTCCCACGTGAATTTTTCTTAATGCTCGTAAATAGGTACTCTGATGTAATTTTTTGGCGTTCTTGCCGATTTTGGCCGTGAAAATGCTGTATGCAAAAATTTGAGGGGGGTTATGGGGGTTTTTCTTGATTTTTCTCACTTTTTTTGGCCAAATTATGTGAAAACATGCTTTCGAATCCATTGAACCCAAAAACGATTAGCATTACTCAAAAGCTCGTAAAAAAGTATGCATTTTTAGTCCTTACAAGTTTTTCCAATTCGTAAACCATTTCCGAGAAAATCGTCCCTGAAGTTGCAGAGGTCGGCCAAGAATTGACAGAATCAAAGAAAAGGCAAATTATTGGCCGACCTCTGCAACTTCAGGGACGATTTTCTCGGAAATGGTTTACGAATTGGAAAAACTTGTAAGGACTAAAAATGCATACTTTTTTACGAGCTTTTGAGTAATGCTAATCGTTTTTGGGTTCAATGGATTCGAAAGCATGTTTTCACATAATTTGGCCAAAAAAAGTTAGAAAAATCAAGAAAAACCCCCATAACCCCCCTCAAATTTTTGCATACAGCATTTTCACGGCCAAAATCGGCAAGAACGCCAAAAAATTACATCAGAGTACCTATTTACGAGCATTAAGAAAAATTCACGAGGGAGTTATGACAATTTTTCAATTTGTTTTTCGGAAACTTTGCAACACTGTAACTCAAAAAGACTGCAATTTTGGACCCATGTTTATGATAAAAAAAAGTCTTATTTTGACCTGTAGAATCCGCCCCTGAAATATTCGGGAACAGTTTTTCAACACCCTGTATAATTATTATCACGTGATTATTTTTTGACCGGGTTCTCGGTCACTTTGATACCGTTCAATTACAAATCAAGGGCATCCGCCATCTTTGGTTTGTTAGGTCCCGAGCGTTTACGCGCACGGACATGTGACGTGCTTAAGTTCTTTGATTGGTCGAGACCGCACGCAATTCAACTGGCGCACATTGCTATGTGTGCGCCAATTGGTCCCTGTATTTGACTTTCTCGGCGGACTCTTCTCTCGTCTCTTGGAAGTACGTAGACAAAGTTTTCCTTTTTCTCACCGATAAGAAATTTTGGGGGCAGAAAAGAAAAAAAAATCGTACTCGCGGGGTACGCATAGCCGAGACCCCGCAGTATAATACCTATAGCCTTTCCGGGCCTGGACACGAGTACCAAGTTTTTCATTTTTTTGGCAAAAATATACGATATTTTTTTTCCTCCCACAGAAGACAGAATAGATACGAGGCCGCCACCGACACCGACAGTCTAGCCATGTATTACCCGAGCCTTTTGATCTGCTGCATCATATCATGGGTGAAAGACTCAATTGCATTGGATAATGGGCTGGCATTGACTCCGCCGATGGGCTTCATGACATGGCAGAGATTCCGATGCATAACAAACTGTGTAAAATATCCGGATGAGTGCATCAGGTAAGCATCTAATTATAATCGTGTCGATACTTGTCCTGCTACTACTATGTCTTACTAGAAAATTTCGAGCGATTTGAAAAGGTTCGCGTTCGAAATAGTCCATTAGCGTGCCATACCGACCATTGAAAAGTTTTGAATTTTAAAAGAACCATTTCATTGACAGTCCGTGTAATTCGTCTACATGCTGGTAGTGTGAACTGGGTAATTGATCTATAAGAAACACTGGCGCACGGAGTTTCGTGCCATTACTGGCCCTTTCAAATTAGTTTCGCAGTAACCCGCAACTTATATTGTTACTTTCTCTCCATTGGAGACAAAATTTGGAGTTTTCGTTGTCACTACCGGTTTTCTTGCGTTTTCTTGTAGAATAAATTATTTCTCACCTTTATAGCAAAAAAGCGCAACAAACTCATTATAATGGCTGATTTTTCTCTTACAAATAAAGGAGATTCCAACAGAGCTGCCATTTTGAATATATTTAGTGACAAGTTTCAATTCTTCGATGATTCCACCGGTTGACCAAAAGGTTACATACAGTTTTGTTCAGTGTAAGGCTGTAATGCATGTAAATACTCATACATCTGTAAAGTTTTCTCAATCGGTGGAATCATCGTTAAATCATCGCTCCGCCGCGGCCGATTAAGAAAAGATTATAGATCACAGGATTTCCGCGCATTACATTCATACAGTGAACTGAACTGTATATTATTTTGGTCAACCGGTGGAATCATCGGTGAATTGAAAAGTGTCATCAAATAAACCGAAGCGACGCGACGGCAACGGCCCTGGATTCCAAAGCGGAGAGAACTCTTCATGTTTGCAGGAGGAGACATTTAACTCCGAGGAAAAGCGATAAAGAGTTCAGCAAAGACGGTTTTATCTGTGAATGTATTTCCTTCGTAACATCTGACGTTTTTTCCCTCATTTCTGAATATTTATAGACTGTTGTAGTATAGCGATATATCGTATCGATTGCCGCCCAAGGACCTCTGGTTCCAAACAAACTCTAATTCAATGTATTTTCCCCATAAGCGCATTTTGAACAGAATTTAGCTGTCTTTAATTATTTTTGAAAATAGGAGTGCAATCTGTAATCAATTAAACGATTACATGGGTATAATCTATAATCGTCAAACCTTTCGGTGGCAATTGAATGGCGTCTTCACGGATTTAATTAAAATGAACTTTTGCAGTCATTTCGATTATATCTAATTACTCTGCAACTAATATGATGGGTGACTTGTACGAAATCAGCCCCGCGATTACCGTTGTATCATCCTCCGGGAAAACGACGATTACGCGATTACTTGATCACAGGGGCGGATGCTGGAAAGTCCCAAGGGGGGGGGGGGGCATTTTTGTAACGTGAGTGGGGGGTGTGGGCCGTGGGGTCATCCCCCAGAAAATTTTGAAAATTCAAGCTTCGCTAAAGCCAATTTGAGGCATTTTTTAACCGTTTACTCCTCACTTTTATACTGCCTCGTTTCTGTAAAAGTGGAAGATCCCAGAATGCCAGCTACTTACTTTCTTTGCATTTTTGTTGAAAATGGATATCTAGTGGATAAAATTAAGACCCTATTACCCCCCCCCCCCGCGCAAAACCTAGTCTAATGTATCTAAGGTTACTAAAAGATTTTCCCCCTTCTCTTTTTCTTTTCGCTTTCCCCCCTCTTTCTCTCCCTCATACTGTTTTTTTTTGGGGGGGGGGGGGTCCGGGGGGTCATGCCACCTTGCTCCCCCTCTGGATCCGCCCAGGCTTGATCACGATCGTGCAATCAATTACCATCCCCATTTGCCCAACTCTGATAACTTGGTATTTTCGAGGACGTAGTATTCATAATTGCAAAAAGGTCGCATTAATTGGTTGATTTAATAGCCTAAATTTTCCTTCACATTTGCGCTGGGAAAAGATTCATATAGAATCAGACTTTATTTGGAACTAAAGGTCCTCGGACGGCAATCGATACGATACATCGCTCTACTGAAGCAGTCTATTTCACTTCAAAACTCACACGACTCAAGCATCAAGTAAACGTTTGAATGTATAACTATTATTGTTTCCAGTGATAAATTAATCAGGAGGATCGCCGACAAGATGGCAGATGATGGGTACCTCGAGGCTGGCTATCAATATCTCATCATCGATGACTGTTGGCTCGCCAAAGAGAGGGATTCGGCAGGCAGACTCCAACCGGATAAAGGCCGATTTCCACACGGAATGAAAGCTGTGTCAGACTACGTAATGCTATCTTCATTATTTATTAGGTATAGTTCTAGAATTCATCGAGAGAATTCGTCTTAGGAATAAAGATTACGGATCGATTAGAGTATTTTCAGCTTAAAGATATGTGTATAACCATGAGGATTATCGAAACACGAATCAAACAACGAACGAAATAATGACCGATAAATACGGATAAATGCAATTTCGATCTGTTAAAATTTGGAAACGTTGGAGACACATAGTGAGGAAGGCCCACAAAATTATGTTCCTCAAATCCACCATAAATCGCCCTATGTTGCGCTTTAACCAACCTCAGGCGAGGATTCACAAGTTTCAGGCAACCAGTGTTGCCAGGTTTGGACGGGGTGGAATAGCCACGCGTGGACAGTTTTCGAGTTGGTTACTAGCCACACGGAAAAAAAAGATTAGTGAAATTAACCATAAGATAGCTGATTTTGGCACCTGCTAGATGTTATGGTAAACTTGACCGGAAGTATGGTACATTTACCGATACTTTGAGTAAATTCGACATGCAATCAGGTAACATCACCTAGTACCTAGTCAAAACATAGTATACTTTTGGTTAACATTGCCATAACATCTAGCAGGTGCCAAAATCAGCTATCGTATGGTTAATTTCACCGTAGTTTTTTTTCCGTGCACGCTGTGGATAGGGATGGGAGGATGCGGGAGGAGCCGCAACGTCGACGGCGGGAGCGTGGCTAAATTCTCATCAAAATAGTCCACGCGTGGTCGAATCTAGCCACTATTGGCAACTCTGCAGGCAACTAACGGTGAGGTCGAGGACCAACAATTTTTGATTTTGAGAAAAATACGCCCGCTATTCACATTGACAAGTAATGGAGCTGTTGCAAACTTTTGCTACAGGCTCATTAATAGTTGATTATGGGGTAACACCCTGTAAAAATAACGATTAGCGCACTAAAAAATCACGAAATCCACTCCTAAACTCACAAAATGCTTTTAAACGCGAGACCGTAATGGCGGCCGAGGCCGCGGTTTTCTTATGGCAATTGTGTGCTTCTTATTCTTCTTGTGTGGTGTTGCGAGACTACCTCCTGTAGATGGCGCTGGTTGAAGATAGGGAAACCCAGTGCAAACCGCGTCCCCGGCCGCCATCACGGTCTCGCGTTTAAAAGCATTTTGTGAGTTTAGGAGTGGATTTCGTGATTTTTTAGTGCGCTAATCGTTATTTTTACAGGGTAATACCCCATAATCAACTATTAATAAGCATGTAGCAAAAGTTTGCAACAGCTCCATTACATATTCCTACAAGTCCATTTTCGTTTTTGCCTAGAGGTAGTTTCAGAAGTGTAGGCGGATCTAGACCGATAATCTTTGGAATTTGTCAACATTATTTCTGATATTACTCGATGAAAATTAATAAAAATGAAATTGAGTGTTCACATTTCAATAAGGAAAACTTTAAACACAAAAGAATAAAGTCAGGAGCAAATTCGGTATTGATTTGAAGGAATGAAAGTTGAAAATTCGCCAAAGATTATGGTTTTGGTCCGCCTACACTTCTGAAACTACCTCTACCTCATGAAATGAAGGAGTGTTTCAAACGGTATGAGATGAGACGCCGCGCCAGTTCATTCGTCCAAAAAAGGAAACACCTGAGAGAAGCGATCACGAGAAATATTGATACCGTTTTGACCGATTAGATAACTATTCCTACGCGACTGAGCTGGTGTTGCCTATCACGGAAAATGAGGGCACTTCAAACGGTGAGACGCAATTTCCTTTCATTAAAAAGTGTAAACTCTCGACTCTCGAGATAAGAGATCACGCGCCTCGTATTGCGATAACTTGGTGACCGATTAGTTAACTATTCCTACGCGACTGTGTTGGTTTTGCCTACCACGAGAAATGAAGGCGCTACAAACGGTGAGACGCAATGTCCTTTTAATAAAAATTAAAAAATAAACTCTCGAATCTAGCAGGATAAGATACCGATACCGTACGTTGGCCGATTAGTTAACTATTCCTCCGCAACTGTGTTGGTTTTGCCTACCACAGGAAATGAAGGCGCTTCAAAAGGTGAGACGCAACTTTCTTTGATTAGAAAGTGGAAACACTCGCCAGATATTGAGATACCGTGTTGGCCAATTAGTTAACTATTTTATTATTCCTGCGCGACTGAGCTAGTTTTGCCTACCACAGAAAATGAAGGCATTTCAAAAAATGAAACACGGTTCAGTTCGATCAGTAGGTGAACAACTCAATGTTCGGTGCCTATATTTTATTATGTTAGTTCCAATTTCCACAACTTTTTTTCGTGGAAGACATCTCCGCTTGTATTTGAAGTCAATTGTCCGTCATTTCCACGCAATAATTACCTAGAGCTCGTCAATACATGTTTGTCCTTCGTCCTTCACGAGAAACACGATAAATATTTGGAACTCATTTGCTTGTATGAACCGCCGACTATTTATCATTGACTTGCCAAGAGCTCGTTCCATCATTCCAATTTCCAGGACTCTCATTAGTATATTCTTCCGTGCGCGCGACCCTACGACAGACTTGAGACGGGAGAAATCGAAGTGATACCTACCTACTCTACACCTCTGATTACGAGAAGTAGGGAAGGGCAGCTTGTTCGCTTCAAAGGACTTTTCCGCGTAATTTAATTTTCACGCTACGTCAAGCAGTGGCAAGACCGGACTGCTAGTGCTCCATCGCGCACGATTCATTTAAGTTTAAAATATGACAATTCTGTCTACCTTTCACGTTTTTTCTTCTTCTTTGATCTCTTGAGCACCTATTGTTTCTAATCTGCACTATAGGTATAGCTCTGGTTGGTACTAAAAAAATGTGTTGATAAGAACAAGTACGATAACACATGGGTGGTAAAACGAACATAAACATTTTTAGTATTTCGGAAGGGGGGGGGGAGTAGAGGTTAAATATTATAATAAAATTGTATGAGTACCTACAGCTCTATTGTCCTTTTTCTGTTCATGAGCAAACAGTTCGTGCGGATTATCGAATCCAATGATACTGCGTCAGTTGAACACCGAAGAAATGTATTTATGATCATTAATTCTTCATCTGGAGTCATACATATAGGGGTGAGAAAAAGTAACGCACCCCCCCCCCCTCCTAACTTTTTTCTTAATTGATATTTTTGGAATCGGTTTTCGTCATTCTTTCCATGTCAAGGGGCTACTCTTTTGGGGCTATCTTCGGTGACCCACCACCTGGAGGGAGGGGACTCCATTTTTTCTTATTACACCCCCTATTTTGTAATATATCGCTTGGAAGGGCATACAATTTTAAGAGTTTTGGCCCAAACCAAATTTAGATATCTTTTTTCGTGTTTGATACATCTAGGTTCAAAGTTCGGTATATACCCATTTTCAAAAATTCGTTGCTCCCCTTTAAGGAAACCAAATGTAAAAAACTATGGTTGCAAAATATTCTATTAAACCAGCACTTTGAGAAAACAAATACGATAGTCCAAGCAATTTTTAGGCCCCCAATATTTTTTCGATGTTTTTTTAAAAATTTGGAATCGCAGATTTTCAGGGAAACCGGTCGAAATGAAGGAAAACGGACTGGAAATCGTATTTCCTGCTACTCTGACGGCTATCACGGTCTTTAAAGCTCCAAACATGTTATTTCAACCAAACAATTGCACATTTAACGATTTCGAATCTGAACATCACAGAGGAACCATTTTTAGAGCTTTTATGAAAATGTCAAGGTTTTCGAGAGCTATGTAGGTAGTCAATTTTCCTCCATTTTGACCGTTTTTCTTAATGACAGGCAATTCCAATTTTTTTGGAAAAATTAAAAAAAATTTGAGGGACTAAAAATTGCTTTTGGGCACATTTTTGGAACTGTCGTATTTGTTTTCCTAAAGTGCCGGTTTAGTAGAATATTTTGCACCCATATTTATTTATTTATTTTTTTTAATTTGGTACTAAAAGGGGAGCAACGAATTTTTGAAAATGGGTGTATATCGAACTCGAAACATGATATCGAACTTTGGTTTGCACCAAAAGTCTTTAAATTTTATTTCTTTCCAAGCGAAAACAATAGGGAGTGCCATAAGAAAAATAGAGTTGGCCCCGACCCTCAAATCAGTTGGTGGTGGGTCAATGAACGTGCATTCATTTGACACCAAAAGGCAACCATTCCACACTAGCCGTTTTCCCTAGCTGAAAAAAGGTCAAAAATGATCCACCCTCCGGGGTCATCAAAAATAGCCTAAAAAAAGTAGCCCCTTGACATGAAAAAAAAAAAAGAAAAAAAAAAAATAGAGAAAACCGATTCCAAATATATCAATTAGGAAAAAAATTTAGAGGGAGGTGTGCGTTACTTTTGCCCACCCCTGTATTCACGAGCTCTAACTGGTTCTAGCTCATCACATGATTCCTATTTGGTTTTAGCCAACTGGAACTAATCAACGCTCAATTATTTCAAACTTGTTTGAGCGCGTGACTCCAGCTTCTTAAGAGAGACTTCTATAATAAAAGCAGAGCAGCGGTGACGATAAAACAGTTTCTAATTGTAAGTAAGCAGCGACAGTAGAGTGATAATGATAATGGAGTGATAATGGAGAACTGCACTCTTTGAAGTTTCCTAAATATGACCTAAATCATTTTCTTGTTGGTAAAATGGGAAAGTTAAAAACTTTAGCCTAAGCAGTTAAGAGGGACAATCAATGTAGTTTAAAATCAGTTAAAAATAATGTAGAGAGCATCAAAAATGTCCAAATTTGATTCACAAACTCAATATAAATGCAAATAAGTAAGCAAATTCATAGTTGGCGCTGATGAAGAAAGACACCTTTCGCGATATGTTTCATTCGTTTAAATTACAAATTAAATTAAACAAATTAGTGGGGAGCACCAACCCTCCTCCTCCTCCTCCTCTTTCTCCTTCCAAATTGACAGCGCCATTGAATGGGGAAGTTCCCTTTTCAACAAGATTGATCCCTATTTAAAATGTTGCAGGTTCATAGCAAAGGTCTCAAGTTCGGAATATATGAGGATTACGGGAACAAGACATGCGGTGGATATCCAGGGATGCTTGGCCATTTGGAGGAAGACGCAAAATTATTTGGCGAATGGGAAGTCGACTACATTAAAATTGATGGATGCTATTCCGTCCCGTATTCGGAGATGGAGGAAGGTAAATTACTTGAGAACATTAAACGTGTACGACATGAATAGAGACTACATCGCGTCCGCAGAATCTAGCAGAGAAGGTATCTGGGGGGGGGGGGGGGGGGTGTTAGTTGTTGGTTATCAAAGACCTCTATTACTAACGCAATAATAGAAGTAATATAAGAATAGTAATGGAAATACAAAAGAAATATAATATAATACTCAAAGAAGTCTTTGTTGGTCATAGGGAAGAGTGGTGATTGGTGATATTCAGTGCGGGACTACAGCAGTTGGGCGGATGCTGTCCAGTTTCTGCGGAATCAATTCCAAAACTAAAGCAGCTGTTGAAAACAAGAATCATGTCAAGCGCTAAAAGTTCATAGGAGCCGAATGAATAGGGGTGAGGTTATTGGCAAATACGAGAAGATTGATTGGGAGAGGGGCTGCTTATTTTTTAAAGCACAACTCATTGAGGAGGTCCACCTATTCAAAATGTATCTCACCGGTAGGAGAAGCACCCATACTAAGAACTATGGATAAAAAAAAGATTTATAGGAACCCATACCTAAAAGCGCTTGAAGCAGTGACCAAAATAGCATAACGTGAATTTTTGGGGGTTCGATACACCTATCCTAGAGGACTTTGACGAGTTAAGACACTGAAAGGCAAACATTTCGACCGTAATGCTTCATTCTCAACCATTCAATCTTAACCAGTCCATTTCAGAGAACCAAACAAGTATGCTTAAATATTATATTTTGGCACTCTGAAATGATCTATGTAGTAGGAGTGGACGATTAAAAATAAAGCAAAACAGACAAAATTTTTGACCTTCACTAATTCAGAATCACAACTCGGCGATGGGTTTGTTGCAAACTTTTGCTACAGCGCTATAGAGTGATCAATCGAATGTAAAATCGCGTGAAAATTCCATTGGTAGCAACATAGAAAGGTGGTAGCAGTAGAAAGTCAAAAAATGCAATAATAAACTCACTAGAGGCATTTAACTGAAATCCAAGATGGTGGTAAAATATCAAGCAACCTGTATGCAAGCACCATGATCATCCAAAATGGCCAACCTCACAACATTGATCACAACCAATCACAACGCAAACAAACCCATGACCTCCGATGCTGTGAGGTTGTTAACGTTGGCCATCATGGATGTTCACGGTGCGTGCACACAGGTTGCTCGATATTTTACCGCCATCTTGGGTTACAGTTAAACGCCTCTTGTGAGTTTAATAAGCACTGCATTTTATGACTTTCTGATACCACTGATGGACTTTTCAGGTGATTTTACTTAAGATTTAACACTCTATATCGCTGTAGAAAAAGTTTGCAACAGACCCATTCTATTCCTTAGTGCATTAAGTTCTTGATGAATGATTGAATAAGACTGACTCTTGTTTTACGCAATTCAAGTAACGTACGAGCAGCAGACAAAGTAAACATTATTTTGATGATATGTCAAAAAGAATTAACTCATGTGTTCACTTTATAGGGTACATAGAATTCGGACGATATCTGAACCAAACTGGACGACCTATGGTGTATTCTTGCAGTTGGCCTGCGTACTTCCAAGAGGCTAGCGTGCCGGTAAAATTTTGTTTCGATACTCAGCAAAGTATACATACCTACTTATATTAGGAGGTATTTCAGGAAGAAGTGAGAAGAGCTTGTCATGTTTTAAAAGTTTTGAGAGAAAAATTTTCAGTCAATACAGGGAGACTTTCTGCCTGAAGAGCAACAGGAAAATTACATAAAAAACCAATTCCTAACAATTGAAAGCACAGTAAAACTTTTAAATCTTTTCAAAGATTTATAATAGTAAAATCCTAAAAATCTTGAAGTTCAGCTTGCTCTTTTTAGAGCTTTTCAACCTTCAAAGATAATTGCTTTTTCTTTTTCCAAAACTCCTGTAAAATAAGTTTTTCTACCAGATATACATGTTGTTAGAAAATTTCCAAGTTCAACCCCTTCTGATCTCTCACTTCAAATCCCAGATCAATACAATGAGAAACAAAAACATTATTTTTCTTTCAGCTAAATTATGAAATATTGAAGAGACACTGCAATTTGTGGAGAAATTATGGCGACATTCAAGACAGTTATGGTTCACTGACAAATATCATGGACTGGTTTGCAATGGTTCAGGAGAGCATAACACAGCATGCTGGACCTGGACATTGGAATGATCCAGATATGGTGAGTAAACTTACCCTACTAGGTTCCTTGAAAGTCAACGCAAGAGAAGAGATAAAATCTCCCCCCATTCCTATTTTTTACCCTCCTTATTATCAAATTTTCCCTTGAATATATTTTATCCACCGTCTAAAGCTCTCATACAACAGCGCTCGCTTTCTTTGCAATCTTTATCATGCTTCATGAGAGAAGTTTTCCGCAAAACAATGCTTAGTCTCTGCAATGCAGTTCTTCCGCATGTTCTTTTCTTCGAACTGCCCGGCCGAGTATTACTACCCCATCCTCGAGTGTACACATACTGTCGGAGATGAGAGTGTATCAGGGAGGGGTATCTTGACCCTCGCGGAGGGTCCGCCAGAGGCACCTGAACGGACACGTTGTTAAGTATTTTTCTTAATGCTAGTGGGCAATCGGGCTCTGCAAGAAATCCTTCCGGACGGCACTTCAACCACAAATATCCCCAAAACTTATCTTATGATTAAGTTGGTGCCGTGAAAACTTTACCTCAGCATTACCGGAGCTTTACTTTGAGATCAAAAACCCATCGGGAGCCATTTCTCATAAGGTCAGTGCCAGGTCATTTCTGGAAAAATAATATATAGGCAACGGGTTATTCCTCTAGGAAACAATGTTTCCAGAGAAAGCCACCCGAAGACCATTGGTCGTTTTCCCACAGAACAGTAGAATGAAATGACCATCAATATTGCTATTTAGCCAAGAACTACAAAAAATATATGTAGAAAATTAATGATTTTAATAGAAAAAAAAGAGGTCTGGACAAATTGAGCAATGTTTCCACTTCTGAAATTGTAATTTTTTTCTACAGAACGATGTTTCATTTGGGAGCTAGCCGCGCATCATCCAGCAGGTCACTTAGGCAGATGATATCACTTTGGCTCATCAAGGGCAGCAGGGCTTCTGCGTGTTGATCCTTGACCTCTAACTCCAGATTTTGGCATACTTATGGGCCGCAAAGAGTTCATGAAATCTGCACAGACACCACATTTTATTTTCAGTGATCATTCGTTGACAATTTCCATTATACAAGGGTTGTCAATCTAGAGTTTTTGCCATAGCTGAACAACAACTTTAAATACCCTCATGATTTGAAATAGACGTTCACACAAAAATACACGTCATCACTTTTAAGGATAGGTGTTTCAGGTATTCTTTTGTATTTTTTACAGGTATTCTCTCTTGTAATAAAATATTATGCAAAAACTGAACAAATATTTCTCCGCGTTAAAATTTGGTTTTTGTGTTTCAAGAAACACCAGAGGATAAGAATACTTACACAAAAATTGGCTTGAAATGAGCCACAAATGGAGTAAGAAGTTATCAGTACTTTTTCTATTTCGAGAAAATTGATAAAGAAGTCTGAAGGTGGAACGCGTTATCCTTCCCCCTCCATCATAGTCCTCGCCCATTTTCCCTCCCACCTGCAGCATCCTGCCTGTTTTGATGATAGTTTATTTGGCTTCTCCTTTTAGCCGCTCTTCTTTGACTCCTATCTAGCTTCAAAACCACAAAAGATGTTATCTACTTCACCCTTGAAGACAACGAATGCAAATCTTTGGTAACTAGAAAACACTATTCAGAACCAAATTTGAAAAAAAAATTTGTTTCAATTTTTGTAAGTATTTGACTGCAGGAGAGAGGACCTGTGAGAGGTACCGCGAGATACCTGAAATACCTAAAACTAAAACACATTTATAATATGTTTATTAAAAATCAAAATTGAAGCCCTTAATGAATGAAGATGTTAAGCAACAATTTTTCGATTTTGAGTAAAACAACTTAAATGTTAAAAAGTTTGAACATTTCTAGAAAAACATTAACAATAAACCCTTAAAAGAATGCTTTAAAACATGCATTTTTAGACCTACATAAGAAAATTTAAAAAAAAAAAAAAAAAAAAAAAAAAAAAAAAAAAAAAAAGGAGAAATTATAAAAAATTATTAATAATTTTGAATGTTCAAGTTTTGGATAACCCCTTCAATCTTCATCGACTAAGCTCTTCGATTGTATTTTAAGTTTTTGAAAAGTTATCTGGCTAGGTGACCTGCTAGATGATGTGTGGGTAGCTCCTCCAAAAAAAATTATTCTTTGGGGCAAAAAATTGCACATTTGAAGAAGAAAACAAAGCGCAACCTTATATCTGGTTCACTTTTTTTTCCTATTAAAATCACTGATTTCTTATACAATAATCTTTTTTATTCAAGAGCGTCCAAAAAAGTTACGTCTCCGGAAAAACAGCTACTGGACCACACACAATACAATTTTAAATTCATTGATACATGTTAGCATTAAGTGTCCATTGTAGCTAATTTCAATTGAGCATACAGAGCATTGAGTAGTTTAAAACTCATGGGACAAACGTCAGGACTATCAATTTGGGGTAAAAATAATACTTTTTTACCAATGAACATGGAACCAAAAATGGCCCCCTTTTGAGCTGGATACCTTCAAATTTTTGACAAAAAGGTTTCTTTCATTCTTTGGAATAGCGTCTACAATTTTTATAAACCGAATGCCACAAAAAATTTTCTCTGAAGGTAATTTATAAGTGTAAACAGCTGCTAATCCATAGATTCAATTCTTCGGAGAGGTAAGCAGTATCAAATCATGTTAAAGCTTTGCTTGCAGAAGCTCACTTTTGAATTAAAAATATGTAAATTAAATGTTTAGAAAATCAATGCCTACTAATTGCAATATTACATGGTGTTTAGCTTCTGGCTGGGAACTACGGATTAAGTTATGACCAAGCTCTCCTTCAAATGGCTGTTTGGGCTATCCTTGCAGCACCCTTATTGATGTCTGTCGACTTACACACCATCCGGCCAGAATTTAAAGAAATCCTACTGCACAAAGAGCTGATTGAAATAAATCAAGACCATCTTGGAATTCAAGGTCAACGCGTGTTGAGGGTGAGTTTTTGAATTGCTAGTTTTAAAATACCAAATCAATGAATAAAAGTTAAAAGCATATTTCTTGAAAACACCTTCTTCTCAGAGGAGAGCAAAAGAAAACAAGTTATTTTACAACGGCTTTCATGAGTATGAGAACAACATTTGATTCCTCTCTAATGATTTCTATTGCCAATTGATTTCAGCCTTGCTGTATCTAAAGCAGACTAATCAATCCATCTCATAAACTCAAACTGACCCAAAATTTTGATATAAAGTACTAACTTTCTGTCATTAAAAGGTATTCCCTATAAAGCTGACGGTGGACACTTGTACCATTCAACGTAGTCATTTCGAATTGAAAGAGCCAGTGAGTTAAGATTTAAGATTAAGTGTTACTGGGTTGTTTCCAAAAAACCTGTTCCCACCCAAAACTATTCAATACTTTTAAGCAGCTTTGATTGGTTTCAATCGTAATCTTGATTGCTTTTTCCGCTTAAGCAGAAACACAGAGTATTCAACCTGATTCCAAATTGTAATCGTTTTGAGATGCGTTTTCAGTCTGAGCAGCCAAATGATTTCATTTTCAGAATACTTCAAAAATGACTCCAAAACGATCGTCAAAGCAATATGACTGACAGACAACAGATAAAAACCTTTGACAGATGACTAGCTAACTTCTCCCCCCCCCCCCCCCAACGCAAACGAGTTTCTGAGATACTTTGGATTCTTCAGAAGAAACAACCAGAGACAAATAAAGATTGAGCACTACGCTAAAATACATAGGGCCGATTTGAGGCACACCGAAACTTCGCAGATTTAACATCACAGGAAGGCATCAGATAAAGCAAAATGGATAAAGTTACGAAGTAGTGAAGATAGATAGAGATAGATAGATAGAAGGTCCACCGCCCTAGCTGCTGGTTTAGCTCTTATGCGGGTGTTTCACCGCGAACGATAGACCCGTAAAGTTACGAAGTAGTGAAGATACAAGAAAATTGCAAGGACAAACAGAACCCTTTTTAGGGAACTGAAAGCCTGCTGGAAAAGAAGACAGTAAAGAGGAGACATAAAAAGAAGAGATTGAAGAACAAATGAGCTATAACAGGCCAGGAACAGAAAAAAAAGGACAGAAGATGAAGAAGCTTCATAATCCTCAAGCAAATTAATTACGTCCTCTCCTATCTTACAGAAAGAGATGCCCCGCTCTTTGAAGAATGAATAGAGCTGAACATAACATCATGGTAAAAAAGATTGGCTTCAAAGCCATCAATGGAGGCGTCTCTTCTAACCAGCAACTTCTGAGGACAGAACTGTCAACTTCGAAATAACACAGCCAATAGTTGGAGAAAAAAATTCTCTGATCAGTAATCAGAGGGGCTCCTGATCATTGGCAATATTATCTCTAAAGTAGGTGGCACTGTCCTCAAAAATTGCTGGTTAGAAGAGATGTCAATGCTGGCGGCACTGTTGCCAAACGTTTTTCAGTGGCTATATTTTTCCTGGTAAAAAAAATAAATAAACAAATTATTGGTGTATGATTATCTGATACAGGATTAATTTATTTTAGTATTATTGATACCAATAGTGAATTATATTGATCTGACCCACTAAGCATTTTTTCAAATAACATTTTTTTCTTTCTTTTCTTTTTCTAATAACATTTATAGGAAAAAAGCCTTGAAATTTGGAAGCGACCCTTAAAACCTGCAAATGAGTACTCAGAATGTTGGGCAATGGTCATTGCAAGCAGGCGAGACGATGGAGCTCCGTATGCATACAACGTATCAATGGAGGCCGTAGGTCTTAAAAATCCAAATGGATACCAGTACAGGGTGAGCAAATATTGATTCCTTCTTTTCATCATCTTTCTGAATCTGTCGGTCGTGTAACCTTTCTTTTTTCGTTAGGAACGCAGCAAGACTATAATGTGCTCACAAAATTTACTTCAAAAATTCAAACATTCTACAAAGGAATTGTAATGTACTTCATGATAGAAGCATTTTATTGCAATTTGTTGATACCAATAAATTGTCAATCGATAGATTCATTGATTTGCAATAATAATTTATTTGACCTGCAGAGACTCAATTGGAAGAACTTTTAATCAATTGAAATCATTCAGGCACAAATTGATTTAACCAATAATTTTTGAGGAACAAAAACAAAGTGATAGGCATATTTTTCTGAGGATTTGGAGAGAAAACGCAAAAAATAATAGTAGGAAGAGGGCCATTGGGGAAACTAATTCAGCAGCAAACATATTAATGCAATAAGCTGTGAATATTAAGAAAGAGAAAATTTCTTTGGCGATACATTCCTGGTACGATTTTATAAAAAAAATACGACGATGAACTTATAATGATTTTGTAATTTTATTCACAGGATGTATTTCAACACAGTAAAACGCAGCTGACTTATGTGGCACCAAAGTCATTTATTACCATAAGGGTAAAGCCTTCAGGTAAGCTATTGCCACTGAACAAAATTACATTTGCTTTTATAGTTAGCAACAAATCAAGCTTTCCGGTAAAGAAAGATTGACTTTTAAGAACTCAGTCGGTGTAAAGAAGACAAAGAATTCTTCCGTGAAAAAAAGAAAAAGTTCCGTTTTCGAAAACATTAAAAGAGTCTATCCACAAAAAATGATGCTAAAAACAAATAAATAGTGCAGCTCAAAAAAGTAAACAAAATCAGAACACAAAACTTTGGATAAAACCAGTTTCTTTTCTTTTCCTTTTTTGTAAATCAAGACACTAAATTGACCACACTTAACCAAGAGTTACCCGTTTTATCTTGTTCTATTGTGTTTCATGCATCAAAAGAATTAACTCAATGATAAAGTTATGAATCCACCACTAAGACCAAAGAGAGTAACAAAAAATTGCTAGCACTGGTGAATCTCAAAATATTTCAATCAATTAAAAATTAATCAACTATGGACAAAATTTCAACTAACTGAAAATATACCTCTGTGTTCTAGGATGCGTTGTTTTGAGAATTTTTGGATCTTCGAAAGCTTATGAACCCAAGACTAACGAAACTAGCAATGAAGCTGGAGCAAACAAAACTAGCGATGCACTAGGAGGAAACAAAACTAGCGAGGCAGCATTACCCTAGAACTTTTTAAGATTGAGTGATAACGGCTTAAGCCAAGGAAATTTTTAAAAGCCTTTGAAAAACTATATATGTACCACTTCTTGGATAATTGTCTATTGCAGAAAATGATAAGAACGATATCAAATGTTACTTGCTAAGCATCAGAACCACAAACAGGTTGAATTGAAACTTGAAGCGTACTTTCGCGAATGATCTGGAAAACATTTCGTGCAAGCAGCCATACTTCGCATCTCTAACCAATATTTAGAGAGGTTTTTTCAGGGCAAACAGAAGGCATCAAATACATTAAGCTTTTCATTACCAGATCATTTGCAAAAATACACTTATGAATGTAAAAGCAGCAGGAGGTTTGCGGGAATGATCAAAGTTAACAAACAATTAAAATAAAAATTCAGAATTTGTGTTGCTGAAGTGAGACAGCTTGTTAACCCTTAAATAATTGTATATTATTTTAATTTTTAGGAATAAGAATAAGTTGTACAGAAATGGATTGTAAAACATCATTATGCTGTTTTCTCTACCTACTTATAATTTTAAGTCATTCTTCAAAGACCAACAAATTATTTTTTAAGAAACCTGATAAATATAATGGCAGTTTTTACAGATACACTTCACCATCTTCTTTGTTAGTTAATCTTGATCCAATTGGGCTCTTGCGAACCATTGCTATAAGCTATTGAATAGGTAGCTGTTTCTCAAGTAAAATCCAGCAAAATTTACGATGATCACATTAAAAATTATGAAATTTGCTCAGACTCACAAAATTTTTAGTAGTAGTAGTAGTAGTAAAGTCCAGCCGCCCAAACCTTGTGTTCGTTATGCTTGTATTTCAAAGCGAACAACTGGACTGAGAATACAAAAAGGGAATAGGAAGGAAGGGAGATACCTACCAAGGTACCTCACTGTGAGGAAAGAGGACAAGAGGAATACCGCACCAAGTGTGACACCCTGAGGAAAGGAGATATCTCAAGAGCACACTAGGACTGGTACCGCTCTTGGAATTTTTTTTGGGCAATCTGTGTGTCTCTCTACAATCTTTTCTCTCTCTCTTGTCTCAACGCCTCTTTCCCCCCCCTCCATCTAAACGCTCTGAAAACTTAGGAACAATTAATTTATCCACTCCTCTTGTTTTAGCATGGAAAGTGAAAAGCAATCTTTCATTTTATAATTTTTTTTTTTTTTTTTTTTTTTTTTTTTTTTTTTTTTTAACATGGAGTATAACTCTGGTATAACCAAAGAGTAAACAAGAGTCGCAATTGAATGGAAGGCCTGCGTGGTCAACTTAGATAAGGGATCCGAACGCGAGCTGGCCTGGGCTGGCCTCTGATTGGCTGCAACGGGTGGAGCAAAAATGACTCGGGGTATAGGGAAAATAACACAGGATTTTCGTTCCGGGGCGTTTATCTCGAAACCGAAGCAAAATCGTATCTAAACAATTTATACAAGTCGATTCAGCAGATTTTTCCGAACAATTTGATAGGTCATAAGTGCCACTTTATTGCAAATTCGAAAAGACTGTTTCAGTTTAAAAGTACGCACAATAGTGAGTTACTCAAACACTGCTCGAACACACGCCAAGCACGTAATCACACTATTGTGCGTACTTTTAAACTGAAACAGTCTTTTCGAATTTGCAATAAAGTGGCACTTATGACCTATCAAATTGTTCGGAAAAATCTGCTGAATCGACTTGTATAAATTGTTTAGATACGATTTTGCTTAGGTTTCGAGATAAACGCCCCGGAACGAAAATCCCGTGTTATTTTCCCTATACCCCGAGTCATTTTTGCTCCACCCGTTGCAGCCAATCAGAGGCCAGCCCAGGCCAGCTCGCGTTCGGATCCCTTATCTAAGTTGACCACGCAGGCCTTCCATTCAATTGCGACTCTTGTTTACTCTTTGGGTATAACTCTGCAAAGTATAACCACAAAAACTGGCTTTAAAATTTAAGGTGTAATAGCAGAGCTACGTAGGTACCATGAGAGATTCTTATCTAATTTGAGACTTTTCTCTGTGTGTTTCTACAGAGCAAGTGACAAATTAGATAAGAATCTCTTATGATATCTGCATAGCTCCACCATCTTGGCTCCTAAATGGCGAAGTTATACAGGTGTCATGGGGGATTCTTGTCTAATTTATCATTCTCTCTCTGGGAACACACAGAGAAAAGCATCAAGTTAGATAGGAATCTCCCATAGTACCTGCGTAGCTCCGCCACTATGTTTTATGCTTTAAAGTCATTTTAAGAGTCTATGAGCGAGTTTTGTAATTAATTGATGAGCTCATCATAATTATTGCTGGTTCTAACGCAAGAATCAACTATTCAATCGCATACAGCAAAAGTTAGCAAGAGTGCCATTCAGTTGATTTACTAGAGGCAGCAAGCTTGGGGAAAACTTGGCTACAAGAAGATAGTTCTACATAGTTAGAGCTCGTTTCACGAAAGAAGGCCGATGACAGATCATGCGGTTCACTGCCAGAGACGTGTTTGCGTTTTTTCACCTGCGCAAAGACGCAAAATCATCTCTGCAAAGTAAACAAATCCATCTGTCATCGGCCAACTTTCGTGAAACGACCTCTAGTCTGCAGAAAAAGGAGATGAGTTTACAAAACCTCTGATTTGAGATAAGAGTTTTTGGAAACTGAGAGAAACTGAGAATACCTTATTTATATTTAGAGAGAAGAGACAATTTCAGGGAGGTCAGCTTGACAGAATAAAAAACTGCATCCAAACAATAAGTCAAGACAAACAGATCTAATTTATTGAGTTTTCTTCAAACCACCTAACCAAGTTCTTTCAGAATGTCTGATGAATGAATAATTATTCCCAAGATTAATTCTTACAGTTAGTCAAATAAAAACGTTTTGATTGGTGCACCCAGGCTTGGGAGATCATATTCTGAGTATTGAGATTAACAAAGTAGTGGCACCAACAACCACAAACTCATCTGTAAATAATCGGTCAGTAACGAGCCACAACTCTTCCAACCACAACCACAAATTCATGCTTCCAAAGAATACAGTTGAAGATTTACAGACAACATATACCTCTTGTAAACTTTGAGCATTGATAAGCATCATGGCATTTAACAATATTATAGTTTATTCAAACTCAGATATATTACTCATCACAAATAGGCGTCATGAATTAATTTATGGTTCAATGATTCATGATTGGAAAAAAATAGATCAATAGCAGACTTACGAGCTACGAAATAATGAAGTTGAGTTTCAGATCAAAGACATTTATGTCCACAATCAGCGAGCGAACTTCTTTTGGATGTCTTCTGCAAACCAGTTTACCTTCAAAACTTTGACCTGCAACATTAATTTAGATAGAGACATAATTGCTTTTCAGCCAAAAAAAGGCGGATTCATGACTAGGAGCCCAAATGCAAGGTGGGATTTTGGAAGCAAGAACTTCTCAGAGCCAAAAAACTTGGACACAGAAACACTGAATAAAAATTAAAAAATATTGCATTCCTTACAAGAGCTGGCATAGAATGCCCTTTGGTTAACATGAGCCAAAAAAATAGAGTGATGAGTTTAGGAATATTTCAAACTCATAGTTAACAATATACTGGATTAGGCCAGTTGAAAAGGAAGGAGATCGTGACCAGGGACATCTATGTCCTATGTGTGAATGTGGTTAAAAGCTGTTGCATTCATCAGTACTTTTGTCCTTCCTCAATCACACAGAGAGTACATATGTGTACAGGCATCACACAGACAATGTTATATTGTCGATTTCTAACCTTTTTGAATTCAGAATATTTTCCAGCATTACAAGACTTCAAGAAAAATCGAAACACCTTTAATTCCCCTTCCACTGACACTTCCATTTGAGGAATGGAAAAGAAACTATACACAAAGAACAGATCATTGCAACTGAATTCCTTTCATGTGATAAGATAACTATTAACAAGACTGTGAAATCAGATCTATATTTTATACAGTATGATTCGTTTCAAATGAAAAAAAAAAAAAAACATGCAAAAGCTAAACAAATACCTACACATACCTTCAGTAACGTTTACAGGTTCTGGAAACAAAAAAACTGTCTGCTTCCAGTGAGTAGAGCATGCTGTAGGCCCAGTTGAAAAAGATACTAAAGTGGGTAGGTCGAAAAAAACATCAAAATAACCAACTAGACATGTCAATGGACCGGAGCGTAATACATCCAATTGGAAAACTGAAGAAAAATTAACACTATTTGTATCACACGTATAGACATCTAGGTTTAGAATAGTGGCTGCAGAGGTAATTATATGTTTAGAGTCAACGACTCTAACTAAAGGCTGTTTCTGAAACTCCTCTTTTAGGCAATTCATTTTATACCCATAACAGTCAGTCCACACTCCAAAAGTCTCTTTGTGACAATCTGAAAGCAAACAAAGAGTAAGTTACTACAGATGAAATTGTTGTTGATTATTTGATTTTATTTTCTTTGTAAGTAATTAAAAAATCTGATTTCTTTAATAGATTTAATTAAACAGATACAGCGGTTCTAGGGATGCAAATCGGAATTGATTTTTGGAACCAGTTCAAGTTCCATGGTGTCACTGTTTTCGGTTCCAGTCCCGGTACCGTGGTGTAATTTTTTTCATTTCCTGTTTCAGTTTCATTATAGTTCTCAAACATTGGGGAGGGGGGGGGGGAGGGGGGGGGGGACGTTACCTTTCCCACACAAACAATTTTGATTAAAAATCTATTAAAAAAAACAAAAAACAAACAAAAAACAAAAAAAATACAAACTAATGGGGGTTACATTTTTTCTTTCCAACATTTTTTCAAATTTTATACTTCCTTTTCGTGCATGTATTATTCATTGTTCTAATGGTATTCAAAACCAAAGAAACTGTTTCACAAGTGAGAAAAAAGTTTTTTTACAATCACCCATCAGCTGATATTCAATGAACGAGAACCGAAACAGAAATGCAATGGAACCACAATTCTGTTTGAGTTTTATTTCTGTTCTAGTTCTGAATTCAATTCTTTGGGGTTTTTTTTTCGGTTCCAGTTCCTGTAAACTTACCAGTTCTTTTCAGTTCCAGTTTGCATCCCTGAGCGGTTCGCTATTGAAAGGTTACTAGATAGACACCGGACTTGTCTAACCAGCCTTATTATATGTCCCCTTGGGTTTTTACAAGAAAGATGACATGACTAGTTAAATATTAATTGGCTGCCAGCTATTACAGCTATAACTCCTATATGTACATGTAACTTATTAATTACACCCCAGAAAGGGATTAGAACCCTACAAAATAATGACATACTCACGTTGAACTAAGAGAACAATCTGTGATGAGGTCAACAACACAACAGAGAAAAACGAAAGTAGAATATGTGAGTCTGTGTGTAGAAAAGGATGAGACCGCCGAAGAGCGCCACCAGGGTGGGCGTCGGAGGCGTCATCCTCCAACTCCAAAATTTGGAATGGCGCTGCTTACAAATGTGAGAGTCCACTTGTTACATACATCATTGAAATTCAGTTGGAGAAAATTAAATGAAAACTCTAATCAGATAGTTGCTAAGAACATAATGGAGAGATATCAAGCAATTTTCAAGGACAATGCAAGTCTACACAAACTGAGAGGACAAAATTGACCCATAAAGGTATCGAAAGACAATAAAAGGAAGGACCCCTACAATTCTCATGGGAAGGTGGGCTCAGTGGACTTTTGAAAAAATTGGCACTGTTGGCTTTGTCTTATCATTCTGAACTGAAGTTCTCACAGGCCCAAAAAAGTTACCAGGTAGTTTTTGTGTAGATCGAGTTCATGGAATATACCAAAAATCACTTTTAAACAATACGGGATGAAAAAAAAAGTCGTTAAAAACCACTTCAAAAAACATTGAAAAAACACTAACCCAAATCACTGGCTCCAAGAAGCTCTAGGGTAAATCTATTTGGCATAATTATACCTCCAGGCTTAACCAGATGATGATCACGAGCATACACTACACTATCCAGCATGGCTTCAAAAAGAAGAAAATAGCCCATCCATTCCGAAACAATGATATCCACCTTCTCGATAGGCAATGTTGTGTCCTCAATTCGACCCTTAACCAGTTCAATTTTTTCGTTGCTTTTGAATCCGTTGTCCCTGAAAAAAGAATTGATGCAAATTTCTAATCAAAAGAAAATTTTTAATTAGTTTAGTTAGGGCTTAAAAGGGCAATACATTTAATAGGTACTCTCAGGCTGACACAGCCAAAGTCAGAATAAAACAGAGATGGATGGATTTTAAGATAAGATATGGTTATTTAATTCAGCAGTTTCAGCAAATTATCAACGCAACAACGCAAACTGTGTTCAATAATTTTTCTTTGTCCAAAACTGACAAGGAAACTAAGATTTCCTGGACTTTGAACCCTCACCTCTGCCCCCTGATTATTGCAGGGGTCTGAAACTTCAATGAAGTATGCACAATGGACCCCATGGTCCAGTGTTGGGCGCTATTCATCTTCCAAACGAATCCTTTTTTTTTTTTTAATAATTTACCTTCAAAGGTGAATTAGAAATAACAAATAATTTTATTCATTATTCAGGGGTAATAATACCCCTGAAAGATAAAATAATTTTACAGTGAAAGTTTACTGACCTGATTACATCCATTGCATTGTATATTATGTCCGATTGGTCGATGCCAATTACTTTTTTTGCACCAGCATCAGCTGCAAACATTGAAAGGATGCCTGTCCCACAGCCAAGATCTAAAACTGTTTTGCCTGAAACAGTCTCTTTGTTCAGCATGATTGCATTCTTATAAGAGTTAGTTCTCGCATAATCCTGAAAAAGTGAGGAAAAAACAAAATAATGATAACTGAAACAAGAATAAAATCTGCTTTCTTCTTAAGATGGATCCATGCCGAGTCAAGTTGTGCATTCAGGATGAGAGATTGCGCCACAGGTCAATATCTCAGAGACAATATTTAACTAGGTACATCGTACGAACCAGTGCGAATTATGATAAAAGGCAATCATAGCTTGTTGCAAATTTTTCATAAACAGGGGGAAACCGCTAATCTCGGATCGATTTGGGACCGGCTGAAAAATCCGAGATAAGCGGTTTTCCGAGATATACGGGGTCCAAGATAAGCGATTTCCACTGTAATTCCCTGACCCAAAAACTGTCAAAAACGGATCAGTAGCGAAATAAAAATTACTATAACCAATTTCTTACCTCTCAGACTGGTAAAGAGCCGCCATTGTTCCGCAGCTCAATGTTTACATTCTACATTTCTATCTGTCTATTCAAATCAGTTACAGTAATTTCAACTTCCCAAAGGAGCAGATTTTGATGATTTTGTGGTCAAAACACAACACAAAAAAAAGTTACGCGTAATGGATGCCATTTCATCTCAATTTATAATTGTTTGCACAATATACCCACTAAAAGTTGTCTCTGAGATATTAACCTATGGCACTTTCTCTTATATCTACTTCATGGCTCAAGTTGGCATGGATTAACCTTAACCACGAATTTCAACAATCGACTTTGCAAAGAATTTAATTTTCAGTCCATTTTTGCAACATTACTTTTGTTACTAATGAATAAAGTATTTTAACAATAATCTCAGAATCTGGTTTTCGGTTGAAAACCTCCTCTGAAGCTGTTCGTCAATATCAAAGACTACTTCAAAATTTGAAAAACATTAAACTCACCAGTATCTAATTTTGGGTCGGTAACCTCTTTTTTAGCGGTTTCCCTCTATCAGAGTCTAATGCAAACTTAGAAAATATGTAATGAAACCAACCAGTAGCATTTCTCGGTGTATGGAAAAATCAGCATACGAGTCAAAATATGAACTGTCCATTGAGGCAGGAATTGTTTTTACACAAGGAGCTGATGAAATTTGCGATCCATTTTCTTCATCAGTGATTATAGATCGGAAATTCTTGGCCATCAACTTGAATTTTTCCACTGCCTCCTTTGCCTCCTCAAGAACGGATTGTTTCTCACGCAACTAGAGGTCAAAAAATAATTTAATTAGATCAAACAAAGCACCAAAAACACAGACATAGAAATGAATAGGGTAAAGCCTAGAATTACCACCAGATCTCAGTGTATCAGCTGAGCTGTCTGCAAAATATAGGAATTTGATAAATCAAAAATTGCATTTAATGCCTTAAAATTCCAATTTAATTTACTATACTAATCTAACAGCTCACTGCAGAAGTGACCAAATATTAAAAGTTAGATAAATAAAAACCAGTAAAAGATAAATACCTCATGTCTCAACTTAGAAACAGTCATTTCTAATTCCAAAATATACTCAGCATCTGATTTCTGTGAAGCTTTCTTTGTAGCAACCATCACTGGATCAAAGACACTGGAATTATTTGTAACTAACTCAGGAACTATAGCATCAAAGCTTTCGATATCTGCAGGAGAAGAAAATAGTTATGATGAAAATCACCGCATAGTTAAGTACAGTGAAAACAATTCTTACAAACAATTTTTAACTTTTTTAAAAATAAGTTTTCATAATCACAATAGATCAGGATGAAGGCACCGGAGGGGGGCTTGAAGAATGTGATGACTTTTTAATGGTCTCTCACTTTTCTTGAGCCCAAATAATAATGAGGGGCTAAAAGTGGTACAACCTTTGATTTTCCCTTTATTGGAGCCTTTTTTCCAAGCGGGGGGGGGGGGGGGGGGCTTGAGCCTACCTCCACAGACCGCCACTGAAGACGAGTGTTCATTGTGAAACACAAGTTTTTAAGTGAAAACTTCTTTCCATAATACAGATTTGGTGGCACTATCAAACACATGAAGATAGCATAAAATAACTTTGTGTGGTTTAGCACAAGTACACAAGTTTAAGTAGTACTTTGCCAATTTTACAGGAGTTTCAAACCGGCTTGCTTTCTCATTTAACTCCAACATAACTACATACTACATACACAAAATTTTCAGGAAATCAGCTTAGTGTGTATGGAACCCAATTTCACCGGCAGTGCTACTTGTCCCTTCCTAAAACTGAACTTTTCATTCTTTTAAATTTTCATTAATTTTTATAGAACTCACACAGTAATAGCATCAACTCTGACAAACAGCAATACCTGCTTTCGAAATACATTAAAACACATTGGTGAGCCATTGATTAGCTAGGAGTCAAAACTCTCGGCCAACATCTCGCCGATGCGTTTTGATGCATTTTAGAGGCAGGCATTGCTATTTGTCAGAACCCGATACTCAAAAAATATGAGCTCTAGCTGTCAGAAAACTGATAATGTTATATTACACAGTTGGTTTCTGATAACCATATAGCTATGGTCAAATACTGAAATTGACTAATTAAAGGGGTCTGTCCCTTTGAAAAGGGAGAATTGTGGGAAATGTCTTTCTAAATTTTGAATAATAATAATTGCGATGCATTTTAAATCTATTAAAAATCCGTCTATTTTCAATTCTTGAAAACTTACCAAAACATACCCACGGGTCATTTGGTACTACCATTTGTAAATAATAATCACAACTCCACAAAGATATATCTGCAAAATTTGTTGCTAAAGGGTGTGCTTTATTTTTTCTGATGAAATTTATTAATTTGATGTAAGAATAATCGTCTAGGCTTAATTTTGATTTTAGTTCAACCAGGTTAAAACTATGTTCATCTTTGCAGTGAGGAAGCGCACTTTCTACATCCTGGAATTTTTTTTCACAAAACAGACATTCAACTTCCGGCAATACTTGATCATCCTCCATTTCTTCCCAGCCATCATCTGAGCCAACATTACTGCTGGACTCTTCATCTTCTTCCTTATCTATCCCATTTTTTACTTTTTCTACATTTTTCTGGTGACTGAAACAAAACAGAGTGAATGAGTATGAATGTTACTTTGTCTATATTTTTCTGGTGACTGAAACAAAACAGAGTAAATGAGTATGAATGTGACTTCGTCAACATTTTTCTGGTGACTAAAACTAAACAGAGTGAATGAGTATGAATATCTTTCATTCTAAGTAAATAACTTTTTTCATCTGTCATCAACCCAAGTTGACCAACTCCAACTCGGGGTCAAATTTGATGATCTGAACACATGAACTTCTTATAGACCTGATTTGATTTCTTCTCTTTCTTAGCCATACCACAAAAGTGGCAGCAATGTTTGAGGTATAAAAGCTCCATTAAGCCTGATTTCCAGTAAGACGCAATCCCTTACTTACAGTACTTGCTAGTACGTGAACAGAAATTCAGGGGAGAGGAAAAACCATCCCCAGTGAGCGCAAGATTTTTACGTTAGGTCGAGATTGAGACCCCAGCGATCCGCGTGGCACCTAGTGGCAAAAGCTTGAACTATGTGCATCATGCATGGACTGCGTTTACATACAAAAATATTACTCTTCACCTCCATCCAACCAGTGTACCATAGTGGTAGCGAGCTGACCGTTGGATTATCAGGTTGCGTGTTCGAGTCCTGCCATGGAAATTTTTTTCGGTACTTTTTTTTTTAACATTCACAAAAATGCTTTGATACTATAGACGATGTAGTTCGATAAAGGGGCCGTTCAATTTTGATGTTCTGTCTACGTGATTTGATCCACTGAAAAACAACGGGAAAAAAATGTCATTCCCCCTAATAAAAACCTTTTTTCGAATGCAGACAACCCCAAGTTTGATTATAAAAAAGACCGGGAGTGAGCAAAGCAAGCGGAAGGTGAACGCAGCGCGGAGCGCGCGTATTCGCCCGAAGGGCGTGACAATTCAAACAGACCACGGAAAGTAAAGGAACCGGTGCGGTGGATGTTGAGAATTCTGAGGTCTTAATCTCGACCAAAAGATTCGCCTAGGGCACAAGCATCACAACAGGCAATTAATAATTCAAAAGACGCGCATTTTTGAAGATTGGCAGAAAGAAGATTCAGATCTCATCTTAACATCGTGCTTGGGAGCAAGAAGCTGGAGGATGCCGTCCGAAGGATGTTTAGCCTGTTTTGGCATGGTACTGTACAGTGCTATACCTTAAAGCAACATCTGAAATAAGCCACACCCACGATCTATAAATAAAGTGCAAAGGATACCGCTCGTATGACATCGAAATCCGACATCTGTCGGAATAAAGGATGACTTTAATGATGGCAGAGTTTGATTAAATTCTTTAGTACCAGTAAGGTAGATGAATATGGCAAAGAAGAGGAGACTTTTAATCAGATACGACCTCCTTAAATACTTAGTCATGTGTATACTCGATGTTGTTTGAGGCTGTTTCAGATAGCTTCGGTTCTGACAGTTCTTCCTTTACAAGCGCGGAAGGGCGATTTCGAGTCTTCAATCAAGCTTTAATGTTAATTTTCACGAAATACGTTAGTTGACCGAGTCTATTTTGTTGCAAAAAGTTCTAATGATTCACGCAGTGAGTGGCATCAACGTTTTTACTTAAACAAAGAGCTGTCAGAACCGAAGTTATCTGAAACGGCATCTACCTTCAACCAAGTCGACTAGATAAACCGACTGTGCTCGTTCGCTTACTCAACTCAAACACCCATGATCAACTCCCTGAAATGATATGAAACAAAAAAAATGGATTCGAATACAATATTACTAAGAGACAAGAAACCATTACTATTACCTGGACTCTGATGCCATTCTTGAGACTAAAATTTTTTCTCGTTGGCTTCGATGAGGATAATTGCGCAAACATAAAAGTTAAAACATTATGGAAACTCCAGAACACAATCCACCGTCGAGCGGTTTGCTGATGGACTCTTTTAACTCAATCTTCTTCTATGCTTTGATAAAATTTACGAATGGCAAGATAACAAAACTACATGTGACAACAAATTTGAGTGTAAGGAATTAATGCAGTATACGAGCTCTGAAGTCACGACTCTAAAGAAAGTACGATTGCGATTAGTTACAGAGATCAACCATTAACCACCACAAGAACTGAAAGAATTTCACCATTGACAAATACTATATTTTATGAATTTTTCTCCCAAAAAAGCACTGGAGCTGTTTGAAATGTGAAACTGCCTTACAGCGGTTCCAAGGGATTCGGAATATCAGCAAAGCAAACCGCTGATAATGGAACCACGTGTGGTGTGTGGTAGAGGTTAGAGTAAAACGTTGGGTTTCCAATGTTGATTGATGTTCCTCCAGAGCGCTGTTGTCAGATAAGGCATTCATGTAAATTTTTGATACAATTTATTAATTTTCTCCGTCGCTTATGTTATCTTTCTGAAACAATTTTCTATAAAGTTATCCAAGCACATGCTCTCCCTTGCTTTGCTGGAATTCAATTGTCAAACAAACCTATTATAAATTCAAATTTTAAATCTTGACTTTAACTCTCCAATTTGGCAACTGCAGAATATATTTACTTGCTGTCCTTCTTCCTTTCCGAAATTTCTCCAAAAGTCGTCCAGTTCATGCACACGAAATCTCAGCTCGTCTCTCGCTTCAAATTCCCTTTTCCCCTTTCCCTTCCAGCCCGTGTGTGCAGTGGCTCATCATGGCGGCTTCAAAAATTCCATGCCTGGCAGGTAATTATCGAATTTACTGTATCAAAAAGTAACGTTCTCCATATGCGATCAAGGAATCTCCGATAAACAGCAACTTTGTAAAAATTCCAATCTCGTAGGCTCAACGAGAGGACTGGAGGACCTGCTGCTGCCTCCTCCAAAGCTGTGCTCCTCATGTCCACTGTTATCATGCTGCTTAATCACTATCAGAAACCCCCAACACGACAGATTTTCTCCTACACCACACCATATCATACCACAGTCCTCCTTTTCCACTGATGTCTTGTTTATTGTTCCAAGTCTACCTTGTTTTAACTCTTTCAATCCTGTATTCTTATCGAAATCTAGCTCAACTTGGAACTCTAATCCGCAACAATCTGCCCATACCTTCGCTTGCATCATTCTGTATTGTTGTTGCCGTCTGTTGTAACTGACCGTTCATCTTCAGGACCCCTCTTTTCGCATCCTGTCTTTCTGCGTTGACCAGTTCCCCTTGATTGATTATTAGCCGCAGATCTTGCAATCTCCGCTATACCTATGGACTTTGCAATGGAATCTACCATTAGGTCTTGTACCTAATGTTATAACATGCACCGTACCTTCTCTGTATCCATAATTTTTACTTTCAGAAATGGAATTCTCTAATTCACGTCAATTTAGGTTACAGGAGCCAATGTTTTTGTTCTGAGCTTCGAGGCACTTTCACTTCTCCGAGATGACGTTGGTGAAGCATGCAGAAGTAGTGTTCCTCAGTTTTACAGAAATTTTCTTTTCAAATAAGGTACCCACAACTACTCAGTGTTGCAATGCGGTATACACTAATATGTATTGGACCTTATCAGAACAAAGCGTTAATATTTGCTGAGGAAGGAGAAAGAAATTATCTGGCCCCTCAAGTAGAAACACAAACACACGCAGGCAAAGATACACACACATACATGTTTGCCACAGGCAGAAATATAAATATTACAGGAGAGAAAAATTACCATAATCATTTGCTGATGAATTGACGGGTTTTTCTTGTCTCTTCATCAACTGCATGTGTAATGTTTTTCAGCAGGGCCCGTCAATTGCAGATTAAGTGACTTTCTAGCGCTCATGTAATTTGAGTATCGGGTTCTAACAAGTAGCGCTACTTGCTTCCGCAATGCATCAGCGAGTACTTGGTTTGTAATAAGTCGAAACTCCCTACGAAACAACTGCTGATCCTTATGTTTTGATGCTACTTATCAGAACCCGACATTCAAAATGCGTGAGCTCCATCTTATTAATACCATCTACTGTTTCATTTCTCCCCAAACAATCCAGCAAATTCTTTGGTTGTGTTGTTTTAAATTTTAAATAAACTGCTGCATATTCCTAAACGTTTTACAAAATATTATTTGTCCTCTATTTCTAAGACTCGGTTCAATTCTGAAGTTTGCTTTAGGCATCAATGAAATCGTTTAAATTTTGGGGCAGAAGTGGTATTGAGAGAAGATGTGAAGTCGTTTTAGATGAGACAACTAACACAGGTCATAAATCGACCAGCGCTAATACATTTCTCATTGGCAGGGACATTTATTTTACTAAGCAGGAGTTGCGAATCAGTTAAAGCTTGTCCCAGAAAAGATTGGATCTGACAATTCTTCGACTTTCATGAAAACGTTCGCTTCCAACCTCAAGTAGGGCAACCTGATTGATAAGGAGCAGTGAAGAAGCTGATGTTTTCATTCAAACCCACAGTTGTTAAGTCCAATCAATCTTGGGATATCCTATAACTGCTCATCAGCATTGTGCAACTGTAATTAGCTAACTTATCAGAAATGAACTTCACCCTGAATTTGCAAAATTATCTTATATTTTCGTCAAATTTTACATTGTCACAGACCATCTTTGATATTCATAGGGACTACTCTCAGAGTAAGAACAAAGCACTTTGTAAGTTCTCTTGAAATCATCAACCTTCTGTTTCTGTTTCCAGTGCGTGGATCAACAGGTATTTCTATCAATCAAGGTCCACCCAACTATGAGTTGGTCTCAGGGTTCACTAGAGTTGAAAGTAAAGCATGCAAGGCGATGCTTTTCAGTCCAGCAGGAAAATATTTTGCCTGGGTGAAAGATTCAACGTAAGTTCACCTGTATTCTCTCTGTACATTATTTGCTCATTCATTTTCAACCTAGTTTATTCAATCCTAGTTTATACAGAGTAAGTATGAGGTTGGGGCAACAAAATCTAAATTCCTTGAGGAAACAGCCGACTATGTAAGAGAGATGTGAAAGTGATTTATGATGATCCCTAAAAAATGTGGTCTCCCTCCAACCACCCAAGACCCTCTTGTTAGAGCACAGTAGTTTCATAGGTAACATGAGTAAAGTAAAATCTCAAACGCGTTGCTATAAATTCTAAACGGTCTCTCCTGCTCATTAATGTGCAATTCATGGTCTATTTGGGGCAAAGGCTTTGGCCATGTTTACATAACTGTTGTGTTAATTCTCTGAGCAGCATTTTTTTAAAATTTTCCCTACTTTTTCGAAAATTCTGGGAAAAATTGTATAAATTAGTCAAAATTGTTGATTTGTTGGTGGAAACTTTGGATTCGTAAAAATTGCGGAAATTATAAAAAAAAAAAAAAAAAAAAAAAAAAAAAAAAAAATGTAAAGTTTGCACGTTGCGGTGTTTGAGTAGGTCAGTTTTGAACTCCTTGCAAAGCGTTTGAAATTTTACCTAACTCATGTTTATTTTGAAACTATTTTGCCCTTGTTGGAGGATCTAAGGGAATCGGAGTAAGCCCAAATTTGTTTGGGGTCATCATTAGGCACTTACACTTTTTTTGTCTGTATTGAGCGGTTTTGTCTGAAAATTTCTATTCCTCCGACCCATCCTACTCTTCATAGCTAGAGGTCTACTCAATGAATAGTTTGTTTTTTGTCAGATTCAGCTCAATCCAGGTTCCAGGATAAACCTGCTTGCCTTAATGCATTACTTGGTTGAAACTTAAATTCAGAAAAGGGCATCAAGCATCCGGAGAAAACCCAGAATTGTCAGGGAATCATTGGCAGCGGATCCAACCCTCACAATTTGGGAGGGGGACGAATTTGGGATTCCCCCTTTTTCTATTTTCTCTGTTTCTTTTCCTCTTTACTCTCCCTCTTCTCCCCCTTCTTTGACTAAATGGAGGGGAGGGTACTGATAACGTCGACACCCATAACGCCGACGACCATAACGCCGACGATAATATCCTCGAAAATGAAAATACCGGATAATTAACACCGACGTGCATAACCCCGAAAATATAATAAATCCTTCAAGAGTGTTCATAGCACCGACGTCCATATCCTAGACGTTCATATCCACGACGTTTATAACCCCTACGTTCATATCCCCGACGTTTTTAACCCCTACTTTAACTCGACAGTTATAACACTCACACCATAACGCCGACAATTATAACACTGACAGCCATAACGCCGACAATCATAACACTGACAGCCATAACGCCGACAATTATAACACTGACAGCTATAACGCCGACAGTTATAACACTGACAGCCATAACGCCGACAATTATAACACTGACAGCCATAACGCCGACAGTTATAACACTGACAGCCATAATGCCGACAGTTAAAACACTGACAGCCATAACGGCGACAAGCATAGCATAGACAGTTATAACGCCGACGACCACAACGGCGACAATCATAGCACCGACAGTTATAACACCGACAGCCATAACGCCGACGACCACAACGCCGACAAGCGTAGCACCAACAGTCCATAGCCCCGACTATCTATATCCTCGCCAGCCGCAGCTGCGAGCTGCCGCCGCGCCGCGCCGTGGACCTCGCGTGTAGCGCTTCAAGAAAGAGAGGGAGAGGCGACGATCAGCATCCGTTTGATCGGTTCGACTTCCCCTCACTACGCATTCAGTCTGCACTTATTGCTGTTAATTTATCTGCTACGCATTGTAAATGTCCTATACCTCGTTTTGCACGAATTCAATCAACACCTTCTGCTCACATTATTTTTTTTTACTTTTTCATTCTTACAATAGGTGTATTCATGAATTTTTCCGGGGGGGGGGGGGGGGGGGCACAAATCAATTTCGTGTTAAGCGTCTGGGATCCTTAACATAAAATTGAATTGAAACTAGGGCACTGAAATTGTGAAATTGCCATTCGGTGATGTTACCCTAAAAGAAAAAAAAATTAAAAAGTTTGTAACTTTGGCAGGCATATGAGATATGAAAGCAAAGACTTAGCATTGAGTTTTTTCTCGGGCAGGCTTGCTGCCAGAGACGGAACCTGCGGGGGAGGGGTGCTGATTCCTCCTGAAGGCTGGAATTCTATGAAGAGCATCCTCAGCTGGGGGGGGGGGGGATCGGAAACCCTACCGCGAGAAAAAATCGGGTGCACCCTCCTCAGAGAAAAAATCTGACCGCTCAAAGAATGTTTTTTTTTTTTCTGCTACTTTTTTTTAACTCCCGAAAATAAATAGCTTGCTTTCAAAGATACATAAATTAAGTGATGGAAACCAGCCTGCAGTGGCGTCGCGTGCAATTTGGCAACAATGTATTCTATCCCAGGGCCGTAGCTACCATAGGGCAAGCCGGGCATTGCCCCGGGGCCCCCGAGCCTCGAGGGGCCCCCAACGGACTTTTTTTTTTTTTTTTTTTTTTTTTTTTGCAGTGTCAGTAAATATACTGTCGTTCCGATTCACTTAAATCCTTAAAAAATCCTATTGTTCACATCGGTTTCTGTTGTATATAAGAGTTAAGTTATTAATGTCTCTCGTATTTGCTTAAGTAGATTTTTTTTTTTTTTTTTTTTTTTTTTTTTTGGGAGCAGGGGTTCCAGAGGGTTTGGGGATCCACCGCAATGTGAGATCTGCAGGGACCTTATATCTACGTAACTGGTATTGGCATATAGGGCACGTGGGCCCCAGTCCCCATGTTAGCCTGTGTAAGAATTTTTTGGAAACTTCTATCTGGAAGACCTCTTTCTGAATCAAAGGCTAAAAGTTTATTTCCACCCAGAAAATGTTTTCTTGGTTCACTCTCAAATTAAACTAAAAAACCCCATTAAATCTTCGTTTTCAAGAGGTCAAATTTCAATTTTTTTCGAGGGAGGACCCCCGAACCCCCCATAAGTCTGAAGGGTATTCCATACCCCCAGACCCCCCGCTATATGGGTGTGAAAAAAGGGGAAGCATCACTTAACCACCCCCGCCCCAAAATAATCTCAAACTGCACCACTTTTTGAATGCTTCCTTGCCACGATCCTTGGATAGGCTGTTTTTTTAGGAGCAAGCAGTAAGAGAAAAGAAAAATAATAATATCCACAAGGACACACACTTGTAAATATTTATAATTATAAAAGTTAAAAAGAGCTGAAGTTTTCTTACTATGGCTATTGATAGAAAGGAAATGGGGGCTTTATGCTGGTAGCCTAAATTTTCGCTCAATTTACGATTTAAACAAGTTCGATATTTATTCTTTTTTCGTGTCTAAAAATTGCTCCAAAGTGCACCTGTGAGTGATTAAATTTGCAACATTTTCTGACGGGAGGATCCCCAGACCCTACTTTAGATTGGGAGCCCCCCACACCCCCAGTCACCTTCCCCAATTTTTGGGGGGCCCCCGAAATGCATCTTGCCCCGGGGCCCCCGGAGGTATAGCTACGGCCCTGTTCTATCCATTTAAACTCATGGAAAATATCGAATTCAGGGGGTGCACAGTGCACAAGGAAAATTCAATGTATTTAATGAGTTTAAATGGAACAGTTGCATTGTTGCCAGATGGCACGTGACGCCACTGCCAGCCGGACAACTTTTCAATTGGTTAGTTGGATGTAAAAATTTTAGGCGAAAGTAAGGAAAAGGAAATTTTGAACATCCTTTCCTTGGACATTTAAATTAAATGCTCGTGTGATATAAAAAGATGGGAAAATGAAGTCATGTCATGACCTTTCTTTTTCTAGAACATGCTTTTAAGTGTATTGTCAATGAGGTAAAGATAGTCTCGAGATTTTCAGACATTTTCAGTTATGCGTGTGAGTGTGGGGCTGATCTGCAACAACAGCTCCCTCACCCCACCCGAACTGGTCACTCGCTTGCAAGATTTGAGGAGTATGAATCGTGGCCGAGGTCAACCCTTGAAGGTCAAACTCATATTGCGGAAATCCCACGACAATATTTGATTCGTTGATAGTACAAAGAGAGAGGAAGTCAAGTTTCAAGTGCTATTGTGCGCCTTTGTCCGTTGACTCTTCCTCATTACCGCACACGTACATTTCGTCCAGTTTTGGAACTCAAATAAGGAGAGTCCTCAAAACCCCACCCCATTTTTGCTTGTGCTTCTGCATACCGGAGGAGCTTTAGCATTGAGAACTCTGAGTTGCGGTTGTACCATTCTTCATTATTTTCGGCGAATTTTCTTGTTTAGGGGGCATCCCCACCCCTTCCCCCCAGCCTCTGTAGGGGGCCCCCTATGGAGACTACCTCAACCGATTCAAACAACAACCCCTGTCTCGAGATGTATTGTTTGAAAGGACTTACAATTCTAAGACTTCTGGCGCCAACCGGAAATTGAAATCACAGCAGGAAAATTTCTCGAGCCGAGGCAAGTGTCAAGTTGATATCAAGTAAAGTGTCTGAATTATTGTAAGTTAAGGATCCTTACTTCTCACCGCATTGGCAGATACAGGGGGGGGGGGGCGAAGGGAGCGATCGCCCCTCCCATTTGGCCGACAAAAAAGGGAAAGCGGGGAAGGAAGGGCGAAAGAAGGGGAAAAGAAGGGGACAAAAAAGAAAAAGGGGCAACCAGGGGCGAAAATACCAAGTTCGCCCCCCCTCGTTCGCGGGGGCTGGATCCGCCAATGTCTCATAGGTTTGCGAGTGAAGAACCCTCGTGAACCGGAGCCCCGCCTTAGCCGGAGTCAGAAGCCCCCTCGGTCCCCCAATGTCATAAAACCTATTTTTTTCCGTTAAGAGGTAACCCCTCCCCATGTTCAATCGAAGTCTAACCGCTTCAAAACCAATGGTGTATAAGTACGCTTGAAAAGGGGAACACAATCAGTGGCGTAGCCAGGAATTTTTCGAGGGGGGGGGGTCCGAGGTCCGAAAATCGTCAAGGGGGGGTTCAAAGATACTAATTTGGTAAAAATTGTCAGAAAATACCAAAAATGACCTTATTTTGGGACAGATTTTGGTGTCAAGGAAAGGGGGGGCAGACCCCCTAAATCCCCCTTTGGCTACGCCACTGAACACAATATACGTGTATAATCGAGACCGGGCGCAAGCAGATCGCGTGGTGACCGGAGACAATACATCTTGCCAATGTTTTCGCGCGGTGTCGACAATTTTTTTCGGGGTCTCAACAGAACACCGCAAACATGGACCATACACATTGACTGATGAGAAAAGTTGTTGAGGTATTTTGCCTATTGAGACCGAACACTGAAATCGCATCAGTCAACGTATGGTCCATGTTGGATGGTGCTCCGTTATGCTACCAATGTTAATTCCTGTTGAGCTACGGAAAAAAGTCAGCCATCGCGCGCACGGCTAGTGCGTGGTCACTATTATACAGTCTCTGGGGGTGACTATCCCTCTTTTTCCGGGAACTCGACCGAATTCATTGGAGGATACAGGGGGGGCGATGGGGGCAATCGCCCCCCCCCGTTCGGCCAAAAAAATGGGAATGAGGGGGAAGGAAGGGGGACAACGGGGGAAGAAGGGGGGAAACAGGAAGAAATGGGCAAACGGGGGCGAAAATCCAAGTTCGCCCCCCCCCGTTCGCGGGGGCTGGATACGGCAATGACCGAATTTCATAAGGGGCAACAGCTAAGTGACCATACATTGGTTGTATTCAAATTATAATAGTCTTAATAGCTGTCGAAACCAACGTAGATAAAGAATATCGCACTAAAAAAGACTAATTTTCAGTAATAAAGTCACAAAAGGGATTCAACGGCAAGATCATAATGGCGGCTGATCGCACGGGATCATGGGAGATTTTCACCGACCTCTTTCTTTATGAAACACAGAGGTATGTCTTAATTTATGTAGGAATTATAGGATCGTTTATGATTTCTGCGTCAGCGACCATTAAGCACTATTTTGAATGTGGATTTCAGGATCGTCAAATTGGCATGGGTGAGCTGAAATCCAATAATTTAATTGCCAGTCGACATTTCTAAAATTCAACCATAACCTCGACCAAAACACCTCCAAAACGGGTTTATTTGCTTTGTTTACTGTAGACGGAGGAAATTTATAAAAGAGACCACGCACTATCCATCTTGCCCGTGTTTGCGCGCGGTGGCGACTTTTTTCGGGGTCTCAACAGAACACCGAAAATATGGACCATACGTTGACTGATGAGCAAAGTTGTTGAGGTTATTGCCTATTGAAATCGCAGCACCAAAATTGCATCAGTCAACGTATGGTCCATGTTGGATGGTGCTCCTTCATGCTCCCTGTGCGTGTTAATTCGTCTGTTGAGCTCCGAAAAAAAAGTCAGCCACGCACGGCTAGTGCGTGGTCTCTATAGATGGTTTTAGTGAGGTGAGGTCATCGTGATGAGCGTTCCAAACAAAGCCAGTTTGTCTCTCTTGCTCTCAGGTGACCCCTATGTACTGCTGTCTCACTCTAATTTTAAAAATCGTACATAGAGGATAGAGACAACTTTTGTGACATTTTTTGACGGATATGACTTCCTTGAGGCATTTGCCTGCGATTTTGATCATAAAATGTCGTAAAACAAGGCCCTGTATACGAATTTTCCGGAACTAGAAAGAGATGGGTATACGTGTGCGTCACGGGAGAGCGAGTGAGATAGTTTGGAACGCTACGCGAGTTTTGTCACGACCGATAGCGACCAATGAGTGCATTGTTGTGATTGTTGGCTAACCGTCGACTTCGCACTAAAACCGTCTATTATACAGGGTGTTTTTTTTATCTCCCCCCCTCCCTGGTTTTTTTCTTGCTAATTGAGATAAAATGTTGCGGTTTGGACTATTCTTCATCATTTTAGCTGAATTTTCTTTTTTTGGGGTCTAAACCCCCCCAGACCCCCTAGGGGGGCCCCAGGGGGGCTATCTCAAAAATTTCAAATGACAACCCCTATCTTGTGATACATCGTTCGAAAGAGCATAAAATTCTAAGACTTTTGGCGCAAACCGGAAGTTGATATCGTTTTTCGTTTTCGATATATCGAATTTCAAAGTTCGATTTGGACCCATTTTCAAAAAATCAGTACTCCACTTTGGAAAATCGGAATTAAAAAAACTATGGGTCCAAAATACTCTGAAAAGCAAGTACTTTTCAGATAACGAAATGGTTTTGACATAAAATTAGTCCAAATTTGATTTTAGAGCCCCAATTTTTTTTTAAAAATTTTGCCCCTAAAAGGGGCTATCTTGAATATTCCCTTCCTCGGCCCTTATTGAATGATACGTCGATCAAAAAAGCATAAAGAACTGAACATTTTGGCGCAATCCGGATATCGATATCGTTTTTCGTATACGAGATATCGAATTTTGAAGATAGCCGAAAATTGAATTTTTAATATTCGATATCTCGTATACGAAAAACGATATCGATATCCGGATTGCGCCAAAATGTTCAGTTTTTTATGCTTTTTTGATCGACGTATCATTCAATAAGGGCCGAGGAAGGGAATATTCAAGATAGCCCCTTTTAGGGGCAAAATTTTTTAAAAAAAATTGGGGCTCTAAAATCAAATTTGGACTAATTTTATGTCAAAACCATTTCGTTATCTGAAAAGTACTTGCTTTTCAGAGTATTTTGGACCCATAGTTTTTTTAATTCCGATTTTCCAAAGTGGAGTACTGATTTTTTGAAAATGGGTCCAAATCGAACTTTGAAATTCGATATATCGAAAACGAAAAACGATATCAACTTCCGGTTTGCGCCAAAAGTCTTAGAATTTCATGCTCTTTCGAATGATGTATCACAAGATAGGGGTTGTCATTTGAACTTTTTGAGATAGCCCCCCTGGGGGCCCCCCTAGGGGAGCTGGGGGGGGGGGGGGGGGGTTTCGACCCCAAAAAAAGAAAATTCAGCTAAACTGATGAAGAATAGTCCAAACCGCAACATTTTATCTCAATTAGCAAGAAAAAAAACCAGGGGGGGGGAGATAAAAAAACACCCTGTATGTAAATTGTCTCTGACTGTAGATTGGTGAACAGATGACACACTATCCATTGTCAAATAACTCTGCAATTTGACGGGCCGTCAAATTTCACAGTTGTTTTGACAACGTTTTAACCAACAGAACATGCAACGGTTGGCTCACCTGCCGTTTTTTGGTGGATCTCGGCTCATCATCGAAGCCAATTTGACGGTTCTAATTTGAGCGTGTACGAAGGCCTTAAACTCTTAAAGCCCGAATCACACTGCGCAAAGTGGAGCTGAAAGTGAGCCGAAAGTGGGGGTCATCGGTGCACCATTCATCGATGATCCTGAAAATTGCGCGGCCCGCGATGAGGACGGAGATCATCAGCAAACAATTTCTTAAGTTATGCTGAACAAATTGAGTACACATTTTTGTAAAAACTTAAAATTAACGAAAAGACGACTGGTGATGAGCAACGACTTGCAAGACAGTTTGCAAGCTCACTTTCAGCTCCAATTGCGCTGTGTGATTCGGGCTTAACAAAACTTCCATGAGAGGACTCAAGGTAGCTAATAGTCCAGGAATATTAGAGAAAATAAGCACAAACTGATTTTTTATTGATGTAATTGTCCTTACGGCATGTATTTACGCAAGACAAAAGTACCCGGCGAAATCTTACCGACGAGTCGTCAGATGTAGGTACCTACCCACGAATGTGGCCAAATAACCAAATTTTTAGGAAACTATCGATTAAATTGAAAAAAATTCAAGTGGCTTTTGGTTCAATGGACGACGCACATTTCTTATGGCGCGTGGACCACACTCAAGGTGTCCTTTTTTTTGGCATAGATCGATTCTAGAAACCATTCTGAGCAAAAGTTCTCACGGGCCCAACGAATTTCTATGTTAATTTTAGCCGCTATTAAAGTTTGAAAGTTGGATCAGCACAGTTCGTAAATTCGTTTCAGAGCATACTGTAGTCCAAAAGAGTAAGCAACAGAGAGCTCACATCACACCGAACGGTCAGCAGCCGGCCGCGGCCCTGTCCCTATCTGCCGCCTCGGATTTCAAGTCTTTTTTCCCTCTCCACCTCATCGTGCGTTGTTATCTTTCTCTTCTATCTCTTTCCCGACTTCAAAAACCAATGTTTTCCTTTTGCACTTCCCCCGCACAATACTCGTTCATTCATTATCTTGGCTCCTCTCACTTATTCTTCTATCGAGTGAACTGTTTTCATTCTTGTTGAGTCAAATGAATTCAATCCTTGTGATTTCGCCGCCACGCGCTCGAGCTCGAAGACAGAAGCAATAATACCTAGCGGAATTAATTTTTGTCGGGGGAGGGAGGCTTATCTCACTATTCTCACTGTAGTAAAATCACACATTAACAATCTTGGTCAGCAGCGGCGCGCGCAATCTGGAAACGCAACGTTACTTTCGGTCCATTTGAAGTCATGAAAAGGTCGAAATATTATGGGATTCCACAGTGCACTTCCTCGGATCGATATTTAGCATGAGATCTAATGGGCAAAAGGCAATGTTGCCACATGTCGTGTGACGCTACTAATCACGGTTTATCGAATAAGTGGATCTCGTCCGAAACTATACATTGGCCCAACTTAGGCAATTTTAAACCTTTGAATTAAGCAGAATCAATTCCACGGCGAACCATCAAATAATCAGTGGTTGGCTCATCAACCCCCCCCCCCCAAAGTTAATTACTATCGTTTAACAACCTGCATATTTAGTGGTGGGTTGTGTGATCTGGCAAACCATCTTATTTTCCATTTAAACCTGTGCAAAAGTATCGATATCTTGGGGGTGAAATTGCAGCTCTGGAAGATGGATTGTTGATTATAATCCAGGTTTTACTCAAATGGCACAGTGATACTGCTGAAGTGTTTGTGTTGTGGAAACGATAATATGTCACCTAAAGGGGGGGGGGGGGCAGTAAAGGTTTCGTTGAAATCCGATCAGGGGCGTCATTTTGCGTTCGGCTTGGGGGCGGGGGGCAAAATGCGATGACTTTTTTTTTTGCTCCTGAATGTAATAGCCCTGTTTACCCTATATTTACAACGCCACGCACTTCAAAAAAAAACGTGTTAATGACCGCCAGATTTTACATCGAAACTTTTTTCTATACCCCCTCACCCCAAAAAAAGGACTTTTTCACTTTCAGCCTATCCGTAGGGAGGCAGTTGCCCCCCTTACCCTTGCCCTCCCCCAAATTACACTACTAAATCTGATGAAGAATCGATCAATATGCCGCTGATCGATCGATCGCAATCACATATAATTAAACCTAAGTCTGTCTTCCGTGTGCATTTAATAAAAAAAGCCGAACGAGAAGGTGACGGGAGAGGAAGTAGAAGACAAAAAGCTAGCATATTTAATTGATCATCAGAAAGCATTCACGAACAGTTGAAGATGGCAAAACAAAAAATATGAGTCCATGGGAGGAAGAGAGTGCGAACAGAAAAGGGAAATGACAAAAGAGAAGAAAAGTATCTGTCGCTTAGTGGCAGATAGAGAGGGAGAGGAAGCGTGAGACCTGAGGTTGGGTCGCCTGTATCACAGAATACTCTAATCAGAACGGAAACTCTAATTCATTTTGAAACATTCTTTACTATGAGCCGCCATGTTGGGAAGTGAGCATTTTCGGGAATCTTCGGCAACTGGCCGGGTTCTGATTGGTTGTATAACCTGAAGAAGCACGTCCGCCATGTTGGGAAGTGAGCAGGCATTGTAAGTGTGTAGTTAGAGAAGACGTGACTTTTTCCAGTCGCGACTGAGGCGGCAAGAAACGCGGAAGGGAGGAACAAAGAAAAAGATCACTCCATCCAACAGCGCACTGTCAGCTAAAACCGGCATGCTGCAGGATTGGAGAAGGAGAGATAAAGAGAAAAGATTGCTCTAGCTTGCGAGGCGCAACGCGAGGTCCACGGCGCGGCGCGGCGGCAGTTCACAGCTGCGGCTGGCGAGGATATAGATAGTCGGGGCTATGGACTGTCGGTGCTACGCTTGTCGCCGTTGTGGTTGTCGGCGTTATGGCTGTCGGTGTTATAACTGTCGGTGCTATGATTGTCGCCGTTGTGGTCGTCGGCGTTATAACTGTCAGTGTTATAACTGTCGGCGTTATGGCTGTCAGTGTTATAACTGTCGGCGTTATGGCTGTCAGTGTTATAACTGTCGGCGTTATGGCTGTCAGTGTTATAATTGTCGGCGTTATGGCTGGCAGTGTTATAATTGTCGGCGTTATGGCTGTCAGTGTTATAATTGTCGGCTTTATGGTTGACAGTGTTATAACTGTCGGTGTTATGGCTGTCAGTGTTACAACTGTCGGCTTTATAACTGCCGGAACTATTGATGGATATAAGCGAGGTGTTGATCGTCGTTGTTGTGGACGTAGGGGTTATAAACGTCGGGGATATGAACGTCTAGGATATGCACGTCGGCGTTATGAACGTCGGTGTTAATTATCCGGTCTTTTTGGTCGAGGGTATGAGTGTCGGACTTATGAACGATTTTTTAGAATTCGACGTTATGGTCGTCGGCGTTATAAGTACCCTCCAATGGAGGGTCCATCCCCACCTTGGCATTGCCAGTACAAGGAAGTCAATCTCATTATAAGGGAAAACATGTAAATATCAGGGAATCACTCCATCAGAGAATGTAAAGTCAACAAATTGGAAGGGTATCAGTGTCTGAATTTTCTCCAAAATATCTCAACTCGATAACAATTTGAAAATGTTCAAATTTTTGCTGCAAGGTGCTTTTATTCACGGTGAGAAAAAAAACTAGAAGTGCCATGTGAATCCAAGGAATTTAAAACTATGGAATTGCCAGAAACCTTCTAAGGGAAAAAATGAGGTTTAGAAGTGCAAAATGCAGACACACCAAATTGCAACAAAACAAATAATGATAATTTGTGAAATCGTAGATAAGTATCAATACTTCCTCAAGATTGAACCTGAAATGAGAGATCTGAGTTGAGCCGTGACTGGAACTAAATGTCCATGTAAGCTGAGCTATTAAGAAAAAGAAATCCCCATACATTTTTCGGAGAACTAAGGTGGAAACACCAGTTACAGACAACCCCTAAGAACGGCATCAGTGACAGACACCCAAAATTTCTAAATTCTTTAGCCAAAAATGCACAATTTTTCGGACTTGAAAGTTGTATTAAAATGCTCATAACATCGAAATAGCAGAACTTGGAAGTAAAATTAAGTCCTAACTAACTGCCTCTTTTCAGATCAGGGCATCAGCCTTTTGGGGTGTCAGTCAATTGTACCGTTCTTGGGGGGTGTCGGTAACTGGTGCTTTCACCTTAAGTAGTTGAATAGTTCCAAAATCTTGACAGTCAAATTTTGCGTTTGTTTTGAAGTGCAGCATTTCTTTTCCTGATATTTCTGAAATTCACAACCAAAACTAGTCAGATGGTAAGTTTTTGTATTTCTCTAAAAATTTGACTAGCTTTCTTTGAATTTTATAACTTTGAAGATATTTGTTCTAAGTTCTTATCTTTTTCAGTATTAACATAGTAAATACATCAAACTGGACCTCTGTCACCAAAATCGAAAGGCCAAGGGTGCAATTCATCAAATTCTCTCCGAAAGAAACATACTTGATGTCGTGGGAACCTTTTACAGGTAAATTACCTCAAATTCATCCATCATTATGTCAATTTTCTAATCAGAAGAGTGAAAACTTACTGTAAAAACCACTTATCTCGTAACGAGTCAGGAATGGTTTGAAATGGTGAAATAAGCGGTTTTTAACTCCTGGAGCAACGAGTGAGGTAAAAACTGAATAGATTTTGGCACAACTTTTACCTAGTATCATTTTGCCATGATTAATAACAGGCAGAAACTGCAAAGCATTAGAAATAGTTTTAAGACTGTTAGTTAAACGAAAGAAATGCGTAAACGTTGGCTTATCTGGTACAGTTTGATCCTCTGCGCACCCGTTGCACCCGCTTATCAAAGTCTCAAATTTTTCCGATCTCCAGAAGAGTGGTGTGCTTTGGGCTGAAGCACCATTGCTCAAGACTTACACCAAATTTTCAGTATACATCATGCAATCTTCATATGTCTTATTAATTATAGCGCTCTAATTTAGAGTTTAGCAAAGGAAGGAGATGTTGAAAGCTTTCTTTCACTCGAACAAAAGCAGTAAAAATTATCTTTGCTCTAAGTACAGGGAATTATGTAAACCCACTTTTGATGGCAAAAGATTATGCACAGTATCCTCAGCTATTTTCTTCAAAGGGGCCGTTCACTTTTCTATAAATAGACCGATTGAAATTGATAGCAAGATTCACTTGTATAGTACGAGACACCTATGAGAAACATTAAACACTGGAAAATGGATTGAATTTAATTAAGATTGACCTTGTTTCAACAGCCTTCCAAACTGATTCAAAAGGGTGACTAAGCTTCCCTCTTTCAAAATTTCCCATAAAAAAATTACTTGTTTGTATTAAGTCCATACATTATTATTGAAGTCTTTTGTAGAAATGTTAGCATCTCTTTTGTTTCATATGTATTAAGCCAAGCTTTTACTATGAAACTGCTTTATATTTAAACTTGTTTGAATTGTAAATATTACTTTAGATTGTGAGCAGGGAATCAGGAGAGAAAACTCTCCTCACATTATCTCTGGGATTGGAATTTTCATTGAACCCAGTAATGATGCGCATCATTGGGTAGTCTCTACAAATTTAAATTTTATGATTAGCGGAGACACTTTCCTTTTGGCTCTCATGATCACAAAATTATCACTCAAAGTTTCTCACTCTCTTTGCTTTCCCAGTTTCTGAAGCACTTCCTGAAGGAGTACCGAATTTAAACCTGTGGCGCTCAGATTCCGGAGAGCTTGTCAAATCATTCATCCAGAAGAAACATATTGGCTGGTAAGCACCCTTTTTGTTTTATCTACCTTGAAACAAATCCTTTTGTCTCAAATTATTTTTTGGTCGTATAAGAAGGTGGATCTCATGTGTTTGATGCTTAAAGCAGGTATCACAAAGTGGCAATAGTGGCCTAACCACTAATTTGTCTTTTCCTCTTCGGCTATTCCAACGTATGTGTTGGAAAAGTATATCAGGAAGGGATATCACACAACTTGAACCATCCATCTGAAAGCTTAATTTTCTTAAACTTAATCTATCTGTACAAAAGCTTAATTGAATCTAAAACTTTTCTATTTATCTTGAAGCTTAATAATCTCAAACTTTGTTCTCACCTTCAAATTAAACTTTTTCCAGTTACATATTCTGAGAAGTGTCAATAGTTCTTGGAACTATGTAACCATCTGTTTCCAATTTTTTCAATTTTGTGTGATACTAATTTACAGTCAGATTAGTTTTATCATCTTTCGGAAAATAGTTACGACGACATCAGATTACAGTAGAGACATTCAGAACCAAGAACTAAAGTAGTACTGAAAGCTGCAGAAACTCTTCAGATAAACTGGCTCTGCTCAATTTCAAAAATACAATTTAAATCACGAATGACACAGCAGTCAGAATAAAGAGTTGTAAATTTGACCTGACTGATTTCTGAACAAATCATATCTGCACTCTCCCAAGTAATCCCTGGATAGTTAGAGCAGTTTTTTGAATGGTTAACCCATTGATTTGCCATTTCTTTCCGGCTATTGACTTGCACTGACGCGCCGGGGCGTCACAGTCTTGAACGGCCAGAATTGTGCCTGCGCGTAACGGATTATTTCATGGTAGTTCTGCTAGATTCCAACAGATAGCGCCACAGGTGAAATAATTTGTGGTGCTCCTGTGGGTCAGTGCAACTCTGGCCGCTTGAGTCTATGACGCATCAGTTGAGTCTATGACGCATCAGTGCAAGTCAATGGGTAAAGACTTCGGTAAAATATTTATCAACCTACATTCCAGCTTTAATATTTTTCCCTATCGAATACTTCAATAATTTTGCATGTTTTTAAAGTTCATAACTGTAACAAAAATTCTTAATTTCTTTTAGGGACCCTCAGTGGAGTACAGATGAGCACCTATGCGCACGGCTGATAAATAATGCAGAATTAGTAATTTACGAAGACTCTAATTTTGATGAAATTAAGGTCAAAGCCAAAGGACTGAAAGTAGCTAATTTTGGACTTTCCCCTGGAAAACCGCCGTATCACTTTGTTGTTTACATACCAGGTTCGGTTTTGTATTTCCTCACCATTTTTTTTATATTTTCAAAATTCATCTTGATTTCATTTCTAATATGATTTAGTCTTCAGTTGCAAGCAAATGCTACAACTCCTCGATCTCTTACAAATGCAGCTGGTCTGACAAGAGTTAATTATGTAATCCCAGATTACTTAGTTGAATTTGTTAACTACCTTTAATAATATCTTACTTTATAGAATCATACAATTGAGACTAATATAAAAGCATCAACCAATTTGGATCCATAATAATAGAAAAATTATGATCTCTCAGTAACTTGAAGAAATCATTCTGTTATAATTAATGTTGGAAACATGGCTTACGCTCCTCCAGCTGTGTAGCAATCTCCAAAATTTCTGCAAATTTCAGCGTGTTTAATTTTTTTTTCTTCTCTTATTATTAAATAGTTTCGTCAAAATAATAATTGTATTCAATGAGCATTATATGACTTTTTGCCATTTCTTTAACTCTAGTGGCCCTATGATCCTTTTAAGCCGTTGCGACTTCCTGTTGCTTAACGACTGTATTTACCTGGGGACAATTCGGATCTTATTTACCGAGACCTAGATTCTATAAACTGGGTTGTGTGTTATTTGCCGAAATAGCCTGTGATGTAACCCTCCGCACAGCGTCTCACAAGTGCTGTTCTTATGGGGCCTGGTAGACAGCATGGAGGATATGTAACCTGCTGTGCTTCCCAGCAGTATTCCACCCACTGCTCAAACACAACTGCTGTGATACTTGTTATGGAATTTTTTCTTTCCTTGCCCTCATAAATTAGAGGTATGCACCGTACACTGGTAAATTCGGTAACCGTACTTAAAGTTCAAGGTGAATCCATGGTGTGTCAAGTTCAGAATTTTGGATTCAAAATGGCGCCACAGCCACAGGTCAATATTTTAGATACAACTCTTAACTAGGTATATAGTGTAAACAATTTTAAGCCATGCTGAAAAAGAATCCATACTGCTTAGCTCATTTTTTTGTGATTTTATGAGCCAAAAACCACCGACTCAGTTGAGAAGTAAGATTTATCTAAACCGATTTGAGTGTGAACTCAGAGTCGCATGACAATGGTGGCTCTTTATCCATCGCAGAGGTAAAAAATTGGTTTCAGTATTTTTGATTGCCCTACTATAAACCGATTTTGATGATCTGTTGCTCAAAATTCATTCAAAAGTTTGCAAGGATCCCGTTTTATCCAATTTTGCAATTGTTTGCATAATATTTCTTGTAAAAAGTTGTCTTTGAGATATTGATCTGTGGTGGTCTGACAAGGAGAGGATACGAGTTGTGGATCACCGATTTGGTTCAAATTTAACATACATATAGTTCAGGGAAAATAAACGGACCCATATTTTGCCGTTTGCGCCAATGGGCAGTAGTTTCGTCAAAATTTTTTTTTGAAAATCGGAAAAAAATGGGTAGAAAAATCGTGTTTTCCGAACTAACGCTGATATGCCTGAATTGCGTCTCCGTCTCACACCTCGGATCGGTAGCCGAGTGGTGCCGTTCTCGCTCGCCACACTCGACGTCCCGGGTTCGAATCTCGTTCATGCCGCATACTTTTTGCGCACTCCATTTTTTTGTTCTATTTCAATCGTTTACACATTTGCTCTCGAATATTCGGTGCATCTTTTTTAGCATAGAATTAACGCAATAAGAACGGAAACTTTTATAATTATAGGTAGCAGTTTCTAGCATTTTTTCACCTGTCTTTTTTTCTCTTCGCCTTGCATAAGGACTCTTTGTCCGACTCTTTTCGAATTGCATACATGCATATGAGGTTAGGACCCCCCCCCCCCCCGACGCGCGCGCGTAAGGGCTACGCAATTAAAGCTTTATGAAATGAAAGCACATAAATTACTTTTGTTCTGATTCTATTGAAAGTTTTCGTCCTGATTGCGTTATTCTTTATTAATTTATAAGTGCATCTTTTTTTTTTTTAAATATACGATCAAATTGACTTTTTTTTATACTGATGATGTTTTTCACTGTAATAACTGTCATCTCATGCATGTCATACAGGAAATCAGACTTTTCTGGTATAACCAAAGATGCAAACAAGGTGTATTGTAGCACATTTTTTAATAAATAGGTGCACTCAGGACGAAAACTTTCAATAGAATCAGAACAAAAGTAATTTATGTACTTTCATTTCATAAAGCTTTAATTGCGTAGCCCTTACGCGCGCGCGTCGGGGGGGGGGGTCCTAACCTCATATGCATGTATGCAATTCGAAAAGAGTCGGACAAAGAGTCCTTTATGCAAGGCGAAGAGAAAAAAAGACAGGTGAAAAAATGCTAGAAACTGCTACCTATAATTATAAAAGTTTCCGTTCTTATTGCGTTAATTCTATGCTAAAAAAGATGCACCGAATATTCGAGAGCAAATGTGTAAACGATTGAAATAGAACAAAAAAAATGGAGTGCGCAAAAAGTATGCGGCATGAACGAGATTCGAACCCGGGACGTCGAGTGTGGCGAGCGAGAACGGTACCACTCGGCTACCGATCCGAGATGTGAGACGGAGTCGCAATTCAGGCATATCAGCGTTAGTTCGGAAAACACGATTTTTCTACCCATTTTTTTCCGATTTTCAAAAAAAAATTTTGACGAAACTACTGCCCATTGGCGCAAACGGCAAAATATGGGTCCGTTTATTTTCCCTGAACTATATGTATGTTAAATTTGAACCAAATCGGTGATCCACAACTCGTATCCTCTCCTTGTGAGACATAGACATGCAGCATGTCATTTTTTCCCAAATTTGTAGCTAGACTCGGAATGGATTCTCCTCAGTACAAGTTTTTTTTTTAATTTTCCTTTATTGATTTTTATATTTGTAGACACCATAGGTAAAACAAACAAAATAAAATTAAATACTGTGTAGCAATAGTAGCAACAATAAAATACAAATAATAATCCAAAATTTATCATTACCATCTCTGTTTCCTTTGAGCAGCTCCCTCAGGTCAGCCCTCACTATGCCGTTTGTATCAATATCCTAATTTTGAATTGACGCAGTCTCTGGCTCAGAAAACCTTCTTTCAGGTAAAAAAAAACCCATCCAACTTATTTCTACAGTGAACTCTCGATTTACTGTATTTTAGGGGAGAGGCTGAAAAATCCGGTAAATCGCAAAATCCAGTAAACCGAAAACTCGCATTTTTCGCGGCGTAATTGCAGAATTTTTTTATAGTTTTTTCTGTCTCTCCCCCCCCCCCAATTTTCACTGTTCTAGACATGTAAACACGTTAATGAAACGAACCTAAGGGTTATATTTTCAAAAGCACAAAAACCGCGTGGGGGATTAGAACACGATAATTTGGCAGTAACTGTTCGTTTGTTGAGTGTTTTCATTTCTCTTAGCTAAAAATCTCTTTTTAAAAAATCAGCTGACTTTTTCCAAAGAGGTTCAGCCGATCTCGCTGTCAGCCAGCGTTGCTAATGTTGGCAAGTTCTTGAAGTGCCAAAGCCATAAACTACATGCTTCAGCCAAGAAACGCTTTGGCATGGAGCCAAAACACTACGGCTGGCAACGCTGCCCTGCTGTCAACGCGGGAAGGTAGCGGAGCTTCCCTGCCGCTTGACGCGTTTTTCAAAACACCGTTTTTGATGAGTTTGGAGAGTCACTCTCGGTAATTCTTTGTGATCGCGCGTCGTGTCATGGGAAAAAACTGCGTTTTCTGAGCAAAGTTCGGTAAATTGAGGAGAAATTTCTTCTTAAGACCAAGAAAAAAATCCAGTAACAAGGGAAATTCGGTTAATCGTGATCCGGTAAATTGAATGAAATTTAACATTGTTCTTCTGGGACTTTTGCTGGGACCAGAAAAATTTTCTGGTAAACCCCGAAATCCGGTAAATCGAGAGGTTACTGTATTTAAAACAGTCAGAAGTGAGAAGAGTGCCCAATCATGTAACCTGGGAATGGTGTGAAACATGAGAAAATTTTTAGGATAGTGGAGAAAATTATCTTCTGCTGAGGCACTCAAACCATCTCTAGCAAGTTCTGACAATTTGGGCTTTTAAGGATGTAGTAGTTGGAACATAGTGGAAATGTCAATAATAATCTAAGTAACCCTTGTGTGCGGAGGTATTTTACACCTTCCGATAACTAAGGGGGAGGGGGTGAATTTTCCCCCTAACAACACCATTGCTGATGGCTTTTTTTTTAATATTTTTCAAATCTGCAAAAATCATATTCAGTAATCCCTGAGGAACTATATGTATATATAGCATGTCTGGTTTTTTACAAAATGTTTGATTTTTAAATGTTAGGCAAGGAAATCTCAAAAAAAGTTACAAAGTTCTGCTATTCCAAAAAAAAAAAAACAAAAGACAAATGTGACTCATGTTCCTTTGATTTCTTCGAATTTTGAAAGGGCATAGCAGGATGAGCATAGGATTTTGGGTACTAGGGTCTTTTTCATCGAAACTTTGGGGACGCGTTAAGGACCATGAGAAACTAATCTGAATATCTCAATTTTTAGATGCATTTTCAGGGGTCAAAATATCCAATTTTTATTTTTTTAACCAAGTTGCATTAATTAACAACCAAATTTGGACTGTAGACTAAGTAGGCCTCTTTAGCGACATTACTGTCCGCGAAAAGCACCAAACATCGGTGTTCTTTTGAACTAAATTTTAATGTATCCGTAAGTCAACAATAAAAAGATTGTACCAATCAGTGTGATGCCTTTTCCTTAATCGTAAATTATTTTGATATCAACTCTCCTATTTTTGGCATTTTTTTCTCCAATGGTTTTTTTTTTTTTTTTTTTTTTTTTTTTTTTTCCTGTATGCAGTCAAGTAATGATTTTTTCTCCCTTTTTTTCAGGCTGATAAAACGGATATTTACTGGAATTCAACTGGCAAGGAAGTTCTTGTTCTCACATCAACTGAGGTTGACAAAACAGGCGCTTCATACTATGGGAAACAAGGACTTTTTCTTTTAACCACTAAAGGGGATAGCTCGATGGTCTTGATTAGTAAGTGCTAGTTCAACTCACCTTTTATTCGGTCCTTCAAAGGACCCGGCACATGCACTATGGGAAATGGTTCCAGATAGATTTTTGATGTATAGTGGAGACCGCCTATCTCCGATCGGTTCGGGAGCGGCAGAAAAATCCGAGATAATCGGTTTTCCGAGACAAGCGGTTTTTTGCCTCTGATGCCTAAATTGTGATAATTTCGGTCGATTTTCGATTTAATGAACCACGTGTTTGGGCGGCTGGACTTTACTACTACTTATTTCGCAAAAAGTGTTTCACCTCCTTTTCATGTATCTTTCGCTGTACCAAACTATAGAGAAACAATTTGAAATTTCATTACCACATTAGAAGTCCCCAATTGCTCTCTCACCCCAATTTAAAAGAAAAGTCATCGTTATCCCCTCCCCCTAAAAATCAGTGAAATAGCGCCACTGGCATTTAATAAAAAATCAAGCGGTGTTACACAAACATCCGAGAAAAATGTATGAGACACACACATCTCAATATAATGAAGTGCAGTAACTATTAGTTGGCATGATTGTTGAATGATCTGAAGATCCAGGACCAAATAAATGTTACGGCTTGACACACACACCCCCCCCCCCACCAGAAAGACATTGGATTGTGAGTATGGGGGAGCACTTGCATGGGGTTTAAAAACCTTGTAAGTGCTCACAAGTCAAGCCGTGGCATTATTATTTAGTCCCTGAAATGCGACACGAAGGCACCATCGCCATGCCATGGATTGCACTGCCTGATGTGAGGGTAAGCGGTAAGCATGCATCTGCCGCTGCAGACTACAGGACTAAGAATCGCTCTTATCTCACAAACTGCTGGCCCAAGCACTCGAGCAACCTTAAAGATTTGATCTCCGATAGACAGTCACAGCGATGTGTGAAGCCAGCCCTGACAAAATTTTCGAATGACTTTGCGACAAAGGGGGGGGCACCATTCACTGCTGATGAAGATCTGATGGTGCCAAATTTCTGTTAAAATCTCATAATTTTCTATTCGAGTTGATCAATGATAAGAAACTGAATCAGACCCGCTATAATTGTTTCGGGAGGTAAAATGGAGGGAGAAATGAAAGGGAAAGAAACAAATTTTGGTAAAAATCCGAGATGTACACGATTTTTTGTGCGTTGGGACTGAAGAATTTTTCGGAGATCAGCGGTTTTAGGAGAACCGCAGTTTCGAAGATTTTGGGGAATTTTTTCTATTGTTCTTATTGTAAAACAAGTTGGACCATCAAAAAAGTATGAGAAAAGAGGTTTTCCGAGATATAAGGGGTCTGAGATAAGTGGTTTCCACTGTAATTGGCATTATGTGATTTAGCAGATCGAGCCGAGAAAAAGTTCTCAAGGCACCAACTCCTCAATAGTATGATAAGTAATCGAGATATTCGCGATTGAAATTCTTGGTGAAATTCTTGGTATAATAGGGCCGAGCCAATATGTTCATACCCCAAACAAACAAAACACATTAATTAAACATTGTTCTGCGATGTAGTCACTAATCTGTTTTATTTCTACCAACTAGTAATGCATACTATTTATAGTTGAGTGAATATGGCGGCAAAAGAATTTCTAAAAACTAAATAGCTATTCAATGGAAGTTGATGGCTCCATGAAATAAGAGGCAGCTTAAACATTCTGAAACATTATTTCAATTTCTGTGAAGAATTTTCCTTTCATTCTTCAAAGTTTAGTCTCTCAATAATCTTTCAATTCTATTTGATTTTTCAGATGCAACTGGACCAGTTTACAGTGTTGCATGGAATCCATTGGGCCATGAGTTTTGTGTTATCTACGGATTGATGCCCCCTAAAGCAACAATGTTTAATACAAAGTGTGAAGCAGTGTTTGAATTTGGAGAAAGTCCAAGGAATGCTATTCATTTCAATCCTTTAGGAAACAATATCCTTTTTATACTGAAACATCATTTCTGCTAAAGGACGCACCCTTCTTTTTTTTTCTTTTTAGAGTGGAATAATATCCTGAAATATTATGATATTTTACGTGAGAGAGTGGATTGGGGGGAGGGACAAATTTAGCGCACTCTCCCTCCTTCTGTGCTGTAGGTATTGCCATATCTCCCTTCTTTTCCCATCCTTGTTCGAGAATACATTGGTTGAGTTTCCTTCCTCTTTTTTTTAATCAATCTAGTCGTTTGCTGTCTGTATAAAGAGCCACTGTGTTTGAGCACCTGGACTAAACCACTGCTACTTCTACTTTTTTCAAAAAGATGAAGAAAAGCTGTAAATATATCTATCTATCCAAAAGGACAAAGAGAGTTGTCAATATGATCAGATAATTTGCACTCATTCAGGAGATATGACTGATCGAAGTAGAGTGGAATAAGTTGTACGTCATTAGGGTTGTAAGCAACCATGACTGGCCGCACCAATTGTCCCCTGTTTCACAGATCCTAGTAGAATTTTAGAGTTTCTTTGGAAAGAAGAAGTCAAGTTTTTGACTTGCTAAAGATAAACTGGATTATATGGAACAAAACAATTTTGTTGAAAATCTGATGAGCATTTCCATTGGCTCCTGAAGTTTTTGCCTGACGAGACACTACTTTTAGATTGTTTCAAGGTTGAAGAAGAAACAAAATTTTGAACAGCTTAATAGAATATTCTCTGCCCTTTGAAGCCAAAAATCTTCTGAAATATTAAAAAAAAAAAAAAAAAAAAAATTAAAAATTAAATGACAAAAAAATTAAATTGAAAGATCTAAAGATATTTTTGTGGTCAATTAGTAGTGAACATGGGGAAAGGTCCCTCTGAACCCTGCTCTTAAATAAAAAATAGACTGTTCTTTACAAGAGAACGTGCTTAAAAAGGTTATGTCGATCAAGAGTCATACCTGGTAAAAGTTTTGACTTCGGTTTCTTCATCCCTAAAGCTCTATAATAAAAACCTGAAAAAACTGCCTGCTTTCAGAAGTCTAGTTAGTTTTAAACCGCAAAATTTTAACCATTTTCTCCACTAGGCCACCAGTTGTTTTTTACAGTCTTTTCTGTAACTAGTAATTTCTCATATTACTACATATCATGACAAAATAAGTTTACTTTAATTGTTATTCAACAAATATTGTTTTACTCATTAAAAAAAAAAAAAAAAACATCCTTAACTCCCACTGCACTAGTTTTATTTGGTGGTTTTGGAAATCTTCCTGGTATAGTGGAAACATGGGATGCAAAGAATCGTAAATTAATTGCCAAGTCAGATGCCCCAGATACCACTCTTCTTCACTGGTCGCCGGACGGAAACCACTATATGACTGCCACATGTACTCCTAGACTACGAGTTAACAATGGGTAAGTTTTCATTATACCTTCTAATGAAATTCTACCATCTGGTTGACACCAAACTTCATTTTGGTCAAAGGTCCAGGGAGCTGATTCTGCTCTTTTGGACGAGACAAGACAAGATAACGGGTATCGACCAATCCTATTGGATTACGGCATCACGTGACAGATTTCGAGTCATTCGAGGGGCAGGGAGTCATTTGGTCTGAAATGAACGACTGGAACGTCTTCAATATTGTCACGTGACGTCGTTTCCAATGGGAATGATCGATTTCTGCTATCTCGTCTCGTCCAAAAAAGCTGAATCAGCCCCCAAGCAAGAGAGTCAATGGTGGAAGAATTCAAAGACGTTGGATATTGCGTTGGTTGGAAGAGTGAATTCAATTAAGTTAATTAAAAAAAATTGAGTTAACATTTTTACAATTTGACCATTATAAGGCACAAAGGCATATAGATGTTGTTGGCAAATCCCGAAATCTAGACAAATCGCAAAGTGTCCAGACAAATTGCGATTTGTCCAGCACCTTTTTGACAAATCCCGAATTAAAAAAAAACTTAGAGATTTGTCCAGACCAATCGCAATTTGTCCAACACCAATTTAACAGATCCCGAAATGAAGAAAAATACAACGATTTAGACAAATCATAATTTGATAATTTTGTAGTCGGATATAAACTGGTTTAATATGTAAGATAATTAAAATTAGTTGGTAAGTTTGGCAATGCAGAACAAATGGAACTATTTAACAAATTGTTTGGCCAATTCAGAGCATTTTCATCAGGTAAGACGTTTTTATTTGTGCACATCTCATGAATTGGACAGCATATTCAATTTTGCCAAAAAAATTGCATAATTCTTAGTTGGTCAGCAATTGGTTTTTGAAGTCCGACAGTGTTCCTTAGGGGAAGGAGTTAAGTATCCGCACTACCAGTCTCCAAGCTTGCTTAACGGGCGGTCAGGGATTTGTCATGACTTGTCAAGGTAAAACAAAGTGCATCTTTGGAGGATGTAAATGTAAAGCCGCCAAAGTACTGTGCAACTCTAGGCCTCGGTGCCCTACCTTGCAATAATGACTATAATGAGTGATAACTCAAAGTAAAATCATTTTTTCTTTTTAAAGTAGAAAAATTGCTTAAAGCATTTTTAAAAGTGTTTAAGTTAACATTTTAGCTTTCTCAATGTGGAAAAAATGAATTTCTAATTCTGAAGTAATTCTGCAAATTATAATGAAATGTATTAAAATAGTAAATTCAGATGAATGTTGTAAAATATGGAAATAATTATTCACAATTTGTGTGGACAAATCGTATTATTTTTCTTCATTTCGGGATTTGTCGAAACGGTGTTAGACAAATCGGGAATTGTCTAGACTTATCGTGATTTGTCTGGACAAATCCCAAATTTTTTCTTCATTTCGGGATTTGTCAAAACAGCGTCGGACAAATCACGATTTTTCTGCACACTTCGCGATTAGTCCAGATTTTGGGATTTGTCTACAACATAGATATAAGTACTAAGAATTATGAATAAAATATAAATCTATGATATCAACATCATGAAATCAAATGAAGACTACTCTGTGCATAGTGAGGAGAAGAAGTTTTAAGGGATAATGAGAAATGAAAGGAAGATTCAAGATTTATGAGAGTAGGTACAGTAAATGAAAAGTGTTGGTGTAGTTAGGTCATTGATAGAGACATGAAGATTTCGCAAACGCAAACTGCGAATAAATTTTCACGAATTGTAAAATGCATCCAAATCGGCAGTGTTTGGTACAGTTACATGTATGGCGATCTGTAAGGGGCACAGTATTACTAGCCTTAGGGCGGTTTTGAAGATTAAGTAAGATTTTCTACCTGATAACTATTGCATACAGTATTCATATCACGAAGCCATTTTATTCCTTTGAATGTGTGTTGCACTCAAATTCTGAGGACAGCAAGTAAGGAAGACTTCGTGTCGCCACAAATTCATACAATAAACATGAAGGCATAAGAATCAAATTTCTTGCGGACATCAAACGCTCGTTTGCTCAACTGCTCACAAGCTGCATGTGAAATTATCATTTTCATCATCTTTCCTTCTCTTTTCAGGTTTAGAATATGGCATTATAGTGGAGCCCTACTTTACGAGCGACCGTGGAATAAACAGGAAGAGCTATGGGATGTATGTTGGCAATCATTTCCGCCCGGAACATTCAAAGCAGCCCCTGTTAGCTATAAAGCCGTTGAAGGCATTAAATCAAGTCAACCCACAGGTAGAATTTTGCTATAATTTACTTTAATTCTCATATTCCCCGATGGAGCCGAACTTAAATCAATTTGAGAGCTTTGGATTTTTATTGAATAGTGCTTTGAAGTCACATTGTCATAGTCTCCGGCAAGTTTTGATTTGATTTGGAGGAAAGAAAATAGGAAATTTGCCAATGATTATCGATTGAGCTCTGCCGCCACTTCTGAAACAACTTGTAGTAGCCTTCTCTGAATCCATTCTGCAGTTTTTGCTGGCTTTTGAGAAAATTTTCTGATTTAAGGAAAGAAAGATAATTCGATATTATTGTAACCCCCTACATTTGCTCTAATTTCAGCTTCAAAGCAAGTGTATGTTCCCCCCTCACAGAGGAATAAAGGTGCTGATAATGCTAAACTTGGTTTTGGACCAGCTAAAATGCCAGAAGCAACAACAGGTGTGTATCATTTTATCTACCTGACTTGCTCTTTTTCTTTAACTTCTTATTTCTCTTTGAGTGGTCTTTGTTCTCACGCCAAAACCATATTTTATTTTTTGTTTCGGGTGAAGATTTGAGGTTTAGCAGTTTTCGGGGGAAACAAAACGCGGGAGTCAACAAAACCAATTCTAGCTAATCAGGAGTATTGTATTTTTTATTGTTGTCTCTCACCATTGAGTTACTTTGTTTGCCCCCACTTTGCGGTACAAGTTCAAATTCCTTTGAACTTTACAGAGATTCTGAAAATAATATTTTCTTGCAAATATTGGACTGAACACTTTCTGCCCCGTTGCCACTACTGATTGACAATGAAACTCCAGTAACACCAAGAACCTATGTCAGTTTGCTTGGATTTTGGGGTGAACTCGTTTATCAAGAGAAATCTAGTAGTTGAACAGAGAATGATTAAGATAACAAGTACCTCAGTCTACTTTCTTTGGTTGTTTTTTTCAATTTTTTATGTTGTTTTATCGTGGTTATTTTGTTCTGTTTTTGTGGTTTTTTATTTTTTTTCTCTCTCTTGTTATTTTTTGGGCTTGTTACTTAAAATTGTCTTTGAGGCACATTTACCTGTTTACCGACAAATTATCTCAATGTATCAATATTACGTCTTTCCCAAAACTGACTCTTTCATCAAATTTGCATGAAGCTCTTAACAAATGCCAGTTACTGATCCTAGACTCTATTTAACAAAATTTGAATGAATGAGGCAATTTCTAGAGGAAGGGCCCTCATTACTATAAAAATGCTCTTAAGTTATGTATCCTCATGAAATTCCGCAAGATTTTGCGGAAAAATTTGCAATGCGAAGAATTTCTGTATGGGCTCGGAAATATTTTCCACTTGGAAGCGCGTAAAAAGCAGAAAATATCAGTTTTTTGGACATTTCATATTCGTTGCTGTTTTAAACTTTGTGTGTGATTTTGTGTTATGGGGCGGATTATTGATTTTGCGTTTCTTCACATGTTGAATTTGAAATTGAGAGAGTGCGATCATTACTCCTACCTCGGTCCCAGCCATCTAGAACATATTTTGCGCTTATTAAGTTTTTACACGATATCGTGGAAATAAAATTCTGGTGTTTTTAGCCAATGACTATGAATCCTTTCTCTCGAAATGTCCTCAATTGTTTCATAACTCTTTTAGCTGTATTATTAATTATTTGTATTGGTTTTCACAGCAAAGTCAATGAAGAACAAAAAGAAGAAGGAATCAAAGAAAAATGCCAAACAACGTCAATTAGAGCAACAAAGTTTGCCTGAAATTAGCACGCCTCTAACTCCTGCTAATAAAGTGAATAAACCCAAAACAGCCCCTGTGCCTGCCCCTGTCCTATCCACCACAAATAGCCATACTAGAAATGGAGATCACGATGCTTATATTATCGATACTGATGATGTTGATAAAATTAAGAAAATTAAAAAAGTTAAATCTGTAAGTAATCAGCTCATTTGCATTCTTTGATTGTGAAAACTTGATATTTTTACCCTTTCGCTTTGGAGTGTAGTTTCATACAGAGAGCGTTCCGTCAGCGTAGATTTTTATGAAATTTCAAAAACATTGACATACATGCACTTGAAATTATGTGAGAAAAAGTCATTCGATTCACTAGTTCAGGCCTAAGATTTTTCTTATTACTTATTCATAATTTGGCTCTGAAAAGGTTCAAACAACTTTCAATTCAACAGTGGGAATGGGTCTATTGCAAACTTTTGCTACAACGATTAAGAGTGTCTAATCTGACGTCAAATCGCATGAGAAGTCCATTGGTGGCACCAGAAAGTCATAAAATGCAATAAAAAACTCACAAGAGGCGTTTAATGAAATCCAAGATGGCGGAGAAATATTAAGCAATGTGTATGCATGCACCACGAACATCCAAGGATGGCCAACTTTGACAACCTAACTGGAGGTAGAGGTTATGTGTTGTTTACGTTGTGATTGGTTGTGATCAATATTGTGAGGTTGGCTATCCTTGGATGTTCGCGGTGCATACCTACAAATTGCTTGATATTTCTCCGCCATCTTGGATATCATGAGACGCTTCTTGTGAGTTTATTATTGCATTTTATGACATTCTGATGCCACCCAGGACTTTTCAGGCGATTTTACATTAGATTATACTCTCTTAATCGTTGTCGTAAAATTTTGCAACAGACCCATCCTGTGTGATTCTAATTTTGATGTCTGCTAACTTGAGTGGCTGAATCGCTTAATTTATAGTCTTATAGACTATGTTTTAATCATGTGAGAGAACTTTCCTCAGTTGTCAATAATTTTGTGACGGATAGTGCTGCCTGCATCGGTGCCTTGCTTTGGTTTTACAAAGCACAATGCTTCAAAAGGGAAATGAATTTGATGCAGAGGCTGCGTGGCAAAGCATTTATGCACACCCCTACTGCTTACTAATTATAGTAAATGCGTTTTATTTTTTTGTGCACAAGGTAAAGATGTACATTCTAAAACATAAAAAAGTCAGAAAGTCTAAAGATGTCTTTGAGACTTGAAAATACTTTCATTGTTAAAAGTGTAAAGCATATACAAATCTCTAAAAGCAGTTCCTAAATCAAATGTGCAGGAATAATCCTTTTTTGCGATTTTAAGATGGTTTCACACCACACTGTAGTGATACAGTAAAACCTCCGATTAACGAAACTCTGGTTAACGAAAACCTCTAATTAACGAATGTTTCGGCCGGTCCCGTCCAAAGTCGTATCTTACCTGTGTAAAAAAAGACGCTGATTAACGAATTTTCTAATTAACAAAGAAAATTTGCGGTCCGCCGACCATTTTTACCATATTTTAACGAATTTCCTCGGAAAAATCGCGTAGTTCCAAGCCGTGTTCATAATTTCTACCGCTGCGCGGATTGGAGTCGCGCTGCGAAGAAGCTGAGTTTCCGTTCAAACGCGTCGGAACACGGAACGCGCTTGACAGAGACAGTGCCGCGTATGCGCTGTAGGAGGGTAGGGGGACAGGAGTAGCTGGCCGGCTCCTAGCAGTGAGGATGTGAATCTACCGTACACCCACTGTTATTGCATGTATGGTAAAATGAAGGGGCTCCAACTCGCGAAACGGAAAATTTCGAGTTTTTTTGTTTCTACAAGCTGAAAAACGGGTTTTTTCGCAAAATTCTCGTTATCGAATACTCCAATTAACGAATAGTTTTTTCTGTCCCCTGAGATTCGTTAACTGGAGGTTTTACTGTATTTTAATTCGCTAAATAGCACCACTAGTCCCTTCAAAAGCTGTTGACTTTGATGACTTAATATTGTTTTTTGATACCAATCATGAAACAAAGAAGAACATGTGCAGTTTTTAGCTGGACTTTACTACTGCTACTACTACTCCTACTACTACTGTTGCGTCTCATACTTAATCCCAATAAAATTGGTTTCCATTTGAAAAAGCTGTGGTTGAACAAAAATTTAACCAAATTTTAGGTAAGTCAGCAGGCATTCAAAAAAGCCAAAACTCTTAGCAACATTTTTTGTTGAACTACAACTTTTTCAAACTGCATTCGATTTTGTTGGGATTAAGCTCAACAAATTTAGCAAAAAATTATGCAAGTCCAATGGGCTCCATTTTTTTTACTGCTGGTCTCACAATCAGAAACAGTTATAAGACGTCAACATTTGTGTAAGAGACTAGTGGCCTTCTTTAGTAGATGAAAATCTCACTTCAGAGTGGTGAGGATCCATCTAAATAGCTGAAAATTGTCTTTCTCATCTTTTAATTGTACTTTTTTGCTCGCATCATTTAAATTTCTTTTCTTCACTCCTCTTTTTCAGAAACTGAGTGCAATTGCCAAATTGAAAGAACTTCACTCAGACGGGCAGACAATGAATCCTAACCAATTAGATAAAATCAAAAAAGAAAATGATCTCATTAAGGAACTCGAAAATTTAGTCGCGTCATGATGAAATCAATCAGTGGACCCTCTGTTCATGATCGGTGGATTTCAGTCGTTTTTCTAGAGTTTGTTACGGATAGGCTTCGAGTATTCTCGGTTCTGATAGTGTGAAAGTGGTGCATCTTAAACGTGTGTTAAAAAAGGTGAAAACAATTTAAATAAAAAAAAAGTTTGAAATTTACTCGTTTGAGTATCGTACGGAATAATCGCGCGTGAAAATCTGTATTTTGTGTTTCTGTACTGTGCTACAAAAATTACTTACCAAACTTTTCATGTGTGCTACTATGTGAAATAAATACCTCTGTGATAAATTGATGAAAAATTGATAGAAACGGAAACAGTTTTGACGTTCTGAAAGAAAGTATCAATACCTTACAATTTAAGTGATTGACCACAGTTCTTTCAAGCCTCACATCGCACAATTTATTTCTGTACTTTTTTAAAATATTTCTTTTTCAATTGTGCTTTTTAAAGGTTTGAATCCAACTGTATATGATTTTTTGAGTTTCAAAACACATGGAAAACAATTGTATGTTATGTGGCCTTTAGCTCTTCGAGACTCTGAATGTCCTTTTCGCAAGTCAGAATTTTCTGTTGAATTTTTGCTGTAAACCAATAGCTTCAGAATATGGCTCCATTTTTGTGAGATTCATAAGAGAATTTGAAAGCTGCCGTGAATCTTGAAGAACATGGTATCAATTCATGATTTCCTCTGTCAACAACTTTGATTGTCCGTTTTTGAATTTTAAGCCATTTTTTGCTGCTTGTTGATTTCTGTCTCCTTGGTATTAAGATGCCTCAACATTATCAGAGCTTCTCGTAGAAATTTTGGATCTTCAGACCAAGCCGTCTAAAGATAGTCTGCTATAATAATGAATAGGGTTGTGAGGACCTTAACTTTTGAGTGTGAACCAAACCTCAAACCATTGGTTGTAAAGGTTTCTGAATCCGAACCTTCGGCTCAAATCAAAAGGAAAAAATGTACCCTAAACCTGTGTCAAATTTTGTCCAAAATTTTAATAGTATTAAACATAACCCTCTGTAGTTGAATCTGTAGTACACGTTTGAACTTTGGGATGAAATCTTTCAAAGTCAATTTGGTAATCTTGTCGTATGCGCTCTACCGCCGCCAACCGCTTGTCGTATGCGCTCTACCGCCGTTAGCCGCTTGTCGTATGCGCTCTACGCTGATATCATGAATGAATAATAGGTAGCCTTACCTCACAATTAATGCTCTTCTGCGAATTCTTTGACGTCTCTCATGAAAGCCATGAACAAATCATCATTCCGATTTCGCAGTCTCCACCATGCTTCGATAAGGTACGATGGTAGCATCTCTGGAGAGGTCCCACGCATTTGTCGCACTATTTTTTGCTTCAAAGGGGCCCATAGTGACTCAATGCGCTAAGTGTTCGCGCCTGTGTATGGATCCACGAAATCCCGTTCTTATCTACGTAATGAAAAAATTTGTTTCCGGCTCGGGCAGATCGCGTCGTTTGACAGCCTTTTCGCCTGCAGCGTAGCACGGTCCGCTCTTTCCCGCGAGCTTTCCTTACGTAAGGCTTCATCTCCCCCCCGCACTTATGACAGGGTGCGGTGTCCTCCAACTCTGGCAGCAACTGATATGAGTATGATATTTCCAGTAGAACACATACTGTCAATGCGTAGATCGCGAATCGGCGGTAGAGCGCATACGACAAGATTACCGGTCAATTTCAACTTGGTATTCGGCCTTTTCTTTTGAGTTATTCAATGCAAGCACGAACAAATATGCACAATGATCAGAAGAGTAATAAGAAACATGTGGTCAATGCAACGCATGTTAGATGAGACATAATAGGTGAAGTACTAAACGATAAGAAGCATCAGCTCACATGATTATTGATTCTTTGAGAAAGGATCATGTGCATATGACATATGCACGAGACAAGGGGAGCTGCCAGAGGTGGAGTACGTCACACTAAGGTGCAATGCTGTGACAGGGACCAGGGATACAAGTGAGGGAAACACAACCTGCAGAGGAATCTGCTGACTCGTAGATGCTTGCTGCCTCTTAATATCCCACTGACAAGGGCATTTCGGGTGTACCTCTCCAATACTTGCATGGAGTTTCGGCGGAATCAGCATTTACTAAGATATTGATAAACGGGAGTTAGTTTTTTAGTCAAATCATTTGAACATTTAAAAATGGCAAATTAAACTGGTTTGAACCCTCTCAAGGTTTACACACCCCCATTTACAAGTTGTGAAACTGTCTCAATTTATTTTGCTGTCATGCTCAGACGTTTGGGGCAGTGTTTCCCAACCTCTCGCCGTCTCTAGATTATTTAAGGGAGAGGTCAATGAGGTTGCTGTTCATGTAAGAAAATCGATGACTCTGTATTTTGTTTGATAAATGCAAGCTTTTTCTAAGCCGGCAAAAAGATGTGGCTGATACTGTCTTTAGTGAGTTGGTTGCCCAAAAATTGATCAAATTTTGACTATCCAAAGATTAGTCAGTGATCTTCTTCCTTGAGACTTAGCTCCTTCACTTCTTCAAAGTTCACAAATTAAGTATTTTGAATCCAGTCTTGAATGGGAATGTCGGGTTGTCAAATTCCTCAGAGACCAACATTTACATTTACCATTTATTTTCTTGTGTAAAACTCCGCGGATCACAGATTTGGAGCACTGGTCACTGGTAATGGGCCGAGAAAAGTTTTTTGAATTCCAAGCTGAGAACTTCTAAAATCATTTCAGGAATTTCAAATCGAATAGTTTTCACCTTCTTTGTTTTGTTTCCCAACACTCCAACAATCATTATCTCACCCTCCAGATGATTTTTTTTGATTTCACAATGTAATTCACGGCTGTGATTCATCATTCTAGTTTCAAACCCAACAGTAATATCAAAATTTACTTCTCAACTTTGGTTGTACAAAATGTGTCACTAACTCGTGAGTACTTTGCTAATTTTAAATTTCGATTTTTGACTGCGTTGCAATCAGTGGTGTGATCTTAGGGGGTCATCGCCTTTTTGCCCCTTCTTTATTTTAGATGGAGGGGGGTGGGGGGCCAAAGTATCATTTGGTCCCTTCAAAAATTTGATGAAAAAGAGGGAGGGAGAGAATAAAAGGAAAAAAATGGAAGAAAATACGGAAAAATACAAAAAAGTAAAGAAAGAAAGGAATACTTACGGAAACCAAGAAGGAAAAAATCGCAAAAAGTACCTCAAAGGACTTGGTCAAAAATAGCCGATTTTTGCCCCTCTCTGAATGGGGCATCCAATTACACCATTCGATTAAGCATCAAATGGACTACACATCCTGAAACTTTCAAGTCCTATTAATAATTCTGGGGGGCGTTAGGGGGGCTCAAAGTTTAACATGATTGTTACCGTTGAAAGGCGATAAAAAAGTGCTAAATGAAGATATGAAAGTGCGGTTTGCACGAAAAAATGCAAAATTTAAAGACCTTTTTAATGATATGTATGACTTTGTAGTTTGTTTTATTTTTAGAGGACTTATCGATTTTTTTTTGTTTTGAAGCCGGAGAAATTTTTTACTTAATCTTGAATCCCCAAAAATGCTATTTTTTTATTTTTATGAAGAAGCGCACCTCGAGCGAGAGAGCAATACTGCGTGCCCGCTCGCACGTGTGTCTACGGGAGAATTGACAACGCAGTGGTTGCCTCGGTATCGGCCGCGTACCGCGTATCGGCCGCGTAGTATATGTTATTCTTAACATAATTTTGCATACACTCATTCAAACCGCATCCCGGGGCGACTTTTTGTTCGCGAGTTACGAGTGTTTAAAGAAGCGCACCTCGAGCGAGAGAGCAACACTGCGTGCCCGCTCGCACTTGTGTGTACGGGAGAATCGACAACGCGGCCGATACCGAGGCAACCACTGCGTTGTCAATTCTCCCGTAGACACACGTGCGAGCGGGCACGCAGTATTGCTCTCTCGCTCGAGGTGCGCTTCTTTAATCGCTTGTAACTCGCGAACAAAAAATCGCCCCGCGATGCGGTTTGAATGAATGTATGCAAAATTATGTTAAGAATAACATATTTCTTCTTCATAAAAATCAAAAGATAGCATTTTTGGGGATTCAAGATTAAGTAAAAAATTTCTGCGGCTTCAAAACAAAAAAAAAACCGATAAGTCCTCTAAAAATAAAGCAAACTACAAAGTCATACATATCGTTAAAAAGGTCTTTAAATTATGCATTTTTTCGTGCAAACCGCACTTTTTTATCGCCTTTCAACGGTAACAATCATGTTAAACTTTGAGCCCCCCTAACGCCCCCCAGCATTATTTTTAGGACTTGAAAATTTCAGGAAGTGTAGTCCATTTGATGCTTAATCGAATGGTGTAATTAGATGCCCCATTCAGAGGGGGGCGAAAATCGGCTATTTTTGACCAAGTCCTTTACCCTTGAACTGTGGCTAAAGTAAGTGTACAGTGAAAATTGCCTCTACTATCAATGAAATGAAGAAAACATCATCAAGTCCACTAACTTCTGTTTGTAAACGAGATATTTTTGTAAGATGAAATGGCTTTAAATATTATCCAAGAGAAACCACATTTTTCCGGGGGAAGACTGGAACCCGGATACTCTATTACTGGTAAATGTCCCCCCAAATCCCCTATAATACCGGAGTATTTGCCACCCCCTCCCCTCAAAAAGAATCTCAAATTTAAGCTACTGAGGAACATTACATTTACTGCAGACATTTGCAGTAATAGTGCCCTTTTTAAATTTCCAAGTGACTTTTAACGGCAAGGAATAGTTTCCTAAAGCCTAATTAACCTTCAAGAGGCAGAAATATCAGCTTCATCAATTTGAAAGTAAAATGGCAAATTCCCCTCTTGTCTGAGAAATGAAGAAAATATACCTAGAATCGTAAAATGTGTTTATAATTTTTGTAAGTTTGGTGACATTTTTGTTCGATAACTTTGCCGAAAATATCGTTTGAGAGAGCCGGAATTTTCAAAATTTTCCCGGGGGTTTTCCTAACACCCCTTTCACTAGGGGTGTCCTCCCAGACCCCCACAGTGCATCTACTCAAAAGTTGTTCTAGTCCCCCCCCCTTAAAAATCCCAAGTTTATGCCAGTGACTGCAATTTTTTTTATAACTGGATTTACTCATCAAGAATTTTTGTTTGTCTGTATGTTTGATGAACGTACAATGTGAGCATTGCTCTGGTCTTAACCAGATGATTCATCAAAACTGCGCCTGTAACATCAGTACCCAAATCAGTCTTTTCCATGTGTTTTCCTGACAGTTTATTAAATGGATTTTTTAAAGTGAAATATTTTTAGAAATACATTGATTAATGCGAGCTTTTATGTAACACTGACCTCAACAAGTGCAAAGTAAAAGAGGTTTTAACTCAGATACTTGATTGGAATGTTATTTTAATATGTGTATCTACGCTACAGTGCATTTATCAAAAATATAATTGTGTAATTTACTAAACCGTAACACGTTGAATGCACAATTTTTATCTTATGTTCGCTCTTGATTTTTTGTATCTACTTCTAAACGTGATACGATACATGCTATCATAAAATTTTGTTTAACAGGATTTTATTTTTTTATTTTTTAAATGTAATTATATCATGAAAAATTTAAAAATGTTAATTTGTAAACTGAAAATTTGTGCGAAACTAATTGTTGTATGGAAATAATTGTATACATTGTTAGTAATAATAGATATTTGAGTTTAAGGAAACTGTGTTGAATGCATTTCTAACTCAACTGGGGTTCATTTATTTTGTATAAAGGGTGTTTTTTTTATATCCTCCCTCTTCCCCTTCCCCTCCTCCCCCCTTCTCATCCATTCATTTTTTCAACTTCGACTCAAAACATCTATGGGTTATCCAAAAACAACGGAACAAGTGTTAGTTTGTTTTCAAAACTAAGCATAAATTTTGTTTTGGAAAATGATGGATACCCTGTATAAATATTTCCTTTTGTTTATTTCATAAGTATGTCCTTGTTTGTTGTTATATTTTTGTTTTTATTGCTGTTGAAAATTTTAACTGTATCATTTAAGGATCTACAGTGTGAGGAACAGAAATTCGGAATTTTACTTTCTTGCAGAAAAACTGTTCTTCTTTTGCGTACTGATCCCCAACCTAAAGCTGCTCCATGCAAGTCTCCAGCCCTTTACAGACCTCTTAATCTAAGCATTAGAGGAATTCAGCCTTCGCATGCACTTCCGAGGAAAATTTCTTCCATAACCTTTGGTGTTTTTGATACTAGAGGAAAACTGCCCATAACTTTTGAATCATCCCCTCCTGCATACTGCTCCAATTCTGTTCAGCTCTTAGTTCTTAGCCCATCTAGCCCTCGTGGGTAGTTACTACTCCCTTGTTGGGTTTTTTTTTTTTTTTTTTTTTAAATATCAATTTCAGTTAATCTAGGCCAATTTTACTTATAAGCCAATTTTAGGATTTTTTGCTCCCAACCATTTTGCTGGACCCAAAATTCTCCAATTTTCTCATTTTCGTAGCTCTGAGATGGTGTTTTTTGAGAAAAATATCTAAAAATGTTGAATCATTCTGGGCTTTTATGGGTCAATCAGATGAAATCATGAAAGATGAGAAAAGTTTTGTTCAGACATGACATCTCAGTAGTATACTGGTGTGCGAGAGGCATTTGGGAGGAGATTCCACCTCCTAGAGTTGCTTAAGATGATTCCAGGGTCGATTAGTCCCAACCGTCGCGCTGCTCAAAAAGTCAACAGTTTTTGACTAAAATTGAAAAATTTACGCTAAAAACACAAATTTTAGGAATGTCAGCACCTACGAGCATAGTTCAAAAAGATACCCTGGAAGTTTCAAACTGAAACACTCAAAAGTAAAGTCTGAAATTATGAAATCCAAAAATTCCCATAAGTCTCAATGAGTGCGAGTGAGGCAGGTAGACTTCTCTCTAGATCACTCGCACTCACTCTCACTCACTAAGCTTATGGCAAAATGAATTTCATTATTTATGGCTTTAATTCTAAACAAATTTAGCTCGGTTTGGGCTAAAAAAATTCCATTAATAATTTTGCAGGTGCTTGCGTTCTTTGATTTTGCGTTTTATCTATGGTTTCAGTTTAAAACGTCAAAAACACAACTTTTCCGAAAAGCAACTAGCGGTCTATCTATCAGTTTGAAATCTGGAAACGTTGTGCCTGGAATCACCTGAAAGCACTCAGTAGCCTGACATTGCAGTAAAAGACTGCAGTACGTCGCCTTTTTTCAAAGTTTGAGCATATTGTCGTTGCTATTTCTTTTATAAGCATTTTTAAGTCTCTACAGAAATCATCTGTTTCGAGAATAGAATTTTCAATTAGCTTACCTTGAACTAGGGAATGGATGTTTGAAGTGCTGAGTTTGTTATTGCATCGGTAGCACTACTCTAGGCTGTAGCTGCAACAGCATTTGCAAAAATTTCTAAAAGAATTCTTTTATGGTTTGTGCAGCTAAAGAGCTGTAGACTTGTTCAGCCGATCATCTTTATTCCAGTGGCGGCTTGTGCAATTTGGCAACCATGCTTGTTTGCCATTTAATCCTACGCTAAAGTATCGATTTCTTGGGGGTGCAATTTCACCTCCTGATTTCGATTGTTTTACATAGGTTTGAATGGAGAGAACGCATTGTTGCCAAATTGCACAAGCCGCTACTGCTTTGTTCCTCTCTCTGTAGATACCCTGATTAGCCTGCATCAAATGGACAAAGTTATAAGTTGAAAGTAGACGCTTATTGGTAAAGAAAGCACCTCAGAGGTCAGTGGCTCCACGTTCATTTATGCCAAGTAGATTCTATGACCACAGCAAGCAATAAGTGATTTTTTTTTAACAAACCTCTTTGATGTTTTGATCATTGCTATAATGAAAATGATTTCTATAACTGCTGATGTTATTTTTCTAGAAATGGCAGTTTCAACTCAAAACAAATCAACGGTTGGCATGCAGAAGGGCATAACTCTTGTTCCATAATTTTCTGCACATACTGACCTACGTCCTTTTACCGGGTCTATCTGTTATTTTTTCAAGTTTTGATGGTTCATTTGTGTTCATACAACAATAATCAATAGGAATTAGGTCTTAAAACGTATCTAGATTGAAAGATTGGATCAAAATACATGTAAATCAATCAACAACTAACATCAGCAAAATTTTGAGTTGCGCCCCTATGCATGCTGACTGTCGAAATGTTTTTTTTGTCCCAACACATCCTCCTGAAAGGTCTTCTCCAAAGTGTTTGGTCCTCAAATTTTCTTGCGAAGGCATCAAATTTTAGTTGTGGTTTTCATGTATCAAAGTAACTGGCCTCAGCATAAGCAGAAGAAAATTAAAAATTCATTAATGTCAATTTGCCAAATTGGCCTCAGAGACTCAAAAAATTTTCTAAAAAAGTTGGAATTTTTTTTTTTTTTTTTACTGGTTGAAAATACTAAGGTAGTCATTCCAACGTGTGGCTGCTGTAGCAAACAGTTAAAATTTTCCCATTGTTTTTGTATTTCTAATTGTTAAGTTGTGTTTTAATCATTTTTTGGATATCTTGGTTATCTTTGCACATTATTGTACTCGTTTGTTGCCAAATACTTGGAAAAGTCAGGAGAAAGCAGTTCTGATGGTGTCGCAACTTGTTGATGTATAAGATTTCCTTACACAAGAATTTAAGAGTAAAAGCTTATCATCTGCTACTAGGAAGAACATCGTAAGAGACAAATGGTGGGGAAAATAAATTATTTTGTTCAAGTGTCCTTTGGCTGTTGGACAAGTGGAGTCATTTTTGTTGCAAAACTAGCTCTTTAAATGAGGACCGTTTGAATATGGTTGATTGTATGTGTCAGAAGAGAGAGTAAACACAGTATTTTTAAGTTTCGTGAATGAAAAAATTGTGATTATGATGTTCTTACTTGTAGAGTGTGATGCAGGGACCCAAGCACTAAAAACTTGATTTTCAATTTTATATCATAAAATATTTTCTAGAGTATCACTCATTGATTATTACATCCATGGAAGTGGGGAAAAAATTCTGAAGCTTACCAAAAAAGTGATCAAAGTTTATAGACCCTTACCAAAACCATTGTGTGTAATGGAGGGTTAAAAATTAAAGAATTTATTAAACAGTTTACTGAAGTCACAGCAAAAAAATAGAGTAAAAAGTGCTTTTGGCCATGAACTTCAAACTTGAATTTACTCGATGTTCAGTAAGGCTGCTATAAATCTGAAGCATATTTTCTCTCATTTTTGGTTCTTCTAATGTTTTCCCCAAACTTAAGAGTGTTTGCTTGAAAACTCATGATTATTGAAACTAACTTTAGACTGTTGAGCGGAGTTCCATTGTCGGCCCTCTGTAACAAAGTTCCTGCTGTACTGCTCAAGGTTATCTCTACTCACTATCATCATTTTAGTGTATCCTGACAAAGCTTATATTGTAGGTTAATGTAAATGTTATAGTATTGATATCCAAGAACATTCATTCAGTAAAAACCTCTGTAATTCTTGTCACTCCTGTTACTCCCAATTTATCGGTTTATAGATACTACATTAATGCCTCTTAATTTTTATTTTTTCCCCCCCAAATTTTGACCTTAGTATCTAATCTATTGGTAGCTTTTTTCTTTTCTATGATCATTCAAAGAAATAATTGCAAACCAATGACATTCTGTAAATTCAATGCTTTTCAACAAAGCCTTTCCTTGTAAGTAATACGTTATTAATTATATCCACCTGCTGCTGGAACTATCAAGCCTATAAAAATGTCTTTTTTTGGACTGTTTTGTGCGTAGAACAGTTCCTGTTTTCTTAGTTTTTATCCACTAGCATATTCCATATCCTCCTCTTTCTTCAATTGAAGGTAGATAGAAACTGTGTAAAAAATTGAGAAGATGCTTGCCGCTTGGCCAATGGACTTACTAAGGATTCCGTACCTGAAAAAGCTGGCTCTTTTTAGACAATACTCAAACACAGGCTGATGCTAAACCTAAGTGATGAGCTTTGGAGACTTATTCTGGAGATAAAAACATGACTACAGTCCAAAAAATATGAGTCTGTAAGTGCTCTTCCCGTGCGCCACAGTCCCTTAACATTATGAAAACTGTTTTTTTTTTTTTTTTTTTTTTTTTTTTTTTTTTTTTTTTTTTTTTTTGTAACTGTATTTTCAATGATGAACCCAATGCTGGAAAAACTGGTATGAAGGGGTGAGTTTGGGTGTAAAATCCTTGAATGGCCTTGAATCCAAAATCTATTCTGGGGGGGGGGGGGGGTGATATCTGGTATTTGAGCGACTCTCAGATGCAAAGATTTTTGTCTGTATTTTGTTTGCAATGCGCTTCTTAAAACATGAGATAATCAACCAAAAAGATGGAATGCATTTGGGGATCCCTGTTTGTTGGAAAAGTAAGTCTCACCTTTATCCGTTAAATATATGTCGCAAAGTTTGTCGCGTGGATTTAGAATCACCCTGTGTGTTAAAAACTTTTTCCCCTCGCTTAATGCCATCAGGCAATGTAGTTCATCATTTAATTACTTCAGTATACTTAGCAAATACTCACATTGCAAGAAATCTTCTAATCTAGAAATTTATTTTCTGCAAAATTTTTATTTCTATGGTTTACAAGCTACCAAATGGAATTCAGTAAATCTTCCTATGCTTGTTGTATAATAATTAAATTCCAAGAAAACACCCTGAATCTGATTGTTAGAGAGAGAGCTGTAGGTGAATTGGATCAAAATCTTTTGACCTTTTCATAAAATTCACCTCCATTATGAAGTTGCCGGGATTTAGAGAACTTCGGCTTATCAACTCTAGCCAGAGGTGCAACTACCAATGCTTGACTCAACGGCTCTTAGTAATAATCTTCTGATTAGCTCTAGAGGGGACATCTGCAGCAGTCGCAGGAAAGCTCTGTTGGCTGCTGGGTTTTATGTCGTTCACACCACATTTATCGCCAATTGTTGTTCCTGTGCTAATACAAGTTTTCCTTCTGGGTTTATGGCTCTCTTTTACCAACTTCAGATTTCAATCCAAAATTCAATTTCAATTTTTAGGTCGTTTCATCTTTTTTAGTTTTGCTGAGATTACTCAATAAACGGACAATTTATATTTTATTCAAATACTATTGAACTGCCCACCCAAAATCAGCTAACTGTTTCAAAAAGTTCTGTTTTTTTATTTTTTCTTTATTTTTATTGAAGATTTTAATTTGATGAAGAAGCAGATGAAGTTGCCAATCTAGTTGTTGTCATTTATCAATTTTAGATCTTAAAATACCTCTCTTGTTAATTTTCAATTTTGAGTAACCCGAGCGCTTTCCGTATTATAAGCAGCCATAATCTGAAATCTCTATCATAAATTTATGTCAATTATTTTCTGTTTTCCTGTAAAGAATCCACCTAACCAAAATACACTTGTGTGTTAGTGTCTCTCAGTTGCATTATTCTAGTATCCCGGGTCAAACTTGAACTCAAATGTAATGCCTTATACTATGAACATTGGCTGTTCTTGATCATGTTGTTTTAGTGATCTTAAATTGTAATTCCTCAGCCACAGGGTTTACCCTGTTCATGAAAATTAAGTTTCGCAATCAATTTGCATGATGCAAACTTTTACTTAAATCAGACTTTTTCCCCCCTCTCTCTTTTTGTGCTGTTGAAACAATACTTCTACTATGTATATCTGTATTAATGCATCCAAAAAAATGTTTACTTTAATTTGAGTCATATAAATCAGAAAACTAATTTTTCAATGAAGTATCGCTATAATTTACTCATTTTACCGTACACTATCCTGAACTCTTGTTGCCTGCGGAGGGGGGGGGGGGGGGGGGGTTGTTACTTAACTGTGAGTGTGAAAGGGTCTGTGTTGTGTTCTCAAGGAGTGGCATTCTACGTAATGAGAATCCTCACTGAAGTAGTTCCCGAGTCGCCTGTAGGTGGCTCTGAGTGTTTGCCACTGTTTAATCAATGATGAAAATTATACTTTTCCCGAAATGCAGATTGTCAAGCCCTCTAAATAAATGTCAATAATGCGTTTGCCGTAAAGGTCGTATAAATATTCAAAATTGGAGCTGAAACAACTAATCTTCAAAAAGTCATGGAACGATATAATGCAATTTATCTGTGATTTTCGGAGATCATAGTTAAGCTTTAATTTAGAACATATTTGGCCAATGCATTTGTGAAACTATTGTTTAAAGCTTAGCAATCAGATTTTTGGATGAAGTCATTTACGTAATTTGCTGATTTCCATCATTAACAGACAGTGGCAAACACCCAGTGCCATCTATTGGTGAATCTGAAACTACTTGCGAAATTTTGTCCCGCTTGAGAGAAGCTGTGCTTAATTAACATGATGACTGGAAAATTTTTATGTTGGGCTACTAAGCCCCATTGCAATAAAAATTATCAGAAAAAATAAACAGGGTAACCGCGAACAGAGGAAACAAAAGAATTCGCCAGTTCAAGGTGATTCAGGGTCGATTAGTTGGAACTGTAGATACTGTGTCACGCTCCTCTGAAAGTCAACAGTTTTTGGCTAAAATTGATGAATTTATGCCAAAAGTAAATATTTGAGGAATGTCAGCATCTGTTAGCACACTTCAGGCGGATACCCTGTAAAACTTAAAAATAAAGCTGGGATATTGGAAATACACAAATTTCCATAAGCTTCAATGAGTGCGAGTGAAGCATTAGGACAAAGTTTCACTCACATACTCACTAAGCTCATGGTGAAATGAATTTTCAATACTATGGTTTTAATTCTCAACCAATATTGCTCATATTGGGCTCAACAAATCCCAAATAATAACTATGGAGGTGCTGAAGTTCTTGGATTTTGCTATTTTTCTTTGTTTTCAATTTAGAATGCCGAAAACACAACTTTTCCCAAAAGTGTCCAGTGGCTAGATCCATCGAATTGAAATCTGGAAAAATTTTGCCTGGAATCACCTTAAGGAAATAATTTGAACTTACTCATCTGTTTCCTGAACAAAGAACTTTGTACAGTTTGTTCATGCTCCTTATTAGTATCAATAGGGCATTCCTATTTTTTCCTCAGGACTCTTCAAACTTTTTTTTCACTTGAGAGGATTCACAACCTTTTAAGTTCAGAACTAAATGCTAAGGTTCCTAAATAAGTCTATTGAAAAATTGTCAACCCTTTAGTTTTCGATGCCTTTCCTGTAACTTTGATGATTCTGATTTTTCAAAACTGTTGCCAAGGTATATATATTTTGAGTGGCATGGCTAGGGCCGGATTTACCATCGTTGGCGCTCTTATATTTATGGACCTTGCTCTAGACCGGTCACTGAAGCCCCCCTTCCTCAGGACCCGTTTCATTCTTCCATTCATACCCTGTCCTTCCCCCCTCCCATAATATTTACTGACTGAACATCAGCTGAAAGTTCTTTTTGGAATGTGTACGGGATTATTCGAAAGTGTATGCATAAATGTTTCAGTAACACTTTAATTGATATAAAAATTTATCTTACACATATATTTTGTGTTTTAGTATGTCCAAGGATCGGCAACCAAAGATTATTTCCTCATGTTCTCAATTTCCTTTTTTCTTCGTTCGTCCTTCAATTTTTTCCTCGTTGTAAAATACCGTCGCTTCTCTCAGAATGCGCCCCTCAAAATTTTGCGCTCTAGGTCAGGGCCTAGTGGGCCTCATGGGAAATCCGGCCCTGGGCATGGCACCTATTAACTTTACTATCTTGTGAGTTATAATACGATTGAAATTAAATGATAGAAAACTCGAGCAGTGAGAAAAACCAAAGGCTGAAATAGGAATGAGGCCGCAATGTTTTTAGCCTTGCTCACATTTTACTGTTATTTTTCCTGCTAGTTTACGTTAATTGTGTAAAAATAATTGCGAATCAAATTCTCAATAAACCACTTTTTACGTACCTACTTACTTCTGACCCTACCGCTAACTCTACGTCTGACCTCTGGGCTACTGTTTTGAAGCTGAAGCCATATTTTCACCAAATTATAAGTGGCAGTTCAGTAAGTGTTGGACGGGATGGTAGCCCTCATGATTTTTCTCAGAAACGTTTGAAATATTATGCTTGTTAGTTATTGAGAAATTGTGCCGTATTCCATTGCCTTTCCCTAGTTTTTTGCGGAGCCTTACTTATGGAGCCATTATGATGTCTTAATTCACTTAACATCACCTCGAGCAGAGTTGGGCAACCGAATAATCAGAAATAATGAAATGACTCCGGCAACACTGAAAACTGGGTTTGCTACCTGAGTTGGGGAAAGGGAAACACATGGAAGGTATAGGTCAATTGTAGAATTATTCGTCGAATAATTCGATTGACTCGGCGTTGCCGGACACACCGAATAATTTCCGAATAATTTTTTGCCCAACTCTGACCTCGAGCACCCTCGAGTTACAATTTCTGTGGAGAATAATCATTTCACTGACCTCTAACTCTTATTAGGCGGCGGACTCTGTATTTTTTACCCGTCTGACCAGATTTTTATATTTTTTTAGTTCCTTTCTTTTTTCTTCTTTATTTTATCCTTTCCTTTCGTTATTTTATTTGGTTGCTTTCAATGTTGTTGAGCTCCAATAGACTGTAACATACTCCGCAGACGTTCATCCTGCTAATGTACTAAAGTCTAAAATCCACCGTTTCTTTCATCACAGCCGGAAACGGATTTGAAAAATCTGTTTTTGCGGAACTCCCGTTGCGGATCAGTGCAGCTTATAAGGGAAAAATTTTCCAAGTTCGTGAGACTGCTAAAAACAGTAATCCCTTTTATCGTTGTCTTTGTTTGCACTCTATACTGTCGCCTTGAATATAGCACATAGCAGAATCATCTCATCATACTCCTGACTTTTATTCGAGGAAGGAAATTTCGTTGTTGTTAGAGTACCCTTGAGTCCCTATACACAGGGACTCTAGACTAGAGTATCCTATATAGCTGTTGTTATTTTGTTATTGTCCAGCAGGGATTTTCCAATTCAACGTGTTACCCCCCTGATCGGCAGAGCTGTTTGATCACTTCTTTGATTCTCACGAAATCACGAATGGACGCAGATCTCGAAACCAAGAATTTTTAATTATGTTTTAATTATAAATCATCTAAATTGTATCGTGTCGGAAAACGTAAAGGAACGGTGTCTGCTGTTAATTTTATCGAGGTGTCAAGTTTATAGTGTAAGTGATGGCTGCCCCTCAGATCAAACCAGTGACAGTACCAATCGGACCCGGCAGTGGATGGCCCAGGAGAACCTCGAACACCCAACCGGGATTTGAAGCAAAATTCAACCCTCAGCTACAACCTCCAATGATTAACCGCCCCATTAACTTGTGAGTAACCCATCCTTGATTAAGGCAACATTATATCATCTTATTAGAATGGGCAATGCGTTAACGCAATGTTATGCCTGGCGCAGGGCTCAAATGTAGTCTGGCGAGATTTGCTTTGTGCTGAAACAGATGCACCACATAAAACTTGAAAAGTAAGGTTTAGCCTGAGAGAGGCGTTGACGCCAAGGCTGTAGCCAAGTGTGTGCGAGGTCTTTTAATTCCGGTTGGAGTTGAATGCTCAAAAGCAGTGCCGCCGATAGTTTCAATGCCAACGGCCCACTCAAGGAGCTGAAAAAGCTCATGGAGGCCCACAATCCACTCGGAGATCACACAATCCACTCGGAGATCACACACACCCTTGCTCTCTTGCAAAAAGCTAAAACGCCCGGGTCTGCATGCTTACACTTACGGATAAACACAAGTTTACACGTTTTAAAACACCCAAATTGCTCACTATTAGAGACCATTTCAGATAGCTTCGACTCTGACAGTTCTTTGTTCACATGCACAGAAGGACGATACTATGTCCTCCGCGCAAGCCCGCTTCATTGTTACCACCCGCATGAAAACTTCGACCCCGCTCACAACGCGAATAATTAGAGCTGTTTCCGATGGATTAGAATGGCTTCGGTTAATATCGTAAATAGTAAATCTTTTATTATTCACTTATTACGATAGTTAACCGAGTCTATTACGCGGCAGAAAGTTTTGATGATTCGCGCAGTGAGCGGGGTCGATGTTTTCATGCGGATGGTAACACTGGATTCCGCGCGTGCAAACAAAGAGCTGTCAGAACCGAAGCTATCTGAAACGGCCTCTACTTACTCACTTTAGTATAAAAGAGCAAAAGAAGTTCCAGTTTTGTATGTTTTCTACCCACCGCACAAGGAGTTGATAGAGCCCATGGGGGCCTCGGATGATCACGGTGATTCTAAGTATGTTTCCCCGCGCCAAAGAAATCAAAGTGTCCATGATTACACCCAAGACATTATATCAAGCAGACAGTGCACTCTGCATCTTCGCCGTTAGCGCTAGCCGTGGCAAGTTTTCCGGAGCTCCATGATGGGCGGGCCGGGTTGAGACTCGCTGAGTTGCCCCACGGTAGCGAAACGTTTGCTAGGAATGAATGGGAGAATGCATTCCCGCGCTCAGCTTTTCCTAATTAACTCGTTTCAGGTTCATTTTTCGGCAAAATGTGTCAGGAATAAAGTTGTAGAGTATGAAATTTACGATAGAATCGCATATTGTGTTATCCCCCAAAGGTTATTGCTAACCGGGAAATTCGCCTATCCATCACAGATATTTCGCGTAGCATGCCGGCTGCTCATGCGCAATGTCGCCCGGCTGGGGCAACTCAAGTCAACGATGGCAGTTCGGCACCGCATCGCTCCACCACTCTTTATATGCGAATAAACAAAAGTTGCCACCTGGCCATGTTGTGAAAGAAGTTGTTTCAGAAGTGTAGGCGCACCTAGACAGATACTTAATCTTTGAAATTCCGAAACTTTACTCCTAGGTAGATAGATCCAGGTAAGTGCAATTCGAGACGTTTGTTGCTAGGGGCGTCCCAATGGCTGGCAGGCAATGACGTAGGCTGGTCACCTCCCATGTTAATCAAATGGGAGTAAAGAGACTATGTAAGCTGGTCAACGAGTCTGATCTCTACGCTCCCTCGCGGGAACCAAACTCAACACCAAACCGCAGATACCTTGTTTTATCTACCTTGACTTTCCTCCTCATTTTGCGTACCTGGTGGAAATGAACGAAATTGAATCTGAGCTTGGATTTTCTCTAAGAAGCGCTTTGAAAGCAAAAAGTTTCTGTTGGAGGCAAGTTTTGTTTTAATTTGAAAAATCGTCAAAGATTATGGTTGAGCTGCGCCTATTTTCTGTTCGAAACAAACTCTACCTCACCTAATCTAACCTTCGCAGGAGTTTGGGGAAAAATCTCCCCATTCCAGCATGGCCGGTCAATGTATGTAATATACCCTGCAAAGTTCCGAACTCGGGTTGATGTGGCATCAATGTCACCAAAACAAGTAAGGTTGAACAAGTGTCAAATGCAGCCATCCGGCACCAAGTATCACTGCTGTTTTTTGTCAACTTCGTAAACAAAACGGAGAAGGTGAAGAAAGAAACCTTTCTAACTTGAGTCAAAAAACACAGCAGTATTTGCGCTATCTAGGGTTGCCGTAACCTGATTTGTAATCTCTGGTATGAATTAAGCTATATTATGAAGAACTTATCGAGAGGCACGTGAAAAAATTTGATTACCTGGCACTGCACACCAATCATCAGAAATAAAGGCTAAGTTTATCACTGTGAGACTACAGTGTCAGGTTATAACAGATAAAATACCCAACTTTTTATTTTTCCTCTCGGTATTTTATGTAACTGCCTACCAAATTCTGTTAAATCACAGTTGCTAATTCATTGAAAGGACTTATTATGTAAGGAACTAATCGTTGTTTTATACTTGTTATTTCATCCATCATTTTTATTTCTTGTTACAGATACCCCCTGACCAATTATACATTCGGCACAAAAGAACCTCTTTTCGAGAAGGATCCATCTGTACCTGCACGTTTCCAGAGAATGAGAGAAGAATTTGACAAAATTGGTATGAGAAGAAGTGTGGAGGGTGTCCTCTTAGTTCACGAACATGGATTACCACATGTTTTATTACTTCAGCTAGGAACAACATTCTTCAAATTGTTAGTATCTGTCCTTCTCTATTAATTTTACATTTATCGCAGATCTGCTCTTTGCAACATCATCTAGAGTTTAATTATTTTAACTAATAAGAGATGGAACCATGCACTTTTTTACTTTATTAAGTGTGATCCATAAATATTTTTGGCATGGTAGGTGAACGCAAGAAAACTTCACAAGGAGAGGAATGGAAGTACCCTTTTTGAGACTTTTGGTATTCTTATCTCTATGTCTACCTTCAAAGGGATGGAGAATGTACAAACGTAGTAACCTTGAACCTATGGAGTCAAATTTTTCCAACAAAGCGAATTTTCCGCAATCTCCCTCTAATTCCAAAACCACTCGAATCTCTCCTTGTTGTCATCCCCTTAATATGCTACTTTCCTCTTTCAGCTCCTTTTGTCATTGTTTTTAACTCGTTTGACTATATTTTTATAGGCCTGGTGGAGAATTAAGTCCTGGAGAAGACGAGGTAGAAGGCTTGAAAAGACTTTTAACGGAAGTAAGTATCACTCTCTTTTTTCTATCCAATCCGTCTCAAGACAAACAGTTCAACATAGGAAGATTAAATCTTTCATGGAAAGGCAATGTACCCAATTAATTGAGGCAGTGAATCAATATGTTGTTCTTAGACATTATCTGAATCTGGGCCATCTTGAGGTTAGGTCATAATGGTCGAGATTTTTCATGGGCTCTGTTGGAAATTACCCGGCCTTTGGAGTTTTTGGCCCCTTTCTCGACAAAAGTTTCATTTTTTGTTCAGATCTACCCTTGTTCCTTTTGTTCCGCTGAACAATTTAGAATAAAACAGTTTGCATTTTTTTCAACATTTTTTTGGCATCTTGTTTAGCAGATCAAGAGTAACTAAACGTTTCCAGTGAAAAGAATTGATTTTTTGCCAAGAAAAGGGTCAAAACTTTTAAAACGAGGCAACCCCTGTCAGTGCTCATAGTGCCCTGTCAGTGCTATTAATTTGTGATAATGTCTTAGTGATTGTTTTGCAAGCGAACAAATAGGTCCAAAATGTTAACGTCCCAATCATAACACCTGCTTTTCAAACGACTATGCCTATGTTACTACTGAACGTATCTCAATGAAATTATTTTGTGTGTAATTTTCTCGTCAATTTATGGAGGAGTCAATCGTCAGTTGTTGAAAGTAGTCAAACCTATTGATAGAGCAAGTGACCCATAAATAAGTTCTACGTCGTATTATCATTAAGAAAGTAGCAAAGAAAGCGTGATCTTGATGACTTTATAGGATCATCAATATCTGGTGCTGATTCCATGCATGCACTTTAGTTTACAGTGTTTTCGGTAATGCAACGTATGAAAGATCATTCGTGATACAAGTATACAAGGTATGGTGAATGGTGTCATTATGATGATTTCTTTAATAACGTTTTTCTTGCTTAATGTGTCATTGATAACTTTGTTATGGGTATCATCAATTTTATACCTAGAAGACTTGCATGAATAACAATTTTGACTCATTTCAGGAAAAATTTTCTAGAATGCCTCCACAAAATCGCTCGCATTCCGTAAGGTTTCCCAATCCTAATGTTCGTTAGGATGTCCTACCTATTCATGATGTCTTTTTTGAAGCGTTACACAGCTATATTCATGATGTCTTGTTTGAAGCGCTATACAGCTATATTCTTGATGTGTTTTTACTTGTTCAGATAGACCTGCAGTTCTCTCTGAAAAATGGGTGCAGTAACTTTCTGAATTACTAGAGCTGCCGGTCATTCTAATTCTAACTTTTAAAATACAGATTTATCCCTTTTATAAAATGATCTCTTTATTTTGAATTATTATCTTACTGAACTTGTCAATTTTCTTGAAGACTTTAGGCAGGCAAGATGGAGTCAAACAAGAATGGATTGTAGAAGACACCATCGGCAATTGGTGGCGACCAAATTTTGAACCTCCCCAATATCCATATGTTCCACCTCATATCACAAAACCTAAAGAACACAAAAGGCTATTTCTTGTTCAGCTTGCTGAAAAAGGTAAATCTTACTTTTATTCATCGGACAAATTAAGTTAGAAAAGGAAAAACTGCTGAATCAGCTCCTTTTAAAATGAATACACCAGTTATTCATGAGATTTTATCTCATATTTTGATGGAATTGTAGAAAGCTCATTCTTAAAAGTCCTGGGTCACTGAGACCGCCAGGATTGACCAATTTGTTCATTGCAAGGATATTCTTCTTGCTATCTCAAATCTTGCAAGTAGTCAGGAAACTTTCATCTCAAGAGCAGCTGGAAATCAGTAGGTCTTCATACTTTGAGTCAACTCCAAAGACTAGGCCTGTGCAATCGAGCAAACCCATGATCAATTAAAATGACATTTCCCAAAAATTTTGAAATTTTGATATTTTGATCTACCAAAATTTCGAAAATGTTAAAACTTTGATCGATCAATTTATTACTAACTATCTCAAACTTTGATTCCATGACTAAAAATTCATTATTTTATAGTGAACGGAATTTTTTTTTTAAATTCTGTCAAAATATTTTGTTTGGATGGCATGCATAGGCCTACCAAAGATGTTATAGAGGTAGATGGTGCTCAGTTAAAGTAAGGCCGAGTTTAACCTGTTCATAACAATTCTTGTCTAAACTCTGGCCGTAATATGCTATATTATCACTGTTGTCGGTGGCAACGTTTTAGCATCATTTGGTGTCCTGCCCTCTTTCTTTGTAACCAATTAAATAGAATGAGAAAATTTGTATTAAAGCTCAAACGAATCAAATGATGCCCGCTGAAGGCGTAAGGTTGCACAGCATCAGAATCTGGCACAAGGTTTTTGAGTCCCGTCTCAAAGTTCTGCATCAGTGCTGCGGAAAGAATGTTTCCATGCTTAAATGTTGTAATTTACAGTGATATGGAGTTATTTGGGCGGTTGCAGACTGTTGCTAGAGGCGATTTAAGGGTCATTTCAATTGTTGTAAACTGAAAAAAACAGTGATGGTAGCACTAGAAACTTACAAAATCTACTTTTAAACTCATGAAATGTTTTTAAATGTGTGAGCGTAATGGTAGCATTGCGCACCAATTATGTGAGATTCCCATCCTTTCTATGTTGGGATGGAAGATTCACAGAGTGACTAGCCGTCAAATTAGTGGTTCATAGCCAACTAATGGTACTGTGACAAGGTGCCGAAGGAAAGTCATCTCTTATTGGTCACTTCTGGATGGAGTGACAATATTTTTAAATAGCATTCTCCCATGATTGGTGTGCAACGCTGCCATTACGATTGCGTGTTTTAAAGCATTTTATGTGTAGGAGCGGATTTTGTGAGTTAGTAGTGCTACCAGCGTTATTTTTGCCGGTTCTATTATCTGAATCGACTCTTAAATCACCTGTAGCAAAAGTCTGCAACAGCCCCATTATCAGGGCCCGATTTACCATCGCTGGAGCCCTCGGCCGGTCACCGAATGCCCCCCCCCTCACGACCCGTTTCACCCTTCCATTCATCCTGTCCTTCCCCCTACCATAATTTTTACTCTCTAAACATAAGCCAAAAGTTCTTTTAGAATATTTACGAGATTATTCGAAAGCGTATGTATAAACTTTGCAGTGACACTTTAATTGACAATAGATAAGTTTGTCTTTGCAATCTTAACCTTCCAAGAATCGAAAAACAAAGATTATTTCTTCATGTTTTCAACTTCCTATTCTCTTCATTCTCCCTTCCATTTTTTCCTTGTATTAAAATACTGTCGCTTTGCTCAGAATACTCCTCAAAATATTGCGCTCTAGGCCCAGGCCTAGTTGGCCTTGTGGGAAATCTGGCCCAGCCCATTACAACAAGAGGCACCATCCCCTTTTTATGAAATTGGAAAACAAAGAAAGAACTGGCCATTGAACTCAGATTACGCTTTCTATCAGTAGATGAGTTGCAAAAACTGCGAGAAACCCACAGCGAATTCGCGTGGGCTTCACCTTCAACTACAACGTTTGATAAACATTTCTGAGACCTTGGTGCGCAATGTGTGGAGCATTTTTTCTCTCTCTGCCTCTGTTCACTTGGCTTGCCTTAATGACCAAGCTTCCCCCCTTTTCCCTATCCATTCCCTGGTCTTTTAACGCATCATTTATGTTTCGCCTGTGGTTTTCTTTATCTACATCCGCACCGAGACCATGAGGCCAATTTTTTTATGCATTGAACAAGATGGAACGGGTTACTCGTGGTCGAGTGTGGCTCATCCAGTGCTCTGTTCTAAAAAAAAAAAACAAAAAAAACTGGCTCTATCCAAATTCTTGCGTTCTTCTTTTTTTTACCTTTTTGAACTGCGCTATTTCTTCATATTTTTTGTGGAGAGGCTCTTTTAATTTGTTCTCTGAAATGAAGGTTGTGCCTGTCTGAAATAGAAATTTTGCCACCAAGAAGTCAGCATGTACAGAAACTCAAGATTTGAGTGGAATTGACGGGTTTCGGGTCATATCCAAAGACATTATATAAGAAAACTGGCCTCTGCTATCTCTTTGCACGGGGGAAAAGTGAAGCCGCTCATGGCACAGGCTGATGGGCAGGGCACTTCCCTGTGCGAGGGTATGAACCAATTTAACTTAAGATGCGTTTTTGTCCCCATCCATTGCACTGGTCCAGCAAGACTTTAGCTGGGACTGCTGGGCTCCATCTGTCCATCGGTCCATCGAAGCGTTTCTGTCTATTCATACGATTTAGGCTTGAAGAGGTTAGAGTTCGCTATTTGTAAACACAGATATAAACAAAGAAGGCCTATCCATCTGTTCCCATCTGTCTTCTGAGACTGCTGACAGCAAATGGAATCCAGCAGGGAGAAAAGAAACGGTTTGCTGGATTCCATTCGCTGAATTGATGGGCAGCGGATGGGGGAAAAAATGGGTCTATAAGCTCTTATTGAGCCTCGCTCTTCAAACCTATTTCAGTCAATTATTTTTGTGAATAACAGTATTGAGTCTCATACATGTTGTACAGTATAATATAATATACATTTCTACAAAATTGGGATCAATTTAAGGCGTCGGTTCTTTAAAAATCGACGTTAATGATTGGTCGGTCATTGTTTACTTTAGCACCCATTACGTCTCTGCTGTACTTTCTATCATAAATGTCCAGGGGCGCCATTTGGGGGAGGGCAGGGGGGGGGAAGTTGCCCCCCCCCCAAGGATTTTCAAAGTGGCCGAAAAATCAAGTTAGAGAGATATTTTTGAAGATGCACAGCAAAAAAAAAAAAAAAAAAAAAAAAAAAAAAAAAAAAAAAAGGTCATCCAAATTTTTGGAGGGCCTTGCCCCCCCCCCCCAAGGAAAATCTGAAATGGCGCCCCTGTAAATGTCTAGTAGATAAATTTACCAAAACTTTCATTTAAGTTCATCAATTTCAACTTTGACACAAGCTGCATACCATATCTGAGAACTACTGAAAACTAAAAGTAATTAGCACTCTTTTGAAACAGTCTTGTCTTGGCTCTATAAGCCGCAATATTAATTTAGTTCATACCCCCGAGCAGGGAAGCCCAGCCTTTGACAGAAGGCTTCACATCTTGCTGCTAGGAGCTGGTCTTCTTCTATAATGTCTTTGGGTTATATCTCAGTAACGACAGTAACTGAGATTGTTGGACCGACTCGGAATGATTTAAAGTGTTCCATTCCAATTTGAAAGAACATTCAAACCGTGCTGGCTAACCACAGTAAAAATATGTCATGTTCCATTCTGTTCCATTGTGTACAGATTAAAAAAAATTAGCCTATTTTCTGTTCGTTCTTTCGACATGGTATTATTATTGCTTCTCTGTAGTTTATCTCTGGGAGATTGCATGCTGGTGTGCTCCAATGGCTGTACTAGCCATTAGTTATAAGCATTTATCAATATCAGAAATATCTAAGGCCATGGTTTTTTTCTTCAGTTCTGTCATTCCATTTGTACCCGTTTTGCTTTTTTTGCTTGAAGATCCTTTTTTCACTTTAATAGTAAGTTTTATTTTTTCTCATCACATCGTAGCAGGTGTTTTATCGTTGTCAGAATCAGTAGGAACTATAAGGAAAATTCTGTTTGAGGAGAAAACAGTAAAAAAACAAGGAAAAGATGCTGTGTGATCAGTTCATGTTCATCAAATATTATTCTATTCTTCTTATTACTTTTTTTTTTTAAGTCTGAAGGATGAACACACTGTTTACAATCTAAAGGTCTACTTTTAAAAACTGGAAGAAGAGCATTTAAGAAGTTCCCTTAAGAACATTCAGTGCCATTGCTTAGTTAGAATGTGATTAAAAAAAATTATTGCTGGCTACCAGCTAGAAAGGTTGGTTGGTCAATTTTTGGTAGTAGAATCCGAATTACTCAGGGGACATTTAATCTGAGCTACAATTTGGCCTTTTGGAAATAAGCGCCTACAAAACTGATGTTTGAGAATATCTTGAATAAGTACAGCTGTTTCATGTTTTTATTCTTCATTGAATTTTTTTTTTTTTTTTTTTTTCCAAAATGGTCCTTCTAATTTTTTTTTTTTTTTAAAAAGATGCATTTGAACTTCTGCAAGCTAATTGCTGAACCGAAACTTTAAAGAAAAAGCAATTTTATGAGCTGAAAGAAAGAGACATAAAACTTTCCTTTTTCTCGGGGGGTATTTGAAGATGCAAGGTTTTGAGTGAGTAGTCAAATAGAAAAGTAGTTTGGAGCATTCTAGAATTAATTGAGCTGGAGAACTGGTGCAACTGAGATTATATATACATATAGAAAGAAAGGCAATTTTTAATAATAATCTATAGATCAACTGATTCGATAAAATGTCCTCTTAAAAGAAGGAAGATTTTTTTCAAATACGTGCTTCCCAGGCAAAAATAAAAGTACACCTCTAGTGTACTGATGTACTCCGATTATATCAGAGCTCTACTCTGATACAGACAGTGTACTTTAGTTTACCGTACATGTACTTTAATTTTTGCCTCAAAAGCGCATTGTTTACAAAATCTTCATTATTTTGACAAGAAGTATTATAGAAATGGTTGATCCATTGATCAATTTTAAAACTTGCCTTACGTTCCATCCATAATCTCAGTTTCACCAGCTCCCCACTCCAATAAATTCAAGAATGCCTCGATGTATTTTTTTGTACAAGTAATTACTGTGACTTATGCCTCAATTAATGTTTGAAACAAACAGTCATACCAATTGTGAGAACTAAAGTCATATTTTTATTTGATCAAGCTCGACAATTATTTTAGCTTTTCTATTCCGGTTTACTCATCATTATGTTTATTTCACAGTGAACAGCGGTTATCAGATGGTGCTGTCTTTTTCAAAACCTCTTTTGGATTCTTCACCCAAAGCTATTAACTCGTTTTTATGTTCAGTATCAAAGATACTCTATCATTTACCACCCTGACCATTTCTGTGCTAAAGTCCTGATTCTGTTGAAACCATACATCATGACTCAAACCTAAATATCTGAAGCTGATAATCACTTCCTAAACTTGTGGAAATCTGTTTGTTGTCACTTTATGATTCTTGTCTTTTCGAACCCAAAGCCCTAGTAAAGGGAATTATTAATTAAAGAAGTGTGAAATTGATCGTATTTGGCGATTTACCATAGATACAGTAAATTTTCAATAATATTTTACAAAATCTACTAAGTTCCATTCTGTTGCTGATTGTTGTGTCTTTATCAATGGTTTTACAGCTGGAATGTGACATTTTGAGTTCTTATCAGAAAACAATTTAATGAGAGGAAATTGAGTATTTAATTGGACATTTTTTGCTCGCCTGCCTTGGAGACACATACAAAAAGTTTACTTTGCTAACCATAAGTCAACCTCAAAAAAAAGTGTTGTAGATGGTGACAAGCAGTGAAACTACATTACTATATTTGCTTTGTGTTTTGACTTCATCTGAAAGTTTCTGAGGTGGATTTTCTTTGTTTGTCTCCTGTAAAATAGCAGTAGAAACTTGATGTCCAAACTCTTTAAAAAATATCTGTAGTTTGTAATATTATAGCCATATATTTATCAATATGGGCTGATAACAAAATGCGTAGAATAGAGACAGTATATAATAGAGACCTCTCACTACCTATCTCGCCCACTGTAACTACTTTGGGGGGGGGGGGGGGGGTTCTCAACAAAACACTGCAAACATGGACCAGACGTTGACTGATGATCAAAGATGTTGAGGTTTTTGCCTAATGAAAGTGAAGCACGGAAGTTGCATCAATCAACGTATGGTCCATGATTATTTTGTTGAGTCCCCGAAAAAAGTCAGCGGCCGCCCTATCGGCTAGTGCGTGGTCTCTAATTTATATTGTCTCTCAATAATCTCAATGTCCAATCACCTCAAAAGCTTTTCCGACTCATTCATGCTTTGGTTTTATTCTGGCTGTGTCTCAAAAGATCTTCCTCTAGCATTTTCATTTTTAATGCGGGTCAAGTACAATCTGGTAAATGATATAGTTATCTTTGATTTTCAAGGAAAGGAGACTGTGATTATTTTATTAAGTGTTCTTTTTTTTACTTTTTTTTTATCTCATCTCTTTTATAAAGAAATATCAATCATTTTGGAATTTTGATTGAAGCACCCCAGGGGGCTGATTCTGCTCTTTTGGACGAGACGAGACGAGATAGCGGGAATCGACCAATGCCATTGGTTTAAATGGTGTCACGTGACAATTTTGAAGTCGTTCGAGTGGTTCATTTTAAACGGAATAACTTCCCATCACTCAAACAACTCGAAATCTGTCACGTGACACTGTTTAAACCAATGGGATTGGTCAATTCCCGCTATCTCGTCTCATCTCGTCCATCAGAACAAAATCAGCTCCCAGGAATTTTGGTAATTTAACATTGTTATTTTTTTCATCTCCAAGAGTGGTAGTGTCAACTCGCTTGTGACAAGTAAAAATGTTCGGTTTTAATTTTCATCTAACCATAAATTGTTTGTTGTAGGGCCTGGAAATCTTGTCATTCTGAAGTATTTTAAATTAAAATGTAATTTTTTCCTGTCATTAGTGGCTATCACAATGAATTTGAGAAAGTTTTCTATGGACAAATTAAACTTTTTCTCTAACATTCCGAGGGTTTCCAGATTTTTGTAAATAGTTTTGGTTAATGTTCGTTTTGAAATCAATGCCAGAGAAGTTCAATATACCCATTGCATTTTTTTAAAACAGAAAAATTCGATTTAATTATTAAATGGTCACATTAACTCAGCATTTAATTATTCATTTTATGGTACAAGAACCAAGGAAGGGGGGGGGGGCTGGAGGGTGGAAATTGTTAGGACAAATTAATGGAGTGTCAACCTTTTTTTTTTTTGTGAAAACTAGGAAAAACAATGATGGCGACTAAAAACTTCCAAATCCTCTATGTTATGGGAGGAGTCATATCTAGTTAGTCACTTTTTCCATGCTGGCACTAAAAATATGTTGCAAATTAGGCCTGAGTGTTTGATCAAAACGAAACGTTTCAAAAAATTCAAAGCTATTAATCAAACAATTTTAAATTTCCCCTGTAATTTTGAACGTCAAATCAAAATTTGAGAACTAACTAAGTTTTGATTGGTTGAAGTTTTGAAATTTAAAAATTTTGATCGATCAATTTTTTAAAATTTTGAATTTCTTGATTACTTGTAATCAATATCACAGAAAGGTTATCTTTTTGTGGTCTATCGCACAGGCCTTTAGCGAGTAACTAATCTAGCGGTAGCTTACCAAATAAATCTCTGTCACCAGCATAGAGAAAATGACAAAAGTAGAAGGGACAAGGTAGGTACTCCCTTGGCACCTTTACTTATCTGAATATTTTTGAAACCATCTGAGGTTGCCACACCTGGGATTGGAAGCTGGATTCTAGTTTGGTCCAAATCTTGTTTCATTTTGTTGTATATTTATTGTTTTTACTATCTTTATCTGTCAGAATGTGTCATTTTAGTTCGGCAAAGGAAGTGGCAACACCCCCCCCCCTCCCCTTCTCTGAACTCCTTCAAATTAGCTTCAATGCCCAATGCAGTCTTGAGAGGTGAGGAAGCGAGAATGTGTTGCCATTCCTCCGTGACTCCTTACTATTAACCCGCCATTACTTGCATACTAATTACTTCTATGAATACTCGGTTAAAATGATCTGAAGCTTATCTAAGTTTCTATATTTTTCTGGAATTTTGCTTTTAATCCTTGAGGGTGGTGTTCAGTTCAAACACTTGACATTATAAGAAAGTTTAACTTAGAAAGAAGGGAATCAGAAATACACCCAGATAAAATCAGCAGAATTTTACCAAAAATATGAAATTTGTTTGAAAAATCTGACAGTTTAACTTTTTGACTTTATTCAATACTCTAGTATTGTTATCATTTTCATTCATTTGTTCAAATGAATGAAACATTCATCACAAAATTGTATTTTTCATTGGAAAAAATCTACCAATCAATATTGTATGACCTATCTGCATCAAAGTTCAGAAAGATAGGTATGATTTTGTGTTATAAGTATCTCTAATTATGATTAACATACTGATTAATGATGGCAACTCATCTCTTTGAATGTTGACACAATGGGTCAGTTGCAAGGGTCTGAAATGTTGTGTTTAAAAAAAAAAAAAAAAAAAAAATAATAATGAAAGTACTAGATGAGCTGAGAACAAAGATGCCTCTAGTTTCTGATTAAGTCTCATGAGATGAGATTTTGACCCAAAATACATTGTTTCAAATGGGAATTCCGCTTAGTGACGTCACTTTGCTCACGATTTTTGACAACTTTACTCGTGTGTATCTCCAAAACCGGGACACTTGGGAAAAAACCAAGGGCATCATTGTTCTCAGCTCATCAAGTACTATCATTTTCTTTAAAAAAAAACCTCAACATTTCAGACCCTTGCAACTACCCCATTGAGAACGCATCATCTAGAAATGCAACTTGCCTTGGTCACTCTGACAGGGCTACAAAACATGAATGTGAGTAGGTACTCATTTGTGCTTTTTGCTGGACTTCAATGTGTAGTAACCGACGATTGAATTAAGTTCATACTTACCAAGTGTGCTGTCCAAATGTTTGGTAGGAGTTGCCAAGACGGATAAATGCCAAACATAAAGTTTTGGTAGAGAATATTAAAACCTTTGGAGTGGGAAACAGGCCTTTGCAAGTTTCAGCGGGTCAAAACTGAATGATGCTCTGAATTTTTTCCATTTATTATAAATTATTCCTATTTTTGCATGTTTTATCTCATTTCCATTGTCTACTTTGTATTTTTCATTTTATATTCTTTTGATTTTCTTGCTCTCAATTTTTTTTATTATTATTATTTTATTGAGTGGGCATTTGTAGAATGAAATGGATTTTTTTGTGATCATGTTGTGCTTTTGTTTTTTGGAAGCCCTGAAATTTGTCTCTCTATTCATGATGGAAACCTAATTTTTCTGATGGAATATTTTTTCTATTTCTTGTTGAGTCAGTACCAATAACTAGTTTTCAGTTTTTTTTTCAAAAATTTTCAAGATTAATTTTTTCTTTTGTTTTGGTGGTAGAGAAAGGTGCGTTGAAGTATGTCGCTTCTTCCAACCTTGCTTAGTATTGTCTTTTTTTTTAGAAATGTACTATTGACAACAAAAAGATTGTCATACCAACCTCTAACCTTTTTTAAGCAGTTCTTGGGTACTTCAGTCGGTCTAAAATGCTTCATTTGAGCATGCATCCCTTTTAAACCAAGGCTCTTCCTCTAGTGCCACTGGGGAACAATCCTTGTGGCCTTTATTTGGTCAGCATATCAAATTATTTTTCTTAAAGAAATCAGGATTTGCGACAATTTTTGTGTCGTCAATAGTACATCAGAATGTGAGATGAACTTTGGGAAAAGGCACTCAAACTGATCCACAATCAAGATTGAGTTGATATTACTCCTGGAGTCAAGGCGGTGCCAATATGTTTAGAGAAAGGGGGCAAGGTTGCAATTTTGCTGTCCTTTGGGGAAAAATTTCTGACTTTGATTTGATTAGATCGGTTCTTTTTGGTTTTGATACCAGTTTGCAAAGCATTTGTTCAAAGTGCCTAGGGTTGATTTGCACAAAAATTCTAGTCTTAGTTCCTGCAACCTCATTATAGAATCTTGATCTTACTCTCGTCTAAAGTTAGTCAAAATCAGTGAAGGCTCCTTTCCCCAGCGTGCATCACTATTTATGTTTATTTGTTGATAATACTCTGGTCAATCGAAAAGTAAATTTCCTCATTCTTGTTCTTGACTCCTAATTAAGCTAGAAAAAATTTAATTACACCATTTAAACCGCCATAAACTCTTAAGTTCAGTATTTTTTTTTTTTTTTTAAATAAAATCCAACAATGGGGCAGTTGCAAGGGTCTGAAATTTTGGTTTTCTTATGAAGAAAATTGTAGTACTTGATGAGCTGAGAACAATGGTGCCTTTGGTTTTTTCTCAAGTGTCCCAGTTTTGGAGATACACACTTGTAAAGATGCAAAAAATGGTGTGCGTAGTGACGTCACTACACGGAATTCCCATTTAAAACAATGTATTTCGGGCCGAAATCTCATCTCCGGAAAATTGGGACTGCATTAGAAACCAAAGGCATTATTGTTCTCAGCTCATCAAATATTTTCATTTTCTTCATAAAAAACATAACATTTCAGACCCTTGCAACTGCCCCATTAGTTGCTTCACAATCTAAATTTTTCTGGACCCATGTCTGAAAATTTCCGTCCAACTTTTGATGTGCTGAAAAGTCATTGTTTTTCTAGAAAAAAAGAAACAAGAACCCTGGATTGTGTACAAACCTTTCTTGATGTAAAGATTCTTAACTCAATTTTTTTCAGCATAATCACCACCAGAGTTGACATGAATGTTACTATGTGAATTGATTTTTTCAAACCCTGAACTGAGGAACGGTGTGGTGTCATTTTTCAAAAGCATTAACAAGGAGTTCTATGCCAGAGGGATTGAAAAGCACATCTCTCATTGTGACAATCCGGTCTCACCGGTTGTGACTCTGGCGGTGATAATGTGGAAAAAAGTTGAATTTAGAATCTTCAACTCACCAGAGGTTGTTACCATACGATCTTCAAAAGAAAGTACCCTGGTCGAAATTTTTACTCTTTTAAATCTTGGAAATCTTTAACCAATTTTGTGGTTTTCAAGTGTTTAAGCTAATCAGAACGCCCCTTTTAAAGTACGTCATGAAAAATTGTAAGTTTCATTGAAAATAAAGGACGAATTCAACAGCAAGAATTTCGACCAGGATACTTTCTTTTGAAATTCATAGCACACATAATGTCTCCTGCGGGCTAATCCTTGAAATATTTATCCAATCCAATTGTGGCTTTTAAGACCTCTTTATCGAATCTACAGAGCCCGCGCGATCTTTGAAATGCTCAATCTAATCTAATGAAGGCATTAGAAACCCATCTCCGATCCAGGGATCTCGGTTGTTCTTTCAAGAAAAACTACGATTTTTCTGAGTTTCAAAAGTTTGACAGAAAGTTTTGGACATGGGTTCAGAAAAATTTAGATTTTGAAGCTACTGTTTTGAAAAAACCATTGAACTTGTGAATTTATGGTGGTTTAATGGTGTCATTGAATTTTTTCTAGCTTAATTAGGAGCCGAGAACGATGATAGGGGTACTTACTTTTTGAATGACTCTTGCATATTTGTTGTTAAGACTGAAGTGGATAGAAATTTCAAGAATGACCTGCTCTTTTGAAGCTTTCTTTTCAGTGTTTTGAAACTTAAAAATGGTTCCTCTAAATGAAGTTCTCAACCAACTTTAAACTTGTAACTACATCCTTTTATTGTCATTATATTCCAAGTATCTTGATACTGAAATACTTAAAATGAAGAATTTTAAATTTATATCTGTAGGCAAAATTTTAAGTCCCTAAAACGTTATATCCATTCCTTATTGTAAATGTAAATTCTACAAATGTTCAAAAAATTTGGAAAAAAAAAATTCAAGAGCAAGTACATGCGTACTCGAAAGAGTTTGTATCTCAAAGGTAGACAGAGTCTCATGGCCTTGGTTTCAAACACTCAGTGCAGCTGAATAATTTGTATTTATTGCAAGGCCTCTGTTCATAATTAATTTTCGTGTGTCAAACAAGTAGCTCTCAATCTCATCAGAACTAAGCAATATAGATTGTAATGAAATAAACATGTTGAAGGGGGGGGGGGGGGAATTGCAATGTGTAAAGTCATATCGGTCCTTTTAGTCTAAAGCCATCCAATTTTAATTTGATTCTTACTCTGTTTACTCGGGTTCTTTCATTCAAGAGGTCAGCCCATGTCCCTTCCAAATAACGCCACTGACAGCACTTTAGGTTCAGTCTACGACCATCAATGCATTAGAAATGAGTTCTGTATGGTCATTATGTTTGTTCCCTCTCCCTTCATTTTGTCAATAATTGTAGTGCAGTTTTCCTACCCTCATTTTATTTTCTACTTTACCAAATTTTTGTCTTTCTTTCTCTTTGTATCATAGCTCTATTTGCTGTCCCGAAAAATTACAAATTAGTTGCAGCCCCATTATTCGAATTGTATGATAACTCTCAAGGTTATGGGCCTATCATATCCTCGTTACCTCAGGCATTGTGCAGGTGAGAAATCTTTACTTTGTACCACGATGAATAATTATAAGTGAACTGGGGATAAAGGGCTTATTTTCTCACGCAGCAAAATTTAATTCCTGTCATGAGCATAAGGGAAAATAAGCTGAGCAAGGCAAGCTGGAGTTTGACTGAAAACGACCAGAAAAATCTTCTGGAGGTTAACTTGTGTAAAAGCAATGTTGAGAAAACTGTGTTTTGTCTCTTCTCTAGCCATCCTTGTTAAATCTGCAAAGATTTTTAATGTAAACCATGATAGTATTGTGAGCTCTGCCTACAAAGTTCTGTGATTGCAGGCGATCAGTAAAAATCAGACAATTAATCAAAATGCCAATTGCACACTTTGCATCACTCACCCCTTCTGTCCACGAAAGTTCATGAGCTCCAGAGCATGTGGACGATTGTGGTTCACAATCTTACGCATCAGTGCTACCAGCCGGGAAAATAGGAAATCCTGCAGGGTTCTTGCTCGAGAAACTTCGCCCATTTGCAATCATTCACAAAATATTAAAAAGGCGACTGTGGACCGCGATTTTGAATGTATAAAAAGACTATTGCTATTGCTGGGTACTTTCAGATTTCTATTTTTACCATAAAAATCATATGGTCGGCAATGAAGAAGATTAAATATTCAAGAAATTTAAATAATTTTTCAAGTTATCCTGATTTTTCAGTTGGTTGCTCCAAAATCTATAAAATTGTTCTTCTTTAATTTCTTGTTTTGTATTTGAAATCAAATTCAGTAAGGTTTCCTTTATTTTAATTTTTTTTTCTTATGGATTATGCTTGATTTTTTTATTTTATTTTGTTTATTTTTTACAATACGTACCACTCTTTGTTTACATTTAAATAGAAAATAGTAAAAATTAGCTCTTTTTATGTGCTTCTGTAAAGTTATGCTGCTTGTTGAACTTTTAAGCGTTTTTTTGCAAATGATCTGAGCAATCATGATGACCCAACTTGCCTGTTCCATTTTTTATTTTTACTGGACCCAACTTTTTTTGATGCTCATTTGAGTGATTATCAATAAGTCCATGGCAAATGCTGGGGTTTCTCTGAACCCCTTGTGTAAGAAGGGTTCATTTGAGCCTGAAGCTTGCTGATCTCTTACAACCTTATGGAGTGAAGAAAACATACAATCTACCGTGAAAATTCACTTTTTATAAACTTCAACCAAATGAAATCAGTGTCTCTAAATTTGTGTATAGATCCCACTAAACTGTTCTGAGGCTATTTTATGTATTCACGTAACTTCAAACCTCTAGGATTTTCTCCTCTGAATAGTAGCGCCCCTGCTAGAGGTCTGGACTCCATCTAAGTTTGATGCGAGACAAATCTATCGTTTACCAAGGTAGATGAAACAAGCTTTGTGCAATTTGATTCCTGCCAGGGAGCGGAGCAAGCGATAGCAGACAAATTCTTTTGACCAGCTTACATGACCAGTTTTCACCCATTTAATTAACATAGGAGTTGACCTACCTACATCATTGCCAACTAGCTGTGGCAGCGTTTATCACAAAGTGCGCTTACTAAGATTCATCTACCTTGAGTGTAAATATGATATGGAAGGAAATTCTTTCAAGGATTTTTTCTCAAGATCTCAATTTAAAATAAGATTAAGCAAAAATAAGATGAAGGAAAGAATTTGTAGGATTCAAATTTTAAATGAGAATTCAGCCTCTTAACCAAGGTTCAATTATTTGTTTAAATGTAGCCAATATTTGCCCTTTCCTGCATGAAATTGAATGTAACCTTTCTTATTTTCCACTCTTCTCTGCTTGCAGGTTCAATTTTATTTACATGTAGTCTTATCATGTGGGTGATGTGTATTTTACTTTTAAAAAGAAAATTGGATTCCCATGCTCCTTGACTGTCGGAGAACGCCAATACTTTTTCCTCAGCTTTTACTCACTTGGACTCTGAAAAAAGCTACAATGATTGTACAGAAAGCTTAATCATAACTTTGATTCTTAATCTTGTTGATCCGATCATTATTAAAATGTATTATCGTATTAATATGTCAAAAATTTTCTGCCACTTTCTCATACAAGGAAGTAGCAACTCAAACGGGCAAACGTGGTTGTACTTAGTGCCACGAATACCAGTACACGGGATTCGTACATTTTTTGAATCATATTTCATCGGTAATCAGAGTGGATTTTTAATGAATCAAGGATGACCCCATGTCTAGTTCAATAAAATTGAACAGGAACGATCCTTGATTTGTTAAAAATCCACTCTGATTACCGATGAAATACAATTCAAAAAATTTACGAATCTCGAGTATGGGACGCGTGGTATTGGAGTACCGCCCTGTTTGCTTAACTTTGGTGCAACTTCTGTCCAAGATGTGGTTTATGATGAACTTTAGCCAATTACTTCGGCTCTTTATCCTTATCTTTGTTATTGGATTAATATTCTTAATGATGTTCCCAGCTTGAATTTTGTCCAGTATTAAGTTTATGCTAAGAAATCGGTACTATCTACCTCTGATCCTTGGCTTAGCTCTATGTATCTGTAAAAATGAAGTAAAGAAAAATTTAACTGTCAGAAATGTCTTTAATTTATACATCTGGATAACAATTGAGTATTTTCTCTCTTAACAGCGATGAGAAAACTTTAAAATAACACATTACTTTTTAAGATAAGAAAATAAAGTGGGTCACCATCAATTACTACAGGGTGTGTAAAAAAAAGGATCAGGGATGAATATTTCAGCAGTGGCTTCGAATTTTGAAAAACGCTCAGACTCGAGTGTTTGCTTATTTGGAGGGGGACATTTTTAGGGGGTTTTCATGTTCTGTGCCCCGAGGGTGGGTGGGTGGAGTGGGCTTGGGGCACTACCACCCTAAACTGCATATTTCAAACGGGGGCCCCCATTTTTTATCACAGACAAAGTTCTAAGACTCTTAGTACAAACTGTGTGTCAATATCGATCTTTATATTCGATAAATCAAACCTCAAAGCTCGATATTGACCAATTTGGAAAAACTCCTCCAAAAAAAGGTAAATTTTAAAAAACTAAGTGTCTAAAGTACTCACCTGAACAAGTTTTTTTCAAATAAAAATATCCTAACAACATAAATTAACACTGCTGCCATTTTTGGGTACCTAAATTTTTTAAAAACCTACAAAAAAATTTGATTTGGCAGATGTTCTTGGAAAACAGTCCAAATCCATAATTTTGCTCCGAAACTGTGCGCCCAGTGTGAGGTAAAGCTGTAAGTTGCTCAGAAGCCCAAAGAAGTCTCACCCAAGCCTAAAAAAATGATAAAATCAAATTCAGAAAATGGCTGTATTCTTTGAGCCTAAATTTGTGGTTTGAATGAAAATGTGAGACATTTGTGGGCTTCTGAGCATAATTGAGGCGGTGGCTGCAAAAACAGTACAAACGGAAAAACCTGATTTCCAGAAAACGCATTTAAAGTTTTCATTTGCTAATAACGCGTTGATATGATTCGGAAATGAGTACAATTTTTCGTGGTTTTATGCTTTGAGCTGTCTTTGAAGAGAATCCAAGGACAAATTTAAAAAAAAAATGGTTTGAGTTCATTTGCGGCCAATTTAAAAAAGTGACTTATGTGCGGTTTTTGCACCCAACAATTGAATGAATGCAAATTTAATAGGATTTGACAGTTAAATGAAAGAATAATAATTTTTTTCGCCATAATTTATTGAAACGTAAAAATCTAAAGCCAAGTAACAACGCAAACTGAAACAAAAAAGTAAAAACTAAATAATAAATCAGCTATATTTGGCTGGTAATTAAATGTAAAGGAAAATGACCTCTCAAAATGCAATGGCATAGCCAGCAATTTGGCAACCACGAATTCCTCCCATTTGAACGCAAGAGAAACAATCGACTCTTGATGAGACCATGGCTCTTTTACTAATTGATTGTTCCTCATGCATTCCAATGATAGTAATTCACAGTTGCCAGATTACTCGATATACGCGTATGTGCTGTTTTTGCATCCATCAACCCGATATCTCCGCGTAGAATCATCGTCACGTCACCAAATTCACAGGGGTGATACTTCTTGAGTATAATTTTCAATTGCACTGTTGGGCACAAAAACAGCACGTACGCGCATGGGCTGTTAATGCAGGGGCCGCCTCAATTGAGGCATGAAAATTCAAAATTTTGTAAGTGCCATCAGACGTTGCAAAAATTGTACAGCTGTTGCAAAAACTGTGAAGCTTCTTAATATTTTTTAAAGTAACCTCTGAGAAAACTCAGCTGGAATTTTTTCTCTAGAAAATTCGTCAAATTTAAGAAAATTATTTGCCTGAATTTTCGTTCTTTTCAGAGCCTTCAGTTATATTTTACAGAGAGAGAAAGTTGCACACTCTTTGCAACGTCGGATGTCACAAAATTTTGAATTTTTAAGCCTCAATTCAGAACCACGTCACATTCAAGAGACAGCTTTGAAGGAAGAATTTTGGATTCGGACCATTTTCAAGAACATCGCAAAGTCAAAATTTTTGATAATTTTATAAACAATTTAGGGGTCCAAAACTGGCCACAGTGTAAATTTTACTTCAAAAGTGTTTTTATATCTGAAAAGTACTTGCTCTGGAAAGTAATTTAGACTAATAGTTTCTTAAATTTCAACTTTTTTTGGAGGAGTCATGATTTTTTGAAAATTGACCGATATTGAATTTTGATTGAACTTCAAAGTTTGATAAATCAAGTTTGATATGTCGAATACAAAAATCGATTTTGACATGCAGTTTGCGCTGAAAATCTTAGAACTTGCCTACTTACTTACCAAATCTCTAATAAAAAATGAAGGTCTCCATTTGAAATCTGTATCTCAGGAGGATAGTGTCCCCTACCCAAGCCGCCCACTGGGGCGCAAGACATGAAAACCCCCCTAAAAATGTCTCCCTCCAAATAAGCGAGCACTGAGAATGTGTCTGAGTGTTTTTGAAATCCAAAGCCGTTACCGTAATATTAGCACCTGATCCTTTTTTTTACACACCCTGTCAAATAAAATGGAGGGACAGCCCATTTTAAGATTGGCAGATTATTCCCATCTGTCAAGTGCTCAAATTCTTTTAAAAGAGAAACATAAGTAGCTAGAAATGGTCACACATTCAATAACTCAAGACTGTCAGAGCTGGTACCAAACTGGTGCTGGTACTGGAACTGGTACTGGTATAAATAACCAATAGATTTACTCAACAGACTGAACACTTTGAGAACATCGAAGACACAATGAATCAGAGGCAGAAGAACTATAACACCGGCATCTTTCACAAAAATGATTGGTTGTTGGTTCGGCTTTGATTGAAAATCCTCCCAGAGCGGAATCCTCCGATAAGTTCACTTTAGCAACTTGCAACAGCTCTCTCATCTCCGAATGTGTAAGGTTCTGCAAAATACAAGACTTTTAACTATTTTCAAAAAGGAGGGAGGGGGTCTTTGATCATTGACTATTGGGTTTGAACAAATCAAAGATTTTGGTTAGTAAGAAATTTTACAGCATGACATTCCCAGTCAAGACTGAATTAGAGAGGTCTTTTATAGAGTGAAATCGTAGAAATGGAAGAGCTAGTCTCAAGGAAAAACAACTTTCAGAAATCTCCACCACAGACTGATCTTTTGAATCCTCTTTCAAAAGCCATTTGATGAATATCTGAGCAACTCACTATTCTAGATAGTACCAGTACCTACCCCCTTTTTATTTTGAGAATATAATCGGAAAAGTTGTGTTTTCAGCTTTTTGAACTGAAACCATTGATAAAACGTAAAATCCAATAACATCAGCACCTGCAAAATTTTTAAGTGGATTTTTTGAGCCCAAAACCAGCAAAATTGGTTTAGAATTAAAGCCATAAATGGGGCAGTTGCAAGGGTCTGGAATGTTCAGTTTTTTATAAAAAAAAATGAAAGTACTTGATGAGCTGAGAACAAATATGCCTTTGGTTTCTAATTTTTGCAACTTTACACGATTGTACCTCCAAACCCGAGACACTTAGAAAAAACTAAAGGCACCATTGTTCTCAGCTTCTCAAGTACTATCATTTTCTTTATAAAAAACACACAATTTTAGACCCTTGCAACTGCCCCATTATGAAATTCATTTCGCAATAAGCTTAGTGAGTGCAAGTGATAATACACTGCCCCGCAAAAAAACCGGCGCACCTGGCGCGTTGGATCATTCCGCTCGAAAATGCGAAAAAATTACAAAATTTAAAATCGTCATAACTTTTGAACTAAAACAGCTAAAAATATTTCAAGGCCAGGGTCGGATTCCTCATACTCTCTAGTTTTTTGTACTGAAGCTCAAATTTTCTTTTGGTCATTTTCCCACCCGTATGAAGAGTTTTTCCAAACCCTCGCGAAAACTGTTTTTTTGGAGCACATCTCTAAAAAGTTACTCAAACTTCTCACATCTCTTTGGGCAAAAGTAGCATAGATAGACAAAATCTGAAACCTGCATCAGATTTCTTAGAGTCAAGGCTATCTACCTGGTTACCTCAATTTTTTCTAAAAAAATGTACAAGGTCAGAAAATGCTTTTTTCCGAGACCATGTAAAGACCGCTTCTGAACATTATAGAAATGTGCTCCAAAAAAACAGTTTTCGCAAGGGTTTGGAAAAACTCTTCATATGGATGGGAAAATGACCAAAAGAAAATTTGAGCTTCAGTATAAAAAAACTAGAGAGTATGAGGAATCCGACCCTGGCCTTGAAATATTTTTAGCTGTTTTAGTTCAAAAGTTATGACGATTTTAAATTTTGTAATTTTTTTGCATTTTCGAGCGGAATGATCCAGCGTGCCAGGTGCGCCGGTTTTTTTGCGGGGCAGTGTATATTAGGGTGGGCCGAAAAAGGGCTTTTTTCGAAAATCGATGACGCCTAGCAGGGCGATTGTTCCTCGGCCGAAATGATGAGACACGTATTTCACCGATTTTGAAAATTTTGATTCCTTCCGGTTCCAGCGATGCCAAATGTTTTCGATTTTTTCGAAAAATTCACGTTTTGTGACAATTTTTTTTCTCCGGAGATTTTTTGAGGCGCTGGGAACAATCAGCCTAGCAAAAATACTCGTCTAGGACGTTTTTGGAGTCTTTTAAGACAAAAATGGTGAATTTTTATCGATTCTCTCGGGTTCCAGATTCGATATATCGAATTTCGTCAAAATTAGCCCAAAAATACAGGATTTTGCCCTGTTTTGACCCTGTTTTCAGTTAGAACTGCAAATAACCTTGACGCCTATTTCTCAAGTGGATTCTTATGGTACAGTAAGGTTCTGTGCCAAATTTCGGCTCAAAATCATAATACCTTCCGGTTCCAGCGTTGCCAACTTTGCGCTATTTTTCCCAACATTCACGTTTTTTGACATTATTTTTTCTCCTGGGATTTTTTGAGGTATTGTGAACACAAATTATACTAAATATACTCAACTAGGAAGATTTCAGCGTCATTTAAGACCAATATGGTGAATTTTCATAGATTCCTGTTCCAGCGTTGTCATGTTTCTTCCGATTTTTCCCCCAAATAAAGAGCTATATACTGTAGCTCTAAACTTTCTTACTATTTTGCTCCTTAAAGTAACAAACTGCAAGGAATGATGGAGCGGGTGTTTAAAGACGCTATCTCGACCAAATCGATGGTTGCGTATTGATTTTTATGGTCCTACATTCGATTTATCGTTCTTTTTCGATATTTATTGTAATAAATGAGGTACAGCTACACCGTGACAGTGAAGTTTCTGTATTTTTCTGAGACCTTTTTTATGCAATTAATCAAGTAAAAAATGTGTTTTTGTGAAACTAACAAACAATAATTCTATTATATTTGATTCCAGTGTTGCCATTTTATCATAACACAAACACGAATTGGCCATATAAACAATTTGAAAGATGGCAACAGAAATCCATGCCAACCACGTTTTTGTACATTTGAAGGTATGCAAATGTATCGATTTCGCAAGGATTTGGATTCCCTGAAGATCGATTACTTTACATAGGATTAAATGTAGAGAATCAGTTGTTGCAACATTGCGCGATACATCACCACTAAACCCGCGCGAAAATGAAGAGGTTTCAGAAAAATTAGTTGTTCGGGCGATGGCGTCGGTGGACTTTTATCAACTTAGACTCATTATAAAGCTAACAGTAAGATGTCTTTAGATTAGAGTTAACAAATATTTTTTCCTGTAACAAGTCAAAAGACACAAGGAAATTACTCTTACTTTACCCATGAACCTTTGTATTATTCGTTGAAAAGGATTTCTATTTTTCAAATCTTTCAAATTGTTTATATGGCCAATTCGTGTTTGTGTTATGATAAAATGGCAACACTGGAATCGAATATAATAGAATTATTGTTTGTTAGTTTCACAAAAACACATTTTTTACTTGATTAATTGCATAAAAAAGGTCTCAGAAAAATACAGAAACTTCACTGTCACGGTGTAGCTGTACCTCATTTATTACAATAAATATCGAAAAAGAACGATAAATCGAATGTAGGACCATAAAAATCAATACGCAACCATCGATTTGGTCGAGATAGCGTCTTTAAACACCCGCTCCATCATTCCTTGCAGTTTGTTACTTTAAGGAGCAAAATAGTAAGAAAGTTTAGAGCTACAGTATATAGCTCTTTATTTGGGGGAAAAATCGGAAGAAACATGACAACGCTGGAACAGGAATCTATGAAAATTCACCATATTGGTCTTAAATGACGCTGAAATCTTCCTAGTTGAGTATATTTAGTATAATTTGTGTTCACAATACCTCAAAAAATCCCAGGAGAAAAAATAATGTCAAAAAACGTGAATGTTGGGAAAAATAGCGCAAAGTTGGCAACGCTGGAACCGGAAGGTATTATGATTTTGAGCCGAAATTTGGCACAGAACCTTACTGTACCATAAGAATCCACTTGAGAAATAGGCGTCAAGGTTATTTGCAGTTCTAACTGAAAACAGGGTCAAAACAGGGCAAAATCCTGTATTTTTGGGCTAATTTTGACGAAATTCGATATATCGAATCTGGAACCCGAGAGAATCGATAAAAATTCACCATTTTTGTCTTAAAAGACTCCAAAAACGTCCTAGACGAGTATTTTTGCTAGGCTGATTGTTCCCAGCGCCTCAAAAAATCTCCGGAGAAAAAAAATTGTCACAAAACGTGAATTTTTCGAAAAAATCGAAAACATTTGGCATCGCTGGAACCGGAAGGAATCAAAATTTTCAAAATCGGTGAAATACGTGTCTCATCATTTCGGCCGAGGAACAATCGCCCTGCTAGGCGTCATCGATTTTCGAAAAAAGCCCTTTTTCGGCCCACCCTAGTGTATATGTCTATCTGCCTCACTCGCACTCATTGAGGCTTAAGAAAATTTTCGTACTTCATAATTTCCGGCTTTTCTTTGAGTGTTTCTGCTTATAACTTTCAGGGTATGTTCATAAAGTATGCTCGCAGGTGCTGACGTTCCTCAAATTTGTGTTTTTAACTAATCGACCGTGGAATCATCTTAATGGCATTTTCTAATTTGCCGATGAATCCACCGATTGGCCAAAAGATTACAAGGCTCAGTTCAGTAAATGAATGTAATGCACAAAAATACTATGATCAATCAACTTTTCTTAAGTCTAAGAGTCTAAGTCACCGACTTTAAACATTTTTCGGATACTTTCATAATTTAACGGTGATTCTACCGATTGAAAAAATATTAAAGATGCACGTATATCTTTGTATATTCCTATCATAAACTAAACTGAATTGTGTAATCTTTTGACCAATCAGTGAAATTATCAGGGAATTAAAAAATATCATTGAATATACACCAATATAATACCTGCTACTGTCCTTTGCAAATAAAGTCAGAAAAGTCGTTACCTACACAGTAATATTTGCAGTAACAGATTTGAGATTAATTATTTATAGCTCACCTGCAAAATTTCAAAGATTTTTGGAGGTGCACTAATAAATATATCGTATTCAGAAGATTTTTGGGGCGCTGGTATAACATTTGAAAGCTTCGTTTTCACTTTCAGTAGAAGATCCATAATTTCTTTAGCTTCTGAATGACACCAACTTGCCGATTCCAATTGATGCTCACAGGAAAAATAAGAGTTTCCACCTGTATCAGAAGAAATAAACTTAAATAATGAGAAGGTTGTACATTAATTTATAGGTGATTTCATTTACACCCTGTAATTTCAAGGGCTATAACACCCTAAAATTTTGACTCTTTTTGAAAAAAAAAAATAAAAGAAAAATTAAATAAAACCGTGTTCTCAGCTTTACGAACCAAATTTCATAAAAATTGGCGTAATGGGGTGATTATCCAAATGAAGTTTATAATTAAACAAGAATAATCATGAATTACATTTTATGAGATTTTTGGGAGTTTCAGACATAAGGTGGCAGATTTTTAAGGTTGCGGGTACAAATTCTGAAAACAATAGTAAGAATCAGATGTAAAAATCAGCATAGAATCTTTCGGTACCTTCCATTCTGTCAGAAAGGGACTTAAATAAAAATAAATCAACGTAATGGTGAAACTACGGGTGAGAGATCGGAATTAGCGCACCTATACGTAGTAAAGGCACACTTACAACGACCCGCCAGTTCAGGATATTAGAGGTCCATGATATTGTTGATGCCATTTTAAAAAAACAAAAAAATGTCAAAACTTTCAGAGGTACTAGCTCCGAAGTGAGGCATTTTGAGACACATTGTTGAAGGGGAAAATGCGTTATTTTGACCTCTAAAAAGTAGGGTACCTAAACATTTTTTTGGTAGAGTTTCAGGAAACCCTTAGAAAATCATGGAGAGGAAACAGCGGTTTTTTTTCTAAAATAAAACAACAAATTTTCTGTCAGTGCTTCACCAATTACTTTGGTTTCCTAGATGGGGCCTGCCATACAATGACGGTGGGTGGGGTTATCTGTAGTGTAGATAGCTAGCTGGCACAGCTTACTGTCAAAATTAGGGCAGTATTTGATCGCCTTCTAATCTCGGACTTTCATTTTTGATCAGCGGGAATGTGAAACACCCTCACAGCTGTTCGATGATCCAAGAGCTTCACTCTGACTCAAGCTTACTGCAGTTTACAAAATAACTCCCTATTAGAGTCCTCAAATAAATTGATGAAGATGTTATATTAATAAATAAATTAAAAAGAATCATTAAGAACAGGGAAAATACTTTCTAACACAAGCTATTACAAAATACCTTGATTGACAGAATAATGAGAGTAGATTTCTTCTGTTAAATGAGGCATGATGGGTGCTAAAGAGAAAAGCAAGGACTCAATAATTGTAGCCATAATAAACTGACAGGCACGTCGACTATCTGAATCTTTTGGATCACAATAGAGCCTTAAAATAAAAAGAAAATCAATTAAACGTTAGAAGAATTAAAATGAAAAAATTAAACTAAAATTATATTTGTCAGTACCTTTGACTATCATTTCAAAGTCTCGTTATCAACACAGTATTGAAAATTGTAAAAAGCTCTTTTTTTTACTAGGTGCAGGTTTTCCAATTTTTCCATTGGGGCTAAAACTAGATTAACCCATTTATGCCTAGTGGAGCGAAAACGCACCAAAAAACACGGTGTTTTTTATACATTAATTCCCAAATGACATTGTATGTGGCTAGTGGTGCGTTTTCGCACCAAGCGTTTTTGGCTATAAAAATGCATGGGGAAAAAAAGAAAAAAAATTGTGTTTTTGGGACCAAAATGGACTAACTTTGAAAATTTCACGAAAATCTGAGACCTAAAATAGTTCTGGGCACAAATGGGTTAAGATGATTCCAGGGTCGAATAGTTCCAACTGTGGACACCACATCGCGATGCTCAAAAAGTCAACAGTTTTTTGCTAAATTTGACGAATTCACGCCACAAACACAAATTTGAGGAACGTCAGCACCTGCGAGCATACTTCAGGGGGATACTCAGATACCCTGAAAACTTCAGGCTGAAATACTCAAAAATAAAGCCGGTTATTATGAAATACAAAACTTCCCGTAAGCCGCAATGAGTGCGAGTGAGGCAGATAGACGTATCATCACTCGCGCTCACTCTCACTCACTAAGCTTACGAATTTCATATTTTACGGCTTTGATTTTAAACCAATTTTGCTCATTTTGGGCTCAAAAAATCCATACAAAAATTTTGCAGGTGCAGATGTTATTGGATTTTGTGTTTTATCTATGGTTTCAATTTAAAACGCCAAAAATACGACTTTTTCAAAAAGCGACTTATGGCACTATCCATCGGATTGAAATCTGGAAAAGTTTCGCCTGGAATCACCTTAAGGGCCGTTTGGAAAAAAAACAAGAATATCAACACTATAGTGAAACCAAATCAACGAGTGGACGCTCTTTGGCAGCATGCCCCTACCACTACAAACTGTGCCAAATCATCGGCCAACCTTTACCAGCACCAGGCCATTCTCTCTCATCGGCTCCTGGCTGCTCTATTCAAACCTCCTCCAGTCAGCAATGGTGCATAGTAAAGAGGGTAACTATGAGCGCTGGTGAGTGAGAGAAAACAATAAATTGCCCACCACTTGATTTGGGTTTCACTGCAAGTGTTTCCATTGGATTTTAAATGAAAAAAGGGACTGCTTACAATGCTTTGGCCTCATTTTGTTGGCACGGACGGTCCTTTGGTTAACGTAAAGTCGGCATAAGTTGTGTCTCCACCAATGAACAACGAGAATATCCCGCTTAAAAATGGGGTTGAGGTCCTCTATGCCAAACAAAAAGAGGCCCCTGATGTTTGACCAATCCCAGTTTGACTTAAAACAACATAAAAAATCATTGATGTTCTGTTTTCACATGGCCTTAGGTAACTTTAGAAGTGAATAAATAACCAAATTACTGGAATACTGAATTCTCCATACCAACTAAATTTATGAAGCAATTTACGTGCTAGCTGCAATATTTTGGTCAACAAGAAAAAAGTGTATCCCCCCCCCCCTGTAGTAGATAAACTCAGTTGTTTTGATCTCCATCACGTCTGGTTCTTTTATCAATGTCTCTCGTTACAATCATTACCCGTTACTACGGGCTGGTTAGCTGTTCTAATCAAATGGTTCCCAAAAATTAACTGAAACTTTCACAACTTTAACGGAAAAATTTAAAGATACAGTAGAAAAAAGAAAGTCACTCATGTCGTGATCCTTCTCAGACAATTGCAGCAGCTGCAAAAAAAAGTGGCAAGGGTAGAAATATCAAACATACCTATCTTTGGTTAGATGACAATAAAAACTTGATACGTCATTTGCTATAAAATTATTCACAGTCTGGCACACGTGATTAAATTGATAATTTGTGTAGAACTTTTGAACCTAATAATAGAAAGAAAAGAAAAATGAAAGATGAGGATGCAAATAAAAACTTAGAAGACACTTGCCAATTTTCTGTCAAAAAGTACTTATCGGTTTTTAGCAAAGGATCAATTGCAAAAATTTGCGACAGGATTATTCCATGTCAAATCAGACCAAGCCAAAATGAACAGTCCGTAGGTCTACTGTGAAAATGTCTACGGACATAATGCCTATTTCTTTAAGGCTACTACAATAATATCGACGTTAAAATGTCCGTGTTTAAAATTTCTCCTGTAAAAAGAGGCAACAGCAAAAATGTCTATTAAATTAAAGCCCTTTTTACCTTTTAGACTGTCTCCAAAAGAAAGGAAAAATGTCTACTGTGGAAAAATGCCTAATTCTTTATACAGAGCAGAAAGGCGGGAAAAATGAGGTAAGAACCAGTGTTGCCAATTCAGTCGGAAAATACTACGCTTTCTACAGAGGTCAATGGGAAGCGTAGCCTTTTTTCCATCCAAAATGGCAACACTGCTTAGAACAAGACATATGATTTATTTCCTTCCTTTATAAGTACAGGTACCTTTACCTTTCATCAGGCTAAGGTAAAATATGACAAATTTTGCTCCCTTACTCTCACAAACCTGTACGTTGAACTTCTACTTCAAAGTAGTAGACATTATTTGATGGTCCTTTTTTTCTAATTTCGGAGACAGTTAAAAAAGTGGACGAAAATGTTTGGGGGTGGAAAAGGTGTAGACTTAAAGTAAAATAGACGTTTTTGGTTGTAGCCCATTGTTACAGAAGACATTTTATACTTAGACGTTTTAACGTGGACATTTTTACCGTAGCCCTAAAATAGTAGCCATTTTGTCAGGAAAAAATTTAGCTGTAGACCTCCTGACCTTGAACAAAATGAACCTCTCAGAGGTTCAGAGAAACATGCTTGCTTAGTTGCAGATTGATGGTACATATCCCCTTGGCTTTTCCAAGCTCACTGGACAAAATGGGTTTCATGAGCTCTGCTGAGTGATTTCATGAAGTCACTATTTTGTTCTGATCTTTATCTCATTGCACATTACAGACATGAATATTTTGGGTTTTTAACCCCCCCCCCCCCCCCCCTCTGAAAGCCCTCATTTGGTAGGGACGCTTTCAACTTTTAGTGTTTGCAGTCAGAAATGCATTTGTACAAGGAAATTGCAAAAGTAAACATGTTTTCTGTTGCAACACTTGAGAGAAAATTTGAGAACACAAAATTTTCGGGTCTCTCTTCATCATTATCTCTCCGTTATCTTTCACCGATCATCGTATTATTTGTTTGCTACTAAAATGTTTGTAGCCACTAGGGATCAGAGTTGGACAAAAATGATTCAAAGGTCATTCAATGCCAAATCAGACCAGAACATGATGATTTTTAATTTGACCCCCTCCAATTTGCATGAAATTTGGTACACTGTTTTTGCCCATTGGGTTGTATCAATTTTTTCGAGCATCCACTGATTTTTTGGCGAATTTCAAAGTTGCCAAATGTAGCAAAATTTTAGCGAAGGCCATCACCTTTAAATCATTAGAGCTCAAGAACCGTTTGTAGGGGATCAGTGTCACTGTGATCTCGTTGAAAAGCTCATTTAAGTACCTTTTCAACAATGTACATTATCGGAAATTTTACTAATAAATTTTAGAGTGAAAATTTTTGAAAAAATTATTTGGTGAGATTGGTAAAGCAATCAAATTGAATTATTCAAAGCATTATTTGGTCAATTGACTATTCCTCTTCACAGACAATGCTGCAATAACTCAAGCACCCACTCTGTTACCAGACTGATTTCATTATTCCTGATTATTTTGTTGCCTAACTCTAGTAAAGATCATGTAGCAATTATCCTGAGATTCCAAAAAGATAAAAATTGTGACAAACAAACATAATATCCACTAACCTGCTCAAGAAATTCTTTTAGACGATGCAACATGTATTTGTCTATTGTTGACAATTGAGGATCTTTTGGAATTCTATCAAGAGAGTAGTCGTTGAGAGCTCCAAGCAAAAATTTCATGATCAAGCGTATTCTTTGCACATCCTCTTTACTTAGAACTAAAACGGAATGACTCACGTTTATGTTTGCATGAAAGACTGTATGAGCAGCCACCCACCACCTGTTAAAGAGAAAGATAAGAAGTTTTGAGAGCTTAACAGAAGTAAACATGATTTAACGATATTGAGGTCAACTTAGCAAATTATCTTCAAATTTTTCATTTATTTTCACATAGAAAAGTAAAATTATAAAAATCAATTCTGTGTCCGTCTGATCTCAGAAAGCAGAATTTATCGTTTCCTATTTTCATTCATCTAGCGGATTATCAAAGTGTTTTTATTAACTTGAGTTTTTTAATCGTTACCTATTAATAACGCTGATTTTATCGCTGACTTTCATCATTTATTCATCTAGCGGATTATTACAGTGATTTTATTAAACTATTTATTGAAACCAAGAAATTAATTTTTTACTTCTTTACTTTTTATAAATGTTTGTTACTTTTACTCTAATATCCCTTTTTTTTCATCCCACCCTTTTGTCTCACTAAAAAGTAAAAACTGATTCAATCTATCAAGTGCCACACTTGAGATTTTGTTGCACCTATCAATTACAATAGCCCTGTCCCATTTTGGGGAATGGACAGTTTTTACGTGCCCTATTTCAAGGAACGTGCAATTTTCCCTTCATTCCGCAATCGGGGCAACAGCTCTGCCCATTCCCCAGCCCATTCGGGGCGTAACACATGCACTACCACTCTAAAGTCTCTGCTCTGGCAGCTAGGTAATCTATAAATCTTCTTTACCAACGTAAAAAAAGTGACGAATTAAGATGGAAATTCTCCATGGTGCCTAAGTTATTACAATAGCTTGATAAAAGCTACTTGGCTTACAAGAGGATTTTGGAAACTTACAGGATCTCAGTTGTTATTTTTGCAAAATTTTACAAAGAAATAAGCACTTCATTCATCTACAGCAAAAGCTTGAAACAGCCCACTTTAAAGTGTAAGTCTGTAGCTCTACTTCTGCACTTCCTATAGATTATCAAATTAAAATACATTATTAGGTACCTTAGAACATCTGTGCCATAAGCAGGCTGTTTTTTTAAATCATGTCCACCGGCAACTATGTCTGTTGGACTCACAATATTGCCCAAGGACTTTGACATTTTTTGTCCGTTTTCATCAACTGCATAGCCGTGAACAAAGATATTTTTGTACGGAGCTTTGCCTCGGACAGCAACAGAAGTTAACAAAGATGATTGAAACCACCCAGTCAGTTGATCGACTCCTTCAAGATAAACATCAGCTACTTTGTCATTTTCCAACACACTCGACCAAGAGATTCCGCTGTCAAACCAGATATCTAAGATGTCATTGCCTTTGACAATTTCATCTCTGCTTAGATTCAATTCATCCAGAATCCTCTCCGGGATCAATTCTGAAGCAGGGACAGTCCACCAAAAATCAGCTCCTTTTTCCTCCAGTAAGGAACAATAATGATCGATGAGTGATCTACAAAATTTAAACAAAGGGAATAGAAATTCAAAAAGGAAATAAGCATTCGGACTGAGTTTTTTAACATGCATTTTTTTTACATTTGAAAAATTTTCTGGACAGTCCTCGCACACTTCTTTGAAAGGAAATTAATTTGATTCAACAGATGCTTCAATTCATATGACCATTCAAAATTTGTAATTTGAAGATAGGCACATATAAGGGAAAAACCCATAACGATAAAATTCGATGAGCAGTGGTGAGCCTTTCCCCAGAATTACAAAGCTACATGGTACGTTTCTTTCAATGAACTTTCACTAAGTTTTATTTTTATTATTGTCATTATTACTATTATAACCACAGCTTCATTTCAGGATCAGAGCAACATTAAGGTGATTCCAGGCGAAACTTTTCCAGATTTCAATCCAATGGATAGAGCCACCTGTCGCTTTTCGGAAAAGTCATGTTTTTGGTGTTTTAAACTGAAACTATAGATAAAACGCAAAATCCATTAACGTCAGCACCTGCAAAATTTTTGTACGGATTTTTTGAACCCAAAACGAGCAAAATTGGTTCAGAATTAAATCCATAAAAGATGAAATTCATTTTGCCATAAGCTTAGTGAGTAAGAGTGAGTGCAAGTGATAATACATCTATCCGTCTCACTCACACTCATTGAGGCTTATGGGAATTTTCTTAATTCATAATTTCCGGCTTTACTTTTGAGTGTTTCAGCTTGAAACTTTCGGGGTATCTTCCTGAAGTATGCGCGTAGGTGCTGACTTTCCTCGAATTTGTGTTTTTGGCATAAATTTATCAATTTCAGCCGAGAACAGTTGACTTTTTGAGCAGCGCGACGTGGTGTCTACGGTTGGGACTAATCGACCCTGGAATCATCTTAATTGCACCGAATATACCTCTGAAGGAAGATACACCTCTCTTCTCTAAAGTGTGGTGTGAGAGAAGCAAACAAAGAAGTTTTGCTAAAGGGGTGTCTCCACCTGCGAATTTAAAAGTGCGAATAAACTGATTGAGCCAATGAGCTGCCTTGAAGTCGATAGGTCGAGTCCAATGTATTGACAACAAAGAAGCTCATTGGCTCAATCAGTTTATTCGCGCTTTTACATTCGCAGGTGGAGACCCCCCTTAAGTAAGAATCTTGCAATACATGCAGCAAGCAGTTACAAATACCGCAAAAAAATCTCTCAGAACCGTTGATTGGCCCAGTTGTAAGATCAACATCCCCTCTCACTAATGCAAGTAGAAAATAAGTATTCGTAAGATTATTATCATTATTATTATTATTATTATTATTAATCTTCCCATTTCATTTTTTGAAAAAGAGAGAAAGAGAGAGAGAGAGAGAGAGAGAGAGAGAGAGAGAGAGAGAGAGAGAAAGAGAGAGAGAGAATGGCACTTCTTACTTCGATATGATTGGCTCATTTGTAGTAGAGTTATAAACAGCTGGAATAGGAGCACCCCAAAGCCGTTGGCGAGAAATACACCAGTAAGGACGTTTCATAATCCGTGCTTCCAGATCTTTGATACTACTAACACCTGCTAAAGATACCGAGTTTAGACATTCCTGGAATAAATGAAAAAGACAAAGAAATAATTTTGAGATTAAACAGAATCAAGATTTTATTAAAAATATTAAAAAAAAAAACTTTCTTAAACTTTGAACTTCATCAAAAGCACAATGATCAAAACTTGTGAAAATTTAGAGTTTCTGAAAGTTTTAACTGACAGTGTATTTAAAACTTTTCCCTTGTTGTTTCACAGGATTTTCGCGTAAGTAAAGGACCCGTGAAGAATTTCAGGCACCAACTAGAGAGGCCAAATAACCAGAGCCGTTCTTCTATTAGTGCAATGAGGCTCCGGCTAACTTTTGCTACAAGCAATCGATTGATTACTTCTTGAGTAAAATCCAGCAAAAATGACGATAAGCACATTAAAATATAACAAAATTCACTTACAAAATTACTTTAAAGTTAAAGGCGTAATGGCTGAGCTACACAGATACCATGGGAGCTTCCTATCTATGTTGAGGCTTTTCTTTAAATGTTTCTATAGAGGAAGTGACAAATTATACAAGAATCCCCCATTACACCTGCGTAGCTCCACCATTTAAAAGCAAACATGGTGGCAATATACAGGTATCGTGGGAAATTCCTATCAAATCTGTCTCTCTCTCAATAGAAACACATGGAGAAAAGTCCTAAATTAGATAGGAATCTCCCACATGGTACCTGCGCAGCTTCACCATAATGCCTATAGCTTTAAAGTCATTATATGAGTCTATGAGTAAATTTTGTGATAGTATAATCATCATAATTTTTGCTGGTTTTTATGCAATAATTAACTATTTAGTTGCATAGGGCAAAAGTTAGCTAGAGTCCCATCAGGCAGTTGCTCTTGGCAGCAAAGTTTTAGGATCGGAGAAGTTCAAGCAGTAAAAACAGTGGCGGTTTATGGGCTCAAAAGTGGGAGGGAGGGCTTCAGAAAATGTAATGACCCTTTTTTTATTTCTCGCTTCTCTTGAGCCCTGATAAAAGTGGGGGGGGTTAAGATGTTATGACCTTTGTTCTTCCCTTTAAGAGTACTTTTCCAAAAATATGGAGGGGGGGGGGCTTTACGGACCGCCACTCAGTAAAAACAAAAGCTTATCTTTTCTTTTGTTTTATTACATATTACCCATTCTCATTACTGCCTTCCCTCTTCCACTCTTTAAAATTTCATGAAATGATCGCACAAAATAGGAACTGCAGCTCAAATTAAGAAAAATCCTTCTTTGTAATTGAACAGGCTCATGCGAAAACATCTGTTGTCCATTTTTTTTATGTTTGACTTACAAGGGAAGGTCGCGGAGGGGCCCCCTCCATTTGCGCTGAAATTTTGCCGAAAGGTAGGGCTTAGGGTCCTAACTAACGTACTTACGCCCTTGTTTGCCAATGCGCCTTTTTAAGAGTTGCAAAATCGCTGCAGCATATATACGAAAAATTCAGCTACCTATCTCAACTGTCTCAGTGCACTAGGGTGCGGCGCTTGGAGCTAGAGGTACCTGATTTGAGTCCGACCTCGGCCGCTTTTTTTTTTTCACACTGCCGCACCTCACTTCAATCGGTATGAACATCATATCTGCTTCCTCCCACGCATTTCTTATAGATGCAGTACGTCTTTACCTCCTGAATTTTTCGCTGTAAGATAAAAAATTGCCCTACTCATTTTATTAAAAAAAAAAAAAATTGTACCAATAGTTTGATCCAAACCTATTTAAAAGACAAATAAAATACCTTACGAGTATTCTTCTACGATTTGTTGCTCTGTTTCAAACGGAATGGCATCTTGATTGTTGTTTGATGCATCACTCTCTACGCTATCATTTGAATTCTTGGTCGAAGAAGAAGAATCATCACTTTCAGCTGTTTGCGTTGGTACAACGCTTCAATCCTCGTAAGGTATGTTATCCGTCTGTTAATAGGTTCGGATTAAATTATTGATACGAGTGGTTTTTTTTTTTTTTAATAAAATGAGTAGGACAAAATTTTTCATCTTACAGCGCAAAATTCAGGAGGTAAAGACGTACTACATCTATAAGAAATGCGTGGGAGGAAGCAGATATGTCGTTCGTTCCGATTGAATTGAGGTGCGGCAGTGAGAAAAAAAAAAGCGGCCGAGGTCGGACTCAAACCAGGTACCTCTAGATCCAGGCGCCGCACCCTAGTGCACTGCGCCATCGAGTCAATTGAGATGGACAGCCAAATTTTTTGGTATATATGCTGCAGCAATTTTGCAACTCTTAAAAAGGCCCATTGGCTAAAAAGGGCGTAAGTACGTTAGTTAGGACCCTAAGCCCTACCTCTCTGCAAAATTTCAGCGCAAACGGAGGGGGCCCCACCGCGACCTTCCCTTGTTGGTGAGCGTACATCACTCTTTAGACGACACTGCGTCTGTTTAAGTCCTGATCAGACTTGTCCCTCAACTTCTTGCTCCTATTTGCCTTGTCTTGGCAGTTTTTTTTGGTTTTTTATTTTTTAATTTGCTAATTTCTTTATTGTTTTTATATTTGTCTTTTCAATAAAAATATTTTGGACATCAGACATTTTCACATGATCCTGTTCAATTAGGTTCATTATTCTCATACTTACTAAGGCCTCATGTTTCAATTTTTCTGTGTCAATAAACCACTGGTGACTGGCTCTGATAATAACTGGTTCCTTTGTCCTCCAATCATAAGGATAACTATGGACAAACGTCTCCTCAAGCATGATATCTGAGCCCAAAATTTGTTTCACTTTTTCTACTCCATCAGAAAGGACACTTAGTCCTTCAAGATCATTGCCTGCATTAGCTGTGTACAAACCGGCTTCATCCACCATGCTGTCCTAAAAATTTCAAAGATCATTTATTAAAATAGGAATAACTACTAAGTATTTAGATTTATCCTGCAAGTTGATGGAAAAACAATCAAAGTTGAGTCAATGATTCAAACCATTAAAATTCATAAATGATGGTCAGAACAAAATGCTAAGTTTCCGATTGAAACCCTTCGACCTCAGAGGCAAAAACCCGAAGAATAAAAAATGTGTTACTCATTTGATCTTCGATGATCTAAATAATTCACTCATAAAATTTACAGTGGCAGCATTTGACTGGATCTGATTAAGATAAAACAGTTCACAGTCAACCAAGCTAGACGGAGTTTTGCTTTTACAACCCTCAAGAGAAAACTAAATGTGTATTTGAAGACTAGAAAAATAGGGAAATCAAAAGGTTAGTCGTAACATACATATGGGTCACAGCATTTCACAGCGGTTATATGCGGTTTAATTAGTTACAGGGCTACAGCCGCTTCGAAAATTTATTGTTAATCATACATTCAAATGGGAACAGTGGGCAGTTGCCAGATTGCTGGATCCGCATACAACTTCCTTTTTTTACTCTCAGCACTGTCAATTTACTTCAACATACAAGTATAATAAACCAAATTATTTGGGCAACTGAACTTTACTACAACTAGTACCTACTACTTATATATTTACACTTTTCATTTCATTAAAAATGATAATTACAATGCTGATTCTGTGTTGAACTGCCAATAAAAAATCTTCTGGTCCATGTGCAGGAGCTGTATGCACAAGACCGGTTCCTTTGTCGCTCAAAACATGTTTAGCTTCTATGAAAGGTTGCGCAAGACTTGAGTTAAGAGGATGTTGATACATTAACCCGTTCAGAAATGCTCCTACAGAAAAAAAAAAAAAAAATTACACAAATTAAAGGAAAGAACAAGGTTTTTGAATCAAACGGATCTACCGAAAAACGTTTATTCACCATTACTCCTATGAATGAAAGTCACTGTCTTTTTTCTCATAGAATTTTACACCCGTAAACATCAATAGTTTGGAAATTCAGAGATCCTGAAACATTAGTAATTGCTAGAAAATTATGAGCAATAGAAACCAGACTTATTTAGTAGCTATACTGATGCCTTTTAACGAGGGCTGAAAAAACAATTGATAAGATACCACCTTACAATCAAAGACTAAACGTATGCTAACAATATGTATAATGTATGTTAGGTTTTTCAGCTATTTTCAATACATCTTGTAGGCAATATCATCGTCAGAATATAACCAATCAAAATTTGGTAGAGATTGAATCAAGACAAATATTTGGACAGTTTATTAGCACCCTGACATATCCTCGGACAGTAAATTAGTACCTGGGAACTGTGCAACAGTTTCGGAAGATTTCTTGAGCTTTTCTTCTAATTTATTGATCAATGCTGTGGCTACTAAATAAACATTTGAAGCTTCCCCAAGGAACGAGATAAGAGAATATTCCAGAGATGGATTAAAAGCTACGGCTTTATTACAAGGTAAAGTCCAAGGAGTTGTTGTCCAAATAACCGCATATGGTGTTTTTGATCCAACGTGAAGTTTTATCGTATCTGGCAGGGTGCATAGACGTAATCTTAGAAAAACAGAGCAACTCTGATGAGCATTATTATATTCCAACTCAGCTTCAGCCAAGGCAGTTCTGAAAAAAAAGAAGGACATTTTCAGGTAACTAAAGTGAGGTGACTATGATCTCTTAAAGCTGGGTTTACCCTAGTTAGCCGAGCCCAATTAAACCTCCAAAGAGCTCAACAAAATTTATTGATTGAATTCAAGCTTTTCAGCTCTTCAACCATGTGTTCTCCACAAGCTTAAACACAAATTTCTCAATGATGAGCTGGAAGATGTTCACACATTAGATATGGAAGTGTTTCCCCCTTGCATCAAAAAGTGGTCGGGTTGGAATGGTGACTACGTAGAAAAATAAGGTCAGTCCCAAAATTATTCTTTGCTCTTGAATCTTGCCTCTTTTCGAATAAGTTCATTTTATAGGTGGCTATGATACGGCTAGTGCTAGACTGCTGGCCATGCGGGAAGTGCACGCTACATTCAATGATTTGGCAGGTGTGTTGTTGCGCGCTGCAAGGAAAAGCTTATATCATGCTAGCACACACGTTACAATTTTGTTTTCAAGCATTCAGATCAAACGGGTGTATCTTTAAGTTAATCATAAATTTTACAACAGCCATTTCAAATATAAATTGTGGATTTGGTAAAGGGACAAACTTACTTAAATTAAAAGACCCTTGTATTCTCAAAGCTAACATAAAACTAAACAAACCTGGAGGATGGAGACCAATAAACTGGCTTGAGCCCTCTATAAATAAGTCCCTGCAAAACAGATTTGAAAGAAAATGTTTTTAACTCAGTTTTAAAAATAATGCGTTTCCAAAAATTTAAAGTTATGAGTCTAGAGCTTTGAAAGATGATTGTGCAATAAGGTAGGTTATAAGGAAAAGAAAAGAATGCAGTTTTGAGAAAAATAATAGATGTTCACTGCCACTTTGCTGAGTGTCGTATTCAGAGTTGGGCAATCGAATAATGAAAAACAATGAAATAAGTCTGGCAATCGAGTTGATGCATGAGTTGTGATAACATTACCTGTGAGGAGGTATGGTCAATTCAGTAGCGTCATTTGTGGTGGGCAGGGGGGGGGGGGGGGGGGGGGGGCAACTGCCCCCCCAAGGGTCAGCCAAAAGTGAAAACGTGATGACTTTTTTTTTTTTTTTTTTTAAAGGAGAAGAAAAAAGTTTTGCCCCCAAGCCGAACCCAAAATAACGCCCCTGGGTCAATTGACCAAATAATCTGATTTTATTGCATTGCTAAACTAGACAGATAATCCGTTGAATGATATTTGCCCAACTCTGGTTGTATGGATACAGACACCGATGATTTCAGTGAGTACTTTGCTGCACAGAAACATTTAAAAGTAAAGGTAATGTTAGATTTTTGTTTCATGAGTACTAACTTACTTTTTCGTACAAGGAATAAAACAATTGAAGCTGATTTTGGGTGTACTTCTTATCAAAGGTAAAGTAACATTCGGAATCCCAATTGGCCATAACACCCCATGATTCGAAACACTTTTTTTGTTTCACTATGGTTTCCTCAGCAAATATCCTAGCTGCAAAATTTCAACATGGAAAAAACAGTTGGTAAATTACATGTTGAATACAACCAATGTCAACAGATGTTTGAACTGCACAAATATGTGACAAATTGTTTAAATTACTGAGGAAAAATAGCAATATTATGTCAAAACTATTGCAATAGATAAGATTTTTTAAGGGTTGATCTGATATGACCTCAATCTACACTTACATTATAAAATTAAGATGGGCGCACAATTATTCAAATTGATCTTATGCTTATAATGGTTCAACTCAGGAAATATTGAATACCACATAAAGAAAATCTCAAGATACAATGAATCCATGCAGTGTGCATGAGAAATGAAATGGAATAAATTATCTAGCCTCAACCTTCATAAATTCCCTATGATACTGACCGCAAGGTAAGAACGCAAGATAAGCATATCATAAACATCCAACCGTCTTCTGTTGACTCCAGCTCTCATGGCTCACGTTTAAACACTAGAGTGGCAAGGGTCTATGACAAACTTCCGGAGGAGATAAAAAGGGAAGACAGCTATCCTACATTTTTGGCCAAGCTCAGGGCTTTTCTTCTGATCAAAGCCTTCTATTCTACAGATGAGTTTATGAGTAAATAAGTTATCACTACTGTGTTGTGTCTTTATTATTACTAATGTGTATCGACCTGCACGATAACATTATGATGTTCCAATGTACTAATGTTTTAAAATAAAAATAAAAAAAAAAAAAAAAAAAAAAAAAGGTAGTTAAAAAATAATGAAACAGAAATTGAGGTAGGTATTTCATTTTTTTTAAAGTCTAAGATTGCTGTCCCAAATACTCACATCCAGAATGCAAGTTCTTTGTCTATTATCACCCCCCCCCCCCAAAGTGGGGAAAAAATAATCTGCAGATGACTGCAAATCAAGAAAAATTTTCAGTTTTAACAATTGTTCTAGATGCCTTTTTAAGATTATTTCATTACCAATATTTCTTATTTCTAACGCTGAGAGACTGGACTGAGCACTGTGTTTGACTGCCTTCAACTCAATTGGTAAACCATGACAATCCCATCCAGGCACATAATGTATCCTGTACCCTTCCAGTAATTTCCTCCGATTTATAATGTCTTTCAGAATCTAAAATTGACCAAAAAACCAAGGTTAAAAATCAAGAGAAGCATTTGAAGATTCTAAAAGTATTTCTGAGAGAAATTTGTACATGGGTCAAAACACGCATAATGAGCGTTTCACAAGATACCGACAATTTATGATAATTTTGGAAGAATAAAACAAAAATGTGCTGAAGTTGTGCTAAATGATGCCACTTATCATTCCACAAAATTTTGATTCAATTCGTTGCTCCACGAAGAATTTGTCAAAACTTAAGGGCGTAGTGAACATTTCATCAGACAGGAAAATATTTTTGAAACTTTTTTTTTTTTTTTTGAGGTTTGTTCGTTTATAATCAACCAATTAGAGTTCGGTTTTTAATAAATAGGAATTACAATTCACTTTGAAGGTTACACTTCCTTCCAATGAAGGGAAGGTGTAAAAGATCAAAGTAAAGTTAATTTTTATTTTACACAGAACACGCACTTGTGTAAAATTTTATGAGATTTTTTTGTAACTATAAAAATAATGTAGAATTCATCAGCGGTTTGAGGTCCCAGAAAAAAACTGGAGGTATCTGGAGTACGTCTATACCCATACAAATTGGTTTTACAATTCTATCAACGGTGTTTGATTTTAGACAGTTTTTTCAAAAATAACAAACGTAACAAATGTTTCATTATTCTTTGAGTATTCCCTCACTGTATTTTCTCTTAATTCTAAATTTATTTTCCTTAAATTGTGACTGCAGTTACACAACATCAATGACATCGTATAACCCTTGGCATATCATAAAATTTTGCATTTTTACAGTTTTAAGACTGATTTTGGACCGCTTTGTTCCAACTGCTGAACCTCCTTACACGTGGTTCCCAGTAAGGAAAACCGAGAAAAGTTACAAATAATATTGAAAAATAAAGAAAACATGTACTGAAGCTGTGTCGGATGACATCAAGTAAGTTTCCACAAATTTTTAATTTATTCTGTCACCTTGTTCAGGCAAGATTTTATCTCTAACAAGGGGATGGTACGAAGGCGGACCCGAGTTTCACGACCAAATTTTCAGGATTGATAGTCCATAAGATTCTAAAGTTGATGTGTTTCGCCGTTTTTGCTAATGGGCCCTAGGGGCCGAGAAAAAAAAGGGACTACGCGCGTCACCTTAAATAGTATCCACTGACCCACGCTTTTCAAATAGAGCTGAGTGGTCGAGTGGATAGGAGCCTTGCCCCCCACACTCGAGGTACCGAGTTCGAATCCTGCCGTGACCCTCATACTTTTTGCAGTGAACTTTTGCATGTTTTTAATTTTTCTTCAACAAACTGATTATTTCATCGTATATATAACTTGCATGCACTCTTGCATGTTTTTAATTTTTCTTCGACAAACTGATTATTTTACCGTATGTATAACTTGTTAGTGATACTAAAAACGTTAAATGTACAAAAACTAAACATGTAAACAAAATAAACTTTTCATGGGGATCTTACACGTCAACAAGTATAAAAATATCTGTTCCTTTTTTTGTTTTTATTTTTTAATTTATTTATAATTTATTTTGACACTTATTTATTTATCTATTCATATATTTATTATTTATGGATTCATTGATATTTTATTATTTATTTTTAAGTTCTCTCGTCTCCACTCTTCTCACTTTTCATTAATCTTTTTTTTTTTTTTATAAGCACGATAAGTAGGCAGTTCGTGAGTCATAGAAAGCACATTCTCTATTGACACCAACCCCCCCCCCCCTTCAATTATTATACTTCTTGACGTTAGATCCCCATGAAAAGTTTCTTTTGTTTACATGTTTACTTTTTGTACATTTAACGTTTTTAGGATCAATAACAAGTTATACATACGATGAAATAATCAGTTTGTTGAAGAAAAATTAAAAACATGCAAAAGTTCACTGCAAAAAGTATGAGGGTCACGGCAGGATTCAAACTCGGTGCCTCGAGTGTGAGGGGCGAGGCTCCTATCCGCTCGACCACCCAGCTCTACTTAATAAGCGCACGTCAGTGGATACTATTTAAAGTGACGCGCGTAGTCCCTTTTTTTTCTCGGCCCCCAGGGCCCATTAGCAAAAACGGCGAATCACATCAACTTTAGAATCTTATGGACTATCGATCCTGAAAATTTGGTCGCGAAACTCGGGTCCGCCTTCGTACCATCCCCTTGTAAGGGTGAAATGTTCGTTACACCCTTATTATTTGTTACACTCTTTATGAACGGAACCTTACAAGGTAATGTTTTCAGCAGACGGATGAAAAAAAAAAATTTTAAGGGTCTCAAGAATACCTTTCTTCCCGCTATGCTGAAACCTTTGTTGTACACAACTGTGAAGAATGTGAGGAACGCTTCACTCTAAAAGGTGAAATCTTTCCTGAATGAGGCAATGGAATAAATTAAAAATTTGTGAAGGCTTACAAGGGAAGGTCACAGCTGGGCCACCTCCACCATCTTTCAAATTTCACAGGAAGGTAGTCCTAGGGGTGCTTATCAACGCCTCTTCCTTACTTTTTGCTATTGGGCCTTCAAAAACTCCAAAAGAGCTTCCGAAAGTTCACGCGGTTTAAAATGCTAGAAGTGCACTACATATTTATGGAAGACATCAACGCAGTGGACTGGAGCACGCACTTTCATTTAGAAAATCTAAGTTCAAATCCGGCTATTGAACGGTAATTTTTTGCATTGGTAATCGATCATTTCCCAATTCGTTTCTTTTACTAACAATACATTTTTCACTGTAAATTTGAACTTTTGATACTCATTCTAATAGTCACTACAAAAAAAATTCCCTCACTGACCAAAAAATAGACGAAATTAACCGTCGTTTTTTCAACAAGAGTTGCGAGGATAGTTTTTGAGAGTGCAAGGAGGACAAATTCTTGGATCCCCTTCCGGACTTGGACCAATCTCCCACGGAATGACTCGAATCTTCAATGACAACCAAAATTCATTATCATAGCTTACAATAAGTTGGGTTACCTTGTTGATAGCATGTCCCATGTGAACATCTCCATTGGCATAAGGAGGCCCATCATGTAGAATGAACTCTGGTCTTGACTTGAATCCTCGTTGAATAGCATACAATTCTGAGAATCCACAGGTCTGTAGAAAAAAAAGTATTCTAAAAGTTTGGATATACATTTCACAAACATACAAATAGATAAAAATCCCAGTTAGAGAGGATAAAAAAAACCACATGACAAAATTGAACAATTTACTTAAACTGCCTTTCTCCAAAGTGAGTAGAATATACAAACAAAGCAGTTCATTTCTACATGATAACACCTGATTTCAAACCATATTTTCTGATCTATTCCTTAGATAATTTGAAGATGATTCCAGGCGAGTTTTTTTGAGATATCAATCCAATGAATAGCGCCACTAGTTACATCTGAGAAACGTCGTGTTTTTGGCATTTTAAATTGAAAATAGAGAAAAACGCAAAATCCATAAACGTCACCACTTGCATAATTTTATATGAATTTTTTTAGCCAAGAAGGCGCAAAATTGGTCGAGAATTAAAGCTGTAGTATTGAAAATTAATTTTGCAATAAGCTTAATGAGTGCGAGAAGGTGCGAGTGATACTATATCCATCTGCATCACTCATACTTATTAGGACTCATGGGAATTTTTGTATTTTCAGTGTCCTGGCTTTATTTTTCATTATTTCAGCTTGAAAATGTCAGCGTTAGTGTGAACCGCAGGTTAGATTTAGTTCAATCTGAGGAGTAAAAGTTTTGAAGAAATTGTCTACAGTCAAAATACAAAAAGCCTAACATTTTTCTTGGAAGCAAGAGGAGAAAGCACAGTTTCCTTACTATCTAGAAGTAAATAAGTAGGCACAGACCTTGTGAATAAGCTGATCAATTTGGACTCGATCTTCTGTTTTCACCCATGTTGGAAATTTAGTTACTGGTAAATTTAGAGTTTGGGAATACTTCTTACTTTTGCTTGGCCCAGATTTTTTGGAAAAATGTCTTATACTACCAGCTCTGAAGCACCATGTAACATTTTTGGTGAATCGGATTTGCAGGAACTCAATCATTTCACGACAGAAATCCTAAACCTAGCATATTAATTACTGACATGATACTGACTCATTTTAAAGCTGCTTTATTTTCATGGTAGTAACAGCGAATTCATAAAAGCAGGAGCAGCACACCGATTAAAAATTTAGGAAATTTCTTCTTTTTTTCACAATTTCACAAAATCACAACCTCACAGCATTTAAGATTTGTAAACATAACCTCAAAGTTAACATGGGCTTTGTTGATGTTTTATGTTGTTTTTTCGGTGGTAATCTACGCAACAAGTCCATCGAGGTGAATTTGAGGTTATATTTATTTATTTTTCAAAATATTCAGAGGACGATGTGTATTGTGTTGTGCGGATTCTGCGGATTTTAATAAATTTACCTGTATCAATGGAGATTATTGATGGTGTTGTACATTAATCTTAAAGTTGATATAGCTGACGAGTATCCTCCATGATCAGCTTTACGACCGCTCAATGGATAGTTTGCGGAGTTTATTACAATGGTTGCAACTGTGATGTAGAAGTAATATTTAGTGATAATGAGTCCCTTGTTCAAATTCCTCAGCATCCTCTTATGGTTTAACTGTCTTTTTTATTTTACTCTCTCGAGTCTAGATCTAAATGAAAGCAAAAGCAGAGTTTGGGGCCCTGGCCTTAGTCCTGACAAAATTGTTTCACCCGCTAGATACTTTTTCATTCAAGCCTACAACAGCAAGGGAAAAAAGTAAGCTCATTTTTTTTCTTTTAGTTTCTTTTTCCGATGAGGGCCTGTGGTTTTCTCTAGCGGGCTACTCTGGCGAAAATGCCCTGATCCAAAAGCTAGCTGCTAGCAAGTTCACAAGATGACTGCTACGAGACGCTCCACGCAGTAGCGCACCGAGATTTTCTTCATCTCTCTCTTTTCTCCATTAAGAAATGTATGTTAGACAAGGATGGACAACGGGATAAAACCCCCTCCTTCTGTCCTTTTCCTACTCATACATTCAAATGGGAAATGAGAGAGATGGAAGATATCCTGGTTGCGCCAGTGGCTCCACGCTAGGTAAGCGATTACCGCTGTCTGTTTGAATGATTATCAAATGACATATTTATATTCCCTCTTCCAAACCTCAATTTTCAGCGAAAATCGGAGATAGTTTGATACAGGAGCCGTTAGACGCCCTTCGGGCGAATACGTGCAGGGCGGGGCTTCGCACTGCGTTCACCTCCCGCTTGCTTTGCTCGCTCCCAGTCTTTTTCATAATCTAAATTGGAGGTTGTCTGCACTCGAAAAAGGGTTTGGGGGGGAGATGACAGTTTTTTCCATTTTTGTTTGGTGGACCACATTTGGGGTTCATGTAAAACACGTAAACATAATCTCAAAATTGAACGGCCCCTTTATCGAACTACACCTCGAAAATCTTAGGTTACTTGCCTAGGTGTTAAAAAAAAATTACAACTAAATTAATACTATTTGCCTAGATATTAATTAAGTTATTATAAATTGATACTAATAACATATTAGTACAGTGGGGATTCGTAAAAAAAGGCCGCCGGTGGAAGGATCAATCCGGCACTCGCCTGCTCCGAGGGCGAGTGTGTTGCCGTTACGCCGTGCTAATTTCATGAGATTGAGGGTGTCAATTTTCATACGTAACAGAAGTCAAATACGTCAAATCCGCTGTCTGCCTCGTAGCAGCGCTACATAGTGGCTTATCTTGGACTAGCTAGGCGTTGGATCAGGGCATTTTCATCAATATATTGATGTAAACATATATGAAAAACAGTGTTTACATATATGTAAACACTATTTTTCTCTAGTAAGTGAGCTGTTGATTAATCTAAGTATCGATGGAATCTATGGTACTCCACTCCAGACTGATAAATTTGATGCGGCAAGGGAAAAGGATTCCTATCTTTACTGAACATAGTTTTCAGGAGAGCAATTTTTCATGAATGGAGTCAAAAATTGCATTTTTATTTTTTTTATAATCTAAATGGATGCAAAATTCAGATTTAGCATCAAATTTCCAATTAGAATCATTATAGCTCTAGGACTTTAAGTATTGCTTCATCATTGAATTTCAAATCATTATATTGCTGAAACTTTTAACACCGTTTTCTTTGTTTTTTATTAAAAGTATTATGTACAGATTCCTGGAGTTCAAAATGTCATAAGTCGGTCAATCACTTATTGATCTTTTTGGTCGTTCTTGGCATCAAAATGACTGGGATAACCTCCTCTATTCAGTTGTAGCAAAATCTCAATTTTTGTCCTGGTGCAAATATAGGCTCTTATTCCTTGGCGCGTCACATGTACTGATCCGTAAAATGTTTTAGAGCTGATGTGTTCATATTCCTAGGATTAGCTAGACACGCATTCTCATGAGATCCAAAACACTGACAGGTGTTGCATTGCCAGATGTTGCGCAGTATCTTGAAGAATATTAGCTGGCTTTAAAGCTGGGAATTGGGGCATCTTTTAATTTATCAGTGCAGAAAAGATCATGGATAGGGTTATTTTCTTGTGTTTTCATATACATAAACTACAACACTGAACTAAGTATTTATTCTTTTTTGCTATGGTGCAATTCTCCGGTGAGTAGAAAGTCGCCCCAAATGCAAGGCTCAATAATATGCTTTGTACCTGTACCAATGAAATGTAAAAATCCCAAGACTCAAAATTGCAGCACAAGGTAACAGTGGTGCTAGGCTAACATGGCTCAATTGACAGATCACACTTTTTCTAAAGAAGATAAAAATAACTAACCAATAATTCTTAGAAAAGGTCTATGTGGTAAATGCGTCCATTTGTAACGTGAAGAATTACTAGAGGGAGTCCGTGGGTTTATTCGGCAAAAAGCTATTCCCATGGTGGCGGAAGGAGGGAAAGCCATTATGTATGTACCAAATTTCCAAAACTGTATTTTCAGGGAAGCAGCCCTAACCTAATCCCTCAGAGAGCTCTTAAGAGAATTTGGCTGCGGGATCTAATTTTTGCTCGAGTAGACGTACAAAAGGCCCAGATTGCTTTGCAAGTGTCCTGATCAATATCCATACTTATTGATTAAAATCAGCCACTATACCTGTCTGCATGGAGATCAGATGAACAAATAGCATGTCTCTCTCAAATTAGGTTGACTTAAGGTCTAACACAATGATCCCTTGTAATCTCTAATCATTTATACATACATTTCATCAGAGACTGATTTCCTTTTCAGAATAACTGAATCATTGAAAGAACCGTTCATTGTCAAAATGAGTGGCCGCTCTATCAAACGACACCATTGCCGAGTTTGGACCAACATTCTGGACAGGAAAGACGGATCATTTATTGTAAGGTATAAATTGTACGAGATCTGTTTTGACTTTGAAATTCAGATCCTTTCCTCAAGAAACGTACAAGTAGGAAGTTCACCGTACAAGTTCAAAGGTGATTTTTGAGTATGCAGTCTTTGGACCATGGGTTTCAAGTCTTCAATCACATTCTATCGCATCTTGGATTCTTTGAATTTTTCCGGTCGCACCTTCTCAGTCCTTCCTAGACTTTATCTTTCAATTCCCAGTAACGGGGCAGTTGCCCTCTTTCGTTGTAGATGAGCGGAGTGTTTTATGTTGCTGTAAAAGCAATTCAGAAAAATGATAATGACCGGGAAACTTACAAGAGCTACTCGTTAACCTAATGAAAGTTTTTGATTAGTTAAGTGATAATGTTCTCATAGCGAAAGTACCATGGGGGGGGGGGGGTCAGTTGTATCTACTAATCTCTGTTGACTCCAGTGGCGGTTCTTACAGTTTGGCAATGACATATTCTCTTTATTTAAAGTTTCATAAAACAACAGGTTGGTTGAACTTCAGGCGGGTAGTATGAACCTCTAAGAAATCGATACTTTAGCATGGGTTTTAATGGCAAAAAGTATGGTTACCAAATTAAACGAGCTGCCAATGGACTATCTCCATAGTACCTGTGTTACAGCATCATTATTGTTTCACTTTTTAAAAGCTTATATTGAGTTAGTGAGTACAATTTCAGAAGTTTTTAGTGTCTTCATAATTTTGTTTAGTTTTTACCCATGAACTGATACTCCATTCATTTGCAGTCAAAGCATGCAACAGCCTCATTTTTCCTCTAACTGAGTATGAAGTTTACACATAATTAATCATCCAACAATAGAACCAATAAAACTGCAAGTTATCCCATTAGTTAGTACCACCTTAATATGTAAGTAAACTGGACAAAACTGTCTCAAATAAAACTAAGTGTAAACACATTTCAAGCAGCAATATCCTGACCTGGGAAAAATTTTCTTGATCAAATAAAAATGCAAGGTTTGAAGCGTGCATAGTTACAAAATACGTCATCATAATTGGGGAAAAAAATGGACACAAACAAAAACATGTAATTAAAACAAAGAAAAAAATAATTAAATTTGAATTTTTATCTATTTACTTACATTTAAATTTTTCCCGCTCATAAGCCTTTCTATTTCTCAGCGTTGTTCAAAACATTATACTCCAGCATTTGAAACAGAAATACAAATTGTCAGTATTCCCCATGGGTGCCTTCTCCCTTGAACGTTTGCAATTACTCATTTTCAAGCCGATCTCCCCTGAATTGAGCGGAGAACAAGCAAAAATTTACGAAAATTTAGGGTTTGCTCCCCCTTGTAATTTGGTCATGAGCCCCCTCCCCCTCCTTCTCTTACAAAATTTTCTGCCGGTACTTACCGCTAGTTTTCCCTTAGTAAATTGTTTTTTTCTATTGGATGAGCTTCAACCTGAGAGATAGAAACTTTCCTTCACCACATTTATCAAGCACTACTTTCACTTCGCTCTTTCCATAATCTATTTCTGGTTCAGCGTATACTATTTGTGTCAGACTTATCAAACTCATTACAAATTTTGCAACTTGAATTCTAAACTTGTTTTCTTCATAACTCCTTGTTGCACCTTAGGTTTGCTTAAAAGGCATGTCCACTTCTGCGCATGAAGTAACAAAATTTTTAATTTACATTACGACTGTTGAGGAGAAATGCTACCTTCTGCTAGTTATTACATATAGATGTCAATCCAGAGGCCTAGAGACTAAAGGTTGTTCCTCAATGATCGTCTCAACCTTTCGACTCTTAGAGTATTGTGTAATTTCAGCAAGTCATTAAAATGATCAATTATTGTTAAATTTGCTAAAATCAGCGTCTTTGAAGCGTAATAGAAATACCAATTTGCTTGACAGCCATAAAATCTTTAATGATACCATTTCTAGGACATTTTTCGGCCGCAGAAGAAAGTCCTGTCACTATGGAATCACCTGTACACATACACTATCAAAAAAAGGAATTGCTTTAAACGCTAACTTTAATGCTGATTAGGCTGTTTGGGGGAATGAAACTTCCTGGTAACACAACTTACGTATTACTGCAGAATCACCCTTTTGTTAAAAATTTTCAAAAACTGCTTCTCATCTCCAGAGAATTGAATGAAGGGTTGTTTGTCTGTACAAGCTGATTGCTGTGGATGATGACCTGGCTTAAGGTTATAAATTAAGGAGGTATGCTTATCTGACTTTGCGCCACAAATTCAGTGATGCGCGCAGTTCAAAGTGACTGCGGCCAAGATGGCGGACGAAAGCAGAGAACATTGGGCGTTACTCGGAGTCGCTGTGTTTTCTGCTTTTGTTGACCATCTTGGCTGCAATGCTTTTGAACTGCGCGCCACTGAATTTGTGGCACGAGGTCCGATGAGCATACCTTCATAATTAATAACCTTGGACCTAGCTCACTCCGTGGACCTCTGATTATTTACCAAGCTCTTAAATGATTAGGGATCCCATACAGTGGGTCAATGCAAGTCTACATGGCAAGCAGCAATGTCCTGTTTATGGATTTTACGATGTGAGCAGTGTCCTTATTTGAAAACTTTCTCGAGAGCCACCTTGATTTGAGGCTAAATTTCTTTAGGACCAAATATTTTACGCCTTTTGAAGCAGAGGAAAATTGTCCAAAACTATACTTAGTTTGCAGTGTGCCTTGTACAGATGCATTTTCTTTTTTAGTTCTTACCAAGCAACTGTATATGAGACAGGATATTGCCATGCAGTCTCTGCATAATTGATTAATTACTAAATAATTTTGTTTTTTTTAAAAATCTGCTGATTTTCCCGGTCTTTCTTAATTCTTTCACTCTATCTCAGCTGCTGAAATTCAGTTTTGAGAGAATTGGAAATAAAAATGAGGCACACTCAAGAAAAAGAAAGGAAGAAGAAAAGAGGAAACTTAAAAAAAAAATATTTGTATCAACAAAAAGCTTATAGGGATCAACTTTGACCTGATCCCTCTTTTCCTAGGGGCCCAGGGGTAGTTTGTTACAAGCATTTTGTGAATGGCCTAATGGCCTCGGTGAAATTAAAACACTGGCCATTAGCATTGCTTCAATTCCCTCTTGTAAACCAGCAAGTAGGTTACCTAGAAACATTTTTAAGCTGCTATTTGTCGTTTTCATTTTGATTTTACTGATGATTCAATGAAGGAAATTTCTGAGGTAAGGATTTGCGTCGGATCTAGATTTAGATTCATGCAATCAGTTTTTGAAGAGAATCAGGAGTTTATCAACTCTTTGTCTCAATCAATTTTTCCCTTCTTTATTTTTACTGTCTTTTCTGTAATATCTTAGATCCTGTATATCCTGATGAATGCTCCTGTCCCAAAGCGTCCACCTCTCAATGGTTAGAAGAAAATGGATGTAAATCAGTGTACAATCAGGTCACTGTTGATTTACAACCATTCAAGGATGTTAACATGGATCAAGTGTACAAGAAAGTTTTGAAAAAATTTGAAAAATCTAGATCCACCAGTGTTTGTAACTATGTGGTTTTGAAAAATCAGGTAAATCTTCCTTGAGATCCTCCATCTTTGAATGTGAAACCAGGGCTGACCATTGAATGAATTCGCGACACAAGTGATCCTGAAAGATTCTTAAAGTTTGAACATCTGCATTCGTGTTTTGGCAGTATGGTTAAAAACTGATGAGTCCCATGTTTTAGTAGTTTTTGGACTTATCTATCCGGGGAGTACCCCTAATTTTACTATCACTTTTTTCAAAAATTCAGCCACTCCATGTAAATGAAAGATTTCCCTCCTGAACTTATGTCTCTTGGAATAAATATAGCTTTCACCTGATAACCTCAAATCTGTCAATTTTACTTGAATCTTGAGTTCTTTGACCTGTGGAATTTTTAAAAACAAAGTGAAGGAGCGTTTCCATAGAAAATGTTGCAAAAAACAAATAAATAGCGCAGTTCAAAACAATACAAAAAACAGAATACAAGAATTTGGATGAAATGGTTTTTTTGTTTTTTTTTTTCAATAGAAATGCTGATGAACCTGTTTAGTCGTGATGTAACGATCATAATTGGATCCAAACAAATGCTGTATCTCGCTTACATAGATTTACCTGTAAGAAAGCAGCTCCTTTTCGAATGCAAATTAATGCTACTATACAATCAGTTTTACAATCAGCTTTCTCAAATTTATTGCACCGTTAGATTCCAAGTACTTACCTTAAAGTATCTTTTCCCTCCAATATAATTCATGAAAGATCACTGGTGAATTTACAATCACAATTATTTTGAAAGTTGTCCTATGTTTTGTCCTTGACTTTCTCACGGTCTGTTATGTGGGTGTATCACTGCCATGACACTCAATCATCCTGACCTCTCTCTGTATCAAAGCTTGCTGGAGGTATGACACGTGGTGTGGTGGTGCCGATGAACCCATATCCTAGAATTTTGTGATCACAAGAAACTGTGAGTGAGACAAGGGCAAAACATGGGACTTTCTTCAAAATAACTGTGATTGTTAATTAGTGTGAGATGTTTCAAAAACGTTGTTAAAATGTGATTATTCTTGAAGGTATATGGAATCCAGTGGTGTAATAAAATCTGAGAGAATTTGTTGTTTACTAGCAAAAATTTGCATTTGAAAATTTGGACCTGATTTCTTACGGAAACCTGTGTAAGAGCGAGTGAGACGGCACATTTGTTTGGATCCAATTATTTTTGTGACGTTGCACTAAATAGGTCTATCGTACCACACTCAACCAAGAGTAACCTGTTCTATTGTGTTCCATGCATGAAACATACTGAAAACAACTAGATTTCTAATGAAGAAAATGTAGACGTGAAGTTTTCAAAACACTGGAAAGGAAAAGTCCTTTCAAAAGTTGTTTCTTCCCGAAAATTTTGAATTTCTCACTGAACACGGGTTATTTTTGATCAAATTTAATCAATTTTTTCCAATCGACTGTTGTGAACAGTGTTAAATTTATTTGGAAAGATTTTATGCATCCACCTTCTCTAGAATGAACTGAATGTTTGCCCAAAACTTGATGTTGCAGTTTTTTGCAAGAAGATTAATTTTGTCCTCCTACCTTATGCTGAACGTTTATTTGCAGATTTACCGCAAGTGCTACGGAGAACATGTGGGTTTTAAAATGTTCATGGACTCAATTCTTCTTTCACTGAGCAGGAAAGTTTATTTACCAGATATGGAATTATTTGTAAACCTTGGAGATTGGCCTCTAGCAAACTCAAAAATTAAGATCCCACTCTTCTCATGGTGTGGTTCGAATTCAACCTTTGACATCGTCATGCCAACCTATGACATCACGGAATCATCGTTAGAAAATATGGGCAGGTCTGTCATCAAGTTTGTTTTCTTTTTTTGAATTTCCTTCTTGCTCAGTCAAAAAAGTTGTACTTACAAAACTGGTGCTTATCGCATATTTTTCTAGTTATATAGATAACAATACAGCTGTGTTAATAATTGATCATTTTACTGTAATGTCTTGATAAAAATTGGATCCAAAATAAATGGGCTAGATAGGCCTTTGGTTCCACCAAAATAAATGGATTAAAACAAAATTTCTCAAAAATGTTGTAGTCTTGATTGATCAAAATATTGAAACTGTGACTATTGAAATTCTGTAACTTTCTCAAATTTTGCTGCTATGATCTAAAATGCGATCTTAAATTCAGAATTTTCGGATCGGCATTTTCTAATCTCTTCGTTTTGATCGTGCAATTGCTACGATCAAAAGCGCAGGCCTAGCTCTAGGCACCTGAGGGTTGATTCTGCTCATTTCATGATATGAGACGAGATGACTCCGAGTTATCTCGTCTTATCTCTTTGTACAAGATAGAGTCGTTTTTCTTGTCTATCTCGTGTTGTCTCATAAGAGATAGACAGGGAGCATCAGCCTGTTGGTTTAGTTGCCTTAAGTTTTCCCTAAAAAATAAGATCAACATTTTCAATCTATTTTCTTGTCTTTTTTTAAAGAAGCTTTATTTTTAGAAACATACAGTTATTATGTATAACAGTATGTAACAGTATACATCAAACAAAATGACCAGCCACTAAGATAAGGCTTTTGGTCCTGCCAGATTAAAACTTTGTACAAACAAGAGAAAAACTACCTAACTTAAATCACTGCACGATGAAATATGCTAAGTTATGCTACTAAACAAGCAAACCTTGTAGAACCTTGCTTTTTTTATTGCACCAAAGGATTCCATGTACTTTAAAATACTTTTTCGCTTTTATTATTTATCTGGATTTTATTGTTTGTAGAGTCAGTTTGGACATGCTGTCTGTTCAAGGAAATATTGACTTCAAGTGGGAAAACAAAATTCCCAAGGCCTTTTGGCGAGGGCGAGATTCGAGCAAAGAGCGGTTAAAGTTGATTGAAATTGCCCGTGCACATCCTCATCTCTTCAATGCATCTTTGACAAATTTTTTCTTCTTCAGAGATTTAGAAGACAAGTATGGTCCGAAAGACAAACTTGTTTCGTTTTTCAAATTTTTCGATGTGAGTACTCAAAAGTTTGCTTATACCTCTGTTGTAAACAGTCCAGCTGGCAATAACACTGTAACGAATGTTCTAGAGAAACACCCAGCTACCCTGGCTGTATATCTGATAGCGCCCTCTTTCCGTGTTTGACACCCAGAATTTGTAGGTTGCTTTTCTGAAATGTTGCGTTTCCTGCCCGGAACGTGAAGTTGTCAATTATGTGCTCAGTGCAGCTGGATATCTTGCTCAAACATTTTTGTTAAATCCTTTCAAGTTTGAAGAGCTACGTCCCAAAACGTTGCATTTGTACTTTGATCAACTCGAAACGAGAGGAGAGAAATATTCTCTCTTGCCCATAAAGTTTCCATCTCAAGTACTTACTTTCAGCATATAACGACAGCACGGTCAGCTCTTAATTTGGTCGTCAGAGTGAGCCATATTTAAGAAGGAATGTTTTACATCTACGCATGTCCTGAACAACCATCAATTGAAAGACCTCTTCAAACAATTAATTGGATCCTTAAAGTAGCCTCCAAGTGAACCTCCGGTGATTGGTGGGCACGTTTCACCAGCATAGTTTGGCAGGACGCTAACCTTTGACGATCATTGATATTGTTGGAGATCATCGTCAATCAAATTTTTGAGATTTATGAGATCCCATGTCTGTTAATGTGCAACTATTTGAAAATTATATATGCTGCGCAGTCATTAATTCTCGCTTAGAAGCCAATTTGATTGTCTGAAGAAGCCTTAATTTTTCTTGGACCGTAACTCCCATTTAGAGTCAATTTTTTTTTTTGAGAATTTTGCGGTTAAATTTCCTACTTATCTCATTTTTAACCCCCTAATTCTTCCTTCTCTTCCCCTCACTCTTCACTAATTATTTTCTTTTCTTTTTAACATCTCCGCCATTTCAGTATAAGTACCAAATAAGTATGGATGGGACAGTTGCTGCTTACAGATTTCCTTACTTACTGGCTGGAGATGCTCTAGTTTTTAAACAAAATTCCGAGTACTATGAGCATTTTTATTCCGATTTAAAACCGTGGACACACTTTGTGCCTTTTGCCTCTGATCTGTCGAATCTTGTAGAACTAATCTCTTGGGCAGTGGATCACGATTTAGAAGCAAAACGAATTGCTCTGAATAGTCAGGAATATGCTCGGAACAATTTGATGCCTCAAGATATATTTTGCTACCATGTGTATTTATTCAATGTAAGTCAAACTCCTTGCTTTTCCAATTTACGAAACTTTTCCTGTCTTTTGAACCAAGTGAATGCAGTGCAGAAGTACTTGATGTTTTTTTTATAAAGTCTCACAGACTTTGATACATTCTTTATAGTGAGTCCCCTTACTGAAACTGTTGTTTTTTTGTTTTGTTTGTTTATACATGGCTCAATCCCGCTTGCCATTTTGAGCTAACGCTCTTGGAGGAAAATAGTGGGAAAACAGGATCATGGAGTTTTTCAATCACAATAATTTTTGTCAAATTTTTTGTGGGTCCAATGATAATTTGTTCTGGAATTTTAGTCCTATTTGTTTTTGTCCAGTTTGATTTTTAGTCCACTCCTTGTAGTCCATTATTATGTTCATGATACTTTTTTGTCCCATTTTTCTGTGTTCAAATTATTCATTGGATTTTAGTTTCTTTAATTTTCATCATAATCTCAGATCAGTCTTTTGTTAAGTAACATGTAAACATTGTTTCATTTCAAAAATCCAAAATAAGCATTTCTGATAGGTACCGATTTTAGGAAATATTACAAATAGATACACTAAGCATATTTTTATCAGTTCATTGCCTCAAAGTATGTACTTAAACTCATCTATATTCTATGAGAAAGAAAATTGTAGTTTCATAAATAAGTAGCGGGGGAACAGCCAAAAATTGTTAACTCTTTGACTTGGACCAGCAGTGGAGGTATTGGTTTAATAGAATCAATGCCTGAATGGTAATGGACAGAATTATACAGGACTTAAAATACTCTTGGACCACTTCTCGTAGGATCTAAAGTCTCGGGTTAATGGTCGGTGGACAAAAAGAAATTGGACACAACAAATTGGTTTCTTATCCCTGGAACCAATATTTTGGTGCCATGAGTGGTATCACTCAGGCCAACAAGCTAAATTGAAAAATGGAATCTGCTGTGTCTTTTAAGGTGATTTTAGGCGAAACTTTTACAGATTTCAATCCCATGGATAATGCCACTGGTCGCTTTTGGGAAAAGCCGTGTTTTTGGCATTTAAATGCGAAAAAGATAAAACTCAAAATCCAAGAATTTCAATATTTTTTATGGATTTTTGAGCTCAAAAGGAGCCAAACGAGAATTAAAGCTGTAATTTATGAAATTTATTTTGCCATAAGCTTAGTGAGTGCAAGTGATAATATATGTCTATCTGCCTCACTCAAACTCACGAAGGCTTATCGGAATTTTTGTATTTCATAATTTCCGGCTTTATTTTTGAGTATTATGGCTTGAAACTTTCAGGGTATCTTCCTGAGGTATGCTTGCAGGTGCTGACATTCCTCAAATGTGTACTTTTCGAATAAATTTGTCAATTTTAGCCAAAAAATATTGACTTTTTGAGCAGAGCGACGTGGTGTCCACGGTTCGAACTAATCGACCCTGAAATCATTTTAACAAACTCATTGCTTTGAAGTAGACTACCTGTTGTCCATGGCCTACTCACCAATTTCCTGTAAGTATCAGGAGTTTTCTTTCAATGATTTCAAACTATTTGCAGTAGAAATTTGATAGTTTCAATAAAATAACCTCTTTCTTTTATTTTTTTAAGGAATGGAGTCAGCGGATCCAAAGCGAGATTAAAATCAGAGAGGGAATGGAGCCTGTGATTCAGCCCACTCACAATATCGATTGCAATGATTGTGAAGGAGTTTTTGATGTTGTTAAAGATGAATTGTGATATTTTTTTTTTTTTTTTTCTGGTTGGTTCTACTTGAGGCTAAATTGTTAATCCTTGATTTGATTTGTATCAAAGAAATATTTTCTGTAGATCTTATATTTTTTCTTACACCTACGAATAAGATCTTAAAATTTTGCGTTTTCAAGTTTTTTCTACAAGTGCCAAAACCATAAATGCATTTGATCCTTGAAGTTTGCTATTTTATTGCATGAATGCACTACTGACTGTGCACATGAAAAATTGAAGGTTTACGAAATGATGGCGATGCATGACTCCTTGAAAACGCGAAATACTCATGTCTCTATCTAATAAAATAGAGCTAGAAAATGAGGTGTATTATAATTTTGTTGTATTAAATACGTGCCGAAGTTTCCTGTAACATGCTAAGGTTATTTTATTTTTTATTTTTTTTTTTTTTGCAATCCTTCTGTTACTTTATTTTCCCTTGTAATTTGTTAAATTCTATGTCCTTAATCCATCGAATCTTCCTAAATTGCCTGTTTAATATTTGCTCCACAATAAAGCTGTTTGTTAATTTTTACTGCTGATTTTCCTTTCAAGATATCATGAAAACGAAGTCCAGTTCAAAGATAAAGCCCTTGATGTGCAATATTCCAGCCAACTTGAGAAGTTCCTGTATTACTGCGGACAGAATGAAATAATTTTGACTGATCTGGTAGCATTATTTCAAGAATCATGGTCACCTTCCCATTTTTTTAATTTTCAGGCTACACCTTTCAGTCTGGCTTATCTGATTGTTTAGAAAGGTACCTTGATAAAATGTGAATGGTGACCAAATGAGTTACCAATTTCAGTCAAATTCAAGCTTGCTGACATTGACTCTTGTCAAAGGTCAAATCCTGATCATGTTACTATTTAGCGTTACCAAAAGGGGAGTCCAGAAAAAACAGGGAAATGTATGTAATAAAAGGCAGAAACTATTTTGAGATCATAAGTTAAGAAATCAAGTTTTAAAACGACAATTGAAGACTACACGGAAAGAACAAAGCTAGTTGCTTCAGGCGTCTTCAAAATTTGGCAACCAATTCTTCACTTTATTCTCCATGTGGCTGACTTAAAAAATGATATGAAAAGTAAACAAAAATTTGGGATTTTTGTCTTTCATGTCTATAAAAATCTCTGTAATTTTTTTTTCTCTTAATCTCTTTTTTTGAGTATTTGAGCCACGTATTTAAAAAAAATGAAGTCAGTTGACAAATTTTGACAACGCCTGAAGTGACTAACCACGTTCTTCCTGTGTAGTCTTCAATTAATGTCTGAGTTTCATTGACTTTGCACAGTCTTTTGGTTTGTTTTCTATAAGAGAGGGAATGTTCGAAAACTGAAGAGAAACAGAATACTTATGAGATGCCCTTCAGAATAATAGAGCTTTGGGCTAGGAAGAACTTAGGATAAGTTGATAGTATACTCTAGTCCTGAAAAATTGAGGCCATTCATTGCAATGGATCTGGTTTAAATTAAGAAAAATGAAACAGTTACTTCCCTTTTGTTCAATAAATTTGAAAATTACTTAATTTGAAAGCAAAGATTACAGTAATAACAAAATTATGGTTGACAAAGGTTCTGAAGTTAGCCGTATTTAGCTTTATCGTCGGCGATGGTTGATGGTCATCGCCCAATTAATTTCCTTTGTTCACTAAAAATGGGGCTCTTGCAAACTTTTGCTACGGGAGATTGAAGAGTTGATTCTTGCATTAAAAACGTGTAAAAATGACGATGAGTACACTGAAAAATCACAAAATTCACTCAGAATCGGGCATAATGGTAAAAAGAAGCAGGTATCATGGGAGATTCTTATCTAAAATGAGACATATCTCTGTGTTTCCGTACAGAAAGTGACAGATTAGACAGGAATCTCCCATGATACCTGCGTTGAAGCGCCATTACGATCTTGCCGTTAAAGCAGTTTTGTGAGTTTATTACTGAATTTTAGACTTTTTCAGTGTGATTTTCATTGGACATTACATCAGATTGGTCCAATTATTTGCTTATAGAAAAAGTTTGCAAGAGCCCCATTGAGTAACTATATGCTGATAACCGCTTGGCCCGCAACGAACGATCCATTATCGGCAATGGCGCATTGGTTGATGACCATCATCAATGATACAGCATTGCCAGATTGTGAAATTAAATTAATGTTAAAATTAAGCTCCGCCCCCTTCCGCAAGGGGGAAAAGCAAAATACAAGCGATCGTGATCACAGACTACTGGTCAAACGGCTTTAAATGACAAAGCATAATGCGACTGTTAATTGAGTACTCTTTGCAAACCAGAGAAGGAGAGGGAAAAAAACGCAAAACATAACATAAGAATAAGTCATATTTATTAATTAACTAAGGTCATTTTTTCATTCATTTAGGTACTAAACATTAAATGCTGGCTGTTCCTTCGGGATTGATGTTTCTAAAATTCAGTAGAGACATTCGACACCAAAAATCTGAGGTCAACCCTTCACATCAAGTTAATACTCCAGACACTTACAGTAATGACAAGTATAAAACTTTGTTTCTTCGCGTAGAGTGGCCTTCTTTTTTTATTTTTTTTTTCTTCTTTTTTTCCAAGATAAAAAAGATTTAAGTAAACATAACATAAAAAAGTAGAAAATTTCCCCAAATCTGACCCCAATAAAATTGCTTTAATTCGGAGTCCCCTCCTTCACTAGCATGTATTTCAATTCTTGCACACGGAATGGTCATTTAACAATTAGGTTCATGGGCGCATCAAGCATGATTTTCACAGTAGCAAAACCAACCTTTGACAACAAAAAGAACTGATGAACAAAAGTAACAGCCATACAGTTACACATTTGTTTGCTGGTATCAGGACAAATTTCAAGTTTAACAATCAACCAGGAGAGGATGAATGCCTTTCCTACTTTTCCAAACATACGCCCATGAGAGGGTACTTACAAATAACAGGTTGTGTGCGCGAATATACATGGTGTAGCTCTATTAGTCTAGAAACTTAAATTTTTAATGATAATATTTTAACAACTGTGAAATAAATTGATCGCAAGAAGGACCGAAAAAAACAGAGTTTTTTTTCCCGGAAGAACTTAATAGAGAGTACTCAAGAAGATGTAAAGCATTTCTAACTCATGGTTTCAGGTTTGCGAAATTCTTAAGATAAGGAGATGAATGATAGTTGACATTTAGAGAGTGGACAGGAGAATAAAATGCAAGAGATGAAAATGCGCATGCTACAATGAGCAACAAATATAATGCAAGCACCAATTGTAAGACAGTTTAGAACAAGTGTTGTCCCTCAACACCCAACAAAATGAAAAAAGTAAAGAAAATCTAATTTGCCTTAAGACAGAGCCATTCCTAACAAAAAAGCAATAAAACTTAATCAAGGAAAGAAAAAATTGAAAATTTCACAAGGTAAAACAAAAATTAGGTATTACAATACACAGCAATGAAAGAGATAGATGCTAGTTACGATTAACTTAAATTACTTTTGATCGATTTTAAATACACGTCAGTAGATAGTAGAAAATACCAATCTATTAGATGTCATCAAGAAATACAACTGTATTGAAGGTAGTTGAGGTCCTGAAGCACAAAAAGTCCAAAAGTTGAAGTAAGATCGAATTTGTGGATCAAAATTTTTGAGCCTGATCAAAGCCAACCTTTAAACTTTCATCAACATTCTATTTTACTAACAATAAGTCCAGAGAGAATTTGCTTCCTGGGGGGCTTTCACTGCACCATCGCAGTATTTCTTGCTGTACTCAAAAAAGCTCACACCAGAGCCATTTTGAAGCACTATGAACAACATGAAAACTTGATACTACAATATCAGAAAACAAAAATTAGTGCTATGAACTGAATGTATCACAGTTTACACTGGCTCATGAGTTGCTCCAATGAATACAAGGGTTTCAGTACATTGTGCTCCAGTTGCTTAAAGCATCGATGAGTTTAAAAAAAATAGAAGAAAAGTAAAAATAAGGAAACAGAAAATGCAACTTATCAGTAAGAGTTACAGGGAGAATTGAGAAGTGAGCATCTGAGTCAATGAAATATATTTAACAAGATTATCAAACATTGGAATTCCGAGCCTGTCCGAAAAAAAATTAAAAAAAGGGAGGTAGTACTGGCCTTTTCCTAGCTGTATCAAGAATTTGGATGATTCCAAAAAATTTAGCTAACTTTGAACAAGAAATGGACAGGTACGGTCATTAAAAAATTAGTGATTTCAAGAGACAATTTTTGGCATCTCCGACAACCTTAAATGATTTAAGGCAGGATTCACCAAATCAGGCCAATGATCTTTCTATTTCTGTTCAGAGCAAAAATACTGAGCAATCAACTTATTAAAGTTTATATCAGTCTTAGAGATAAATCAGCACTAACATTCCTTTCAGTTTATTTATAAATAAATGTATTACATGTAACAATTAACAACAATAACAAATAAAAGGATATTATTTTTCTTGGGATCTGTGGAGGAGCTTTTTATAATCTGTCGCCTTATGGACGCAATGTCTCCAATATCAGCCATGTATTTTGCTTTCAACAACAAGCTACAGATGAAAAAAAGGAATCAAAAATATGTTTGAGATTTTCAATTTTTAAACCTTTGCAAACCGCTATCAGAATATATTTTGCAAAAATCGGCTCGGAAAGCTTGTAGAATGAAACAAAGACTACCAATGAAGGAAAAGAATTTGCGGAGCACACATTTGCATTAGCATGGCTTCATGATTTTCTTTCCTTCCAGTTTCTACACATGTAGTAAGATTAATCATTGCCATACACAGAAAAAAATTTACGAGTATTATTCAAGCCTACATTTTGGCAATCAAAGCGTTTTCAAACTTTCATAATTAATTGATCAAAGAGTTGATGCGATGACAGAACAACCGATCAGAAAGTTTCCACAATTCACACTCTATTTTGACTGTATTGAGCTTCAGAAGTTTCAAAAAGATATGTTTAATTAGATTTTAGAGCGAAAACCCACACCTCTAAACTTAAAGATGGTAGGGATAAGATTAGATACATTCTTCACTTTGATACGCTTTGAAATTGAATGATTACTGAATTTTATCTGCCTGCCATGTAAATACTTTAAAAACAAATAAATTGTTTCAGACAATGATAAACAGAGATGCTTCAGATGTTCTAATTTTTTTAAAAAAAAATATATTTATAAATACTTTCACAAAATAGGTGATTAAGACCTAAAGTGCAACTCTATTCACCCAGCAAATTGTTCTTATATCGTGTACATTCATCCAATGCCTGAAAATGATTTAATAGGATTCTATTTTTATTTTTTTCTTTCCCAAGCTTTGAAAAATTGGTTTGAAGTTTAAAGGGTTGAATGAAATGATCTATCTTCTCCTGAACAGTAGGGCGTAAGAAAATTTGGCAATTCAAAAAATTGTGCTAGTTTTTATGCATTTGAAAAGGCTTTTTTTTTTTTCTTCTTCTTTTTTTTAATCCTGACAACCTTCAGATATTATGTTCTGGTAATTAAAGATAAAAATAGCATAATTGTAAAAATATATACTTTTTTTGGTGAAAAAACAGTCTGTCGAGCAAGCTTAGTCTCAAATTTTAAAAAATATGACAAATGGGTTGTACGCTCTTATTTTTTAGACACATCAAATAAATTCTTGCCACTCTTCCTTCATCAAGAGTTGGCGATAAATAAAGAGGGAAGATGAAACTTACAAATAAAAAATAACAAACAAACTTTTGAGTGTATAGTAACAAAATAGAGGGGAAAAGGGGGGGGGGGGGGGAGAAGAAGAGAAAGATAATTATTTTTTAGGAAGCTACTGCTTCCAAAAGTAAGATTTTAAAATGTAAGTTCCAACAAGACCAAGAATAATTGGAATGATCCAAGATTTCCATGAACTGTAACAGATAAAATTAAAAACACTCATTACAATCGAGAGTAACTGTTTGAAGCAAAGGGATTCTGAGGAGAGAATACTAGGATAGTATAAAATGATAGCTTTAAAAAGATATAACGATTTGAAGAGCAGTGTAACAGCTTAGAAGTAAAATTTAAAAATAAAAGTTCCTACGAGACCAAGAATGATGGGGATGGTCCATGATTTCCATGAGCTGAAACAAAGAAAATGAATAGAAAAAATTTATAAAGATGTAAGAAAAGATCCAAGAAAAATTATAAAACCATTGCCACCAATCTAAAGCAAAAAGATTATTAAAGTCCAACCATTCAACTTGAAAGATGTTGGCAAGATGTAAATTTTCCCCGAAAAATCGAAAAATGTAATAAAATAAAGAAGAACTCAAGGCTTGTAGGTATAAACAAAAAATTATGAGTTAGTGAATCAGTTTTCAGTTTTCCATTCAGCCTCAACAAAAGAATCTTGGATGGGTAAAAGGGATAAAATCCCCAGTTCCCTAGTTTATTGGCAGAGAGGATAAATAACATAGACCATGCACTATCTCTCTTGCCTATGTTTGCGCGCGGTGGCAACTTTATTTTTTGGGGTCTCAACAAAACACAGCAAACATGGTTCATATGTTAACTGATGAGCAAAGTTGTTGAGGTTTTTGCCCTGTGAAACCAAGGAATCGAATGCATCAGTCAACGTATGGACCGTGTTGGATGGTGTTCCCTCTTGCCCCCTATGTTAATTCCGGTTGAGTTCTGGAAAAAAAAGTCAGCCACCGCGCCCACGGATAGTGCGTGATCTCTATTATATATTGTTTCTATTCATTGGGTATAAATGAAACAAAATTATGAAACAATGAAATTGGTTGGACTGACTGAACGCACATCTTTGTCACACTAACGTAAGTTCCATGTACCGCTAGCTCCCTCTCATCATTGAAATTGAACACAGAGGTATTTTTTAGCAGAACTGAAATTTTCAGACCTATTCACTGAAAGAGTGGAAGAGAATGTCGTAGAACGAGTCTCTGTATAAGATTTTAGTCCAAGGAGAGAGGTAGCAGAGGGAATTTCATGAGAGGGAGAGAGATGATTTGGAACATTGCCGAAGACAGTTATCAACTGATGAGTTCATTGTTGGATAACCGCTGTGAGGTCGCACAAAAAACCATTTATTGACAAACTGAAAAAACACTACGGTCTATATAGGTTTCCTGAGGCACTACCAGTCTTGAAGCCCTTTCTGTGATGGAGTCAGTAATTATGGGTCGCACAGCCGAAAATTACGGTGTCACAACTAAAGTGCTTCAGTAAACCTACACAGTCTGTAATTTACGGTGTCTGAGACCGTACCATTTTATCAGAGCATAATACTTTCAATTTTAATTCGAAAACTTCCTCTTCTCCTCTTCAATCCTGTCAAGTTTTATACGGAGCTTTCTGAAGTTTTAACAATATTGTACTTTCATTTTAATTTTATTTTGAAAACTTCCTCCTACCCTTTTCTATCCTAATATATTTTTAACAGAGCTTTCTAAAGTTCATGAGAAGTTTGACTGACGACCATTGGCAGATCCACACATGCCTCCGCGTCTCCCCCCACCCCCCCTAAAAGCCTCAAATTTTGCCTTTTTTTCAACAGAAAATTTTTACTACGACGCTTCAAAGTCAAAAATTTACAGGCAACCCTCCCCCAGAAAAATTGTCTGGATCCGCCACTGCTAACGACTATGAATACAACCCTACAAAATGGAGTGACTAGATCAAGGAACAACTATTTGGACAAGAGTAAAAACTTTTAGCTTATTTCCTACAGTTTTTGAAGAGTGGCAGGAGGGAGGGAGAAGGAGAGAGAGAGTGAGAGAGAGGGAGAGAGAAAAGAGAGAGGGAGGGAGGGAGGGAGGGAGAGAGAGAGAGAGAGAAAGAAAATGCGTAGTAATCCTTTCAAAGCATAATAGAGAGAAAATGGAAGATCCGGTTACAGAAGTCATATCTTTTAGATAAGAATAATGTCATAGAGGTAATGAGTGTTTTTCTTTCTAAAAGTTAGATAAGCAGACACTTGAGGCAAATTATTTATCCATAATCAGCTTTGGCTGAGCTTTGAGTTCGGTTGAGATGACTATTTTGGTAACATTCGCTCATAAGAATGCGAGGGGAGCAGCTCTGAAAATAGCATCCAACCAGCATGTAGTACCTTAAATTATATCTGTTTGAACCCTTTCCACTCCAATATCGAAAACATTTGACAAAATACTTGCATTCCACTCTAATGACAGATATATTTGACAAAAATTAGAACAGGGGGAAAAAAAATTAAAAAGAAAAAGTCTTGAGAGTGAAAAGGGTAAACAGATAGTTCACAACTTTCTTTAATCTATGATTCAATTACACAATTATTGCTAAATACAGCTTCAAAGCCTTGCTCCAGTTTTTAAATTCCTTCTATCCGGAAGATCATTGTTTTCAAAATAAGGAAAAAAATTTGACAAATTGAAAGCAAGAGTATTAATCTCTTCTATTGATGAAAATTAAACGACTTAAATTATAAGGTAATGATACGTATTAAAATAAAAAAGCAGACAAACAAGTAATACCAAGAAAAAGATTCAAGATCAACTAGTTAATTAATTGGAGCAAAGGAATTTTCTCATAAGTTGGAGTTACAGGCAGTGAGACCATGCATGCACACGGGTAAGAGAGAAATCTTTGGAATAATTGTCACAAGGGATTTTTTTTTTTTTTTTTTTTTTTTTTGTAATTCCAAAAAAATCTACGCAAAAAATTGCCTGCATAGGATGCTTGCATGAGGACTTTTCCAACCTGACAGCATATCTCAAAAAGCGCATTTGAAGTTTTGATTTGTGGTGTGCAGCCACAGTGGCCCATCAATTCGAATTAAGTCATATTGTTTCGAACAAACCATATCTTGGACTGACAACCATCACAACCAGGAAGAGAATATGTTGTGTTGGGTCCTAAATGATTTATATCCATGTACATTACATGCTGTTTGCTCAGAAATTAACATTTTTCAAAAGGAAAAATAACAACTTCAAGTGAATGATACAGAGGAAAATAAATGACCAAGCACTCTGGCTTCCCCTGGAAGTCAATATCGTTTTTGGTTCCCAACAAACGGAAGGACTAAGTTTGATGCTATGAATGAAAAGAAAGTGGCGACTCTAGAACTTTTAAACCTCAAGAAGAAAAGACTAAACCTATCTTGGATGAACACATAAATGCTTGGTTTGTTGTGATCTTGAGCAATGATAGTAAAATGGGATCCTTTGGTCCTATTTCATTGAAAAGTTGACGGTTCTTTTACTCAAACGTCTCAAACACTATCGGCATGAAGTTAAGAGTGTGAATCAATCAGGTGCCAGTGCAAAGAAAAATAAGGTAAAAAAAATACAGAAATGAATAAACAAAGCAATAAAAGAGGCGTAGCGAGATTAGATCAAAAGCCAAATTAAACCTTTTACGGGAAGAGGTACACATGTGTACCATTTTGTGTAACATGGGATTCAACAAAATTTAAATCAATAATTTGCAAAAAATTTGTTTTTGTGTGACCTATCAAAATTTTTAGAAAATTGTCCTCTTTTGAGAGGTCTAAAAAAATCTCAACTAAAGTCAAATCCCAAAATGCATGCATGAAAGGGCTTAAGCAGTGAGTGGTTACAATAAGATAAAAACCCCTTTGAATTAGATTTAGAACTTGATTGAAGACAAAAAATAGTTGCAAATGATGGAGGAGAGGAAATAAAAACCTTGAGAGCCTTCGTGCTAATTGTTAGGATAAAACAGGATAAAATAGTTAATAATTATTTCCAAAGAAAACACTCCTATTACTATCAGAGATCAGAGGACCTTGAAAACAAGTTCTTTGTCTCCATCCAAACAACTTACTCAAAAAAAAAAAAAAAAATAACAAAAAGGAAGCTATAGTTTTTCCTATCATTTATCCACAAGAACAACATACACCCATTGGTGTTTTGCTCTAAGAAGAACTTTCATACGTTGTAAACAATGGAAAGCATTGATTTACATTTTATTGAACAAAGTTAAAACAAAAAAAGATAAACAAAGTTTTTAAGAATGATTCAATGTTGCTCTTTCATTTGAGACTAACTATTGATAAAAATTAAAAATATTTGTGAGTCAGAGGACATGAGTGAATTAAAAGCCAAGTCTCTGGTCATTATATTAGCACGCAAGTACACTGCTATTTGTCAACACAGCAGGACCCACCGTCACTCTTCTGCCAACTCTCATTGTATCTGATACTTTCAATGGATTACTTGATTATATACTTGGTTTTGCAGTCAATTTTTCAAAACTCATTATGGCACCATACATTTCACCCTTCCACGGATAGTGGAACACATGTTGTCCTACTTAATTTAGCATAGTATTCAATGGAATTTAAAGGGACATTGAGAGACCCTTTTGTTGAGTTGACCCATTGAAGTTCTCAGAAAATTGTCTTCTTTTGAAAGATTTAATGAAACTTCAAAAAAAACTCAAATCCAAAAATGCGCACGTGAAAGGGTTAAAAGTTTGACGTGCCCATAAAACCCTCCTCGAGTTTGTTTGAAATTTTTTAAAGCTCGCTAATATTGAAAAATCAAATTTTGCCCCTAAACTAATTGGTTTATGGTGCAATTTGTAAAAAATTTCCTGGAGCTTGGTCTTTGGCACCAGTTGAAGTATAGAACACAAGGCGTTGTCAGTTTGCATACTATGCTACAGATTAGAAGTAGACTTTCAAAAAAAAAAAAAAAAAAAGGAAAATCAGAGTAGAATTTTCAGGCAGTTTTTTTTTTTTTATCAATTTCAGTTGCGTCTATTTTTCAGATTATTTCCTAGTTACGCTGCTGATCTGTGCTGACTCTCACCACTCTCCACACAACTTGCAAGCATGAATTTTTTTTTCTTTCATTATTTTTACAGTTTTTTCTCATGTTTGGTGTACAGCACCAAAAACTTTAGAAAAGTAAACACCTTAAAGGCAGTTATTTTTGAGTGATTCTGCTTAAAATTTCCAGTACTTTCAGAGACAACAAAGAATTTTTGTGGTAAATAAGCAAGAGACCTCTCAAAAACCTTGCTAAAACCAGTGTTGGGCTTAAGTCATTTTTTAAATAATCATGAATAGTTAACTAGAACTATGCACATTATTCTCATGTTATTCCTATTAGTAAATCGAAGTTTTAACACTACCTGCAAATTCATCTGTCATAAGATGAAAGATTGGTCATGTTAAAACTTCAACTCAATAGGAATATCATGAGAATAATGTGAATAGTTTTAGTTAATTATTCATGATTATTCAAAAAATGATGTTTGCCCACCACTGGCTTAAACTAGCTAATTATTAATTTCAAGTTCATTCATGAATTTATTTCCGACCCACTTTCGAAAGAGACAAAATTCTTGCTTTGATCGCTAGGAATTTTTTCCAAAAAGTTGATTTTAATATTAATACACCCTGTACTTGCATACTTAATAATATTCATAGATGTTTCAGGCTGATAACATAGCATGCTTATCATCTGCCAATAACAAAATTATAATAAAAAAAAAATTCATCGGCAAACTAGCCTGTAAAATGGATAAAAAAAATAGATTCGTAAGGGATCGGTTAAACAAGTTCACGGATGTTTTTTTTTGTTCAACATTCAATTTGAGATACTGAAAGTTCAATAATTAAAAAAAAGTCAACATGACAACAGTGGATATGATGAATACTAGCTGTAACTACAACACCTTGACGCCCAGCAACCAAACATTAGGTAACACATCATAAGATGACCTTGAAGAGAACAAGTTCATCTGAGCCTGGCAATAATTTCTGATCTTCAGAGATGCATTGAATCAATGAATGAATAAACTCAAGAGATAGTAACTAAACAATGAATGAGCACACATTTCAACTCTAAAATAAGGAAAAGAGCCGAAAAGAAAGATTCATGATCTCACAAAGTTGAATTCAAGGATAGCTCACTTGAAGATTAATATTAAACGAAGAAAAATACATAATAAAAATGGGTTGCTGGTCTCTTTACTTTCCAGTGTCTATACTTTGTTCAGAAAATGAAAGGCAAGAACTCACTCTGAACATCAAGAAATAATATTTGTACATCTGCGTTTGCCTACATGGGGGGAGGGGTTTTTCAAAAATTGGTAAAATTTAAAATGTCTTAAAAATAGCTGAGCATTTTCTTGAATTAACACGTCCCTCATCATAACTGGACCCCACTCAAGGAACAAATTTTTTTGTTCTGTTTTTTTTTTTTCTGTCTCTTTCTAGCAGAAATGGGTTCTTTTTACTATTTTGAGAGAAAGTTCACTGTGTCCATAGGATTTCTATGAGTAGTTTTGGAGCTGTGAAAACTGGGGAGTTGAATCTTGATACAACTTTGACTCTTTTCAAGCTTAGTATGAAGAAAAGATTACGCTCAACAATTGGCCTCCCTTTACCTGCCCCTTCTTCTATCTCCAAGTGTTAGTCTTGCATTGTCAGTTAACAATGAGGCTGAACCAGAAGGGGACCAGGAGAAGGGAACTCAAAGACTTGATAGTTTATCACAGATTCACAGGAGTATTCAGTTGAGGCAATTGCAAAAGAGATCAGGTGGGTGAGCGGGGGGGGGGGGGGGGGGGGGAGTTGCAGATAAAAGTAAAAAAACAGCAGATGGAGATGATGCATGAGCAGGAAATGAGGGGAGGAGTGGAGTAGAGAGCAAGAGTTGAGATTAGAGGGAGGAGGAAGAGAAAGGAAAAGACAAGTAAGGAAAGGTCAGAGGCCTTGAAATGAAATATGCGTTGAGCTCACTTACTTTACTGCAGTACACCCAAAATAGAATCAAAATTAGGTCAAGGTCAAACATTTGATCTTAATTAGCCCCATGACTGAATTAAAATCTCATTTTGAAAGAATTGAGCCACGGAAATTTATAAAACAATTAAATTGATATTATTTGACAATGGTTACTTATGCATGGTTAAAATCACTTTCAAAGTAGTTTCACAGACGGGTTAAGCTAAATTACGTAAACTTATCAAATTTCATAACAGCAGAATTCAAGTTCTGAAAACAAGCTGAAACTTGTGAAATTTCATCGAGGGGCTGGTTACCAATAAGACATTTAGGTGTTGTTATAAGATGAAAATCGATGTAAACCATTTCAGTGCATGAAAATAAGTATGGATCCTAGTAAGTGGAGGTCAAAACTCCTTGAAAAATGCATCATCAATTATTTTCAACTAATTTTAAAAAGAGATTAGCCCCTGCCACAGTGATTCTCCCAAATTGAGATGTTGACCCCACTACACAAAGGATTCTTTAAGGTCCATGAGAACTTTTGGACAAAATGGTCTAAAGAATCGATTTCTAAAAAAAAAAAAAAAAATTCAAACTTGAGTGGGGTCCAATTGCAATAAGGATAGTACAAGTCATTGGCGGATACCTTGGGGGGGGGGGGATGACCCAAAAAGGGTGAAAGGAAGGGGGATAAAATCAGAGAAAATGAAAAAGGGGGTTACCGCGGAGCTAAAATCCAAAGCCCCCCCCCCCCCCCCCGTTTGCTAGGGCTGGATCCGCCAATGGTACAAATTCTTTCTGAGAAAACTCTAGAGGGAGTCTAATTGCTTTCACACAACTTTCCGGAAAAAGCGAAAGAAGGGTAGCTCTGAAAGGGGAGGAGGGTGTCAATAAAAAATCTTCTAAGGGATTCAATTGGCGATACTTAAATTTTTCCTGAAATAACCTCACTAAAAAAGGTAAGTCCTTGATGCACATTTTGCTAAACAGTGTTGATAAAGCTAGAAACAAGTTTCTCTATGAATGCTTCACTCAAGATAGATTCTCTGACTCCCTTCCACCTTTTAGAAAATTTACCTCACTTTTATAAATTTAATTTACTTGGTTGCTGGCAGCTCTAAGTAAACAATTTTGGGGCAACATAACCGGGATTAAGATAGGCACACGAGAATGCTTGAAAGGTGAAAAACTTTCACACAGGTATGAGATATGACAAGAAGAGCCGTCTCAAGTTTATGAATATTTCATGAACGCATGAGAAATGAATTTCCTCTCTTGGGCAACTTATTGAAAATCAGTGAGAGGAGTGTAATGACTCAGCAACTTGGTATCAGATTCTGTGCAATCAATTATACTCACTTCCCAACACTTGCCAGCAATGTTGCCAAATAATATAGGAAAACTGTTCTAAATAAAAAAATAAAAAATACGCAGGAAACTCCAGGAAAAATTTAAAAGAAATCTTGAAAGATAATCATCGGGAAACATTTCCATGAAAACCCCCGAATTCAAAGAATTTTTATCTTAACATTCAGAAATTGTAAGCAAAGAAGCAAAGCTGTAAGAAAAACACCACAGGTTTTCGAGCAAAAACAAAAATCCTGAATGGTAAAGGAGAGATTGAAAAGCAAAATCCTATTAAGCTTCAAAAATTTAGTGTTGAGAAAAATCCTCACTGTCCACAGAATTTTAATTTCACTTTTACACAGCAAGATTTTTTTGTGTCGTCACATCATTTGGAGGAAAAGACCTTTAAATGTTTTGATGAACGACAAATATTTTCAACAAAAACCAGATGATAGTTAAACGCAAAGTTTTAGAGAAGTAGCAAAAATCCCCAGAAAAAAAAGTATTCAGTCAGGTAGTAAAAAAAAAAAAAAAAAAAAAAAAAAATCAATCCAAGCACTAGTTTCCTGACAACATGGCAAACAGTCAAAAATCTGAAATAAACACAAGACACCTCCTCCTCCATCCAATTTGTCAACTCTTTACCTCTGATCATCCGGAACCACTACAAGGCCTCTTATCTCATCTCTTTATCCCAAAATCCTACACTATTTCCGCTTGAAAAGATATTTTACAATTCTAGAGAGTTTAATAATCCCCCTAGAATGGGATTTTTTCAGTTAGTTACAGAGTGAAGTCTGACTAGAGCAAAAAGCTGAGTTTTGCTTTAAAAATAAAATAAATAAAAAAACATTAGTTGTCAAGCAGTTGAGACTTTGAGAGTCAGCTTGGGAACAATTAACATTGAGGGAGGAGTGAGGGGGAAGGAGTGTCATGATCTTTCTCTTCCTTAGCATCTACTCAACACCATTTTATAACAGCATTTCAACAGTCCTTCTCCTTGTCATTTAAACTAGGTCAATGATCAGATGTTACAACATAGAACAAATTTCCAAGTCTGCATCAGACAATGGCATATACCAGGTGTCCGTCCTGAATTTCAGGAATGAATTTAGAGCACAAAGCAAAAGGCAAGATCAAAGGGTAGAGTAGAAAACTAATATTAAAAGAAAACATAAATCTAAGAACCAAAAAATAACAAGTACATAACGGCCATTCTTCAAAAACAATTGAAAATAATTTGGTGATTAAGTTTTTCATGGTAGTTAAATCGTGCTCATCAACAAATTTCAGTTCTTTTTGTTTCTCTTTCTCCTCTTTTTTGACTTTATTCTCCTCTTTTCCCCTATTTCCCTCTTCTTCACCCTTTTCTTTGAATCTGGGAGGGGCTTCAGCTCCCAAACCCCCCCCCCCCCAGAAAATCTATAATAGAGATCACACACTAGCTGTGCTAGCGGTGGCAGACTTTTTTTTTTGCAGAACTCAACAGGAATTAACAAAGGGAGCATGAAGGAGCACCATCCAACATGGTTCATTTGTTTACTGATGCAATTTCGATGTTTCGGTCTCATATCAGGCAAAAACCTCAACAACTATTCTCATTAGTCAACGTACAAACCATGTTTGCGGTGTTCTGTTGAGACCCAAAAAAAAAAAAAAATGCCACCGCGCGCAAACATGAGCAAGATAGATAGTGCGTGGTCTCTTTTATATATTGTCTCTGCCCTCCTTCACCCCTTGGGTACGCCAACAAAAAATTTGAACTTTTAAAGGAGACGTATACCGCTCGATCTAAACTCATTATTACATATATTTGCCTGAGAGGATACCAAAGGAAGGCTACAAATGTGATAAGAGTAGAAGAGAGAAGTAAATAACAGGAGCACCCAATGTTTTCTTTTTTACTCCTAGAGATCAAGAGCCTTGCTGTATACAAACTAACTCCAACCACTTTAACCCTTTCGCACACGAATTATGAAAAAAGTGTCACTGTAATCTGAAACCTATACGATTAAATTGAACAAACTTTTCTCATATACTATTTCATACATCAATCAATTTTTTTGAATTTCCATAAGGCTCCATGTAAAATGTTGTCCCTTATATGTGACTCTGTGAATGAAAGGGTTAAGAAAACTTCTTGAGCGAGTGTTGCAATCACATACAGTGGGAGCAGTGCAAAGTTAGCAAAGGTTAGAGAAGGAAGAAGAACAAAGCACCTTAAGAAAATATTTCATGCAACAAATGTAAAAAACAGAGTTAGAATAATAACATGACCACACATTTTGATGTCGATGATTTTTATTACACATAAGCCTTGTTTGAAAAGATTAACAGGTGGAAAATCATTAGTCACATAAAATGCACTTCACGATTTTTAAGTCACTGACCTAAAAACTACATTCCCAATATAGCATTTGAGTGAGCTCATTCACCTCACGAGCTTCAAATTTTTCTTCCCTCACAGAAGTACCAAAAACTGATCAAATTCCTGAAGTGACTTTATCACAAAACGATATTTACATCTAGTTAATGTGATGCTTTCATAAAAGTACATACATTTTTGATCGTTTAGTTCATAACCATGTACTATCTTCTAGCTCCTCTCACTTTTACAAGATCCTCACGAGAGCTAAATCTCTGTATGTTTCTACATTTTTTGCCACATTTTATGACAGAAATAAGTTCTAACCGGTCTTAATTTGGCTATTTCATTAAAACAGCAGGGAGAGATCTGCTAAGAACAGTCTTAAAACACAAATTGAATTTCGGAAAGAGACAGCACCAACGAAGCACTAACGTGAGAGTGAGAGAGACTACAAATGGCGTGGATGAACCAAACAAACCAAAATTATACTGACTTTCATAAAAACATCCCTTAAACACCTTTCTGTAACATAGTCACTTTAACAGTCTATTGAAAACAAATAATTAACCAGAATATTCTACAGCATTCTCTACTTTTATGTTGAGGAATTTTAATTTCCAAGAGGGAGAAGAACTTTACCAAAACGTTCAGGATGCTACGGAGTCATTCAAGGCCGATTGTCCAGACCGTTACATTTAAAAACTAAATGCTTCATACTTAAACTTTGGGTGCAATTCAGAGACTTTACAAAAAACCTCCTTGAGTAGGCCTTGACTCGATAATTCTGAAGATTCCTCCATTCAAACCGAGTATAAGGTTTGAGGGTGCAACGCAGCTAGGTGATAAAAGACCGTAATTTGGAGCCACTTTCCTAAGGTAGATTCCTTAAAAAGGTAGCTCTAAAACATAGTCTTTTATCACCCCACTGTGTTGAGCCCTCAATCTGTATACACCGTTTGAATGGAGAAACCTCAAGAATCCTCAAGTCAAGGCCAACAAGACCCATTGGCATGTAGTACAATTTTAAAAAAGTGGCTTAGTAGCAGTCCTTAAATGCCATTTCTACACAAGAAGCGCTTCTAGCGGTGAAACTGCGGAAGTTGAGTGAAGCAATCAATTGGAAAGTGCAAGCTCTTAAGCAAAGTCGCTTAGCCGTCATTTTATTGCTGATGGACAGATCGGTATTAAGTATCATGACAAGAGGTCCACGTCAAAACACGCCATTGGATTAAGGAGGTAGAAATAAAGTCTCCTAATTACACCCATAAATTTTTAAACTTATAAGTGATGATGAGGGTAAATATCAGCATATCAGTCTTCCCAAAGTTAAAAAATTAAAAACAAAAAGTTTTCGACAACAGTTCAGGGTCCACCAGAGGGGTCCACTAATGTAAATCGAGTCACAGGGCCCAGGCCGTGGCTTTCAGAGAATTTTATTTTATTTCATTAAATGTATTCTTTCATTCCTTGATTTTTCCTTTTTTAATTTTACCTTTCATGGTTTTAGGATTCCTTTATGAAAGTAATTTCAGGATTTTCCCCATTCTTTTTCTGTCACAAAAATGTGCAAGAAATGGCTTTAAACAGCATTTCAGATGGATTCAAATTTCAGATTATTCCGGAGGAGGACCCTGGACCCCCTCACACCCCCCAGGATGGAAACCAACATTTTAGTTTGTCGGGGGGTCCAAAATTCTTGCGGAAGGCCCCGATTAGTTCAACTCACAATCTGCTTCAATTTCAAACAACATATTTCATAATGAGTCATGACTGGAGGTCTTACCTAGAATTATCACTGCTGCTTGATGAGTCTGCAATTGTACTTTTGGCTTTTTCTTCTTGCGCCTTTCGGTCACTCTGAGAGGGAAAGCAAAGAACACATATTTAATTAGGCGAAAAAGTAAATAAACAGACAAGAACTTCATTCAGTCATTTTAAATGACTGAAAAGACACAAGAAAATTTCTTATGTCCAATACAAAGTAAATAAACAATATTATTCAACTTGAACTTAAAATACATAAAAGTTCGCTGTTCCTTACAGATCTGAGTCTAAATCATCAGCATTCAGGAAGTACAAATATCCAAATCAATAGCAAATTGTAGTGCTGTCTTATATGCAGCAAGTATCAACAACATGTTGAGCACAATTGTAAAACATAAACATTTAGAGTATCGTGTCCTGAAAAGTAGCGTTAAGCTACCGAAAATGTACGCTACCGAAAATGCATCATAACACAGCCGTGAGCAGTTGGTTAGCATAGAGTTTTAATTTTTCGCCAATGTACTGCTTTTTGATGCATATCAGGCACAGGCACTGCTATATGTCGGAATTTGATACTTAAAATGATTCAGTCATAGAGCCGCAAAAAATATCTCCAGAGCTAAAATCCAACAGTGACTACAAGAGCTCTTCCTCCTTCAAATCTAGGAATCTTTCTCACTCATCATTAAAAATTGATAATCTTCCTTCTTTTTTTTCTAATCTTGGCAAAACACTCAAATCCAAAGTTTTCTAAAAACAACACACTACGTAACGGGATAGTTTCCTTGCAGGGCTATGCCTAGTTTCCATTCCCAGATCAAAGATTTGTTCTTCATGTTGTTATTTTTTGCAAAATTCTCCTTCCACTGAAGTCTGTCTCAACCCCCCCCCATTTTGATAAATTCTTTAAATTTCAAGAGTCTAGTAAACTGTAAAGAAAATAAAAGAAAAATCATACCTCAGCTAATTCTCCAATTTTGTACTTTGCCATCATTTCACGGGCATCTGAAGAGTGCCCAACATCTTCAAAACTTTCAGAGGCATCTTTACCTGCTTGTTCTAAGAGAACTTCTTCGCCACCAGGGTGCTAAAATAGAGAATAAACCATTTCAGAACAAAAAGAAAAAATTATTCGTACATTAAAAAAACAACAGGTAATGTAGAGTTCTGATCATTGATTGATTACTTCAAACTGCCATATCTGCACAGTTTCACGATGGTTAAAGCTTTAATTGTGAGCTTACATACAAGACGTTTCAAGCATACCTCCAAGACTCTCTCAAGAATTTCAACACTCACTTCATAGAAAACATTTTGCAGCCTTTAAGTGATTGATGCAGGCAAGATCTATAAACACCAGGTCGGTCCAGTGGCAAGTACATAGGACCACCTTCCGTTCCATTCTCCTGATTTAGTCATTGCCCCCTTATATTGAGTGTGCCTGTCCTGTTGTTCACAAACAAACAGTTGCTAGGCAGAGTGAATTGGTGAAAGAGCACCAAATCGGCGAGACATTTTCATAGACCACTTAGCGCACTAACCTGGTATTAATAGATCTTGGATCAGGCAGGAAGCTCTATTATGAATAAAGGGTCGCCTTAATTTTAAATACTGTGTTTGATTAGAGAACCGTAAACTGAGTCATTAATTTAACCAAGTTTGTTCATGATTACTTGCTTCCTTTTAAGAGTTCAGAATATTTTACTAGCTTAAAATTGCTTGAAATGCGAAGGCCCATTTGACGTGGAAGATTAGCCGTGAAACAAGGCCAGCATTTTCAACAGACCAGTTGCACCACCTTCAAGTATTTTTAGATGCAATTGTAGCATACAGAAGAAAATGCTGATGAAATTACGGTAAAATAACTTCTATCACAGTATATTGAGCATTGATTGAGATGGAATCAACTTAAAATTGGGATGTATTTGAGTTAGCTCTGTGCTTTATCCTGTCTCCACAAGGACAACCTAGAGTATAATATAAGACCTGAGTATTCTCGATCAATGCTCTTTATGAGAGAGCCAATTTAAACAGAAAATGGCGGCCGGTCAGCATATCAGGAATCAATGTAAACATTGAATGAGCAATCGCTTTGCTTCCATTGCGTCGATTTGTTGGTGATTTTTTCGTTATAAAGATTGTGTCGCGATTGTATATTTAAAAGCGGCAAAATGAGTTAATCAACATATTTGGACAGCAGGGGATTCACGGAAGCGTGCCTCCGATCATTTGAACGACGCGCCAAAAACCTACCTCCTAACCGCGCGGTTGATTTCGCTGACAGAAGATGGCTTCACTGAGAATACTCGGGTCTCATAGAGTACTCTCGGACATCCTTGCATCATTACATCTGATATGTGATGCAACACTAACCAGTCAAAACATGACCTGATTTAAGGAAATGACAGCTAATTTAAGTGCAAGCAAATTTCAGGTTGGATGCAAACTTTTGCTGATTCCTTCTGCAGGATGCCTTAGATGTGCATCACTAAACTGAGGTTTCCACATGAATTTTAGAGAAAAAAGAGCTATTTTATCTTATCATTGTTCTCACAGTTTCAACAATGAATACAGCATATTGCATAACTAAACTATAAGTGGTCACAGTCCATTTTTTGACAAATTGAATTGATAAGATAATTCAAGAGGTTTCATACTGTACTTTACCAGGATAAATTTTGCAAACTTGATACAGCATAGATCTCTTTAAAAGGTCATTTCAGAAAAGAATAAACACCAAGTGTGAAGTTTCTGCACTTTTTTCCTCAGAGAAATTTGAAGATTGATATCACCTCAAAGTCCTGAAAATTTCTTCACTTTCACTAAAATGGGCATTTTTTGCATCCCTGTTTCAAACCAACATTACTGCAATTTTATCCCGAAAATAAAGGAATTATCGACAGTCAGCTGAGATTTCTTTCAAATTTTTCTACGAAAGAATAATAAGCTTCATTCCACATTATTTTGAGGATAAATGCAAAAATAAAGGAAAGGAATGCAGTTTATGGTATTTAGTCAAAATGGAGTTAAATGAAAAATCAATACATTTTAATCATCTCCTATAAAATTGGTGAAGTGCGCCTTATCACCTATAGGCAAAAGCATGTTTATATATCGTGTGTCACACGCTTCCCGATTAGGGATGCGAACCAGAACCAGAACCAGAACCAGAACTGGAACTGGAACCCGAGAACCGGGAGAACCCTTTTTATTGACTCGACTGGAATACGAATTTGAAAGTCTGAGATAGAAAGTCTGAGATGGAACCGGTTTTACTTAGGTTCCTGAAACTTGCTTCACTTTGAGCTCTCATGTTCACTGTGTTCTAGAATTTCCGTTTTGCGTGATTTATATTTTTCTTAAACCTTGTTCCTTTTTCAAAAAGAATTTTGGGAGCATGCTTGAGATGGACTTTGTATTACGCCTTTTCGCCTGCACTTTCCCTTCATATTGCAAGAATCAAAACTTTTCTCATGTTATTTTCATGCGGAATAATATAAAACAATTCCATATTATTCTCTGCAAAAGCCAAAAAAAATTTTCTTGCTTGGAAGCAGTACACGGTGGAAAAATGAAAAAAAAAAAAAAAAAAAAACGGAAATTGGAACCCGGTTCTGGAACCAGTACTAGAACCAAAACCAGTTTCAGACCCATGCTGGAACTGGGACCAAGACCGGTTCTAACTTTATCAAATGATTTAAAATCGGAACCGGTACCAGTTCTAAATTTTCGAAGAGTTCGCATCCCTGTTCCCGAAAGGGGGTAGATTTTTCAGCCACATAGTAGGCAACTCAGGCTCGGACGCATCCAGAAGAAATGAACAGCCAGTTGAAAGTTTGTTATACACAAATATAACCTGAATTTTAGAGTTAGGAAAACTTTTTTCAAGAAGACGGGTGGATCTGGGAAGTTTTCGGAGTTAGCATCATAATTTAAGCAAGTTGTTACAAAAAAGCTGACACTTTCATCCGTTGTAAAAGTTTGCAACAACCCTATAGCCACTCATAATCAGTAATAAGTATGCTCAATAAAATGACTGGTGACGAGTAATATTTTCATCATCAACATCCACAAGAACCATGTACATTCTGTTGCCACAGGCATTGTTTTTTTCCTTCAAAAAAAACTGTCAATGACATCAATTCCATGAATGTCAATACTTGGTTCAATCGCACACTCAAGGTCACAACATGTAATGTGACACAAATACACCCATCAGACCCTACACCGGTTGCCGCAAAAACAAGTGAGATCAGAAAAGCAGCGAATGTCAGTGAAAGACACCAATAATTTAAGACAGATTTGAACATGAAAAAAGGAGGCGCAAATCTGAACTGAAGTTCATCAAAAAGCACACATGGATAGTGACGTAAGATTAGACTGGAGTGGCACTTGAGCTAGATACAAACGCTCTTAATAAAAATAAGTAATAGAGCGGGGGCAGAGCCTCCACTGCCAACCCCTGAAGATCGTAAAACAAAGTTCTAGCAACAGATTATAAATGATCCACAAACACATCCGAAAAATTTTAACATTCGCAACATTACAATCAGATCAACTGAGCATTCAGATTCACCAGAGATCCATTCAGGGACAGAAGAAATTAGACTATAAAGGGGGCTCTTCCTGGTTGGCAGCACAACTACCAACAGGGTACTTTATGAGCGGACCAAATACTTAGATTTACTGAATTTTCAATTTTTGCTTCAGCTTTCTCATCTTTGGTTAGCAGCCATGATTCAAAATTTACACCTTCCATTCACAGATAGGTAAGCCAAAGTTGGCGGATAAAATTCAGACACAAATAGAGGATGCGGCTGGTATAGAGCATGGACAGCTAAGGCTTGAAATGCAATTTCAGCATTGGTCAGACCGAATTGCACTAAAACTGACAAATGCGAGCTTACAGAGCACACCTCTTTGATCAAATCAAGGTCACACCACTGTGATGAAATTTTGGCGTAAAGCTCACCCGTCAGCTCAATGTATCATAACTCGATAAGTTTAAACTATTGCCTGAATCTGAGAGCCCATCATCAGTAAGTAAAATTTCAAAGATTGATGTCATCTTCCATCCAACTGCGACACAACCAGTCACAATCAGCCTGCTCCCATCATAAGAATAGTGGTCAGCAGACTGGAGGTTGAGTAAGTGAAGAGCGAACAGTTTTCAATTTTGTATCAGATGAAAAACGAAGGAAAACTGAGGATAACCATGGAGGATATGTTGATAGCAGATTACAGTGCCAAATCAATGGGTCTGAAACTGAATCAGCTAGGTAAGGGCGCAAACAGTAGGGGAACAACATGCAAATGGAATACTATGCGGTCAGCGTCTGGAATGATCTTTTGAGATGCAATTACCTCATTTAAAAATTCGGCCACATCATATACGCCGTTGTGAATAACTAGGAGGGTACGTTTGCTGTCACTGAGTTGCTTGATTTCTTCATAAGTGTAGACCGTTTCTTCAGCCATTTTAAATTAAAAGCTAAACGAACTATTAATTCGGGACACTGCAAAATAATTCACTGCCGAAAACACGTATGAAAGTAATTCCGGAAAAGGCACAGGAGAAGATATCGGTGGAGGAGAAGGTTAAAGTTGAAGACCGCAAACACTGGCAGTTGACAATGACACCCACAATAACCCAAAAATGAAAGTTTATGAGATAACCCGATTTTAGGTGTACAACGCAGCAACGCACGCAAGTGATATTTTTCCTGTGGCACGCAATACGGCTATCGTGATTCGTGGATCACCGTCACAGTGGTCACAGATGACTCAAATCAAATTACACACTCGCTGCTGTAGTGCTGTCTACGTCTTCCTACATCATACGTCGCAGAAGAAGGGTTCCGGTTTTGACCGTCGTATCAAAGTTGCCGTTTCAAGAGATTGATCTTTCAAGTTCCATAGATTTTCCCAAGTAAGTTACGAGAAACGGCAACACTGGACAGGCACAGATTACTTCCATCTGATTGGCTGATCGGGCTGAGATAAGACCTTTCGAGGGCACTTGAAGGCCCCCTTCTCCCTTCCCCGCCTCTTTCCACTACTACGCCACCGGTCTAGTTCCGCTACTTCACTATCAGCCAATGGAATCGTCTCGTTGATTCTACCATCAACACCTCTTACAAGTCTGTCGATTCATTATAATAGCTTTACGTGTTTACACGTCATGAAAATAGGTATGAATGACTGAATGAGCCTCCATTCCGTTTCATCTCGTATTCGCAAGCGCGGTCCATGATGACGTCGAAGCGATGAGAAGTTCCTGAGAAAATAATCAGCCGCACCGATAACTTAGGAGTCTTAGGACCGCTGTAGCAACTAGTAAGCGGTGCCCTTAAAATTAAAGAAAAAAAAAACAACAACAAAAAAGTAAAGGCGGAACTAGGATTTTTTCTTTGAGGGGAGGGGAGAGGAGGAGGAGGCTGACCAGGCAAACAGCTGATGGCCTTTTCATTTTATTATTAGTATTATTTTTTTTTTTTTTTTTTTGCTTCTCATGCGTTTGATCCCGGATAACTCTGACCATCTCTTATTATAATCCAGGCAAATTTTGGGGGAAACACAGTTTTTGCTCTTTGAAGTTTAGATCACATGGCCCAATGGCTAATCGTTTTTTGTTTCCAAAATATTATGGTAAGGGGGTGGGGGGGATTGGCAGAACTCTAGAGGGGGCTTTAGTCCCCCCAGCCCCTCCTATTGAAACAACAACTCAGCGAAATTCCATGCGCAGTATCTCAAAAGGAAGAGAGAGCGTGATAAGAAAATTTGATAAAGGTAAGTAAGTAAGTACACGTTGGTCGTAGATTGGTGCATAATGGAAAATATTTATGATAGGAGGACAAAGGACATCGAGAATTATCGTAAACCCGATGTTTATTGATAATCTCAAAACTAAGCGGCTTAAAATAAGAGGAGTACATAATAAAAAGTGTTTGACAGAGGAATATTTTATTATACGCATGCGTGGCGCCAGGCCCGGACTGGCTCACCTGAGAGGGCGCGGGACGGTGGACTAGGGGGGCGCCACCCAACGGGGGGGTCTGGGGGTATTCCATACCTCCAGGTAGAAAGGGGGGCTCGGGGGCCCTCCCCCGGAAAATTTTTTTGATTCAGAATCCGCCAGAACGCAATTTTAAGCCATTTCTAAGCGATCAGATCGGTCATTAAAGTCAGCTCGATTCTTCGCTTTTTCATGAATATATTCGACCTTTTAAGTCGTCAATACGGAATCCCGCGGGAAAAATCTAACAGAAAAGTATAATTATGAGCTTAGAAAATCTATGAAAAAAGAGGAGAGAATATGAATGCGTAGTTTCTGGACCTTCGAATTTTCGTTTATAGTTTCCACCAAACGACTCTATATTAAAAGAGGAATATCGAGGAAAAAACAAACTCACATTTTATGTCAGAGTGATATGAATATACTAATTTTTATTTTTATTATTTTTTTAAAATTTTAAGGAGCTGCCATCAAAATGATAATTTTTTCCCCAGTATACATCAAAACTTTTTAGTCAATATAGGTAGTGGCGTACCGAGAAATTTCCCTTGGGGGTGAGGATGTTAGTACGACTCAAATTCTGGGGGGTCTGGGGGTATGGAATACCCCTCAGGAAAAGCGGGGGGTCCGGGGGTCCTCCCCCGGAAAATTTTTCAATTTTCCTGACCTTCAGATTGAATTTTACGGTACTTTCATGCACAGTAAAATTGAAATGTTCAAATATAATTTTGATTTTGCCTGCATTAAATCGTTATAGTCATTAAGTGGAATGTGGATGAAGGAGCCATGGAATATTTTGGAGAAAGAGGTTGTTTCATCGCCCATAAGGAATGGGCTGTGCATGGATTGCCTTCATTTTTTTAGGACTGGTTGAGCTATTCACGGGGAGTCTAAATATGGTCTATTTTTTATTTTAGCCCTCTTAGAACCGGGGGGCGGAGGGTCGGAGGTAAAACGGTTTTTTGGCAATAACTTTTGAACGGTTAAAGATAACAAAACAAATATTTTTTTTTAACGAAAGATCTTTTAAAGGTCCATCTTTTTCTGTGTATGATGTTTCAAAAATATTGAATTTTAGTTTGGTTATTGCATTTTCAAAATTTTGGAAATTCCAAAAAAATAGATTTTTGAATTTTTTTCATAAGCGGATCGCAATGAGGAAAACCAAAAACCGTCTCAAAGAAATTCCTCTCTTTTCCAGTTAAAATTATCTAAAGTTCGTTTTCGAGAAATGATTTGTCTTTGAGTTATGAATTTTTGAAGTGTCAAAAATAGCTATTTTTGCGTTCTTTGCGGTTCTAAGTGGGGGGGGGGGGGGGGGGGGGCGATCCTGCTCGTCTCTTACACGTTAATTACGGCGCAAACCATGTCGCCCTCGGTTCATATGAGTTATGCGACGGAGGGCGCCCTTGACACATGATATTTGTGGTATTCAAGTCACCGAAAATTAGACTGCCAGAATCGCGGCTTTTCCGCTGCTTGTTTTTTTTTGGGGGCGCCGGGGCGCCATGGACAGAGGGCGCACCGGGTATCTGCCCGGTTGCCCGGTGGGCCAGTCCGGGCCTGCGTGGCGCGATCAAGCAACCCCCCCCCCCCCCTACCCATCGGCGTGCGTAATTTGAAAGTTTGTGTCTGTGACTGAAGTTTCCAAAGTTCACATAGCGGCTACTGCGGTAGTCGCACGCTCGCGCACTCGCACTTTACCACTCTACTTGTCTCAGCACAGTGCACTCTACCTTGACTCTCTCTGCAACGCTCGTAAGCAGTATTCAGTAAGCACTAAGCAGTCAACCTGTTAACCTGTGTTGAATAACTTTAGGGAAACTCAAAACAGGTTCCCCCCCCCCCCCCCCCCGGTTCCTCTCAACGGTAAACTGAGCGCGCATCTCTCTACTGTTGATCATAATTTTATTATGTGCACTATACTGATCTTAATTATTCTTAATGTTCTCTTATTGTTAGTTCTAGGTCACGGAAAACTCGAGAACATGAACGCAACGCAAGTTGCGCGCACTCGTACGGAAGACTCGTCTCCTTCGTGATTCGGCACTCGGTAGGTAACTACGAAACATTTTTCATTGTTTCATTCGATTAATTTCTTTCCTAAAGAAGGACCTTGGATTCTTCGACGATCCAGCCCTTTCCAGCTCGCTTGGCGAGCACGCGCGCGTGCAGCAGGGCGACCAAGGACCAACGGCAATAAGTGGCAACCCGACAAGACGCGCGATGCTCCGCCTCAGGCCCAAAATCCGAAAGTTATGATAGGTAATATGATGGGGACTTGTAAAAAATCGTCCCTGATTACCGCAAAATCAACCTCCGAAGAAACGACGATTACGATTATTCGATAATCGCGTAATCAAAAACCACCCCTATTCGCCCAACTCAGGTACATACCTAGTTAACTATTTGTAAGAGATCGATCTTATTCTTGCCCTTTCAGTCTACCTTATAAAGTGAAGGCGCAACTATAACAGTAAAACACGGTTTCCATCAGACGCGGGAACTTTTAAAAGCAGTATTTGAATCGAATAAACTATTCATACGCGTCTGTACCGTTTTAGTTTAAGTAGCTTAAAAAATGAAGGCGTATCCATGAAAGTATGACGTGGTTTCCTGGTCGAATAGCGGGATCTTCTGGGTGCAAAGTATTTGAACCGGGCACCCGGGATCAAAAAATATTCGGGACGGACAGCTACCTAGTCCTTGTTCTTTAACTTTTGGTGGAGTCTCATCGGCCACGAGGATTTCCTACCTATACTCTGTTCCAGTGGCGTAGCCAGGAATTTTTCTGGGGGGGGGGGGTCCGAGGTCCGAAAATTGTCAGGGGGGGGGGGTCCAAAGATACTAATTTGGTCAAAATTGTCTGGAAACGCAAAAAATTACCTTTTTTTTTAGGACACATTTCGGTGTCAAGGGGGGTCAAGGAATCAGTCAAATTCTGAAAAAAGTGTGAAGGAAAGTGTCGTCGTAAACACCAGTGGCGGTTCGGGGGGGGGGGGTGTTGGGAGCTCAAGCTTCCGCTCCCCCTTTTTTGGACGGAGCGTTTAAAAAATGTGAGAAAATAGAAGAGAGGAGAAAGAAAAAAAAGGACAATGACAAATATGATACAATAATCATCCACAAAGCCGAGTAAGTTTCTTCCTCCAATAAGCAATAACAAGTTTCTGAATCCCTCTTTCCAACAGCCAAAGAAAAGAGAAAAGAAGAGAAAAGAAATAAAAGGTCATATTTTTCCGACTTTCCTAGCCCCCCCCCCCCCAACCCACTCTTGACACTGGTAAAAATTATGAATAATCTGCCGTTCTCGTTGACTTACGGAATTGTTCACGTTGTTAACTGTTACGTGCGTTTTCAGCAGGTAGAGGAACTCTGATCTCTCAGCCTATGGAGCCTTTTCCCATTGGCGGATACAGGAAAGTGGTGGAGAGGGCTCCCCCCCCTCCTCGTTCGGGGAACCAAAAATTGCCCAAAAAGAGGAGAAAGGTAAAGGGAAAGCTCGAGCTTAAAAGAGAAAAGAAGATCACCAAGGGGCAAAAATCCCTCGTCTCCCCTCTTTCGCGAGGACTGGACCCGCCACTGCCTTTTCCTCCTCACCTTTCTTTCTCTTTCATTCCTCTCACGGCCCAAGGACCAAATTATGTTAGGTCCCGAGCGTTGACTTGCGTGCAGTTTCGACCAATCAGAGAGCTTACGCATGCTCACATGATCGTCCGTAAGTTGTACGCTCGGGACCTAATAAAATTTGGTCCCAGCCCACTAAAATTGGATTAGGCTGAATGCCCATCGGGAAATTTCCCAGTTAACCGGTGGGCCAACCCGCATTTGTTTACTCGCCATTTATTAGCGTCCATTGGCGGATCTAGCCCTCGCTAACGGGAGGGGGGGCAAACTTGGAATTTTGGCCCCCCGATGACTCCTTTTTTCCTTTTTCTCTGTTACTTTCCCCCTCTTTCTCCTTATTAGATTCGAATCCCCCCCCCCCCCCCCTGTATCCGCCAATGTTAGCGTCGCGTCGCATTATCACAGGCATTATTATCGTAGTCCGTTTATTACGTCGCGTCGCGTCGTCCACGCAATGAACCGGAAATGTAGGTTGAATAGTTGGTTGAACAGTCTACAGTACTGTGGGACCAGATAGGGCCGTTTCCAAGGTCCATATACCACAGAATAATACAATCAGAAGGGAAACTCTAATTCATTTTGAAACATTCTTTACTTCGGGCCGCCATGTTCGAAAGTGAGTATCTTCGGCAATCTTCGGCAGATCTTCGGCAACTGGCCGAGTTGTGATTGGTTGTATAGCCTGAAAAAGCATGTCCGCCATCTTGAGAAGTGAGTAGGCACAGTTGCCAGTTTGTGCCAGTAAATTCCAAATCTTGTTTCCATTGGCTCTTATGGGAGTTTCCCTTCTGATTGTATTATTCTGTGCATATACGTAAGGTCTGGCCGGTAGCGCCAACTCGGGAAATCCAATAGTGCTGGTTATGCGAGCATTTCAATCCGGATTGAACTCAATCCGACTCGATCGCCCTCTGGTGTTTATGCGGAGGACTGAACCCGAGTTGAAATCGGACTCGATCCACGTGATTCGATCCTCGTTTATGCGCACACGTCCAATCCGGATCGAGAAGTATTTGTTGACATTCGGTGCTCATCAGAATTTGAAACTAGGTTATAGCATGGATTTTAGGCTATAGCGCTATATGTTTGGGAGCCCATACCCCCATTTACTTCAACATTCTTCCCGAGTCCGCCGCCATCTTGGATCAATGGTTTTAAGGTGAATCTATGCCGAGTTGTAGTAAGAATCCGCGATTAGAGATAGCGCCACCGGTGGCTTTCCCAGAAACCGCCTTAAAATGTCTATTTTACGAAAACTACGGCAAATATCGAAAAAAGGGCGACGATAACGTCTAGCTAATTTTTTGCGTGATTTTTTGAGACCAAAATATTGGAAATCGGTTCAGTTGGGAAGCCAAAACTACTAAAACGGATTTCTCCCCTTGTTAGGCATTGAGAATCGCCGCCATTGTTGTCAGCTCTGTGTTTACATTTTAGCACCGAGCGCTGTTTCGGGCTTTCGGCTGTTTCTGCTGTTCGCTCGATTTGTTTACTTTTCTCTCTCTTGTCGTTGCTTCGTGATTTCCACTTTCTCACGCATTTGAACTGTAAATTATTTTATTATTATTATTGTTGTATTATAATGGTGATCGTGCTCGTGCTTGTCTCGCCGCTGGATAATTACTACAAACTGTTTGAGCTCATCTTCTCCGAATTTCTTCAGTAAAATCCGTGCTTTCAGATTTCTCCATCTTGTTATACCGATATTGAGATTGAGATGCTCAGATGCCCTGATTACTCTGATATGACAACTGAACCGACTGTCTTAGGATAGCCAGAAACCATTACCATGCCTCGACATTTCTCGGAAACCCTCAAACCAGCCAGACGATAAACCTCGATGTAAGTACTTTTCCTCCAGCTCTCATCGTTTGTTCCTTCTCTTCAGATTTTTGACGCCAGTGCCATGGTTCTGAGTTGTTCTGAGGTCCTATCTGTGTGGGGAAATTTGATGGTTAGATGATAGGTAGATGTACGGGGGTGTGAAAAGAGATATGCTCACGGAAGGAGAGTGATTGTGAAGGATCGTATTGTAATCCTTTCGTATGAATGAATAGAGTGTGTGTTATTTTTTTGGGAGATGCTGTTATGATAAGTTCCGTACCGACGGAAACCCCTCCATCTCTGCGGAAATTTTTCGGCGATGCCGGAATGATCTTGCAATCATCGCAGAGATTGAAGGGTTTGTTTCGGAATGACACCACATATTCTTGATCATCAACTCGTCGATTAAGATACTACCATTCGTTATCACCCTCCTGGTATAAACGTCAGAAAATCATCTCAGATGTGGATGGTCTTACACGTTCCGTATTTGTTAGTGCTTTGTCAATGTCCATTAGAGCTCCGTTCTTTCTCAACTAAAGTGTTTTGACGCTTGTGCCACGGGTCTTAGATCCTTGTGGCGCGGAGACTTTGTTGGTTAGATGATGATAAGACCTATGGGTCCCCTAAAAAAATTATACCCCCTGAAGCACAGGTTTACTTGTTGGAAAATGATTTCTCGGATGTCCATCGGTCTGATACATCCTGTGCTAGTCACAGTTCTTTACCTGCAAATCAAACCAAAACTTTTCGGAGACTTGATGTGAAAAGCCGCAGCTCTCAAATTCATTCGTATTTAGTTCAATGGAGCGCTATGAGAGATAATGGTGGAAAATTTTAAAGATTTGCGGATGAGCTCTGCATGCACTAGGACTCTAGCAGGCCTTAAAACTATCGACCAATTGTAATGTAAGGTGAAAACGCCCTCTGCTCAGTCAAAGCTGACCAATTACATTGTTTGAACGGAACATTTCATTCTTTTTTCTAGCAATGATTGAACAGTTGTTCTTGTTTCTGATTGCGAGTGAACTGTGGTAAATTTTAGTTTTCTTACGGAGGCTTTTCCGTCAAATAAATTTATTCGTAGGATTTGAAGTATCGGGTCCGGACAGATAGCATTGCCGGCTCCCGAACTGCATCAGTGAGTGGTTGATTAGCAACGAGTCAAAACTCTGGACTAACCAACTGCTCATCGATGCAGTTCGGAAGCAGGCATTGCTACTTGTCAGAATCTGATAACTCGAAATAGTCCTGCTCTAGTAAAGCAAATGTGTGATTTAAGAGCTTAAATTAAGCCCATTAAATATTCAGATTTTAGTTTAGTAGATGTTTGAAAGCTAATGGAAAAGGCTAACCTTTCTTACATCAAGGGACAACTGCCACTTATAGTCTTGATGTCTTTCTTGGGCGCAAATGTTTGTTTTTTTTTTTTCCACCACTGACTGAAACAAGTAATAATATGAATGAGAAATGATTTTTATCAGCGTACTTAGAGAGCACCAAGTGTCTTGCAATATTTGAATAATACCTGAAGTCAGAGAGCACCAAGTGTCTTGCAGTATTTGAATAATACCTGAGGTCCATGCATAATTATGTACAGAACGAAGGAATATTTTTGATACTAAGAACTGGATTGCTGTTCACAGCAATCTTTACAAAGATCCGCTGCCTGTTATTTTTGCAAAGGAATGCTGCCTGTCAATGTAGCAGAAGAATATGCAGTGCCCTTACACGTGTAATGACAAGAAGAAGAAGTAATTGCTGTCTATACTTTATATCGACCTGAAAGTATCGATCCTGGGTACTCCATACTAGGCAGTATCGGTACCAGTCGGTCTCTAATCAGTTGTTGCTGCACGTCAGTTGGCAATAGTGATGCTTCCTCGTATCTACATAAATTTTAATTTTTACCTAAATAATGCATCTATGTACCGCACCCACCTTATTCAATATTCGTGCTCTGAATTTTTTGTAAATTTTACTTTGCAGTCGCCTGAGTATCAATACCTAAGTAGCGATGCCGGTATGATACTGTTATTGGGACCAGTATCGATACCAAGGCCTTGTTTCCGACAACCCTACGCCTGGCCCTTAGTTCTTTCTGGTTTGAATTATTAGTATTCTGTATGTAGCTGATTACATGTCTCAGTGCAGCTGCCGCCATGTCTAGCTGCTAGAGACCCAGGTAAACCATGCAAGATTAAGTTTTTCTCTCAGGTTTGTGCTAGTCAGATGCAATGAAATTTGTGAAGACATTTTTCCAAATGATTGAGTTCAATCCGATGTTTGTACCTGCTCGTCTACATCTGGTATTTTTTGTTGGGAACAGGGAGCTGAAGTTTTGAAATGTTCCTCTCATGTGTTCCAACATCTATTCTGCCACTCATTTTTATTTTTCTTCTATTTAATGATGAATCCAAAGAATGACCGCTCCTGATAAATGAGCAGTGGAACTAAAAATCCCTACCTAATTGGTTCAAAAAATAGGTACCGCAGTGAGAATGTCAAGTGGTACATGCAAGGAGCAAGAAACTGTCACCATTGATGACCTGAAAGCATCATTTAAGGGGGGAGGGGGTGTCTCAAAGTCCTCAGCCTTAGCAGAAACAGAACAAACATCAGGCAACAAATCGTTGAAACGCAAGAGTGAAAACAGCGAACATTGATGGATTCAATTGAAGTTTTCGCTTGGTATACACTAGATTTTCCGTGGAAAAAATAAAAGAATAACCGAGACTCTGTAGTTTTTCTGTCTTGTCTCGCAAGATAGACTGTGATTATTTGCGGTTTAAAAAATGGTGAAAGTTGTAAAGAACGGTATAGTTACTCTACGAATCACAGCAACGAGAGAAAGAAAACATTGAACGTTGATAGATTTAGTTGAAGCCTTTGCATGATATATCTGAGGATACTAGATTTTTCTCCATAAGAAAAGGAAGCAGAGACTCTTCAGAGACTTTCTTCATCTTTCAAGATACACAGCGATTATTTGCGATGCGAATTCGAACGAACGACATAGTACCAGCGCCCCCTCTTTATGATGCTTTCAGGTCGTCAATTATGAAATTTCCTTGCTCTCTGCATGTCCCTCTCATCATTCTTAATAATATGTTTGTCGGTCCGCCAACTTTATTTTTGGAGGTTTTCAGGCGCTAGATTGCTGAAATTACACACTGTACACTGATACAAAGGACAGCTCCCAGTCGCATATTTGACGACACACAACTGTGTAATAAATATGCCCTGTGCAATCTCAGATAGAGGGATCTGAAATCAACGGTCCCTATTTTCTTGAGCCAATTAGAGAGGGATTTTCAGTTCCACTGCTAATCGGACAAGAACGGTCAGCCTTTGTGTTCCTCTGAAAACAAGGGAAAAAGAAAAAGTAGGATACAAACTGTTGTAGAAGACCAGGAGATAAACAATTAGAAATTTTGGCTCATTTTTAGCATCCAAAAGTACCAGATGTTGAGGCGCAGTGGAGAACCAATATGACTTGTAGGCATCAGATTGACCTCAACCAATTAGACATTTTTTTTCACAAATTTCATTGCAACTGACTAACACACACCTGAGAGAAAAACTTGTGGCCGTACGCGTTACTTTCTCTTGCATGATTACCTGGGCCTCTAGTAGTTAGACAAAGTTGCACTTGATCTGAAACAGGAATGCATATGCCTACGAACTGCCAGTAATTTAAACCAGAAAGATCCACGGGCCAGGGAATGTGCGTCCTTACAAGCATACGATTGTCCAGACTGGGCCTTAGTGTCAATACTGGTACTGATACCAGTATCGATACTGGTACGATACCTAGGTGACCGCGACATCAAATTTTTAAAAAATTCAGCCCACTAACATGAAAAAGGGTGATTTAAACAGGAATAATGGATGAATTATTTGAGGAAAACTTAGAGTTTAGGTATATGAAATGGTATCAGTAATAATCACGCTGACACGAGATGGTATTGGCCACCAATTGAGTACCGAGTACTGAGTATCCAGTATCGATACTTTAGAGTCGGACAACCCTATATCAGCATAGACAGTCATATAAAGGCACTGCATATTCATCTACTGCAAAGCTAAACCTTTGCGCAAATGACAGGCGGTGGATCTGTACAGCGGCCCAGTAGTATCGAAAGTATACCACTGCTCTGTACATAATTATGCATGAATTTCAGATATTATTCACTTGGTGCAGTGGCGTAGCGTGCAATTTGGCAACATTGTAGCTATCCAATTAAACCCATGTAAAAGGTTGAATTCAAAGGTGTTCTCCGAACACCCAATACTTCGATATTTTACATGAGTTTAAATGGACGAACTGCAACGTTGCCAAATTGCACGCTACGCCACTGACTTGGTGCTCTCTAAGTAAACTGACGAAAATCATTTCTCATTCATATTATAACTTGTTTCAGTCAGAGGTGAAAAAAAACAAACATTTGCGCTCATGTAAGACATCAAGACTATAAATGGCAGTCGTCATTTTGTGCAAGATAAGATCACCTCATCCACCAGCTTTCCAACGACCTCTACACTAAAATCTGTATACTTACTGCGCTTGATGTACACTCTCCGACTGCTTTACTGCTACAAATTTTTATTTATTAAAAGAAAAGCCCCGATAAGAAAACTGAAAGTTACCACTGTTCACTTGAAATTATGAAGCAAGGACGACTATTCAATAAATGCTGGAAAAAAGAATGAAATAATACGTTAAAACAGTATAATCGGCCAACTTTAATGGGGCGAAGGTTGTTTTCACCTTCCAATACATGGAATTTTCCAACGTTATTTCTCATAGCACTTGATACTTGATAGAACTGAAAACAAATGAATTAGAAAGCTGCGGCTTTTCACATCTGGCAAGTCTTCTTTCAATTCGAAGGAATGGAAAAATTCCCCAAAGATTATCAACTGTGCTCTGGCCTCCGTCTCCATGTCTAATCGACATTGACCGAGCTCTAACTGGTACAGAACATGTGAGAACGATCAACATTAGAGATAACTTTTTGGCCCTTACACCTGTGCTTTATCAGGTGAAATTTTTTCAGTGGATCTGCGCATCGATTCGGCATCTAACCAACAAAGTCTCTTCGCATAGAGAGGACCTAAGACCCATGACACTTGCATCAAAAAACTACAGCTTAGAAACAGCAAGCTCTAACCCAAATTGACAGGGCACTGACACGCACAGTACTTGTGAGTCCAATCCAAGTCTGTGAGATGATTTTTCAGCGCTTTCACCTCTTCTTTCGGAGGCATATCTTGGTGGGCCTCCTAAAGAAGAGGTGTAAGCGTCTCCAAGTCTCCGCACCGCAAGGATTTAAGACCCGTGGCACAAGCGTCAAAACACTTTAGTTGAGAAAGAACGGAGCTCTAATGGACATTGACAAAGCACTAACAAATACGGAACGTGTAAGACCATCCACATCTGAGATGATTTTCTGACGTTTATACCAGGAGGGTGATAACGAATGGTTGTATCTTAATCGACGAGTTGATGATCAAGAATATGTGGTGTCATTCCGAAACAAACCCTTCAATCTCTGCGATGATTGCAAGATCATTCCGGCATCGCCGAAAAATTTCCGCAGAGATGGAGGGGTTTCCGTCGGTACGGAACTTATCATAACAGCATCTCCCAAAAAAATAACACACTCTATTCATTCACACGAAAGGATTACAATACGATCCTTCACAATCACTCTCCTTCCGTGAGCATATCTCTTTTCACACCCCCGTACATCTACCTATCATCTAACCATCAAATTTCCCCACACAGATAGGACCTCAGAACAACTCAGAACCATGGCACTGGCGTCAAAAATCTGAAGAGTAGGAACAAACGATGAGAGCTGGAGGAAAAGTACTTACATCGAGGTTTATCGTCTGGCTGGTTTGAGGGTTTCCGAGAAATGTCGAGGCATGGTAATGGTTTCTGGCTATCCTAAGACAGTCGGTTCAGTTGTCATATCAGAGTAATCAGGGCATCTGAGCAATACCATCTAATTCCATACCTGGCCACAGGGGTTTGAGGTTATGTAACTAGGTTGTCTACTTTTACATTGGCTCTTATGGGAGGTAGTGGATTTTTTGCAGTTTTCGACATTTTTCGGTCATTTGGAGGCCGAATTGACGCAAATGGCCCTCTTAGTGAATTACTCCCCTTAATGTTCTTAACATTTTTCAAAAAAAAAATTTTTTTTTTGAAAAATGTTCAGGACATCAAGGGGAGTATTTTACTAAGAGGGTCATTTAACTGAATTCGGCCTCCAAATGACCGAAAAATGTCGAAAACTGCAAAAAATCCACTACCTCCCATAAGAGCCAATGTAAAAGTAGACAACCTAGTTACATAACCTCAAACCCCTGTGGCCAGGTATGGAATTAGATGGTATTGATCTGAGCATCTCAATCTCAATATCGGTATAACAAGATGGAGAAATCTGAAAGCACGGATTTTACTGAAGAAATTCGGAGAAGATGAGCTCAAACAGTTTGTAGTAATTATCCAGCGGCGAGACAAGCACGAGCACGATCACCATTATAATACAACAATAATAATAATAAAATAATTTACAGTTCAAATGCGTGAGAAAGTGGAAATCACGAAGCAACGACAAAGAGTAAGGAGAGAAAAGTAAACAAATCGAGCGAACAGCAGAAAGCCCGAAACAGCGCTCGGTGCTAAAACGTAAACACAGAGCTGACAACAATGGCGGCGATTCTCAATGCCTAACAAGGGGAGAAATCCGTTTTAGTAGTTTTGGCTTCCCAACTGAACCGATTTCCAATATTTTGGTCTCAAAAAATCACGCAAAAAATTAGCTAGACGTTATCGTCGCCCTTTTTTCGATATTTGCCGTAGTTTTCGTAAAATAGACATTTTAAGGCGGTTTCTGGGAAAGCCACTGGTGGCGCTATCTCTAATCGCGGATTCTTACTACAACGCGGCATAGATTCACCTTAAATGGAGAAGTGGCTCCTAAAGTTTGGACCAACGAGGGGAGCCGAAAGCTACCGGCCAGACCTTGTATATATGGACCTTGGCCGTTTCTAGAGTCCCTATATACTATGAGAGTTGCGACAAGACTCTCAAAATGAAGAAGAAGAAGCGGATCAATGGAGCCCCCAAGAGGCAAATTGCAAATGGCGGATGGCCATTTGCCTCTGCGCTGTTGCCACTATTTCGCTATCTCTTATAGGTTAGATTCAGATTCTCGACAATGACGGTCGTTATTGAAAGAGATAATGTTCTCCGGAATAAAATTCAAGCAGAGTAAAAATTCACAAAAATTACCGCGGTCACTGTTACTTCAAATGTGTAATGAAAGCGAGTTCGCGAATAGTAAACAAACCCTCCGCCATTTGCATTTTGCCTCTTGGAGCTTTCTTGACAGCCTGAATCTGAGAGCCAATCAGAAATGGATTCAGCAATGGCGCAACTCTCATAGTATATAGGGACTCTAGCCGTTTCTACCAATCGCTTCCTAGCGCCTAGGATAATCTTGCGTGCGGTTTCGACCAATCAGAGAGCTTACGCTCGGGACCTAACATTATTTGGTCCCTGCAGTGCAAAACGGCAACGCTGCCTTTGTCGTTGGCTTGTTCCGGTGACTTGGCAACATCTTTTGCTTTACGTCTCACATTTGTTTTGAAAAAAATGTTTTGTTTCGAACTATCGAGTATCGTTAATTTTTTGTTATGATTATGGTTTTTCGAACTTGCACACAATGGTATTGATACCTTGCACTGCCTGAGATCAATATTCGCTCTCCTTATTATATTAATTTCTGATTCTCTGATTATTTTAATTTCACATTTTTACCTCAATTTGTGCTCGCACCGGTAAGTAAGTACGTATATAATCCAGTGAGGGCTCAGAATTTCATACAAGAATAAGTAATCATCTTCCATGATCTAGACATGATAACCCCAGCCATATATTGAACGTTTCAGACCCGCTGCATTTACTATATTATCTCACTCAATTTATATTTTACCTATTTATTTGAACAAGGTCAAAATACTCCACTTAAACAATACACAACAAACAGACCAACCCCTTCACCTTAATAAAGAAAAAAGCATGGCGTGCTTTAGTAAAAAAGTTGTTGGATAGGTAACATCAATATGAAGTAATTTCCAACTCTTGAAAGAATGAATAGCAGCTACCTTCAGTTTTGGCAATATTAGCTGTGTGTATCAGCTTCTTAGTAGAGGCTGTTTCAGATAGCTTTGATATTGACGGTTCTTTCTTTACATACGTTAAAGGATGATATCAAGTCTTCAGTAACTCTTAAATTTTGATATTCACTAATTACGATATTTAACCGAGCCTATTTTGTGGCAAAAAGTTCTTAAGATTCACGCAATGAGCAGTGTCAACGTCTTTACGCATTTAAACGAAGAGCTGTCAGTACGAAAGTTACCTGAAACGGCCTCTAATCCTAACGTATATTATATCGTATGGGTCAATCAAGATTAAGATCTCATCCATATAGTTGTAAGGTTTAAGAGGTGAATAAAGTTTGAGATCCTATTCTGAAGGTTTCTGTCATTTTGTAGGATTGTTGTTTAATTGAGGATGTTCCAAGCTCTCTACTTTGTATTTTGTGCATCTTATTGTGCTGAATTGAGTATTAGCTGGTAAAGATCCACTGCACTTTATTTTTGTTAAAGCAATTTTATTACGATGTTAGTTTTTGAGATGCCTTGCTCCAATCTAGTTGGTGTCTGACAGTTCTCAATGTTTATGTGCCAACGACGTACCTAATTACTTAACGGCGCGTAGAGTTTGGTGTGCAGTGACATTATTGTGTCTACGGCTCGCAAATATTGAAAAGTATCAGACACCAACTAATTTGATGTGACTTTTTGAAAGTGCGCTCCTTAACTTTTGTGTTGGGTGTATTGAATTGGGTATTGTTAATTTGTCTTAAGATGATTCCAGGGTTGATTAGTTCCAACTGTGGACACCACGTCGCGTTGCTCTACAAGTCAACAATTTTTGGCTAAAATTTACGAATTCACGCTAAAAATGCAGATTTGAGGAACGTCAGCACCTGCGAGGATACTTCAGGAAGATACCCTGAAAGTTTCAGGCTGAAACACTCAAAAATAAAGCCGGAAATTATGAAATACAATAATTCCCATAAGCCTCAATGAGTGCGAGTGAGGCAGACAGACGTATTATCACTCGCGCTCACTCTCACTCTCTAAGCTTTTGGCAAAACGAATTTCATAATTTACAGCTTTAATTCTTAACCAATTTTGCTCGTTGTGAGCTCAAAAAATCCACAAAAATTTGTGCAGGTGCTGACGTTGTTGATTTTTGCGGTTTATCTGTGGTTTCAGTATGAAACGCCAAAAACATGACTATTCCATGAAGCGACTAGTGGTGCTATCCATCGGATTGAAATCTGGAAAAGTTTTGCCTGAAATCACCTTAAGATCCTTTCAAGGAGATACCCTCGATTTGATCCAAATTATTTTGGTGTCGGTGCGCAACAAAACATTTTAGTGGAGTAATTTTGTTCTTCTTCATCAGGTGCTATAACAGTTTAATGAACTTTTAAGTGAAGTTTGAAGTTTTGCACTTGCTGATACATCTATTTACATAGCATTTCTAATGCAAAAACTGCTGCTTCTGTGCTTGTTCTTTACTTGATCCTCTTATGCTTACAGTTCTACCCTATGATGGAGGAAGGCGTCAACACTACAGTGGATGCATGCAAAATCACATTATTCTATCAGAACCATACTCAAAGGAGCAAAAAAGGTAACCATTTTAAATTGCTAATTACCAAATTGAGGGATTCCTTCAATTCTAATTTTAGCGTAATAGCCCATATTCTAAATGCGTTAAAGACCAAAATTCGTTTTCTGAGCAAGGAACGGAACCTTACCTTGTTAGTCGAGAGTCTGTTAAAAGTTCCGCCTATGCACTGCTCCTTTTCTTCCATTCCTGAGCGATGAGTGGTGTCCCAAGAGATGCTTGTAAAACAGTGGTGAAAGTAATTCGCTGTAACTCTATGAAATAGTCACAACGGCTCAACAAATAACAGTGGAATAAAAGAATAGACATCAAGTAATTGGTTATCCCTTTTGCTCATGGCATCCACCACGATTATCCATTCACATTGTTCTCATGGGGAAACAAAAGAATTGATGTGCACATGAATTTGGGTGAAAAATTCTTATTTTTACATTTTTCTTGATGATGACAATGCTATTTGGACCGAAAAAAGTATTTATGAGGTATACTGGAACGGTTTGTTAACACGGTCATTTATACATACATATAAGTAAATCATACAAATAACACTCTCTAGGAGCATCATTTAGGAAATATTGAGGAGCTCCAGATATAATGGCTGACTATAAACAACAAATTGGAAGAGACTTCCCAAGTCTTGGATGATGGCGAGCATTCCAGAATTCCAGCGCAAAGAAGCAGAAAGTAGCAAAGTCGGAGCAAACTTGCTTCCAAAAAATTTGCCTTCTAAATGCAATGAAAATAATTTCTACTCTAAAACCATCCTGTGAGGATTTGTTAGGGGGATTGAAACCCCTAAACTCACAAATATAGCTAAAGTCAAAGAAAAGGGGTTTGTTTTTATTTTAGGTTCAAAAATTACTTAAATAGGTACAGAAGAATTTGTCTGCACCTTTTTTTTTTTTTTTTTTTTTTTTTTTCAAAAGCCATCCCTATTTTAAAGATTGGTGGTTTTTAGAAATTTTGGGGTCGATTTTTAACTGTGGCCTCCCAAATTATTAGATTGCAAAAATCTAGAATTTTCCTGAAAGTACAGATCAAGGGCCTTCTTTTAAAGTGTCACACATGTGATTCTCGTGAAAAAAAATTGGGGGAGGGGGGCCTCGGCCTCTGCACTCCAAATTTTGAGGCTTCTGTGGGTCTTACATCTGAGGAAAGGCCGCAGGGGCCAAGCCCTCCCCCCCCCCCCTCCAATCCAAAAAAATACATTACAAAGGTAGAAAATACCTTTTGTCTTAAGTGAAAACAAGGCGATTCTAGGAAATACCTCCCTTCCAAAACGCAAGAATAGCCTCTCCCAAAAGTGTGTTTTGAATCAGGCCCTATCCTACGTGAAAATTTTCAAATGCAAAGGTAGAATTTGTGAACTTGTCATGTGTCGAAAACTAAATCATCATCAAAAAAAGAATGCATAATTTGAAAGGTCTTTTAAAGAAAAGAAGAATGCTACCATGCAGAAGTCACCAAGCCTACCTCTTTCTAAATGGCGGCCATTCAAAGATCTGTAGATTTAGGAGGTAACGTTTAGAAAAAACATTTAAAATTGAGCTATGCATGGTTAAAAAGATCTTAAATAATAAAAAAGTAATGGCGGAAATCTAAAGTCAAAGCAACACGAGAGAGTGAGTACCCTTCCTTGCTCCCCTGCATTATCCCTCGCCGATACTAAAATTAAAAAAAAAAAATCTTATAGAATATTATTATATTAGATAGTAAGATTTCATTCCAAATGCTTTGCAGTTGTATTGGAAATTTTGTTACCTCTGAAGAATTAATGGTTCGGGTTCGACGTTATTTAGAAGAATTAATAGATCGATCTGTCAGAAGTTAAAAGGAATTAAAATTACCAGTGCCCAGATATATTGTATGTCTACTTACCCTCATGATGCACTATGTAGGAACCGCCTCAAAGAAAAACTTGGTGAAAGTGATGGATTGTTGCAAGGAAGACTTGACCACACCCATCCTAATTAGTGTTTTTTGTTAATTTCAAGTTCCCTCCTCTTTCTCAATTGCATAATTGATTTTACAATAATTACTTTGGGATATTTTTATCTCAGAGCTAAGCAAATCTTGACTATTATCGTCCCTGGTGGTTGTGTATCTTTTTTCCTAAAAAACTTTATTTTTTCATGGAAAAAGCAAGATGTGACGGTGGTATTCTGGTGTATGGCTGAAATTAGGTTTTCAAGTAATTTGAATGGCTTTCCAAGTAAACTTGTCTCCGTAATTTAATTTTCTCTCTTATCCTTTCTGACCATGGATCATGAGCCTCCAAGCTTTTTTTGGTTCTTTATTCTCTCAACATTTTTGTATTGCTCACTTTTTTACTTTTAAGAGATTTTCCTTGGTAGGATAAAAGGAGGGAGCGAACAGTAAAGTTTGTCTGCTTCTGCAATACCTACCGCCATGGGATACCTCTTTCCACTTGTCAAAATTTCGGCTGCTTTTTTGATCACTGGCATCTAACCAACAGTATTTCATCTGATGGTTGGCGTCTTCATGATTCATTGAAGTCCTTAACTGGGGGAAGAATATATGGTCCTTTCGAGGAAAATATTGAACATTTAATCTTCTAGGATGAAATTTTTGCTGTGTTATGAAAGAAATGATGCAATTTCAAAAACTAATGAATGAAAACTGGACTCTAGTTTGAAAAGTTGTTTTAAAAGTTTTAAAGGTGTTTAATCAAATGTGTTCTCTCCCTGATTTTTCTGCATGATCTCTGAGGAGGAAATGGTAGAGCTAGGGACAAGGGGTCTGAAGCATGTTTAAAGATGGCAAATAGGGATGGGAAGAGTTATTACGAGTAAAGAAGATGTGAAATGAAGGCGGCTCAAAACGACTTGCGGGGGGAGGGGGGGGGGGTTGCGCCTCGCGGGGGAGAGGCAAAGGAAGCGCATCTCCACCCCACCAAGTTACGTCCCTTGAGGAGGGGGGGGGGGGGAGATTCAACTCTCCTAGTACGTACAGTCTTCGCCATGAAGGGAAAAATATGCTTAGCTTTTCCATTTCCCAGTTGTCCGTAAGACTCCATGAAAAAAATATTCTGTGGTCTGTGAATCGTGAATGGATGGAAGAGAACGGTTCCATGTATCGAAGCAAGAGGCACAATGTGGCAACAACGTATTCTCTCCATTTAAACTTATTATTATTGCTAGGCATGACGCAATCGAATGCAGACGGTTCATTTTCACCTTCAAGATAGCGAAACATTTGCATGGGTTTAAATGGCAAAAAAGCATGGTTGCCAAATTGCACGAGCCGCTACTGATCGAGGCTCTAGCCCATACTTACTTACTCCTCGGGTATTCATTGAAATTCTCTACAAAATAAGGAATTCACTTTCATTCCATGTTCGATTGACATGATTGTGTATTGTGTGAGCTTATATCTGCATAGATATAAAATGCGCCTCTTGCAAGCAGCACGCTTGAAGAAACAAGTCACGCCGAGATAATTTTACTGATGTGAGCAACTTTTCTGTTTGCTGTGCCATGCATGAACGCGGCTCTAGCCGACTCACAGTGAAGCGAGTCAATGGGAAGAGTCGGATATGGAATGTATGACAATGCATGACTACAAAAATGCAAAGTAAAAAACGATGATTTTTGTTGACTTTTCCACTGATTTCAGGCCAATCTTTCATCGATCGTGGATCATTGTCCACCGTGTCCGGCCTCTCCTATTGTCTCGCTCTACTGTGCGACCATGTGCGACTGCTGGGCGCTTGGCCGCCGGCATTCCGGCAATGCTGGTGGTTTTTCTAAAGTGATGACGTAATTTTTATGGTCGGAAGAAAGTCTTATCAAAGCAAGTATCAAGCGTCGTATCTATTCTGTTTACATGTGATCGCGGGAGGTTAAGAATTATGTTTATGTTTGCTCAAAATAATTTTGCAATCCGCCAGAGCTCATGAATTTTGCCGATTTTTGTTTTTACTGGTCGTCTAACTCACGGCTTTTATCAATTTAATTCAAAGAACTTCTTCATTTTTTGTATAGTATTTCCCCTTGATAATTTTCTGAATTTGAAATGTCAAGAGTCCTAGTTCAGTTATCTAATACATTAAGGATACAATGTAAAACATATAGCCATCATAGATTTATCCAGCGAAATTATGTCACTGATCTAAAAGTAAGTCTGATTCTCTCACTTACATAATTCCTTTTGTCTCGTAAATTAAGTAAGTATTTGTTCAAGTTTGTAAGTAAAAAAAAAAATGAGTTTCGTTTCGCGAGAGGTGGTTGTTGACTTGTAATTTTTCTGATGGCTCTGTAAATGAATTTTTGACAGGAATTAAATGTGCTGTCCATTAACGTTAGATGAGAAGGTAACAGTAAATTCTTTTTGTAAAAAAAAAAACCGAGAATTGGCTTAGAATTTGACAGAATGTTTAATTGTGGTGGACATATGTAAAGCTCTATACCTTGCCAACTCATCTGTAAGACTCTACCTTTGGTGCATTTCTTTATTCCCTGGAATCTGCACCAGTGCATGGTCATGGAACTGTAATTAGCAGTTTCAGAAGCTGTTGATTCAGTTCCGGTACATTAAGTAGTCTTAAACTCTGAAGCACTTGTGCTCGCACCAGAGCGGCATGGGGTGCAATGCATTGCAAAATAAAACACTCCGGTGCAATTTGTCTCAAAAGCGCAGTTAAAAAAGCAGTGCAGCTCTGACTAAAACAGTGAGTAAAAAAAAAGTAAAAAATGCATCTATATTTTTTATGCTTGTTTTCTTTTTTGTTTGTTATTACCCTAACCATTTCAATTTTGATTCCTACAGGGACCTCAAAACGTTGGTGTGAAACTGGAAGCGGATGCTGCCCCACTTACTGATTCATTTGGAAGGCAGCATACGTACTTACGAATATCTCTAACTGAGAGATGTAATCTCCGATGTAAGTGTTTGTTCTAAAAAACTTTTTTGCCAGTCATCTGCAATAAATAGCTCTGAAACTTTCCGAACTCAATTCGCAAGGAGGAAATTATGGAGGATTGAATCGTACTGGTTATTTTTAATTGGATTGAATGCGTTAAAGTTAAATGGGCTTGCTTCTGCGCAGCTTGATCGCGCTGGTAATCAGTCGTAACCATTCCCTCACCTCTTCATACTTCAGTCGACAGAGATTCCTAGTGGTCTCCTCTCACTGCACTCGACATCGACTGAAGTACGGAGAGGTGAGAAAATGGTTACCTGCGCAATCAAACTGCGCAGTAGCAAGGCCATTCGATTTAACGCATTCGATCCCATTACAAAATCCATTACGACTTGATATTCTGTGATCACCATCCAGGGATCTTCATAAGTGAAACTTGCACCCCCTCTGATAAGGAGCTATAGCAAGTCATTTGGGCGGCTGGTCTTATTTATATTCTAATCATATTACTGAAGACATCAAAAGTCATCAGTATAAGCTTATTCTCATAAGTCTGATCGACTATTTTTGAAACGTAAATCCTTTCTCAATGGTAATGGAAATTCTCACTTTCGTTCTCAAGAGCTATGGCATTTCATTTCGTTTCAGGTCAGTACTGCATGCCTGCAGAAGGAGTTAAACTTACAGAAAGATCCAAAATTTTGACAACCGATGAAATCATCAAACTAGCCTCACTTTTTGTTGAACAAGGTGTGACCAAAATCCGCTTGACAGGTGGAGAGCCAACAGTCCGCAAAGATATTGTGCATTTAATTGGTGAGTATCCAACAGTTTTCAAACTGTTCATTATCTAATTTAACTTGCATTTCAATTTCATACAACTCTCACAACTATCAAAAGTCAAAGTCTTTGCTGTTTTGCGCTACCTAATCAGCAACAGCTGAAGAAGAGTGTCTCTTCAGCCAGGGCTGGTTTTAAGTCTGTTGAAGGCATCTTAAGGTGATTCGAGGCAAAACTTTTCCAGTTTTCAAATCGATAGGTAGCGCCACTTGTCTTTTTTGGGAATGTTGAGAGCTGTTGGCATTTTAAACTGGAACTGAAGGAAAAATGCAAAATCTAAGAATCTTCGCACCAGTGAAATTTTTTTTGGGATTTTTTGAGTTCTACACGAACAAAATTGGTTGAGAGGTAGTGCTGTAATTTCGGATATTCGTTTCGACGTACGCTTAGTGAGTACAAGTGAATGATAGTATGTCTACATAAAAGCGACTAGTGGTGCTTTCCATTGGATTGAAATCTAGAAAAGTTTCGTCTAGAATCACCTGAAATTGGAATTTGATGCTTCGTTCTGATGCAGAATTTCCACGTAAAAACCATGATGTTCATGGAAATTTTTTACATTGTGTTGTAATGAATAGCTTCTCTTGTGTTTTTTTCTTTTTTGGACTTGGCCTGAGTGGTTGCTGCCACTTATGATTGGGTTTTATAGTTAACTCTTCCTTACTATATTGCCATTTTTGTTTTTGCAAACAATGGAAGGAGGGTATTATTTGTACTATGACTTTCAAAAGAAAGTACCCTGGTCAAAATTCTTACTGTTAAATTCGTCCTTTATTTTCAATGAAACTTTCGATTTTTCATGACGTACTTTAAAAAGGGCGTTCTGATTAGTCCTTAAACACTTGAAAATGCAAAATTGTTTAAAGATTGCCAAGTTTTAAAAGATTAAAAACTTCAACTTGGGTACTTTTTTGAAGGTCATTGTACACCACAGGAGTGGGGAGTAGGGTGAATCTTTGAGTTGACTCACTGTACAGTATCCAAAGTTTTGCCATAGTACAAGAAAACAAAGTTGAATTGTTTCTACCATGATGACAATTGTTTACCTTGCTTCCAACTAAGAAAGAATCAAAATATGTATTGATTTCCAAAAATATTTTGTGTTATTTTTTTCACAGAATGTTTGCGGAAACTGCCTGGGTTAGAAAATTTAGCAATGACAACAAATGGTATAGTGCTCACTAGACATTTGTCTGCTTTACAGAAAGCTGGCCTGGATTCTCTCAACATAAGTCTGGACACTCTCAAGCCTGACAGATTTGAAATGATGACCCGGCGGAAAGGATGGGAGAGAGTTATTGCCGGGATCGATCTTGCTACACAGCTTGGCTACCAGCGTTTAAAAGTACGCAGTTTTTTAATGCTTTGTGAACTGATTGAACAGGTTTAAACATTTAAACCCTCATTATCGTCAGGACTGAGTGGCAATTCATCAGAAAACAATTTTTTTCTATTGAACTTGTACCAAAGTGTCTGCAGGTGTGTAAACCCTCAGCAAGCAGATTTTTTTTTTTATAAGAAGAAAAATTCAAGCAATCTTCAGTGTGAAAAAAATTGGTTCGGCAAAATTTAGTTTGTCTTGGAATCCCATGTCTCACGTCATCAAACTTCCTGAAGATTTGAGGCCTCTTAGCTATGGACCTACCTTATTTTGTTCATTCTTTGCTGTTGCAAACAAAAGACCTGTGTTTAAAACTAGCCAAGTGTGCCACTCGCAAACGGAGCTGTTGCAAACTTTTGCTACACGCTTATCAATAGTTGATTGAGGTATAAAACCCTGTCAAAATGACGATAAGCGGACTAAAAAATCACTAAATCCACTCCCAAACTCTTTAAATGCTTTCAAACGCAAGACCGTAATGGCGGTGATTACCGCCTTTTACACTGGGTTTCCCTATCTAAATAAGCTCCATCCTCACCAGGTGTTCTCATGACACCTCACAAGACGAAGAAGAAGCATACAATTCCCGTAAGATTTATGTGGTAATCACCACCATTACTGTATCGCGTTTGAAAGTGCTTTTTTAGTTTAGGAGTGGATTTCATAATTTTTTAGTGAGCTTATCGTCATTAACATAGGGTTTTACCTCAAAATCAACTATTAATAAACCTTTAGCAAAAGTTTTCAACAGCTTTAATGTGCCCAAGAAATAAAGTCCTAATTATAGGGGCCCAAGCGATTCCTTCTAATTTTCCTATTCTTCAGCGGTTTAGATTGTTTGAAATGGAATGATACCAAGAGTATTTGTCTAAATTATCATAAGCTGAGCAGATTTTTGTAATGTTGATCATACTAATCATTATAAAATCTTTGAATACACTTTCCCCTTGCGCATATCCAAGATTTAGAAAATTTCTTCTTGTTTTTAATTTAGCCTTTCAATAACCACTCACTGTAAGCTCTGTGCAAGGTCCTTCCAGTAAATTAATCTTGTGTCCTTTCCATTTTCAGGTCAATTGTGTTGTGATGCGCGGAGTGAATGATGATGAAATTCTAGACTTTGTTGATTTTACCCGTGACCGTCCTGTAGACATACGATTCATCGAATACATGCCTTTCACAGGCAACAAATGGAATGACAAGAAACTTGTTTCCCTCCAAGAAATGTTATCTATCATAAGAGAAAAGTATCCGTCTCTTTCACCTCTTAGTAATCAAAACCATGACACATCTAAGGTAATTTTTCTTAGACTTTCTTATTTTTATCTTCTGCCAATGGAGAGTAAATTTTGTAGGAAGAATTATTTTCAATGCAGTTACTGGAAAGGTGCTGGGTGAACAGTGAGAAATGGTGGCCCTGAGAAGGGCTATTTTATAATGTAGCGCATGCCAGATCTGAGAGATTAGATAGCCGTAGTGTCCGGAGTTGAGAGATTGGGAGTCCAATATTGGGAGAGTGGCAGTGCTTGACTGCATGAGTGTCAGAACATCAAATGATATATGGTCCAAATCGTCCGATATGTATATCTGTGGACTGAGCTGTGATTGTCCTTATGTGCAGGACATGGGGGTGCAACTTTGATTGGAGGAAAAATCAGCGTCGCCAGTGATGAAATAGCTCAAGAGCAGGACTTACGAATGATACAGTGAAACATCCGCCGTGATTTTGTTTCCTGCGGGTTCAGTGCAGTTGCGGATTTAGTACATGAGAGGACTTAATGAAGTTCGGGAGCTTTCCGTGCAGCTGTCAGTTGCCACACAGTCATTTAACGCCTCTGATGCACTGTTCGAACTCATTTTCATTCTTGGCTCATTTTTTCTTGCTGATATTGGCATCAATTTAAAAGTTAAAGTTAAAAGTTATTCATTTAAAAACATTGTGTTACTTATCAGATTTTTCACCTGTGATTTTTTGCGTTAGATTTGCTTAAAAAAGTTTTATTTTAGTAATGAATATTATGTTAAGCTCTATGATACTTTGCTAGTCCTGACGATGGCGTCAATGCCGAAAAGCTTCGACTGAAATTTTCTTAATAAAAATGTAAGTCAATTAATCACCGAACTTTATTACATTCCTAGCACTTTGGCTGCCACAACCAAAATTCATTAACAACTAAAGCTACTACCTGCAATGCTCAATTTTAATCATTTAAAAGTATTAAGGTGCTTTTTGACACTTCAAGTTTTTGTTAGGAGTTGATTAATGTCGATCAGAAAATCAGATCAGTGGCAACCCTTGTGAGTCAATTTGAAAAATTTTCTGAATCAAGTCTAATACTTTTAAAATTGTCCACTTTCAGGCTTACAAAGTTCCTGATTTCAAAGGGCAAATTGGTTTCATCAGTTCAATGACAGACAATTTTTGTGGGACTTGTAACCGACTGCGACTTATGGCTGATGGTAGCCTGAAAGTTTGTTTGTTTGGAAACTCGGAAATTTCTCTTCGGTAATTTTTCATTTGTTTATTCTTCTCTTTTTTTTTCTGTGGGAAGTGTAAAAGAAACAAGAAGAAGACAAGGAAAATATTTTTGAAAACTCTGGTAGCCTTTACTAAAGCTACAGCTCTCTGTCCTTAATTTGAAGCAATTGCTCAGTTATGATTCTTCCCACTGTCTTGATTAACGACTATATTGTTTCTCATGCTCCCAACATTATTTTTAAGTGATTCTACCCAAGATGAGCCCAGCCCCTCTATAGATGTAGCAAAAGTTTGCAATAGACTCATTGCACCCTAAAGTACCAATTTCTTGGATTTGCATCTTAAATGTATCTTTGAAGAGGAATTTATAAAATATTTATATTTTTTTTTCTAGAGACATGTTGCGGAGTGGAGTCAGTAAAGATGACATGTTGACGATGATTCAAGTTGCTGTGCTACGAAAAAAGAGACAACATGCTGGTCAGTATCAATAATTTTAACTCTTTTTTCTAATCTTAGTGAGCAGGTATAATTGCAGTATCTAATGGAGCGCAATGACCTTAACGAACAACGGATGCACTGATGCGGTTTAGCATAAAAAGAAGGGTGTTGCTATTTTATGTAAAGACACAGCATTATTAGCTACTAATTTGTCAGGTTAATAAAAAAAATTTTGAGAAATGAAGCAAAAATACATATAAAAGAAATGGCGGGACGCTTCGGAAATTTACATTTCCATTTTCAACCGCTAAAAAACACACTGAAAGACACAAAAATAACCTAAAATTTGAGTCCCTGCTGTAACAGCAAGGCCAAGACTGAGGAGCTAGTAAACAAACACTGATTTCACACCTCACCAACTCTCTTTGGGAGAAAGAAATGGTGATAAGCAGCATTTAGCTGATTGACATCTGCGCGGTAATTACAAACGTGATCCCAATGTCGTAGAATATGGATCATCTCCAATACACTCAGCGGATAATCACGATTTTCAGTGGCCAAAATCCTCATTCCATTAAAATCAAAATTATGACCGAGCGAATCCTCGTACTGATGTAATGCAGTTAATTCACTTCTATTTGATCGATGCCCTCTAAGCCGATTTTTAAGTATCTGCTTTGTTTGCCCTATATAACCAACTCCACAGTCCTGACACTTGATGTGATAGACCACAAACCTGCAATGAAACTTGCAATATTTTATAAACCTGCAATGTTCAAGGAGCTCCACCGCTTCATACGTTCTTTCTAGGTTGGAGAAACACCCACTTCTAGGATTTTGAAGAAAAGTTATTTTCTTTCAAGTCTCGAAGGCTCTGAAGCCATAGCCTATTCTAAAATGTGCATATTTAGGAGTTTGGTACACCAATCCTTGGAGATTTTGTAAAGTTTTGGCTGAAGTGAAAACTTGGTCAGTTTTGCTCATTTGTCATCCGTTCACTCCTAATTCGGCCATTTTGAGCGCCAGTAACAACTCCATTGTAACTGCGTTTGTACCTGTAGCGGCTGGTCGCGTAAGGCAAGTGAGGCACTGTGTCACTTGTTCCTGAGGAGGGAAGGAAAGGAAATGTGAACCATTCCTATTAAGGTGATTCCTGGCAAAACTTTTCCAAACTTCAATCCGATGGATAGTGCCTCTAGTGCTGCTCAAAAAGTCAACATTTTTTGGCCAAAATTGATGAATTCCAGAGACAATGTATAGCAGAGACCACGCACTATCTATCTTGCCCATGTTTGCGCGCGGTGGCAACTTTTTTTTGGGGTCGCAACAGAACACCGTAAACATGGTCCATACGTTGACTGATGAGAAACGTCGTTGAGGTTTTTTCCCAGTGAAACTGAAGCACCAAAATTGCATCAGTCAATGTATGGACTATGTTGGATGATGCACCCTCATTCTCCCTATGTTAAATCCTGTTGAGTCCCGAAAAATAAGTCAGCCACCGCGCGCACGGCTAGTGTGTGGCCTCTATTATACATAAATTGTCTCTGATGAATTCACATCAAAAGTATAAATTTAAGGAACGTCAGCACCTGCAAACATACCTCAGGAAGATATCCTGCAAGTTTTAAGCTGAAATTCTCAAAAATAAAGCTGGAAATTATGAAATAAGAAAATTTGCATAAGCCTTAATGACTAATGAGTGCAAGTGAGGCAGATAAACTCACTATCTCTCGCAATCTCTAAGCTTATGGCAAAACAAATTTTATAATCCTCAACTTTAATTCCTTACCAATTTTGGTTGTTTTGGGCTCTAAATATCCATAAAAAAATTTTGCAGGTGCTGACGTTCGTGGATTTTGCGTTTTTACTTTGGTCTCAATTTAAGATGCCAAAACCACAACTTTTTCCAAAAGAGACTAGTGGCGCAATCCATCGGATTGAAATCTGGAAAAGTTGCCTGGAATCACCTTCACCCTAAAATCACATTGAAAACTTGCTAGGATTGCATGAATTGAGCCTCTTGTATCCAAAATTTCTAGTGGAAGGACTCCTGAATCCCTTTTCTTCCTTTGAGGTGTTTCAGGCCCCCTCCCCCTAGCGCCTTGGTCATTGTTTTTGTTGTTTCACCAATAGTGAGGTTTACGAGCCGCCACTGATTTGTACTGATTTCAATGAAATTAACGTGTTACAAATCAATGAATGGTTGCTCAACGAATAACGCTAGTTCCTTTAAAATTGGCTAGCTGATTATCTTGAATTCCCTGTGTATAAACTATCATAAGCTTTAAAATATAAGACCAAACAGTATCCAATGATTGAATTAGAAAGATATTTTTTGTTTGTTTTTCTTGAGTTTACGATTAAATTTTAGTAATAATGAAATAACCAATAACAATAAGTACGCACTTAATTATATTCTTTCATCTCATCAGAAAATGAAGCAAAGGTTAGCAGCAGACTTTTTAATGCTAAATTTTCTGTCAGAAGGTAAATACTAAACAGTCCTACACAAGTATTCTCACCTCCTTTTTCTCTTACCTCAATTCTTCTAATTTGTGCATTGTATGATTTGAGCAGGTATGATGAATCTCGCAAAAATGCCAAATCGACCTATGATTTTGATCGGTGGATGACTAGAGTTTTCGTTTTTCATTGCAGATGGATCAGCAGCCAAGCATTTATCAAAGTCAAATTTAGCTGAATCAAAGTGTTTAAGAAAGTTTCCCAGTCCAATTAAAGGTATTATCAATAATTTGCCGTGTGTGATACCGTATTATCAAGCAAAAAAAAGCGCTGAATGCCAAAGAGATAAAATCATTCGAAGGTTAGCGGTATGTTGTATCAATGAAAAGTATACTATTAATTTTAAAACTTATCTCAAAAATCAATGTCATGAAGAAATGAGGAAACCCGGCTTGGAAAGAGAGGGTGTCATGAAATCCGCCCTTTTTACTAATCCTCTTTCAATCAACAAAAAATTCCATCAAAGACTCCAACTGATTCATCTATATCACTCGAAAAGAGATGATGGTTGTAAAAGCGGGAGGCTGACTCATATCAACAGTGAGGGTAAAGCATCAATGGTAGATGTAAGCGATAAAAGTATTAGTAAAAGATCTGCGATTGCTCAATGTGTGGTTGTTGTTGGAGAGGAACTCACAAAGCTGATCAAAGAAAATCAGGTGAAAAAAGGAGATGTATTGACTGTGGCACAGTTGGCTGGCATTATTGCAGCAAAAAAGACTTCAGAACTGATTCCACTTTGTCATAACATCAGTCTTACAAAAGTGGACGTTCGTGCAGAATTAGATGAATCAATACTGGCAGTTGTTTTACGATCTGAGGTCCGTTGCGAAGGGAAAACTGGAGTTGAAATTGAGGCTCTGACAGCAGTTGCAGTGGCAGGATTGACTGTTTATGACATGTGCAAAGCTGTTAGCAAACATATTATTTTGAAAGATATCAAACTCCTGTCAAAGTCAGGAGGATTATCAGGAGACTTTTCTTCAGTAGAGATGGAAAAGTAAAGTACTTATGTCCCACACTATTTCGAATTCCAGGTATAACAAATAAACCTATAAGGTGCAAGACTCTGCTAGTTCCAGTGTTGTTCATATTTGTAAAAAGAACGTCAGTAAAAAATATAGTCTGATCGGAGGCTTTTCTCAGAGGTAACATTGATGCTGTATTCTGTGTATAATAAGGTGGCTGGCGGCTTCACTCGCTTTGCTTTCTTACCTTGGCTTTTTACTTATACCTTTTTGGTGGCTACGGACACTTATGATGTTTAAAAACAATGTTTTTCATAAAGGACACGCCATATGTCGAATGGAAAATGGCTCCTTATGGATTTTCGATTTGTTGGTCTCAAATTAAAGCTTAGGTGATGCTGAGTAAAAATACTCACGGCACCAACTATATCATATGATAAGTTTCGGAGGTACTTGCAATCGAGGCGCAGTATAAAATGCCATTTTCAGAGTCAGATCGTCCACCAATGTTGAGAAAAGTATTCAAAAACGGTCTGTTTATCTGCTTCTGATTGTGCGTGAATAAGGAAACAGGGTTTAGTAGGAATATATGCTTTAAAAACGCTTTAAAAAGCTGTTATCTATGTCGCAGGCCAGCTGTAGATTTATGTTTTTTGGTCAGAAGAACAAAGTTTATGAGTTGAACTGCTTCTTTAAGACTCTGCTTCTTTAAGACTAAGAACCATTCCAGTTAATCATCGTAAATTATTACTAATCTGTGTGCAATGGTGCCAGCATTTTTGACTTTTATTTAAGTGACCTGAAAAATCTTCAACTGATCGTCCTTGGATCATCTTGCAAATTTTTTTCTCAGGGCTTGAGCCAGAAAGAAAGGTTCATCTGCAGTCTGTTTATTCATCAGTATTTTAGTCCTTAAAGTGTCTTTTACATCGTTAGACTGGTTGTAAACCTGATGACACTGACTACTTAAAGGGCCAATAGCATAGTATATTAAGTCCGCAATCAGTCATGGAAATCCGTGTGAAGTCTGCTGTCTTTTTTTATGTTTGCAGTCATTCACACAGAGTCTTATGGAGTCTTTTGAATGGAGCAAACCACTGCGAGCGATTAATTGTAATCATCGTCCACATTTGCGAAGGCTTTTGGCCTTGTGGCTCGAGTCTTACCAACAATTTTATTTTTTCAATTTGTACTGGAAAACAATTGTCTCGAAGAAACGGGCCCAAAAAAACCTAAAAACAATTTGTTTTCAACTCATCCACAACCATCTACAGTCATCATTAAGACTCCTTGTATAATTCTCGGATCCGCAAATGGATAAAAAAAGACAGCTAATACTAGGGTGTTTTATAATATTGATACTTATTAAAGCATAATTTTTTTTGATTGGCGCTGTATTTGCTCTGATTGTTGCAAATTGACTACAAGCTAATACAAGCCCTAGTATCAAAAAAGTAACATTCCTGCTTTTAATTCAGTACAAATTAAATTGTTTTAATGCTTTCCATCAATTTCATTCCTTTTCTGTCGAAAACATTCGAATAGAAATAAGTTGTAAATTTAATTAAGGTAGAGCAGCCATAGGGGTCGTGCAATATTTTGATGTTTTGTCATTCAATATGCTAAACTATCAATTCTGTCTTTGCGATACTTTGTGTACAACATACTTGTATTACTTTACATTACTGTGCTATCGCTGATGATCCAGTGCGTTATTGCAATGTACGCAATGATACAATCTTGTAGCACTGTGATAATCATTTATACATTTTGATAAATATTGCATTTCGGGTTTATTGCTTCAAATTTAATGTTGACTTCTCATTGCATTTGTTATATTTAAATTAATATATTGCATACCTCCAAGGAACCATCTTACCAAAAAAATCGGGTCTTAGTGATGTAGGTTTCCTTAATGGAGCTCGTCCCAGAAGCGGAGGTAGAGCTCAACCATTAATCTTTGGAATTTTCTAACATTATTTCTTATGTTGCATGATGGAACTGAATGAAAATGAATTTGAAAGCTGTGGCTTTTTATTAATTTGTGCTTTAAATCATATTGTAATGTCTCAGGGCTGTTTTGTTTTGATTTGAAGGAATAGAAATTGAAATTATCGGTTGTTATCTGCCTTCCCTTCTGAAACAAGCTTCATTGCTGTTTTATTCGTGACGCCATCTAGTGAAAGATGACGCATCTGCCAGGAGCAAATTTTAAGGGAATTTAGTTGGTTTTGCGTATCACTAACATTCTTTGGAAAACGCTCTTTGGTGGTCCCAAGGAGAAGTTATGAACAGGTTTAGCTCATTACTATCATAATTGACAGCCTATAATGTGAGTTTAGATAGCAGTATGATATTATTTCCCAGGAAATTGCAAAATTTCAAATGGCTTCTTCTCAAAACTAGGTCTTAACTTAATTGACTTTTTGAGTAGTGTGACGTGGTGTCCACGGTTTGAACTAATCAACTCTGGAATCATCTTAAAGAGCCTTCGAAACTGAGAGTAACGGTCAGTTTTCAATCTAAAACAATCTCTGATCGATCAATGGAGCATCGGGTGGAAAAAGAAACCAGTCTTATTTTATACTTTGATGCAGTGAAATTCGGTAACTTGGGACAAGTTCTTTTTATGTTTTTCTTTTGCTCATGAGTCTGTCTTGAATATTTAAAAGTTTTTCTGAAGTTACCTACCCGTTCCAAGTTACCCGAATTTACACTAGCATCAACATTTCATTATCGACTTTTCACAAGGTAAGATCTCTTTTTACTGATGGTGTCGCACATATTTGTATAGATATATTTTTTTTAATACTTCTTTAGGATCATGTTTTTGTATCTACGTGTCAGGGACCAAATAATCTTGCATCCGGTAGATCCCCTTCGTAGATGATTGGTGAGCACTTGCAAAGGATTAAAACCCCAACATCCATCTTTTGGAGACTGTCAAGTCTCAACATTATTTGGTCGTAGCTTAGTGCTTGAACAAATTGTCATAACTACTTAAGAATTAGGGCTTTAAAAAATAACAAAAATCTAGCTTTTTAAAAAATGGCTGTCTTCCTTTTTTTGTTATTAACATTTTAATTTTATGTCTCTGTTTATAATTCACTTACTTTTGTATAATTACCTCTGTTTAATTCAGTCTATTTAAGTATTGATTGTTGTGATGTTATTTAATTTTTAGAGAAGATGTAACGTGTTGCAAAATAGATGAATAGTCACAATCTGTGATAAAGTGGAGGTGTTTTGTTTAAAATTGAGGGTTTATAGGCAACTGAACAAGCGATTTCGTTTGTTTGTTTCTGACCAGTTTGTGATCCAATACCAACTGTTACTCAAAAATTGATGGTCAAAATTTATTATTAACTGTTTTTCAAACTTTCGATAACAGGTTTAAAATTTAAACTAGATTTTTTCTGATAAATTATCAACCCTTTCCGGTCGGAATTTTTTTTACTACTTTTTTTTTATATCTTTCATGCAGTGGAGCGCTACTGATACAAATTCTAGTTCCTCAAAACTCCGCCAGAGAGTTTCACATGATAGGAGAGTCGGATCAGGCCCAACAAAACAACTTCAGAGGAAGAATTCAAATGTCGGGTGGGACCTGCCACCCGACCGGAACGTGAAAATTGTGATTTCGGGTGACACCCGATTCACTACGGGAAAGGGTGAAGAATCCGCAATGAATTCTTGTTGCTAGTCAAAGTGGAACAGTCTTGCACATTTTTCCATCTCTGGGTTTTTTTTTTGGCCAAATACACTCAACCATACAGTTCTCTCTTACTGAAAAATTGTAAAGGAATTGAGTTTTAGTTTCTTGAGTATTGTACCTGAAATGTAGGTACATCCTTTTCTCCGCAGCTCAACTAATGTGTTTCATTGAATGATCTGGGCACAAAGGACCTCGCTCACTTCTTTTGGAAATCCAGTCCCGATAGATTTTTTATCAAACAAGTGCCATTTGATGGATAATTTCATGCTGAGCAATATTTCTCATGTGACATGGTACATATTTGATCAAAAATCTAGTGGGACCAAATTTCCATACAAAGAGTACCTACCAGGTACTTTCCATTTCGCAAATACATATACTGAATACTGCGAAGATGTGTTGCAAAACCAACAATTTCAACCTCGGACTTGTTTTCTTACTGTTTGTTTGTTACTTTTGAAAAAAAGAAAAAATGTTTGTTTTTAACTTTGTAATGAACAGAGGGAAGTAATGTTATTGACTGTTACTTGAAAGAATAATTTTTTACAGTTTGTTGTTATACCTATACATATCTTGAATCTTAATGACTGTACATCTCACAAGGGGAACGTCTCAAGCGTCCGCCTCCAATTTTGATGAAATATAGCTCAAAATCTTCCTTGTGTGATGCTGATTATCACCCTGTATTCACTTTTTGCGAATGCGCCTTTGAAGTTGGAGAAAAAAAAGTTCAAAATTTGCAGCTGAACAGCACGAAATCGGTGGAGCGTGTTAAGTGTAGACAAATCGTTCATCCCTTCCACAGTGACCCGGTGATGTGGTGGCGTTGGCGCTCTTGTCACATACGCGCTGTCCCGGGTTCAAGCCCCGGTTCAATCGGAGACATTTTGCGCATTCTTTTGCTTTCTTTCTCACGTGTTTCTCATCATAGCATTCTTTTATAACCTTTCCAAAACTACTTTAACTTTATTTTCACATTATTCCTGTGGCTAGAAGGTTTGTTGTTAGTACGTCGAAATCAATAACTCGACGGCACTCGAATAGGTGTTCTCGACCAATTAGTCCAGGCAATAGGGGATTATTGGAAGAACAAATTCCCATCAAAGGTTTTTTGGGATTAATCGCTTCGTCTTGGTGTCAGTAATGACCACCTAAAAGTCCCCATGCCTAGGTGCTGTGCTAAATTCAGGGGAGGCGGGGAAAGGGCCCCAAAATCGATTTTTTCGATATATATCGAAAACGATGCAAGATATCGAAAAAATCGATGCATGTTTTTTGTTTCTGAGGTAATTTCCAACAAGAAAGGTCCTCTGTGTTTTTACGCTCTGACGACGTCTAAGCTCTCAAAAACACGATCTAAGTTTTCGGCGATTTTCAAGAAAATTGATACCCCGTGCCGGCGTGGCAACGCTCCATTTAACGCAACGTTATTTTTAATGATTTCCATCGCCTTACCGTAGCATTTAGAGTGCTCCAATTTTTATGAAATTTGGTCTATGGGGGTTTTTTAGGTCGCTGATTTCATTTTTGGAGTCCAAATTTCCTTAAAACGTGATTCAGACAAGCTTTCTGAGCTTTTATCTAAAAAGCTGTATTTTGTGATAAAAGCTCAGAAAGCTTGCCTGAATCACGTTTTAAGGAAATTTGGACTCCAAAAATGAAATCAGCAACCTAAAAAACCCCCATAGACCAAATTTCATAAAAATCGGAGCACTCCAAATGCTACGGTAAGGCGATCAAAATCATTAAAAATAACTTTGCGTTAAATGGAGCGTTGCCACGCCGCCACGGGGTATCAATTTTCCTGAAAATCGCCGAAAACTTAGATCGTGTTTTTGAGAGCTTAGACGTCGTCAGAGCGTAAAAACACAGAGGACCTTTCTTGTTGGAAATTACCTCAGAAACAAAAAACATGCATCGATTTTTTCGATATCTTGCATCGTTTTCGATATATATGGAAAAAATCGATTTTGGGGCCCTTTCCCCACCTCCCCTGAATTTAGCACAGCACCTAGGCATGGGGACTTTTAGGTGGTCATTACTGACACCAAGACGGAGCGATTAAGCCCAAAAAACCTTTGATGGGAATTTGTTCCGCCATTTCCCGTATTGTGATCCCCATTGCCTGGACTAAATGTTACACAAGGAAAAAAATAGCATACGAATAATTTTGGAAAGATTTTTCACAAACCACTCCTGACACTCACGTACTTACTGAAATACCCTCTAAAAATAATGCAAAAAAATGAAGACGATAATAAAACATTTAAAAGCGATATCTTGCATATCATAGTTATTTAAGAAGAGATTCTTCCTAATGTGCAATTCATTCTTCCAAAATTGTTTGTGTTTTTTTTTTTTTTTCCCTTGTAATGTGAAAGTACAAAGTACTTTTTTTCCTTGTAGTGTTCCCTTGTTGTAGTATTGAAAAGGTTATCAAAGAATATTATGGCTATAAACACGTGAGAATTAAAGGAAGGCAAAGGATGTGCAAATAGTTTCTACACCGACCGAAATTTGAGCCCGCGTCAGCGCATCTACAAGACGAGCGCCTGTACCACTACACCGCGGGATCTCTGTAGAAAGGATAAACGATTTGTCTACCCTTAACATGCTCCGACAATTTCGTGCTGTTCGGCTGCGAACTTTGAACTTTTTTTTCTCCAACTTCAAAGGCGCATTCGCAAAAAGTGAGTACAGGGTGTTAATCAGCGTCACACAAGGAAGATTTTGAGCCATATTTCATCAAAATCGGAGGCGGACACTTGTGACGTTCCCCTTATCAGACTTCATGGGGAGGTTTGGTCAATGACTTTTTGTTGTTAGCACCTACTGCATGAATTAGTGTGAAAACTTAAATATTTTCTTAATTTGTTTCATTTTTCTCTGGAAGCTGATAAACCACGTATTTTAGTCCTGGTGAAGTGCACTTTTGGACGCAATTATTCTTGAGTTTTCTAAACTCAAAAAGTTGTGCAATTTGGTTTATGAAACTTTGAAGGCTTCTTGTAGGAAAAAATACTCTCCAAAAAATATTGTTATTTTCTTCAATCTAAATGCAATTAATGTTATTTATGATTTTACTGACTGAAATCTTCCCTGGAAAAAATGGTTTAATCATAAAAGAGCACGAAGAAACCTATCATTTTTGGAGGAAGTTGAAGTAGCGGCTCTGCCTACTTGCCCAGACCAAGATCTGCCATAGCAGTGAATCATAGTTTGTCACTTGTTTTGTTTCTATTTTATCACTGTTTATTTACTCTTTTTTCAATTTTTTTACACCTTTTTTCAATTTTTTTATTTTTCTCACCTCTTATTTCTCTATTGCTTTTGTACTTTAGTGTTATATCCATGTTTCTAATTAAAGAATCCTGGGGAAAAACGTTAAATATCATAAAAATCAAAATTTAAGTTTTCATCATCATCTAACAGGATAAACAAGCACAAATAATAACTTGAGATCCATAAAGATGTTAGCCAATCATCTTCAAAGTTGAAAATACATTTATCTTTTTTCCCCAGCAGACTGATCATTTACTTTGGCACTAAACCGATAAATCAGACCAGGGTTGCAATTACCTTCCCTGATACTACAGGCAATGGATGATCCTGCCGCCCCTGCTGGTGAATGGGGGGGGGGAGGGGTCTGGGACACCCCCCTTCCCTATTGAAGGGGGTTCAGGGGCCCTCCCCCGGGAAAATATTTGAATTTTAAGGCTCCTCTCGTTTGTATTTCAAGCCATATTTTCGTCCAAATCCAATCAAATTTTGTTTACCAAAGAATTAGCTGGCTCTGTGCCTTGTCCAAGGTAGATTCTTTGTTTTTTTCAAAAGTTTCCAGTCCGAGGTGGATTTTGATCGCTTCTTGTCTCACAAGCTTGAGTGCAATATTAAAAATGCAGCAAGATATAAGACCGAACCTTGGTCCCCCTTTTCTTGATAAATTTTATTGAATACGCGAGCTGAATTGGATTAATACTCAGTAAACCCAGGGTCCATACTTCTAAGGTACATTGAGGAATAAATTCTCCTTTCTTCATATTTAAAAAAAAAAAAAAAAAAAAACGAAAAACAGCATAAAACTGAAAATTTGCTGCCCCCAAAATTTTGCCGCTCTAGGCAGTCGTCTAAATTGCCTGTTCAAAAATGTGGCTCTAATTCAGACTGTTTCTGAGTGACGTTATCAGCGAAGCATTGTAAGACTTGGTCATTGCTGTGTTAATCTTTGTTAAGTTTCCCGCTAGCTACAGCTTTATAGTGGCTACGCAAAGGTAGCTGTTAAATTTGGGCTCTTCATGATGGTTACTGTAGCAACAGTCAATTCTTAACATTCTACATCAATAGTGCCACTCATAGACAGTCTTTAAGAATTGGTCGATCGGTGTTAGGAAAAAGTGAATGATAGGTGGCCCGCTGGACTCTTCAATTGCTTTAGTTTCATTGCAGAAATGGTAAAGAAAAAGAAAAAGTTATCATTTTCTATTCATTTTTTGTCAAGAATTAAAGAAAATTATTGCATAGTATGTAGTTTTTATTTGGATTTCCTACTTGTTTAAGAGATGATCCACCACGACTCATGAGGGATCAGTATTTTAAACATCTCTTGAAAGAGTGTTGAACTACCGTCTTATAGTAGGAGAAGTCAATCTAATGTGGATTTTAAAGGTCTGTTCTCTTTTTCCTTTCCTTTTTGTTCTCTTTTCTTTATAATTTATTTATATTTGCATCGATCACAATGTGCCCCCGAAAGCTACTGCTTTGCTACCCCCTGGTTTTATGCCCCCACTGCAAAAATGCTCTGCAGATTCAAAACAAGAGAAAGGTGAAGATAATTTGGGGGGAAAAAATGGGTCCAGAAAAAATGATGAGTCAGGCTTCTCAGGACTATAAACAATAATTTAATTACAAAAAACAATTCATTAATGATGATTAATTTTTTTACTTAGATAAATAACAGCTTTTCCAAGTTCATTTTAAAAATAATGTTACAAACCTAATCCTACACAAAAAATGACAGATTGTTGAAAAGAAAAGTTCAACTTGATCAATTACGAACCATTAGTGAGCATTTAATTTACTCGAAGTCAATGCGATTGATATTTATTTCGACAGAGAACTCATGAATCAGTTTTTAATTTTAGAAATGAGACTCAGATAACTCATTGAAATACACAGGATACTTAAGAAAATAAAAAGTTTCAGTATTCCAGAATACATTGTAATAATGCAATATAAATAGATAATTTAGTGTTCATAATTTACAAATTTACAAATTTCAGTTACACTTCCCAAGAGTACCGTGAGGAAAAATTAATAAAATTTTATATCTAACAAGAAAATTTACATCTTTAAATTTTTCCTGATTCTAATTTTTCTACTTTCCACTTTTCCATTTGTGGCATGTAGTCAGTTTTTATACTCACCCATTTTTTGGCTGCTGATTTTTTTTTTTCTTTCCAATAATCAAGGGTTCATTATTCAATTGGTGAAACCTAGTTGAACTAAAGGAGCTTGCGTACCAACTTAGAAATTTTACTCAAGGGCAGAAAGAAATGTTCCAAACCTATTACGAGCTTACGGTTAGTAATCATAAACTTGTTGATTTCAATTTTTTTGTTTTATAAACTCAATTCATAAAAAAAAGGGATTTAAAATAAGAATCAAATGCAACAGATAACTGATTTTCTTAAAATATGATGCTTTCATATACTCATAATTGAAAAGCACTGGTGATGTGAGTGAGTGAGCCAGAGGGGGGAGGGGGGAGGGGATGTGGTCACGAAGGAGACAAAAACTGGAAAATGCTTCGATCCAAACAGATTAAACAATGCACCAAGATTTTCCGTCAAGTCACTCACCATGTTTGAGGCCTTAACTAAACAAGCCTTGTTGATCATGAACAATTTAAAAACTGATGTTCTACTCCTCTTTTTAGTTACAAAATTTATGTTCAGAGAAGAATCAGGTATTCATTTCAGGGGCTAATAAGCTAGTTTGATATCCTATTTGCCATTGTTTTTCACACTCTGTTCTACTAAATCTTATTTTGCCACCACCTAGTCACAATGATTTAAGAGTGGAGACTTAGTTTCCAATGACCTTACATCGTACTTAAGTAGTGACAAGAATTTGCTGCTGTAAATCACTGGCAGTCAACTCTACAATTGGGACTAATGTGATATCATACAAAGAGAGTGACACGATTCACAACACAGTAGCACCGCATATCTCAGTATACTCTCCCTGAAACCTTTGAGGTCCAGAATTCACCAAAATAAACAATGTACAATGAATTCCGAAATGAAAGTTCTGTACGGTAAACCGTTGGGAAAATGCGTAAGTAGTTTAAAGTTATTTAAGAGGCATCATTTTCTTTCTGGCAAACATTACTGCTTTGCAAATTCAACCTTTTTGATACCACAACAGAGTAAGTTAGTACAAATTGATCTGCCTCACACAACAAACTGTGTTTTGTCAAGTGCCATAAATCATAGGAATAGGCAAAATAAAGACCGCAATGTAAGAATATTTAACTGCTAATATTGAGCGAGCTAGAGTTGATTTCTTTTTGTAATCTGAAGATAAGAGGGTTAACAGGATGTCTACAAGAATTGAAAATTGAAAACTTCCACCGTTTCTCTAGCCTTCTATCAACAATTTCCTGCTTTTTTGCACTAGTTTCCTACTCAAATTCTGTGAAGTTTTGAATCTGGCTACCAGCTGAACACAATTAAATTACTCTTAGCTGAAAGAGACACATCGAGAAATGTCACAAGGCGTTTTTTTTTCAGGAGCTCTCCCATCGAGTCAAGATAAGGGAAAGATTCCCGACCCATGAGTAAGTTTCCTGAGATTTTCCCAAAGATGACCTACATTCCTGATATGGCACAAGCTAAAATCTTGTTGAGCGCCTCCATTGCTAAAACACATACACTGGCCCACAGTTTGCTAACATTCTGAAATACCAAAATTGCGTGAGCCAGCCGACTGGCCCACAAGTGTCTCGCTCGCCGAAACGTCAACAAACCATGGGCCAGTGTTAAACTTCTAGCCTGCTTTTAGAAATGAAGGAGCTCAACAAAATTTAACATTGGCGAGATAACTGGAGTATAAGTCATCTTAGGATTTTTCTGATTTTCTGCGGTAGAGCCAAATTTCCTGACATTTTCTGGTTTTACCCATCTATAGACACCCTGATTAAGGTGAGGTATGAAACAAATTCTTCTCTTAAAACATTCAAATAGTTTTTAGTTTATTCATTCCACCACACACTCTAGAACCTTGGTAAAGAGGGTAAACCTTGTTTGTCAACACTCCAATTGGATGCTAGCAAGTACCTCCCCTATCGATATAACCAACAATGTAAGTGCAACACTTTTTATTGTTAAAATTTGTTAATCATTCCTCTTACTCACACTATTCATTGTGTTAAGGAATCAAAGAAGCAACCATTAGAGGAATTTATCATAAAGTTGATCTAATTCTCAGTGTCACATTATGATGAGCCACGAGGTAATGACTAAGAATTAGGCGGAGATGGGAGGAAAGATTTGCATGATACAGAATAAGTTGGTTGAACTGGCCCTGGAAGTAGGAAGAAGCCTAGAAGGCATTTAAAATTCAAAAGGAGGAATGAGATGTCATCAGTAAGAACCAGGGTGTTTAGAACCAGAAGAAACCAAGAGCCACCAAGGAAAATCATCAGGCCACAAAGGTCCAAATTGGGAATTTCCTAAATTTTCTATTCAATTTCACGATGCTGAAATGTGAAAAAAAGCCCAAGAGAGCTTATTTCCAAAAGTAAACACTTCAAACTCAGTAAAAAAATACAAAAACAAGTAGTAGTAGTCGTCGTAAAGTCCAGCTGCCCAAACACAGTGGTTTGGTATGATAAAAAATGAACACTTCTATCGATATGCAAACTCATGTTACACATCAATAAAACATCAAATCTCACTACAGGTAAAATGCGTAGTTATTTACAAGGGGAGGTCACAGCTGGGCCACCTCCGTCATCGTTCAAATTTCGCATGAAGGTAGTCCTAAGGGTCCTTATCAACGCCTCAGGGTCACTTTTTGCGAATAGGCCCTTAAAAGCCTGAAAAATGGGTTTGAAAATTAACGATGTTTATGTACCGTAAATGTCGTGTCAGCGCTCTAGCATACTGGTGGCGCAATGCGCTAATGCGTGCATCAACATTCCGGTGACCCGAGTTCAAATCGTACTAGAGGCAGCATGTTTTTGAAGCTGTTTTCCAGTCGATTTGACCATTTATTTTTACATCATTCATTTTTATTATTTCAATTTATACTCTTGGTTTTTTTTCTTTTTCTCATTGTTAATGCTTTGAAAGTTTTCATCAATGACTCTCGACATTAAAGACGTTCGACCGATCGAAACTTCACAAATGCTCGAATTTTTGAGGAATTTTGATTGCTCGTTGTTTGGATCACAAACACAGGCCAAAATCAAGGTCATAATATCGTTCGTTTCTTTGGATATTAATTTTTTGACTATTTGATTGTATGAATGTTCAGAAATTTGTTTTATTTTGAATTCATTTGAAGCATTAACAATGAGAAAAAGAAAAAAAACCAAGAGTATAAATTGAAATAATAAAAATGAATGATGTAAAAATAAATGGTCAAATAGACTGGAGAACAGCTTCAAAAAATATGCTGCTTCTAGTGCGACTCGAACTCGAGTCGCCGGAGTGTTGACGCACGCATTAGCGCATTGCGCCACCAGTACGCATGAGCGCTGATATGACATTTACGGTACATAAACACCGTTAATTTTCAAACTTATTTTTCAGGCTTTTAAGGGCCTATTCGAAAAAAGTGACCCTGAGGCGTTGATAAGTACCCTTAGGACTACCTTCATGCGAAATTTGAACGATGACGGAGGTGGCCCAGCTGTGACCTCCCCTTGTTAGTCAAGGCTCAAATCTTTAGTGTAACCTCTCTTTCTCGATTTTCATTAAGAGAGTTTGCCTTTCCAGATTATTAAATATTTACGGGATGCACACAGCACATCAATGCAAAGCTATACAGAGCATCCACAAGCAAAAATTCTGAGGGCCAACAATTTTGTGAGCAGCGAAAGAAAAATAATTCACTTCATCAGGGTAAAATTAGGAAAAGATACATTAAGAGTACGTAGACACTGTGGTCAATGCAGATCTGATAATGGCCTCAACACATTACTACACATTACACATTACTATCGCCTGATCGCTTCTTCCTACTTCTAAGGTCAGTCCCTATCAACTTGCTCTGTACAATGTATTTCCAGAATAAATAATACATACAACTTTCAAAACTGAAATATGTGACTCCTACCAATCAAAATATTTAGGAGTATGTTTCGAGAGAGCCTAAGTTTTTGAGACTTGATCGTTAAAAGAGCAAGATTAAGATGATCTACAGATTAAAGATCTAGACTACAGATGATCTACAGACTTGTGTTGCCGACACTGTCTGTTACAAAACTTGTGAACTGATGAAGATTGTTCTTTAGATATTCCCTTGGACTCGAGAGATTGTCAAACAAACTTAAAAGATAAGAATCCTTCAATTCATAGCACTCAGAGAGAACTATTGGTGTCGTTAAGTAGGTCTTTAGAGGCTTTTTTTTTCTTCAGTAAAACATTTTAAAACTAAAAAATCTAGTTTAAAAATTTGTGAAAAACATGATAGAGAAAAGTGAATAAAATTCAGTTCATTTTTACTTGGATTTTACTATTCAATTGCATATCAAAATTTAACACTAGCTTTCTGATTATTTGTGAGCTTTCTGACATTGGTATCAAAAAGTGGACATGAAAAAATGGGCAAATGGGTGACCATGCCTGACTAATGACTTTAGAGGGCAATACATAAAAAGGGCTTAACACTTTTATTTTTACCAACATTGAAAAATGAACAAAAAATTGGTGAAATATAGGACTCTGCATGGTCTTCATGGAAACTCTCCCTCCGTTTATTTGATGAAATTTTAGCACATTATTAATTAGATAATTCAGAACAAAAATCCTTGCGAGCTTGACAATGCTTCCAAGTACTTGTTTTTGAGAAATTAAAGCTCAGCATGGTGTCTTTTACACATTTTTTTCTCAACTTTAAGCTAGATTATCTTGAAAACGAGCAGATGAACCAAAGTTAAGGCCGTGAGAACTTTCGCTCAGAATGTTCTAAGGAATAACATTCACGTTTTGTTAAGTTTAACTGGGGGCTAGTTTGCATACGGATAGGACAGAGTATACTTTAATGCCAAATTTTGCTCAAGTTATTCACCCAAAGTTGGACATGATTTTTCAAAAAAGTTATCAACATATTTTTCCAAAAGGCAATAAGGTGACTTTGACTAATGAAGACGACATTGGAATTGTGATCAAGTCAAATTGAAAAGAAACATGAAAGAGAGGCGTCATTTAGCAATAAACTGAACAACCATCTCCTATTGGAAAATGGTTTCAGTTTTACTCTCTTGCATTTTTACCAGTAAGATTAGGGACTTTCTTGCCTTCAAAACTTTGAAATCTACTTTGAACAATTCTAGCGATAACAAGCTATAAGTGAATGAATTCACCAAGATTTAGATAATGTGGCAGGGGTGAATGTAAACTTTGCGGTTTGAATCGCTATGTAGTTCAACAGCAACATAGTTTCAACACGTAAGTAAATTAAAGTAAATTACCGTGCTGATCAGTTTAACAAAAATGTCAGGGGTACAAATCAAAAATTGGCTTTTATACAGTTGCTGATCAACAATTTTGAAAAGCCTCAAGCAGCTTTGTAAAAAAATGAAGAAAAAGTAATCAAATGACTGTATCATGATTGAAAGGTAATTAACAACACAACGAAAATTGCACAACAAAAATACAAAAAGCAGCAGTCAGTAGGCTGGACTTTAATTCTACACCTCTTTGTCAAGCCCATTGAATAGGAAAACAATACAACACACTTGATGAAAATACATACAAATTCCAGGAACTAAATTAAGAACTATAGAATTCTGCTATTGAACAGAAAAACTGGCAAGATCCAAAATGACCAAATATCATGACTGCACAGCAGTTTGTCAGATTAGATTACACAGCTGATTCTGCTTTGTTTGAGATTTAGACAAAGGAGAAATTGCCGTTTGGAGCCAGTTTATTTTTGCTTAATACAGAATCCGAGGTGATGAAATGATTTCTGCATTTTCAAAGTGGTTTGCCAATAATTTTCAAAAACGAGATCAATAAAAAAAAAAAAAAAATTAAAGACAAGCTTTAAGCAGGGTGTCTACAGAATGTAAGGATCGAAAAATATTAGGAGAGAATCCCAGGAAACTTACGCTCAGGCCAGGAATTCCTTTATTCTTACTTAGACTTGAAGGGGGAACTTCAAAGAAAAATCACACTTTTTGACTTTTGCGAGTGCGTTTCTTCAAGCTAAGAAAAATAAGTGTATTTTCAATGTTAGATTGGAAGCCTGATTGAGAAGATAACAGAACTTTGGTAAGTCTGCGTTAGAAACTTGCAAAAAAAAATAAGGAGATTTTGGAGAAATGGACAGGAAAAAATCAGGAATTTCCAAAATTCAATTCTTGTAGACACCCTGTTTTGTATAATTCCAAGTAAGGCTCTTGCCTAGGATTAACTAGATTCTCAATTAAGCGGCGTCAACCAATTGAACTTTCTACACTGCGGGGCTTGTAAATGCAGGGTTGTCACCAACAAAGGAAACCAGGAAAGTCTGGGAATATCCAGAATAATTGGAAAAGTATTTATTTATCAATTTATTTATGATACCTATGTATGCTATTTTTCAGCTATAGCTGTTCATGCACTTTATCTACCTCTCCGATTTTCTTCCAATTTTTTTCTTCAAAATAATGATGCCTTTTTCAATGATCTAGACTACTTTGGAAAAGGGATGACAAAACAGCTATGTGTAAAATGTGATGGTCAGGAAACTTTGTCAAAAATCTGTCTGGAAAACCTGCGAAACTAAGGGAACTTGAAAATCGAGATTTGGTGGCAATCCTGAAATGGTCAAAAGAGGACAGAAGCTTTTGTTTTTTCAAAGTGCTTTTGTAGAAATTAGAGTGATTGTAATCTAATATCAATTGTCAGTAAAAATAATGATTAAACATTTTTCATTAAATGAAAAGCCTAGGTGCACAAAAGAATGAGCCCATTAGATTGACGAGTTTTAGAAATCGGGTTACCTACTTTTAACCATAAAAAGAAAAATAATTTAGGTCTTTTCAGAAGTTTCCTAGATCATTCCAAAAGAATTTGGCAAAGGAAGTGAATCGGTTCCTTTCCTTTTGAATCCTTACAGTTTTGAATTCCGAAGAAAGTGTTGCAACGATCTTAGACCTACACTAGTCAATTCAGAAAACTTTTCCAACTTCCTTACTTCTTTATTTTTTTGTAATTTCAGGTGCAGATAATTTTTTTTCAAAACTCCATCAGATTCCATCTAAAATGTCACCTCACGAATTTGAAAGTGATTGAAAATTTTCAGGAAATGACAAAACTCCTTTGCTAGAAAGTTAATTTCCTCTTGATATGCTGGAGCATCTTCATGGTAGAACAATAATAAGGAAATCTTTTTTTTAATTATTAAAATTATTTTTTCAATTTTTAAATAAGTTATAGAATAAATGAAGGCAGCAAATTGTCTTCCAACAGAATTCAACAGTTTTTATTTTCCTCACTACTGGTGCTTGCTAAAAAATATTTCAGAACCGAAAAGGAAATGTTCCAGAAAGTCCATAAAATGCTTAAAATGGTTCAAAACTGAAGAGGAAATATTCTAGAAAATCCATCTAACACTTTTTCGGATGCACTTTAAGTTTCTAAGAGGAGTCAATTACTTTTTTTTTCCCAGAAAAGTTTGAGGAGTAGTGACTTGGCCTGGTGGCTACCGCCACTTATGATTTTCTCCATCTGAGCACCTTAATGGAGAAAAAAGGAAAACTTTTGAAACACTTCGGAGGAAATTTTCCATCAATTTGGAAGGGTTTTGAGGAACAGTCATTCTCCAGTAAAACAAATTAAAGGACAAAAAATAAAATTTGGACTTTTCTCTTTGTTGAAATCAGTTGAGGATCATAGGAAGTTCACATCAGATTCTGACTAACCATTCACAGTCAAAAACACAGTACAGCCCTTGATCATGCAATTCACATCCTAGAGACTGTTAGTTGCAAATCCTGACCTCTGCTAGGTCTGAATAGCAGCTCCGAGACATCAATCAATTGAAAAAAGAGATCTTAAGGACCATACATTCTAAGGATCTAGATAATTGAGCTAATTGATTATGAGCATGAGCACCATGTTTAGGAAAAATGCAAAGTTGAAACTTATACTCTCGCCTAGCTAGACAGCCTCAAAATGCTTTTCAAGAACAATTTCAAATAAGGAAAAATAAAAAATAAAGTTTCTGAATATAGATTGGAGGGAGGGGGGGGGGGGGTGTCTGAAAATTCAAGTCAAACAACTACTGATTGGGAAACTTTCATTTTGAATGACTTGAGATTTCAAGAGGCTGACAAAAAGAAACAGAAATATATGTATGACATATACATAAGCAAACATACACGAACAACATGACTCAAGATTTACATAGGAGCAAGTGGGCGTGTATGGATATGGGCACAAACTAAAAGATGATTGATAAAAATTTAACAAAACTTCATAAATAATTAATAAATCAAAATAATGATAGTATAATTAAGATAGTAATAGATATTAATTATGATATCCACAGCCAATTGACAAGTTAAAATTATCATACAAACAAAATATTTACAGGTAAAAACAAAATATCTAAAAGTATAAGATCAAAGTAAAATAACAGAAGAAAAACAGTCTTTTCCCTTAATCTCTTTAAAAAATAAGTAATTACAAAAAAAAGGAAAAAAAAAATTGAACGGATACTGAATAGTAAATAAATTAAAAGTTGCGCAATTCATTATAAATCTAAGTATATGTTTGAAGGAATCGCAAGAGAACATTATTTCCACTCGAAAGTATCCGATTTGCTTAAATTCACTAAAATTTGCACTTAAATGAATTTACAATGATTCTTCAAAAGCTGCCATCAGATCACTCTGCAAGTTCATGTCTATCTGACCAGCCAGCTGAAAAAAGAGAAAGGACATTAAAAACTGCAAGGATAACACAAAAGATCAAAGGGAAGCAATTTGTTTGGAAAAATCCAAACACAATCGAGAGTAGTGACCATAATCAGATGATGAAAAGGCCCACCGATGCTCAGCTATATCTTAAGACACACACACACACACAGGCCACAGGTAACCCCACAGGTAAGGAACACAGGTTGCCACAGGTAAGGAAGGAGGGAGCAATGGAGGGAGGGAGGGAGGGAGGGATAAAAAGGTGCTTTGAGCTCAAAGTTATAACTCGACTCTACAAAAGGACCCCGCTCATATCTTATGGGAGTCAGCACTCAATAACTTTCCATGAACTTTGTGTTTGATGAAGCTACTCTTTGGGTCATTATGAAAAAAAAAAAAAAAATGTGGGTTTTACTGAGTCCACATGACGATACTGCAGCTTTTAAGTGCTCAGAAGTTATCATAGTGAGTCGAGGGATGATTTTCAGTCGGTTTTTCAGCAATTGGGCTGCTTTCCGTAAAAATCGATAATTTAAAAATTTTCAAAATTCAAAAAATTTGATAGGCTCAAAAATCAATTTTAACCCAATTTTTCAGGATTAACAATTTTGTATCCTGAAAGTGCTTAGTAAGGAGATAAATTTCAACCCCTAATGTGTTGAATTTGTTGAATTTTTTTGAGGAAGTCAAGAGTTTCATAAAATGGGTCGAACGTGGAGCACAGTCATTTTCCCTTGAAAATTCAGTTCCGCGCCAACTTTGAACGTTCACATCTCAGAAATGAGAATTTTCACCAACTTGCGGTTTAAACGATGCAGTAGGTAATACTAAGGAAAACGACATAGACCAGTATTTGTTACCTTCAGTGCGTTTCCTCCAGTTCAAAAATGCAAAATAATTTTTTTTGAGAATTTCAAAAATCGAAAAATAAAAAAAATATTGTCTTAAAATTCCTTAAAAATCTTGTCGTATGCAGTCTACCGCCGATTCGTGGTCCACGCATTAGCGGTATGCGGTCTACAACGGACCTCGCGCTAGCCCCCGTGGACTTTGAGTGACCCCTAGCTACGTAGATTTTCGGCGGTGGACCGCATACGACAAGCGTTAATCGGCGGTAGACCACATACGACAAGATTACCGATAAATTGCAGTACATGAATTGAAAGAACATTAAAATGCTCAGAACCGCATTCAAATTGGTAAATTTTTAAACAGTTACTCCCTCTTTCCAGAGGGCTAGAACAAAAACTGGCCAGGGCCAAAAAGCCTCATTTTGAATACAGCTCTCTTTTTGGCTACAGTTGTAGAAGTAAAATAAATTTTACGACTATAATGCAAAAGCACATGGTGCATAGACATTTCAGTAACCCTAAAACTGAGTTCATTGGTTAAGTACTTACAGCTTCCCTCCTCCTTCGTTCCTGCTCTCGCTTTCGTAACCTCTCACGCTCCGCTGCCGCTGAGTTCTCCTTTATTTGGAGAGCTGTGGGACTACTACTATCTTCTATTTGACTAGCACTTTTAACTTCTTCTACCCTCGACTGCTCAGCAACCGATTTCCTGGAATAATAAAAAAAAAAAATTGTTGAATTTAAAATTGTTTACAAACTCATTTTTTTTTGTTTCTACCGGGCCAACAAACCGCCATTGAAACCTTTCAGGAAAACTTTTTTTTTTTCCCTACAGGTGCAAGTGCTTCTCTTAAACAGAGAAATTCTTAATGTGTCTTTTAACAAATATTTTTTTCAAAATTACACCAATTGTATTGCTATACAAAACCATAAAAAAGTAAAAAATAAATCTAGTTTTCGATGAAAACAGGGTGAAATAGGGTGACCCCGCCGAACGGTGCCACCAGGTGAAAAAATGATCCTTATAAAATTTCAGCCCCATCGGACAAATTTTAGAGGTTGCGCTGGAGCTTCAAAGTTTGTTGAAAATTGCGATTTTCGTGAAAAATGCTCAAATTTTCCCTAATTTTTATCATTTTCGAAAATTGGCAACACTGTAGAGATTTTTATCGTTTACGACTGCCAGTAGTGCCAGTTCGATTCTGGCCCAACAACTCCCTTATCTGTTACAGAATAAAACCGTATTCACAAACCATCCTTTTATGCCGCAGAGAGCGTGCTCCGTGCTCCGCTCTGCTACGCGGTCTAGGGTGTTCCGCTTTGCAACGAGTGTCTCGGATTTTCGATCCCCGGGGTTTTTCCCGGTCCTAAATAGAACCCCTGTAAAATTTGAGCTCCCTCCGATGTCGGGAACCCTTGCCGACTCGGCTCCGAAGTTGCCAGATTTTCATAAAAATTTACGTTTTTTTCGTAAAATTACATGACGTGTAATAAGCACTGCTTCTCATCAATTTCACATGTTTAGCCTCTGAATAGTCATTTGGGGTCAAGTGAGCTACCACAAATCCCTCAAAACATCGATCTGGGGCCTCCAACTCCCCCTTCAGATATCCCTGAAAAACTCCAAAATCACGTAATTTTTGACATTTTTGCTTGTTGGTCCTTCCGGTGGCTCATGTTTTGAAATTCTGCGGTTTGATGACTCTATAGCCACGCAAAGGGTGTCTTTTAGCAAGTCACAAATCCCGTTTGGCGGCGATATTGGCATAAAAGGATGGTTTGTAAATACGGTTTTATTCTGTAACAAATAAGGGAGTTGTTGGGCCAGAATCGAACTGGCACTACTGGCAGTCGTAAACGATAAAAATCTCTACAGTGTTGCCAATTATCGAAAATGATAAAAATTAGGGAAAATTTGAGCATTTTTCACGAAAATCGCAATTTGCAACAAACTTTGAAGCTCCAGCGCAACCTCTAAAATTTGTCCGATCGGGCTGAAATTTTACAAGGATAATTTTTTCACCTGGTGGCACCGTTCGGCGGGGTCAATCATTGAAATTTTGAAAAAAGTGCAAAAACGCCCAAATAAGTGACACCCTAAGGGTGAAACAATTCTCGGAGAGAAATGTGATAGAAAGAGGAGGATTGTCTCACACCATCAATTAAAAAAAAATTGTACTGCAAAGAATAAATATACACCACACAAAGGAATACAGCAGGCTGATTGTGAACGATCGTATCATAATGCTGTCGAGTCAATGATCGAGTATGTATTTTTCTTATAGGTGGTGTGATTACAATAGGTTTTATTCCAATAGAAACCCTCCCATCTCTACAAAAATTCTCCGATGACTCCTGAGCTATCAGAGAATTTCCGTAGAGAAGGGAGGGTTTCTATCGGAATGGCACCACCCATAAGATAACATGTACTCGATAGCATTACGATGCGATCATTCATAATTAGCCTGCAGAACGGAAAGCATTTGTTGACAAAGTCAAATATTGCCAGAGTCCATGTCAAAATCTTCACAAGGATTCAGTTGCACCAGAGAAATCTGACTGCAAGTAAGATTTTCAAATTTGGGGGGTCTCGCAGATGAGCCACACCCTGATTTTTGGGGGACAAAATCCAACAAATCTGAGCTGCTTGTACTACGACCAGCAGAAGAAAGTATCATCATGGAAATATTCATCCCATAATCTCTCAATGATCAGCAAAAGAAAGTATCATCATAGAAATATTCATCCCATAATCTCTCAGCTAATTTCAGAAACTTTTGCGGTTTTTGGGTATCTCAGAGTTTAACAAGATTGCCATTAGAAAGTATGCCTAAAATAAACAAAAACTCTTCGAAAAATAATAGGAAAATTTATCAAAAACAATTTTGATGAGAGGACTTTTTTTTGCTGGCCACAGTACTCGCGACAATGCAGTGCTTGCAGAGAAATCCAATTGCAAAAGACGGTAAATCAGAGGAGAGATGGTGGAAGGTAAAAATGAAAACAATGAAAAATGTTCGATTACCTCGCCCTTTCTAATGCTTCTTCTTCTTCTCTTTCCTTCCGCTTTTCATTTTCTAGACGTACCCTTTCCTTATCCGCCTGCTCCTTCTGAGCTCTTCTTAGTTCTTGCTGTTCTCTTAAAGCTTGTTCCTAGAAAGCATAAAAAAATAAAATAAATAATAATGAAATAAGTAGTAGTAGTAGTAGTAAAGTTCAGCTGCCCAAACAATTAGTTCGTTATGCTGATATTTCACAGCGAACGACTGGACTGTATAAAAAAAGAAGGGGTAGGAAAGACAATCAAAGTATTCTCAAACCAAAGGATAGGAAAGAGGAGAGTAACGGCGACCTGCCAAGGACTCTCAAATTGGGAAGGAAGTACTTAGAGCACTCAAGGAGGTAAAGCGTTCTAAATATATTTTTTCTCTCTCTTCTCTCATGTATGTTACTCCACTCTCTGTTTCTGCTTCGTTTCCCTATCCACTTGTGTAACTCGTTTTTTTTTTTTTTTTATTCTCTCTATGCAACTGTGTAACTCTTCCTTCATCTAATAAATAAATAATAAATAACTATAATAATATAGTTAAGAGTGCTCGTCTCTCTCTTTCCCAGGGTGAAAAAAGACAAGATGAGATAGCGGGGATCGATGAATCCCAATGGTTTAAATAGCGTTACGTGACCAACTTGAAGTTGTTCTTCAAGAACTCCGAGTCATTCATCAGAAATGAACGACTCAAACGACTTCAACTCTGTCACGAGACGCCGTTTGAAGCAATTGGATTCATCGATCCCTGCCATCTTGTCTTGTCCAAAAGAGCGGAATCAGTCTGCAGAGATTGATGGGGGGGACTATGTTTATCTTGGAGACTGGAAGTCTGAAAGGGGGCAACTCTAGCCAAAAAAAGATCGGCTGAAATCAAGTTGACATTTTTGTTTTCAATTTTAACTTCTTCAGAGGTCACTTCTAAGTATGTATGGAATGTTTTTAGCTTCATCTTTATGAGGTTGAAGTGTTCGACCAGCCAGAGAGAAAAGCCAGAACCTTGGTTTTCTTATTTTTTTTTTTGCTCACTTTAAGTATTTTTATTGATTTTTGCTCACTTAAAGCATTTTAATTGATTAAGTACATCCTGCTTAATGTTTCAAGGCCGGATTTCATCATACTAAATTACAACTTGGATATTTATGGTTATTTTACTAAAGTATGACAATTCCAAAAAAAGGTGCAAAAAATTAAGAAAAGACTATTAAGTATTTACTCTTTTCCCATTAACCCTTTGCAGTCGTGTGTCGGGTCAAGCCCGACATCGTAAAAAACCCATTGCGGTCACATGTTGGGGCTGACCCAACCTGACAAAAAAGTTTCGCTCAGCCGAGTCTAGTGTCAGGCCAGCCCCGACAACTCTGGCGCACGCTGCGCCCTATGGGTGCTCTTGGGAACTTCTAGCAGTTTCATTCTCACATAGTGTAGAGGTTGCCCACAGCGCTAGCGGCGCGCGACGCAGCGTGACAATAAACAATAACCTCTCTTTTTTGCTTCTTAATACGACCTGAGGAGAGTGCAAGGGGAAAAAAATGAGACCGCAAAGGGTTAAAATATAGAGGAAAGGGGACGGTTTTGGGTCTAAATGCTGAGAGGGGAAGGTCAGGGTGATATAATGAAGGGAACAAAATAACTTTGAATGATAAAAAACGATGGACATGGAGTGTCACTAGAAAAAATGCAGCAAAAGGTATGAAACCATTGTATTTCAAACGTGGGCCTCAGAGGCCCATTCCAGGTATTCGTGTAAATACAAATGGTCAGACAGACTAGGGTTGGTGCCACATTTGCTGAAGCAAGAAATGATACTTACTTTTTTGGAACGTTCCAAAGCTTGTTCTCTAAACGCTTTAAAACTATCTGCAACTGTGGATGTTTTCAACGTTGCTGATGATGGTGGTATTGGAGGTAATTGGGTTGATGGGGAAGACTGCGCTAAAGATGACCATGAGCTTGCATTTTTTAAATTTTGTTCCGGAAGCTGGAAAAAAACAAAAATGAATAAAGAATGCTCTTCTGTTAATGCTTGATTTTTTCTTCACAGATGCTAGCATAGGACTTTAATGTCTGGCTTCTTTGCAGTAAAAATAGAAAGTAAATAAATGTCAAAAATTAAGAAACTCATAAATAACACAGTAGATGAAAAAGTATGAATACAAAGGAAATGTGTGGAACTATGAGCTCCAGCTTACCGTACTTACCCATGTATAATACGCATCAAAAACACACTTTTTGCAGCTCAAAAATCCGGGTACATATTATCATAAGGTGTTAAATGTCAATTTTCCAATTCCTTCATATATGAGTCTTTTTCATTTGGTAAGTACACGATACCGAGAAAACTTTCATCTAAAGATAAAAACTGCGACTATTTGATAATTTTGCTACATAATTATAGACTTTACCCGATAAGATAAATACAGAATAACTCGCAGATTTCAATCAGCAAGATGAGATAAGACTGGAGACTCAGACTGCTTCTAAAAGATAACGCGAGGAGGGCAAGAGGACGATAAGTCTGATAAGGAGTCAAATGCGGGCAACTCGGGTTCTGATGAAGAGGAAGAAGAAGGCGACCCCGCCACTGCATCTACTGAGCAGACGCTATCTGAGTCAGACGAAGCTGACGATCGTCGATCTGTCTTGAACAACAGCTATTCACAGTACAACGAAGGGCTGAATTTGTATTTACCGACTACTTTCTTAAGTTTTCTTCAATCAAGTCCATGCGTATTATCAATATCTGTAGGTGTTTATTTTTTACATTTTTAGCCTCTTAAAAATCTGGGCCGCGTATTATCTACGGGGGCACAATATACAAGGGTAAATATGGTAAACTGCGTCCAAATGATTTAGGAAGCAGTGAATGAACTTGGGAATTGTGAAATACAAATATATACCTATAGCTTAACACAACTGAATGGAAATAAAAGTATTTTAAAAATGAGTCAACAATGTAATGATCAGAGCATGATGTTTTCTGGGGAGAAAAAAGGAATTCAAGAGAACAACAAGATACATACTTTTGGTCTAAAAGCTTGTGAGTTATTGTTGTTGAATGGCATACTATTATGCTTCGCAGGTTCTACTGGGATGGAATTGGCAGCATTCACAGGCGCTGAAACGAGACATGCAAAAAAAAGTTTGATAATTAATGCTTTTTTTCAAATGAAAGATCACGAAGGGCAGTAAGAATAAATGAACTGCAGGGAATACCCCATGAACACTCACATCAAACTTAATCCAGGAGGGGGGGAGCAGGCCCCTTTATATTTTCTAGGGGAAACCCTCAGATCCCCCTGTAATATTCGGGGGGGACCCCCAGACCCCTTATAATATTCTGGGGGAGACCCCACTTGAGGGGTTAATTTTACAGCAGGCTAGTTGCAGAATTTTGATCAAAATTCAAACCGCTATATATTTGAAACATTCCAATTTTTCCCTTCGTTTACCCATTTAACCTTTTTCCCATTGATTTTTGTGGAAACCTTTTATCCTCCATAACTTGCTTAAAATTTAAATTTTCGAAAAAAAAACAAAAAAAGTCCCTCTGAGGAATGTTCAGAGCAACTTCTCTGCAAAATTTGGATGTGCTCTCATACAGACAGGCAGACAGCTGCACCATTGCAATACTTTCTCAATTTCTAACTTCGACGGATGTGAGAAAGTAAAAATTACAGATAAAGGACTTCAATCAAGATCAGCATTTCTCGCCCTGCGGCAAATTGTGAGATATTTTTATGGGAGTGTTCAGGAACAATCGTATCATTATCGTATCAAGTCTCTACAGAGTGTGTGTTATTCTTATGGTTGTGTTAATCTTCCGAGTAAGCTTTCCAAAAGAGACCCTTTCATCTCTAAAAAATGTGAACTCGGTAGCTGTGGAGTTATCGGTGAATTTCTAGAGAAATGTAAGGGTTTTCATCAGAACGATGACTAGAGAGATAAACCACCCCTAAAAATAACATGCACTCCACAGCAACTAGAATCTGTTACGATACAATCCTTCATAATTGGGCCCCAGATTAGATAGAAGACCCTCTGAGGCCTCTAGATTTGGGCTGCCTTTGGACTTGAGCCCCAAGAAAGCGACATTCCCAATTTTGAAAGTAAAAATCATTATCTGCTCATAACTTTTTTATATTCAATGGATTAAATAGTTTCTTGACTCAATTAATAGAAATAATGTGACCTTTTATTTACTACATAGCAATTTTTATTTCAGATAATTTCTATTGTAGTTGCATCAATTTTTCTTTTATTCAACGATCCACAAAATATATTCTTGGGAAATTTCGCAACTACAAAATGTTCAAATTAGTGTGAAAAGCTAGCATGAAAAAGTTCATTTTTCTTTCTTAAAAATGGCACAAACCGCAATCCGGGGAAAATTTTTGTCCAAAAGTTATAGCCAGTCAAAATTTTTTAAACAACTAAAAAAGGGATTTCAGCGACACTCTATTTGAAGAGAACATCAATATCTCGTGAGTAATGCACATTTAAATATATCAATATCTCGTAAGTAATGCACGTTTAAGTATGAAACTCATGGATGGGAGTTTCTAGAGTCCCTAAGTCCATTTTTACTCTCTATTTTCTCAACTTTTCAAATCCAAGGCGGCCACCGTGTCATGCGAATCGACTTTGAATGTAGAATTCAATAGAGAAGGGTGCATAGTTACCATCATTGTAAGTTGGCGGCGGTTTCTCATCCTTGATTGGTAACGGAAGCCCACCTGTAGGAGTCAAAATATTGCCATTGGATGGCTGCGTCATTTGAGGCTGAGGCAGAGACTGAGGCTGAGACGGAGGCAGAGGCAGAGGAGGAGGAACAGTCACATGAGGAGTTTGTGTCATGGGAGGAGCTTCAGGTTCAGTTTTGACTGGTACAGGGATAGGTGCTGCCGTGGTCATGACTGGTAAGGGGTGCTCCGGTGCTGTAATTGTTGGGGGGACTGATGGAAGCTCTGCTGGCTGCGTCACCACAGGTTTCAATTCTGCTTTTACAGGTATTGCAGCTGGTACTGAAAAGAATAGAAGTTTTAGCATTGAGAGAATGATAGTAGAAAGACAATAATAATACTTTTAGAGAATTACATGTAACTGCAAGTTAGAGAAGAAGCATTTAGAGTATCAGGTTCTGACAAGTGGCAGTGCCTGCTTCAGAAATGCATCAAAAGGCATCGGTGAGCAGTTGGTTGGTGCAGTTTTGATTCATTGCGTATCAACTGCTAACCAAAGGGCTTTGCTGCAACTCGGAAGCTGGCACCACTCCTTGTCAGAACCCGATACTCAAAATGCTTCTGCTCGGTTGTTACAACATTACACAAACCGCTACTGACAGCTTTTTAACCTTCACTGCATGGTAATATTTTCTTACTTGATCTGTGTTTGTAACAGTGTTAACACTTTTTGTTATCAGCAATAGGTTGTTCCAGAAAAGATACAACTTTTCAATCAATAGTTTTCATAAAAATATATAATGAGGCGCTATTGACAGAATAAAGGGAATGTTTTCACAAAAGCTGTAGAACTGTCAAGTCCAATATTTCAGGAGTAACCTATTACAGCATATATCAATCTTTACCTTGTTCAATTTTCACAGGAGGAGGGGCAGTACTAGGAGGCTCAGAAACGACCGGTTTAACTTCTGGTTGAACTGGAGGTGGAGCAGGAGGAGGAGGAGCAGTTGCAATGACAGGTATAGCTTTCTTGATAGCAGGCGTTACTGAAAAAAAAAAGAAATAGGAAATTGAATTTAAATCGGTGAAGGAGATTTAAAAAAAAGAGATTTAGAAGAGGTCAAATTCAGCAGTAATTAGGGACTTTGAAACCCCTGTAAAGTGGTACTTTGGTCCTTTGCTGCAAATCTTTACCAATAACAACCACCTGCATGTCTACAAAAATTCAATAGAGTTGTTGCAAACTTTTGCAACAAGCTTAATAAAATTTAATTTGGATGTAAAACCCTGAAAAAATTATAATGAGCTCCCTAAAAAATTGTATGTATGTTGTATGTAATTGTAATGGCAGTGATAGCCACCTCTTACAATGGATTTCCCTGTCTCATCAAGCTCTATCCTCACAAGGTGTTCTCATGAGACCACCCAAGGAGAAGAAGAAGAAGCAAACAATTTCCATAAGATTTAGGCGGCTATTACAGCCATTATGATCTCGGGTTTAAAAGCATTTTATGAGTTTGGGGAAGGATTTCATGATTTTTCAGAGCTTATTATAAGTGGCAGTAGCCACCCTGGTTGTCATTGTTGTAGGGTTATGCATCCGAATCAACCAGTAATAAGCTTGTAGCAAAAGTTTGCAACAGCTCTATTTTGAAAGTAACTGATTTTCTCCTGATTTTACTAGACCTATTCTCAGAAGATACCCTGATTTTTCTCACCAGTTCCCGACAACCAAAAAGAAAAAGCAAAGAGTATGATTTTCCTTTGAAGCTTCCCCATAGAGTTCAAATTAGAAAAAAAAATTCTTAACCCTAGAGGGCGTTTACTAAAATGTTTCCTTTTTTTTTCAGCTAGAGCAAAAATTCCTGATATTTTCCGGTTTAAAATGTCTGTAGCATCCCTGTTGAGTGTTAGTGTATCGTTGTGATATTTCAAATAGATTTCTGGTAGTATTGGGAATACTGATGATTTTGTTAGATATTCCAACCACGCCAATGGCCATTGAGTTACAATAACATAATTTGTGGGTTATCTGAAAATTTCGAATAGCCGTTGCTTGAAAATCATTAATAGGGGATTATCATTCTCTTGTCCCTATAATTTAAAAATATTTTTGAATTCCCACTCTGTTCCAGGTGTTGGAAACTTAAAATTTCCAAACTATTCACCATTTTACAGGAAGAATCTGGACAGACCCTCTGATCACCACAAGAAACAAAGATGGAATAGTAGAAATAGAATAGAGTAGAATACAAAATTAAAAGGAAAGAAATGAAAAATACTGATTACCTGGTGGAGTCGGAGTGGGTGGTGCAGTAACTGTAGGAGGATTAGGCGTGACAGGTGCTGAGACAACCGTTGACACAGGAAGAAGAGTTTGTTGTGGTTTGTTAATTATTCCCCCGGTTGACGTGTTCATTGTTAAAGTTGGTACGGACCTATTTTCATTGCTGGTTTTACTCTGGAGACAGAAATTACAAAAAGGATAAAATAAGGGAACAAAATCAATATAATCTTCACTCAGGGCTGCCTTTTAGCAGATCTGAAGTAAAAATTTTTAATTAACCTATGATACCACCGCTTGAAAAAAATATTACACAGTCAAATTCAGCAGTACCACTAAAACGCACAAAAATACTCTGATCAGAAATATTCTTTCAAGTGATTAAATCACTATTGAATATCAAAATTCCATCAACTTTAAAGTCGACCGAGTTTCCATTGGAGGACCAAAGAATACAGATCTGAGTATTTTCGTGGATTATAGTCACACTGCTGTGTGTAATATTATTGTAATCTGGTGGAATTATCAGTGAATTAAAAAATTCCTATTAAGATCTTCAAAATGGCAGCCCTATCTCCACTTCAGTTGATCTAACTTACCTTTATTGAGTACTTCTCTTTCCCTATTTATAATTTCTACGCCACCATGCCATATCTTCGTTACTGAGCAGATAGATAAAGTGCGGCAGATGGCATCTACACTACAATTTTTAAACAGCAATTTTCTTAGTTTATACACAAAATAGTTTTTTTGAAATGTACTATGACTGTCAAAAAAAGGTATCTTGGTAGAAATTTTTATTTCTCCATTTCTTGACCAGTTTTAAAGAATTTTGCAGTTTTCAGGTATTTCAGAGTCTAACAGAATTGCCACTTGAAAGTACGACTTAAAAAGTCTAAAACTCTTTGGCAAGTCATAGACAAAATTATCCAGGGCGGTTTTGATCGGCGCACTTTCTTTTGCAAGTCATACTTCTTACTTTCCACAGCCTGTACCTTACATTGCATACATATTCCATTGCTTGTCAACTTTTTCTATTAAATTCCAGGAGGAAAGGTATCAGCTGTACTTTTTCTCTCTTTTTTTTTGTCATTCACTTTCACCAAAAAGTAAGGGGAAATTGAAATGTTGCAGAAGTATTTAAGCAGAAAAAATAAAATGAAACTTGATAAGCCTTAAAATAACACTGAGAGACAGACATTTTTAAGGTGATACTTACAACTTGATTACTCTTTTTCACACTTTTCTTTTTTGGCTGACCCTCATGACCTGGAAAAGAAGAGGTGGGGGAAAACAATTAATGACTTAAAAATTATTTTTGAAAGAAAAACGTCTTGTTTCAAGTCAGATATCTAACGATAACAAGAAAATTTCACATAAATTATTCCACAGAAATATTCACATAACACTCATAACAGACCTATGATGAAGTTGGATAAAATGACTGAATAATGACTATAAGAATCATATGCATTTTGTTGGAATTAATTCTGTTTGCTACTGAAATTCAGTGAAGCTTTTTTGTAAAAATTGGTAAGGTGTTGTTCATTCGCAGAAATACCAGTTTAAAAGGGGATTTGGAAGGGGGGGGGGGGGGGGGGGGGGTGGTTAGCTCACACACTCCTTATAGAAATTTTGTCCCAATAGATATGTGATTAAGTTGGTACCAATCAATGTGTAGTCTCAATCTGAGCCAAAGTTATCACAGCACCAAATATTATAATGGAAACATTTCTACATGGAAATGTGAGCAAAGGAGATGAAGAGGGTAAAATACTTATTGTTGGGTGGAGCTCACGCATTTTGAAGATCAGGTTGGCGGATTCTGTCAAGTAGCGGTGCTTGCTTCCGAAATGCATCAAAATGCATCAGGAGTGGTTGGTTAGCAACAAGTTGTAGGCCGGGAAAAGAATTTCCCACATCACGGCGAGAAGGGAAATCTTCTCCCCTCCCCCCCCCCACTGCTCGAGGAGTGAGAAATATCGTCTCACAGCCAAATTATTGAGAGGAGGATGAAGACATTGAGTTGGTGTTACCTCTGTGTGTGTGTGTAGCAAGTGCTAAGTGTGTTGTTATCTCGATACAAGCCAAGGGCAGATTTGCATATCACCTTTGTCTTCACTCTTGCATTGGAGAGGGTCAAAATATTTCCCCTCTTGCCGTGATGTGGAAGATTCTAAAACCTCTTTGCTAAACAACAGCTCACCGATTCACTTTAATGCATTTCAGATGCACGCACCGCTACTTGTCAAAACCCGTCAACCTGATACTCAAAATGCAAAATGCATGAGCTCTAGCAGTATCGAAGTACCCGGAGTGGCCACGCATGTTGAATATTGAACTGCAACTCTTTTTTTCTTTTCTGACAGGTTCTGCTAACACGAGAAACCAGCATATCTGAGCCGAAACTTTTCATTCACCACCAATAAATTAATTTTAGTAAATAAAAGAAAATTTACCTCCTCCTTCCGAGTCGCTTGATTCTGAGGATGAGGAGCTACCACTAGATGATGATGAGTCAGAGCTACTGGTCATACCACCCATATACCTTCCTATACCACTTTCAACCTGTTTACTTTCTGTGGACAAAGAGATAACAAAGGAGATGTATGGGTGCTGGATGAAAAACTTGATGAGAAAAAAATAAAAAAAAGACCAATGAATGTCTGAGTGACAACTTCCATAATGACCTGGAGACGTCTAACTCCGACAATGCTTAGGAGCAGCGCATATTCGCCAAACTGCAACTAAAATGCAGAGTTACTTATCCTTGTTGCTCTCTAAAATGAATCACTTTTTCCATTTTGAGTTTTTAGTAGTAGTAAAGTCTCCAAAAAATGTGACTCTGTACTTAGGATGATCTATAAACGATAAAGGATAGATCTGAACTTTGATTTTTTTTTTTTTTTTTTCCCCAGAACGTATTTGGTGAGTTGAGAATTTTAGTTGCTAAAAAATGTTGGAGAGCAAGTAAACAAAACAATCTTGAAAGAAGAAAAAAATTAATAAATATGTATAAGTACCTTTTTTTGGTTTCTTATTTACAGTCAATGGCGCACTAACAACATCTTGCAGTCTTTTTTCTAAATCATTTTTCTTTTCAACTGGTTCTTCTTTCACTTTACCACCTTTTTTGTCTGTAAAAAAAAAAAAAAGTTGATGAAATAAATTAGAGTTGAAGAGTGACAAATTACAAATCTCGTTTCATGAAGTTCGATAAAAATTATCAAAAGTTATGATGATAGTAAAAAAAAATTGGAAAAATCCATAAAAAGTGGAAGTTTCGAAAAATTCATGGTTGCTTGCAGGCACAATATAGGGCATGAAAAAATTGAGGGAATTTCTTTTCAAGTCCAGAGTTGAGAAGCAACGTTTACACCAAAAACAGTATTCTTCCACCAGTCATTAGATTCTCTTTTTTTAAGGTTGATTCTTGTGTGAAGGGTCACAAAGATTTCATTTGTTACAATTCTGTTAGCAATCTGTTAAGTACTAACCAAGATCTAGGTGTTAGAAAAACCTACAGTATGTTGCAACAGTTCATGAAGTGGAATGCCCTTTCTCTTCGCAATAGGCATTCAGTGATGCTCTGCACACAAACAACTTTTCACGCAGCATCATTGAATGTGTAATGCAATGAGACAAGGTATGCTACTTTGGGAACTATTTTTTTCAATATAGTAATGTCGTATTTTGAGACAACTTGATCCCTGTTTATATTTTATGGATTGCAATGAAATTGCTATGAGCAAACTCTATTTCTTTATCAATGATCTACTAGCCTAGATACAATTCAGCCCCTCAAATCCTCAGTGCTTTTGCAGTCATTCATAATTTTAATGCCTTAGTGGCTAATTTTTTTTTACTTCTGAAAATGTCTGTGTCCCTGATTTAAGAGCTGGATATTTAAAATATATAAAGTTAAATAAAGTTTATCCTTTTTAAAAGAATCATGTAACCAAAAACATCAAAAGTAAAAGATTCATCAAGCCCTCATACCTGAATTTAGTTATAATGGGGAGAAAAAAAAATTAATGGCTGTCACTGAAATACATAATTTGAAAAAATAAAATAGAACTCAGGAATGAAAAAAGAGAAAAATTTAATGGATTTGAATAGAAGAGTTAATTAATTGGTGTCCCAATGATACTTACTGTATGGCTTGCGAGGCTTTTTACGCAGACAGGAAGCAACATAAGATTCTAATTCGCGAAGAGTCGATGGTCTTAGGGTTTCAAAGTCGATTTCTATTTCGTCAGCATTTGAGTCTCTTAGAGAGGGCTCTCGCATCTGAATAATATTGACTACTCTCCCAAGTTTATCTCCTGTTCAAAGGAAGAAGATGAATTTATAGAATAATATAACAAACATACGAGAGAGAATCTGAAAAGCAACAACACCTTTCTTCTTTTTTCAAAAATTTTGGGTTTCATGCTTTGAAATTTTACAGTCACCTTATTTAAATAAAAATTAATTTCACTGAGCTTGCAACCTGTGCCTCGATCAATTTAAGCAAGATACGTTTCGGGCATCTTGGTGTTCATCCTTAGTGGTTTTGTAAAATTCTTTACTGACGCTTTGAAAGAAACGCTTAAAACAAAAAATAATGGAACACAACAGACTATAAATATGAAAATATTTAAAATCTTGCAATTAAAATCCACACAGATTCACCCAAAACCCACGAGCTCATAACAACTCAAAGCACTTGCAATTTGCAATTGAGTTCATTGTGTCGTTGTGAGCTTCAGGGTTTTGGATTAGTGTGTTGTGTGAATTATAATCAGGTGCGTTGAAGTATTTTCTTATTTTTAGTAAGTCGTATGTTATCAATTTATGTTTTAAAGTTTCTGTTTAACGTTGTCGGTAAAGAATCTTGCAAAACCATTGAGGATTGGCACCAAGATGCTCTGAACGTATGGCGCTTGGATTCCTTAACTCACAATTCGCAAGTTTGGTAATATTATTTTTATTCTATCCATGATTGATTTTCAGCTATTTATTGAATAACTAGAGGACTTCAAATAAAAATAGACCAGAGATGTGCCCACAGTTTCCATGTGATAGAAAAGGACAGAAATAAGGGCTTCAGTTACATGGTAACCTCTCTCTCTATCCTTTTCAAACGCAGCTGTTTTCAAAGGGTAAGAAAAAAAAATCCCTTGATAGTTGATACCCTTTGAAATGGGCACTATTTAACTCTGCAGTCAGCAATGCAAACACAAGGATTTTAGGGCACGACCATTTTGAGTATGGGATTCTGACAAGTAGCGGTGCGCACTACCCAACCGCATTAAAACGCATCAGTGAGCAGTTGGTTTGCGAAGAGTTTTGACTCGTTGCTAATCAACTGCTCACCGATGCGCTTCGATGCGGTGCGGTAGCAAGCACCGCTACTTGTCAGAACCCGATACTCAAAATGGTCCTGCTCTACACAGCAAGGCAATTCTGAACCAAAAACGGCATTGCAATATGATCATAAAGCAGCAATCTGAATCAAAGCAAATAATTCTTTAAAGCCAAAACCACAAACTCGCTATACTGGTGACTTACAGGCGGACATTTTGCTCACCTTATCTTTCTTAAATATATATACTATGCCTTTGAATTACTTACTAGCCATTTCACCACAAAAACTATGATTTATAAGGTGAAAAACTAAGCTAAGTTGAATGAAAAAATGTCAAATTACCAGGTAGTTTATTTATATCAAGGCTAAGCTGCCGTTTTTCATCATACGACATTGGTTTCGCGCTATCTTCATCTTCCGAGTCAAAAGCTGGGGCAACTGGAGCAGATTTCTTTTTGGTATTTGAGGCTTTGATATTATTGTTGTTGTTCCTTGGCTTTTTCGCTTGTGTATTATTTTGACTGTTTTGAGCTTTTGTTGCATTCTTCGCCGGCGGTTTCGGTTTCGCTGCTTTACCACTGGCGACCGGCACTGCCGCTTGTTTCCGGTTCACAACGTGTGGTGTAATATATTCAGCCTCAAAAGCAGCTGCTATACAATTTTCTATCGTATTACTCACTAAATTACTACTGTAGCTCTTATTCGCTGCAGGGGTGTTCAAGGCATTCGGTTTTTTTGATTTTTTATTACTTACATTGCTACTGTTGCTATTGCTAAGATTAGTTTGTCCTATACTAGGTGGTACATAACTATTCATAGATACATTATTTGAAAAACTATTAATCTCTTTATGATCTTTTTTCTTTTTCTTCTTTGCTTTCTTTTTTCCTTTCCTACTAATTTCATCAACTAATTCACGAATTTGATCTTGCATCATTTTCACCTAAAACAAAACAAAATTTAAAAATTAAAAATGTTCTTACAGCGTTCAAACCTTTGCTGAAACCTTACAAAATCTTAACTTCCTTTCCTTTTTTCTGCTCTTAGTAATAATGCTGACAAATTATTGGATGAAATCAAAGTTATTGAACCAAGAATGGTTTTAAGCAGTATCAACTGGAAACATACCAGAGCATTGGTTATTTTGAGGGTAAGACATTGTGGTCGAAATTCAACATGGGTGCTGGTTGGAGTTTCCCAATTTTTTTAGTTTTCGACACCTTTCCCTACAGAAAATTAATTTATTATACTAAATAAATGCCTTCGCGTAACCAACAAACAAAGAGAGAGAAAGACAAATTCCTCTAAATGACCCTGTCTGTCTTTCTCGGAGGCTAAATCCCGATTTTCATAGTTCAAATCTAGAAAAATGTATGACCAGAGCCCACAAAATTACAGTTATAATTTCACCCATTAACCCTTTCATGCATTCATTTTGGGATTTTTGGGATCGTTCAAAAGAGGACAATTTTCTGAGGACTTTGGTGGGTCACACAACTGTGAGTAAAATTTCTATTTTAATTCCATTGAATCTCATGTTGCACATAAAATGGTACCACCTCCTGTGAAAGGGTTGAAACAGAAAATCATAGAGAATAAAAATTACCTGTTCTTGGAACATTAAAAGGGTTTTCGCTCTTTCCTCTGATGCACCTTCAGAATCCGTTGATGAGTCACTGTCTTCCACAACCTCCATGTCTAAGTCAGGTTCTGGAGGGTCTGGAGGGCAGTTGGCAAACCTGAAATTACATCCAAATAAATGTATAAGTAAATATCACAAAACAGTTACTGGATTTCAGAATCTTTCTTTGCATCATATATGATTTTCATCATATGGTATTTAAGTATTTTCCGCATTATATGACAACATTATTTCATAATCAAGGACTTGAGTGGCTTTGGTTTGGGAATATTTTATTGAAAAACTATCAAGACTTGATACAAACCCTTTTGCCCTGGAAAGCGCCACGTAGAAATGGTACCTGGGTGCGAGAAGGGCACTTGTGAGGACGAGTCTTTTTTGCGTAATATGGTCTATTTCATTCTCTCTACACTCCCACCAAATATTATTAAAACTGGAAAAATCTGCGAGGCAGGGGAGCTGATCAAAGACTGGACGACTTGCCCTGATCTGGCTCAGGGCATGTTTGTCACGAATGGTAGCGCACGGGAAGCCGTCCGCTGCTGCGCAAGCGGCTGATGCTATACTGGTAGATTTGCTGCAATGTCGCTCACACCAGTATCTTTTACAGATTGCGCCGCATGATAAAGACGAATGATGCAACTGAGACATAGCGAAGCCAGACTTTTTTTGAGGGGGGGGGGGGGGGGGGGGAGGGGGCCACACATTTATATTTTATGATCAAGAGAGCTCACCTAGAATCAAAAATTTCTTCAATTTTGGATGCCATGCCGACGACTTCATGCTCTGGACCATTGTATTGGCGACAGTTGCTAAATATTAATTTAACGTCTGCTGCAAATTCCTTGGAATTTTTGTACTCAAAATTCTCTAATTTACTTTTAACTGTACTGAGATCCATTGGTTTTTTAATGACTTCATGATAGTTTGTTAAGCCCAGCCATTCTGCATCGACAGGTTTTTCAAATGGCCATGCCCACTTTTTCAATTTTTTATTTAATAACTCCAATATGATGTCATGGCAGTATTTCAATGCAGGCGATAGCTTGTCTTTAAACGATACTTCGATATTTGCTGCACTGGAAACGCTGGCCAAAGGTGTTTGTAAGAATGGATCGACTTCTTCTGCAGACCTTTGAGGCTGAAAAAAATGAGTACCAACATTTTAAATAAATACCTACATTTTTTACTAGGAATTATTATTTTTGTCATTATGCATGTTTCATTATTCGGTTTGAGTGAAGTCTTGAAGTTTGGAACTTTTCGGGAGATACCAAACAACAAAGTCGACAAAACCATTTTTAACCAATCAGGAGCTCTTCATCTCTCACTGATGAGTTACTCTATTTGCTCCCACCTTGCGAGGAGAGTACAGATTCAAAAGTTCCGGAGCTGCATTGGAACAAACAGTTCGGGCCCAATGAAAATCTTCACTTGAACCAAATAATAAAATTTGATTATCAGTGAGCACTATATCAGGATGTCTAGCAAAGTCCAATTGTTAAATTCCCTGTCATTCACTGACTTCTTCTCATCTTGCCCTCTGACATTTCTTCAATTTTTCTGACAACTCAAATCGGCACACCGTGGATGGAAGGTTAACCAGCAATGAACAGGGAAATAGGGAAGACCGTTGCAGTTAAAAAGATTTAGATGTAACTGCAGAAATGTAGGAAATTTTACAGAGTTAATTTAAGTGAAGAGTGATTATGGTAAGTTGTAGCTATATTATTCTTTTAACGTCTATTTTGAGGGCCATCCCAGAAAAGAAGGAAGAAAAATTTTCTCCTCAGGTTTACCTTGCTTTGCAATGACCCAGTCTGTATATATTTAATTGAAATATGTTACCTTCTTGATTTGTCGATTGGATTTTCTTCTTTCTCCAATTTTGGCAGCTTTCTGGTCTGGAGGAGCATAAAGAGAGTCATTAGAACCAACTTCGCTATCTGCTTTCCGCTTTAAACCTGAATGTGTATGTTCCTCCACAGCACTTTTCACTGCGTGTCCTGGTGACCTTGTGCTTTGATTTCTAACTACAGGCATACCAACCTAGCAAAGCAAAAACAACAAAAAATGGATTTAAGAAGCCATCTCATCACCTGCAAAAACACTGGAAAATAATGGAAATAAAAACTGACAAAACAGCGACAAGCTGAATACATCACCTTGAGACTCTCTCTCAGGTTCTGATACCTCAAAACAAAGGCAAACTCAAGAGGACAGATTTTAATCCTTTTAGACTCCCAATCCCTTTGATTAATTAAGCTACACTTGTGTTTCAGGGCCCTTCTTAGAATGAACTTGAGTCATGATGCTGAAACTTCTTGAGTAATCTGGGTACCAAGTCATATTCACTTTCAAAATTCCTAGACTTAGGCCGGTGGGATTGACTGAAACAACGATCAATCAAGACAGCTATTGATCAAAACAACCACCGATTAAAACAACCAACAACCGATCAAAACAACGGTCGACCGAAACAAATTTTCTTGAAAATGTTGAAATTTAGAAGTTATGATCAATCAAAGTTTCGACAATTTCCATCGATTGAAATTGAGTTTAAAACCTCAAATTTTGATTTTGTGATTAAAATTACAGTAACAATTTTCCAAAAACATTACGGTCGAAACGTTTGGAATTCCTGTCAAATACATAAGCCTAGCCTGTCTTTTTCCCACTTTTGTGAGAATCATTCTCTAATAACTATACTGCACTAAGTTCATTTAATTTAAACAACTCTCATAACATAATTAACAAAGTGAACTGCAGTGGAGGCAGATAAAGATAAGAGGGACCAGCATTTGCTCCACTGTAACTTGGTCAAGCATCAAAGTTACACAATCTTAAAACAAAGCGTAGTTAAATTATTTTACCTGCTGAGGTAAAGAATGACGACCAGCATCAGCATTGGGAGTATTGGGTACTGTTACGTTGTTACCTCTGGCAGCAACTACTTTCGGAGTTCCTCCTAGCTTCTTCTTGGGCGGAGGTTTAGACGGAGTTGTAGAAAGCTCAATTTCCTCTTTTGGCATTAACGCCAACTGAATTAACAAAGTGAAAACATGAATGTCATAAACCAGGATAAATTTTTCTGCACACACCACATGTTTAGGACCAAATTTTTGAGCTACATTTTAGTACACACCTTACAAAAACTGGATTTGCGTTAAAATTGTTGAGATTGAATGATGTCATTAAGTGGATCATTCTGAATAAAAACTATCTTGAGCCTACAGAAATCTGTAATAGTAAAAACTTGTAGAAATCAACACGCTGCGTGAATTCAGATACAGCTTAGAAATGGTATGGAGCACTCACAAATATACCAACCAAAACCACTATCATCTGGAAGTGTCATCCCTCTTGGGGGATGAGACTATTGCTAATAGGGCTCTTACAACTGTTGCTACAGGGGATTGAAGAGTTGATTCTTGCATAAAAACCTGTACAAATAACGATGAGTGCACTAAAATATCATGAAATTCACTCTCAAAATCGGGCTTAATGGCGGAGAGACGCAGGTATCATGGGAGATTCCTATCTAAATTGAGACGTATCTCTGTGTTTATGTAGAGAAAGTGACAAAATAGACAGGAATCTCCCATGATACCTGCGTTGAACCACCATTAAGAACTTGCCGTTATAGCAGTTATGTGAGTTTGTTACTGAATTTTATGCTTTTTCAGTGTGATTTTCATGATTTTCGCTGGTTATTACATCAGATTGGACTGTTCATTTGCTAACAGCAAAAGTTTGCAAGAGCCCCATTATTCACAATAAAGTGTCAACAATAGCACAAGCACGTCCTTTTCCAATTTCCTCTTTTTTCTCATTTCCGCAATGTTTAGCTCAGTGGCGGTTTGTATAGGATATTTTCAAAGTGAGTAAAGCAATGAACAATAAATGGCAAAGGTTCATTTAAAAGAAATAAACAAGAAAAGGCAACAGTGTGTTTTAAAGTTATGAGCAATATATGGCAACAGTGCATTCAAAATTATGTTTCCTTCCGACCTTGACCACTAGAAGAAAATTTTTTAAAGGGCGCAAAATCTGGATAGCCAAATTCATTTGGTGAAGGGGGGCAGACCCTCAATATGGTTAAACTTTTCCAAGTGTTAGGAAATCCAGCAAGTGTTAGGAAAAATGCCTTAAAATCTAGTTTTTTTCAAAATTCCTGGGGGGGGGGGCAACTGTGCTCCCTCTTGGACCCCGCTGCCAACTTCCATACTTCCAACTATAAGACAGTCACGAAAGGCTAAAGCGACTTGATGAGCCAAACCCAAAAAGCTTAAAATAAAATAAAGTGCTTCACTATACCTTGGCAGAGAAGAGAGTCTCAACACCTTTGGCCATGGTGACAACAAACTCCTCTGAATTATTGTAAGTATAACAATTTTGGAACATGAGCTGAAAATCTTTAATGCACTGTTTGGCATTTTGATAGAAATTCCTCTTCAATCGCTCTTTGATGGTTGTCAAATCCATTGGTCGTTTGATCACTGTGTAGTAATCCTGAAAATAATTTGTCACAGTTTAAGTGCTAATAAAAAGATTCAGAAAATAGGAAAAAATAATGGAACTCTTAAGCCCGTGCCACACCTAAGCGAACACGCGTTCGCATTCACTTTGGTGTGGCATACCTTGCAACGCGACACGATGCTACATATCCTGCACGGAACATTTTGTATTGCCCATTTGTAATCCATGTAGATTATGTTGTTTTTTTCCAAAAACATGAACATTTTACAGGGAGAACCATTAGAAACCTCTCCTCTTATTTTCTCTGATCTTTATATTGTCATTGATTTCTAAATAAAAAGAAGTGGGGCGTCACTTTGTTTATTGTGATAATTATAGTTCTGAGTTATTACAGAAAATAAAAAAATGATTTTTTTACAGCCTAAACAATGCATGGACATTCATTGGTCAATATCAACCCATTACATCAGTGGAAGTCACCTATCAATGATGAAACACCTTGAATCCCTTGAGAAATGCCAAAACGTTCGCATTCACTCTGGTGTGGACATTTGCATTGAAATACATGGCGCGGATTTTTACAGTAGCGTTCCCTTTCACATTTGCGTTCGCTTAGGTGTGGCAAGGCCACAAGGGCTTTACACTTTTTACCTCACTATTACAATAGGTTAACAAGCAGCACAAAAAAGCCTTTAAAATGGCAATATTTCTGCTTCAACAAGCTCCAATAGTTAGATAAACAGATTAATAGATCAAGGTCTGCCAATTCAGCTGCTGGTTTAACCCTTTCTGTCACTGAGTACACATATGTGTGCAAGGTTTAACATGGAGTCTTATGAGATTTTGAAAAAATAGGGATGCACGTCAATTTAGACGAGAAAAGTTCAACTAGTTCAATGACGTGGATCAAAGATTGATGTGACTACTTTTTCATAATGCAAGTCTCAAAGGGTTTTAACGCAGCTGCACAACTCCTGGGTTGACAATTTAATGCAAACCTCCATTACACATGACCACAACGCACTGGCCTAGTTTAAGCGAGGCTTCTCCTGCTGGGTTCACCAGTTTGGGATGGGCCTGACCCAAGTTGAGATGCATTTAAAAACGGTTCAGTTTTAGCTCAACACGGGTTTGAGTCCGCAAACTCCAACTGAGATTTGAACAAAAACACCGCTGAGTTCTGCACTCAGGTTGAAGCAGCATCCTCTCAGCCTCAATTGAATTGTTGATTGATCTTCGAAACTTCTCCTATAAACTCAAAAAAAATAAGCTCAAAGGAATTTCTCACCGGAATTTTGAGGTTAACAGTGTCGACCGGATAATGAAATGGCCAAGCATACTGATGTTTCCAGACAACCGGCAAAATGGATTTCTGTATAAATTGCAGCTGATTAGTGACCCGGCCAGGACGGTGCGGCGGAGGTGTTGTGATGGGTTTGACTACTCCATCCACTGGCTGAACATAAGGCTCATCCGCAGGTGGCCATCCATCGTCATCACTATCAGCGCCACTGATACCTTTCCCCTAGGATACACGAGACAAAAAAAGATGAGACTTTCGGAGACAAAAGGACAGAAGAGAGAAAAGTTCATCAGAAAACAAAGATAACCAAGAGATAGTCATAAATTAACAACATCATGCAGTTCTACAAAGTGATCCATCACAACTCATGAAAACCGATATGAAGCGGTTTTTAAATCATCAGAGGAACAATAGATTGGTGCCACACCGGAGCTCCCACTCGTTTCTTAGCATAGTTCCATTTACTTTACATTGAAGCGGCACCAGTGCTCATCCGATGAATAAAATTAAGCACCAATAATGAAAAGCCTAAAAAAGTTGGACAGAACTAACTTCATTGTGACTTTTAAAATTTCTTTTCGTAATTTAAATTTCTTATCTAGAAACTAGAGCAGAAGCATTTTGTGTACCAGTTCTGACAAGTAGTGGTGCCTGCTTCCGAAATGCATCAAAGCTCATCTGTGAGCGGTTGATTAACAACGAATCGAAACTCTTTGCAAACCCACCGCTTACCGATGCCTTTCAAAGCAATTCAGAGGCAGGCACCGCTACTTGCCAGAATCCTATACCCAAAATGCTTCTCTCTAATGGATACAATTTTGTCAACATTTTCAGTATGTTTCTTTGAAATTCAAAAAATCACACTTAAAATTTCGAAAGAAAAAGTGCATCTGTAGGTTTTAAGACAAAGATTAGTTTCAGTTAAATAATTAAAAAGCGAAAAGAAATTTTGAAACATTACCATAGATTCTGATAGGAACTAGAGGGCTCAACTCAGAGACAAAATATAATAGAGACCACGCACTATCTATCTTGCCCATGTTTGCGCACGGTGACGATTTTTTTTTTTTTGGTATCTCAACAGAACATCGCAAATATCAGAGACAATATATAATAGAGACCACGCACTATCTATCTTGCCCATGTTTGCGCGCGGTGGCAACTTTTTTTTTCGGGGTCTCAACAGAACACCGCAAACATGGTCCATACGTTGACTGATGAGAAACGTCGTTGAGATTTTTGCCTAGTGAATCCGAAGCACCGAAATTGCATCAGTCAACGTATGGACCGTGTTGGATGGTGCTCCTTCATTCTCCCTATGTTAATTTCAGTTGAGCCCCGAAAAAAAGTCAGCCACCGCGCGCAAGGCTAGTGCGTGGTCTCTATTATATATTGTCTCTGGCAAATATGGTCCATTTGTTGACTGATGAGCAAAGTTGTTGAGGTGTTTGCCTAATGAGACCGAAGCAACAAAGTTGCATCAGTCAACTTATGGACCATGATGGATGATGCTCCCTCATGCTCTTCATGTTAATTCCAGATGAGTTCCGAAAAAAAAGTCAGCGCTTGGTTAAAGTGTGGTCTTTATTAAATATTGTCTCTAGCTCAACTCTAGAGATAAATCAAAATATCACTCAAAGAGTCTTCTATTTTTTTCTCAGACAAGGTCAAAACTCACGGAAGAGGGATGAGAAAAAAGGTAACGATAAATTGATGCAGTGACATACCTGGTTGTTCATTTTTGAGGACAAGTGGTTTAAGGCATTTTTCTGGCTTGATGGATCCATTGGCGGAATGTCCAGTCCCACTAAACAAAGAAACACAAGAAGAAAATCAGAAATTATTTCTTTAATGAACTGAGACGATACAAACTTGCAGTTGAAAAAGAATACTATTGAAAAACTTCAAAAACGTATCGTTAAATGACTGTAAATAGGCTCAAAATTATCACTACTAAGACAGGATATTCAAGTCACTGCATAGAAATAGATGATGAATTCCATGAAATTAGAAGAAAAATTAGAGGGGAAAAAACCAAAAAATAAATGAGCAATTGTTAGATGTTTGCCTTTTATAAAATTTCAGCCAACATCTTTGATTCTCAACCAATCTATAAAATCGGCAGGAGTCGCAGGAGTCTCCATAAAAAATTATGATTGGGAACTTTTATGAATGGTATTGCAATTTGACAGTTCTAAGGTCATTATTGCAGAGACAGAGCTCAGCTAAACGCCAATACACAGCGAGGAATTAGATGTATTATTCACTTTGGAACAACAATCTTAAAACAAGAGGTACACTTCAAAGCAAAATGATAAAATTTGATATAAATGAGCATTAATAGTGACAAGATTAAGGCTGCATTTATCCTTCTCAGTGCCCAGGCCTAGTCTCTTTTAGCACTTGCTCCTTTCAAATTGTGCTCTGCCTAACCTTGAGCTTTGAAGACTTTCTTATGAAATTTCGACAGTAACTAAAGGGAATGCATCAGATGAAAACAAGGGAAAATTTGTTTTCAAAGAATTTTAGAAACAGTTGACAGGCTAATTGAAACAGCTCCTGCAAAAACGTCCGAAATATTTCTTCTAGAAGACAAATGAAAAAAAAAATTAAAAACAAAGCAAACGGACAAGACAAGGAAAACAGGAGCCAAAAGCGGCGGAACAAGTCTGATCGGAACTAACACAGATGCAGTTTCTTCTTAAGTGTGAAGTGCGCTCACAAAGTCAAATATAAAAAAAATGGACAGTTACAGACGTTTCCACAAGAGCCGATTCAATTACTAACTAAATGACGCTGTCGCTGTCTTAACATGACTTCAGACAATGCTTTATTTTCCAAAGCCAAATAATGCTACAGTTATTGTAAAATAAATTTGCTCCCAGGAATAAAAGGATAGAACTCCGATGATGACCTATTCATTCTGCGAAAGGACTTTGAATGGCCAGTGGACGTGGAAAGGGAAGAACTAAAGGTTTTTCAAAGACGACAAAAAAACTAGGTTCCATGAGCAATGGAAAATCTTTAAAACTTGAAAGGAATAGATGAATCTCATGATGATGAATGTAATTAATTTGATAAAATTGCAATATAATTAGCGAATAAATGAACGAATGAATAAATGAATGAGAGAGCGAATGAATGAACAATGAATAAATGAAAGGTAGTTTGCAATAGAATGAAATTGACGTAATTTAAAGGAATTTTTATATTCTTCGAGTTTTTATTGAGAGAATTGCAGCAGCGGACACCACAGCAACGCCCTAGAAAAGCATAAGAATAAAAAGCCAAGAGCAAATTCTGAGTTGATTAGGACAGATTCTAGGGTCTCGTTCAAATTTTTCACAACTAACGTCCTGTTTGTACTGTGGTGAACAGGCAGTGAACACCACCAATGACGAAAGAATGTTGTTAGTATTGGTTCCGGCGAATTGGATCTCAAAAGTGAGAAATCATAATCAATAAACGCTTTCTCTGAAACGTACCTCTACTGCTTTAAATCTAGCTCTTCTAAAGAAAATATTGATTGTCCAACAATTCGAGCAGAAAGTAGTGAAATCCTTCCAATTATCACAATTGAATTTGACTTGAAGAGAAGGCTTCTTTGAATCCGGACAACTAAAATTTTGCTCCGGGATTGCCTCACATGAAGTAAAGCCAGTACAGGGTTAAAAGTGCTTCTTGCAAAACTACAGTTAGCGATGGCAAACGTCAATTGGAAAACAAATTCAGTGAAGTGAACACTGGCAAGTATGATTCAAACTTTGGTCATCGTAACACAACAAGTTGCCTTATCATCAGTTCAACGTGGTATTAACTTTTGACTGGCATGGAGAGAATCTCGGCTCACAATCAATAAGACAAGATGAACCAAAACTACCCACAGTTTTGGACTGACTTGTTCATCTAGTTTGGTTACATAAGAACCACATCGATCCAAGTTTAGCGAGACGAGCTGAACCATATATAAATAAAATGTTTTGATCAAAACAAACCAGGTTCATCATGTTCCATCCCACTGAAACCTCTTACAACATCAGGCCTGCAAGATGGCTAACAGACATAAAACTAGCCGACGAGCGGGGGAGCAAAGACCACAGCATCAGAAGTAACAGAAAACGGAAGTGCCCGCTCTAGACGTTAATACCACTATGCTTGGTGTTGCGAAGTAGTGGTGCAGTATTAGCAGGCATTCATTTAAGCAGAGTTTCCATTTGAGGAATACCCACAAAAGACACGGAAATCCCTCAGCAATTAGCGCACAAACTACGTTGAGGGAACAAAATAAGTCCAACCGAGATTTTCCTGGCGACTGTTATCAACATGCAAATACATCAGTATTCAGTAAACAAATCGGGTCGACAATATTGAGTTGCCCAAGAATGCTTTGCATCTTGCAGTTAATTTAAGACAGGACCAAACTGACATCACCTTCGTTTAAGAGCACAATCCCTTGCCCTCTAGGAAAAGGATGATAATAGTGCTGGGAATAATATGGGGCAGAGCCTAACCTTAAGCCTATAATGAGGTTTGAAAAACAGTTAAGAAAGATTGTGCAATTTAGTAACCGAGTACTCTTAATGCGCCAACAACTGTAATTGACAGAATAGGAGGGAGTTTCGAGAAGAATACAAGCGGAAATTCGATGTATTCCGCGTGTGCGAGGCCAAGGAAATTCCGTATCCATCAGTGGGTATTGCCATAGTTTCGGTAGACCGAACCCCAATGCTTCATTCCAGACTTGAAATTCTTAGCGAATTTATTATTAGAATTATAAGTCGGACATATCATTTTTTGTAGAACCTACCTTTACAGTGAAAGCATGGGTTTCTGGTTCAATTTGTCACAAAACCACAACACCAAAGCACCCAGAATGTTAGATTTTTAGAACCTTGACTCCGGATGAGAACCCCTGTCCCCAAAAATAAAATAAAAATATTGTTCGGGTACAATCAGGAGTAAAAACCTTCTGGCATCATGTTAAGCCTAAACGTCTCGTAATTACTTGAGTAAATAGTATTTACTCAGACAGAATTCGGAATAAAATCGCAAAACAGACCGAACTCTTTCAACGTTCACAGTAATGGCGTCTAAGATGCACCAACAACTGACTTTTGTAATGCAAGTTGCTTACTGCACGAAAAGCTGAGTTTTCATTGGTCGAGAACATCACATGACGTGTAGGTTTACTTTTGTGAAAGTTAAAAAAATGAGTTTCAAGACGCTTTAAATAAAATTTGTGGAGGATTTAAAACGATTTTAAAGTAGAGTTGGAACTAGTGTTAAATTTTCAAACGATAAAAATGAACGAATTTTTAGGCTGAGAACTAGTTTCATTAAAAGGTGACTCAGTGCAGAAAGGGGACTATAGTAGTGTAATGGCTGCGATGCGATGTCGACGGAGTTCGGCGTGCAATTGATGAATATAAGCTGCAACGTCAGACCTCAGACGTGTTGGTTTGTCGGATTGTTTTTGACTTCAGCAGCAGATCGAGGCTCAACTCAAGGTCCCAGCCGCATCACGGAGAAATGATGATAAAAGGAAGTTATTTATTGTTATTTGTTATTTGATATCACGACAATCACATCTGAGACTGAAACATCATGGGCGGCATCAAAATTTTAGAAGAGCAACATTTTATATCTATGACGCAATCATACATTAATTGAATCGGAGACATAATCATGAACTTATGGTTTCATGGCTTGTAATTTTCCGAGCCCCGGAAACGCGGGGGGGGGGGGGGGGGGGGGGGGGTCGGAGGGAGGCATAGCGCAGTCTGCCAATGCTGCAGATTCCAGTTCATCCGTAGATGTTCAATAATCCCCCCCCCCTAAACAGAGTAAATGTTAGGATGTTCACTAGGAGGAACCCAAAATTTCGATCTCTCACGTGGGTTTTCATCATGGTCCAAATGTAAAGGTAATGTTGCCAGATTTCTCTCCAGCTGAACTAGCCACCAGACGAGGGGGGTGCAGCTGCAGCCCCCCTTCACCCTCGGTGCTGCTATGCCGCGCCGGCCGCCTTGGTGCTTAGTAAGGTTCCAACCCAGCAGACTCACATTTTCACTTTATAGATTTTTTTTTTTTCAGAAGTATAAGTACATAAGCGGACCTCAGCCGGTATTGTTGATGAAATTGCTACAAAAGAAAACAAAAAACAAAAAAAATCCAAAAGCTGTGAATAAGTACATTTTAAGTTGCAAAAATTGCGTATCATGAATTACCACGGTGGGATAGAATGTCTATTGCCGATTTAGCAATATTTTAACCTACAGCAGCAATTTTATTGCTAGACTAGCAATATTTTTGTAAAATTAGGATTTGATAAATTGATGCCATTTCCGAAAAAATGGCCCATCAAACAACGGGTGTGCTCTTCCTGAACAGAAACGTTTGTCTACAGAGCGCACTATGTGTTTCATGGGTCTTTTCCCCGGAAAATGCTCGAAAATTGCTTTCGAAAATGGCAATTTTTGCATCGTAAGGATTACGTCCGGTTTTTATGGGCTAAGTAGAGGTCGTTATCATTTTTCGCTTTCGAGATATCGAATGTCAAATTGCGATTTACGAAGTTTGATATCTCAGATGGGAAAAACGATGACCTCTTGTTTGTGCCAAAATTCACAGTTTTTAATGCTCTTTTGGTCAATACGTACTTACCTAACATTCGACAGAGGAGGTCGACTGACGAAATTTTTGAGATGGTCCCCCGTGAGATCCAAAATGTTAAGTAATAATTTTTTTTTTTTTTTTTCGAGGAGCTCGAGGAACATATTGCCGATTTGGCCTTAAATTACTCCATTCATACCCAACTGTAAGCTCCCGAAAAGATCCGAGAGGTCCAGCGATTTTTATTTAACTTTTGTTGAATCCAACCGTGACCGGGACTTTTGTGGCCTTAGAATTGCAGATATGCTAAAAATAATGAGAATTTCAGTCCATCGACACTTAATGTAGCTATTTTATAGAATTGTAGAACACAAAGAATAAAAAAAACGAGCGTTCGCAAAAAAAAATCGGAATTTTGAAAAATAAGAGTCACCCTACCCCCGGTGTACGCCTAAAAGTCTTGAAATTTTACGCCCTTTGGAATGATGTATCACCATTTGGGAGTGCCATTTGAAAATTTTCGAGTTGAGGGTCGGTTACCTCCCGAAGAAGGTACCCTAGAATTTTGACCCCTTCAAAAGAGAATTCCTTTTCAGGAATAATAAACAACCCCCAAGTTTGGTATTTTTATCTGCAGAGCCGCTTAAAAGTTATGACGCCGTTTCAGGATTTTTGGCGCACCCTGCATGCATCACTGCGATGCAACATGGATTTATCGCATCGTAGCTATGCCCAAGGCTCAAGCAGAAAAGAGCTCTCTGGGCTGGTCGATCCTTTCCATATGTTTTAATGGACCGAATCCGAATACAACGTTGCCAGATTGCACGCTCGTGCATTTCGTTTTCCTGGAAAATTTGGTGTAAAAAAGAGAGCTCCATTATGATCCGCCTGGTAGGTAGGGGGTTGGGCGGTTGGCAGTTGGCACCCACCGAACATTTATGTCCTCAAAGTCCTGAAACATGGCTACATGATCAGCGTTTATTGAGTTGATGAGTATATTTTTTAACGTACTGATGCCCTCACCATTATTTTCTAGAGATTTTACGCAGGAATCTATCCTCCGTAGTGGCGCACCGGGGGGGGGGGGGGTTTAAAACCCCCCCCCCCAGCTTTAAAAAAAAAAAAAGAGAGAGAGGGAGTGAGAGGGGGCGGGGGGGAGGGTTCCTTCACAAATAGAAGAAAGAGAAAGTAGAAAAAATTGTGATCAGCGAGGAAGGGGGTTCACGGTGACAAAATTCCATATTATCCGCATTTGCTTAAGAGTTATTCATATACTATGACGGGGGGAGGGGGGGGGGGGTAAAATCTAACCCCTCGGTGAACCCCCTCCTTGATTATTCCATGGCTCCTTCATCCACATTCCACTTGACTCTTCTCCCTCCAATTAATGGGGCTGTTGCACACTTCTTCTATAAGCGATTTAATAGTCGATTCTGATGTAAAAAAAAAAACCCAAAACTAACGATGGCAGCACTAAAAACTTCCAAAATCCACTCCTCAACTTAATCAACGCTTTTATTTGCGAGGGCGTAGTGGTGGCTGAGGGCAGTAATAATGGGAGATTCTCATCTTAATTTCGTCACTCTCTCTATGCTGATAATAATGATAATTCACAGAGTAATTAGTCACCAGAGTAGTGATCCACATCCGATTAATGGTACTGTGACACCTAGTGACACTGGTGTCACATGAAAGTCGTCTCTTATTGGTCACTTCTTGATGGAGTTACAGTATTGTTAGATGGGAATCTCCCATTATCACTACCCTCAGCCATCATTACGCCCTCGCGAACAAAAGCGTTTATTGAGTTTAGGAGTGGATTTTGGAAGTTTTTAGTGCTGCCATCGTTATTTTTGAATGTTTTTACACCAGAATCGACTTTTAAATCGCTTATAGCAAAAAGTGTGCAACAGCCCCATTATGAGTCGAGAGAGCACCCCCCAGACCCCCCGGAGTGTGAGTCGTAACAACCGCACCCCCCCCCCCCCCCCCCAAGACAAATTTCTCGGTACGCCACTGGACAAAAAGAATGTCAGACGACTCCTGGACGTAGGTTACCCGCAATACTTATCTATCCATAATTTTAAGAATGAGGCTCTTGCTAATTTTTGGTATAGGTGATTGAATTAAGTGTTGATTCTTGCATAAAAACCTATAAAAATGACGTTGAATACGCGAAAAAATCACAAAATTCACTCTCAGAATCGGGCTTTGTGCATGGCGGGGCTTCGCAGGTATCATACGAGGATTCGATTAAGAAGCTCAAACCATCATGGGGCAGTTGCAAGGGTCTGAAATGATAATTTTTTTATAAAGAAAATGAAAGTACTTGATGAGCTGAGAACAAAGATGCTTTTGGTTTCTAATTACGTCCCATTGTTCCGGAGATGAGATTTTGGCTCTAAATACATTGTTTTAAATGGGAATTCCGCGTAGTGACGTCACTACGCACACGATTTTTTACAATTTTACTCGTGTGTATCTCCAAAACTGGGACACTTATGAAAAAACCAAAGGCACGATTGTTCTCAGCTCATCAAGTACTATAATTTTATTAATAAAAAACACCAAGTTTCAGACCCTTGCAACTGCCCCATTACTTAAAAAAAAACAAATACTGATAATCGGTGGTTCTAAAAAAAATGTATTTTTCTAAATTGACGGGTTTTATTGAGTAGATTCAATGTGATATCGGCAAAAGGTGCGGTCTGCAAAACGTCAATCCTCTATTAGTTATAAATTCATTTGTACGTAGGAATGTTTTCTAGATTTCGCAGCTTGAATTTTCTTGAAAAGGATCTGAAAAAAAGAGAGGATTAAGTTTAGAGTGTGCTGATAATTACAGATTCATGAAAGAAATTTTCGGTGTTTTTTTTTTTTTTTTTACAAAACTGGAAAATCTGGCCCGAAAAATATATTTCTCTCGTTTTTACACGTTTATCATAGCTACGTATGAGAACTGAGAAGTTTAAGGCACTTTCAAGCAGGGGCGTGCCGAGGGGGGGGGGGGGGGGGGTACCCTTGCCACCATGGCATTCTCCCGAGGACGGCAAAATCAAGGTGAACCAAAAAAAAAAAAAAAAAAAAAAAATCATCAAATTTATGATTTTGTTCGCGGAGGGCGGCAAGATTGCATTCTTGCCCCCCCCCCCCCCCTCTGGAAACCACGGCACGCTCCTGCTAACACATGCATTTAGGGAGAAGGAGTCTCGGTGATCGGTGCACTTTTCTTGATATTTAGAAATCTACGGTATAGTCCCGTATAGTCCGTATTTTACTATAATCATTAAGAGGGGGGGAGGCATTAAATAGAGCGCGCCTTCAAATTAGCGGTTACGCAAAAAGCATGTCGTGATTCGAATAAAAATCAGTCGGTATTTTTACTCGACAAAATCGAGATTAAATAAAGCACCTTCAAACAGGAGGTTGCACAAAAAGCATGTCGTGATTCGAGTAAAAATCATCAGTCGGCATTTTTTCTCAAAAAAATTAATTTTGAATTAGATTAAATATAGTGCCAGTTGCCAGAGGCCCAGAGGGACTCAAATGGTAAACTAGGCAACAAAGATGTTAGCCAGGGTTTTTGAGTCTGAACATTGCAATTCAATCGCGAAAATCACGTGATTTTATTCTGCTTAAATCGCAGGAAGTGAAAAAATACGCTTTATCAAAAACTTGAGCTCACGTAATTTTGCCTTTCGATTTCCTGTTGCTTTCTGAGACGATTCACTGATGCCGTTGTTTTTCTCGGTTTTGGAAGACAGTTGACTTGAACTTGCCGCGGTTTAGACTGAGCGGTTATTTTCCTGAGCAATATCTCATTCTCTCTCTCAATTCTTCGAAGCTCATCGTTACTAAACGTCAAATTTCGTCTAGTCGTGCTAAGTCTCCTCAGCCCTATGTTCCTCATTTCGATTTCCTGGCCCAATTTTAGGGCGCCGAGAGCGTCCACTAGTATTGACATTTTAGACTGCTGAAAAAAATGTTTCCCTCGATCCTCGGAAGAAATTTGATTTGGGAACTCTGGAGTGGATCGGCTGGACAAATATGAGCAAGGTGTAACTTCGGTAAGATCCGAGTTTTCCAAGGGAGTCGGAGTTATTGACGGGATCGAATCCACATCTCCTTCGTGCGAGGGGCTGGAGCTCGGAGTCCCAGTTCCGTCGCCTGCCGCATGATTCGGTCTAGACCCATCCGGTTCCGGTTCCGGTGATAGGTCACGGCTATCGTTTTTGCAGTCGCCATGTTGGGGCTCTGAGTATCTGGTCACAGCCTGCGAATAAAAAATGTAAAAGTAAATTGAGGATGAAGATAAATATCCAATGGAACGGATGATGATTCTAGGAGCCCAGCTGCCCGCGGCTGTGTGATTTCCAGAGACAATATACATATAATAGAGACCACTAGAGTCCCTATATATGAAATAGTCTCGCCATGCGAGGTTCCATCTCTGATTGGCTGCTGAAAAGTGAAGAAGAAGAAGGGGTCTATGAAGCCTGGAGGCGCGCCTCTTGTTTACATCTTCATGGAACCATCTTCACTGCTTCCCAGCTTTGAGGAAACTTTCGGCATTTTTAGCTTTTACTGATGAAATTTGAATTAAAAATTGATGAAAATGTGTTATGAACAGAATAAAATTCACACATTACTTTTAAAACAGGTAGTGAAGCCAACGGGTATTGGAGGTTAGGTTGACCTAACAAATATTACTTACACACGAATACATGTATAAGTAATCTTTGGCGGGACGATCGTTGAATAAAAATGTAAACAAGAGGCGCGCCTCCGCAGGCTCCTCAGACACCTTCTTCTTCTTCACTTCTGTTCGCGTGTCTTGACTCTTTCATATTATTATATGTATACAGACTATAATAGTAATAATCAAGGGTCATAGTAATAATAATAACAAGAACCGCGGATGATGGTTGTCTTGGTTGTTTTCAGCCGAATTAAAGATGACACAGGGATATTGATGAAACTCGGGAGCTCAACGTTGCACTAGAAGCCAAAAAAGTAGGATTCGATCCTACTTCTAGCGACTTGACGCTAGATCCCGGATCTTCGCTCCTCCGCACCTGATCTTCCTGACGCTGACGCTAGATCCAGCGACTAAAGTCTCAGGTGGAATAGGGCCTTAATCGAAGAAGAAGTAATCGATTGAATCGAATAATCGCCGGACAATAATCGGATTAATCGATTAATTAATCGAAATACTGCACGTCAGTATCTTCTCCACGTTATCTGTGTAAACACGCAACGCCGACCCCGAATGCTTTCACCCGATTCACTTTCACCGACATAGATCATCTTTCTTGACTCCCTGCGCGCTCGAAAACTTAGTTGAAAACTTTTAATTTTTTTTCATTATTATTATAATAGGAGAATGATGAAAAAATTCAAGTCATCATCATGAATTTTGGCTGAAACTCAATCGATCGAATTTTCGATTAATCGATCCAATTAATCGATTCAATCGATTAATGCCACTTCAGTAATCGATCACACGAATCGATTATTTTCATGTCCGATTAATCGATTAATCGGATGTCTTTCGATTAATCGCCCAACCCTAGCGTAGTCACTATTATACCAGGGTGTAAAACAGATGTATTCCCCCCCCCCCCCGTCTAACTTTGGAACGAGTTGAGATAAATTGTTCCGGTTTGGACCATTCTTCATATAGTTTTCGATATATCGAATGGCAACTTCGCCATTCGATGCTCATTTTAATGCGATCTGTTGAGTAATGTATCACTCGATAGGGGTCGTGCCTCGGAATTTCTGAGATAGACCCCTTGAGGGGCAATTTTTTTGACAACTGTTGGGGGGCTCTAAATCCAAATTTTGACCAAATTTGTGGCAGAACTGTATTTTTTTCTGAAAAGTACTTGTTTTTTAGAGTATTTTATTAGACCTGATGTAGCGGAACAAAGGGGGCTGTTGCAAACTTTTGCTACAGGCTTATTAAGAGTCACAAATGGGGCAAAACCCTGTAAAAATGACGATTAGCGCGCTAAAAAATCACGAAATCCACTCCTAAACTCACAAAATGCTTTTAAACGCGAGACCGTAATGGCGGCCGGGGCCGCGGTTTGCATTGGGTTTCCCTATCTTAAATCAGCGCCATCTACTCGAGGTGTTCGCGCAACACCACGCAAGAAGATGAAGCATAGGATGCAGTTTTTTATTCTCCGAAGCGCGCACCGGTGCAGCTCCAGTGCACCAAAGTGTTTTTTTATTCCGGTGCTCCAGCACCGGTGCGCACCGAAATGTTGATTTATTATTAGCGGTGCGATGCGCCTGGAGCTGCTCCGGTGAAAGCTCCAGTGTATCGGAGTTGAAGACCGATGCACTGGAGCTGGAGCTCCGGAGCTTCAACACGTGACCGGTGCTGCACCAGACAACTTAGGAGCAGCTTCAAAAGCTCCGGGTGATTGCACCGGTGCGGATTCCGGAGAATAAAAAAACGCCTCAATACAATTGCCATTAGATTTGGGCGGCAATTCCATACTTACGACGTCCATCCTTTACATTATCGGCCCGGAAAAATATAACTGTCGAAGCTAAATATGCCCGAATTCAAAAAGGTTGGGCACATCTAGGTTTCCGCGGGCGGATCTAAATCAGCCCAGCTAAAATTAGGCGGACCTTCATTCCGAGCACATCTAGGTCTGCCTAGAGTCCCTATATACTATGAGAGTTGCGACAAGACTCTCAAAATGAAGAAGAAGAAGCGGATCAATGGAGCCCCCAAGAGGCAAATTGCAAATGGCGGATGGCCATTTGCCTCTGCGCTGTTGCCACTATTTCGCTATCTCTTATAGGTTAGATTCAGATTCTCGACAATAACGGTCGTTGTTGAAAGAGATAATGTTCTCCGGAATAAAATTCAAGCCGAGTAAAAAGTCACAAAAATTACCGCGGTCACTGTTACTTCAAATGTGTAATGAAAGCGAGTTCGCGAATAGTAAACAAACCCTCCGCCATTTGCATTTTGCCTCTTGGAGCTTTCTTGACAGCCTAAATCTGAGAGCCAATCAGAAATGGATTCAGCAATGGCGCAACTCTCATAGTATATAGGGACTCTAGGTCTGACCTGGCGGACCTAATTTCACCCGGGCACATCTAGATCCGCCCGGTGAACTAGATCTGCTCGTAACACATACAAGCAGTCACACATAAGTCAAGTCCTATGTCGACGATCTAACGCAATCAGCATTCTACATATGTATACACAATAATGCACTCAGATACACGGGGGTGGGGGGCGTTCAGCCACGATAGGTGGTTAAGAGGTGAAGGAAGGGGTAAAGAAAGATAAAAAAGAGAAAATGGTGGTCACCGTGGGGGGGGGGCACAAAAATCACAAGCCCCCACCCCCCACCCTCCGTCCGTCCGTCCGTCCGTTAGGGCTGGATCCGCCAATGCACTCGATCCTCGTGTAATGCGGGTTGCGTCGAATTGTCAACGCAGGACTTATGACACTGCTTGTACTTATAAATATTTAAGCAAAAATTAGGATATTCAACCATCTGCGAGGAATCTCAATCACATCCTGACCTAAATACGAATATCGCATTTAAGGGCTACGAATAAAAACTTTTTTCAGAGACAGCGTGGGGGGGAGGGGGTTATCAATAAGAAGAAAAATGAAACAGACCCATTCCTGACGATTGTCCTCTGCAAAAGCGATGCAATTGAATAATTCTGCCGATTGCATTTCTTCCACCTCGCAAGCGTCTACATTTGTAAACCCAGAACCAACATTGCCGCCGCCACCAAACAAATCTCTGTTGCCCATCACCAAATCGTCATCTGCATTGTCATTTTCGTCATCATCCTCCGATTGACACATCGCGATCATCGACAGTCTGTCATCGTTAACGTCGCGCTCTTTTTCTCGGATGGCCTCATCCACCGCTCGTTCAATATCATCGAGCTCGAAAAAATCGTAATCAATGCTGTCCTTGGCCAAGTAGTAGCGACTATCTATGTCTGATAGTTTTCTGTCCTTGTTGATACATGCCATTTTCTCTTCTGTTTGCACCGCCTTTCTTTCGTCATCGAGTCATTCCCAGGACTCTAACCTCGAAATTGAAATCCGTAAAATTGTTGAGGCCGCTCTCTAGAGTTCGAAGTTGATCAAAAATGGCTAAAAGGTAAATTTTTCGCATGATCTCGATACAATACTTTAGGATATGAATGAACCGACTCTACAAACTCCTACCAGTTGAGATGTTGGCGTGCAACACTTAAAAAAAATAAAAACAGCGAACCGTTCCCAGAAATTAAGCTAGGCGAGTTTTCCGTCCGAGTAGAATAAGGTTTTGTTTACTATTTAGCTGTGTCGCTTAGCAACCGCGTTTCATTGAAGAAACGTGTTATGTGTCGGAGAGGCAGAAGGCAGGACTGTTATCTCGAAAATTCACACGATTAATTAAGTACATTTTAAGGGGGGTAGCGAACGATCGTGGGTACTATTGTGGATATATATAATTAAACGATTATTTTAACCCATTCTTTTACTCATCCTGGTACTTACAAAGTCCCAATTCCATAGAATAAGAAGATGAACAGAAGCAAAACTGCGACCCGATTTGGGTCGTCTTGTCATGACCGACAATAATGGACTAATTCAAATACTGTGAGTGCAAAAATTTAGAATTTTAACCCCTTATTATTATCTTTGAGTTTTCAAACCCTTGCACTGACAGCGATGAGAGGCGCGCGAAATCCTGTCGCGTGATTTCGAAATGCGCGGTTTTCGATGCAAATCTAAGATGGCGCATTTTTTATCCTTCAATCTCTTCTCGATGAGATTTTTCTTGACTTTCGACTTGACGACTGACGTTTGGATTGTTGTGTTATTATTGTGCCATTGTGCCATTACTTATCACTGCTATTAAATGCTTGATAAACTCGTGCTTCTGTCTTGCTGACTGTTAAAAAGAATAGAAAACTTCATTTCTCACGATGAATAGTTGATCATTTTCATTATTTTATAATCGATTCCTTATTTTTATTTCGCCCTTATCCATTTCAATCTTAAATTATAATGCAGAACATAATCAACTCTGTCAAAGGAACAGCTTTAGGTGTTGCTGAATACCTGACTCCTGTTCTAAAGGTAATATTATTTGCTAAAGAAAGATTTTACTTTTGTTTTGTCGGAATTCATTAGTATCTATCAAGCCATTAATATCTTTAATTATTAATATTATTATCTATTTATACATTCAGAATTATAACTTCCAACTTCATGCTGTATCTAACATATACGATCTAGTCTGAAGTCTCTATCACCTCATGCTCGAGTTTGATGATAGCCCATTTTGAGTCTAGCCAACTCTACATTCACATTTTGCCTCAATATGTATTCATCCAAGAGCATCACCATAGTTTTGGATAGCTATTTTATTATTGCCTCATTATTTCTGTCCTTTTCAACGTTGTACTCATCGGTTACTAGTTTTGCTTTTCCCATATCAAGAAAATGTCTTCTCTGTCACTCTAGGAATGTGTGAATAACATTCAGAAGCTTCATTCGTGTGTGACGCTTCCAGCATAAATAATTGCCCTGTTCCTTCAATATTTTTGTGTGTGTGATTTACAGAAAATTTATGTAGAGCGTCTTCTTTTATTCACAAGTTTGTCCACCGGTTTTTTTTTTAAAAATAAAGAAGTCGTTCTCTATGGGCCACAGACTACTGTTTCTTGTGCATAATGTCATTTTTCGAAGTCGTTGTGTTTGGTATTTTAAGGTTATAATCTCAAAGTAGACTCATAATAGCGTCCGAAAACGGCAACATCTTTGACAATAGGTCATGCACGGTGAGTATGCGAGAATGTGAACATGCGTCCCTCGTCGAACTTTTGTAATGCTGTCTGACGAGCTTGCTGTTCTCACCGTGACACTCAAATGTTCAGCCGTTGCTATCCTGATTCAACAAACTTTAGAATGAAACAAACAACACCATGCCAGATGCAGAAAAAGACAAGGATTCGTTTAAGTACTTTAGTTTTTAATTTTAACTCATCAGTCAAGATGTAAGAAGCAATATAGTCAAGCAGATCAAATATCTATGTTTCCTCAAATTAGCATCTTCAAAATGAGAGAAAACCGTTCAGATCTTTTTGGGAATGTGCTGGAATGTAATTCTGATGCCACAGACGTGTTCCTCAAATCTTGGAGAACAAATTCTATGTGAGTTTGACTGCAGCGGTTTGCAGCTGTGGCCGTAGGTTTGAATTAACAAAGTCAAGTTAAGTGAAAAATAGAAGAATCAGCAAACAAACAAAATGAACAGAAAAAATTGTGTATTACATATTTGTCTCTCACGAAGTGGTAACCTTGCAAATTGGGATACAATGGTACTATGTTTATTTTTAATCTATTTTCTTGATGTTCCCTGCATATTTTACGATCATGTGCTTTCCATTGTTGCCATATTGCTCAAAACATTTAATATTTCTTACCATGAAAGCGGAATGATTTCCGATGAAATCATAGACATATCTTTGTCATACTCCTGATTCTAGCCACTGTAGTTGTTGTAGTGTACTCAGTGGCAAACATGGGGGGAGGGGTCCCCTCTCTTCCCCCCGAAGCCTCAAATTTTGCCTTTTTTTTAGCAGAAAAAAGCCCGAAATTGTTTCCTCTGACGCTTCAAATTTCAAAACTGCACAGGCGTGCCCCCCTCCTCAGAAAAATGTTCTGGAATCTACCACTGAGCGAACTTACATAGCTCAGTTGGTTGAGGCGTCAGCAACTCCGACCATGAAAATATATGTCATGAGTTCGAATCCAAGTGTTTTTTTTTTGTTTTTTCCCCCCGTTCTCTCTCTCTCTCTCTCTCTCTCTCTCTCTCTCTCTCTCTCTCTCTCTCTCTCTCTCTCTCTCTCTCTCTCTCTCTTTTATGGATCTTTTACAGCTAAACTTCATGCTTTACAATTTATTTTTTATTTTCTACTAGCTCCTCCTTTAAAATAGGGAGTAATCTGAAGCACAAATGTTCCAAAGTTCAAAAAACTGAAGAAAGTAATTTTTTTTTTTTTTTTTTTTTTTTTTTTTACACCTTTATTTTGTTGATTCTTCTTCTTAACTGTGCCCTTTTCGTTCCTTAATTGTTTTGCTTCTTGATAAATATCGTTAGTTTTTAGTTGTTGCCACAAACGCCTACTTTTCATTTTTTCTTCATTTCCTCGCGTCACGCGACTTTTGATCTGAATTTCAGTTGGACCTATTAGTAACCATGGGCCGAACCAGCAATTTGGCAACTGTGAATTCTTTCCATTTGAATGCATGAGAAACAATCGCTTCTTCAGGGGGCCATGGCCCCATTTCTAATTGATTGTTTCTCAAACATTCAAATGGGAAGAATCCACAGTTGCCAAATTGCTGATTCCGCTCATGTTAGTATCAAGTGCGGAGTGTAAAATATGTACTACAATAAATACGAGGCTATATTTGAAACAAAAGATGCTATGTAATTAAGCAAGTTTGGAATTTTACGTAATTTAAGGTGATGTAGTACCATATTAACTCATCGAACCGTTTGAAAAATGTTTTAAGACTTTAAACAGTTTTTTTCTGTGAAGTATAGATTTTTGACAGCTAAATAGTAAATTTCAAACCTATGCAAAACTTGCAGTTTTGACATTTTTTGGCGTTTATTGCACCAAAATTCCTGTCAAAATATTCTGTTTTCACCAAAATTATTATTGAAATCATTGTCTCGGTGGGTTTAGGACTCAGAGTCATCTGACGCATTAAACTGCTTCCGTCGGAAAATTTACATTTCTCAGAAACCTATGGTAGAGTCAGTTTTGAATATTTATGACATCAGAAATGAAAAGAGCGACCCAAATAACCCTCCACATCCAATTTTCATTCAAATTCATCGAATATTAACAGAGATATGAATTATTCCCGTCAAACGGTAGTCTGCGGCCCAGTGTGCATTGGTTGTCAAATAATAAAAATCTGGGCTCTCAACTATCTCATTCTTGTATTCATCAGTTAGCTACTGGTAACCAACATGAATCAATGCCAACTTTAATGATGATTCTCGGATGTTTTTGCTGAACTTCCGCAAATTATGTTAAGTGAGTTTAGTGGCCTCTGGACACTTAATAATTACTGCAGTAAAGTTTTGTAAATTTATGATAACGTATTATGTTGGTATTTTTCAGTTGCAAATAAATGAAATTATGATACTTTCAAACAAATACAAGCAGTTAAAAAAAAATGTACTACGAATCCAAAGTTTCATTTTGATTAGTGCAATGATCCTTTTTTCTTTTTCAGGAATCCAAGTTTAGAGAGACTGGTGTCATCACTCCAGAAGAATTTGTTGTCGCTGGTGATAACCTTGTTCATCACTGTCCAACATGGCAGTGGGCGGGTGGTGATGAGTCACGAGCAAAGTCCTACTTGCCCATAGGCAAACAGTTTTTAATTACTAGAAATGTTCCGTGTTCAAGAAGGTGTAAAGAAGTAAGTGATGTGTGTAGAATGTGTAAACTAGACCAATAAAGGAGCTAAGTGACTCAAAACCATTGAACTACTGACATTGAAGGAATTTTACCTATTTGACTGCGGAAAGAAAACTGAGTTTTCTTAACTGTCTAAAAATCAGAGCGTTTAGCATAGTCATCAGATGATTTTTACCCATTTTAACTCTTCTTACTCTCACAATAGTCTTTTGAAATCAGGTTTTTTGAGCACAAGCACTTTGTTTTATCTGCCCTTTTACCTGAAGTATTCCTTAATTGTAAGACGTAACTGTAGTTGAAGTGATTGTTTTTAACAGCTACCCATGAGTAGCCTTTACAAAGCTGCAGGGAACTGGAAACTAATGACATTTACCGTAGCAATGAACAAGTCTTGCAATGCTTGACCAGTAGTGTCACTCATAGTCATAGATAGTCTTAACAATCGGTTTAACGTGAAAGTAAATGATTGGCCTGTGGGTATCTGTTTTCAGGTCGGGTGGTTACAAACTATCTTATCCGAATAGAAATCAACTTAATGATAAAAATCAGTACAGCATAGCTTGGGTTATCCGAACTCTGTGTTATCCAAACTCTTTTGTAGATACATATTGTCAATACAGCTGCTCAAAAACTGGTGGCAGGCCGTGCACAGAAGAAAGTTACGGATTATTTTAATTTGCAAAATGTCAATCAAACTTTTTAGAACTCAGCTGTATAGTGTAAATGTCAGGTACAAAGCTTCAAGTATAAAATTAAAATAGTTTGCATTATTTTAATTGACTTTTCAGTAATTTCGCGAAAAGTCGTAACCGTCAGTAACGGACTCTGGATTTTTCGAACTTTTCGTCATCCGAACTGGCCGACCGCCACATCAGTTCAGATAATCTGAGGTTTACTGTATTACTTAATGGGTTTACGTCATTCCATAAAGCTTTGAAAATTTTTGCTGTCTATTTTCCATCCCATCTTTGTGACCTAGATCAAATCACAAGAGATTTGCATTAATCCTTGAGAGTAGCAATTAATATTCCTTCAAGATCAGCATTGATCCAATACCATCCATGATGTAATGCTCGGGGGGGGGGGGGCTGTTTATTTTACTTTTTACCTTACCGATTTTGCCCATTTTTATCGTGATCTGTCATTAAACCAATTTTTTAAACATTTTTCTTACAGATCGAATATTGCGAAGAGCAAGAAAAAGTGATTGAAGGTGATGATTTTGATTCAGGTTGGGTCGACACTCACCATTTTGATAGCAGTTTGGGAATTGAGGATAGAGTTTCAGAAATGGTTTTAGAGTCTCCGGTAAGAAACTTTTATTTTGTCCAGGTTAAATGTTCAAGATTTCTTAGTTTCTTAGCTCAAACATTCTTAAGTTATTTGGTGAAGAGAACTGATGAGAAAGTGAAAACAAAAGTGTAGTTAGCGGTTTTCCCGCGGACATGCTGTTTAAGGTGCTGTGCTGGAAAGAAGATGAAACTATAACGGTTCTCTCCTCCCGTTCCTGCTTAATTATAAGACTATCTCTCATAAAGGAATTAAGGAGGACAGCTCTGATCTAACTCCCAATCAAAATCTCTACTCGTGTTGTGATCCTTGACCAATCAATTAATATTTAAGGGGGGGGGGGTAGAACAGGTAGGCGTAGCCAAATGGACTTGGAGCTCTGGGTTAGATCAAAGATCCGTCTTTACGAAATAGAATAGAATTAGTTTCGCAATTTGATAAATGGTGAGGTGTTATGAAATCATAAGATCAGAATAAAGTAAATCGAGGTTTATTGATGAAAACGCGTGAGGTAATCGCACAATAATTCACAAATAAAGACACAAAGTTACGGCGATTAAGCACGTGATTATACGGTAATTTTATCGCGAAACAATTGCGCGACACATGATAATATTTGCGCGACAAGGGTTGATTCACAATTTATCGTTACACTTAATAAAAAGAACTCTTTCGACAATAAATTTAACTCAATAACTCTCGTTGTCCAACTTTCGCACATACACTTAGGGGGCGCGTGTTGGAACTACCGTTACGCGAGAATGATAAGATTTGAGGTATCAACGAAGGGTGCACTGATGATGGGCTGACGATTGGTTGCCGTCGGAGGTTTATATTATTAAATTAACCGATGTCAATTTAATAATCACTCAAGACGCTACTACTTGTGACTTTTGCCTCTGAGGCCAAAATCTACCAAAGTCACGACTTTGCCGCTGGAGCAAATCTGACAAAACTACAAGGAACTCGAAGATCCGAATAATTAAGAAAATAGATAAGAAAACACTACGGAAGTGTATTTACCACGGAGGTTGAAAGTTAGCGCGGGGCTAATTTGCTCTGGGCTATTGCACTGGGCTAGTGCTCGGAGCAAAAATTGACGCGAAGTCGGTATCAGCACGGAGCTTAAGGAAACGGAGCGAACTCACGATAGGACCAAATAAACCAAGAGAAAAGACAAGACTGCAGACTCTCATCAGTGCACCCTAGTTCACGCCTCGGGCGGCGGGTGGCGGCCCCGAGATTTCGGGCATTTTGGCGCGTAGCGACGCCGTATGATGCAATGCCTCTTTCTGATTGGACGATCATACTTCCAGGCGTTCTACTGTTTTTCGGGAGATCCAACACGGCACCTCCCGGGAAGAAATTATACATGTGTCAATTATACGCTGACAGGTCGTAATTTCGTTAAGATACGAGTGATATTCCTGGAAGGCGATACGACTGAGGGGGGGGGGGCTTACAAGAGTTTATACTTTATACAAGTGTCAACTAGACATCGTAGCGCATATTCCTTCCAAGAATTGGTTTTGATTCCTGGAAAATATTTCGGAACCGCGGGAGCTTTCGCTCTCGTGCGTGCGGTAGCCGCGTAAGCGCGCGGTTTTTAAGAAGAAAGCGAATGTCGCTTACGGTCGGTAGCGACCGTCATCTATCGCATGCCGCTAGTGATTTACGACCAAAAGTTAATGCTGCGCAATTAACGCTAAAGCCGCGATGTGCGCCAATGCACGGATTAACAAAATACGCTATACAATCGAGCTGACACAAGTTACAGTGGTGTCATATCACCCTTTAAGATAGATAGTGATAACAGGGAGCAGATACCTGTTGTCACAAAACTTTCAATGATTGCTGACAAAACTGAATTAGTATTCACATGTATACACGGAGCAATTTTTTTGAAATTTAAAAATATGTTTGGCAGCAGTTTTTGGAAGAAACAGAACAGGACTCTTGTATTTGGGCGATAAGTGTGAACGTGAGTACAGTCTGTCATACAAATGACGCAGAGAGCAAAGTAAAAAAAAAAATATTGTTTTTAACAATGTAAAAAGATTTCACAATAAGCTCACGAGCCTTCTTTTCTTAGGGGCGGTTGATAGTTTGTTAGGTACATTTCACGAATGGCCCTCGCTAAAGAAGAACAATGTACCTAATAATTTTATAATAATTTTTTAGGCAGAGTACACAAATTGGTGATAGTTAATTTTCTTATTAAATCTGTATGTTCTTAGCATAAAATCATGAGGGGTTTAACATCTCCCGCTTCGCATAGTCTCCTTGTCTCTTAAGGTCATCTAGAGTATTTCCTCACCTGTTTTATTCTATCTTGTGTTTGCTTATTCCTGTTTCTTTGATACTCTCTCTAGAATGAGGCAAGCCGCTCTACGGGTATAGCAAAAAAAGACACTTCTAATCAAAAAGATAGCAACAGTGATAGTGAAGAAGAAGAAGCTGTAGATATGGATGAATTTGAAGAAAATGGGCTTTTAGATGAAGCTGATCCGGTAAAGGGAATTTTAAGCACTATTCTGTATCTTTTTCTTGTTAGCTTTACTCACAAAGAAAAGCAATCCATGACCATTTCCAGAAAGGGGAAAACTTAGTGTTCTACAAATATTTCCATCAAGCAGAACCTTTTTTCATCAAGTGAAATTATCTCTGCCATTCATGAGATATGATCGGATTACTCTGCCACTGATTTGTAATAAAAATTTGATTCTGAATAAAAATTTAGCTCTCTGCGATGATCAAATCTCATAAAATATTCTTTATAACATCAAAAAAAGAGAAAATTTTTAAACCCTCAGTCCCCCTCAGCTTCAATTTCCACAAATTAGTTGGGTTTTAATCAGGCTTTGTTTCCTTATCTGTCAACTGCATATTTAAAATGGAAAGGTTGCATTCAAATTGAACTGGCTATGAGAAGACATGTACACCAGAAATTTCTTTGTCTGTGAAAAAAGGTATTTTGTTTCCTTTTTCCTCGGATGAATGAAGCTGGATTGGATTCGCGCGCTTCCTGTGTAGCCAGGCCATGGCTCAAAACAATTATTTAAAGCCATAAAAATTTTATCATGATAATGAGGGTGTTACATGCTTTTTTTTTTAATTTTTTGAAATAAGTAGACAAATATCATTGACCCATTATTTTTTCTTTTTTAAATTTTGACGCAGGAACTCCAAGAAGAAAGGGTGGAAATTTGCTTGAATTTGAAAATATTTTAAACGACCTGTTTTGGCGGGAAGAGGCTGCAGTGGTTTGCTTTGTCATTATCTGTTACTGTGATGCCCCCATGCAATGGCCCCATGTTACCTGTTGTATTTTATGAGCTTCTCTAATTTTTATTTCAACATCTTAAATTTCAGTCTTCCCTAAGTGCCGTACAGAAAGAACCAGAAGAAATGGATAAAGATGGTGAAATCGTTCGAACTCGCACTTATGATTTGTACATAACTTACGATAAATATTATCAGACTCCTCGTCTGTGGCTCTTTGGATATGATGAAGTAAGTAAAAAGAAAGTTACATCTAATAAGGGAATTTCACAATGTGTCCACCTCTGTTTTTAATGAAATTTGCAGGAAAATGTAGCATAGGTATATCTACACTGCCCCGCAAAAAAACCGGCGCACCTGGCGTGCTGGATCATTCCGCTGGAAAATGCGAAAAAATTACAAAATTTAAAATCGCCATAACTTTTGAACTAAAAAAGCTAAAAATATTTCAAAACCAGGGTCAATTTTCTCCTACTCTCTAGTTTTTTTTCATACTAAGGCTCAAATTTTCTTTTAGTCATTTTCCCGCCCGTATGAAGAGTTTTTCCAAACCCTCGCAAAAACTGTTTTTTGGAGCACATCTCTAAAAAGTTACTCAAACTTCTCACATCTCTTTGGGCAAAAGTAGCATAGATAGACAAAATCTGAGACATGAATCAGATTCCTCAGAGTCAGGGCTATTGACCTGGTTACCTCAATTTTGTCTATAAAATTATTTTAACGTCGGAAAATGCCCTTTTCCGAGACCATGTAAAGACCGTTTCTGAACACCCAGTTTACACATCCGCTCAAACATGCGAAAATATGATAAAAGTTCAAATCGTCATAACTTTTGAACTAAAACAGCTAAAAATATTTCAAGGCCAGGGTTGGATTCCTTGTTTTCTCTAGTTTTTTTTTACAAATGCTCAAATGTTCTTTTGGTAATTTTTCCGCCTGTATGAAGAGTTTTTCCAAACTCTCGCGAAAACTGTTTTTTTGGAGCACATCTCTAAAAAGTTACTCAAACTTCTCGCATCTCTTTGGGCAAAAGTAGCATAGATAGACAAAATCTGAGACATCCCAGATAACAATAATAGGCTTGCCGATTTGGCTTAAAATGAGCTGTTGTAAGACGTCTTTTCAATCCGTCTTCAAAACGTCTTAAATCCGTCTTATGGTCGCGGTTCCAAAGACGTCTTTTAAGCTTGACTAAATCCGTCTTAAATGCGTCTTTAAGTCGATTTTAGAAGACACCTTGTATTCCATCTTAAATCCGTCTTCCAAAGTGGTTTTTAAGACGTCTTTCAATCCAGTCTTACAAGGCGTCTCTAATCCGTCTTAAATCCGTCTTCAAAGACGTCTTCCAAGACGTCTTCCAAGACGGTTTGTGAGACGGCTTAAATACGGTCTTCCAAAGTGGTTTTTAAGACGTCTTTCAATCCAGACTTACAAAGCACCTTTAATTCGTCTTAAAGCTGTCTTCACCCAAGATAGCTAGAAGATCGACTCCAACATTATAAAGTCCTAAAATATTGATAATTTGCAAAAATCTCAAAAATTTTCACTTATTTCGAAAATTACGAAAATGTTCACAGTTCGAAAATTTGAAAATTACCAATATTTTCATAAATTTTGAAAATTGCCAATATTTTCATAAATTTTGAAAATAATGAAAATTTTCACAAATTTTGAAAATGTTGACTATTTTCAAGCAAGCTTGGAAAGCTAGGCTTCCTCAAGACATAACCTATAAATTTAGAGCATTGTGACCGACGCCTTTCATTTGTCTTTAAGACGGATTTGTAAGACGGTTTTCAAAGTTGTCTCAGAAGACGTCTTTAAGACGGATTCGTAAGACGGTTTTCAAAGTTGTCTTAAAAACGTCTTTAAGACGGATTTGTAAGACATCTTCAAAGACGTGTTTGGGCGGAACTAGAGACGTCTTTAAGACGGATTAAAGACGGATTTAAGACAACTTTACTTGTCTTATAAGACGTCTTTAAGACAGATTGAAGACTGTTTTTGCTAACTGGGATGCATCAGATTTCTCAAAGTCAGGGCTATCGACCTGGTTACCTCAATTTTGTCTTCAAAATTTTTTTAAGGTCGGAAAATGCACTTTTCTGAGACCATGTAAAGACCGCTTCTGAATATTATTAGAAATGTGCTGCAAAAAAACAGTTTTCACGTGGGTTTGGAAAAACTCTTCATACGGGCAGAAAAATTATCAAAAGAAAATTTGTGCTTTTGAATAAAAAACTTGAGAGTTCGAGGAATCCAACCCTGGCCTTGAAATATTTTTAGCTGTTTTAGTTCAAAAGTTATGACGCTTTGAACTTTAACAACTTTTCGCATGTTTGAGCGGGATGTGGAAACTGTGTATTCAGTAGCGGTCTTTACATGGTCTCAGAAAAGTGCATTTTCCGACCTTAAGAAAATTTTGTAGTCAAAATTGAGGTAACCAAGTTGATTGCCCTGACTCTGAGAAATCTGATGCAGGTTTTAGATTTTGTCTATCTATGCTACTTTTGCCCAAAGAGATGTTAGAAGTTTGAGTAACTTTTTAGAGATGTGCTCCAAAAAAACAGTTTTCGCGAGAGTTTGGAAAAACTCTTCATATGGGCGGAAAAATTACCAAAAGAAAATTTCAGCTTACATATTTAAGAAACTAGAGAGTAGGAGAAAATTGACCCTGGTTTTGAAATTTTTTTAGCTATTTTAGTTCAAAAGTTATGACGATTTTAAATTTTGTAATTTTTTCGCATTTTCGAGCGGAATGATCCAACGCGTCAGGTGCGCGAGTTTTTTTGCGGGGCAGTGTACCTATTTGACGATCAATAATTATTTTCTGCAAATGAGCACAGAAGTATGCAAAAAAAAAAATATGAAAGTTTGGCCACATTTTGAGGTTTTCAAATTACATGACCTATCTCTATCAAAATGACTGCCCTAAAAAGCGTCAGGTTGCTGAATAGTTGGGCATTTGACGTGCAACCCCATCGTTAGAGCCTTTTTTATACTGATTAATTTTTGTATTTCGATTTATAGCTATGTATTTTGCTTCCTGTTGCAATGCATCTGAGTCAGTATCATTTTCCTACTAGTATTTCACTAATGTTAAAGACCAGCAAAAGCATATGAATGTTATTTTGAATGTTTCTCGAACACAAGCAAGCCGCGTGGCATGTGCCACAGTGCAAACACCCCACAAATTTCATCACTTAAAATCTAATCAAATCTTATCACTATCACAGCTTCTTGTACATTCTTGTTCAGATAATTCAAAACTTTTGCCCTGAAAATACTCGTTTTTTGTGAAACTCAGGGTTTCTGTGACATTGAGACATTGGGCCAATTTTCTTATGCATGCATGAAACTTGATGGAACAAATCTCTTTTGGTTGAGTGTGTTTTTTTCAGCTTTCCAATTTGTAGAGAAGGGTTTTATCCAAATTCTTGCATTCCATTGTTGTTAACTTTTTTGAACTGCTCTATTTATCTGCGTTTTGTGACATTTTTAGTGGAGTGGCTCTATTAATTTCTTTTCCGAAATGAAACCTGTGCGGCAGAAAAGTCAACAGGTCAAGGAACTCAAGATTGAAGGGGAATTGTTGGAATTTTAGGTTTTATCTCACAAGGGGAGGTCGCCGACTTGTCACCCTCGATTTTGTTCAAATTTTGCAGAGAGGTAGTTCATATGAAACTATTAGACTCGTGTTTCAACGTTTCTTCCAATTTTCCCTTTAATGCCCTGAAATTTAAAGTTGAAAATTCAACTTTTTGAGCCGATTTTCGTCTCTTTACCGATTCTCGCTCTTATATGTGGCTCTTTCCGACCATCACATATGGGAGCGGCACACGTGCGGTAACGCTGCGAATCGCTTGATGCTGACAGTGTATGTAGCTGTCTCATCTTTAAAACCTCGGAAGACGTAAGTGTCGAATTCTTATCAGTTTTTTGCGATGCAAACCGATAGCTCAAAGATGGAGAGTATCTAACGCAATCAATTTGCCCCATAAAATGGGTAAGAAAAACTGTGCAAAAAGTAACAGTCGGCAGCCTGAATCGAACCTGGGTTCATTGGGTGAGAGGCAAGTGCGTTGCCAGTGCGCTACGCCCGCTCCCATATGTGAGGGTCGGAAAGAGCCACATTTAAGAGCGAGAATCGGTAAAGAGACGAAAATCGGCTCAAAAAGTCGAATTTTCCACTTCAAATTTCGGGGCTTTAAAGGGCCTGTTGGAAGAAACGCTGAAACGCTGGTCTAATAGTTTCATATGAACTACCTCTCTGCGAAATTTGAACAAAATCGAGGGTGACAAGTCGGCGACCTTCCCTTGTCAGTGAACTATAAGTAACCGCGATAGATGGATTGACCGGTTGGAGTGGTTAGTGCCCTCTGTTCCGTTTCGATAGAACGCTGGAATCACTCTGGCTAATTGCTATAAAAAACTGTTGTGTTCTCTCAAGTTTATTATATTCTGATTTAAAAAACGAGCCTGCTGTCTCCGAAAGACAAGCACTTGAAATATGCAGAGTGCTCCAGCAAAGTAATCCTGATTTCATAAGCAGGAAAACGATACTGAATCAAATGCATGGCAACAAGGAGGTAGAACAGTCATAAATGAAGTGAATATTGTGTGCAGCAAACGCAAAGTTCGAGCTCAGGACGTTAGGGGTCTGAGCAGAGTGCCTAATCTCTCAGCTACTCTGTTGATCAAAAGAGCAGTAAGTTCAGGAAATTATTCCCTGCTGTAAGTTTTGCCTGCCTTGGTTTCACTTTCATAGCACATTACTGTCAAAATTCAAGGTGAAACAATATTCCAGATAAATTTTACAGTGCAAGTTGGTGGTTAGATTCTACCTAAAATCTGTCGTACTTGATCACCTATGGAATATTTTTAAGCGCTGGTGCAAGCAGTGATGTTGGTTTTGCGGTGACTCTTTGATGTAATCTGCATTACCTGGAGCCTGAATCTTTTTTGTTTTAAGAGTGCAAAAGAAGTGAAAAAGAGCATTGTTTTCATGTGTAACGTGGATTACATCGAACTTTCACTGCAGGACTTTTGCCACTGCTGAATTGATTTTGCCTTTCCTTTGAAGCCTTGAATTTGCCCTCCAGGTTTCGTTTTCTGACTTGGCCTGGGTGGCTACCGCCACTTATAATATTACTGAAAATTACGATAATTTCAGAATCGCAAGCCATTGACAGTGGAACAAATGTATGAAGATGTTAGTCAAGATCATGCTAAAAAGACTGTTACCATGGAAAGCCATCCCCATATTCCAGGCCCTCCTATGGCCTCTGTCCATCCTTGCAGGTTTGTAAGAATTTAATTTAAAATTTCTCCATCAAAAGCTGATAAAGTTGGTGAAAATTGTCAAAAGTACCTTAATACCTGCAGAATCTCAGGAAGTTCATGTCAATTTACAGAAAATGGCCGAGTTAACTTTCCAATAATTTTCATGGGGGGGGGGGGGGGGGGGGTTAGGCCTTCTTTCTTTTCAAAAAGTGCTTTTCACCATAGTTGTGTTTTGATGGCCTGAAATGTTGCCCATTTGAACAATTCTAATTTTCAACTTAGAGGTTGAGTTTGATAAGTGAACTATTCGATTACTTTTTCATACAGCATATTGAATAGACTCTGCCAGTTCAAGTGTTGTCTGTATTTTCTGCTAAACCAGAGCCACCGATGAACAAAGTCCTATCGGAAATTTTCTGCTAAAAATTGACGTGTAAAAAACAGAATTTTTCAATAACTTATTAAAAATAGAACATCACTCCATAATTAAAAACTGTTTCAGCAGAATTCAGATGGCCTAGAGCTTACCCTCATTTGTTTGAAACTGATGCAACTCTTTCTTTGGAAAACTTGAAATTAAAACTGCATTTTTTGGAGTCTGAGACTGTATTTTTTTAACGGAGGATTGGCCATTTTCATTTCTCTTTTTTGAGTTTGAAAACTCTTTTAAGAACTCTTTCTTTGATTGAGTGCCGATCCTTAGACTCCGTTTTAGAGATTTTGACCAAGTATTTAATTTTGATTAAGGACTGTAGGTACATTTAGTGAATTTTTGAAAGTTACTGCTTTTGCATGGTGGCTTGTGGCTCAAGGTTGGACTTTATTTTTTCCTGCGCTCTCTGGTATCTTACAAATTGTGACAGCATTTTTTGGTAGGCAGGCAAGGGAGAGTCCCATCACCTACAGAATCTATTCGTTAAGCATACTGCTTACAGTTTTTAAACTATTCGGTTCGGATAATCAGACTCTGATTGAAAAATACAATGGGTCTGTTGCTAATTTTGGGGACAGCATTATGAAGGGTTGATTCCTCATCAACTTGTAAAATCACTCGTTTAATGTTGAGAACATCAGAAAATTCCAAAATCCATTCACAAACTCAATAAATGCGTTAAATAAAATTACAATATTGCGATTGAATGCGTAGGTGACAATGGAAGAAACTCATCCAATTGCAGCTTTCTGTGCTGTGAAAAGTGATTCATCATAAAGAAAGCGCAAATAAATTGGACTCCCCCATTATCGCCTGCTATCTGTAAATTTTGTTCACACTTATAGACGGTTTTAGTGCGAAGTCAACGGTTAGCCAACAACCACAACAATGCACTCATCGGTCGCAATCGGTTGTGATAAAACTCGCGTAGCGTTCCAAACTATCTCACTCACTCTCCCGTGACCCCCATGTATATCCATCTCTTTCTAGTATCGAAATTCGTATACAGGGCCTTGTTTTACGACATATTATTATCAAAATCGCATTAAAATGCCTCAAGAAATTAATTTCTGCCATAAAATTTCACAAAATAAGTCTCTATATACGATTTTTGAAATTAGAGTGAGATGGCAGTACATGGGGGTCACGTGAGAGCGAGAGAGACAAACCGGCTTTGTTTGGAACGCTCATCACTGGCAGTCGCCATTACTAAAACCTTCTATTGGATAATGGAATGGATTTTGGAACTTTCTGATGCATTCAACGTTATTTTTTAAGGGATTTTAGAAAGAACTGGACCTTCCATAATGCTGTCGCAAAAGTTTGCAACAGGCCCATTAATTTGTCATAAAATTGGCAATTTTGTGATCAGATTGACATATTAAGACTTATGCTCATGGGAAAAAGAATGTCCAATGGACCTATTGCATGATCCTGGGATTTTCCTATAAAAAGTATGATCCTGTGGGAAATTTTACGAGAAGGACGATGGCTCCGTCAAAAATTCCGAAACTCATGCGAAAAGCTGAGAAAAAGCTGTTTTTCGCTCAGGCGCCCCCGATTGGCTGCAGTATGAGTGACGTTAGGAGATACCTCTGCGCCGCTGAGCTCCCTTGAACAGTGCACTTTGCCCTGTGCTTATCTGAACCTGGCTTTGAGGCTTACTTTTAAACTTAATTTAAAAGTAAAGCAAGCCACTTAAGAAAATTCTGTTGAAAGATTCAAAAAGAGGAAAGAATGTAGTTCATTTTTAAGCCATTGACTGTTACATTCCATGAATACTTTACATATTTTTTGCCAGTTAATGTTGAACGTCTAAACACCCAAAATCTGCACTTTTCGTAATTTTCATTGGACAAAAAAAGGGATATGGCCGCAAAACGCCAAAATGAGCTTAGCACTGTTAGAAAGCTCATTTCCTGGAGAACAAATTCCTTTTAAAAATTTTGCAACTTTTTGCGACCTTCTGAGATATTTACGTTTGAATAGATGCTGTAGGGTTGAGAAGTGAGACACCGTCATTAGCAAACTCGTGCACGTGGAGCTGAACCGACACTCACACACAGCACCCTCAAGATTCGGCTGTGTTGCCTGTTACCGCATCATTCCGGAGATGTCAGCGCTGGCCTAGTGGTCAGCGTGCTTGCTTCTTGCTCTAGAAGGCCCTGGTTCGATTCTCGCACATCCTCGATTTTTTTTTTTTCTTTTCAACTCCTCCTTTTCTCTCTTGCTATGAGATACTCAATTTGACTATCTTTGCTCTTATCCAATATATGTTTTTCATGTTTTCAATTATTTTTAATTTTTTTATTTATCATTTAGTTGAATGAGAGAAACAGTGCGTGACTAGGTACGATTTGACAACACTATCTCAAAAATTGAAGACTCGACTACGTAACTTCATGTTTTAGTCTACCAAAAAACCCAAATTACTGATTAGTGATACAGTATGCTCATTTTACAGCGAGTTAAAGTCACTAGATTTACGTAGTCATGCAAGATATGGCTACGCTGCTGAAAAATATTGAAAAACTGCTTTCATACCCGTAATAATCAGGGACCCAGAAACTCCCATGAAAAGCAAATTTTATTATGAGGTTTGGAACAGTTGCGCATTTTATTATCTCACCCGAACTGTTTGGTCGACAGCGATGAATGGATGGATGGGACGGGAATAGACAACAAAAAACAATGCTCCTGATTGGCTGGGAATAGTTTTGTGGACTTCGGCGTTTGGTGTCCCCCCTGTCCGTCCCCCGAAAAGTTCCGAGCCTCTAGTCTTCACCCGAAGCTGATAGTAAAATTAGCTTTCGCACAACTTTCGCTAAAATGAGGCTACTTCATTGCACATCATTTGCGGATAATGTGCGTAATTGTGCACAATACGGCAACACTGCTTCAGGAATCGAAAAGTTTACACAATGTTTTAGTCGATGATCCAAAAAATCTCCATGTTGAAAATTAATGAACCGATGAAACCATACTTTTCATGAAGTTAAATACAATGAAAATGCATACTTATAAGCAAAATATGGCAACACTTTACTTCCTATGGAAAAAATAACTTTAAATTCGTAATCAGCGACCCAAAAAACACCTTACATCCCCCAAAAGTAGATAAAAATTCGACCAGGTAGGACTATTGGTGCAGTGAACCCCCTATTTCTCACACAGTGTGCCGCGGCGAGCACTGCGGAGGTATCCCCCGACGTCACATAGCTTCATACTCCAGCCCACTGTGGCGGGCAATTCATAATACAAAATTTAAAATCAAATTTTCTCCCTGTTCCCGTTGCCAAAAAAAAGCGAAAAAATTCCTGAGTACTCAGTGCACTAGGTAGTTTCATAATTTGAATAAAAAAAAATGTGTGAAATAGGTCCATTGTGATATTAGATCTAATGGTTGAAGCTTGTCAAATGAATTTGAAGACATTCTATTTTCCCCTGATTTGGTCTCTGTGGTTCTAGCAGGGACAAAGATACCTAGCCAGGGTATGCAATACGCTTTACACAGTAAACCACTGAACACATGTTTTATGTGTGTTGCGTACTCTAACTGGGTATCCTTGTCCCCGCTAGTACCTCAGATTCGATCAAATTAGAGGGTCCACTTTGGTTGAAACTTTCATAATTAAATGTATCAACTAAGGTGTTGGCATATTTAAAAATTAAATTTTTGAAGTGTGGACACCATTAAAAATTCAAAGCCACAAATAAGTGTCCTTCGTGAATTTCTCCTGTTTTAATTTGATTTTTCTTTTTGAACTATTTCTAGGCATGGAGAAGTCATGAAGAAAATTATTGAAACTGTGTTGGAAGGTGGTGGAGAACTTGGTGTTCACATGTACCTTATTATCTTTTTAAAATTTGTTCAGTCTGTTATTCCAACCATTGAATACGATTTCACTCAAAACTTCACTATGTGAAGCCGTTATTCTTCTTTTTAATTTTTTAATCATTGTTATTTTGTATTATAAGCATTGTTTCTACAAAAATTAAAGGAAAAAAAGAATCTTAAATAAAAATGTATTCTGTCATTCCTCTTTGTTTACATCCTCCCATCCTGCTGAAATACTGTGAGGTCCAGGGGGGTGATTGTGAACCATCCTATCAACTTTAGGCTCGAGTTGATGATAGAAATCATTTTAATCTTATAAGTGAAATCTCAATTTCTAACTCTCGACTCCATGAGTCTGAGGCTGTCGGGTCTTTTTAGGCCTTCTTCCCCCGCATTGCCGAAGATGGATTGCTGTTGCTCCCATCACAGTATGAAGGAAATTGGAAACAACTCTTTAGTCCCTTTCTTCTTTCCTGGACGTAAAAGGGATAAGTAGTTTTGAGGAGCAATGGAAAGAAATTGAATACAAAAATGGAAAAATGAAATAAATTACTTACCTCAGTCTAATCAATTACTCATTTTTCTGGGTCATCGTTTTTGTTTCCGAAGAACATGAACGCTGACATCCGAGTTCTCATAGAGGCAAAAAATCACTTCTCCAATCTTTCCCGAAGTAATTTTAAAATTTATTCCAAAAAGCTCCCAATTTTGTGAAGTCTTAGTACTCAAGAAATAAAAGCAAAAGAATTGTTTGGACTTCAGGTACTTTTCAGATGAAAAATTGTGATTCATTCAAAAGTATGGCCAAAAAATATTAAAGACATTTCAACAATATATGCTTTTATAACATCTAGATTCATGTTAGTCTTAAAAATTAGATCATCAGAATATACCGAGAGAAAATTTCAGCCAAATTTGGATACTGAAACCCACATGAGAGCTTCAATACCCCGGGAAGTAGCATTACGGTTCAAGAGTTAGATTGAACAACGATATTATTTCCTCGATATTCAAGTTCTTGTTTTACGGATTTAAAAATCCTGATTTTACAGAAATTTTCCACTGATATATCCTAACATTCTGATTCTTTAAAACAAATAAACTTGAATCAAGTACTTGTTGAAACAAAGATGAACTTTAAGATTATTTCTTATCCTTTGATTAGATAAAAGTTAGTTCATTTCGATTGTGAGATAGTCGAGTCATAATGGCAAGCAGATACAGAATGCTCTAGTAAATACTTGGCTGTTTCCAAAAGGTTTCCTCTGATGAAAAAAAACAAGTGACTCCACAATATATCATCATGACGACATAATGAGCAGCCATCACAGATTGGCTCGCCTTTATTACCAATTTTAAACTGTAATCTAAAGAGTAAAGAAGTATTTTGTTTTGCCATCGCAATGACGATTTTAATTATTTGTTGACAAAAATATGTTACGTCGTATTTTAGTTTTGTTCGCACACTCAAAATGTCTAACTTCCTTAATTCTGTTTTTGGATCACAATGGGCTTTTGAGTTGTTTAAACAGCGATTTTAAAGTTGCTTTGAAGGCAAGTTTCTATGTTGATAGTCATTGCGATTGACCATCTTCTGAGGTCACCAGACTCGATGACCATCAAATGTCAAAACTTGGCAAAAATTGAAATTCAAAAATTGCTGAGTTAACAAGTATACAGCTAATTGTGGTTCATAAACAGAATCAAAGTGATAGTCTTTGAAAATTCTTACATGGTGGCTTCTGTAGAACAGCAGTTGTGACATCTTTATCTGTAGCCTTTTGATTGTATCAGTTGGATAGTTGTTTATGAGGGAATCATTTGAGTGCTTCCAGTAAAATCAGCGCTCAATCAAGGGCAAAATTTATAAAAATCAAATTAAAAATAGTAACAAAACCACTGGGCAGGGTAAAATTTTGACCAACATTCAGACTTCCTAAAGATTCAATTTTGCTCATTTTGACAGTTCCATTCAATTTTATATTAACTTTCTGTAAAATTGAAAGGCTTCCTGCAGAGGGGAACCAAAGTTTCTATGTCTACTGAAGAGAACTAACTGCTAAGGGTTTCATATGTAGTTAGCTCTCTTCTGAAGAGACAGGGAAGTCAGTTTTCTTATGCGGACACAAAAAATTGATTCCCTTTTGCATTAGGCTGTCTAATTGTCCTCCTACATCTTAGAAATCTACGAAAGAAAGTTCAAGAAGGTCTGAAGGATGTTAACAGCTCATTAAGCGAATCTTCAGCTGTGCCCACGGGGCTATAAAAAGGGCATTTTTGCATGGTGCTTCAGCAGAGACAGTACATACAAAAAACCCCGCACTGTATAACTTGCCTACGTTAAAATCGGGTGGCAACCTTTTTTTTAGGGACTCAACAAAAAATTGTCCAATGGTTGGCCGATGCGCCAACAAATGGAAAATGAGGTCGGTAGCCGATGAGAGCTACGCATCCATGGGTCATCAGTCAATAAATGGCCCAGTTGGATGTTGCTTCCTACGTTATTCTGTTGATTCCCAAAAAAAAAAAAATTGCCCACTGCACGATCAGCTTGTGCATGGCCTCTGATATACATAGTCACTGTGCTTCAGAGACTTAGAAAAAAGTACTGCAAAAAATACCTCTGAACAGTGATTATTACCGAATAAATCATCATTACGTCATTCCACTACAAAAAAGTTCCGAAAGAAATCCCAACAAGCCCAAAAAGAGGAGCAAGGGCTATAGTCACGGATGAGAATCAGGTGCTCAGTGGGAACGTCCTATTTTAAATGTGTCCAAGAAACGTCCACTCTGAAATGTCCTACACACAATTGGTTCAGTATAAAGAAATTCCGTAAAGAAGAATGTCCAATAGTAGATTTTGTTCATGAATCTCAAAATTTCAGGGTGTATAATTTCACATTTTTCTCCGTTCAAAATTTTTAAACTTTGTGGCAATGCAAAATCGAAATGACTTCTTTTTTGTTGCTTCATATATGCTGTGGCCAAAATTTTGCAAGTTTTCATTATTTTCATCACCTGTATTTGTTCGTCTCTTTCCCCTGTTTTCAGTTCTTTGAAAAATATAGGCATGTTGAATTGCACGAAATTTTGGTCGGACATTTCTATATGATGGACAAATTGTACGCAGGACATTTATTTACTATGAACACAAATTGTGAATTGAACATTTCTTGTTGGACATTTTAAATAGGATATTTCCACCTGTCACCGAGAATCAAGGGACCTTGATCAAATCTGAATGAGCCGCCCATGAAGTTAGTATTGGTTGGCATACGATCCACCCACTGAGCAATAGAAAAAGGGGTTCAGGGTTTAATACATTTGTTTAACTAAAGAGGGGGAAACAGCTATTCGTATTTTCAGGTTTTTAGAAATAGAAGACAGAGACTAACATTTTTATAAAGATCTGCACCAATGAGCACAATTCAAATATTGGCTCATACACAAGTGAGTATATTTACCAGCGAAAAGGCAACTATGAATGGGAGAATGGATTTGAAACAATGTTGCGCTTACATGTAAAGAAGTTATTTTGTTTCAGATGATTATTTCCATCCACAAAACTTTTTAAATATTCAAAAAGGGAATGTTCATTAAAATTATTTCCTACTTTTTAGCCATTATCATGCAATCAATTTATGATGCAAAAATTGTAAAACCTACCGAAGAGAGAAAAAAAGATAGGAAAGTAGACCCGAGCAGAAAACTAGTAAGTAGTTAAGAGAGTATTTGAAGGAAAACAGTCTTCTTTGCGCAACAACACTGAATTGTAAAACTCAGGATGAAGAGACTGACTTTGAAGGGCAACAATTAAACAGTAAATATATTAAAGAGATCTATATGTACAATACAATATCGGTACAAAAGGAGAGGAGCCAAGAAAAAAAGAGGGGGAAAAAAGAGAAAAAATAGTGGAAAATAAGTGGAAAAAAAAAATCGATAAGAGTGAAAAAACAAGATAGTAGTTTATATATACAAACACGAATAATTGAGAGAAATGAGAAAAAAAGAATAAAATAGTAAAAAAAGAATAAATATTATATTATATTATTAAACGTAAGGTACGTTTTTCCTCGTTTTGCCGGTCAATAGAGGATAAATTTCACAGAAACACCTAGCTGTGTTTCAAGAGATACAGTCAAAATTGTCTGTAAATTTTACAGTTAACAGATCATGTTTTCTCAAAGCATTCCGTTCGCTTGAGTTACAGATACATTAATCGATTAAAATTTTCTGCTAAGTTCGATTCGCTTACAAAAACTGGCAAAGGATGATGATGTTTGATCGACTGCAGATTGAATAACTTAAAAATGTCGTAAAGTTTAGGATACGCAAACTGCACGAGATAAACAATGACAAAAGAGAGAGGACTGTGACATTTAAAGAGTTCTTTGGGGAAGAACTCAGATTATACGTAAAATTTGCAGGGAGGGTACTGACCGACAAAAACTTTTAAGAGCATTAATGCTAGTGCACATCTACGAACACGCGTACAAAAGTACAAATGTACATAAGTGTACAGCGCACACTGATGAAAGGAAAACCTGTTTTAAGACGGATAAAAGGTGATTGAAATTATATCCACAGGAACAGGACTGCAGAATGCACATAACGAAATATTAGGTTTGAGCTAAAAGTTGCCGTTGGGAAACTGTGTTTGCTGGGAATGCGTGAAGGGTGGTTGATGAGGCCTGCTGATACATCCAGATGTGCAATTTTCAATGGACGTAGAGAGACAAAAACTACTTTCTTTCCTTTTTTTTATATAATAATCATCATTATTATTAAGTAATATTATTATTACGTTTAACACTGAAAAAAATAAATAAATAAATCAATGAATAAAAAAAAATTTCACTCAATTCGAAAGCTTAAGGCCCTGGAGCATTGAAATATGTACAACTGCAGAAAACGAGAAAAAAAAGAAAAAATTGAAAAAAAAACTCAGGCCAAACTGAACTGATGAAGAATTATGTGATAACAAAAGGGAATTTCATGGTAGATGAAAGAGGAAAGTCTTAACACATTAACAACATGAAAAAATATAAAAATTGAGTTCCAATAAATTAGAGAAAAAAAATAGATAAATAAATAGACACACAATAACTTCAATAGATGATGGTGAAACTTAGGTGTAATTTCTTAGCCTTTTCAAGTTGTGACGTGTGAAATGTTTAGAGATTAAAATCTTAACATCACATTAAAAACCTGGGATAACAAATTTATTTTGAAAACAGTTCTTACAAGTGCATGTGTATGTACTTAATCTTTTTTTCAACTTCTTTTTTCATTTATTTTTTTCCTTCATGTTTCACTTGAATTTCACAAAGTGCAGGATACAAGATAAATTACGATGATTTAGTTTACATAACCTCAAATATTAAATATAATTACAGAGCAGTTGATCAAGTAGGTAAATTGAATAATGCGTTAACAGGTTAAAAAAAGATCATATATAGGAAAAATAATAAGAGAGGACAATGAAAAGGAAAAAAATAAGAGAGAGAATTCGTGCTGATTTTATCTAACCAAAAAAAGCACAAGAGGAAGTAAATGAATGAATGAATTAATGGATATTAAATAAATAAATAAATAAATAAATAAATGATTAGATGACTTGAAATAATGAGGACAAATCAGCAAGTCAGTCGCATTAAAATGTCTCCTCTAGATATTTTCCCCCATTATCTTCCATTTAAAGCATTTCATTTTTTTTTGCTTCAGTTTTCTTTCCTTTTTTTCTTTTTTTTTTGTTTTGTTTTTTTTTTTTTACAAAAATTTACACAGAAAATAATTTTAGAAGATTCTGCACACGGTGATGACTAAAAGTAACACTTAAAAATAGAATCAGTTTTGCACCACTTAACAAAATTTTGTTTTTATCATCTTGGATTTAAATACAACACAATAAGAACAGTTTCTTCTTTTTTTCTTTTTCCATATCAGAATTTAATACAATGTTTGTTGGTTGATTAGGCAGAAATGCAAATTTTATTCTCGAGTTTTCATTAATTTTAAATACATTTATTATTAAACACTTCACTTTGATGTCATCATGGTCACAAACTCTGAAACAAAAGAATCAATGAATTAGAGCAAAACTGAAATTCAAATATTAATAAATTAGCACATGCTGATATTATTTTTTAACTAAGGCAAAAAAGTAAAGCTGCATTGTGAGGTTTTGTCTGCAAATTACTATTTTCAAAATGTAATTAGGGAAAAATACTTGAAAAAACAGAGCATTTAGGCCAAATTTTGAGACTGTTTTGAAAATATGACTTGTCGATCTATGATTTTAACAAAACATCTAAAATTTAGAACACGCACTCTTTAAAGACATGAGTAGAGCATTAGAGAAGGCGCACTCTGACCGAATGAGAATTGTACATTTAAAAACGCAACTCCAAAAGAGAAGATGGAATTTTCACTTGCTGTAGGTCATTCCACGAGAGTTGGCAGATAACAGATCGGCTTGTTTACTACGCAGTGGGCGAGAGTTTGCGTTCCTGCACAGTGATGTCAATGCTAGGGGACGCAAACAAACCTGCAGTGCAGGCAGCCGGGCCAACTGTCATCTGCCATCTTTCATGACACCAACTCTACCATCCCAAATTTTGCCATATCATTGATTTTACGACAATTTTTATTAAAAATCCACTAATGTTCACGGATTTTGGCAGATTTCTGCGTAATTCCACTCGTAAGTCCAAAATAGCCCAGTTTCACTTTGCATAGTTGAAACCAAGGGGTCATGAATGATACTCCTATGATAGAATGTTAAATAACAGTTCCATAGTTTTTGCTTCAATTCTAAGCCTCAACATTTTTCATGCTTTACACAAGAGCAAATGTTGACAAAATAGGCAGATTCTGAGAGTAATTGAGGGTGCTGCAAGTACAGCATTCATGTCCTAATTATTAAATTTTTTCAATATCAAGGGCTTCAGAGAAAATAAAGTAAAAAATCTTGAATATTTTGAAAAACAGGTCTGTAACCAAGATCTCTGCTCTTTTCATACATAGAACGTTTGTAGGAGCTAAGACGCTCTGACGATACAATCGAAAGTAGCCTTTTCTGATGTTTGAAGGGAGGAGATAGATTAATTTCTAAAAATAACCCTTGGTAGGTCTTTTAAGAAGGAAGCGAAAAGTATATTCATGGCTAGCTTTATCTTACTATATAGTTCTAATCTCACAACTTGAACAATTAGCTTCCTTCAAATCCCACTATCAGTCGGTCAATATAATGTTGAATAATTGTTTACTCAGTTCATAATAAATAGAGGCAAAATGTTTGACCTTTCAATGGTATCTTATCTATGATACAAGTCTATGATTAATTATTTAATTAAAGCAAAATTATCAACAGAGAAGTTAAATTTGGTTGCAAAGCAACACTGAGCTTTCCTCAGGAAAATAATACAGCTCGTTTCAGTCGTAAAGCTGCAGTAGACCATTTATCTTTAGAAATTTAGACCTTCAGAGGTTTAACAAGAGATCATCTTTTTGAATCAACTAATAATTGAATAGGTTTTGGTGAATTTGCCTTAAGCTGCTTCTTTTTTCCTCACAAACTTTGGAACAAGAGGTTTTTCCCCCCTTCGGTATTTTTCAGTTCTCATGAGTAGAGTCTGTGAAAGAGTGAATCTGCAGATCATATCGTAATGCTATCGAGTCAATGATCGAGTACATGTTATCTAATGGGCGATGCCATTTTGATAGGTTTCATTCTGATAGAATACCTCTCATCTCTGCAGAAATTCGCCGATGACTTCTAAGCTAACGGAGAATTTCCGTAGAGATTGGAGGGTTCCTATCCTAATGGAACCTATCGGATTGACGCCACTCATAAGAATAACCAGACTCGATCATCGGCTCGGTAGCATTACGATACGATTGTTCATAATTAGCCTGCTGGTAAAATTATCACGGATAGTGCAAGCCAAAGGCTAACTAAAGGATAGTGCGAGCCGAAGGCTAACTAAATACTAAGAGACCAGCAAAGAAGTAATTGATACACGGCATTTCTGTATCATAATACATCTAAGTTACAAAAAATACAGAGCGAGTTTATCTGTTAGTTTGTTTGGTTTTCATTTTTTCTTTGTATTTTAATTAGATTTGGATGATTTTCCCTATCAGTTCTTTGGATACAAACATACACACATTTGAAAGATTATGTCACGGCTACAAAACAAGATTGCTTACCTTCATAGTTTACTTGACCATCACCATCTATATCAGCTTCTCGAATCATTTCATCTACTTCTTCATCTGTTAATTTTTCACCAAGATTGGTCATTACATGCCTTAATTCAGCTGCACTAATAAAACCATTACCATCTTTGTCAAATACACGGAAGGCTTCTCTAATTTCTTCTTCGCTATCTGTGTCTTTCATTTTTCTAGCCATCATTGTAAGGAATTCAGGAAAATCGATGGTTCCATTACCTGCACAAAGGTAAAACACATTTTTATAATTTGCCTGGTCATCAATTGAGAACCTTACCGGCAAAATGGCATAAAAAGAGAGGGTGTTCTCACACTAAAAAATTCTGATTTCAAAGTGTGAAAACAAAAGCAGAGTGTTATAAACAATTTCACAAAAAATGCTGTCCGCCCGGCAATATGAAATTGAGCAAATAATGCAGTCTAAAGGGTCACATTCAGGTAAAATAAGACATCCTAATCTCCCACATCAAACTCTCATTAATACAGCAAAACTGACCCCATTATTTGTCGAATATTTAGCGCCCAACTCTGGGTGAGAGATACTGATGAATTAAATTGGGTTCACTGATTCATCTGACACTACAACTGCGCTTCAAGTGTCCGATTAATGACAGAAACCAATTGAAGTTATCAGAATTTCACAGGACATAACTTCAAAATAACAAGTTTGAGGACAGGAACACCATTTGTTAAGGAGGCCTATAGTACGGCAAGGAAAGGAAAGGAAAGGAAATCCCTCTCAAGAATCTCTAGAAAAGATGGAATCACTACAATATCAAGCTGATCTAAGAACATGGTATGTCCTTAAAAAAAAAAAAAAAAAAAAAAAAAGCTTCTCCCCCACCCGAATTAACGCTCCAAGTTAATTCTTCCGAAAGAATCGCTCTTTGCCCTACAGCTTGAATTAATTTTTTTTTTCTCTTTCTATTCAGTTAGCCCTTGTCTTCTTTAAATTTAAAGATAAGAAAGGGTGGCTCAGGGGGCTTAAATTGGCCCCACTCAAAAATCAGTTGATAGGGGGTTTTTATGAACGATGAAAGCATGTAGAGCTGGGGAAAGAAAATAATGGACAAATGTCAAATACTGATGAGTTCCGAATCATCATCACTCAACACCTTTCAGCCTGCATTCCAAATACAATGTTTGATGACTGTTGAGCTCACCAGACTTAAACATTTGTCCATTCTTTTCTTTCCCCAGCTCTAATTTGCTTGACATAACCATATTTTTCAAATTCTTGACCCTAAGTTCTGAATATTTGACCTTTAACAGAGGTCTGAAGCAGTGGCGTGTTGTCGACTGTGCCACTGGAAGCTACCCTTTGTTTTGCGGCAGGTAAACAAAGGCCTCTTACCACCAAAACAAAGGACAGCTTCCAGTCGCACAGTTGACGACACGCCTCTGGTCTGAAGGGCTAAATTTAGCAATTTTTGCCTGTTTTTTTTTTTAAATTTGATGGTGAACAACTGAGAACACAAAGAGGACTCTGAAGAGTTAGGTATGTTATTCTACTCACAAAAACACATTTCATATAAATTTAGTCTGGATTTGACCACACAGTAGAGGTAAAAAATAAACTTTTTTGAACTTTGCAGGTAGCCTCGAAATGAATGAAAATAGATTTTAAACAAGAGTGTGAAACAATTCTATTCAAAACGTGCAGAGAAAAATGTGTTGGTGCTAGACCTCACAGGTTTTCCTTGTCATGTAGCATCTTAGGAAAGCGGTGTTGTCGAACTTAAAAGTTCAAAAATAGCAATTTTAACCAGTTTTTCAACCATCGATGAGAGCCCTAACTACACACCTAGTGAGCATTTTTTATGATATTATACTCTCAAAAATACATCTCTACAGTGAATTTGGTCATCATCTTTTCAGCTAGCCCCGTAACGATCCCTTCTAATTTTTATGATTTTTACCTTCGATCCCATTTTGTAAATGCTGAATTTTCCAGCTTCCGTGTTTTATTGTTAATTAAATTGATAAGTTTCTAAAAGACATTCAAACGGCAGGTTAATACACCCAAACAGAGAGTGACTCCAGAGTAGGGCAAATGGGACTTGAGTACCGACGTTGAACTGTTGAATACATATAGTAATCAAAATGACTCTCCGAATACATTATTTATTTTGGATTTGGAAAGTTATCAAACCGTTATTAAAGAGTAACCGGGAACGGTTTTTGTTAATAAAACCAGAGTTACCTTCTTTAATCATACTACAAAGTAACCAATAATCAGCGCGGATCACTTTTCAAATGGAGTTTGAAAGATGTCCTCTTCCCGAATACAAAATGCACTCAGAAAATCAGATCGAATGCTGAAAGTACTCGGCAGTTCAACCTTGGTTACTCAAATCCAATTTGCCCCACTCTGTGTTTCACATATGAAGTAAAATTGAGAGTTTCAAATATTTTGCCTTGCAGCTTTGTCGACAGTTATTCAAACCGATTTTTTCATCCTTCTCCCTTCCTGCGGGCCACTTAATTTTCTCAAAATTAACCTTCAGCCTTTTCCCGTGGAAAGAGCCGAGACGAAAGACCTAATTAACAGTTTTCCACAAGTGTACAAATAAAACTTGAGTGCTTTGACACAAATTCAAACATTTGAGTTTTATTTGCATGACTGACACTTGTTTGAATAACTAATTCCTGTTTTACAAGTAATGCAAACTATCTGTTATGATTCCTACCAGAAAGGCAGCAAGGTATAATATTTTAACCTTTATATTTTACAACCTCAAGCGTGGAACTTACTGTTTCAGTGTCTTAACCTGATATTTGAATATATTAAATTCTCATTAATTTATTTACTCAGTCATGCTATTTAACTTGTAAACTTTTCATTAGGAACCAATGTAATGAGTGTGTAAATACTGACTGGACCATCAATACTTTCTAAAAGTAATAAGTTCAAGGAGAGTAAAACAATTTTTTGCTAACACCAAAAAAGATCTTCTTTTTAATTCATTCCTTTTTCCTTTGACATTTTTTTCCTCTCCTGCAAATTAGTTTCCTCTCGCGAGTATTTTCACCAATGCACATTTTATTTTCCCCTTCCAAAGGCTACGAACATTGTTCAAAGATAAGGTCACTTTTTAGGGACTGCATCAAATTTGATAGTGAAGTAACCTTAAGAACTTTAGCTGTCACATACCATCTGCATCTACTTCGTTAATCATATCTTGAAGTTCTGCTTCTGTGGGATTTTGACCAAGTGATCTCATGACCGTTCCCAATTCTTTCGTCGTGATAGTTCCATCTCCGTCTTTGTCGAATAACGAGAAAGCCTCTTTGAATTCGGCGATCTGTTCTTCTGTCAGCTGATCAGCCTGAAATAAAATAAAAAAAATATTAATTGTAGATATGAAGTGATAAGCAATTGTCAATGAAGAGATAAAGGGTATTAATCCAGCAAAGAAAGTATGTTTGGAATTAGTTTCACATGTGGTGGCCGAATCAACACAAAATGGCACCTCTGAAAACATTCATTGAAGAGAGATAAGGGTTTCACAGTTGAAGGCGTCATACCTGTCACCTAACATTTAATACTTTCCCAACTCAATACAGAGGAAAAGAATAGCACTTGATTCTTGGTCGAACATTTTTGCATCAAACGGGTTCAACTTTGAGAAGGAGAAATTAGGGTCACAAAATTAGTAAAATTTCAAATTTAGAGACCAAGTTTAAGAAGACACGCCAGAGGTTGAGAGAGCTGGAGGAAAATATTGAAAAATTTTGCACCCTGAAGAGAAAATATCAATTGTTGTTGTAGCGCAAATATTAGATCAACACCGACAAGAATACCCTATTTTTTCTCCGTTAGCTTTTGAAGTGGGATTAACCCCTGGCAACAGTGCTCATCTTCTCTCAGTTGAATTATGAAGTGGAATAAATCCTTGGGGACAGATCGTTTTTGTGAGACAGTATAAGTAAAATGATCAAAATGTTGTTTTTTTTGAAGGCTAATCTTTCAACTAAGTTCATATTGTCAATGAGAAGTGCTTGCTCGGAAAATCTTTAGAGCCAACGTGCGACACAAGTGAGGTTCAGTCACTTTAAGAAGATGCAATCAACAGCAAATTTTTGCAAAAAAAAATCTTATTTCCATAGGGTTTAGGAGGAGACAACTACGAGGGGCCAAGTCCCATGGAATCTTGTTGATCACCAAGTTTGCTCAGCAACAAATAGATTTCCTGACCAGAAACCAAAGAAACAACTAATAAAATTGAGCTGGATCCGTATACAGCTAAAGGCTTCAAGAATAAGGGGCTTCCAGAAACAACAAACCTTCTCCCTCCCTTCATATCATCTGAATCAGTGGCGTAGCGTGCAACTTGGCAACATTGTATTGTGTCCATTTAAACTTGTCTAAAAGGTCGAATGCGACGGTGTTCACCGAACACCCTATTGTTCGATCTTGTTCATGGGTTTAAATGGACAAACTGCATCGTTGCCAAATAGCACGCTACGCCACTGATCTAAATTGAGAAAGTGTTATTGGTGCCTTGTTATATTGTAGAGGTGGGCCCACACTATACCGTCTGCATCAGCATCCATCGCTGATACAGGCCGAAGCCTTGCGCACCGTACAAACGAATGAAGAGGCCCACACTACACCGCTCCGCCCTGTCCGGACGGTGTCGTTGAAAAATGAGCAACCAGTGACAGAAGACAAAACGGACTCCTCAGTGTTTACAGTGACTTACGGCTATCTGGACCAAGTGTTTGTTACTCATAATATTAAAATCACATTACTTAATGCCGAGAAACTCATCGAAGCTGTCAGGGAGTATGAATACATATCGGGCCTCAAGATACGCATCATTCCAAGACTTAATTTCTGAATTACTCAAGGTCAGAATTAAATTTTACACGTACTGTGAACGCAGAGCACCAATTTTCATAACATCTGGTTTATAATTGTGAACTCTATTCCAAAAAAACCACCAAGGGGGGGGGGGGGGGGGGGGAGCTGTAGCTCAAAAGAGCAGCATTTTTGGGCCCAATGTTCATGAGGAGAAAAAAGTTTTATTTTGGCTTCAAATGCATGCTCCCGAAGTTTGGGACCTGAATTTTGTTGTACCCTATAATGCCTGATTTAAATTCAAAAAATAAAAATAGCTGGAATAATTTATGTTCTACATCAGGGACCAAATAATGTTTGGTCCTGGGCGAAACTTACGCTGATGTGCGTAGGCTCTCTGATTGGTCAAAACCGCAAGCAATTCAACTTGCACACACTGCGGGGACCATTCAGTTATTTGGTCCCTGTTCTTCTTTTGGGTAGATAAATTGTTAGTTTTACATTATCTATTTACTATATTCCATTGGTTACAGTGAGGCAGGTTATGTAAAAATTACTTCCTTTCACGAATAACTTGATTATCACATTATTAGAGGTTGCAAACCACTGCTCTAATGAAAATAAACGTTCAGAAACAGAACTATCCCTTCATCAATCAAGCAAGACACTAAAAACTGAAGAGCAAGTTCCCTTGCAGGCAGTGAAAGCACGGACAGTATGTGCGCTGCAGCACCGTCATCATTACCATCTCCGTCTCAAGAAGGAAACAGAGATGATGAGGGGAAATGGTATAGTGTGGGCCCACCTTAAGAGATCAAAAAAGGGTGAGAAACAATGCTTCTTTCTTGGAGTGTGCAAAAATATGCAGAATCCGAAGTGAATATTGAAAAGACACTGATTAAAATGGGATGGAACTAGATCAGTTCAAGGAATTTCGACATTATCTTTTCTGATGAGATAAAATGGCAGGAGGGTCTTTGGTCAAACTAAATTTCTACTAGGATGTTTCCAAATTTTTCAGACGCTGCTTAATTGCTGCAAAACTAATTTTAGAAAACAACCAACGGAAGTTACCTAGTTCAAAAATGACTAATGTAACCAGAGGAAACATTTCATAATTTTAACACAAAGTAAGAAAGAAGACATTCAACAATCACTAGCTCCAAGTCTATCGTCCTTTGCAAATCACAATTGGTAAGTAGTATGGTTAAATGCAAAAACTACTGCACTGAATTAATACTTTAAAGAGTGTCACTCCATGACAAAACATTAGGTTGTTTTACATGACTGTTTCAAATTTTTGGGAAAAGAAGAGTTATCACTAAGAGATGATAGGCCCCACCTCAAATAGAAACAGAATTACTCAAAGTTAGCAGTAAAGTAACCATCTTTAAAATAATGAACTTCCTTTCATTTTGAATCTCTCAACAATGTTAAACAAGACTAGGCCCCAAAAAATAATCTAAACAAGTAAGAGGTAACTGGCTTTCTTCTGAGAAATGCAATACATCTACTAAGAATGTCCATTATTACTGATTAAAACTTAATTTTTAAACAAATTAATATTATCAAAATTGAAGCTTCATCTGATTTGGCATAAATATTACCAAGTCATAATAGTTATCTGTTAGTGCAGTTCCATTTTATAATATTAAAAAAAAAAAAAAACATAAGTCACTAAGCCTGATGAAAGAGGAAGGGGGGAAATGGTAAAGTTCAGCTGAGCAGACTGGAGAACAAAATCAGCGAAGTCAACCACACTGAATTCAACATAAATTTATTCCTTCAAGAGTTACAGAAGACCAAGAATATACGAGCAGTCACTTATCTCTTTGAACAAACCCAACCAAAAAACAAAGGAAACCAAGCGTAAAACGCAAAAACATTCAGTTGATTAGGCGACTTTAGTTCTGCTGAGAAGATAAAGTTACCTGGCTAACTTGAGAAGGAGCTTTTAATGAATGGGGGGGGGGGGGGGGGGGTTGTTCTGTGGACTTGTAAGCTGTGACTCTGTATCATTTCTTCTCCAGCTACTAGATGAGTAGTAAATCATTACAATGGAGAAAACACTGGCCATTAACCATAGCTTTATAAAGGCAACTCTTGGGTAGCTGTTAAATAACATACAAGTTAAAAATGATTACTGAGGCAACTGCTAAGTCTTATTATTATTCTAGATCAGTAGCGTCACTTGAAGAAACTGTTAGTCTTCACCAGCAGTTAAAAGAAAATGATTGACTTGCTGACCTGTTGCAGCAATGAGAATTCAACTAGGGTGCGGTAAAAATTAACTAGAAAAAGCTGCTGATTGTAGTTTCCAACAATTGAGCTTTGTAGGGCACATCTCTATTTGTATCTACATTCTCAGGAGGGTATTGGCTTAAGGAGTAGAGCAAGCTGAGAGTTGAATGCAAACTGGTTGTTCATATTAGGCTTTCAAAGATTGCACACTGAGGACCAGAGGAACTCTTTTATGGAAAATATATCTTTGAAAATAAGTACGCCTAGATCAATACCTAATTTAACCATTTCTAGTGCCAGGAGAAGAAATTACTGACTAAGGAGAGTTATCTATGAGAAAAAGGAGCTTTCAGGTAATGCAAAATAACAAGAAATTGGTCAAAATCATTGGCAGATCCAGCAATTTGGCAACAGCGCATTGTTACCATTTGAATGCATGAAAAACAATCATTTCTTAAGTGACAGATCGATTATTTTTCATACAGTCAAATATGAAGAATACACTGTTGCCACACAAAATAGACTCGGTAGATTTAATCCAATATCTGAAATCTTTTGATTAGGGTGATCTACATAATCAAACCATTTACTTATTTCATATATGGATCCAGGAGAGTAAGCTGCTATGAGGAGTGCGCAAGGCAAGGTGCTAAGACACTCTATATGAATTGAATGCAACTCTTTAGTTGCCACACGTAGAGGCCACCACAAACATACATTCAGAATTTGATTATCTCAACAGTGAAAAACCGCAACCATTGACAGATACAGGGGCCTGAACAGAAGGAAAAGTGGGGGAAGTAAGGGAGAAAGAAAGAGAGAAAGAGAAGGGGGTCAAAGAGGGGGGGGAGGCTTCACAAGGGCTAGATCTGCAAATAGTCGCAACTCGCAACAGGTCTCCTAACCGATGCAGAGGCCAAACTGCCAGTGAGGGTGTGGTTCTGGTTTAGAAGAACTTTAAACACTACTCAGAACAATTGAAGTTCTAAAGGTAAGCAGTAGTAATCATTCTCTAACGTTATTCCCTCATAACAACATTCAATTCTCACACTTCATTAACCTGTACATTTAGATTAGTTACAATCATCAGGACTCTGGCAGATGCAATAAAAAGCCTTTTACTAGTTATTTCGGAACACGTGACCTAGTCAGAGAGGATATGACAGCATCTGAAAAGAGGAAACCAGAATGCTTGTCATAGGCCAGAGATTCATTCTAATCCTTGTTGTTATCATAGACCCCTCAACAACAACAAGGGAAAGAATGGTCAAAGGTAGACCAGCAGACTCAACAAAAACACTTTGCAGAAATTCCGGTCGTTCATTAGCCAACTACTCCTGGACTATATGTGCATAATTGAGGAAAAATAACGTAACTTAAGGTTCCTGACATTTTGAGACAGCAAACAGGGAGAGAAATTGAAATCTGCTGAATGATATAATGTAAATAAATTACAACAAAGCCAATTGGGACATGGGATTTACAGAAGTACATTCCTCACTTGTTAGCAACAAAAACTACTAGAATTTAAAACGTTTCCGGAATCTTAGTGAGTTGTATAGCGTTGCAGTTCTGCAATAGAGCTTACGGTCATTGAAAATCTAGTACTAGCAAGCGGTGCCTGCTCCCTAATTGCATTGGTCAACAGTTAGTTAGCAAACAATTTCAAATTGTTGGGAACTAACCGCTTGCTAATGTAATTAGATGAGTTTCCGAAGCAGGCACCCCTACATATCAGAGCCCACTACTAAATATACATGAGCTCTAACAACCACACTCTACCTAAATTTCCCACAGACTCAGATAATGTGACTCGACAATGACACTCAACGGCAACTGACCTAACTATCAGCGATGGGAGTTTCGGCATAAATGCCCTACTTCCAGAGGATCATAAAACCGACTCAAGAACAGTGAAAAGGCTACACAAAAACAAAACTGAGTAGAGACTACTCCTACAGGGAAGCTGAAAGTTTTGCTAGGAGCCCGGGTGACTCAATTAACGGATGCATAATCCAACCAATGTGATAACAAGAGCAATGGGTCCTGGCTGCGTAAACTTACTGATAAGAGAAAGAAATTCAAAAAAAGAGTAAAGTTTGAGAAGAAAGTCAATATAATGGGCCGGTAATGGACGAACCGTCTCATAAAATCGGAGCAAGGATTGGCAACGTCTTAGAAACAGGGGAATGGGAGAGCTTAGAAACCTAGGAACCTCAATATTGATTACTTCATGATGCAAAAGAAACATGGCAGATCCCGGAATCGCGGAGCGGCGTATTCATTTTCGTAAATATTGAAAGCTTTAAATAGGCAGATGGATACAATGCAGTCGAACATCGCGAGATTCAAGGAGCAGATAATGTAAAATCAAACACTTGGATTCAGAGTAACCGACGAAAAACGGAGCTGGCATGGTGGTCACCGAGGGTGGCCTATTTCAATATTTTTAAAAAACGTGTATAACACAAACATTACCATGATGCAGATACGAAACTGAGGAGTTACTCGGCAAGGAAAATACTTGATTTAACACAAAATTATCACTGTTAAAAGCAGACCAAGCTAATTTAAATCAGGCGCCGCGAGGTTAAAACTAATGTGACCTTAGCACCTCCTCCACAAAACGCGAATGCTTATTGCTTAGGATCCACGCAAGAGAGCGAACGGTGGCTGTAAAAGCGAACGAAATATCCAACGCGATGGAGACGGGGCGTACAGACGAAAAGCAGGACACTGATCAATACATTCGGCAAGCAGGAAATTATCACCAAAATGTAGACACTAAAGTCGGTCGATCAAAATTGAGGCACTTCGAACTAGGGAGATACTGGATTCCGGAGATCTCCGTTAACCTACAATGCATCAGTATCAAAATCGATAGACTGGATGAACCAAGAGAAATATTTGATAACACTCACCATTTGTACAATTTGATGATTATTCTAATTTAAAAAATAACTACGAACAGTCTATCCAAACACCGGGTAGGCGAACTTGTGTCGACTTCCCGATAATTTCACTATAATCCAAGAATGAAGAAAATGTGACACCGGACAGATGACGAGCCGAGAAACTGAACTAGCGGAATCTTGGTAACGAATTTTAGAGTGACGTCACAATTATGTATACATCCGCAAGCTAATTATCGGCGAGCATATTTAAAATTTAGCTTGAAATTTGTTAAAATAACTAACGAAAACCGTAATGAGCGAGATATTGGACGAAAATAATAAACAATGAAACGATTTCATGCCCGACACACCACTCCCGTGACGAATTTAGACTAGGATTACGTTCAGCTGCGCAAGCGATAGGGTTATATATGTTCTGGGTGCGGTCTCGTCAACAGACTTCCTTCTCGGCTTCACTACTATATTCCCGACTAAGCTTGTTCCTGATTGGTCAATATACACCTGCAATGCGTCAAGTTGTACTTAGTACCGTTTTGTTCTTGGGCTTTTCCAGCAATACGGAGTCGGTTAAAGTGAGGCGGACAGCGTAACCGTATTGTGTTATGAGCGATACACCCTTGGGCCTTGACTCCCATACCCCATATCGGAGCGGCCGGCCGTATTCCGTATAATCCTTATGTTCCCCTATAGTCCCCCCGTTTTTGCCAATCTCCCATCTTCATCCCCCTCGCAAGTCGCACTCTGCTCAAATTAAAGTAACTCCGTTGATGTTGAATTATTCGAAATACGACTGCGGCGGCGGGCGACGCGACGCGACGTTTTTATATACCAGGCGCTCTACTCTCTCCTTGCCCCGCCGCAATATCGCGCCCCGCCCGACGCCGCCTCTCTCTTTTTTTTGGCGCTAAAATGCGCCTTCGCGCCAAACATTCTTGCGGACATGAGTAAATAATGAGAGCGAACAATGAACCATGCTGCATTATTTACCTCCGATTTACGAGCGAAACAAATTGAATAGGCGGGCGTTGATAGGTGGGATTAATATTGAAGAGGAGTAAGAGATACCTGGCAGTTACACATGACTCGAGAACTTACATAATTGGGCACATAATTGGTTTTAATGAGTGTAAGATAGTACAAGAATGATCGCGAGCCGAAATAAGAAATATTACAGACCACCACATACAGTATTACTACAGGTGTGTCTGGTTACATCCCTATCATTTCTCACAAGCCATTGATCAATATGAGCCCCCCCCCCCCCCCCGGTGGACTTGTCACAAGATGATCAGTCGACAGAGAAAGTCAAAATTGTTACCATCTCAATTTCTAAAGGAGGTCGGAGGCGGAGAGCGAAAGAAAATAGCTTGAATTTCACCTTTCATCTGCCGAAAATTTGGTAGGAAAATAGATGGAATTTAAACTCTCGGCCCCAGCTGCAGTAATTCATCAGCAATAAAGAAAACCACAATTTTTTAAGGATTCTAGGGGGTGTCTTTGAGTGGAAAAAGTGTAGTTAACGGTTAAATGTGATTTTTACGGCGCGGCCCACAATTTCTGTTATGAACCGGAAAAATTCTCGTCATCAAACCCTCTTAGCTAGGTACTCAAAGGGTAGAAAAGTGAAAACCCCAAAACACCCGGAAAGTTTAATTACGGAGAAGGAACTGAAATCGGATTGCAGTTCGAAATTTCGATTCATAAACCTAAAAAAGTCCGATTAATACATAAATAACCGGTTTTTTTAATTTATTATTATTAATTATTATTATTTGGTAAATAACAGCCAGCTTTTTTGGTGAAAATTTAACCAGACCAACAATATTAAATTTTGTGACCCTCGAAAATTAGTACATACAAGTACTTTTAAGTTGTAGAAAAAACGGATATTATTTTAAACTACTTATCTACTAATTATTTTCGGAATAGGTAGCTGTATTTTTTGTGAAAAACGGGGACGTGACGAACGTCACAATTTTATGTCAGAGTTGCTGATTTTGAATGCGGCTAGAAAAATTGTCTAGTGTGAGCCAAACATAAAAACCTCACTGGGGAGTCTCAAGGACAACCCTAATTTATGAGGGAGTGGGCCGAGTGGGGGTCCTCCCCCCCCCCAGAAAATTTGGAAAATTTAGCTTCCTCCCAATAGTAATTTTAGGCCATCTCCGTTCGAAAACCCAAAAGAAAAAATGAACTGTGCGTGTTTCTCTGCCTGACGAAAAGCGGATCGACTTCCATACAGATTTGTTTAGAAATACAGTTGTCTAATAATACGTCTAAGTAACTTAAAATAAGGAGCCCGTGAAATATTTCAGCTCTTTGGATTTTCTTTCCTTCCGTTTGAGGCCATTGGGAAAATCGTTTTTGGGATTAAGTTTTCCGACTATTACTGAAGCTTTTAGTAAAATACCGCTGATATAAAGCGACGTCGCAGATGGACATAAATCTGTATCGAAAGTGCTGCGCTCTGGGTAAAGAATGGGGAACTTTTGGGATGGTTTTCCTCGTTACTGATTGTGAGTATTTAACCCGTGTCATCATCTAAACTGAATTTCCTTCGGACTCAAAAATTGTGTTGTTTTATTTTTCGTCCCACCCCCTTATTATTTTCTAACGTGGGCCTGGGTAGGTCACCCGCCACCCATAGCTACGCCAATGATTCGCGAAAGTCGCAAAACAATATCGCTATTAGCGCAGATCAGCTCTTTGTCAGATCCGCGGCCGTGTGTTCCGATCTAAAAGGGGAAAAGAATGGAGAGGGAACGTGCGTTGACTACGCGTAATCGGCGTAACGTCGACGCATAGCTCCGTGTGCCCTGTATGTCATAAATTTATGAAACTCCTTCATTTACGAAGGTAGACTAAAACGGTACAGTCGCGTACGAATAGTTAGCTACTTTCCAAACAGACAGCTATAACGTTTTTAAACGATTCAAGTAGAAAGAGAGAAAGACAGTGCCTTATTTTGGTAAATACGCCTTCATTTTTAAAGGTAGACTAAAACGGTACAGTCGCGTACGAATAGTTAGCTACTTTCCAAACGGACAGCTATAACGTTTTTAAACGATTCTAGTAAAAAGAGAGAGGCCGTGTCTTACTTCGATCAATGCGCCTTCATTTTTTAAGGTAGACTATGACGATACAGTCACGTAGGAATACTTTTAACTACTTTCCGAACAGACAGCTATAACGTTTTTAAACGATTCAAGTAAAAAGAGAGAGGCCGTGTCTTACTTCGATCAATGCGCCTTCATTTTTTGAGGTAGACTATAACGGTACAGTCGCGTAGGAATAGTTTTAACTACTTTCCGAACACACAACACAGCTAACGTTTTTAAACGATTCAAGTAAAAAGAGAGAGGCCGTGTCCTACTTCGACCAATGCGCCTTCATTTATTAAGGAAGACTAAAACGGCACAGCCGCGGTTTACGAATAGTTTACTACTTGTCAACACGTACCATCACCAGTCAATTAAAGAACGGGACTAAAATATATGTGCTCGGCCGCTTGACGCGTGAGGAACCACATATTTAAGGCCCACTATTTAATTGGCTGCTGGTACACAGTCAGTGGGGCCATTTGCGGGAGGGTAGGGGGCCAAGCCTCCCCTCCCCCTAAGGATTTTTAATGTGGCCGGAAAATCAAGTCAGAGATATTTTTTTTTGAAGATGCACGGCAAAAAAAATGAAAAAAAAAGGTCATCCAAATTTTTGGATTAGAACGAAACAACTTCACAAAAAACCAAAAACAAAACGCCAAAAAACCTGTCTGAATACAGCAAAAAGGCAGAAAGTCAGGGCACCAACAAATGAGGTTTAAATTCAAAATATGGTTTAGAACGGTACTAAAAGAAACGACGTAGTGGTCACTATATTTATGAGAGGGGAGGAGACCCTCTTTTCATCTGTACTGTTAGGAGGAGGCGAGGTCTTCTTACTTCCTCCATCGCGGCCGGTTCAAAGTATGCGTCCCGGTCCGAATTTTGGATCCAGACCGCCTCTGCGAAAAAGCAATTGATTTTAGGAGAAAAATACAACTGTTTTATAAAATTAACCAGAAGTTTGTTTTCACTACCACAGAAGTTTCATAATTTTCTCGAAAAGAACAGAGAATTATGTGTAAAATGGTCAGAATTCATAATTTAAATTGAAACTCGATCTTGAATGCTTAAGAGTGCTCAGACCGCGTTCAAACCTCGAAATCCAGCTTTCGAAAAAGGACAAATTTAGAATTCTGGGACTCATTTCTTGGCTTCTTTTGCTACCTTGCCCATATTGAAACCGGATGGTAACTCTTTTTTCGGGGTTGAAACTAAATAACGTCCAACTAGCCCTAACGTTGACTCATGAGCAAAGATGTGGAGGTCAGCAGCCAATGAGAGTGAGCCACCCGAGTTTCGATTCTGGTCATCAGCCAACGTGAGGTTCAGTTGGATGTTGCTCCGGCAGCGTATTTTCGCGAATCATCGGATGGATCATGATAACCCGATCCACAAACGTGGGATTTTATTTTGACTTAATCAGGCGTTTTTCGGGTCTTCTTCGAGTGATGACTGGTGCGCTTTGAGGTAAACGGTCGGGGTTTTTCTGTAACCCGTACCTAAGGTGAGGTTTCCGCACGAGTCTGATACTCGCTGGTTTCCTGCAAAAACTCCATCGGGTCAATAATTTGCACGCCGGATCATTTGTAAAAAACCGTGTCCTATGTTATTTTGTTGAGACCCTGAAAACAATTTTGCCATTGCGCGACATTGGCAAATACAGGGGGGGGCGATCGCCCCCGGACACGCGTGTTATAGAGAAAGGCAGATTAGAGGCAGTCACGTGATTCTTGCCCCCTCTTCAATGCTTTTCTAACACGTGCACTCAAATGGCCTGAGTGAGAGAGAGAAAAGGAAATTTCCTGGATCCACCAGTGACATCCAAACAAAATGCGTCTCTTGCGACACACCTTCGGACCTTCGTACACCCATACCTCCGTTTTCCGCCTATTTTTCTCGTTGAGATCGATATCCTACTACGATACGCGTACACCTACTATACACTCTTGACATCGTGTAAAGCTTAACTTTATCAGCGACGAACCGTTGATATCACCAGTCACCAAACACACCCTTCTTGGGACGACCGACGCCCATAGTAAGTATATTAAAGTAGCACTCGAACTGAGCCAAATATGCGTGTACCTATATGTGACGCTAAATAAGACAGAAATATTTGTGAAAGTTTTCAATGGACAGGAGGGCGGCCGGGGGAGTGGGGAGGGGAGAGAGGGATACGGCACACGCGCAGGGGCGGATCCAGGAAAGTCTCCAAGGGGGGGCCATTTTTGTCACGTGAGGGGGGGGGTATGGGGGACACCCCCAGTCAATGGTGGCTGCCCCCCCTCTCCAGAAAATGTTGAAAATTTAAGCATCTCCCCAGCCAGTTTGAGGCATCTCTTAACCGTTTACTCCTCATTTTTATACTACCTCATTACAATTTTCGTTCGCAAAAGTGGAAGATCTCGCCCCTGATATTGTTTCCCCATTCCCAAACAAGATAGTAATTAAAAAGTTACATGAATCACACATAGATTACCTTCCTCTCTTGCTTTCAGACCTCTTTCTCTTCCTCTTACTGTCGTTTTTTTTTTTTTTTTTTTTTTTTTTTTTTTTTTTTTTTTTTTTTTTTTTTTTTTTTTAAATTTTTTTTTTTTTGGGGGGGTCCAAGGGGGGGCCATGCCGCCGTGGCCCCCCTCTGGATCCGCCCATGCACACGCGATCTTGGGTTGAAGGTGTTTTTGTTTGTTCGTCCACCCATTAGATTTAAGTTCATAAAAACTACAGAAGTGTGTGCTGACTTACGACACATTAAGCGCAGCGGGTTATGCAGGGGCAGGGCCCGAAAATGTTTGAAACGGACGTGGGCTGTCCTCGAACCTAAGTCCACCTCGAAGTACCTCAAAAAGCATCGCAGTCATACCACTCAACGGACCGCATCAGGCCGTTTAAAAATAGCAACACCACAAACTAACCTCAAAATATGCATCACGAGACGTAAACCAACGAATCGCAGCACTTGTGGTGAGTCGGGTAGAGTTGAGTTACTATATACGATGAGAGTTGCGACAAGACTCTCAAAATGAAGAAGAAGAAGCGGATCAATGGAGCCCCCAAGAGGCAAATTGCAAATGGCGGATGGCTATTTGCCTCTGCGCTGTTGCCACTATTTCACTATCTCTTATAGGTTAGATTCAGATTCTCGACAATAACGGTCGTTATTGAAAGAGATAATGTTCTCCAAAATAAAATTCAAGCAGAGGAAAAATTCACAAAAATTACCTCGGTCACTGTTACTTCAAATGTGTAATGAAAGCGAGTTCGCGAATAGTAAACAAACCCTCCGCCATTTGCATTTTGCCTCTTGGAGCTTTCTTGACAGCCTAAATCTGAGAGCCAATCAGAAATGGATTCTCATAGTGTATAGGGACTCTAAGGTAGAGTATACTATAAGACCCGAGTATTCTCGCCATCTTCGCTCAGCGAAATCGACCGCGCAGTTAGAAGACAGTTTTGGCGCGTCATTCAAATAAGACGAGTCACGCCGCTTCCCTTGCTGTAACTATATGTCGATTAGCTCATTTTGCTGTTTAAAATATACAGTCACGATAAACTTTGCACCCAAAAAATTACAAATAAATACGACACGACTGAAGAAACGCGATTGCTCGCTCAACGTTTACATCCCTGATATGATGATCGCCGCCATTTTGTGGGTTTAATTCATGTTTGTCCAGGGGTTCTGCAGGTTAACCCATTACAGACCAGAGGGCCGATCATTTACTTCATCGTTAAACCGATCGATAAAACTGTCTACGAGTGATGCTATTGGTCGAAAATTGTAAAACTTGGCTGTTGCTATGGTAACCATCGTTATAGTGTCCGTTTTTTAAAGGTTACTCATGAGTAGCCTTTATAAAACGAGACTCTTAACGATGGTTACCATAGCAACAGCCAAGTTTTGCAATTTTCGACCAATAGCATCACTCGTAGACAGTCTTATCGATCGGTTTAACGATAAAGTAAATGATCGGCCCTCAGGTTAGTTCAAAAGAACGCCACTTTTCCGTGTATGTAGGGAAGGTAGTTAACTGTTCGTACTCGTGGGAGTTGGAATTGCCTATACGACGAATTGAAGGCGCCCACACGAAGCCTTTTCTTGTGTTTTCATCGATAATCGAGTTTATCCAGAATGAGGACTGAAAAAATGTGAAATAGACCAGATAAGAAAATCGAGTATACACGGGCTTGGTCCATAAAGGGTTGAGTAGTCCAGGGTCAGTTGGGGTACCGCGTAGCATCCGTTAAATTTTAAGACAGTAATGTAACTTTGATTTTTTTTTTTTTTTTTTCATTTACTGCAAAGAAGCTAACAAGCAAGTTTGATTATCGCAAAAAAGTTAAAAAATGGAAGTTTTAAAATATTACGGATGCTACATTTTGCCCGGAATGACCCTCCAACAAAAACTCATTTCGATAGGAAGCACTGCCAATAGTAATTCGCTAATGTCATGAACATACTAAACACGATCGCGTCGCGTCGGTCGGTACGGTGCACACAGTTATACTAAGTACACATATGGGTTAGACAATCTTCTGTTGAAACATAGTAGATAGAGTCGTAAAAAGCATATGGTTGGAAGCCCTCTGCTAAGCACTGTGGACTAATAAAAAGTTGAATCGGTTTTACAACAGAAGATGTAATAATTAAGGTGGTTCCACCCACACCCCTCTGTTGTGACATTTTAATTTGCCAGATAGCACCACTTTGAAATAGTCATTTCGAATGCGTAAAATTCATAATCGCGGAAAAGTTGAGAGCCAACATTTTCGTTCAAAAGTGCTATCATAGGAGAATTGTATTGAATCAGAGTTTGATTGCAATCAGAAACCCCCAGTTGACAATCGATACGATAGATCGGTTTTCTAAAACACTCTGTTTAGAAACAGCTGCGATCTAAATGAAGATCCAGGTACAATTTGGTGCCTTCATAGATTGTTCTAGTATTGACGTCACTGGAACACAAATCCAGCTCGATAAGCGATTGATTGCGGTCTATCGGATCGATTAATTACAAGTGACCGTTTACAGATCATTAAGAAAGAAAAAAGAAAGAAAAAACCTGCGAGCTCGAAAAGACGACTGAAATGAGACTCTGAATGGGGAAAAAGAAGAGAATTGTACAAATGTATAAATGTTAGTTAGCGTACAAATACAGTGATCGATTTATTGAACAATTAGCGATCAATTAGTCAAAAAGAGATAAATCGTCTAATTGATTTATTTATGACTTTCGATTATTCGATTGATGCGTTGTCGGAGCGCCTCTCTTCTACGCTCCATCAACTTTACATAAATGCGCGAGTTGCGACTGATACTTTTGGAAAATAATTACATATTTTCAAATGATACTGTATCATATGAGCTGAGTGCCCACCGAACGACGTAAAGGAAAAATTCCTCAATTTTAAGGAATTTTGAGCAAGATTCATTTGCAAGTTTTCAGTTTCCAATTTTTTTCCTTGACTCTTCCAAATACACATAGAAAAAAGAAAAAGAAAAAAGAAGACGCTTTTGGTAGCGCTGAAAAAACGTTTGGTAGAAAAGTGACCCAGCAAAAGACCTCAGTTGAGCAAAAGTGACCCAGCAAAAGACTTCAGTTGAGCAAACTAAAGGTGTTGTACATAAGACATAAATACATAGTCTCGGTCCGGAGGCCCTACTTCCTTCTACTCTCGGAATGGAGGCTCACTACATCGACGTGGGCTCTGCTAGAGAGTAAGTCCCAAGACCTTTTTTCAAGCATTCATGAGAACGATTTGTAGTCTTTTCCGGGGGCCTTATGGGGTAACTTGAGGAATATCCCGGCCGAGGTGACAAGATTTGACGATCTCAGATCTAGTCATCTTGGAAAGACATGGATGTAACTCTTCTCTTTTTCATCTTTACTGCTTCTTCTTTCTTCCATTTCGTATGTTGGGCCCAAGTTGACGAAAAAGGACACTTAAACTTAAAAAAAAAAAAAAAAAAAAAAAAAAAAAAAAAAAAAAAAAAAAAAAAAAAAAACTTCAGGAACAACAGCTTAAGGCCTTTCTGGAGCCGCATTAAAGATAGCTCAAAGGCTATGTATATATGTGAGATCATTTCCTAGGAAGCTTTCAGGAGCTTATGAAAAAAGTCAGTCAGGAAGCAGGAAGCTCCTTTGAAATCCCCAACACATCATGCAAGAGACCTCACCACTCAGCCACTCTTGGCCAATCCGCGCCCCTGGCCCAGCAAGTGCAAATGAAGACACATTTTGTTGAACGTTTTTTCAATTTCACGTTCACGTTTTAACCAATTTCGTAGTAAGTACTCTTTTTTCTCTTCAGAGGTATAGGTTATGAAAATTATTGCCGGACAAAGCCTCGGGTTTCTGATGGAGGCTTATAAGACCCTCCCTAAGAACCATTTACTATGACCGAAGGACGAGCACGACAGAAGCTGTTTTTTAGTAAAATAAAAAGATGCATTAACAAATACTAAGCAACAGTTCTGTTCGTATTGAAAGCCAGTTCAACCTTTGTGAACTCTCCAAAGAAGCATTTTCAAACAGAAAAGACAGAACTTTAAAAGGAAAATCAGTATGAGACCTCTTCGCGAGAATCAGCATTAGAATGCGTACTTTTTAAATATACGCTACCGCATTTACCGATTATCCAACAGAACACTTTTTGAAACGGTTCGGGAAAGTATCTTGGCGTCACTAGAGGCTGCTTGTGTTTATTTTGAACTCCGTTGTGTTTTTTCAATCATATTAATGATTCAAGTTCCCAAACACTTCAAAAATAACTCGTCATACCGAGGCAATTAAGGAGGCAAGTTATTACCGGGGGGGGGGGGGGAGATAGAGAAAAAAATCTGTTTTAGAAGAAAACAAAACAAAATAATAAGGTGCTTGCGCTACGCGACAGCACCAGTAATAAAAATAAAAAAAAAAAAAACCGGAAGGCTTATGAATCAAATATTTGTTTACTGCGTTTCCCGAAGTTTCAGGAATAGATAAATAGGTGTGTAACTGACTACGAGCCAGCGTTGTGGCTAGTGGTGGATCCACGGGGGAGGGGGGGCACGGGGGCACGTGCCCCCCCCCCCCCCCCAAGCCTCAAATTTTGCCTTTTTTATAGAAGATAGCCTGAAATTGCTTCCACCATTCAAAATTTCACAGGCGTGCCCCCCCCCCCAGAAAAATTTTCTGGATCCGCCACTGGTTGTGGCCTTATGTACTTACACGCACTAGTTGGCGCAGCATCAGGCATTCCGGCAACGTTGCGTTTATAATCCGTTTAACCGCACGAAAAAGATATAGCACCAATTGATGGATGTGCAGCGAAAAGTTCGCACAACCAGGAGTTCGACATTTTTCAGAAGTTTCAATGGACAGTCTGCCACTTTGCCAGATCGCACACTACAAGAATCTGGCTGAAGTATCAACAATCACAAGGAAAAAAATAACTGGTAGAATTTACCATCTGCATTGATGCTTTTGGAGTCAGCTATCAAGTATGGTAAATTTTACTAAACTACTAGCCGTTCCAAGCACCCTATGGGCGCCCTCCACGGCCAGCATTCTAGGGTTACGGCAGTGGCGTACCGGAGGCCCCCAATTAGGGCCCCATGATTACATCTGACCCGTGTATTTGACAAAATATAACATTTGGAAGAATGAAGATAAAGATGGACTAGGAAATAAATAAATGTAATATTAAAGTAAAAAGAGCTGCTTTTGTTCCTCCGATAAAAGTGATAAATCGGCCATGCATTTTCCGTGGTATCAAATGGATATTATAAGGCTGTCAGAAACAGAAATTCAGCGCTTTTCTTTCTTGGGAGATAAACGGAATTTTACGGCTAAAACTGCGTGGAAAAACGTCTCGAGAGTACTGAATTTCCAAAAAATGTCAAGAGGGGATCCCCGAGCCCCCTCTAGGTGGGGGGAGGGGTGTCTTTATTGTAGACTTTCCATTCACTATGTAAAAATGTAGGGGGCGGGGGCCCCCGACTGCGGGGGGGCAAAGTTTCCGGTACGCCACTGGGTAACGGGCTAGTTGGTAGTTGGTAAAAAATGAAAAAATGAAACGGAGAATTGATGCTGAGAATTAAAGAGATTTAAGTGTAAAAATGTGAGCGCAAAGCGCTTGCACTTTTCTGTATTAAATAAATAAATAAAAATATATTGTCGCGCAATGCGTAAAAAGAACCAATAAGACGCTGAGGATACTAAAATAAAAGCGTTGAAAATCGAAGAGGAATTAAAAGAAAAGCGATTGCTTAAAGGTTACATATAATGGTGACAATCCGCGGTAAAAATAAATGCACAATGCGCTAAGAATGTTTTCTTTATATATATAAAAAAAAAAAAAAAAAAAAACAGTTGCGACAGTCTTAACCCTATATTTCAATGTATATCTGAATAACAAAGAATCTTATAGAGAAAATGAAAACATGATATGCACATTTTTTTTTTTTTTTTTTTTTTTTTTTTTTATGAGAAAATTGTGCCCAGATCAGCTATGATGGCCAAAAATCCGTCCTTGAACAAAACGTGTTTTCAGGTTTGAAAGGGCTAAGACGGGCGACGAAAATTGAAAATTTGAAAGACCAAGCAATCAAGAAATTCGCGAGGAAACAAACTCCTCCCTCCATCACTCACACTGCATTGCTCGGTGAAATTCAGCCGAGCGTAGAGCAGGCGGGGGAAGGGACAGAGAAGAGAGTCCAGCGCATAACACGGCTGGCTCGGAGGAGGGAAGGCAAGCGACAGAATCAGCTTTCCCCCTCCAATTTTTAAAATTCAATCTGCGGCGCTCACAGACGACTTTTTCGAATTTTTTTTTCCAGGGATCTCCTCAAAATACTCTAAGGAATCATCATGCCAAACTTGAGGGAAATCGCTTCGGCCAATTTTTGGGAAATAGAAAAATCATTTTGGAGGGACGTCAGCTTTATACATATCAAAATTAGTAAAATGGAACAAAAAACTAACTTAATATACCATAATGTACGTTGCATTTACCATTTACTTAATAGCTGACTCCGGGATGGTAGATTTTACCAATCTTTTTTTTTCCGTGGCAAAAGGAAAGCGAGACGTCAAAAAAAATTGGTAACTGGCTGAAAAGACAGCGATACGATCGTGAGACAAAAAAAAATCGAAAAATAATATAAACCAGGAGTTACAATCAGAATACTATCATATGATCACAGTACTACAATTTTTTGAACATTTTTAAGAACTATGGTACAATAAACTTACTTGAACTCTGACAACAGCTCCATCCTTTACCATGGATCAATCGTTGTGCTCCTGGAATTTTTTTTTCCCCCCAGAATCATTGAGCCTCAGACAGATTTGTATGATCATTATTAAGACTCTATTTACTTAAAAATCATCAATACATCGGCGAGGATAAGTGTAAAGAGGCTGAAGTTCACTTAGACAACTTTACGCAGGAAGCTGTTAAAACTGTACAGATTTCTCATTTAACTCCATTATAGCTGCATACCTTTAACTACTTTTACTTCCTTTATTTTTGCACATTTTCTAAAAAGCTTAAAGTATGTGGCACTGACAAAAATAATATTTAAATTATAGTAATATTACCAGAGGCACAACGATATGTGAACCACAGAAAGTCTAGTACTTTTACCAACATATGGTCATAATAACAGAATTTCCTCATTTCCACAAAATGTGGTAAAAACTATACATAGAAATTCCGGCAAAAGTACTATCCCCGCGATCTTGGTTCAAACATCGTTGTGTTTCTGGTATTTTTGCTATCTCCTTTTTTCAGTGTGGATAGACTGTGGCGGTCCGTTAGTTTAGAAGTGGGGGGGGAGGGGCTTATAAATTGGGATGCCCTTTCATTTTTTGCTTCTCACTTTCTCTTCTCCACGTAAAAGTGGACGGGGGGCTTACGGTGTTACGATGTTTGTTTTCCCCTTTTTCTGAGCCCTTATCCAAAAAAGTGGGGGAGTGGGCTTGAGATCTTAAGCCCCCCCCCACCCCCCACACCCACACAGACCGCCACTGTGGATAGACACATTGAAATAGGAAGCTATAAGCTAACTCAGTTTTGCCCACAATGGGCTTGAGCTCCTTCGTACTAAACTACGTAGATATTTTACAAAAGTTTACGGTAAGAAGTCCCCACAAAAAATTCTTTATATACTGCTATCACGTAAGAGCCTATAATTTGAGCAAGAATGAGCAAAGAAAGGAAAAGCGCAAAATGTATCGACTTACACTCTCTTACTCAGTTCATCGCTCTCTAGAACCTGGTCAGTAAAATCTGGCAATCTTGTATTTGAAATTTATTATTATTCGCGAATTTTCAGAGGAGAAGCGACTCTAGCGAGCCCGTCAAAGTCCGCTCCGCAAAATGTGTCACGCTGGCGAAGCTGAGTCGTGGCTTTACATCATCGCAATTTCGCACACTGCGGCAAGACGCGCTCATTTGACGGATTATTGACGGATTCTCAAGGGGGGGGGGGGGGGGGTTTATGAGCTGCAGAAACCAGAATGGACCCATCTCTCAAATACAAACGAAAGGCCTCCAAAAACAGCCTCAAAATGTTTCATAATCATGAGGATCCTATAGAAAGACTAAAGATAAAGATAATGAATAAATAAATAACGTAAAACGATCCTATACATGCAGACGAACAGCCTAAAATTATTTACTGAATCACAAAAATGAGCATGTCCTTTCTACCTCTTAGAGGAATGCTCCCCCTCGAAACTCCCCCCACCCCTCCCTCTGACAGACTCCCACGGTGACCCGCTCATTTGACCGCCATCTTAGATTTATGTTTAAACAACTATCCAGGGTCCATGAGTGAATTTAGTGACTTGTTTGTGCTTTCAGTGTGATTATAACGCACTTTGTACACACGAATATACCTTAATATTATGCTGAGCAGTAAAATTTTACAATACATTGATTACACTTCATACAGACGTAAATTGAAGAGTTCTTTGCTTTGAAAGACGTACAGAACAGAGGTTATGCTACACGAATCAAAAATTATTTAGGGTGGGGGGGGGGGGCACGAGAAGAGGATTTAATCATTCAGCTGAGAAATACAGCGTGCTCTGCTTTGACAAATCAATAGTTCAACTCATCAAAATCTCACTCACAATTAGTGAAACTTTGAAAAAAAAAAAAAAAAAATTATCGGTAGCACACCCTCTGTTCAACACTTTCAACACGCCCATTAACGTCAACTTGCACTGAACCTAATGCACGCCAAACTGCGATCAAGCAAGTTTTCATCAAAAGTTAGATCAAAAGTTGGAGTAAGTTGGGAAAATCCTTAGCAGACAAAATTTGCCCCAACGCGCGGCGCGACGATGATTGTGAACAATCGAATCAGTGACATCGGATCCCACCGGAATCGTATCGTATAGAGTCGAGCTAAAAGCGCATTATCGACTCGATGAGCATCTCGGTCATTCAACCCCCATCCCCCTCCCCCGCCCCCCGGGACAGTGCAAAGTGCTTGAAATCACTGACACAAGCATGAAAAGTATCAGAGAGAGCCTTCAATTGATGGTATAGGCAAAAACACGCACCGTCGAGCAGGAATAATTAGCTACCCACCATCTCTGACAAGAGTCGAGACATATGAGGCGAATGGACCGAAATAAAATTCACTCAACGTGAAGGCAACGGTTTTCAAAAGAAATGAAGAGGTCCAGAGCGATGAATATCAGATTCCCGAGTCTCCATTCTCCGAGAATATTCCTAGGAGTATCCACTCACTGACTCTAGGACTGCCGTGTGAGTAATGCACTGGCGCGGCGTCCCTTTTTCTGCTCTTCGTTAAAATTGCGAAAATTATTAATTTCACCACATTCGCAGCTCCTATTTCTTTTTTTTTTCTTTTTGTGAAACCGAATCCGAGCTTGAACTGTAAAATCCGTCGCAAAGAGGAAAACATATTCGCACAAAATAAAGGTTGCGTCTATTCAGCTTCACGGGCTTTGATGGGCCCCCAATTCTGCTAAAACACAAACCACTGGCACACAAGAATAATAGACGTGCTTTTGCACAAGAGTTGACTCACGAACTAAATTTCGATTTACGTCACAATAACACTTTCTGCATAATACCGCTGCGTGACGGAGTAATTTGAAGGCCTCGTAGGAAAGTTTGGTTTTGACGGCACATGACCAAAGACATTTTATTACACCTCCAGTGGCGGCTCATGCAATTTGGCAACCATACTTATTTGCCATTTAAATCTATGCAAAAGTATCGATGTCTTGGGGGTGCTACTGCACCTCCTGTAGATTGATTGTTTTACATAAGTTTAAATGGAGCGAATACGTTGTTGCCACATTGCAGGAGCCGCCACTGTACACCTCTTATAGAAAAATCCCTGATAGTTCCATGTTTTCCCTGGTGGAATCATATTCCCTTAAAATTCTCGATTTTCTCTGGATAAACACTCCGTAGTTAGGACCATTCTGGGGGAAAAGAGCCCACATAAAAACGGAAGCGCTTTTTTTCATGGGAAATCAGCGTTTTGTTTGGGTCGAAACTTTTATCTGCAGAGCAGACCTTTTGTTAATGGAGCCCTCTTCCTAAAAATGACCTGAATTATGTTTGGCTCGAGAGACACGTATTTTGAGGATTTGAGGGCTAATAGTTTTTTCAATCACTCCAACGGCGCACAGGCCATGCATACTGCCAAGTGTGCTACTAGACAATAATATGTGTATACTCTTGAATGAAGTAGTGCATTAGTCCTTAGTCCTTCATGGGAAATCTCAATCCATAAATTTAAACGCGATTCCCTTAAAATCGATATTTTGGATACACCACTCGCGCATCCAACGGTTGTAGTTCAGTGCTAAAAATGTATTTAGAATTCGATCAAAGAATTTGGACTTATGAAAAGACTACCTACGGTAACATCAGATGTGCTTTAAAAGTCTGCCCGACCATATAGACAATATGATAGCGTGCTCGGCAAAAAATCAAATTGAAACCAAGCATGATATAAAATATTAAAAGGTTCACGGGAGAACACTCGTGGATCGTATTCAAATGTTTCTACAATAGCTATTGCCTATTACAGTGGCGGCTTGTGAAATGCGATGTATCGATGTTAACTCCATTCAAAACTATAGAAAAGTATCGATTGTCAGAAGGTGCATCAATTGAACCCCCACAAAATCAATATTTTTCTATAGTTTTAAATGGAGTAGACATCGATACATCGCATTTCACGAGCCGCGACTTTCTAGTGTCACATTTCAAACGCAGATCCTCCTTACGACACTATGTCTTCTCAAAATCGCATTAAAAAGACTCGAGGCATCCATTTCTGCCAGTACCAGACAATTTTACAAAAAAAAAATCTCTGTGTACGATTTTAGCAATGTGAGTGCGATAGTCGTTCATACTTATAGGAATTACGTGAGAGTGAGAGAGAGGTAGTTTAGAACGATCAACGAACTTTTTCACTGGATGACGTCATCAGTAAAACCGTCTTTTATCAGTGCAGCCGTCATGCAGTGGCGGCTCGCCAGGGGAGGCAAGTGAGGCGACAGGGAGCCATCGCCTCACATTTTTTGAAGTTGGAGAAAGAAAAGAAATTAAAAAAATAACATATAAAGGTTGAAATGGTTATTATTCCATCATCCTTTGTTTCAATAGTCCAAAAAGTATGAATGGAACATAAAATTTTCAAAAAAGTTAATGTGAAGAGCGTTTCAAAAAAAATCCTGTGCACCTCTCATTTTCGTCGCCTCACCTCCACGAGCCGCCAGTGAGTCATAGTTAGTTTCAAACTCTCTTAGATCCTGATTGCAAACATAATAGAGCGAATGCGCGTCGCACGATGGACATTTACCGATTCGGCTGTCAAAAATCAGAAAGTTCAAATTGCCGAACTAGACGTTTAAAAGCTTCGTTTCGCCTCAAAGGGCTAGATTATTTCAAAAGGACAGCGCTCCTCCGTTTCTGAAGGGAATGTAGTTAACTGTTCGTACTCGTAGGAGTTGAAATTGCCTATACGATACATTGAAGGCGCCCAAAGACATCTTATCTTGTTACTTGCATGTTTTCAACAATATTCGCGTTTATCCGGAATAAAAACTGCGAAACAGTGTGAAGTAGACTAGAGAAAAAAAACGATTATATTCGGGCAGGGTTAAAACACGTCTGACGCAAAGTTCTAGCTGGAAAATGTACGCAGAGACTCTCCAATTAGCTCAGTTTCAAAATTATATCGTTACATGCAGAGTTGGGCAAATGGGGGTGGTAATCGATTACACCATTACCAAGTAATCGTAATCGTCGTTTATTTGGAGGGTGATTTTATGGTAATCAGGGCTTTTAATTTAAAAACCACCCACCAAATTAGTTGCAGAAGAACTAGATCTAATCAAAAAGACCCTAAAGTTTACTATTTATCTACGAAAAATTTATTTAATTACCATCGAAAGGTTTGACGACTACCGATTACCCAGTAATCGTGTAATCGATTACACTCCTATTTGCTCAACTCTGGTTACACGGAAAAAAGAGGCTGGTAAAATTTAACATCTGCATAGCTGATTTTGGAGTCTGCTATCAAGTATGGTAAATTTTACCATCAAATTATAAATGCAACGTATACCTTGTGGTGAAATGTATCAACAGGTTATCTTAATTTACCACAAGGTACGTTCCACTAACCATATGTAGGATGGTAAAATTTACCACACTTGATAGCAGACTCCAAAGTCAGCTATGCACACTGAGAAAACTTTCTTGTTGCCGTAACCGGACGTCTTGTTAATACTTACTTATCCGGAATTCCTGTTATTGTAACAAGGAATTCCCGTTATTTGAAGAGGAACTTGTGTTACTTCAACAGGCATTCCGGTCAAGTAACAGGAATTCCTGTTGAAATGACATCAGTAATTCCTGTAGAAACAACAAGAATGACGGTTAGAGTTAGCATTAAACAGACGTCCGGTTGAATTAACAGGAAAATTTTTCTCAGTGCAGATGGTAAATTCTACCAATTTTTTTCCCGCGATACTTGCAGTGATTTTAAGTACCTGATTTTTGGAAGTCAAATTAAAAAAAAAATTACCCACTGTACGTCGCCAAAGTATCGATGGCAGAATCGGGATCGGGATCGGATTGGTGATTGCTTCTCTGCTTTCGGCTGTCACACGTTCCCGCGTCGCCGCCACTCGGAGTCCCGGTTTTTGGTTGAATTAGGGGGGGGGGGGGGGTGTTTAAAGAGGGAAAAAATGGAAACGTCAAACCGCTCGCTATTTATGAGCTAAGGCTCCACAAGTCCACGATCAACTTGCGCACTCTGATCCGCTTCACGCAATTGTTTCGGCATAGTCACATGACATAGTGCAGAGTTGACTCGCTGTCAGATCTATAGAAATAAATCATCGCAGAGAGAGAGAGAGGGAGGGAGAGAGAGAGAGGGAGGGAGAGAGAGAGAGAGAGAGAGAGAGAGAGAGATCTACTCTGTAATCCGAGGTTTTCCCATCACAGAGGTGCCATAGAGCCAGGGATGCCGTTTTGCGTATACTTAATGACATTTTTCTATTCACCGATGATTCCACCGGTTGAGAATAGATTAGAATGTTCAGTCCATTGTATGACTGTACTGCACGAAAATACTCTGATAATAAGTAATCCTTTCTCAATGGGTGCAATCGTCGTTTTATCATCAAAATATTTGCAAATTTTTTTCAGTCAACGATGATTCCACCGGTTGAGAAGAGATTACAATGTTCAGTTCAGTGTATTACTGTTCTGCACGAAAATACTCTGATATGTAAGTAATATTTTCTCAATGCATGGGTGCAATCGTCGTTTAATTATCAAAATATTTTCGAGTTTTTTGAAGTCATCGACGACTCCACCGCGTTGGAGTAAAGATTACAGATTCGAGTATTTTCATGCATTACAGTCATAAACTGAACTGAACTGTGTAATCTTCACTCAGCCGGCGAAATCGGCGGTGAATTGAGAGAAGTCACTAATTATACGCAAAACGGCAGCTTTGCGATGGAGCAGACGCATTTTGAGTATCGGCTTCTGACTTATGACTAGCGTATACTGTAAAACCCGAGTATTCTCGACGACGCCATTTTCGGTTAGAAAAATCGACCGCGCGGTTTGAACAAGGTAGTAAACGGTGCACTAGAGTATAATATAAGACCCGAGTATTCCCGATCAATGCTACTTATGAGAGAGCCGAGGCTAACCGAACATGGCGGCAATCAGCAATCACCCCTATAGATTGCAGACAAATATTAGATGGAAACTTAATTCCTGTGATATTTCATGCCTGTGTATTTTTGACCGCTTAAGATCCGATTTGGATCCATAGTGGGGCGCCGCGCACCGTTCAAATATGTTGGAAGGCGCGCTTTCGTGAGTTCTGATGCTGTCACAACAAAGTCGGTAAACTAATTTATTCATTTTAAATATAGACAATCTCGATTGATATTATAGCAAAAGAATCACAAACAAACATGATACGACTTAAACGCAACGCAATTGTTCGCTCAGTATGCATATTGAATATATTAATATTCGGTCCGAGTGAAGATGACTTAAAGTTCGGAACTTTTCGGGGGACACCAAACGTCACAGTCAACAAAATCATTTCTAGCGAACCAGGAACGTTGTTTATTGCCGTCTTTCATCGATAAGTTACTCTTTTCGCCCCCAACTCGGAAGAAGAGTACAAATTCCGAAGTTCGCGATTACTGCATCAGTGATGCAGAGGGGTGGGGGTGAAACTGGGGCAGTTTCTTCCCCCCGCCCCCGGAAGTCAAAAAATAAACCGCTTTTCACGCCCATTTTCCAGAACGGATCTACGAAAACGAGCAAAAATAAATGGATTTCGAAGACGCCCCCCCCCCCCTCTCTTGTAAATTCTCATCCGGTGTCCATGGAGAATAATGAATGAGTTGCCAGTTGCTCTCACCGTGGACCGTGGTTAACTTATTCCTTATTCGCACGCAAAAGCGCAATAACAAGGGAAGGTTGAAGGTCTGAGGATGTTGAAATCCCCCAGACCCTCAAATTTTCTTTGGGAAAAAGGGCAAAATTTCGGCGATTTTTATCCCCCCACCCACCACCCAGCTTTATTGGGATTTTTTTTTTTTAGATAACCTCCCTTCCCCTCCCCCTCCCTCCCTCCCCGATTTTCTATTTGTGGTACAGCGTTTTGTCAGAATATTCATGTCATAAACTGTGAATTAAAAGTGAATGTTCCGATAAAATGTTATTTGATCCCCGTTATGCCGTACAAGAACCAGTCGAGAACGAGGGAGAGGGAGAGGGGGAGAGAGAGGGAGAGAGGGAAACGAGAAAGGAGGGACCATGGAGGTTGTTCCGAACTGTCATTTTTTGCCGTTCAAGTTTAAAAAGCTTCAATTGAATTCCTTCGCTACGGTTGCATCGTGCGGTGCGGCGCGGTATAAACAATAACAGAAACACATCAAAAACACACAGGTCAACATGTGCGCGTCGAACTAATGAGCTAGTTGACGACAAAACACAATTTCACACCCGCGTGTTAGGTTTCCCCCTCCCTCGTAACAAACTCACCTATTCCTTTCATAAGTTGCCTCTTGCCGTACTCACACCTCCCATTCGAAACGCCCCCTTCACCCATAAATTTTTAACATTGCAACGCCACTAATAGCGTATAACTTATTGTTGCCTGCGCGCGTGTAAACAAAAGGAAGCTGTATTAATGTAAAATTTCCCGATTTTTACTCCTTTTTTCTCCCATCCTTTCTCTCTTTCAAGATTCTTTCCTCTCTCGTTTTCTATTTTGAGGCGTTGAGCCGACGATGCATCAACGTTCGTTCAAAAATAAGTTCTACCAAAACTTGGTAATAGGATCGGTGGCGTAGCGTGCAATTTGGCAACGTTGTGTTGTGTCCATTTACACCCTTGTAAAAAGGTCGAAAGCTAAGGTGATCACCGAACACCCTATGGTTCGATCTTTTCAATGGGTTTAAATGACACGTTACAACGTTTCCAAACTGCACGCTACGCCACTGAATAGGATGTACCAGAGCCAGGCAATTGAAATAAAAACACAAATCAACGCCAAATTTGGTGAGCATGAATTTATGAGAGATCGGAGGTGATTTAAGGATTTTACAAAATGTCCCCATTTTTCGTTACAAGTAATAAAACAAGCTGATTCATGAATACTCGCGACCAGTTTGACCAAAGCTTTGAAACTTATTCATGGCTCTTCCTTGAAACATCAACACTTCTATCGACAGTTTCAGAGCGGCGCGCGATACAAGATTCAACGCAGCAACGTTAACCACAACAATACACTCATCGGTTGCAAATCAGCTATGAAAAAATAACTTGCGAATAGCGTATAAAACTATCCCTCTCGCTCTTACGTATGGCCCTCATATCATGTTATCTCTTCCTAGAGTCGAATTTCGTAGCAAGTTTCACAAAACGTTCTTCTCAAAATCGCAATAAAATTACTCGAATAATTTATTTCTGCCAAAAAGATTCACAAAAACTGTCTCTGTAAAGGACTTTGGGACTGTAAAGGACTTTGTATATCTATGTATCATAATACATAAAGATTTACAGATAAATAATTGAACGAAAAACTCATGGACGTTACAGTCGAGGACAAAAATAATGAGTGGACCAATTGTGCTACGCGACGAAAATTGAAAGGACAAATAATTATCAAGGACTAAATGTCGTGGACGAAAAAAGTGGACAAAAAAAAAAACAGGACGAAAAGTCTTGTAACAAAATGAACAGTGCAGGGATCTCCCCGAAGATCTGCGCCGAGATTTAAAAAGTTTGAAATTCAGGAATGGTCTTCAGCAAACTTTTGTAACATCATTATGGAGCATGATTCTTTTTTTTTTTTTTAATTCAAAACACGGGGATAAAAAGGGGGGAAAAGAACGTACGTGAAATGGCTGAACTGGCGATGGCGGCTTAGCCGGGATTAACCTCTGGTCCACCGCAGAGACAAATAGAGACCCAGCACAAAGCTTGCGACAGGTGTCCACTTTTCTGGCTCAATTTTGGTCGGAACTCATCGGAACAACAGCCAACTATTGCCTACTGTTGACTGATGAGCGCGTGATTTGCATTCGCGAAGCAAAACCTGTTTCCGTTTCCGGGACGGCGAACCAATCACAGCCTTTCGTTGCGCTTCGCCATTCAACAGTAGGCTATGTATATCGTTGCAGCCGGTGACTCCCGAACGAAACTGTGACCGCTAAACTTGCTTCACTTTTCTAACACAGGAAGCATACGGTGTGCTGGGTCTCTATTTGTCTCTAGGTCCACCGTCTAACCTAACCTTCAAATTTGTTCACGCGGTCGACTCTTTTCTAATGCATGGAGCGTTGCGTCATCGTGTTAGGTACTGGTACTCCCTATAGATGATCCACCAAGTGACTCTGAATACATGGGACACCCTGTATTTTTGATGGCTGTATATGAGATATAAAGCGTCAGGCAGTCTTGCGTAGAAACGCACGTCAGGAATTTTATTCGAAAACGTGACGGACATGTTTAACTGTTTCGAAGCGATTTCCGCGTAAAATAAACCAAAAACATCAGAGCTGCTCTCTTGCAGTAATCAGCATTGTAGCTTGAATTAGAATTTCCTCAAAAGAGCACACCCCACGGTTCACTATGGCCTCCATCAACGGATAACTCGACTGTTCCGATCACTGGCGGATCCAGGAACTTCTCTCTCGCTCGCTCTCTCTCTCTCTCTCTCTCTCTCTCTCTCTCTCTCTCTCTCTCTCTCTCTCTCTCTCTCTCTCTCTCTCTCTCTCTCTCTCTCTCTCCCTCTCCCAATTTGAATGCAAGTGTTGGATGAAGATAAACGAAGGGGCGAGAGTCAAGTGACTGCCCCTAGCCTGTCTTTCACTAACACATGCGATCAAATGGGCGAGAGGGAAAGAGAGAGAGAGAGGGAGAGGGAAAGAGAGAGAGAGAGGGAGAGGGAAGAGAGAGAGAGAGAGAGAGAGAGAGAGAGAGAGAGAGAGAGAAGTTCCTGGATTTCCTGGATGGTCCGCGGTGCTTAATACGCAGCAACGCACCATGTCGTATTTGATCTGTCACATCTCACAATTATACGGTGACAACAATAAAAATGGACCCATGCAGAATTTCTGAAAGTCAAAAATTACCATTTTCAGAGCAAAAAAAGGGAGAATGATAGACTAAACCGTAACAGATATAGCTTACTATGACTCATGTAATATGTATCTTGAATACCACGACTGATATTTTTCTTAGAAACAAATTACAATCGGGCACTTTTAAGTTGAAAGTAAAACCCTTTAAGCTATCAGAATTAAAAACCATGAATTTTGAAAATAGGTCTAACTTCTGGGATGAGTCATTTTTTTATAGTCACCCTATATACAATGACACCAACACGTAGTACATTTCCACGAAGCGGGTGGAGCAGAGCAGCCGCTTCCGAAAAAAAGAGGAAAACGATCACGCAACAGGTAAAGGGCTTCAAACGAGATTTTGACGGTTGACAAGTGCGCGTGGAGGCGGTTGTTATCAGCCTGGAATCGCGTCATGATCTTTGATTTATGAACTACAACCATCAGAACATGAAATCATACAACGCAGATCAATCCTCCACTCTACTCCCCCCCCTTTCAAACCTCTTCTCCTTCCTCTCTCTCTTTTTCGGATTACAGATTACAGCATACGTGTATTTGTTTGAACATCGCGTTTTTGGATTGGAGGAAAACCGAGCGTCGCGCCGCAGCCGCTTTCGCGGACGCGAGTTAAGGATATTGAAGGCTAGACCTGATGACGTGATTATTAGAAAGCTATAGGTTTAGCGTGACGTCATTACTCACTGGTCGATAAAGCGCTCTGATATTTCGATTGTGACCCAAAAAAAAAGAACATGATCTCAAAATTGACGACCATCAGGGCCCAACAAATGTTTGGGACGGATGGTCCCTTATTTTCAACCCCAAAGTACGAATCCTCGCTTCTGATTGGTCGAAACTCCGCCTAACATTAAGGAACTACATAGAACCGTCCGTCCCGAACATTTTCGGGCCCTGGTCGAAAGCAAACCCTACTTAAAATTCCAGTTGCATTATCAGTTGACTGACGGCAACTGCTCATTTTTAGTTGGCAACTAATCAGAACAATTAATTCTCCATAGAAACTCATGTTAAAGCAACTGTGAACCTATTCAAGCTTATTCAACCTATTCAAAAATAACGCGGAGAGAGAACGAGAGAGAGAGAGAGAGAGAGAGAGAGAGAGAGAGAGAGAGAGAGAGAGAGAGAGAGAGAGAGAGAGAGAGAGAGAGAGAGAGGAGAGGAGAGAGGAGAGAGAGAGAGAGAGAGAAGAGAAAGAGGAGGAGAGGAGAGAAGAGAGAGAGAGAGAGAGAGAAAAGAGAAAGAGAAAGAGAGAGAGAGAGAGAGAGAGAGAGAGGGGACCTTTTTTCTTTTTTATACCTTTTAAAAATTTGTAGTTGGGAACAATAGTTTCAAAACTGTTAAGAAATTCTTATTTTTCAATTATTTGGTTGTTTTGTAATTACCTTGTTTGGGTATCATTCTTTAAATAGGTCTCGAGCGTTGAAAGGCCTTCATACAACAATTGAAATTAATATTATTCGGACATTTTTTCTATCCAAGATATCAAAGAGTCTTACACCGAAAAAGTTTGTTCTGATTTTAAAGAGCCCAAAACTTCTGAGTGGATCGCGAGTAAGTTCAGTGGCGTCGCTAGGGGCTTTTTTAGGGGGGCCCATACGTCCGGGTGTCACCACTTTCTTCATCGTAAAGGTAACCCAGAACGGCGATTTTCACTGACCTCGCCTCTCTCCTTCTACCTCTACCTTTATGTAATTTCCTCCCCCAATTTCGTTCTGTTTATCGCCACATTTGTACGTGGAAGTGGGAAAAAACACTAACTTTAAGTTCAATGTTTGCAGGTCGGCCAATCCGAGACTTGCCTCCCTTTTCGGCAAAAAGCTCAATTACGGGACGAAACTTAACCCCTTATGGTCCCAGCCCGAATATTCTCGTTTTTCTTCTCAAGTCTATTTCATATTGTTCGGGTTTTCATTCCGGATAAAAGTGATTATCGATGAAAACACTAACAAGATAAGGTCTTGTCGGGCGCCTTCAATTCATTGTATAGGCAATTCCATCTCCCCCGAGTACGAACAGTTAACTACCTTCACAAAATAGACGAAAGAGTGGCGTTCTTTTGAACTAACCTGGTCGCTGAAGGGTTAAGGGAATGGTCAACGGGCGTCATTAATTTGTTGTGGGGGGGGGGGGGGGGGGGTGGTTGTGTGAGTGGTGATGTTTGCCCCCCCCCCAGGATTTGTCACACCTCAAAATTTACGGACAATCCGATAAGCAAAGAAAAATATATTGTAGCATTTCACGCGCGTATAGGTTAAGAAAGCTTTCAAGCTTTCAATTTCAAGGAAGAATGTGTACAAAATGTGTTTATGCCCGAAAATTTCCAAAATAAATTATTGTAAGAGAAATTAGACACTATGATCATCCAAGACCTCGATGATCGGAGTTTGCAGAGGCCAGACGCGTGAAAAGCAAAAAAGAAAAAGAAAAAGAGGACATTGCCAGTATTCGCCCCCCCTCCTAGCCAAGCAAAAGTTTAAATTACGTCCCTGCCCAGTGCCCCTGCATGGATCATCAAGTTTCGATGATACGGCAAACTTAAAAAATCTAAAAATAATAAACGAGAGAGGGCTGATCGACGGATATTTATTTCGGGACAGGGAGAACCATATCACGATGTTAGCCTGAAAGGGAAAAACATCCAAGCTTATAGAGTTTCCGTTTTTCCTTATTCGTTCTCTTTTATTTTTTTCTCTACGGGTAAAAAGGTTGGATCGTGGACGGAGGTCGGAGGTGTTGATAATGTTGAAAAGGGATTCGGTGAAATGAAAATACTACGTAAGCGCGAGTATAACGAGATTAAGGGAACCTTAGAATCTAAAAGCTCATTAACTTCTTCGTCGCACGCACTTTTTCCCTTCACCTAGAAAAGTCTTATCGTGCGGCAAGCCAAGGAGGCGGCACGGACGATAAAGGTGGGGGGGGGGGGGGGGGGGGGGGCACAGGAAAAATTTGCATTCTTACAAATCCTACCCCCCCCCCCCCCCCCGGATCCCGTCCCGACCCACCCATTCGCCCAGAACCTTTCCTCCACTTATTCCATTCTCAAGGACCACTTTTCTTCTTCCTCCTCTTCCCTCTCTTTCGCCAAGGCTGAGAAAAATTATTCTGAAACCTGACTTGATTCCACAGCTGAAAAAAATACACAACATTTGACGATTCTCAAAAATGGGTTCGTTGCAAACTTAAGCTACAGCGTTATTGAGAATGGGGCTCTTGCAAACTTTTGCAACAGGGGATTGAAGAGTTGATTCTTGCACAAAAACAGGTAAAAATGACAATAAGGACACTAAAAAATCACGAAATTCACTCTCAGAATCGAGTTTAACGGCGGATAGACGCAGGTATTATGGGAGATTCCTATCTAAATTGAGATGTATCTCTGTGTATCCGTAGAGAAAGTGACAAATTAGACAGGAATTTCCCATGATACCTGCGTTGAGCCGCCATTACAAACTTACCGTTATAGCAGTTATGTGAGTTTATTACTGAATTTTAGACTTTCTTGGTGTGATTTTTGTGATTTTCGCTGGTTATTTCTACATCATATACTAGGACTATTCATTTGCTCACAGCAAAAGTTTGCAAAAGCTTCGTTGAATCCTACGCAACATCTCTTGAAATGACAAGGCGAACACCAGAAAGTTTCAAAATCTACACTCACAAACTTAATCAGTGCGTTTAACAAAATTACAATATGGCGGTCGAATGAGTGGGGTCACAATGGGGCAGTCCCACCAGTGACCTGATCGCCATACCCATTGCTGAAAAAAGTTATTATAATAGAGCTGTTGCAAACGTTTGCTACAGGATTATTAATAGATGATATTGGGGTAAAACCGTGTAAAAATAACGATTAGCGCACTGAAAAATCACGAAATCCACTCCTAAACTCACAAAATGCTTTTAAACACGAGACCGTAATGGTGGCCGGGGCCGCGGTTTACATTGAGTTTCCCTATCTTCAATCAGCCATCTACACGAGGTGTTCTCGCAACACCACACAAGAAGAAGAAGAAGAAGAAGAAGCATACAATTGCCGTAAGAAAACCGCGGCCTCGGCACCCATTAAGGTCTCGCGTTTAAAAGCATTTTGTGAGTTTAAGAGTGGATTTCGTGATTTTTTAGTGCGCTAGTCGTTATTTTTACAGGGTAGTGTCCCATTTTCAACTATTAATAATTAGCCTGTAGCAAAAGTTTGCAACAGCTCCATTGTAGAGAAAGCTACAATTAGATGGAAACCCCGGAACCCCTCCCCCCTCCCCATTGTTACCCGCTCATTCGACAGCCATCTTTGAATTTTCGTAAATGCACGTACCGAGTTTATTAGTAGAATTTGAGACTTCATGCAATTTTACAAGGAAATGGACCCTTCATAACGATATAACTAAAGTTTGCAACAGATCCAATGCCGTTATTTTAAGAGCTTTCGATTATATTTTGCGAGACGAAGAAGTTGCACAACGTTCGTAATCTTTGCAACGTATTGGATGGCACTAACAACATTATGAATTCGCTGACTTGATTGGCTAAAAGATCACAAAACTATGGCACCACTTTGGCTGACAGTAGTATAAAAGTCACAGTTGGCACAAAACCATAAAAGCTGATTCTTTCAGTAGAATAAAAAATCTAGGCTGTTACGTTGATTTGAATGATAATTTGAGGGTTTCCTTCTAAAACCCGGCAACTCCGATTCCACCATTTTATCCTTGGGTGCAGAGGGGGTACACATCAGTAGTCCATGACGATACCCGGTGGGTGGAGGGAAGGGGGAGGCGATTATAATACTTATCCAGTGTGTACAAGGCGCCTAATTGGCTTCCCTATCCCTCTATTGATTAATAGGTTTGTTTTATATCAGCATTGCCGAATAGAACTGTCGCGTTGAACATACTGCACTGTTCTCAACGAGCTTCTTGTGTGCCTATCATATAGGCATGTTTGCAGTGATGTTCAGTTTTCTGCATGCACCAAAATATCGGCATTCAATAAGCATCGCATCATCCATGATGGTATCCACAGTTCGATACGTTGAAAAGTTTGCTTTGTTTTGCTGAATAGACGAACGATCGCTGATTAAAGTTGCTTCTTATTGACCTAATGTTTTGACCATAGGCGTTGCAAGAAAAATTTTCTGGGGTTGGCCAAACGTAGAAACTCCACCGGGGGGGGGGGGGGTCAGAAGGTGCACCCCCAGTTTATTAGGGGAGGGAAATTTCTGAGTCCACCCTCGAAAAATGTTGACAATTATGCATGACTCAAACATATAATTTTAGGCTAACTCCGTTCAAAAAGAAAAAGAAAATGAACTCACAAAAGACTTTGACGACATAATTTCAAATTAGTTTTGCCCAAGTTTACCGACTTAACCCGTTTCATCAACTAAACTGATTTTTTTTTTTTAGAGCTCTGAATGAAAATGTGAGATCCCCCCATCCTCCCCCGTTGGATTTTCTGGGGTGGGCTTGGCCGACCACAAGTTACGCAAATGGTTTTGAGCATTTAAATTAGCTCCTAGGTAACACCACACGTGTCTGTTCTGACGAAATGATTTTCAGTGAGTGAGAGGTGATTGGTCGGCAATGCAAATCTTTGCAACTGATGGAATCACGCGATGAAAATGAACCGATCAGTGCTCACTTACTGTAACCTCATGTTAGTAAGGAAGTACGTGACACAGGTTATAATATAATCTTTGGCAAGTTTTCAATTTGGATTCCTTCAAATTAAAACAAAACTTGCCCGAAACAGAGACTTCTGTTGCACAAACATTCTTTTTTTTTTAAGAAAAATCAAAGCTTATTTTCAATCTTAAGTTTTCATTCAATTTAATCATTTTATAATACGAGAAATAACAAAGGATAAACTAGGCATATATTACTATCTATGAGCTCTGCCTTCAATTTAAAAACGAGTTCTACGATGGATGTCGAAAAAGAAACTCGTGCAGTTAGTCATAAAATTTCGCATCATTTTTTACCTAGTTCGCAAACAGGTACTATCGACGTATTAAAGATTGTCGCGAGATTTTCACTAGCAAAGTTTCGCCGTCAAGGTTCCGGTTCGGCCACTCTTCATACTCCTCACACTTTGCTGGCAAGAGGCCAGTACGGTTGGGGCCCGAAAACCGCTGCAGATCAGTCCCACACACCCACCCATAACTGAAAATGTGTGAAAATCTCGCGACAATCTTTAATTCGTCGATAGTGCAAGAGCTCTTTTCAAATGTGGCGCCGGAGCTCATCGATAATATTTTAATTGTAAGCGTTCCTCAATCAAATCCCAAGGCTCAAAGTCATTTTCATTAATTTCCATTATTTAAAATTATTCTTTTAGATATCGTAGGGAAAATCTCCACATATTATCAATCAGACCTGAAAATAGCGAACTAGCTATAAAATATGATTGCAGAATTTTAGCGACTAACAGTAGGTAGCCCGTGTAGCAATCACAAAAGAGCTATTATTGAAAAATCGAATCGTACACGCATTTGAAAAAAAAGCTAAACCTCTTTGGCGCGTCAAAATATCGTAAGTACCCATCAATGTTTGGGGGGGGGGGGGCGTTCCGAATGTCGGACTCCACAGATCCCGGCAATGAAGCAGTAAAACGGGGTCAACTGTGAGCACTCATCAGCCGTCTTTACACGATCAACTTGGACATCAAATTGGCAACAATTACTCTTGATAACTTCTTTGCATGGAAAAAAAAGTTGCGGTTGTGTGGTGACATAGTTGAACTATTTCATGGTAACAATAAAATTGCCCCGCATAAACGGCAGCGCATGCTGTATTACACAGTTCATAATTCCTGCTTCAACCGCGGTTTGCAATCTATTTCTTTTTTTTAAAATTATACAGAAACCAACGTTGAACACTTCAAAGTGACCCGTCAAAAGTATACTCGCCCTTGGTCGAAAGCACGACGTTGAGTTCGTATCACTTTGGATGGATCGAAATGTGATAAACTGGCTTCTGTATATGTACATAAAAAACAAATGGGGCTCTTGCAAACTTTTGCTATAGGGAATTGAAGAGTTGATTCTTGCATATTAACCTATAAAAAAACACTAAAAAATCACGAAATTCACTCCCAGAATCGGGCTCAATGGCGGAGAAACGCAGGTATCATAGGAGATTTTTTATCTAAATTGAGACATATCTCTGTGGTTCTGGAGAGAAAGTGACATAATAAACAGGAATCTCCCATAATACCTGCGTTGAGCCGCCATTACGAACTTGTCGTTATATGGCAGTTACGTGAGTTTATTACTGAATTTTAGACTTTCTAATTGAGATTTTCGTGATTTTCGCTGGTTTATACATCAGAGTGTACTAATCATTTGCTCGCACAGCAAAAGTTTGCAAGATCCCCATTTTATCCAAAGGAGACTGGTGGATGACTGGTGCCACGGAGCTTAATGAGGCGTTCTCTGTGTGCTATTTCTCCATAAGATGACGGTTGGGAACGCCCCCTTCGAGGAAGTGTCTTTCGTAATTAAAATTTACGCGCTTTCAAGACGTTGATCTGGTTTAAAAACATCCGCCATCGCACTGTTTTAAATAGTTTTGCTTGCCAAAATTTGATTTTTCCAGGTAAATAACGAAATTAACTCCTTGCCACAAGCGCCGCCGTGTATAATAAGGATGCCTTCTCGGCAAACGCAGCCAATCAGAGTAGGGGCCTTCTTCGCCTCCGTGGACTCCTCCTTCTTCTGCTTCTTCTTCATTCTTCACACGGCGAGACTCTCTTGTACCCAGGGACTCTGATTCCAAAGAGTGCCTAACTTCAAGGCGATTTCTCAAGTGATATTCTCGCTCAAAAGATAGCACCACTAGTCACTTTTTGTGAATTTGACTTTGAAGGCTTATAATTGTTTTCCTAAAAGCATTAATCGAAAGAGGCGTCCCACAGGAACTGCACAAGTTTTTACTCGATTTTTGAGCCAAGTTTCAACAAAATTGGTCCTAGATTGACGGCCAGTTTGAGCACCGAAAAATGTTGCCGATTGTCTCTAATTTACGAATATGAACTTTTTTTTATACCTACCTATACTGGAGATTTTTTCGGGAAAACTTGAAAAACGTATTTGAGCCCCCCCCCCCCCCCCCCCAACCCCCCAAGGGACTATCGGGGCTTTTGAAAATATCAAAAACGGAAAATTTGGGTTCAATTCCCTATCTGACTTTTCTGTTTCAAATCATTTGGCTCAGCAGTTTTCGAGACAAATGCCCTAGCCGGGTGGTCTGGTACACCCTGTATATGATGAGCCTTCACAGAAAAAAAAGAGAAAAAACACTTAGGAATGGCGCTGACAAAACCTTTGGTAGAAAAATGACTCAGCGAAAGACTTTCAGTTGAGCCATGGTTCACAAAGCAAAATATCTTTAGCTAGGCGTAAATAACCTTTGGTTAGCTCTAATTAAAGTATTTTGCTGGATCATTTTTCTATTAAAGGTTTTGTCAGCGCTACCAAAGCGTTTTTCCTGATTTTTCGATGTTATTCACTTTTAAATTTTCAAAAAAAGACTAGTGGCGCTATCTATATTGAGCCATAATTTCACATCAGAAAGGTGAGGAATCACATTCAAGATTAAAATGGAGGGAAATGACTTTCCAATTGGGGGGGGGGGGGGGGGGGGGGGAATTTGAAGTTAAATAAGGCGCTCTTTGAGGAAATGCAAACCTCAAAAGTGGCGAAGGAACGAGGAGTACCTGACCCACCCAGGGTTCCAGAAGTTCCCGCTTCGAGCCCTGTGCCGTGCCATGACCGATCGAAATTTCGCAGGAGAGAGAGAGAGCCAGAGCCAGCCGGGACTCATGCACCAAAACCGCACCGCGTTGAACGCGGAGCCGAGGCCGCGCGGCCGAGTGCCGACCGACCCGACCCGCGAGCGACCGTGTCGGAACTTGGAAGTTCAAGGTAAGCTAAAGCGCTACTGAGAACTAGAGCGAAAATTCACCAGGGTAGTCTCACTCACAAGTCACAGTCAGTCAGACTGGGGCTGGGGCTAGTTATAAAGTAAGGTTGCCGGATCTATCGAATGAAAAAGATGAAAACAAATAATACGTTGGTCGCTCTTGAGTTCGGAGAAATTGACAAGAAATGAAAGGTGAAATTCGAAAAATCGGGCTGTTGCTAATTTTTGCTATAAGCGATTGAATTTTTAACTCTTGAGTAATTCACACACAGACTCCGAATTTACCGCATCATCGCCTATATTGATGAACGGGTAGCATGGGCTCGGGCTTTCCACATGCAAGGCCTCCTCTTACATGCGCACGTTCAAATAATTTGATCAAAGAGAGCAATCTTTGAGCCAAAATCCACCAATAACACCAGGTGACCAATTGTTGCGCGTATGAAGCCGAAAATATAGCATCGGTGTTTGTTAAAAAAACACCTGTTGTTTGACAGGCCCGACAAATAAACCCTTCAAAAAAACTTCATCATACATCAGTTCCATATCATAAACAGCCCGACAAATAACGGAGATCGTCATGTCACGTAGTTTGCCTGCCTGTTCAATCAATCTGTTTGAGCTAGTAGGTATACATGCAGGTATCTACACATATAAAGGTCTCTTTCGACGATTAAATTGGATCATCACAGTGCCTTCCAAAAGCGAACAAGCGGTGACTGATGGTGCGCAGCATCCAAAATCAGCTTGGTCATCGATGTTATACATCGGGGATCATCGCCAATCATGGGACAGATTCATTTCATTTCAAGATAAATACCATAGTTTGAATATTTTGGCATATATCAGTGGCGTAGCGTGCAATTTGGCAACGTTGTGATGTGTCCATTTGAAGCCATGTAAAAGGTCGAATGCGAAGGTGTTCACCGAGCACCCAATACTTCGGTAATTTTCATAGGTTCAAATGGTGCACATTGCGCACCGATCACCGAACTGATTTCAAAGTAGTTCGATCTCAAAAGTCCATAATTTTTTATTTTCAAATATTCTCATGCACTATTCAGGCAGAAATGATCGTCGAGATAAATAACGATGATCGTTGACACTCACAGGTCACCATCAAATGGTGAACACCAGCTACAGCCACAGACTATGTTTGATTCCTCTAATTGGGTATTTACTATTTAGTTGTCGGTGCGCATCATACACCACTTTCGAATAGTCGCAAATCAACGGGCATTAGACGACAATACTTTAAAATGCGTGGGTGTCTTGTTGAGAAATGCGCTGGAGTAGTGATTGATCCAAGATAGTCAAACCCGGCAGCCATCTTGGCTTTAATAATTTCTTCATTTCACGGACAAAATTGAGTTTCTCGTCACAAATTACCCAGGCAAACCAATTTTCAACCATTTATATCGATAACTAACGGAGAAATAAACATTCCCGTTTTACTGGACTTCTCAAAAACCATTATTTTATGTTGTTCTTCAAAATTTGAACTGCTTCAATTTTGTAGACAACTCGTTTCCCCGAACGCGGTCTACTCCATTTAGTAGCTTAAAACGTATTATTTTGCCACGGATATTAGTTATTTTGATAATTGCAGTCCGGTCGGCCCACGATGAAAAATAAAAAAACAAACTGAAAAAGTCAAATATTCAGTTAAATTGAAGATAAATGAAAATGGCTGAAAAGTGATGTGAAATAAATATTTTTTCGAGTAGGTTCATCTCAATACCTAGTACCGTTTAAAAGTTATGGTCATAGTTCGAGGTATTGACTGTGAACTCCCTCTCCCGTTTTCTTGGGGGGGGGGGGGGGGGGGGGGCTTGGCTGGGCCAGATTTAGACTCCTCAGGTAATCCTTCATCATCCCTGTAAATATCACAGAAATCCAACGATAGGCGGTTTCAATGATGGCTATCTCTCTCACTCCCACATAAGTACTGTTATCTCACTTTCATTTGTAAAATGCTACACAGAGTCATTTTTTGTGATTTTTTTATCAAGAATAAATTTCTCGATTCATTACAATAAATGTAATGAAACAAGGCCGTGTCTATGAATTTCGACACTAGAAAGAGATGGATATGCACGAGGGTCATGGGAAAGTAGGTGAGAAAGTTCGAAACACTACGCTATAAATTGTAACGACTAATGGGTCTGTTGCAAACTTTTGCTGTACAACGATTAAGAGAGTTTATTCCATTGTAAAATCGCCTGAAAAGTCCAATGGTGGCATTAGAAAGTCATAAAAATGCAATAATAACCTCACAAGAGGCGTTTAATGAAATCCAAGATGGCGGAGAAATATCGAGCAATTTGTATGCACACACCACGAACATCCAAGGATAGCCAACCTCACAATATCGATCACAACCAATCACAACGTAAACAAACACATAACCTCGACCTCCAGTGAGGTTGTCAAAGTTGGCCATCCTTGGTTGTTCCTGGTGCATGCATACAAAGTGCTCGATATTTCTCTGCCATCTTGGATTTCAATAAACGCCTCTGGTGAGTTTATTATTGCATTTTATGACTTTCTGATGCCACCAATGGACTGTTCAGGCGATTTTACATTAGATTAAACTCTCTTAATCGTTGTAGCAAAAGTTTGCAACAGACCCATATTGCGACCGATGACTGATGATGAGTGCATTGTTGTGATCATTGGCGGATCCATCAATCTGGCAACTGCGCATTCTTCCCATTTGATAGCATGAGAAATAATCAATTAGTCACAAAGGTATACAGCTCCTCCAATAATCGATTGTGTATCATACATTCAAATGGAAAGAATCTTACAGTTGCAAGATTGCTGGATCCACCTATGTTTGTGGTTGTCGGCTAACCGTTGACTGAACTGAATTCTAAAACGTCTATACAGGGTAGTCAATATTTATGTTGCGGTAGAAAGTTGGCGAATAGCAGCATACTTCGTGTCAGCACCGCACTGGTGGATATCATATCGGCACAGAAGTTTTTTCGTTTACGTAGTATACGTATGTATGTATGCAATACGCAACCGTGTAGCACGAGAATTATTGCGAGTCGGGTGCGTATACTAAATACTCTCAAACCGTCCGTCCACCCTAATCTTATTTTATCCAGTTGCACCGACTTCGGCCGATCGAAGTTATTTATTCCATTTTTTGCATAATGGCGAAGTTCTAATAACGCAGTCAAGTCGGGACTGGGACTCCACGAACACCCAGTAGGCTGGAACAAAATCAAGTTGGAACTGGTATGATAAACTGTTTCAGTAGAGCGATGTATCGTATCGATTGCCGTCCTAGGACCTCTGGTTCCACACGAACTCTAGCTCTGATTCAATGTAGTTTTTCCAAGCGTATTTTTGTACGGAAATTTAGGTTACTAAATCAAACAATTTATGCGGCCTGCTTGCGATTATAATTTTTCTGCGTCCTCAAAAATGCTCAGTTATGCCTGATTCCACAACTAAACCTGCCGAAATCGACAAAATAAAATACACGATAAACGGAACAATGGAGCTGTTGCAAACTTTTGCTACAGGCTTATTAATAGTTAAATACGGGGTAGTACCCAGTAAAAATAACGATTAGCGCACTAAAAAATCACGAAATCCTCTCCTAAACTCACAAAATGCTTTTAAACGCGAGACCGTAATGGCGGCCGGGGCCGTGGTTTTCATTGGGGTTCCCTATCTTCAATCAGCGCCATCTACACGAGGTGTTCTCGCAACACCACACAAGAAGAAGAAGAAGCATACAATTGCCATAAGAAAACCGCGGCCTTGGCCGCCATTAAGGTCTCGCATTTAAAAGCATTTTGTGAGTTTAGAAGTGGATTTCGTGATTTTATAGTGCGCTAATCGTTATTTTTACAGGGTATTACCCCATAATCAACTATTAATAAGCCTGTAGCGAAAGTTTGCAACAGCTCCATTGGAGGTTGCGGAATCATCCAAATGTTATTGTAGTTGTGCGTAATATCTTGTTGATTAGGGCAGTTTCAATGGAGGGAACAGACATAACTGAGCATTTCCGAGGACGTAGACTTCATAATCGCAAAAAGTTCGCATTAATTGTTTGATATAATAGCCTTTCCGTTCAAGAATGAGCTTATGGGGCAAATACATCGAATCAGAGTTTGTTTCGAACCAGAGGACCTCGGACGGCAATTTATACGATACTAGTCGCTGCGCTACGGGTGCCCTCCACGACCAGCATTCTGGGGGTACGGGCTAGTTTAAGCAAGTTTGTTTTTTACTTAAAGAATCACAATGGTTGTTAAAGGAATGATTGAAGAAGTACGGTAAAAATTACTGACAACAAATGACAGATCAAAAGTATCGGAGCGCTCGCTCAGGTTTAAGCGATGAGCGCAAGGACCAAGGAGAAGGTTCATAGAGGGGACCTTAACCGAGGGCATTGCGACAGTCTGAAGACGGGCGACGAAAATTGATTTGAAAGACCAAATACTCAAGAGATTCACGAGGAAACGAACATCTCCCTTCACCACTCACACTTACTTTTAAGCATTGCCCGATGAAACTCTGTTGAGCGTAAAGCGAGCGGGGGAAGGGACAGGGGACAGATAATAAGAGAGTCCAGCGCAGCGACACGGCTCAGAGGAGGGAAGGTAAAGCGACATGATAAAATCCCCCCCTCTAATTTTAAAATTCAATTTGGGGCGCTCACAGTCGACTTTGTCGAATTTTTTTCCAGGGATCTCCTCGAAATACCCTAAGGCATCATCATGCCAAATTTGAGGGAAATCGCTTCGGCCAATTTTCGGAAAAATAGAAAATACATTTTAGAGGGGCGTTAACTTTATATTTAAAGTAAAGTAATAGTAATAATTCCCCTTCATGGTTACCTCGTTGGTACTTACAAATTTTGTCATTTGATGGCACAAAAATCCGAAAGAAGAAGAAGGCGCCTCCTTGTTGCAGCTCATTTCACATTCTCTCTTTTCCAGTTAATCATCTCTCAACTCCAATTTAATGCTCTGCGCCCCCCCTCCCCTAATACGAAAAATAGTGAATTTTCTATAATAAAATAGCTAACAATTGGGTTCGTTTGGAGAGGTGATTTCGGGAGAAGAAAATAGCCAGGGAAGGACCCCCTGAACTCCCAACCTCTGGGGGTGCCCCCCCCCCCAATGTTAGAGACGCGCGTGTTACATTTGCAGCGGGCGCAGTTATTACTGCTAGATACGCCTCTTCGAAGGTCCCAATTCCGTCGCGATCTGTTCAGAATTCACCAAGTTCATACCATTTGAAAAACTGACATTGGCTCCAATTTTTGTCACGGTGGCATACTGCATGCATAGTGCATACTCCTCACCACGCATCTCTTTGCACCACGCGTTCAAAGATGCTAGGTGAATCGCTGCTTGGGCGCATAGCGTCACGGAATGCGTGGTGGAAAGAGAGGGGATATGACATCGCGAAGTTAACAATTGCGTCTTAAAGTCGTCTTCCAAACAGCTGTATCTCGATTATTACTGCACAAACTGCGATAAAGTTGAGACTTGCAGTGGTCATCAAACTTTTCTTGGCATTTCACGTAACAGTATCAACAGGCATAATACGAAGGTGAGAAAAACAGGACAGAATTGGGAACAAGCTAACTTTTTGTGGAAGTTCCTACGTAGGGTCTCCTTATAACTCATCTCCATCATATAAAACGAGGACTGAATTTGGGAAAATAAAAGATACCTTTGTAAGTTTCAGAGGATCGCATCGTAATAAACTTGAGTTTTGAGAGAAATCTGCAAAGACTATAATGACTCAATTATTATACCAATCGAGTCCCAATTGCCCAACTCATCTACTCTCTCATTCTAAGACAAAAAGACAGCTAGTATCAAAATTCCGTTCAATTCAAGGACATATAAGGGGGGCTGCCCTCCTATTCCTTGAAAAACACCAAATTAGAAGGAAAACAGGCAGTAAACTTCCTGAACTGGCTAAAAATGGACAAAAATTGAGCTTTCGCCCCTCCTCCCCCCATGTTTAAAAATTTTCAGGATACGCCCTTGGTTTGATTAAATTATATTTATAGGAAAATCGAGGTAGCCTGACAAACAAGTACCTAGTTTCGGAAAAGCTGGAAATATCGGCATCCCTGTGGCGCAGCAGCTATAGACTGACGGAGGCCGCCTTTGCGCGCTAAAATAATGCACACTGCTGACTCATAATCTGACGAGACGGTGCCAAATTTTCTGAACGCTCATTGAATCTCCCATTGACTTCATTCCAAAGTATGAATGAGTATGAATACGGAGTACTGCGTAAAAAATTAAACATCACCGTACTATTTTCTCACTTTATACAACGATATTCCACGATACAATTAATTATGATCGTTTAAAATCAAACGATCATGATATATCCTCGTCGATTAAAAAAAATCGACATTTTATTACGAAAATTAGTTGGCATCCTCAAATCTTGTTTATTCGTTTGAAAATATGCTAATAAAAATTTGGACATTTTTTATTGATCGGAATAACTTTGATGATTCTTAACCCTTTACAGACCTGGCTTGTTCAAAAGAACGCCTCTCTTTCATTTATAAAAGGAAGTTAGTTAACTGTTCGTACTCGGGGGAGTTGGAATTGCCTACACAATGAATTGAAGGCACCCGAAAACACCTGTCTACAAAAGTGTCTACATTCAGAATCGCGTGTATTCGGAATCATGATACTGGAACAGTGTGAAATAGACTAGAGGAGGAAAACGAGTACATACTCGGGCTTGGCCCTTAAAAGAGGTTAATTTCGATCGAACACACCGGCCTAAATCCTACACTTTGAATCTGCGAAATTATCAAGAACCAAGCTAACTTCGGAAAAATTAAGGATTTGCAATCTTGGGGGGATCTAAGTAAGAATCGAAACAAAAGAACAAAGAAACAAACAAAAATTATGAAAGGATAGTATTTTTACATTCTTTCTTATCCATTCCACTGGATTTGAGAAAGATCGATACGGGCTCAAAAATTGGCCAGATCACTACCATGCATAAATATTTTGAAGAGCTCATGGGGCCTGGAAAAGGAATCCCCGTCGAGTAGACCGATTTTAGCCCGCTAGCCAACGAACTCACGAGGGAATGAAAATAATGTTTTGGGTTTTGATGATTTTTATTTATTTTTTTTTATCTCCGAAGATCTGACAACTCAGCTCAGATCCGCGCCGCGAGATGCTTTTTATCGGTGCGATGACGCAGTGCAGCTGATGACGAATGCAAACAACTACACAGATCACGAATTTGAATTTTCATTAGTCAAAGGAATAATGATTATTCAAGGGCGTCGCGGGAAAAGAGAAGAAGGACGCGGGGAAAAGAGACGTAGATGAGAGGAGAGGGGGAGGGAGGAAAGCACTCGCTTCCCCTATCTCTTTGACGGCATTCCAAGCTTCTTACGGCATTACTGGATTACAAAAAAATAATGATCATAATAAATAATTCTAATAAAAAAAAAATTATTTACAAAACAATCGAGATAAGGGGGTCGACGAGGAAAGTTCTTCTGCTGGCGCGCATTGTTGATGATATCATATCGAGGCTCCAATCATGGTCTATATTTACGGACACTAGGTCAAACCAGCCGCAACAAAAATTGACAGCAACTGGTGGGATCGAATTTCGTCTGGGTGATGCAAAGAGTGGGTGATGATGAACATTCGTACCGTGTACTGCAGTGGCGTAGTGAGGGTTAGTGGCACCCGGAGCGATGCACTATAGTGTCACCCCCCCCCCCATGTGCGTAGCCAGAAATTGTCACGGGGGGTGTCCAATGATACTAATCTGTTCAAATTTTCCTGAAAACTCAAAAATGTATAGTTTTTAAGGGCAAATTTGTGGGTCAAGCGGGGAGGAGGGGGGGGGGGGGGTCCCCCAAACCCCCTGGACCCCCCCCTGTCTACGCGACGGACACCCCCCTCCCAAAAATATACAGAAAAATGAATATGAATATGTAGAAAAATTACGTTTTTGGAAGCCCATTTTTTGTAATCTCCGCGAATTAAAAAAAAAAAAAAAAAAAAAAAAAAAAAAAAAAAAAAAAAAAAACTTTTTTCTTCAAACTATTCACACAAGTCTAGTGAATTTAATAAATAATCCGACTTCAGGGTAACATTTTTCGTTTAGAGTGGCACCCTCTGCTTCAGGGTGACACTCTTCGCACGAGTGGTGGCTATCCTGCTCCAGGGTGACACCCTCTAATATTCTCTCAATATTTTAGTACATCTCTATTTGTCTGTTCTTTTTTAAATTTTTCTCATTCTTTTTCCTCTCCATTTCTCCTCTTTTCCTTCTCTTTTTTCTTCTTTTCTCCCTTTTCTTCTCGACTTTTTGCATACTTCCTGAGAGTATCACCCCTGCGATAGTGTCACCGGTGGCGAACCACCCCCTCCGCCCCTTTACGCCACTGCCATGTAGTAGTATCCAGTCAATGATCGGAAGCATCATAAACTTATGGGTGGTACCATTCCATTACTAAAGATTTCCGATTGAAACCTTCGATCATGCCCGTAACCAGCAGGAGGCCAAGAGGCCTAAACCTCCCTCTAAAAAATGTTGACACCCTCCCCCAGAAATATTTATTTTACCATACACTGTGGTAAAACCTACCTCAATAGCCCCACCTGCAAACTTACAAGACTGCCTTCGATGCCTATACACTATAAATGAAGGGCCGATAAGTTCAAGAGCTGAACTTGTGGCCAGTAGCCCAATCCTATTGAAAGCACTTGACTTTGATCATTACTGGACTACAGTTGCCTCGGTATATCAATTTTTATTTCTAATTATTTATTTATCTACCTATTTTTGACTATTTATCTAACTATTTATTTATTGATTTGGTTGTTTTTATTTATTTGTGAATTTATAATAAAGTTATGTTTTTTTTTTCATCTATCTATTTTTTATTTTTTTGTTATTATTATTTTTTAATTTGCTGTTTTTTTGTTTTTTTTTTCTTTTTTTGGAGGGTTGATATCTGAAAACCACTTCACTACGTGTTGAGACACACACTGTGTTGATTTCACTTAAAAGCTGGAGTGATGGGTTGATTTCAGAGCGGAGGTAAATCAATAACAGTTTGTAATATTTCAGTCTGTTTGCCTGTTTGTACACTGTATTATTGCCCTTGCGCCTGAAAGTACAGACAGGAGTAGTATTGGATGGCTTTCAACTCAAAACGATTACGACACAAACATTAATGATAATCCTCAGGTTTAAGAACCTGATAGCCCATGGTAAATGGATTCTGCCAAACTGCAAATGACTCAATGCTTACCATCAACCAGGGTTAACAAACATTGACCTGGGGTCACGAGGAAGCAGCCACTGGCCAGGTAGGAAGACTGATTCCCAACTTTCGGACAACACAATACAAGATACCTGGAATGGATTAATCCCAATGGTTTAAACAGCATCATGTGGCTGTGGGTTCAAGATATACAGTCATTTATTCCGAAATGAACGACTCTATTTTGTGTTTACATGATTATGTTACGCCCTTTAAAGCAATGGGATTTATCAACTCCCACTGTCTTGTGTTATCCGTAAGTTTGAAATCCTTAGGACTAAAGAACTGATTTGATTATAACAAGATTCATCAAAATCAAGTTCTCCCAATCTTATTACCATTGAAAAAAAAAAAAAAAAAAAAACACAGAGAAAGGAAGAAGAAGAAACAATGCTGAATTCATCCAATGACTTGAATTGATCTGTTCCATGTCAGAGTAAAATAAAAGTTCAGTTAATTAATGGTCTCATGCTTTACTTTATCCACAATTTTTTTTTAAAAAATGACACAACTCACTTAGTTCTCTCAAAAACAACTCCATTTAAGTCAGAGAATTATCCACAGTAACAGGAATAACAAAAACAGCAATAACATAATTTTGCAATCGAACCACACTATTGCAAGGCTAGTTTTGTTCTATGCCAATAGATTAACTATGGCAACAAATTTTAGAACCAGCTTAAGAAAAAAATAAAAAATTGAGATAATGCCTATGAAACGTTCTTTTCACAATTCTTCGTGAGGTATAATTAAAAAACATTTCTAAAAATTGTTTCCGGCCTTAAAGATCTTGCTGAAATTTTAAATTTCCAACCCCTCAGTAAGTACTACTGGCACTGAAGACATATAATTATTTTTTCTCCGGTTCATTTAAAACTGGTCAAAGTAATACAAGCCGATTTTGAAGAAGTGGATGCCTCAACAGAAGATATGAAGTAACACAAAGGAAACTTTTTACATACATGACTGGACTTCTTTGATTTACAGAGACCTTGAAAATTGGGTGATAACGATGCACTGATACTATTCAATACATACCATCTGCAAAAACAAAGGGGGAGAAGGATTAAGATTTCTTACAATTAGTTCATTTAAGAAAGCAAAACAAAAATACATAATAAATACGAGGGTTATCCAAAAAGTATGTTTCGTCATCTCATAACTCTAAAAGTAAGAGCGATAGAAAAAATTCAAAGCCAAAATTTTTTATTGTCCTCAGCTTGTCAAAAAACTTAAGTTTTTGAAAATTGGTTCTCTAGATCACGAGAAAATGGACTTTTTGTGAAGGTACCTCTTGTCGCCGCGTGCCCACCTCCCAGTCAGCTGGCATACACTACTGGCCACTGGCTCCTGGAATTGCAAGGTATGTATTGGTTGATTACTTAGAGAAGAGAACGAAAAATAATGCGGATAGATACTGTCATGTGCTTCAGTTAAGATCAGCAATAAAACAGGAACGCTCCAAATCATTAACCCGCAGACCTTTGTTTCTGCACGACAACGCTACACCTCATACAGCAAAACGAACGGAAGCTGGTGACATACATTCACTTGGAAAATTTTTCCCCAGCCCCCTGCTCTCCAGATTTGGGTCCCAGTGATTTCCACCTCTTTCCACAACAAAAGGAAGGTCTTGCAGGATAACATTTTTCCTACAATGATCAGGTCAAGAATGCTATGAATGAGTGGTTCAAAGCTCCAGACAAACAGTTTTACCAAAATGGCATCAAGAAATTATTGGCGCGGAACCAGAAGGGTTTGGATAAAAATGCTGACTACCTTGAAAAGTATGGAAAGGCTTTTTCAAATTAAAATTTTGGCGAAAAAAAAGGGAACGCGAGAGAAAGAAAAAATCAAAACATGAGGCGATTTCAATTTGAACGATAATCCATAGAGCGCTGAGTGCTCGATCAACACAGCGCAAAGCGTTCAGAGGTGGGCATGTGGCGACAAGAGGAGCCCTCACGAAAAGTCGATTTTCTCTCGATTAGGAGAGCGGATTTGACTGCGCACTGGTTGACTGCGAACAGTGGATAATCCTTTTTGCAGGGACTCAATAAAGTAACATAGGGAACAAAATCTAACGGCTTATACGTAAGACAATGAACAACGACAGAAACTCAGATGCTTCGATTTTGTTTTCTACAGATATCAACATCTTTGCTTAACATCAAACGTGAAAGAGAGGTTTGACGTTGTGCTGTTGCAAACTAAAAAAAAAAAAAATGTCTACCCAATTTAAACGAGGGTAAGCAGTATAGATTGTCTCTAATTGAACCAATCATGTGGTGAGGGTACTTGCTTAACAGTGACATGGCATGCAATTAGCCAACTTTGCCCATAAAAGGCCACAAAAAAGATTTAATTATTAAGTGTTTCCGGAGCACCTTCAAATTCAACATTAGACATAGGATTAGACACGACAGAATGCAACATAGTCACATTGCACACTACACCACTGCAGTGCTTAGCTGGAATAACTTTAAGTTGAATTGGGTGGAGACAGCACCGTTCTACGCAAGCTAAAACAACTCGCTCCAATAAGTTGCCATGCTGCTACCATGACTCCATGAAACATAATCAACATCCAGAGGCCGCGCTGACAAAGGTGCAAACTAATTTAACCTCAGCAAACAGCCTTACAATCACCATTGTACTTAATGGTTGATGCATAGGTCTGGAAAGGTATGTTACCCAGAAAGAGATATGGGACTCCGAAAAGCTGATCAGCAAGTGAAACACCTGCTAATTTCATTCCAAAGATTATAAGCAGGCAAAGTTCATAGTAAAGAATATCGGTTGGCATGAAGAAGCAAGTGACAATGTTTAGACTCTTGTGAAAACAATAGGAAAGTTGATAAGTCATGTTCAAGCAGTTGTTCAGAACTGGTTTTTTAAAAAAATTACAGGTTAACATTAATGAGTAAACATTGTTTCTTACGTTTCAGTGGGCTATGAATAGTTTAATATATATAAATCCAAAAATTGGCCACGGCACGAGCAACTTGCGAGACGGGACGCGAAAACTTCTACAGAGTTCGCACGGTAATAAAATCCAAAAAACTTAAAAACACCACCAAATCGAGAAAACACAGTCCAACCAAAACAAGAAGGCGAGCTCTTTATCAGACACAGACTCTATAATCAGATAGATAGGTAAAGCTCGTGCTTTAAAAAATAACTGTCTACAACTACGGTGGTGCTCTAGCGGCGATTTACTGAAGTATTCATTTGCTTCAATCTATTCCAATCTCTCCAATGCCATGGCCATGTTCAATGTTCATGTTGCACTGGCAACCAGTTTCAGCGAAATCGGATCGGGCAACTTTTGCAACGAAATCTAAGCGGTTCAGCGTAACAAGAACGATATTGACTGAAATAGGACAAGTCCCCCCCCCCATTGGCTATCAAAAGAAAATTTAAAAAAAAAAAAAAAAAAAATATGCGATCAATGGAATATAGGTACTCATAAAAAAGATTGATCTGATGAGTGTTTGGTGAACTTCGCCTTCAAATTTGCCCCCGTGTAGTGTGTACGGTAAAGTGGAGTAGAGGTAGTTTCAGAAGTGTAGGCGGACCTAGACCGATAATCTTTGGAATTTGTCAACATTATTTCTGATATTACTCGATGAAAAAGAATAAAAATGAAATTGAGTGTTCACTTTTCAATGAGGGGAACTTTAAACACAAAAGAAATGGTTTTGGTCCGCCTACACTTCTGAAACTACCTCTAAGTACGTACCGGTTTCAATGGATAATTTCAATAATGGATAATTGTCGAACTGCACGTGCTTTGCCACGACCGCAGCAGAGCACACAACTGTTACATACATGACTGTTAGACTGTTGTTGTTTGGGGCGCTCATAGAAATGACGTACCCTCGCCCCGTGAGGAGTTCGGGGGACATCTGACACTCCGAGAGTTTTTTTTTAAAAATTTGGGTCCGCTCTTCGATTTCGATGTAGAGCCATGCCCATAGGCGGAAATAAAGGGAGGGAAGTCTGCCAACACCCCCCCCCCCCCAATTTGGAAACAAAAAACGTTTAGCCATTTGGTCAAGTGATTTGGCATCCGAAAATATCGGTTCTCAAGGAGAGTTCAATGAGCAAAAAAAAAAGGTCTTTCTATACAGAATGTGTTTCCCCCTCAAATTTGCCTAGATTGTACGAGAAACAAGGTCATCAAGGAGCTCGATGGTCAGAATTATCCGGGACCAAACGCATGAAAAGCGCAAAAGAAAAAAAAAAAAAAAAAGTCATTAGTTCATTTGCCTGATGTGCCGCCGGGAATATTCCCGGTCGAATAAATTCCCGCGATCGGGATTATTCCCCATTATCATAGATTCCACTAATATTCCATTGAATCGCACAGAATTTGTGTTAATTTGAATACCTATTTCAAATTTTTCAGAACTCTGAGCCCTGACCGCATGCATCCTCTCCTGAGCCTTAATCTATAGATTAGGATCTCACAGGCCAATTTTGAAATGCTTGTAAGAGCTGAGCTAGAGGGTGGACAATAAAAGAGGTATGGTAGTAGGGGGAGGGGGCTGGAAAAGTAGACAAATGAAGGAAAAATGGGTTTACTAATGGAGGGAGGGGAGCAGTGGCGGCTCGTTCATTTTGGCAACCATGCTTATTTTCCATTTAAACCTATGCAAAAGTATCGATATCTTGGGAGTGCAATGGGGCTATTGCACACTTTTTCTATAAGCGATTTAATAGTCGATTATGGCGTAAAAACCTCAAAAAATAACGATGGCGGTACTAAAAACTTCCAAAATCCACTCCTAAACTCAATAAACGCAGTTATTTGCGCGAGCGTAATGGTGGCCGAAGGCACTAACAATGGGAGATTCCCATCTAACAATGTTGAAACTCCATCAAGAAGTGACCAATAAGAGACTACTTTCATTTGACACCGGTGTCACTAGGTGTTGCGGCACCATTCATCGGATGTGGATCATCACTCTGATGACTAATTACTCAGTGAATCATCCTTGTCAACATAGAAAGAGTGACGAAATTAAGATAGGAATCTTCCATTGTTAGTGCCTTCGGCCACCATTACGCTCGCGCAAATAACTGCGTTTATTGAGTTTAGGAGTGGATTTTGGAAGTTTTTAGCGCCGCCATCGTTATTTTTTGAGGTTTTTACGCCATAATCGACTATTAAATCGCTTATAGAAAAAGTGTGCAATAGCCCCATTGCACCTCCTGAAGATCGATTCTGTTACATAGGTTTAAATGGAGATAATCAGTTGCTGCTACATTGCACGAGCCACCACTGGAGGGGAGGTGTCAAGTGGTCCAGCTTTTTTAGTCAATTTTATAAGTGCATAAATAAGAGGGAGTTCAAGTCCCCCCCCCCCAATTATTCACTGTAGGTACCTACATTTTCCTTGATATTGTCTTACTACTATGTTAATGGCCGAAGAAGCCCGAGAAAACTGTAAAATAGCATCCAAAAACCACAAAAAAACAGTATTAATTAGCTAAAGTTAATATTTTTTTAAAAAGTTGGATAAATACCCGGTTGGGGAATATTCCCGAAAAAAAAAATTCCAGGGAATTTTCCATCACTAAGCCCATACCCCTAGAAAAAATTCCTAGTTCCGCGTATGGCCATGGCAAGATCGTGTGAGATCCGAGTACAAATTTTAAAGCTGGAGGGTGGTTAGGCAGAACTAACCGACAAATGTAAATATAATTTCGGTTGAACCGAATTCAAACTCTCGATCGTAAGAAGAAATATTTCTCAACGACAAAGCTATCGGGCCATTCAACATACATATTCTATTTCTATCACTTTAACATTTTCTCAATGTATTCCATCAATTCAGTGATTAAAAGGGATCTTATATGCCCAAACATCTGAAAATCTTTCAAAATTAATTTAATTGTAAATTTTTCCTATTAAGACAGAGTAGAAAGCATTGGTGATAAAAAACGGAAAACGCACAAATTGACAGAAACGAGCTGTTCGGCGAATGATAAGTGTTCGCGAACGCCACTTTCCTTGCTGGGGGTTTTTGAACTTGGTCTGCTCGCAGTGCTTCGCACCGTTCTCCAAACTCCACAAGATTCGACTTTTTAAACGACTGTGAACAAAAGAAAATACGGCTCATTTATAGAACTCTACTCAACTTAGCACCTGCTCTAAAAAGCGCCAGGAATAAATGGAGTTGCTGGGAGATAACTGTTTCGACACGGCGGTACCGTTTTTGCATAGGTCACAAATTGAAGGCGCAAGAGGATCACCTTTTACGAAGCCGCTCGATGAGGTACAGTCTCGCTCTCGAAAGTCCTTCACTTTGCTCCCGAATGAAGTCCTGAGTGCATTGTATCTACTCACTGCACCTCTATTGTTACGGTTTTTTTCTTTGAGGCACCAATATCGATACCTCAAATTAAGAACCATGTTAAAAGCATGCTCAATAATATCAGTTTTGTGGTGTTTCTCATCTAACGTGCAGGAATAAGAAATGGACTAGAGGTAGAATTGTAAAAACACTTAAAAGTTAGTCTTGCGACGTTGGCAAACTTTACACCCAACAAGTGACGCCTCATCCCCAAAAGCCAAAATCATGTGCTTACACATATATTTATCTATATTTATTCATTCGAGAAAGCTAGAGACTCCTAAGCTGACTCCGCATTTCAGGAGTGTAGGCGCACCTAGACCAATAATATTCGGAATTTATCGACGTTATTTCTCATATTACACAGTAAAAATGAAGGAAAATTAATCCGAGCACATCGCACTTTCTCACTCATTGCTGCTTACGAGAACAGCTTGGGAAGCGGATCACACTCGGCGATATTAGACGCAATGAGTGCGAGAGAGAGAGAGAGAGAGAGAGAGAGAGAGAGAGAGAGAAACGGTCTCTTTCTGGCACTCATTGCTTCTCATTGGAACAACTCCACACTCTATTGTGTATCATACAGGGTGTGAGGAAAGTCTCCCCCCCCCCTGTCTAACTTTTGAACGGTTGAAGATAAAAAAACGAAACTCGGGGGATGTTTATAACTTAATGGGAACTACTTTTTGGCGTATCCAAAATTTCCAAGGGGCGCCCCTAAGGGGGGGTTTCGCCCCCTAACTCAAAATTTTCAAATGGCAACCCCTATCTTGTGATACCTCCTTTTAAAGTGCGTATAATTCTAAGACTTTTGGCGCAAACCGGAGGTCGATATCGTTTTTCGTATTCGATATATCGATAGTCAAAGTTCGATTTTGACCCATTTTCAAAAAATCAGAACTCCCACTTGAAAAGTCGGAATTTAGAAAACTAGGAGTCGAAAATACTCTGAAAATCAAGTACTTTTCAGAAAAAAATACAGTTTTGATATTAGTCTAGTCTTAGAGCCCCCCAAAATTATTTAAAAAAATGACCCCTCAGGGGGGCTATCTCAAAAATTCCGAGCCATGACCCCTATCGAGTGATACATCGCTGAAAAGAACACACAAAACTGAGCATTTTGGCGCAAACCGCAGGTCGATATCGTTTTTGGTTTTCGATATATCGAATGACAAAGTTGGATTTGCCAATGGGTAAAAATCCAACTTTGTCCTTCGATATATCGAAAACCAAAAACGATATCGACCTGCGGTTTGCGCCAAAATGCTCAGTTTTGTGTGTTCTTTTCAGCGATGTATCACTCGATAGGGGTCATGGCTCGGAATTTTTGAGATAGCCCCCCTGAGGGGTCATTTTTTTAAATAATTTTGGGGGGCTCTAAGACTAGACTAATATCAAAACTGTATTTTTTTCTGAAAAGTACTTGCTTTTTAGAATATTTTCGACTCCTAGTTTTCTAAATTCCGACTTTTCAAGTGGGAGTTCTGATTTTTTGAAAATGGGTCAAAATCGAACTTTGACTATTGATATATCGAATACGAAAAACGATATCGACCTCCGGTTTGCGCCAAAAGTCTTAGAATTATACGCACTTTAAAAGGAGGTATCACAAGATAGGGGTTGCCATTTGAAAATTTTGAGTTAGGGGGCGAAACCCCCCCATAGGGGCGCCCCCCGGAAATTTTGGATACGCCAAAAAGTAGTTCCCATTAAGCTATAAACATCCCCCGAGTTTCGTTTTTTTATCTTCAACCGTTCAAAAGTTAGACAGGGGGGGGAGACTTTCCTCACACCCTGTATAACTGCAGGCCTGTTAACAGTAACATCAACGATACACCATGGACTACTCTGATTTGTAATCAATTTGCTGCTACCTTTTCTTTTTTTGTTATTTTTTCTTTTCGGGGGTTTTTTTGGGTTTCATTTCCAGTCCACGCTTTAAATTATTTCGGCTGGACCTATGTGTCCCATTTTGACCTGGTCGGGATTCCCAGGATTTAATTTTTTTTTAATTTAATAATAGGTCGTGAATTTCTGGGCATAAGTGAAGGTAGGGAACGGGCTAAAGTTGCTGTTTATATATTTATATTGGGCGAGTTTTTTTTTTTTTTTTTTTTTTTTTTTTTTTTTTTTAAATTATTCTTTTGTTGAAAAAGGCAGGATGCTGGACAAGATCAGACTTAATAAGTCCGTCTCGGTCCTTATACCAAGCCATTTTAATAATTTTCTTGAGATGCTTTTTCTTTGGTTGAGTGTATTTAAGAACGGTTTTGTTTTCCTTCATTTTTACTGTGTAATATGAGAAATAACGTCGGTAAGTTCCGGTCTAGGTGATTATCGGTCTAGGTGCGCGGGTGCGCCACTCCTGAAATGCGGAGTCAGCTTAGGGCTCTATAGCTTTCTCGAATGAATAAATATAGATAAATATATGTGTAAGCACATGATTTTGGCTTTAGGGAACGAGGCGTCACTTGTTGGATGTAAAGTTTGCCTACGTCGAAAGACTAATTTTTAAGTGTTTTTACCTTCTACCTCTGGTCCATTTCTTATTCCTGCCCTTTAGATGAGAAACACCACAAAACAGATATTATTGAACATGCTTTTAACATGGTTCTTAATTTGAGGTATCGATATTGGTGCCTCAAAGAAAAAAACCGTAACAATAGAGGTGCAGTGAGTAGATACAATGCACTCAGGACTTCATTCGGGAGCAAAGTGAAGGACTTCCGAAAGCGAGACTGTACAACTTACCGAGCGGCTTCGAAAAAGGTGATCCTCATGCGCCTTCAATTTGTGGCTTATGCAAAAACGGTACCACCGTGTAGGAACAGTTATCTCACAACAACTCCATTTATTCCTGGCGCTTTTAAGAGGAGGTGCTAAGTTAAGTGGAGTCTACAAATGAGCCGTCTTTTCTTACGTTCGCACACTGCACTCGTTTAAAATTTCAAATCTTACAGAATCTTATGGAGTTTGGCGAACGGTGTGACCCACTGCGAGCAATCAATTGCTATTATCGTCCATATACGCAGAGGTTTGCGGTCTTGCGTGGCTGATTTATACTCTTTTTTTTTATTATTCCATTTTAGTTTTATTTTTTATTTTTTTTTTTTTTGCCAAAGTGTGCTCGAAATAAACTTTCTCGACGAATTGTGCCTGAATAATCCCAAAAATAATGATAATAACAATAATAATAATAAAAAAAAATCGTCTGCAACCATCCACGGTCGTCTGTAAGACTTCGCGTAAAATTCTGCGAACCGCAAACGAAAAAAAGACTGCTATAGAAGTTTTGGAGGGAGAATCGACACTTTATGCTTTCGAAAAGAGTCGACCACCTGAAGAATTCGAAGGTTAAATTTGACGCTGGACCATCGGTGGACAGGCGGCTTTGCCGGCAATTCTACTCCTCTTTCCTCTTATCGGCTCTTTCAAGTGGAGCCTTCGATGTCTTCCACTCATTTTTCTCTCCGCGAAAGCCTAAAACCAACGACCAATCAGAGGTCGTTGAGCTCGTGTCAGAACTCCCTCACAAAAGTTCCATAAAGGGACTCTAGGTTAATGAGGCCCGTGGTATTTACACTTATGCTACGCTCGTATACGTACATCCCCGTGACTGTGGCGAAAAGCGAAAGCAGCAAGTTGTTTGTGCGGTCAATTTCATTCAATTCATTTAAAAATTACTCGCGCAATTCAATGGACTGGGGACCAAATTATGTCGCGGCTTGGTGGTCCCCCGAAATTGCTGAATATTGCGTACTTAATTATAATTGTGGTTGCGTGCGATTTCAACCCCTTGTAAGTGCCTACCGATCATCTACGTGCGGGGCCACGAGAACGTACCATACATTATTTGCTCCCAGGTTTCGCTCTCGTTTACTTCGGAAAATCAAGAACTCGGAAAATAAATTTTCCATTCGTAAAATCGAGATAATTTTAAATCGCGAAAATGTGTCTTTCCGCAAGCTATAAAGCTTCATTGTTGTTGTATCTTGTTAAATGATGTTCACCTAGCCAGTTCTCCAGTTAATCGTAATAATTACGATTTATTTAGATCGTTGATCGTAGTAACATAAAATTCGTCAAAAATTTCCTGTCCCCAATATTTTAATGAATCATTATAAATGAGTAGCTGTCAATATTCTAGAATATTTTATTTAAAGTAAATGTAAGTGACGGTAATCAACAGGCCACGTTCAAAAACTCCCGGCAAGGAAGGTGGCGTCCGCGGACACTTATCATTCGCCAAACATCTTGATTCTGTCAATTTGTGCATTTTCCGATTTTTAATCACCAATTCTTCCTACTCTGCCAGTCTTCCTTAATCAGAAAAATTCGTAGTCAAATTTGTTTGGAAATCTTTCCGATTTTTAGGCATATAAAATTCCTTTGAATTTGGTTCTAATGAAGTTATGTTTTCAAAATTTGACGCTGCGTTCTGCCTGACCCTCAAGCTTTGAAGTTTGTGCACGGATCTCAAACGATCCCGTCATGGCTCTATCGAAGAGAGGAACCAAATTAAATAAAAAAAAAAAAAAATCTAGGGGTGTCGGATGTTTGTTCCCCGAACTCCTCACGGGTGGGGATGCGGCATTTCTATGAGCGCCCCGAAGAGTAACAGTTGTGTGCCGTCGTGGCAAAGCACGTGCAATTCGATAAAGTTGGTGCAATTCATCCAATGGAACCCGTACGTAGGGTCAAAATCGAAAGCGGAGTTCACCGAGCACCCATCAGATCGATCTTTTTTATGGGTATTAAGGTGTTCCTTATTTCGGGATTTTTTTAATTTCAACCGTCTCACCCCTCAAAGCAGTAGCGGCTCGTGCAATGTGGCAACAATGGACTCCCTTCATTTAAACCTATGTAAAATAATCAATTCTTTGGTGAGGCGCTGTGCCTCACCTAGAATCGATCTTTTAGCACAGATTTAAATGGCAAAATAGCAATGTTGCCAGATTGCACGAGCCGCTACTGCCTCAAAGTTGTTCCATTTGGTTAGAAAACACCCCTCAAAAAGTTTGAGCTCGATCGGACAATTTTAAATGGTGCCGCATCGAGCTTAAAGTTTCGAAGCGGGACTTTCAAATTTTGAACTATCGCGTTTTCTCGCCTTTTTTGAAGGGCGTTTCACCCCCGCGCTTATACCCTATAAGCAAATTTTATTTCGAGACCAGGTCGCTTTTTATGTGACCAGGTTTCGAAAATCGGTAGGTGACCGAAATTTTATTATTCCGGTCACTTAAAAGTGGGCGGAGCCAAGCAACATACGGTCATGTGCGGTACCGTATCAAAAGGTGACCGGAACAGCTTGGTTCCGAATTGCGAGACGTGCCTCCCAAGGTGGGTTACGTGAAACGTGACCGGACGAGTAGGTGACCGGAGGGAATATTTGAATTTTGAATAGCCTTGTCTGTGATTGGCTACCGTAAGTGACCGTGGTTTCGAGACTCTGGTCACGAGAGAAGTGACCGGTGACGGCGGTGACCATTGGTCACGAAATATTTGCTTGCGTATAAATGGACCAAATGCGATGTTGGCAAATTGCTCGCTAAGCCATGCGCTACTGGCCACTGTGTATGTAACTGTGCCGGTATCTTCATTGCAGAAAATGTTCACCAAGAAGAACCGATAGATTTCTGTGTCCACAAACCCGCTTTTAAACGCAAATACACATTCATTTTAAACAAACTTCAATTTAATAATAATAATAATAATAATAATAAATAATAATAAAAAAAAGAACTAGTTTTTAATTTTAGCGGGGAAGAATAGCTGTACGAAATCTGCACCACGGCGGCTATTTAAAAGAGTTGTATATGACTCCTCTCTGCAGCACGCTGACGTCACGTGGGGCATAGGACCTTATGCATCGCTGGACCCCTCTGATGCTGCTCTTTACAAGAGGGGAGTGTACATCGAGGATCGATACATTACTTATATCGAATACCCGCCGAATGAATTTTTAATACACTCGATACCGTAAAAGTGTCTTTAATTTTATTCGATATATGTATCAAATTACTCCTTTATCTCTACCTAAGGTAAATAATAAGTGTACTTGACAATGATTGGACTTGAGAATCATGAGTGATTGAAGGGCATGAAGGAACGTGTTGTTATAGTTTACGAGTGCGGCGACGAGTACTCAGTACACGCCGCGGTTCAGGTAAGCGCGGGCGCGGGCGGACCGCACAGTAGAACCATACTCGCGAATCTTTGGACTGAACACGTTTTTAAAATACAGGCTTACAAAAAGACACAGTTCCGATGTTTTCGTGAATTTATATCTAGCCTGTTTTTTTCCTTTCTTAGATATCTATTTGTTTCATTAGTTTTGTGTTTGATTTATCGCTACATTCTATGTTAAAAGAATGGTTTATGGTGTAGCTTCGATTCGATGCCTCAGAAATGCCGCTTTTCAACCCACTGTTAATCAAGCGGAGTAAAGCAAATGGGTTCAGTTCAGTCGACGTGTCAACTTAACTAGCTTAATTTGATGATCCCTGTTAGGGACCCAATCTATCGATTAAAAAGAGAAGAAGAAGAAGGATAGCGAACGAGAGGGGGGGGGGAGGAGGAGGAAGAAATGGGTTGAGTTGAGCGACTCGGCGGGCTGACAATGAATGAGACTACAGTCGACAACGCGAGAAAACGGGGGAAAATATACGTTCGGATTTGTATGTGCCGTGACTAACCGCGCGGCGGGCGCGCATTGCGGACCTGTCCGTGACGGTTTGGAAACCCGCTAAGTAAAAAGCTGCATTTACATACCTATCTTCCGCGGTCTGCACAATATTCGAATCTTCCCCGTCTCAACTCATCTGCTCTCGACCTCTCGCCCTGGCTCCGTTGGAACACAGAGCGACAAGACTGCGGCTCAACACCGCGCCACCAAATAAGGGCGAAAAGGGGGGGAGTACTCTACCAATGTTCGCGGTGTCCCGTCCCAACAAGATATCACATTATTCCTTGGAAATCCTGAAAAGTGACGAATATTTAAAAAAAAATTGAGAAGATTTGACAAGGCTTGGTTTTATTATCTTATTATTTTTTTTTTTTTTTTTTTTTTTTTTTTTTTTTTTTTTAAACAAAAAAAACAAAACAAAACAAAAAAAATATATAAAAAAAAAAACAAAAACAAAACAAAACAAACAAAAAATCCCTCATGCACCGTTGGGATGTCTCCAAGTCTCTCGAGCCTCGGCTCATTCTCAAGTAAAAGCAGTCACCACCTGTATGTATTGTATGCAGCATACATAGTGCAGCAGGCGGGCCGCGGGGTCTTGACCACTTTTTTAGGCTAGTGACGGCTTCAAACGGCAAATGGTAATCAAAATCAATGACCAGAAGTTTGTACTTACTTTTAACTGCTGCTGCCTTGGTGCCCTCTACCGTTGTTGACTAAACAAATGTGTGCTTACCTGCTCATCATAAATATAGAGCACTATAACATTTTTATACTACGAGTTAATATTATATTTTATTTAGCGTTGTGAAATCTTTAACTCAAATGTTTGCGCATCTTTAAGAAGACATGTTTGTATAAAATGAAAAAAAAAAAAAAAAAAAAAAAAAAAAACTGGTGCAGCTATAAGAACATAAAAAAACTGGACGAACACGAACGAAAAACAGAGGTACACACAAATAGAGAAATGCACAGTGGCAGCTCGTGCAATGTGGCAACAATGGATTCATCCTATTTAAACCTGTGTAAATAATCGATTCTTTGGTGAGGCACTGTGCCTCACCTGGAATCAATATTTTTGCACGGATTTAAGTAAATGGCAAAATAACACTTTTGCCAGATTGCACGAGCCGCTACTGCAAATAGATAAATAAATAGACGAATAGGTTGGTCGATAAATAGATAAATATGTAAATAAATGAATAAATAAATTGGAGGCACCTAAATAAATCAAGACAAAAACGAACCAGCGAAAATTTGACATGAAAGAAAATTAATGCCTAAATATGCCTGTAAATGGATCTGTACATAGATAATATGAAAAAAGAGCTGGTATCCTGCAAGGGTCAAATTTTAAACGTGTGTGCTGACCATTTATCCGTTGCAGCCTCTTTCAATCGAATCCACGTAGTTGAATTTGAAATTACGACGGGTAAAAAATATCTTAAAAATGGAAAAAATATTGATTTATTTCATAAAAATTGTATTATTATTTAGAATTTGTTGCGATCAAGATCCGAGATGAACTCACGCAATTAAAGTTTTTATTATTTTTCCTTAAAAACGGTCGTATTTTTCTCTTGATTTCTCCGTTCAGATACGACACGCGGCTTCGAAGTTTATCCGTAATTTTAAATTTCGCGGTGAGACTCATGAAATCACTGCTGCCAGCATTGCTTCAGTTTTCGCCCAGTGTATAGATTAATTTATAGGTTGGCGACCGTTGACGGGTATTGATTATTTTATAGGTTATGTTTTACTTTGTTTTCTTTTCTACCGCCGCCGGTTATTTGTTTGTTCTAGCTTTCTTTCTGGGATGATTTAAATTATCTTGACAAAAATGTTTTACCACGTAAGTTTGAGTATGTTTTGTATCTTTTTTTGAAAATACAAGGCTATTTTCTTTCATGGATGATTTGTTTCCTTTCTCTTGTCTTTTAAGTGTACAAGTAGCAGAATGTAGTAGCGGAGCCTCATAATTTTAATGTGCCTCTGAGGACTCCTTAAGCTTGTTTGCTGGACAGAGCCCAGAGTGAGAGTGGTACTATCCAAGATCTATTAATACCAGGTCAGTCCAGTAGCAAGTAGGTGGGGTTTACGCGTTCCGTTGCACAACGTCTCCCAAGTGATTGGGAATCTATCCCCCGAGTTTTTGGGCATTGCTGCCCCGAGTTCTGTGGTTCACTCAGCGGAATCAACAGCTGTTATGTGGAATACAGCGGTGACTGCACTCGCAATGTGGGGGAACTTTGGAATGGTCAGCCTACTGGAATTATTGGATCCATAATGGAAATATGTTGCATCTCTTTAGCAAGTAAATTCCATCAGAACGCTGTTCCTAAACCCAAGTAATTCAGCCGTATGTTGACTGGACCATCAGTGAAATGGAAGTCCAACCATTGAGCTCAGTCAACATCTGGCCCAGTCGAGTTGAGATAGTATCATTCCAGTCAGATTAATTGCATTAACCCTCTCTAGGTGCAATGTTTCTACAGGTCCGTTTTGTGTTAACATCACAGCACAATACTTCTACTTAGTGTTTTCATGGCAGTTTAGAGGTCGTTTCATGAAAGTTGGCCGATGACAGATGGGTTTGTTTATTGTGCAGAGATGAGTTTGCGTTTTTGCGCATGTGCAAGAACGCAAACATGTCTTAGGGCAGCGAGCCGCATGATCTGTCGTCGGTCTTCTTTCGTGTAACGAGCTCTATTTATGTCTGCTTTCCGTTTGTGCAGTGCATGCACCTCATCTTTTATCTCTGTCACTTTCATGTGATACTTCATTGCCTCCTCTTGTTGTATTTAATTTATCTGTGTTTTAGATAAGTCTAGAACATGAAATATTGTTACATCCTCGGTATTTTGGACCCCAGCTCTTTGACACTGTGAAAGCAAAATTGTATTCTGAAGTAGAAGGAACGTGCACTGGAAAGTAAGTGAATTTTTTTCCTACTTGCAATCAAAGGCGGGTTAGTCTTAGTTGATCTGGAGAGTCCTGGGTTTTAACTGACTCAGTAACTGAGTTGAAGAGCTTTGTTTCACGCACTGCCTCAGCTATTTTGAGCTATTCTGTCAATATCAACTGCTGTCTAAGCATGAAATTTGATATTAAGCCATTTTCAGCGATAACGGACATAATAATTTTACTATTTGAAGTTGAAAAACTGAAAGACTTTTCCCTTGAACAAATTTTTTTTAAAACCTATTGATTGGTACCATCATGACGTTTCCTTTCTGACAATAATGTGTTTCCTTGATGAATCAGTCAAGGGAAACAAATAAAAAACTACTGTAATGGACGTCACTCAAATGTAACACTTTCGAGACCACTTAAATGTTCTGACATTTTTTCCAGAAAAGCACTGGTACTTTAAAAAAATAATTGCTTTGAACTACTTCATAGAGTATTCCATAGCCAATGACAGAGCTATCTGAATGGGCAAGGGTGCTATACTTTAAATAATCAGAATCTTTTAGTGTATCGGATGCCACTCAAATTTTTTAAGGAATGTCACATAGTTAGAAAACCTAATTATAATGACCAATTTTTGTCGCTTTTCAGCTAAAAATCATCTAAGCTATAGCAACTCTTGATAGAAGACATACATTACTGCATTTTGCATAAATCTTTTTTTGTAGTGTTTAGCTTTTTAAATTGAGATCTAATCCTGAAATTGGGTCCCTTAAATCGTTTGGAATCACAAAGAAAGTGGAGAAAAGCAGAAAATTGTCCCTGATTTAATTCTGGGTTATAGAAACCCAATGAAAAGGACAAGTTTGATGCTATCAATGAGCATTTGATCTCATTGGCTGACTAGAAAAGAGATACTTTCACAGATCTTGAGGAGTGTCACTCCTGTGCCAGTGTGGCTATAATGTATCATTTTTTTCCCCATTTAAGTGCACAAGAAAGATCAAACTTGAGTGTGCAGTGAATGCGTTCAAAGTTGACCTTTTGCATGGGCTTTAATGGACCAAATACATTGCTGCCAGATTGCTCGCTACACCCTTGATAAAAACCATCTATGCCACCCAATCAAATAATCGTGGCTGCTGAGTGGTGATTTTTGGGATACATGAATATGATTGATTTATGAAATATTTTTATTTGTCCACTTTCGTGCTTTTTCATTCAGCACTTTGAGGCCGTCTTCAGGGAAATAGTACATTACACTACCTTGAACAATAACTGCATGTACTTTAAAGCTGAATTAAGAGTTACCATCATTACTGCCTTTTTGACTTCTGAATTACCTACTCATTGGTTTAAAAAAATTGGTGAGAAAGTAAAACCCCAAGTCCCACTCTATAAATCTGTGGTTGAGTTCAGCATTGGAACTATAAAGTATGCCATTAATTACTGCAGAAGCTCAATTTTAATGAAATTCTAGTCATTGGTTCAGGAGCTATGAATAACTCTCCATCTTTACTTGCACCGCAATTATTTTTAAGGGGTGTTGGTCGTTGGAAATGAAAAAAAAAAAACATTTACTGTCCGTTGTTTGAGTTTTCATAATCTGAGGGGGAAGGGTCAAGCAGAGTCAAAATTTTTAATCTCTTGCTTACAATTTTTTACTTGTTTTTATTTTGTATAATGCAGTGCTAACCTGTTTTTTACCGTGCCTTCCATTAAAAACCCCATTACTTATTCATGTACTCTTTTCCCCCTTAATCTTCTCTTTTCATTTTGAGTGCTTTTTTTGCCTCATAGATATGGTTTTGTAATTGCTGTCACTACTATTGACAACATTGGTGCTGGACTCATTCAGCCTGGTCAAGGGTTTGTCGTGTATCCTGTAAAATACAAAGCAATAGTGTTCCGTCCTTTTAAAGGAGAAGTTTTAGATGGAGTTGTGACTCAAGTAAACAAAGTAAGCTTTCAATTTGAATCTTCTTAGATAAACTTTTTTATGGTTTGTATCACTCAAATAGTCTTATGTCTCTTTATTGCCACACTTAAATGCTAACACTCGTAAACTTGGCTCAAAGTGGGTGAGTGCTTTAAATAGGACAGTTGCATTAGCCCTGTAGTATGTTCTTCAGTAATAAAATGGTTCCTCTTTAACTGAAGAGCTTCACCAAAAACTATTACTTATCCAGTTGGGCCAACTTTCAGAAAAGTTGGGCAAAGAGATCAGTGCTTTCTCTGGTTACTGTCAATTTTGGCACTAGTCACTCTTCTCTATGATAGGTTGAAGGTATGGCCACTAGATTGGAACACTGCTACTACTTAGCCTGGGATGAGAAACATTTTTCTGCTGAAAAGCCTCTTGTGGAAACTTTGTTGACTCCTAATGGAGCCCTTCAATTAGCAACTGAAATTTCCAAGATAGTTTTTGGATAAAAAACATCATTTTTTTTTCTGGTTGGATTAATTTAAGTTCACTTCTTCAAAAGTTTGCTGGAAACAGCAAACAGCAAACAGTTTGTTTCACCTGAGAATACCATGCTAACATAAAAATTTGTCCAATTACTTTGATTACTTGCTATCAACGGATTTATTATGATATTTGCTCAAATTAGTGTGCTTGCAAAGAATTCTGCACCGGGAAATGAACAAGAGAAACATTCAAGATGAGAAAAAGTATTTTGAGAAAGACAAGATTTGGATCTGCAAACGACAGCTGAAAACTTCATTGCAATTTTTTGGTTTTCCTTTTTAAATTAGAAATTCTATCTTTGTTTGCAGGTTGGTATGTTTGTAGAGATTGGTCCCCTATCATGTTTCATTTCACACCATGTAAGTAGAGTACTCTTTAACTCATAACTCACCTTAACTCATATTTAAATAGACGCTGAGTCTATTCTAATTTAATAATACAGGAGGATTCACTGATATCAGCAAATAGTCTGGATCACTGACATTGGAGACGAAAAATGCATTAGTTTCAATTATTGGTCGGAGCTGTTGGACTTTGCTGGTGGCTAAGTATTTTCTGAACACCTGTCAGCTCTAGAAGACTAAAACTGAAGTATTTGAGAAACAGATCCTGATGAATAGTGTTGAGCTGCTAAAGACGCACCAAGACGCATTGGTGAGCAGTTGGCAAGTGAAGATTTAAACTGCTTACCAACCAACTGCTCACTCATGCATTTTGATGCGTTTTGGAAGCAGGTACCATTACTTGTTAGAACCCAATACTCACAATGCTTTAGTTCTAATATAGGCTCTAATACAGTTCTTGACCTTGGTGGCCATCATGTGTCATTTTTTTCTTTAAAACTAGTAGAGATAAGAGTCATTCTATTCGATCTATATTTTTGATGTTTCTAAACTGTTCAAGTATCCAAGCATGACTTGAATGAAAAATGTCAGTTTCATAGATCTCTGTATCCGGTTATGTACTGTGCTATTTAGCAGTGTTACCGTTTGTCCGGATTTAAAACTATGAACAAGATCAAGCTATTGGGTGCTTGGCAAGCACCTTTAAGCAAATTTTATTTAGTAACCTGGTCACTTTTGCAGTGATCAGGTTTCAAAAATCAGTTGGTGACCGAAATGTTATTACTTCGGTCACTTAAGAGTGGGCCAAGCTACATATGGTCGTGTAAGGTACTGTAGCAAAAAGTGCCCGGAAACTGCTTGGTTGCAATTTTTGAGACCTACCTCTTGAGGTGGGTTACCTGAAAAGTGACCGGAGGGAACATTTAAAAATTGAAATTCCTTGTTCGTGATTGGCTCCTGTAAGTAACCGTGATTTCGAAACTCTGGTCACCTAAAAAGTGACTGGTAACCAGTAGTTCCTAAATAAAATTTACTTCTTAAATTTGACCTTTCATTAGGTTTATATCGACTGAAAGCAAAGTTGGCGAAGTTCGAGTTACGCAACTGACTATATCATCAATTACTGAGCTCTTGCCGACAGGCAGAGCCATTTCTTCTGCATTTTTCCATTAAAATTTTTTTATTCAGTATGTTTTTTTGTTTTTTATTTCAGTCTATACCTGCTGATATGGAATTCTGTCCAAGTTTTAATCCACCTTGCTACAAATCAAAAAGTGAGGTAAGTTATCTAAGACGTCTTTCTTGAGTCATAAATGACAGAGGCACATTCTTTCATCAAGAAGAGTATGCTTCCTGTTAAAAATAAAGCATGATTTGCATTCAAATAATCAGCATTGAGTGTTGTAGAAAGGATAAAGAGACAAAAGGAGAAATTATTTCTGAATAACGTTGATGTATTAAAAGTCTGACATTATTAATTGTGACTTGGCCGCCTAGCCTAGAATAGTATATTATTAATATTAATAAATCAATGCAGCAACACTGATGAGAGGCAACCCCCCCCCCCCCCCCCCCCCATCCCCACCCACCCAATAAACTAGTTACTATGAGGTGATTCCAGGCGGAAACTTTTCCAGATTTCAATCCGATTGATGGCGCCACGAGTCGCTTTTGGGAAAAGTCGCTTTTTTGGCATTTTAAATTGTAACCAAAGAAAAAATGCAAAATCCAATAACACCAGCACAGGGAAATTTTTGTATGGATATTTCGTGCCTAAAACGAGCAAGAATTAAAGCTGTAAATGATGAAATTCATTTTGCCACAGCTTAGTGAGTGAGAGTGAGTGTGAGTGATAATATGTCTATCTGCCTCACTCACACTCATTGAGGCTTTTGGGAATTTTTGTACTTCATAATTTCTGGCTTTATTTTTGAGTGTTTCTGCTTGAAACTTTCAGGGTATCTTCCTGAAGTATGCTCGCAGGTGCTGACGTTCCTCAAATTTGTCCTTTTAGCTTAAATTCTGCAATTTTAGCCCAAAAATGTTGACTTATTGAGCAGCGCTTGTGGAGCTATCCATCCAATTGAAATTTGGACAAGCTTCACCCAGAATCACCTTAAGTTCACTGACTACAGAATTGAGAACCAGTTGGGAACAAGCAGAGTTGGGCAACCGAATAATCTAAAATAATGAAATCAGTCTGGCAACAGAGTTGATGCATGAGATGTGACACCATTGCCTGTGAGGAGGTATGGTCAGTTGACCAAATAATCTGTCGAATAATCTGATTTTTTTGCGTTTCCAAACTAGACAGATAATCTGGCGAATAATATTTGCTCAACTTTGGGAACAAGTTGCCTACTTAATCTAAGTTATCATAAATCACCCTTAAAATTGTCTACTATCAAATGAGTAGTCATCAGTGTTGCTGCTTCCCCGGGGGCCACTTGCGAATTGTGCCTAAACATTCGGCATTGGCGCCTAAAAAACAGTTGCTTCTGTCAAACATGGCGCGTAATTGAATGTTCGCCCGCGTGCTCACGCCGGTAGAGCTTGGAAAATTTTGCGGCTGCAAAATATAGAGAAATTTTTAAAACGGTCGTATCGCTATCTGATCCTCACAGGAGTATCAGTCGTGACCACTTGGGTTCAATTTTGTTAAGCGAATTTTTGCGAAATCAGCATTTTCCAGCAAAATTTTGCGGGAATTGGTGAATTTCGCAAAAGTTGCCGCTCTCCGTATTTGACTCTCGGCAAATCTGGCGAGGTAGCTCGTAAAAATCGCATCTTTTACCGAGGTGAAAGCCCCCCTTATGGGAGGGGGCGGTGGCTTGAGTTCATGTAAATAGACAGCTATAAAATTAGAATTGAACTGCACAATCCGCTGAAACATGCCGTGAAATAAAAAAGATCCAAAAAATTGTCGCGAAAAAATATGAAGTGAATGTTTTCCTTAAAAAATGCCAAAAGCGCAGGGAGAAATAAGAAAAGAATTATTTACTTCTTTACTGTTATTCTATAACTTCTTCCTTAGTTATCTGGGCTTATTTACTAACATTGCATTACGCTGCAAAAAAATCACTTCGGCTCCTAAAAACTTGTAGATGGCCCCTGAAAAGCAAACGTTCTGGTCAAAATGGCTCCTAAAACTGAAAAAGAAGCAACAACACTGGTAGTCATTGTGACTATAGTGGAAATTTGAAATATTTTAACTAAAAAAATGGTCTGTAAGTAAAATGCATTTGATTTGCTGATCAGTCAGATGGCACATCTCAATCACCAAGTCGTTTTATCTCACTATAGTATGTGTTACTATTGCCTCATTCACTTTTATAAGGATACATCAGCTCATACCAAAGTGAGCCTACTCCATTGCAAAGAGACAGCGAGACTATATCAACATGGGAAGAAAAGATAGGTGTCTCCTCTAACCGGCAACTTTTGAGAGTATTGCTGGCAACTTGGAAATAATATTATCAATAGTTGAGGAAAATATTCTGACCTGCAGAGCTCTCTCCAACTGTAAGGGATACTACGGCAACTTTTAAGGGTAGTGCTGCCAACTTCAGAGATAATATTGCCATAAGTTGGGGAGAGTTCTGCTGATAGGCGTATTTGCCCCTTCTATGGGCGATATTACTCCCAAGCTGGTGGTATCACCTCTAAAGTTCCCGGTTAGAGTAATGCCTTCTTTGACAGTAGTGACGTCAATGATTTTCTTATTTTCTGCAAAGAAGAATTACAACATGGTATGTAATAAGAAGATTGCAACATGAAAGCAAGGCAAGAACGATTTTGTGACTTAAAAAAATCAACTTGCTGAAATACTTCACCCATTTTCATGTGTACTCTCATCACATACTTCTTCTAAATGATAAAATACAAATCTCTCTTCCAAAACATTCTGAAAATCTTCACTGATACCCCCTCTCCCCCTCATGTTCTCTATTAACTGTGGTATATTTTATGTGTTCTCTTTTCTGTTTTAGGATGTAGTCATTCAAACAGATGATGAAATTCGACTTAAAATTGTAGGAACAAGAGTTGATGCCTCAGGGATTGTAAGTTATTTTTTACACTGTACTCTTATGTATACTTTTTTAAATCCTAATTTGTAAATTGGCAAGTGAAAACATTAGGCTAATTTTTCAATTGGAACACAATGGAACTCTACATTTGTTTCACTGAGGTTAAGTAGCACGGTTTGAGTGTTCCATCAAAATGGAAAGCAACACACTAACCATTCCAGCAAGTCAGTCCACTGATAGCATTTACTTGTTGTTCACTGATATGTAATGTCAAATCCGTCAAATCTGTTTTTGCTTGAAGCTTGAGTTCTTTGACCCATCAACTTTTTCATGGAACAAGATTCATTTGGAAAAACAAATTACAAATTCAAAGAGCATCTCCACAAAAAATGAGGGCAAAAAAACATTAGTTGTGCAGTTCTAAAACGTAAGTAAAAACAGGATGCCAGAATTGGGATAAAATCTGTTTTTTTTTTTTTTTTTTTTTTTTTTTTTTTTTTTTTTTTAAATTGGAATGCTAAATGAACCACTCTAAACCAACAAGCTATACATTTATCTAAAGTGGCAGTCTAATGAAAAACCTACGTATCCGTCATGGAGGAATTTTAGGTTAGGTTTAAGGTGTAATTTCTTCCATTTATCCCCATATTTTATAGTGCAACGAACAGAGGCTTGAACATGCTTTGATCCACCGTGTGGTTGCACTAAAATACATGGGAATAAACGGAAAAAATTACTCCTCAAACCCATCCTAAAAATCCTCCATGGAGGTTACACAGGTTTTCCGTTAGACTGCCATTCTAGAAAAACGTATAGCTTCTTGGTCTCAACCAAGCGTAACCTGTTCCATCTTGCTCCTTTGTGCTCCATACGCAAGAAAATTAGCCTATTCTTTATCTTCACCGAAATCGAAAGTGAGAAATATTCTTATTCAGTAAAGTGCATTGATAAAAATAGCATTAATCAAACTTTACACCACCAATATTCACCGCATTGGATATCTTCTAGATATCGAGGAATTCAAATGAATTTTAAGAAAACCCTGCACAAAAACCAACAAACAAACTAACGATCCGTAAATTACATTTTTTTGCTCTCTGTACAATTTTAGCTTTACCGCTGCACTAAGGCTTGTAGAAGGAACTTTACTATTACGGCAAGAGGGGACATATTTTGACCCTTGCTCCTTTACTCAGACAGTGAGTGGGATCATCCTGTTGACAAATATTTGGGCATGGGCATCCGGTTGGTCTCTGCCACCTTGATGTGAGAATACGCTCTTGTTGTCAGCTTGATACAAGCGACGAGCGGAATGATTACCAAGCCAGAAAGTTTTCTCTACAGTCAAAATGAGGCTTTTTCGCTGCTTTTGACCTTGCTAAAGCAGCATGCACTATTTTGCACCAAACTATGAGTGTGAAACCGGTTACGAGAACGATAACAGGCTAGGCCTGTGCGATGTTCTATGCATTGATCGATGTTTCAATGTTTTCCTGCTATTGAATGGATTAGATGCTAATGTTGTTGTCAATCGATGCATCAAAACTCGTTATTTATCAATATTTTGACTAAAAACAGACCTAAGTGTAAGTTTTTCCTCTTAAACCATCTCAAAAGCATATAAATGTATCATGATTTTCAGTGGTTTTTCATTTTTGAATTGTTAAAATTTGTTTCAATGCATCGATGAAATTTTGATGTTTTTTTTTACATCGAACTTTGATGCTCAAAACTGGACATCGCACAGACCTACAACAGACTTGGAGAGGTTAAGTTTTCTTTGAGAGGTATCGGCTTTGGGGGCTTTTACTACTAGTCGTGGCCGAGTTGTAGTACAAGCAACTCATGAGTGAGATATCGTATCTGATTGTGAGTTGATATGGGGAAACTCGACTCTCAGAATCTTCAGCAGTGGGGTCTTGAGACGAAGTTCCAAACTGAGAGGACGAGCCATCACTGACTCTTTTTCCCTGCTGTGTCAAGGATTTGACGCAACCTGCATCAGATGTGAAAACAATGTATTCTTTTCTTTCTCTCCTTTTGTACATCACCATTTATTGTCGTTTAAACAGTGGAGAGGGTAAAATATTTCCTCTCTTGCTATGATAGAGAGCCTTCTTCTGCAAGCCTTAGTACAAGCAGTCGCATAAGTTCTGCTGCGTCGAGGATTTGACACAACCAGCATCAGATACGAAAGCAATATACTCTTTTATTTCTGTCCTTTTGTTTCCACAAAACCAAGAAAGGTTAGGGTGTTACATGTATGTGGGTCAGTTTGGCAAATGGGACTCGAGTACCATGGTAGATCTGCCAAGTACTTTTAGTATTTGATCTGACTCTCCGAGTGCATCTTGTACTCGGGAAGAGGACAATTTTAAAATTCCAATGTAAGTGTAATCTACGCTGATTTTCTAAAATCAAATATCTTCCCCCGTTATTTTGTAGTATAATTAAACGTGGTTACCCTTGATTTTTGGAAAGAAAAAAAAAAGTAGTTCAAGATCACTTTTTATAAACAGTTTGAAAACTTACCAAATCCCGAGTACAAAATTTATTCGGAGAGTCAGATTGAATACTAAAAGTACTCAGCAGTTCAACCTCGGTATTGAAGTCCCATTGGCTCAGCTCTGATGTAGTTAGCCTGGAATGGTTGATGCAGGACTCATGCAACTGCTTGTACCGTCAAACATTCAAAGTTTCATTTCAGAACACTAACAATAGATAAACTTAGTTTTTACACTTAGAAATTAGTTACTTTATTTGGGAAGCTCAATAGCTTTGACTAAAATGTTGAACCAGAATTTTTAGTGAATTATTTTGGTTGGTTTACAAAGTTTGACCAAAACTTTTAAATGTAGACGTTGTCAATTTATTTAGGAGCTTTGACAGAAACTTGTCTTGTAGACTTTTCTCTTTGAAACAAAAATCAAAGACATGAACAAAATTGAAAATAATGAAAAGATTATCCTGAATATTAATGTGCAGTATTTAGATTTCCTTATGTCTTAATCTTATTTTGGTTCTTTTTTTATCTTTTCAGTTCGCTATTGGAACTCTAATGGATGATTACTTGGGTGAGACTCTATTACCTATTTTTATTTTCTCAGCGGCTCTTGTTTGAGTCAATCGTTGTAGATTTGGATCTTATGAGAAACACCACTTACTGATTTCCCATTCAACAGAACCTTCAAAAAAAGAGTCGGGGTCTTTTTTCTGAAAGTTTAAAAAATTGGGTCTTTGGATGATACGTTTTGACAGGATTTTGTGAAGAGTAAATGTCTAAAATTGCATTGCTCCGTCCCTGACAGGAAAACAAATTTTCCGGAAATTTTTTTCTAGGTACTCCCAAGAGACAGCTTTAATTGAAGAGTTTTTTGGCTTGCTCAAGGGCATATAACATTACTTTAGTAAAATAAATTCAGAGCCCTATAGTTTGTGAAAAAAAGCACTACTTTTGAAAAGAATCAAGTTTCTACGGAAGTAATTTTGTTTTCTTCTCTGAGATTTTTAGATTTTTATAAAATTCTCGTTTGCTCATGAGGTACAAGGCTTCAAAGTACCTCTTGCAATCTGCTAAAATTTATATGCTCCTTGCAAAAAATATCTCTAATTTACTTTTTGTGTTTAATCAGACAATCCCCAAATTTTTGGGAAAATGATTGCTGTTAAATTAATTGCTTAAAATAGCGCCGGAAAGAACTTGGATTTTCAAATTTGACCGGGGGAGAACCCCTGGACCCCTCTCTCACTGAAGGCTGTTTTGCCCTCCAATAAAAATCTGAAGTTTACGCTGCTGACCACAACCATGTGCTACGACTACTATTATACTGTATTTGATATTATGCTATTACTGCTTGCTTTGCTTATTTGTTTTAATTTCTTTTTTCAGGTCTTGTGTGCAATTAGAAGACAATCAATCTATAAATTTTTGGACAAATTTCCCGCATATTGCCAGTTTCCGTGTGTTTACTGAATTTATTTCCATTCTCCACTCAATTTATGACACTGTTCAGTATTCTTCAAATTCTGTTTTCCATCCTTGAATTTAGATTGAGTGTCTTGTGGATTTTCTCTGTTTTGACGCAACTCTAAGAAGATTGTAATAAAATGGAAACGCAGATGGTTTCGGTTGCAGAATATATCCTCCTCAATTTTTTTGTACTTTACATTTCTTCTCAGAAAATTTATCTGGTACGTTATAGTCCTCATAAATAATGAGTCCAAAACTTTTTTTGCTCTTGACTGTAATGCTCATAATTTTTTAGTTTGATATGTCTCTAGTCCTTCAATATTAGTCCTAATTTTGGCCCCAAAAAACTTATGTTACATCCAATGTTGATTTACATATAAAATAATAAGAAATACCAAAGTAAGCCGTATGCATGTACATGGATCGTCTCATCTTTATCCAACTATGCAAAGAACCAACTTCTTATACTTCTTACTAAACACAATATGGGAAAAAAGTTTTATGACTATTTTAGAAAATCAAAGATAATGTTTGGGGGGACCCTAAAGTATTATAATTTTGATTTGTTTTAGGCCTGTTTTTATTTCCGCCTATAATTTTACCAGTTTACGTAGCAATATTGGTCAACACAAACATTTTTTTGGGCTTCAATAAGAACCAGTATTGTAGGACTACAGATGTAATCAGAACCCAATAGTATATTGGACTAAAAAATCATGAACATTGTAGTTAAGGACAAAAAAAAAAGATTGGACTAATATGTTACGAGGACTGAACTTAATGGAACGAGTTTTCATTTTTCGATGATCAAATTTTTTGGATGAAAACAGGAGGACAAAGTATACAGTAGACAAAAAAGTAGACAAAACTCAAAACCATTGTTTCAGAAAAAAAGTTTCCTTTTTTACATGACTTATAGAAATTCTGACATCAAAAGTAGTTTGTGGGTATCTGTACAACTTTTTGAAGAATGAGTCGATACTTGTGGAAACAGAAGCTTTTTAAAATTATTTTCAAATTAATTTAAAAGTTGAAAATTAACTATGTGACGTGAAATAGCTTTGACTCTTCTTTTACTGAGTTTTCTTTACTGCGCCAATTTCAAATTTTAAAGGTAACAGAGTTTGTAAGGTAATCCCTACCCTTAATTAAAATCTACATGACCAAGTTTGAAGGCTAGTAGAATTTTTTGGGAATGATTTAAAGGAATGTCTCAAATTGTAAAACTAACATTCCTGCTTTTTTGAAGGGAAGCAGAATCAAAGGTGTTTAAAAAATCTCAAGTTTTAGACCCTAGAAACTGAGGGCTGTTGCATGCGTTACAATGGGGCAGTTGCAAGGGTCTGAAATGCTGTGAGTTTTGTAAAAAAAAATGAAAGTACTTGATGAGCTGAGGAAAAAGATGCCTTTGGTTTCTAATTAAGTCCCATTTTTCCGAAGATAAGATTTTCGCCCAAAATACATTGTTTTAAATGGGAATTCTGGTAGTTACGTCACTATGTACATAATTTTTTACAACTTTACGCGTGTGTATCTCTAAAACTGGGGCTTTTAGGAAAAAGTGAAAGACACCATTGTTCTCAACTCATCAAGTACTATCATGTTCATCACAAACAACACAAAATTTTGGCCCTTGCATCGGGTCATTGTTATCTGAATCCCAGTACCTACTTTAAGTTTTGTATCATATGCTATAACTGTGTTCTTTTGTAATTTTACATTCATGTATATTTTTAATATTTGAATCAGCTACAAATATTGTGGTTTTAATTTATATTTCAAAATAAAATATTTTTGTCAATTAAAGGTGTATTATTTTTTACAAATTAGGATTTGTTTTTCACCTCTCCAAGATTATCAGTTGTTTAAGGGAGGCCGCAGAAAAATGAAAGTCTATAATTATTACGATGATCATCAGATGATCATCAGGAGTCTAGGACTATTCCTTTACCACAGAATTATTCACTATAAACACCTTCCTTTTCCAACCTAGACCTAAAATCATCAGTAAATAATATTTTGGTGAAAAGTTTAATCGTGCCGTAATTTTAGAATAAAGATGAAGGGAATATTTCTATCTAAAGCAGAGCTGTCAACTGGTTTTATTCTGGATACTTCATAAAGAAGTGATAAAAAAGTGTTGAGATAAACTATAGAACAATTTTGAAGCCCCTCGCATCGGCTGTATCGCTTTTGCATTTAGTCTACTGCTCGACAAGTCTAGATGTTTTACTTTCTTTCATCAAACTTCATCAGGAAAAAGAAAGCTTGCTTCGCCTCACACCTAGGACAACTACGTCTACGTGAACAGATCCAGTTCTGTTATCCTCTCAATCAAAGTAGAAACTCAGTTACCTCTCCTCTAGTCTCTACTCCAAAGATCACTAAGTGTAAGAGATATGGCATGACATATCTTGCCAGTAGAAGCAACGTGTCGTAGGTACGCTGGTGGTCGTTCCGTAAGAACTTCATTGTAGCGATATGACCATCAGAGCAAGCCAGTAGCGTCATTTGCGGGGGGGGGGGGGCAACCGCCTTCCCAAGAGTCCGCCAAAAGTGAGAAAGTGATGGCCTTGTTTTTAGGAGAAGAAAAAAGTTTGGTAAAAAAAGAAAAAACTAAAATTTGGTGGTCATTAACGAGTTTTGTTGGAATTTAGGGCCGTAAATATAGGATACGCAGGGCTGTAGAGTGTCCAAAATAATATTGATGAGCAAAAAAAAAAAGTTCACCCCCCCCCCCCACAAACCGAATCCGATATGACGCCCCTGGAGTAAGCATATTTTTGTATCTATATGTGTTGGTTCGAAATTTTTCCCTTGAAACCAATTTACTTATTCCAGGAGCAAAACTTTCATCAACTTTCTCGCAAAACCCGAAAAATGTAAGAAATTTTTTTTTTCGGAACGTTTCGCCGCATCTCTTTCGGCTCATGTAAGTAATGTCTGCTCTACTCCATACACTGGAATTATCCTTGTTGTAAATGTTGCATATACTGACGATTGAAGGCGTTTTTAAATGCGCTTTTCTAAGAACCTAGAAAAACGACCGGGAATCGGGATCATTGAAAAGAAGCCAATTTTCCAAAATTCTTTGTTGTCCTCTAGTTTCGTTATTCTGATTTAATTTTTCTCTCTTCACGATTCATTCTGAATTTTTAAGCAGTGAAGGGAGCAAAAAAAAAAAAAATTTCTGCAGGAAAAAATTTTCCCATCTGCAATATAAGTTAGAGATATGATGTCTCCTTGATATCCACTCTAAAATTCGACAATTGAATTTGCCACATTTTTTTGCAGCTGTAAAAAACTGAATAGTCTGCGGCACCGTGTCGGTAAATTTACCAAAGAGAGTCAGAAAAAAAAACAAAATTGTAAAAAGAGCGTACATGTAGTTTGAAGCTAAAAAGCGCGCATCGAGGTAAGGGAATTTGAGTTGGGAGAGAAGTCAAGTTCACATTTTATTCTGAATCAATACTCGGTACTCAACTAAATAATTCGGTCAGATTTCCTGTACCTTCTGATGAAATTCATTTAAAATTTCATTAAGCGTCATTTGTGATCGTCGAGTGTGACGTCAGCGCTCAAATATTCCTCGAATGCAACTTCAAATGTGAACTCTTGTTGAAATCCCAAGAGAAGCGAGGCTGCGAAATGCGAGTCTGTGAACCGAAAAAACAGTTGAGTTATCGACTGGAAACAGATGTTAGTGGCCGATGAGTGTTGCGATACTGTGATACTGTGTGTGTCTGTGCTGTGACAGGCAAGATCCAAGATCCTTGTCATACCCTTTTGGCTTTATCACCATGTCTCACCTCATTATGTTAAGTTTTTCCTTCCCGTAATGTATTTCTTCAAAATTTCTGTACTAATTCTGTGATACTTGTTAATTTCCTGTGCGGATTTGTTATTCTCTTGTTTTCCATTCTCGTTCCTTTACTCATCAATCGTTAGTGACCTTTATCTTGAGTACATTCGATTCGTTTCGGTTTTGTTTTCTTCGTGTCAGTTCGGAATGTTGTCAGTGATCTCAATGGCAATTTTATACCATAAATTCTGTGTTTGAACCAATTTCGTATTTTAAAAGTGAATCGGTTTTTAATATTATGGCCGGGCAAACTATTAGTGATAGGCTCCTGGCAGCTAGGCACAGTTTGGCAGGTCAAGGATTAGCCAAATCTGTGTGTAAAGCAACCACTGAAGAACTCATAGGACCTAAAAAGAAACATTTAGATTGTAAGTTCCATTCTTAATTTTAATATTTTCATTCATTTCTTTTAATGCATATTTTATACATTGAACGAATCATAATTTATCTGAAGCTTAAGGACTTGGCATTTATTTAGGTTACCTCCGATCCTTTGCGACTCCTGCTACGATGGATGTTTGAAAACTAGGATAGTTTTGATTGTGCTCTCTGACTTAGTCACTATCACTCATCCTGATTCATTTTGGCAAATATTTTTGCTCTGAGGGTTCTTGATTTTTCATCAATTATTTTGTGGGATGCAATAGGTTAGTCGTGCGATTGACATTTGTCTTTATCAGCCATGTTGGAAGCACGCTTGTGTTTAGCAGATACCTACAGGTTGTTTTACGAGAGTTGGCAGGTGACAGCCTAGCTTGTTTACTGCGCAGTGGATGAGTTTGTATTTCTGTGCTCTGACTTCAATGTGCTGAGACGCAAACAAACCTTTGGCGCAGGCAACTGGATGAGCTGTCATCTACCATCTTCTCTGAAACGACCTCTTCTTAGTTGATAAACGATAGCATCTTAACTGCTGAAAGGCATGAATCGTATTATTAGATGCTACAGCCAGGTTGACCTGGAATTTTTGCAGAAATTAAAAGATGTTTGCCTCTGAAAGATAAGACAGTTTTGTAATTAGAAAATGTGTTCTTGTTGATGGTATCCTTACTTGATGCAGCTATAGTCACGCATACCAGTGGCCACCACAGCCCGTGCAGTTGGGTGGGAGGGGGCCGCTTGAGCACCTTGTGTTCGTCTGATTTGTGTAAAGAATATAATACACAATTTGCCATTTTTCTTGTTTTAATCTTGCGACAGGTGTCCACTTTTCTGGCTCAATTTTGGTCGGAACTCATCGGGACAACAGCGAACCATTGCCTACTGTTGACTGATGAGCGTGTGTTTTGCATTCGACAAGCAAAACCTGTTTCCGTTTCTGGGACGGCGAACCAATCACAGCCTTTTGTTGAGCTTCACTATTCAACAGTCGCCAATGTTTATCGTTGCAGCGGGTGACTCCCGACCAAAACTGTGACCGCTAAACTTGCTTCACTCTTCTAACACGGGAAGCATACGGTGCGCTGGGTCTCTATTTGTCTCGGGTGTGAAATGAACATTTCAAGGCTTAAAGAATAATTTTAGTGATTGTCTTTTGTGTAAATAAAACATAATTTTAGCGCTCTGCCACAAAGCTCATTCTGTGAGTCCCTAATGTACAAACTGTAGAAGACCCCTAAGTTTTTCTGTACCCCACTGTGAAGTGAATATAAGACTTGAATACAAGTGAAAGATAGGATGTTGATGCTATCTTTATATTTGACACAAGTTTTACGGAAACAAATTAAAGAACATTGTTGGAGCTCTTCTTTTGTTGGAAACATAAAGCATTTTGATAGCAACTTGCCTTTTAATATTCCCTACTTAACTATTTAGTTCATTGGAACTACTCTCTGCCTTATTAAACAAATAAGTTGTATCCCTCTTTTCATTCTAACCCTAAATGTCTGCAGAAATGTCAGTCCCTTGTCCTCTATTTATTGCTCAAGTTCTCATCAGTTAGCATGACTCAAATCGTGTCATGCTGATTTTGAATCACCCAAGTGAAATTCCCTCAAATGGTTTTAAGGGTTTTTTTTAAAGTCTTTCTTTCTTTACACCTAACAATTAACCTTTATGATTATGACACAACGATTGGTCCTTTAAGATTTGTTTTGATTGAATGGTGTGTGAGGTAGTTAGTGTTTACATCATAGACATCCAAACTGATAGGGAGCCAATTTGGCACACTGACAGTTGGGAAAAATGATGTATCAATCAATCGGCAATGAAACAATGCTGAGTTTTCTCTGTTCCTTCTTCTTAGTATATAGTATAAGGATGAGTCTTAATTTACTTCTGTAATAGTATGATTTGATGTTCTGATGGAGGTTGACGAGAGGGGGGTTATAACCCAAATAACTTTAGTCCTAGGTTCCTACATTTTTCTGGGGGCCACTACCAGCAAGCGTTTCATAGTGATAATTTAGAGAATGAAGGTGTAGGATTAAAGTAAGAGGGAAGAAAAAGTTTAGTGGCTTACAGGGGCGTCGTGATGGGGGCAAACAAGGACATTGCTGCGGGCCCTCAATCCACAGAGCCGTAACGTGACAAGGGACCCCCAAATCATGAGAATTTATGGACCAACCATAAATTAGCCTCTGGCCCCTAGAGGTAGAATCCTCTCGATGCCGGTAATGTTGGCTCAGCCAGTGAATATCTAAGTGTGTGAGTTCTCATGCTGATTGTGAGTTTCTGGTTCTAATTTTCCAGCCAGCTGATTGCAATTTTTCTTATGAAAAGACAAGAAGAAATCGATCATTTCTATTGGTTTAATAGGGTTAAATGACACGTTCAAGCTAGACACTAGTCATTGACTCAAATAATGGGGAAAAATTGTAGAGATTCTTCCTGTCATTTGATCATTTTAAAGCAAGAAGAAGGATTGATTTCGGTTTTATTTTTCTTGTCTAGTCGGGTGAGAAACTGCCCTCAAGTTGGAGAGGGTTTGAAGGTTGAAAAATGTGAAATTTCGCTGTTAATCAGTGTTGGTGGTCCATTTTATTAACTTTTGATTCGGGCAGAAAGTGCTTCAGGATCAGGACACCACCACCCCCCAACCCCCCACCCCCGGGCTTTACCTCTAAAACATACTATGTATTTATGCATTGCATAGGGCTTGCTTGGTAGAACTTCTGTCCTCTCATGCTTTCTCTCTGGTAGATTGTAGATAGCTAATTATGGCAGCACATCTGTTGTAAGATAGCAAATGTAATTATTCATTTATGAGAGTGCTTGAAACAGAATTGAGCTCAATGATAGATAAAGAGATTAAAAGTAGATTTTAGTCAAATTCCTCCTCTCTGCTTAAACACATCCGGATCTGATTACCTTGCTTTTAAAAGTTTTTGACCTCTTGTCTACTATCAATAAGCATTTCCATTCTTAAAATAAATTCGGCTGTATTTCCGGTTCAAGGACATGAGGAGCCCAGCTTGCAGAAAGTGGCAACGTAGCCGTATTTTTCTGAAAAATGGCAACGTTGCTGGATTATTGTGTCAGGTTGTTGTGTTATCATGAGATCAGCTTCACTATTATCAGTCGACTTTTCCTTCATTTGTCGTCTGTCGTTGCTGAGTAGACTTCCGTCATTTTTAGCAGGGGTGTCATAAGATTTGAATTCACTGTAGAGTACCATTCTGCGTATATACGGATGTATCAGTAATACGTGATGTCTACAATCTAAGATCTTATGTTGGAAGATAAAATGACCGTCTCCAGTTTTTTTGTGCAATCTCGTCTGGTTTCCTCCGGAATCAGGTGATAATCTGTGGAAATCAGCCGAATCAGTGCGGTGGCCGGTTCATTCGGGTGAAAACTGATAAAAATGACTAGTCCTTGAGAGTTGAGAGTGACAGTGTTTTGTTTTTACTCGAGACTCGAGAGCACCCATCAGTAATCTGATAATATCCAAGTAAACCCAGTCAGTGTGTTTTGAAAGATTAATCACTTCTCTGACTTCATGGCTCGTTGAGTGCACTGTTGCCGGCTCCATCAGGTTTTACGGAGTTTCTTGGAGGGTTATTATGAAGTATCGTATAGAAATTGTTTCGAGTCAATGATCGAGTACGTTATACGTTTCCAGCGGTTACTCTTTAGGGTAGTGTTAATCTCTTGAACAGGCATTCCGATAGAAACCCTTCAATCCCTACGATATGCTTCCGCAAAGATGTAAGGGTTTCTATCGGAATGACAACTCAAAAAATAAACCAGTGTCCATTAGAATACCCCTCGCTCGATAGCGATTATATACGATTACGGTACGATCCATCATAATCGGTGCTGGTATAGATAGACTGATCTGTGGGCCCGAAAAATGTTTGGACGAAATGGTCACTCTACTCTGTTGGATTGTGATTACTCGAGCATGCTATTATATGTATAGCTTATGTCCTCACCATAACAAGAGGAGTACCATTAGTATTTGTCGGTCCCTTTCGAACGAAGCGTGCTGTTTGGCAGCGTTGCATTTTGTTCATCCAAACCTCTGGAAAATATCGAATGATTGGGTGTTTGGTGAATCCCGTAAAATTCGAACTTTTACGTTTGATGAAAGGGGCATGATGCAACGGTGCAATTAATCGTGGGTGTTAACCAGGAATCTGTATTTTTCTTATTTTTTCTCTTCTCTCGCTGAAACAGTTGTGATAGAAATGGATGCAGAAAGGGGTCATCTCTTTACTTCAGTCACTGTCCCTGTACTTTTCAAAAAAACCGTGCGTGCGAATGGGCAAAGAGAGAGGAATATACGAATTCCTTCGTCTCTGTTGTGTGGTCACGGTGCGATCCGCCGCTGTGTGGTTTCCATAATATCCTTCTGGATCTAAAAATGTGTGTTCCCCACCGTTTCCGCGTTGACCTTTGGTGGATCGGTGGTTTCGGAAAATCGCGATCGGTCAGCCTCAAGTATGCACCACCACCACCTGCAGGGATGTTCTTCGTCAGGGCCCTCGTTCTCGCCAAAACAGTAGTAACCTCAAAATTGAACGTCCGACTGGACGTATCACTGTCAGGGGCGTGCCGTGGTCTACAGAAGGGGGGGGGGCAAGAATGCAATCTTGCCGCCCTCCGCGAACAACAATATAAATTTGATGATTTTTTTGTTTTGTTTTTTGTTTCGTTTGTTACACATTGATTTTGCCGCCCTCTGTAATTCATTTTGAAATTTGACAACCTTTTTTTTGGTTGTTCACCCTGATTTGGCCGCCCCCGGAGAGTGCCGCCCGGGGCAAGGGTACCCCCCCCCCCCCCCCCCCCCCCCCGGTACGCCCCTGATCACTGTTGTAGGGAATCGATATTCACCGTATTGATGGGCGCAACGTATACTAGACTAGTTCCAACAGAAGCTACAGTTCGATGTAATTTTCTATGAAAGCACTCAAAAGTGTAAATGCTGGCGTTCGTAAAGCCTTTTCTTTCTATAAAGTACTTTGAGAGCCTTTCTTTTCATCGGCCTTATCTAGTGTAAACAAAATGATTTTATTAGGATAACGGATTAGGGTCTGCAATTTTACCGTGAAACTCCACTTGCGATACTCGAACTACTGAACTTCCCTTCCACCCTTCAAGTATTATAATTTAGAATTCTTATCTGGGTCCTGCTGTCATCTTATATTATTTCATAACTGTGTCAAAGCCTGCAATTACTGCAATTTTGCAATATTGAGCACTTGAAAAAGATGCTACTAACATACCTCCTCGGCGAACACCCTTAAAATCGTTTTTGTTTGTTTTTTTTTGTTTTGTTTTTTTTTGCGAATTAACAGATTTAAATAGACAAAACGCAACGTTGCCACATTTTTACGCTTCACCACTGTATAGTAACTGTTCGCATTTTCGAATAATTTTGATCGTATTATTTATGAGTAAAATCACGCGATTGACTTTATAATAGATAGAAGGTTGCCCAATGTGACAACAGGGTTACTTATACGCAAGCGCCGTGTGCGGCTTTCATCTTCACAACTCATGTTGTCATGAATGAATCATTATTTCGCCTCAAATATTCTGACGAGCGACGTTTCCGATGCTGTGAAAATTAGTTTTATGTCTACTAATCTTAGCGTAACTATTGGAGTAAAATTATTTAGATCCACTTTGTGACTAATTTGAGATTGTGATGGAATATTATTGAATATTTTCCTCTTGATCTCACTTTGTTTTCAGATCGAATCAAAATCGACAAAAAGTTCTTGTTAAGTAGTTGAAAAAGCACTAGTTAGGATCGAAAGTGGCTTTATCCACGCACATGTGTGAGAAGAAGAGCTGCCGCAATGCTACAGATTATTTGATATTTTATGGAGGGGGGGACACTCAAAAACACATTTTCTATACTACTTTTGCGGCTCAATTACGATGTGATTAAAAAACTTTGGTCAAAAGCAAGTAACTGGGGTTTGCCTAGCTTATTTGCACCTATCTTTGCAGACGTTTTGAAGTCACTATCAAGCGTCTTTTGGCCTCTTGTAAAGTTCTCAGTTTGGGAAAAATGGTTTGATCTCTATCTCATATTTTCTAATTCTCATGCTCTTTTCTAATTGTAAGTTGGGGTCAAAGTTAGGATGAAAAAAGGGGCAACATGGGTTTTTTATTCCAAAGTATTATACAAATATTTTCTGTTCACGGTTTTGAAAATTGCAAGTCTAATTACTAAAGTCAGTTGCTCTGATTTGAGCAATTTTCGAAGAAATTCCATCTTGCCAAAAAGTAATTGCATTTTTTTGAGTTTTTCCGAAAGTTTGAGAAAGCAGATCTAGTCTTGCGATTCGTTGTCCCTGCTGGAGGCGTGCCCGGGGGAAGAGGGGGACGTGTGGACCCTTACCCCGGGCGGAAAAATCATGGTGATCAAGCAAAAAAACGGTTATCAATTTCATAATTTTGAGGGGCAGCGATTCGCGGAGGGCGGCAAAATTGCAACCCTCCGTCCCTCCGGGACCCACGGCACGCCCGCTCCCGCCCCTAGTACTGCTGCCTTGTTCATGATGTTGGGATATATCAACGTTTTAAACTCGGTGTGATAACCCCAATATGAGGTATTCATTGGACGATTTCTTTCATGGTGCGTGCAGCGTGAATACATCAAGGGTAGCCCATTTTCATTCTTGCTACTATAATTGGATTTTTCTTAGTAAGAAGTTGTTTTTAGATTCTTCCAATGTTCCTATCGGTTCTTGTAAAATTTTAAATTCCATGCATAAAACACCTAGGCAGTGCACTAGTAAATCGCCCACCGCCGACGATATTTACCCTGCTCGAGTCAATTTTTTGCGACTTAACTTCTAGGAAAGATCGGCCAGTTATTACCCATACCAAGTTTATGTCTGTTGTAGACTTGCTTTTCATGGCCTGTAAGGAGGGAGTGTTTAAATTCACAAGTCTGCGTACGTGTTCCGGTTCAAATTTCTCTTTAAAGTGGCGTCGCGCATGCTGTAATCCAACAAGCTATATATTTATCTAGAGTGGAAGTTTAATGGTTAACCTGCGTAACCACCATGGGGGATTTTTAGGTTAAGTTTAAGCGAGTAATTTTCCCATTTATTCCCATGTATTTTGATGCGGAGACGACGCGCGACGATGACGTGACGTCCGTGGAATCGAAATAGGTTCGTTGCGTCAAAATACATGGGAATAAATGTACAGATTTTTCTCTTAAACCTAACCTAAAAATCCCCCATGGTGGTTACGCAGGTTACCCATTAAACTTCCATTCTAGATAAATGTATAGCTCGTTGGATTAAAGCATGCGAGCCAATCGGCTTGAAATCGTTTCTTAGTCGTTTGTGAGGCCAAAGTAATTTAATTTTGATTGTTTAAACGTTGAGATTACTTTTTTTTTGCAAATGCTCGTAACGAGTGGTACTTACAAATCGCAGACGCCGAGACTTTTGAAAAGTCACTGAACTACCGTGGCAACTCTGTTTTCTTATCATCACCACCGCCACCCCTTCCTCATTCTCCCTGGTAACGCTCGCAGGATGCAAATGATGCATCCTCCTAGGAAATGATCATCGCAAAATATTCCGCGAAGCATCATCAGAGCCGTGTTTAGTCATATTGCGTGTTGGCTCTCGATTTGGATTTTGTTTATTATTTTCGTTATTTGTTAAGTACTATTTCCTCCTCACGTTTAAACTTCGCTTGCCTTTCTCCACTTTTTTTTTTTTTTTTTTTTTTTTTTTTTGCCGAAATATTTCGCATCATGAATGAATCCTCGCTTCATTCATCTGCATAGGCGTGGTTTGATCGATGAAGTTGCCTAACAGGTCATCGAGCGCCCTCTATCCCCTCCCCTTGCCTCGTCGGATATTAAGACTATATCGCGCTTTTAAAGTTTTCGAACATGGTCGGAAAAAAAAACTTTATTAATTTTTTTTTCTATATTTTGGGGCTGATTGCGAACGGTCGTACCGTATTTTGATTGAGTCGATGATCGAGCTTCCGCTGAACGCTATGCTGCTTACGGGTTTGGTGTTATCTTTGAGTTGGCAATTTGGCGTTCTGAATAGAAATCTTTTTATCTCTGCGAGAAATCGACGATGACTCCTAGCAGGTCTAGCGACGGCACACCCGATAGGAGTCAAGCTGTTGAATCACCATCATAGACGTTGGAGGTTTTCTATCGGCATCCTCCATAGGCGCATCTACAACGGGGCTGGGGGAGGGGGGGCTGACCACCCCGAGATAATCCGACGTTGAAAATAAATAATAGTTTTAAAAAAAATAAAGTAATAGTTTTAAACAAAAAATAATAAGTGTAAAACAAATAATGAAATAAAAAAATATGTCCAGGCATTATTTCATATTCTACGACGTATTATATTTTGAATATGTAGTATTATGTACGAGCAGCTAAAAGTAAAATTATAGTAAGATTGGGTTTTCTGATTTGATCGTTTTTTTTTTTTTTTTTTTTTTTTTTTTTTTTTTTTTTTTTTTTTTTTTTTTTTTTATGGTGAAGAAACATAAAATGACGCTTTGTGCGGTAGAAATAGCCTGAAGTCACGTCTGAGAGCGGCTTTTGCCAAATTTTCCGGGTAACCCCTCCCCCCTCCTCCAAGTGGGGGGGGGGGGGTGTTCCCCAAGACTGCCCAGTGGGGTTTCCAAATTATCAAATTATCCAGAAAAGTTTTTTAGCTACGCCCATGACATGACCCTTTCGAAATAATTACAACATATGGTTATGATTCGGTTACGGTTCGGATATTTGGTGACTGAATTATATATTATTGATATAATATTAGTAAGTTATGTTTTAAAGGCGGCAATCTACCGAACTCACGCCGAAGCCCTGCTGAGGGCCATTTTAAAGTTGTTTATTGTGAATGTACTTATAAAGGGGTTCGAGCCAGCCACCGTTCTGTTAAAACTTGGTTAAAATTGTGCGGTGGGCTGTTCCCCCTTATAATGTAATTTGAACGTTAATCGACATCGATTTATAGTATGTTAATAGTATAAATCAATATAATAATGTACCTATTGAAATAGTCTTAGATTTTCGTAACTGGGTCATGAACTCTTCTTAACCTATTTCTCGGTTTTCGTAACTGTGACCTGGTCTCGAAATTCGAGACCAAAGATGGCAAACACCCATCTGATAAAGTGACCGAAAACTATCACTACTTGATGCAATTTGTAGTTAAACACCGAGTGGCGAGTGGCTCTTTAGTACTAGCGGGGACGAAGATACTTGGCCAGGGTATACAATATGCAACACACCTGATACGTGTTTTGAATGGTATGCTATATGTGCATTGGGTAATGGGAATTGCATCTCCTGGCCAGGTGTATTTGTCCCCTCTAGCACATACGATGGGGACCGGATTAGACCCAGGACCCTTTTTGGCCCTGATGAACCCGGATCAAGTTGGAACCCAAAAAGTCAGATGTCAGTTGGTTTTTAGCTAAAGTCGAAGTGGGAGTAAACATAGAATAAAACTATCAGTCTTCCTAACCCAAAAGTTTTGACAGTCAAGTATTTGATATATGCGGCCAATCTTCTTCTAATCAAAGCAACCTTCTACACTTCGTGTGCAGACTCCGTGCTCCGGTTCTTGACAGTCAAAACTTTTGGTGTTACTAGTACGAAGTTATACAAACCTTGAATCGGCAAATCTGTGATGAAAGTAAACACATATGAAGGTCCGTCATATTTGTAAACAAACATTCTCAGGAAAAACAAATACTACATGTACAATACTTGTTTTTCTGATTCCGTGATTCAAACGCACCGCTGTGAACTTCAGATAGTCCATCAAAATACTTGCGGTTTGTTTCCTGATGGACACCGTATTTGCGTGTACTTTTTTGTTCGTTGCCTATTTTTTTTCTGAAGGCGCCTGAAGCATCTTTTAATGGTCTTATCTTGTGTTGTATTCGCGAAATTCTGCTGGTCAGTCAACTCGGTGAGGTTATGTTATGACTCTATTCAGCTCCAGAGATAGATAGAGATCCAGCTAATGCTAGCTACTTCTCGTGTTATGAAAGTGAGGCATGTCAAACATTGACAGATCCAGCTCCCCCAAACGGCATTACCCAGCGCGGGGGTAGCATTTTGTGGTGGGCTGCTAATCTGGGAAGAAAAAGTAAAAGAGAAGGTCGCGTCACTCTCGAAATTTTCCTTTTCAAAGAGGGGCAAACTGAGAAATTTTCTTTTGAAGGGCGGCAAAATCTTCGTAATGCCCCCCTCCCCCACCATCCCACTGAAAAACCTAGATATGCCTGAAATTGACTTAACGCCGAATTGAGTCGAGATAGAGGCGTTTCAGTCGAGTCGACCCGAATCACTCCCTTGAGATAGTGCCACACTACGTTCTCGACTCGATCTTGCGTATAATATCAAAGCCCTAGTACGCTGATTACCAATGGACGAGGTGGAAGCATGACGTCTTTAGGGGTGGGTTGCGTCGATTCTAATTGGATACATTAAGTGGCGGATCCGGAAAGTTTTGGGGGGGGGCATTTATTTGAAGTAATTTGTAATTTTTTCAAGCTTCACCGGAAACATTTTTAAGCTTCTATATTCACTCGGTATTTCTTTTCCCTCGGTCTGAATCAGCGTCTAGCACTACAATAGAGGGGTTTAGTAATGGCGACTGCCGGTGATGCGTTCCAAACAAAGCCAGTTTGTCTCTCTCGCTCTCACGTGACCTCCATCCATGCACTGCCATCTCACTCTAATTTCAAAAATCGTATATAGAAACTTATTTTGTGAAATTTTACGGCAGATTTGAATTCCTCGAGGCATTTAAATACGACTTTGATAATAATATGTCATAAAACAAGGCCCTGCATACGAATTTCGAAACTAGAAAGAGATGGATATACATTGGGGTCACGGGAGAGTGAGTGAGATAGTTTGGAACGCTACGCGAGTTTTATCACAACCGATTGCGACCGATGAGCGCACTGTTGTGGTTGTGTTGGTTAACCGTTGACTTCGCTCTAAAACCGTCTATTGCCACCCCAATCGAGTCCAGCAATTATTAATGATGCGGTATTTATGGATATTCTTAATTCAAAATGAGCCTTTGATTTGTAATGTCCATTTGATGAAATTGGGCTGTTCGAAGCTTCTTCTGTTTATGAACGAAGGGTAACATTTTGCGAACATAGCGGTATTAAATCGAAAAACTTCCGAAATCCACTCATTACGCTTTAATCCAAGTTTTTACGGAGGATTAATAATGGTGATACAACGTAGACACGATGCAGGAGGGGGCGGGGGCCGGGGTCGTCGCAGCTCCATCCAATTGTAACTTTCTTCATCCTGGCAATGGATATTTAAATGCTAGTAACAATGCACGGTGATTCGCTGGAGACTGCAGAATCTCCTTAGCCACCATGGAGAGAGTGATGCGTTAGACAGGTCTTGTCCCCCCTCCCCCACATTATAAGTACCTGCGTTACGTCGCGTCGCGTCGCCACAGTCGGTCGCGCGGATTATGGCGATTCCCCAGCATTTTATTCTTCCAAGTTTCACTTCGGCTCAATTTTTGGCCGAAATTGGAAATATGCTTGAATATTTGACTGTATAACATCGCTTTCATGGACTTTCGGGGAGCTCGATGTGCATCTATTCCGGAAATCAATACTCCCGTTTTGCGGAACTTTTAGGCAATTCCTAAAAACTATGATTTCACCAGTGTGTAAAAAAGGTTACAGATTCGACAGCTTCATCAAAATACAGTCTTATACTTCTAATGAGTAGTTCAATCTTTCTGTCCACCGATGGAAATCATTGTTGAGTCCCCCCATAAGCTTCGTAGAACGGGAGCGCTGCCGGAAATAAACGTAAAATGAAGTCGCATAGAACCGAATTTAGCCAATCGCAAATCGACCTGTTAAATTGATCGGCAGGTACTAAAATTCGATATTTTTATCTTCATTTTGCCTTCATTTGAAGTTCATTTTACGAATAATTTTTCGCAGAGCCTCTCGAGACGCACCGCAAGCATCCATGACAACGATTTTTTGAAATTATTCAAGCGTTTCACCAATTTTGGCCGTAAATTGAACAGCGAGGAAATTTGTGATTAAATACTGACGAATCACCTTCAAGGATGATTCCTCAGGTCCCTCAGAGGATACCACCACTATCAAACCACCACCACAACTCGTCTCCTTATCTTAATTTAATTGGTCACCACCACTTGATCGTTCGTGCCATCGAACCACATAATCTGCAGGCCCGTGCCCGTGGCGGGCGCGCGGTGTGAACTGTGAAGTGATATAATATTGCCCCAGCTTCAACAATAATGGAACAGAGACAGAGAGTTATACGGAAAGGCTGTTTGGGTTGGGGGTTGGGAGACGGTGGGATGGAGGGTCGTGCGGGAGGCGAGGAGGGTAAAGTTGTAGGAGGGGGATGGATGAAGGAAGGGTAGAGGAGAGCACATCGAGTCAGCGGATCGATGCCCTAGAAACGTAAGCCCCCTCCACTCCACCCCTCGCCTATTCGCGCTCTCCAACTTGCCAGAAATAAGGAACATCTTTCGACCTTGGACCACCCGCGGGCCGCGGCATGGCATGGCAGGCATGGCAGTCCGCAGCGCAGCCTTTAGTCAAGATCCTCCTCCTCCCGTAACTTTTAATTTCTTCAATTTATATGCCTCCCCCCCCCTTTCCCTCCTTCCCTGACCGCCGACGTCCCTCCCCCAATTGTCCTAAGGTAGTACGGTACACACACACACACACTACTCAGCTAGTCAGCTCTCGTTAAATACTACTTGTCCGTGCACGCTTTGTCTCGTCTTTGATTTTGGATTGATACGTTCATTCGCTTATGTTATTAAACTTTCTTAGTCGCCTGTTGAAAGGTCGACGTGTCTCATTATTTGCTTCTCACCCATTCAGTGTCGTCCCTGTCTACCGCCCGGGTCCCCTCAGCGTAAATTCAGGGAGGCTCTCCCGAGTTGTTACCGAAGATCGAGAGTCGCAATACTTGGCTCCATATGGCTCCATACAAAAAGCACCAAAAGCCAGGAGCCACCCCCTCTAATTTTTGAACAGTTGCAGGTAAACAAACGGAAATTGGGGAAATGGGTATAATTTAATGGGACCCTCAGTTTAGTCTCTTCAAAATGCATACGGGACGTCTGAAGGACGCGTCCTTAAGAGGGGGAGGTGGATTTCGACCCCTATCTCGAAATTTTCAAATGTTAACCCCTCTCTTGTGATGCACCATTCAAGAGGGCGTAAAATTCCTAGACTATTTGCGCAATTCAAAGGTCGATCTCGTTTATCTTTCTCAATTTGTCGAAGATCAAAGTTCTAATCCGACCCGTTTTTATGAAATCATCATTCCTATTTGAATAAAAATCGGAATTTAAAAAACCTTGGGTCTAAAATACTCTGTACAGCAAGACATTTTCAGAAAAAAATAGGCTTTGACACAAATATTGTAGAAATTTGAGTTTAGGGCCCCAAAGCATTTGTAAAGTTTTTGATCCCCGGGGAGGGGGGATGTGGGAGCTAACTCTTTCCAAGGACGACCCCTACCAAGTGATACGTCGATCGAAATGACATGCAAAACTGATCATTTTGACCTATATCGGAGGTAAATGCCGTCTTTTGTCTCTTGAGATATCGAACGTTTCAAATCGAAGTATGAATTCGATATCTCGAGTACCAAAAAGCGATATCGACCTTAGGTTTGCGTCAAAATGCTCAGTTTTGTATATTCTTTTGGATCTAGATGGTGACCAATGGATTACAAGTATGCCCGTTTTTATTTTATAATAGTTTTTTTCCCGATAAATACCCGCGACATTCGATTTTAATCTTGACTCTGTGTCCCTGCCAGCGAGCGGGTAGGCAAACATTCTTACTCCACAGTACTTGTTTTTGCCAACTTCAGCAATTGAAGGCACTAAACTCGTGTGTTTTTTCATAAATTTTCAATGTTTCTTTTACTGTCATTGTCATAGTAAGAAAAAATTAATCCCTGCATGAAATAGACTAGTGAAAGAAAATAATATACAGACACGGTACAGTTGGGGACAGAAAGAATGTCAGGCGACCTCTGGAGGTATAGGCTACCATCGATACTTATCTCAATCAACTTAATCATTGAAGGGGTTTTTTTATAAGCCAAAATCTAAGGTGTCTCGGACATGCTACATTTCCCCGATCAGGCGCTGATCCAGGGGTGATGGGGAGGGGCTGAGGGGGATGTAACCCTGTGGCGGCTCGTGATATTTGGCAACCATGCAAGTTTTCCATTTAAACGTAGGTAAAATAATCGATTCTTGCGGAGGCTGGCAGCCTCCGGGAGAATCGATTGTTTTACATTGGTTAAATAGGAGGAGGACACGGTTGCCAAATTTCACGAGCCGCCACTGATGTAACCCTCCCTTGAGCCAAACGTTTACACTGTCTACGAAGAGATTCTGGAGGAGGACGTTTTGGGAGTTTTGTTGAAAAGGTAGGTTTTAGCCCCCCCCCCCCCCCCCCCATGAATTATTTCTAGATCTGCAACTGTCCTCGACGGTCCCTAAATATTTATAATTAATATTAAGGTATAGATCTAGATTGTCCGCGTATAATAATAAAGCAACCCTGAATTATCGAATATTGTGCACTATCCAATTGAATACCCAATCGACTTTAATGAGTTCGAATATTTTTTTTTTTTTTTTTTTTTTTTTTTTTTTTTTGCAAAAATTCGCAAAATTGCACCGGCACGGGGCACCTATTTGACACACCGCCTAGAGACTGACCGCTAACGCAACAATTTAGTCCTGTGTGAAAGTCGTTTTGCATCAATGATTAAAGGGGGGGGGGGGGTTGAAGCCATAGAACGAAATTCATAAACACTGGCCGTCGGACGGCGGTGTACCGTGTCAAAGGTGAGAAGGTGACCCTAAGGAGGGCTATATTCCTCATGCAAGAATTACTCAAGTATACGCCATAAAAACGCTCTTGATGTCTTACGGAGTCTGAAATGTTTGATCATGCGGTTTTTGTTTACTCTTTCTAGGGTTTCCAATACATGTAAGCGAACGGCGTCAACGCCTTCAACTCCTAAAATGAACATGTTTTCTTATATTTTAAAGCTCTAAATATTTTGTGCACCTTACCAAAATTTTAGTGTATGTACGTACACGATTGGCGCAGTCAGAATCTTTTACATCTCTCTCATTCTCCCTTTGAATGTGTAAGTAGAAATGATCGGAAAAGGGGATGTACCTCTTCGCCTGTCCTTGTCTAACACACGTTTCAATGGTGAAAAGAGAGGGATAGAGGATTTGTCATTGTGTTACTAGTATATTTTACGCTAGTCTAAAAAACTTTTGCTGTCTTAATGTGTGTATTTTTCCCCCGTGTGGCAACCACGTGACACGTCTTTTTTGAATAGATAAAATTTTGAATTATAAGGCGAGTCAAAATTTGTTCGAAAAAAGTCGACTTTACAAGCTGAAAATGACGGCAACGCTGCACTATAGTAATGCCTCAAATTCCACCCACGCATCGCCAGAGATCCAAGCAGTGTCTGCGGGTGCGATTCAGCAGCCATACAATTTTTCCATTTAAACACATAGGCAAACCAATCGATTTAGAATCGATTGTTTTAATATGTTTCGATGGGAAACTCACTGATTGCCAAATTACACGTCGCATCGCGCCGCAGTGGATCCGAGGACGAATTTACAAGTTGGCAACGTAGTCAGCGGATAGAGAAGCTGTCTTGGCTTTTTTTGAGGGATTACCAGGCGAATCTCACGAAAGCAGGGTCATTAATATTAACGAGTGTTGATGAGACTTTGGTTCTCCTTCTCTCTCCCGAATCCCTAGAATCTGTGTCCGAGGCACTCAAGGTAACGACGGGATTTTAAAAGGGAATTGCGAGAAATTGAGGATCTTCATTTATAACGAAGGCACTCTCTTAAGGGATGTGCACTTCACATGGTCAGGACTCATAATGGACGTTTCATTTCTCCGCTGGTAATCACTCGTCAACATTTTCATGGATACCATTGTATTTTGAAAAAGAAACCCATTTAAAACCTCATTATACTGAAACTGAATCTGAATTAATCCTCGCGTATAGAACACTGATTTTATTGAATGATTTTATTTGGGGGAAATGAAAAACGTTCCGGAAATTAGAACCGGTTCCAAATCATCTGATAAATTTAGAACCGGGTTCCGATTCCCGGTTCTTTTTTTCTTTATTTTTCCCCAGTGTACTGCTTTCAAGTAGGAAAAAACTTTGGGGCTTTCGCAGTGAAGAAGATGTATTGTTTTATACCATTCCACGTGGTAATAACATGAGAAAAGTTTTGATTTTTGCAATACGAAGGGAAAGTGCAGGAGAAAATACTTACTTCAAAATCTATCCCAAGCATGTTTCCACATTTCTTTTTGAAAAAGTAAGGTTTATGAAAAATAAAAAGCATGCAAAATGGCAATTCTGGATCACGGTGAACGCACTAGAGCTCAAAATGAATCACGTTTCAGGAACCTAAGTAGAGAACTGATTCTATTTGCGGATCTCAGACTTTAAAATTCGGGTTCCGGTTCTGACGTAACCGAAGCTCCAGGTTCCGGTTCGGGTTCCGTAGAAAAGCAGGGTTCTCCCGGTTTTCGGGTTCCGGTTCGCATCCCTGAGGACAACGAACATATATCCGCATCGGAAGTACCGATCTAATCTGAGCACCAAGTCCCCCATACCGTGTATTTGGATAGGGACTTTGGTGCTCCTTTTTGGATTGGTGGATCCCAATGGATATCTTCAGCCTCTTAGCTTCCCTGCTGAGATTGCGCACTTGTGGCCCAGTTTCCTCAATCCTTATTGGATCATGATCCAGGATGAGCAAATATTCATCACGTTCCAATGGGGCTCTTGCAAACTTTTGCTGCAGGTGGTTGACAAATTGATTCTTGCACGAGAACCTAGATATAAAAATGAGGATGAGCACTTTTACCTCACAAAATTCACTCTCATACATGGAATCGGGCTTAGCGGAGCTACGTGCAGTGGCGGCTCGTGCAATCTGGCAACCGTGCACTTTTGCCATTTAAACGTATGCAAAAAGATCGATATTAGGTGAGGCGCTGCGCCTCACCAAGTAATCGATTATTTTACTCAGTTTTAAATGGAGGAAATCCATTGTTGCCACATTGCACGAGCCGCCGCTGGCTACGTGGGTATCATGGTAGATTCCTACCTAATTTGAGGCGTATCTCTTTGTTTCCGTAGAGAAAGGGAAAAAATTAAACAGGAACCTCCCGTGATACCAGCGTAGTTCCGTTAAGATCTTGCCGTTACAGCTATTTTCCATAAGCTGAGTACTGAATTCAGACTTTTTTAGAGTGATTTTTGTAGTTTTCGCTGGTTTTTGCATACTATTCATTTGCTTACTGCGAAAGTTTGCAAGAGCCCCATTTGGCAACATTGCGGTTGAGTCTTGAATCCCGCCGCTCGCGCTGTTTTATCATCTCTCAGCGTGTTCCAGATGATAAGCACAGCTTTCAAATCAACTGATAACACGCTCATTAAAGAGCAAGTCGCCCGCACCTCCCCCTTTTGTTGTCATTTGGTCGAAAGAAACGGTTGTACCTTAATTTTATTTTTGGTCATCAATTTCGGCCAATCAAGGGCTTAAAACGTACACGTGCGTGTGCGCACGAGCGGAGTATAAACGCGTTATTAAAATCGGTACTCGTGTCGACAGGGGGCCGGTCATGAACGATCGTATTGCAGTCGTATCAAGCAGGGCTGCCATTTTGCGTATAATCAATGCTATTTTTCTATTCACCGATGATTCCACCGGTTGAGAAAAGATTACGCAGTTCAGTTCAGTGTATGACAGTAATGCACGAAAATACTCTGATCTGTAATCTTTGCTTAATCGGTGTAAACTCCGTTGATTAATTAAAATATCCGCAAGTTTTTTAAAGTCATCGACGACTCCACCGGTTGAGAAAAGATTACAGATGCGAGTATTTTAGTTCATTACAGTCATGCACTGAACTGGACTGTGTAATCTTTTTTCAACCGGTGGAATCATCGGTGAATTGAAAAATAGCATTGATTATACGCAAAACGGCAGCCTTGGTATCCAGTCGCCATCGAGTGCGTCTCCTTATGGGTGGTTTATCTGTCGAATTCTCATTATGATTCCCTTACATTTCTGCGGAAATTCACCGATGACTCCTCAGCTATCGAGCGCACATGGTAGAGGCAGAGCTCAAAGAGTTTCTGTTGGAATCAGTGGCGGATCCAGAAAATTTTTCTGGGGGGGGGGGAGGGCACACCTGTGAAATTTTGAAATTTGAAGCGTCGCTCGTCGGTGGAAGCAATTTTTGGCTAATCGAAAAAAGGCAAAATTTGAGGCTTCTGTGGGGGGGGGGGGGGGGGGGTGGATCCGCCATTGGTTGGAATCAACGAGCTATACAGCGATAGAGAAGATTTGTGGGTCACGTGATGCATTAAGGCATGAGGCAGCACGCGGAGTCAGCCATGATGGAAATCTCTGATGGACGTTTTTCACACAGGCTCGGTTTGTTTGCCTCATTTTTTTTAACCTTAAAAAAAAAACCGTTACAAATAATTTGGAACTGGTTTTAAACGAAAGCGTAAGTGTTTTAGAGTGGCTATCTGGACACAGAAATCGATACAACTGTTTCTTTTAGAAGGCTTTGCACGATAAAAAAAACTGACACGTGACCGAAACAAGCAACATCTTCTCACCTGAATAGTTATATTGGAAATCTGTATCCAGGTATAGCCACTCCAAACACTTGCACTTTCGTAAACACCCCAGTAGCCGGCACCCCTAAAATTTGCACCAGTACCCGGCACCTATTTTTCACAATGTGAAAAATATTAGTTTAGTGGCAATTTTGGTGTTCTGCGTCTCTCCCCCCCCCCCCCCCGATTGTTTCACACTTGAAGTCTTAGAAAAAATCACCCACAACACCGCAGTATTGCCACAAAGTAATACTTTTCACATTGTAAAAAATAGGTGCCGGGTACTGGTGCAAATTTTAGGGGTACCGGGTACTCCGGTACTGGGGTGTTTACCTTATACATATTTTAAGGAACGCGGAATCTATGAGTGCCGTGAAATCTGCGGAAACGACTTGTTTATTAGTGGCATGACTTTGCATTTGAACATTTGGTTTCGATTCCTCACGGGAAACCATGTGAGAGCGAGTGAGACAAGACATTTGTTTGGATTATTTTTTCCCCCTTGGAGTCACACTAAAACGGTCTATTCGCCAGAAATTCTTCGCTGGTATGGGCCGGTTGCTCTATCAAGAGATTCCACTTCTACTGATGGTTGTTTCATTAGCAAAATGCCAACAAAATTCCAGTGATCGTAATTCTACTGCGATCCTTTCAGTATTAACCGAGATGAAGCCGTTTGAAAATGCTGCATTCTCTTTGACGTCAATCCTTGTGAAAGGTTTGGACTGATTTGCATGCTTGCACGACATGCGTGGGAGAGGGTAGTGGCGTCAAAATGTCAACACAAACAATTTGTGCGCGATGCTCGGTGCATTACGCTTTACTTTACTTATACTGAATGCGTGGTGCAAAGCGACGGGGTCTACAATTTTAACAAGGACTGACGTCATACAACAGCATTTTCAAACGGTTGCATATCTCGGTCAGTACTGGATATGGATCGAGATGAAATTGCGTCCATTTTAATTTCCTCTGCACTTTACTTATGAATCAACCATTAAAAGTGGAATCTATTGACAACACAACTGACCCATAGCGCACTCAGAATCAGCTCGGCCCAAAGAGTCAACGAGAGTAGCATTATAATATTTTCAACATGCGTATCAACTCGTGAAACTCAGACTATAGCCATTTCATTCGATAAAAAAGTTTATCAAATTTATATCTAATGTAATTTTTGTCAGTGATTTTGAGTTAAAAATTTCATTTGGAATTGCGTGAAATTTTGCTCATTAAACCTAATTTTTTCAAAATTTTCCCGGGGTGCACCTGGACCCCCGGACGCCCATTATTGGGGGAGGGGGGCGTGTCCTCAGACCCTCCACAGGAGATCTCACATTTTGCCCCCCCCCCCCAAATACAAAAGTCTAGTGACGCCACTGTCGGTGTCGTCCCCATTTTTAAAGTTAAAGTCGCTCAACGATCGCGGAATACTTATAAGTTGAATTAGTAAAACTTCAACTAAGGAGCAAAAGTTTGCCGTGTGAAAGTGTTTCACACTCATCTCAACGAGTAACGTGTTTCACACTAAAACAAATAGATCGTATCGTAACCGCGCATCATGCGGATGTTTGTCGCGGATGACTGTCGTCTGATGGATCGGTACTGGTTCGATACATAAGCACTAGTTTGGCGGGTTCAGAATCAGTGTGCAGCTTTTGTCCTTTTAAAGGACTGTTTTTTTATCCACCTGGTTCGTCCATTTATACAGGGTGTAACTAAAGTCCGTCTCCCCGCTAACTTTTGTACGAGTTGAGAAACAAAGTTACGGTTTTGAGTGTTTCGACCAATCTTCATTGCTTTGGATGTACATTTCTTGGGGGGGGGGGGGGTTTGGGCCCGATTCCTTGGCGGGGGCTTTCTCAAAAATTGCAAATGGCAACCCATATCTTGTGATAACTTGTTTAAAAGGACATCACATTATAAGACTTTTGGCGCTAACTGGAGTTCGATATCATTTTTCGTTTTCGATATTTCGAAGGTTAAAGTTCGATTTGAATCCATGTACTAAAAAACATTGCTCCTATTTAAAAAGTTGTTTAAAAAAAAAAAAAAAAAAAAAAAAGGACGAATTTAAACTCAATGAAGTAAGTAATTTTTAGAAAAAAGTATAGCTTTGACACAAATTTAATCGAAGTTAGGTATTAGAGCCCCCAAAAATTTTATTGTTTTTGCTCCTCTAGGGGTGGGGTTAGGGGCTTAGGGCTACCTCAAAAATTCCGCAAGATGACTCTTCCGAGTGACATATCAATCGGAAGGGAATACAAAACGGAGCACTTTGGCGCGACGGAGGTTCGTATTGTTCTTCGCATACGAGGCATCGAATGTCAAATTTTGATTCACAAAGTTCCATCTTGACTGCGGAAAACAATATCGACCTCCGATTTGCGTCAAAATTCTCAGTTTTATGTGCTCTTTTCATCGATGTATCACTCGACAGGGGTCATCCGACGGAATTTTTGAAATAGCTCCCCTTGAGGGGTCAAAACGTTGAAAAATATTGGGGCTCCAAAACCTAACTTTGACTACATTATTTGTGTCAAATCAGTATTTTTTGCCGACAAGTTCTTGCTTTTTAAGTATTTTAAACTCCTAGTTTTTAAAATTTAGACTTTTTAAGTTCGAGTGATGATCTTTTGAAAATGGGTTCATAGATCGGACTTTGACCCTCGATTTATCAAAAACAAAAAAATGCGAGCTCCGTTCTGCGCCGAAAGTCTTAGAATCGTGTGCCCTTTCTATCGATGTATCACAAGGCATAGAGGTTGCTGGTTGGTATTTTCTAGATAGCCCCGTGGGGCGCCTGGCGCCCCCTCCTTGGTCCAAATCGCAACTTTTTATCTCAACCCATTCAAAAGTTATAGAGGGGGCGGACTTTAGTTACACCCTGTATAATTTTTACCCCAAGTGTCGCTTATCGCTGAGTTTCGCCGCATACCATTCATTTGTGGCGATTCACTATTCATGACAAGAGCACGCTCAGATTACTATCATATAGCATCACCTCGTATAATCAATCGACGATTTTAACTTGAGGTGACTCCAGGCGAAAGTTTGAGACTTTCCTATCAGTTAGATAGCGCTTAAGTTGCTTTCCGAAGTGTCGACTTTTGTGAATTGGACAACCAACGAGCTATAACCATAGAAAGAAAAGTAGGCCTCTTTAGCGACGTATAACTGTCCGCGACAAGCACCAAACATCAGTGTTCTTTTTAACTAAATTTTAATGTATTTCCATGAATTTTCTTGTTAATTACTTGAAAATTGCGCTATTCCATAGTATTTGAGACGCTGATGTCAAAAATGATATCATTTCCTACGCAACTCGTCCTGATTTTACGTATATTAACTTTTAAGCATTTTTTTTTTGCGATAAAGTAAAAATTGTGGAAAACTAGATTATTTCGATCTAAACTGAGGCCAAATTCGAACTCGGCAGGTCAATTTACGTCGAACAGTGTGCCATTTACGCGGACAGAGGTCCAATTATAAGAAAAAACTCCATGTTTTTGTCCAGGGACCCTTGTTTTGTGTTCATAGGGGGCGGACAATCGGACATCTATGCCGTTAAAGCGTAAAAATCTAGAAAGAACGTCATTTTGTAAAGACACTGTCGTGGAAGTAGCCATGATGGAGTTTATTATACGAAAATTTTTCACGGGCTCGGTTTTTTTTGCCTCTTATTTTTTGACCTTTTATTAAAAGTTGTAACAAATCAATTTGAAATTTCTCTGAAGTGAAGGAGCAAGTGTTTTTGAGCGGCTATCTGCACACAGGAATCGGTATTACTATTTCTTTTGGAAGGAATTGCGCGGTGATGAAACTGATTTATAACAGATAAAAACATAGTTTTCTCACCTAGAGTGTTGTATTAAAATTATGTATGTTTAAATAGTACCCTAGTAAAAATGGTCCATGAAAATCCTTGACCAAATCTTCATGCACTATGGATTTCCATGGAATCGTAAGGATCTCCATGAAAATGTATGAAAGTCTCAGAGGATTTACAAGGATTTCCTTGATCCTTATGATTTCATGGAAATCCATGTTGCGTGGAGGTTTGGCCAAGAATTTTCATGGACCATTTTTACCACGGTTGATAGGCTGTCTGAAATATTTTGGATTTTCATCCAAAACTATAAGTTTCAATTTAAGTAACTAATTACAATTTTTTATTTAAGGTTGAAAAATAAGAGGCAAACAAATTGTCCATGCTGTCTCCCTTTGGGATAGGACTTGAAATATTACGTCGCCCTTCTATGGTCGTAGGCTGTTGGCTATAACAGATAGTTATGGACTTCATTTTTTTACAGATTTGTGAAGCCATCGACCATCAAAATTGGTTGAGAAATAAAATTGTAATTTTGAGAACGTATACTCCGGTCATCTCTTTATGGGTGCGATTGTGCGAGTGAGGTATATTTTGTCTCATTCTCGTCTACATTAAATAGATAATCCACTCTCAAAAATACAATTTTACTTTTCAACCAGTTTTGATGTTCGATGTCTTAGAAAATTCATGAAACACTGGAAAAAACCCTATCCTAAAGTTCCTCTACCAAGCATACTTCCGTTATTCCCTTCAAATCACCCAAAAATGATGAACTTTCGGAAAGCTACTAGTGGCGCGATCTAGCGAATCGATAACTCCTCATTTTCCGCCTGGAATCACCGCGTATTATGATACAAGCATTTAAAGCTTTTATCCTCGAATGACGAACGATCTAATTTTAGAGCTCTGTTTCAGAAGTGTAGGCACACCTAGACCATAATCTTTGGCGAATTTTCAATTTTTATTCCTTCAAATCCAATAAAAACTTGCCTCTGACTTTCATGTTTTGACATTCAAGCGTTCTTTAATGAAAATCCAACACTCAAATTCATTTTCGTTAATTTTTACTTCGTAACATGAGAAATAATTTTAAAAAATTCCAAAGATTATCGGTCCAGGTGCGTCTACACTTCTGAAACGACGTCTAAGAAAATGGTCTGCGACTATCCCGTAATATAATAAAGTTTCCAACGTTTCCCCCTCGAAATGCCAACCATTTCGGAGATATTCCTCTGAAGTCCGGATTTTTTTTTGGAACTATAAACCGTGCATGTGATTATTAATAGAAGTCTCTGTATAAAATGAAAAAAAAAAAAAAAAAAAAAAATAATAATAACATCTGAGTAATGGGCTTATTCCGACTGCGAGATTTCTTGTATTTTTTTCTGCGAGGTTTTTAACCTCTGCACTGTACATTTTATGCTCAAATGTTGATAGTTGCGGGTCGTTGAGGCTAACCGCTTAAGTAAAAAACAAGGCTCAAGAATGGTGAAGGAAAATGAAACAAATATTTAGATAAAATTTGAGAAGAGCCATCTGTCCAATCCAGAATAGTTGCACAGTAGCCCGAAACATTCATTTTTCTGGTTATGAAAAGTACTTATTTCAGCTCCAGAGACGACGTAGTTCTGATATTTTACTTGCACAACTAATGATATCTGACTCTCTTGAAGCTCATTTGAAGTTGTGAAATTAATAGCTCACCCTATATTTTTGGTTAAATTGCTATTGATTGCATTCAAATCTTGATTTTTGTCTATGTAAGGGTGTCCGAAAAACTTCATTTTTCCATCCCCTGTGAGTCGTATGCCAACGATTCGATGACTGGTAATGAATGTTTTCGAGTATATACATTTCAAACGTCCGACCTACACTGGTATTGTTGCTTGTAGCTGCACTATACACTTCACACCAGAATACAGATATGACATTATAAGAAAAATTAAAAACGCCACACTGAAGCGCTGTGCCCGCCTGAACACATTCCTTTTTTCGGGATTTGAGTCCGTTTGAAGGAATAACACAGTCTTGAGCCAGTAGGTATTATCTTTAAATAACTTCAGAGCGTAACTTTTCCAAAGAATTTTATACGTTATTCACTCACTATCTATCCCTTTCGATGCTTTTTGTTTTTTTGTTTTTGTTTTTGTTTTTGTTTTTTTTTTTTTTTACATTATTATTAATCAAATCATTCATCAAGAAACTATAACATTTGCGATCGACACTCTGGTATAACTAGAGAATAACTTATGAATAATTCAAAAAGGTTACTCTCTAAGATTTGGTTTTTTTCCTCTCTCACTCATTTCTCTCTTCGAGAATCATATTTGCCAAACTTTGGAAAAGGTCTAGTCGATAAAGCGGATGATACGCGAGGAATCGTCTAATGTCTTCCTCAAATCGAACCATCAGTTTAGACAACGATGCTTGAAGTTATGACTATCAGAGACAAACAGAGACCGTGCACTACGCTCAAATATACGTATGTATAGGGCATAATTAAAGCTTACCAAAATTTCGCGGATTCAACCAAACAGCAGTCAAAACCCTTGTGATTTCACCTGGTATCGAATGGTGACATCGGTAAATGCACGGGGGATTTGCGGGGAAGGGAAGAGGAGGGTTCTTACCATTCACACCTGGGAGGCCGATCATTTACTTCATCGGTAAGCCGATCGTTAAAACTGTCTATGAGTGATGCTATTGGTCCAAAATTGTAAAATTTGGATGTTGCTATGGTAAACATCGTTAATGTACCCGTTTTTTGAAGGCTATTCATTGTATGGCTTTAAAAAACGGGCACTTTAACGATACCATAGTCAAGTTTTACAATGTTCGACCTGCAATAACGCAACGATCTTAACGATCGGTTTATCGATGAAGTAAATGATCGGCCCTTAGGTGAAATTAGAAGGGTGTTGATAGTTGTTTGTTTAGTCGAATCCGCGAAATTATAGTGTGCCTTTGCTGTAGCCATTTAGTTTTCCGTCTATTTTAGCCTCTGGTTGTGTCAGATCGGAATAGGTTTCGTTTGATGTTCGGTCGAGGAAGCTGCAATTTTGACGCTCTTAGATTCGTGGAGACTCATCGAAAGTTAATCACGCAGGATTGGATCTTATGGCCATTCGTTTCCGTGAGAAAAACGTGAGCAGAATAATTTCTCTCTTCGAATCTACACCTCTACTCCTTTCGTCCGGGTCAGGCGCCAACTCTGGCCGTCGTTCAATGACACACTTTATTTTTCGAGTACTCGTAAGCTGTAGAGTCGTATGCAGCTCTTTCCAACAAGTAGTAGGTGTTTACTTAGTTCGCGCCTCACAGTTTTCCTGTAAATCCTTCAATTCTTGGTCGCTTTTTTCCTTCATCATTCCTCTCTTTCCTTCCTTCCTTTCTTCCTTCCTTCCTTCCTTCCTTCCTTCCTTCCTTCCTTCCTTCCACCCTCCCTCCCTCCCTCCCTCCCTCCCTCCCTCCCTCCCTCCCTCCCTCCCTCCCTTCCTCCCTTCCTCCCTTCCTTCTTTCCTTCATTCTTTCCTGTCTTCCTTCTTTCATTCCTTCCTTACGTTCCATCCTTCCTTCCTCTCGTTCCATCCTTCTTTCCTCCCTCTCCCTCCCACCCTTCTTTTCTTACTTTCTTCACCTTCCGCACCTCATTCCCTCTCTCTCCTCCGTCCCTCCCTCCATCCCTCCCTCCCCCCTAAGTCCACCCACCACCCCTCCTTTCTTCCTCCCTTTCGTCACCATTTCTTCCCTCTCCATTTCCTTTTTCCTTCCTTTCTCCTTTCCTTTTATTATAACTTCTTTATTCGCCTCGCATCTGACAAACAGTGGGGATAGAGAGGGGGTGAACAAAGAGGGCGATGGCATCCGCCTCTTGTATATTCACCCACGACCCCACGTTCAGTGTGCCAAAGCGAATTGCGAATCGAATCATCCCTCGAGGAAAGTGGGGGGTGATTGCGCACTTCAAATTGATCGTCTTGCTGTTGACGTCACCCCAGCGGCGTTTCCAACGCTTCGACTTTTATTTGATACTTTTCCTTTAAGTGTTGTTTGAAGTATCGAACTAACCGTCTATAAGGTGACTTCGGCACTTTCGATACTGGGACCCCCCCCCCCCCGCGTCGCTTTTACGTGAGCTTAAAATAGCCAACGATTCGTCTTGGGGGACAGCGTTGCCTTCTTCAGAGAACATGTGTCCAGGAGTGGCAGTCTTTCAAAAATTGCGGAAACTTGGATGAAAAATCCTGTCGTTTTCGGTTGGCTAATTTTCTCAGTATGATTTTGGGAATAAAAACAAAATGTGTGTGGTTTTCTTTAAAATTTGCACGATTTGACAAGCGAGACCCATCTCACTAAGTTTCTTTGGCAACCCCCATTGATCCCCCATTTCCTCCATTTCATGATATGTTAAACAATCGAATCAATAGTGAGGCAGTGCTTCCCTAGCAATCGATTGTTTTACATGGATTCAAACGGAGGAAATAAAGCTGTTGCTAAATTACCTGATCTGACACTGCTTCAGGATGAATAATATGCGATATTTTCATTCGATAATACAGGGTGTCCCAAACCTACCGCATCAGGCCTTTTTCTCAGCCGCTATTTCACATAAAAAGCTGCAAATGGAGCTCTTGCAAGGTTTTGCTGTAGAAAAATGGTCTATCAATTCTGATGTAAATAATGCTGCGAAAATAACGACGAGACCACTAAAAAAGTCTAAAACTCACTCCTCGCAGAAAAAAACTTAACTTGAAATTTCGGGTGACAACCCTTGCATGTATGCACCAACCTTGGATTCGGACACCAAACAAAAGAACAGGGCCCAATAATTGTACGGTACAAACGGGCGTTAGGTCGTACCTAAAAATGGCGATTCTAACCTCACATTTCTTTAACGGTTTTTCTTTAGTCGAGATATCGCAAGTCAAAATTGTAGGTAGGCCCTAACCGGAGACTAAAATTTGACTAGCGATATATTGACCGCAAATAAAGGTATTGACTTCCGGTTTGCGCTAAAATGCTTGGTTTTTTAGGTGCTCTCGAATTATGTATCACACGATATGAAAACTGGTCCTAATAGAACTTCGATTTTCGATAAATCTAATAAGAAAAACGATGTAGAACTTTTGATTGCGGCAAGATGCACAACTTTTTACACCTTTTCGAATGAGGTACTACAAAATAGGGGTTGCCATTTGAAAATTTTGATTAATCGGGGTTTTCCCGCGAAAAATTTTGAGGCGCCTAAAAGTTGACTTCCGGTTTATTCGATTCTACATTCGTATTTTTATCTTGAAAGTACTTATCAAGTAGAGTATTTTACATGTGCAGTTTTTTGTTTTACGACTCTTTTTGTAGGAGTTAAGAATTTTTGAAAATTGGTCCTAAATCGAACTTCGACTTTTGATAGCTCGAACACAAAAAAAGATATTGACTTCCGGTTTAAGCCAAAATGCTTAGAATTTTACGCCCTTTCAAATGAGGTATCACAAGATAGGGGTTGCTGTTTGAATTTTTCGAGATTCGGGGGGCGCCCCCCTGAAAACCCCCCAAAAACCAAATGTTGGGTTGTGACAGTATTTTTAAATGAAACTTCATGTCCGAATTACTATAAATCCGATTTTTCCAGATTTTTTTATGGTCACCCGTTCAAGAAAACCATAGTGAGCAGGTTATGTGAAACATTCTGTATGTAGGGTATACAGGGCTATAGGACTCTAAAATTATATAATTGATAAGCAAAAAGAAAAGAAAAAAAGGTAACCACATTCGCCCCCTCCAAGCCGAACTCGAAATGGCGCCTCTGGTTGGGGGGGGGGGGGGGGTCGACCCTTTTTCGTTATTGGAGATCCCCCCCTTTAAAAGCGAAATAAGTTCAAAAATTAAATAAAACTGCAGGCTGATTCTGCTCGTTTGGACGAGACGAGACGAGATAGCAAGAATCGACGAATCCCATTGGTTTAAATGGCGTCACGTGACAGATTTGAAGTCATTCAAGTGGGTAAGGTTCAGATCAAGAGTCATTCTTTTCAAATTCATGACTCTTGATCCGAACCTTACCCACTTGAAAGACTTCAAATCTGTGCGAAATGGCGCCTCTGGTTGGGGGGGGGGGTCGACCCTTTTTCGTTATTGGAGATCCCCCCCTTTAAAAGCGAAATAAGTTCAAAAATTAAATAAAACTGCAGGCTGATTCTGCTCGTTTGGACGGGACGAGACGAGACGAGATAGCAAGAATCGACGAATCCCATTGGTTTAAATGGCGTCACGTGACAGATTTGAAGTCATTCAAGTGGGTAAGGTTCAGATCAAGAGTCATTCTTTTCAAATTCATGACTCTTGATCCGAACCTTACCCACTTGAAAGACTTCAAATCTGTCACGTGACGCCATTTAAACCAATGGGATTCGTTGATTCTTGCTATCTCGTCTCGTCTCGTCCAAACGAGTAGAATCAGCCTGCAGGTACTCCTAATCTTATGAAACAAGATTACCTTTGATTCGTTGACTGAAAATCAATTTTGGGCCGCTCAATGCTCATTCCCCCCTCCCCAAATAGCCCCCAAGCATAAATAACCAATTGGTGCAAGAATGGTCGTTAAATCCCCGGGAAAATTTACGTACAAGGGTATTTTTGGTCAAAGAGCACAAATATGATGGTTTCAAAGTCCCCCAATTAAATTTTGGGGGTTTTTGGGGTCGCCAATCGGTACCGGGGACCCCTCGACCCCCTTTATAAGCGAAAAAAGTTCAAAACTTGAGTCAAAATGGTACTCCTAATCCTAAAACACATTCGAACATTTGGTTCGTCAACTGAAAATCATTTTAGGGTCCCTAACCCCCCCCCCCCCCCCCCCGTAGCCCCAAGCATAAAAAACTACTTTCTGCAAAAGTGGTCGTAAAATCTTCCTGTCCTTACTCTTAGAGACTCGAGTGAATTGGGGCTCTTCTGGAACTGTCAAATTTTCAAAAGAGTCAGACACAAAACATTCCACACCATCAGACCTTTTCAGAAAAAAATATTTGTTTAGAATCATAGCTCTTGAAAGTAGTTCGTCTTATCCCCAAATTTTTCAATTTTTTTTTTGTTTTGTTTTTTTTTTTTTCGATTTTTAAACTTTGGGACAAAAGGAAAGAAATCAATGTTGTGAATTATAAAACGCTGAATGAAAGATTCGTTTATTTCTAGGAAGACATCTTTTGAGAGGACTTTAAATTTCCTGATCGGAGGAAGGAGGGGGGTCGAAGACCTGTAAATTTAACATTTTTAAAATGCAGAATCAAAAAGTAGATGTACTTTGCGAAACATCTCGTCTAAAAAAAGCATATCCAGCTTTTATCGATCATTTTCTTCGAATTCGGAGGTCACTACTGATTTCTGTTGTTTGCAAAATCCAAAGTCCTATTGTAAATCATTCAAAATAATTGTGCCCAAAAAGGGTGGCTCCTCGTGTTTTTCTCTTGAGCTCCAAGCATCCTTAATTTTAATTCATTCCATAATGCTCTTTTCAGTTTTTTCATTAAACTATTTTGCTAAGTTTTTCTTCTTTCTGTCTGTTCCAGATTTAATACACTGTACAAATGAACCAAATGTATCAATTCCGCAGCTCGCAAATTTGCTAGTAGAAAGATCCCAGAATGCCAATTGGGTAGTCGTATTTAAAGCTCTTATCACAGTTCATCATCTAATGTGTTATGGGAACGAGGTAAGCAACCATAAAAATGCATTTTTTTTCAAAGGGTCTAATAAGTGGTTCTTTTTTGTACCAAACATTTTAAAGCCCCTTCAGTAAAAAATCAATGAAAAAAAAAAAAAAAAAAAAAAAAAAAAATTAGCATGAAAATATTTGATTTAGTATTATTAACAATAATTTTTGAAAGAATGTGTATTTTCAAAATACTTTGTTGATCCAGATTAAATGATTCACACAAGTTTCTAAGAATTTTGATGTGTAACTCAATCGTTCCCAAACTTCTGTAAGATTCCAAAAAGAATATCTGCCTATGAAGGGCGCCTGCTATTAAAGGTTTTATGTGATCTCCATTTTATTGACTTATTGCACAAGTTTCTGTAAAAAATGCAAAAATATGAAGCAAGCAGTGGCGTAGCATGCAATCTGACAATGCTGCATTTTGTCCATTTAAATCCAAGCAAGTATTGATTTGAGAAAGTGCGCTGTGCACTTTCAATAGCTCGATTGGACGAAATTCGGTGTTTCCATATTACATGCGATGCAAGTATGAGAGATTGTAAAACACTATAGTTCCTCAATGAGACGTGTATTTCAAAGTTTGCAAGTATCAGATCAGTTTGTTTACTGTGCAGTGGGCTAGTTCGTATTTCTGCGCATTGACTTCAATGTGCAGAAACGCGAACGCACCTACGGCGCAGGAAACTGGGCAAGGTATCATTTGCCATCTTTCATGAAATGATCTCTACCTTTTCATTATTGATCCTTAAGTCTCTCCCTGAACCAAATGTTTGCAAATACCAGAATATTTATTTTTAACTCCTAAATTAATGGTAACAGAGTAGATGGTTGCAGACAAAAAGGAAGTCGGACAACTGTAGATTTTGGCACAAGTACCTGCAATGCTTAAATGCACTGAGATAGGTATTGCAGGAAGTCTACCTTTTTGGGGTTGTCTGATCATTCTTTTTTTTTGTGACTTTACAAAATAATTTCCACCCCAACTCATTGTGTTTTCTCTTGCTTCATGCAAACGTTTGTTTTTGTTTCAGCGGTTCACACAGTATTTAGCATCTAGTAATAGCTCATTTCAACTAAGCAATTTTTTAGACAAAAGTGGTGTTCAAGGTGAGTCTTAAAATTTCCTTTTAATCCTTTCTTTTTGAATTATTTATCCATTTTCAAACTTTATTAGGGAGCACTTTACTCAAACTTTAATGTTCAAAATTCATGTCAGTCTCCCATGATTTGTCATTTCTGATTTGTTCTCCAGATTTTCTGAGCAAGATCAATTTTATTTAAACATTCCAAAAATACTGTTAGACTAATTATCAGTGGGAATCCTCAAGACATTTTCTTATTGTGATTAAATTTCACAAGTTTTTGAAATATTGCCTGAAATTTATTCGCTGGGAAGGTAATGTGAAATTTTTTCACAGAATTAGAATTTGAATTTACAGATTTCCCTAAAATTACGCTTTGAAATTCAAAGTAATATGCGGTTTTGCATTTTCTTCAATCTGTATCTTAAGTTGTTTTCTTTCCATCAATTCAAAGATCAAAGTAAGCAAGGAATTAATGTTTCTATGTACCTTTTCTTTTTTTTCGTGCATACTCATTACAGCGGGAGCTAGAGTTGGTAAGTTATAGTTCACTCAATTTTTTTTGCCTCATACCTTGAGTTTTAATTTGAATCCACTGTGTGCAGTATTTCTTTTGCATATCCTAAATTCTCTATTTTCAAATTCGTTCATGAGAATGGTGTGGAAATGGACTCTGTCGATGTGTAGCTGATCAATGCAATCCAATATCAATCGATCCTATCCTATCCAATCTAATATCAATTGATTGATCCAATCCCATATTGACTGATTCAATCCACAATCGATCAATCCAATCTAATATTGGTCGCAGGATTGATGGATCCAATTCAGTTCAATATTACTCTTCGGTTTCAAACAACATAGGACTAAGAAGTGAAACATCCTCGGACTTTTTGTCTCCAGCTCAGCTTTTTTTCTAAAATTTCTTCCCAAAACTTTGTATACCAGTCTTATTTTAGATCATACCGACTGAAAAGTTAAATCACATTAAAGTAGTTTTTCTCTGCAACGTTTAATAAAAATTAAAAAGAAAATGTTTTTCATTTTATTTTTTTCAGGCTATGATATGTCACCTTTTATTAGAAGGTATGCAAGGTACCTAAATGAAAAAGCGATGTCTTATAGAACTGTTGCATTTGACTTCTGCAAAGTAAAACGCGGGTAAGTTCTCATATCAATTGAGTCATTTTTTGGTAAATGGGCGTATGGCGAAAAAACGACTTTCGAGAAAAACGCGTTTGAAAGTTTAAAACGTTATAACTTAGAGACTACTGCAGATTTTTCAAAATTTGAATGACTGGCTTGTAGAACAAACATTCAAGAAGAACTCTATGCAATTTCAAGTTTGTAGAGTGAAAATTAGTCAAGCAGTGAAAGTTCAAAGTTGAAGCGTTACACGCCCTTTTACCAAAAAACATTTTTTTTCTCTCCCAGCCTATCCGACAAGTATTGCTTGTGTTAGATTTGTGTCACAAACTTGAAGTAAAGGAAAGTGTAACAAGGAGGGATGATATTAAGGTCCTTTTGGGCCCATTTTTGGCCAAAAAGGAGGGTTTTATTGTTGTCATCGGATACCGAGCCAAAAATGCAAAAACACACACACTGACATATCCACTGAGCTCTCATCAATATCAGATACAGATGCAATGCGAGTACAGATACCGAGCTCGAGCTGCTGCGAGTACCGCTCGAAAGAGGCACTGTAGCCCATACGTTTCTGAATTCAGTCGAGGTGCGTCCATTCGAACGACTGTTTCATGGTTATTTTCCGTTCAACATGTGAATAACTTTATTTCACCTGTTAGGTCACATCCTCAGGATTTCAAAAATGAGTTCTCCAAAAAATGGGCGTAAATCGCCATACGCCCATTTACCGAAAAATGTCTCAATTGAACCATTCGTTTGCTAGTGTCTTTGAAATTACTCAGCTACATTGTAAAAATAAAATCATGAAAAAATCTACTACAGTTATCTTCTTTCATTTCAAGGAGAAATTTCCTGTTCTAAATCTTAAGGGGAGTTGCTCGTCAAATGGTGAAATAGTTTACTATTTTTTGTGTCAAATATTCTTATCTGTACATTCTCGTTTAAAATGATGTAAAGTTTTTGAATGCATGCTTGATGAGTATATCTGGTGGCAACCTTACATTAGTAAGGTTAGTCAACATTTTCTCTTAACCTTGCAATAAGTGTTTACCATAATCTTGGTAAAATATCCATTTAAATTGCTTTTCTGGAAAATTGTGTTATTTCTACTGAAGGTACTGTTTTCTCCACTACTATTTGTCCAATTTTCAAATACTTGGTCTCATTTGAATTTCCTGCAATTCTTCCGCAGTTTAATGAAGAGATTTTCTAAAAGCTTGTATAATTCATAACTTATGAGCCTATTAAGCCCAAAATTTCGATCAATTTTTTGTAGAATTTCAGAAAATCCTCAGTGGTTTTAACTGTGGAATTTCAAACAGAAACCCTTCATTATTAAGTTGTGCAAAATAAATCAGACAAAAAATACAGCAAATACAGCAAAAAATTGGGTTTTTCTTTTTGGATTACTTGGCTCCTAAGACAACTACCTAAAGTTGCTTAAGTTTTACGTTGTAGAAATTTCGATGTGCGACTCCCCTTAATATCTTTGAGTGGTTCATAGCTGTAAAAAAATTAACTATGTATTTGTTGAGCAACAATAAATAATTAAATACCAACAAGAAAATACTATTGCAAGGAGCCCCCCCTTTTTTTTTTTTTTTTTTTTTTTTTTTTTTTTTAATTGACTTACGTTCTGATAAATTCTTCTAATTTTAGTGGTTGTTTTATAGAGATTTTATTTTTATTTTTCAGAAAAGAAGATGGCGTCCTTAGAACAATGAATGCAGAGAAGTTATTAAAAACTCTCCCTGTCCTGCAAGCTCAGATTGATGCTTTGCTAGAATTTGACTGCACTGCAGCTGATCTAATTAATGGTGTCATTAACATGGCCTTTATGTTGCTTTTTAGAGATCTTATTCGCCTGTTTGCAGGATATAATGATAGCATCATCAATTTATTAGGTCAGTAAACTTTTCTATTTACTTTATCAAAAGATGGTGGGGTAAATCAACAGTTTTGGAACTGTAATATTCTCCCGGTAAGGTGGAGTGTAAAGCAGTAGTCAAAAATCTCAGAAGACTGCATGGGCGCACCCAGGGGGGGGGGGGCCAAGGGGGCCAAGGCCCCCCCATAGGAAGAAAAAGAGGAGGAAAGGAAAGGAAAAAGGAGGAAAGGAAAGGAAAAAAGGAGAAAAGGAAAGGAAAAAAGAGGAAAAGAGAAAGAGAGAAGAGGAAAAGAGGAGGAGAGAAAAAGAAAAGATGAGAAAGGAAATGAGTTCAAAAAAAGTATCAATGCCATGAAACATATTTTTCCTTGGAGGAACACATCTTTCCCGACAGCAATGTCCTTAATTGTTAATTTCGCTCGATCTTCCTCTGAAATCTAGATTTCCTGAAGACTCCGTCTTTCTATCAGCATGCGATGTAGATATTTCCGTAACATCAGCATAGTCTCGGAAAATCTTATTTTTCTCGAGAGTTAATTCAATATATGTAGTTTCCGAATAGAAGTAGCCTAATTTTGCGTCTAAGAAGAGCTAAGTTTTCAAAATTTTCTGGGGGAGGACCCCCAGACCCCCCCTATGAAATGACTACTTGGCCCCCCCCATACAGAAATCCTGGGTGCGCCCATGGAAGACAGGCTTAAAGCTGTTAATTATGAGACGTGGAGTTGATTTTATGGACCTTTGTTTGAAGCTTACTTATATATTTGTCAGATTCGACCATCATAGTTTAAGACAATCATCAAAAATTTGATGTTTTCATATCTCTCGCTTGCTTTTCTTAGCTTTCACCTCCTTCTTACTGCACTCTGGTGCACAGCCAGTGGCGTACCGGGGGGGGGCCTAAGGGGGCTAAAGCCCCTCCAGACCTCCGATTTTTGTGGGTGGGGGAAGGGGGGGAACAATTTTCAGTCAAACGCTCATCAGTGCGAGCCCCTCCCAAGAAAAATCCTGCTTACACCACTGTGCACAGCTCCCAGCTTTTGCTCTCTGATTGTGGAAAGGTTCTGCAGTTTTTCAGCACACGTTCAGCTTTCAAATAGTTTGCCAAGCATGAATGATTAAAAGGAAATGAACTGCTGTACCCTGGTCTGAGGGGCTTCAAGTTAGGGTAGGTGGAGAAAGATTACATTCCAGGAGTGAACACTCAAAATTGAGACTGGAAGGAAATCATCATAAATTTAGTGGGTGGCATCTCCTGGCAACAATGGTTTAAAACAAAAATTTTCAGACTTGTGAAAAATGTTAGTGTTATGCTCAAACAGGTTGCCTGAGTTGGAATTTCAGGCAGCCGCTGCGAAGAGATTGTACCGTATTGAGGGAATTATGTGACAACCGTAAAATTTTGGCCTTCTCTACTGACCTCTTACTGTTGGCTTTGACTGATTTTTCTGTTTTAAGCAACTTATCTGTACTGTATTAATTCTAATTTTTTATTTGCAGAAAAATATTTTGACATGAATAAAAAACAATGTCGAGAAGCATTGGATCTATACAAAAAATTCTTGATCAGAATGGATAGAGTGGGTGAATTTTTAAAAGTTGCAGAAGGTGTAGGAATTGACAAGGGAGAAATTCCAGATCTTACCAAGGTACGCTAACATTTTTGTATCATCTTTCACTCATTTCCAATCTCTACTTCTCATTTTTGTGAACTAAGTATTTGTTGAAAACCTAACCTAAATACTTGAAGAACTTGAAAACCAGAGACAAATAGAGACGGAGCACTACACTAAAATACATAGGGAAGATTTGAGGCACATTGAATTTTTGGGGATCCAACAAAATAACATGTAGAACAACAGTCAACACCTTTTGATGTCGCATGGTGTTGAACGGTGACATTCGGTACTCAGAGGAGGGGTAGGCTGGGAAGTGAAAGGAAGGTGCTCAATATTCAACACCCTGTGCCATCAGAAGGGTGTTGACTGTTGTTTTGTAGAATCCGCAAGAATTCAGAGTGGCTCCGCTGCAGCCAGTTATTGCTCTGTCTCCATTTGACTCTGTTGTAAACAGAGGTCTGACTTTTGCTCAACAGGTTGACCTAATTGCTAATTCATGGTTTTTTCGGATGTACGTTGCGCTACTTCTCACTGCTGTTTTGACCAAAGTTTTGCTAGATGTCGCTGCATGCTGTATGTGATCAAACAAATCTGCCATTTCCCAGAAATCCGTTTAAAAATCAATGGCAAATTGATGGATTAAGCTTATTTTCCAAAGGACCCTGCACACTCCTTGCGGAAAGTGACTCAAGATGAATTTTAATGAAATTTTAGTACATTATTTTTCAGATCATTTTGAGCAATAGTTTGGGTCTTAGTATTGCTTTATGTGTTCGTTTCCAAAATATTCTAGTTCAAAGTTGAGGAGGTAGCTTGTGTGGCGCCAGGGTGGGTGACTAATCAGCCCAGCGTAGTAAGCACTGCTTCCTTAGCCATGAACTGGAAGATCATGAATACCTATGAAGGCCTGTGAGAACTTTTCCTCCAAAGGTTCTGAAGAGTACACTAGAGCTCAAACATTTTGAGTATCGGGTTGATGCATTTTTACAAGTAGCAATGTATGCCTCCAAAATGCAATGGTGAGCGGTTAGATAGGAGCGAGTCAAAACTCCTTGCTAAACAACTGCTCACCGATGCGTTTTGATGCATTTTGGAAGCAAGCACCACCACTTGTCCAAACCCATCAACCCGATACTTAAAATGCTTGAGCTCTAAGAATTCATCAAAATCTGCTGGGAGCCAGTTTCCATAAAGAGAATGCGGGGTCCATTTCAGGGCTTAAGTGACACTCCTGAATTAAAGCGTGTAATCGTTTTTTTTTTAACTTTCCTTCCAACTTTTTCTCAATTTGCATATGTTTTTGTTCATTTAGTTTGCTGCCAATGTTTGAATGTTTTGCCCTCCTTCTCCATTATTTCATGAAAATTATATTGTTTCTAAGTTTCGTTCCAACTCATTTTGAATCTTTTGTTCCAGGCTCCAAGCAGTCTCTTGGATGCATTGGAACAGCATGTCGCCTGCTTAGAAGGAAGGAAAGGATCTGTCGCAAGTACTCCCACTCAGGCAGCTAGGTTAGTTGTACTTCTTTCTTTTATCACAGTGATGCAGAATATGCTCGATCACCCGAGCAAATGTCGGTGGAAATTTTGCCAATTTATCTATGCGAGCGTTCTTTGAAGCCAAAATATGAATCTATGTCACGTTGTTCCAAAACAAAATACTGTGCACAGTGTGCTAATGGGAGTCAAAATATTGGGTCATGGGTCATTCCGAAGAAACTGCAGCATCCATTCTGTTAAATTTTAAATTTGTAATTTTCACGAAATAACTTGAAATTTTCTACTTCAGTGTAATGAAGTGGGCAAGTAAGTAAAGACCTCTTACCTTGGTCATCGCTAAGAAATTAAAAGTTTCAAGTTTTAAAGTTGAAATTGAACAGATGCTACAGTTTTCCTGGTACAATTGGAACGCGCTTTGCAGAGAAAAAAAAAAAAAATCCAACAAATAAGCTTGTTTGTGAAAACTCAAAAAGTTCATGAAAAAATGAATTTCATTGCCACTGAAAAAAAATTGCGTTGCTACATAGTGCTTTCCACACAAATTGACAAATTTACGGCAGAATGGATGTTAAGTTACAAAAGAAGGAAATCAAACGGTTTTTCATGAGAATCCACCTTCCAACTTGTGAGCACTTTAGAAGCAATCACATAATGTTGTCATAAATATCATGATTCCTTACAATTTTGTTTTTTTCTTTTTCTATCAGTCAAAGAAGCGACGTGAAAAGTGGAGTGAATGCCTTAAATTACACCAGTTCGGCATTTGGAACTGCTGTCCAGACTGCAGAGGGTCTAGAAGAAACTCTTCGTTTACAGGCGTTAGCTGAAGAAGAAGCAGCCATGAATCAGTATAAGGTACTTTATACTTAATGTCTTTTTGAATCACAACTTAATGCAAATCGTCACTAACGTAGTTCCATATTTGCCAATAGATGGCACTGAGCGTTTCCCTATGTTCAATTAAATTACATTAAAGTACATTTAATTACATTAAAGCACATTAAATTACATTAAATTACATTAAAGTACATTAAATTACATTAAAGTACATTAAAGTATATTTAATTACATTCAAGTAAATTAAAGTACATTCAATAACATTAAATTAAATTAAATCACATTAAATTAAATTAAATCACATTACATTAAATTAAACTAAATTGAACTAAATTACTTTTTCCAAAGCATCGGCCTGAGGCTCCTCCTGAGGCTCCTGAGGCTCTAGATTGGTTTCACAAACGCCTTTGATCTTAGAAAGGTCTTATAAATATTCCAAATCAAAGCTCAAACTCCGTAAACCACGAATCAATGTATCATATTGATTCTTGAAACTAATCTCAAGGGATTGACAATCTGAATTTTTTAAGAAAATTGATTAAATTGCAGATTTTTATCATTAAGCCGGATTCGCAGCAAAGACTTAAAGCCATTTATTGATGTAGTTTTGTAACGTTTTGTAACACAAAAAGAAAATTGTAACCCAAAATTTTAAGGGTAAAAGGTACTTTTAATGTTGTCAGGCTGGAGAAACGGCAGCCCCCCCCCCAATTTGCGATTTTCAAATTTTGATTAAGCTGATGTTTTTTAGTAGTTTTGTAGTGTTTTGTAATGCCTTAAAAAAGTTTTGTAACTGAAAATTGCGGGGGCTTGGGAAATGTACATGACATGACGAATCTGGAACTACATCGGTGAGGATTCACGTTAAGCGTATGCTACGTTTCATGGTAATTGTGAGCAATATTTCTGCAAAAAATGGTAGGGTTTAAGCTGGGCTAGATGGTTTTTGAAAAAAATTGTGAAAAGAGTAAAACAACACGCCACCTAGCCGTTGTGTCGGATACTATAGGGTACAAGTAAGACAACCTAGCGGCCATATGGTGTAGTAACAAACCCAGCTTGCGCGGGAACATTCAAAAGCCCAAAGACGCACAGCGTACGTCTACCGCACTCTTAGGCACATTGGGTTGCGACATACCCTAATTGAAAATGTCAACTCCTGTCGGAACAAATTCACTCTAAATAATGTAGGTATTGCATAGTGTTCAATGGTATTGCCAGTTCGTCACATTAGCTTTTTTATTCTTAGTTAATGCGAGAATGAATACCATTTATCTATCAACAAGAAAGTAATGTGTCAGTTAAACAAATGTCGCACTTAACTTGGCAACCCTTGCAGCTCACAAGTTTTAAATGAGCTTATATTCTGGGGAACTTTACCTGCAAACCCACTGTTCCCAACCATTATTCAATTTTTCATCATGAATACTGTGTAATACTGCTGCATTTTTCCTAACTGCTCATTTCTGCTCTCTGCAAGCCTGTTTGAGCCAATTTTTTTTTATTATCCACTTGATTCTATGTTTTCTTTATTTGAAGGCAAAGGTGCAGAGTCCTACGAGCAGTACAAATCCTTTCCTGAGTTCTTCTCCGCAAGTTCAAACATCGCAACCGCAACCAATCGTAGACTTATTTTCTTCACCAACACAGCCAACAACTAATGGTACTCAAGTAAGTATATAACCGCACTTTTTAACTTATCTTGCCGGGAGTCAATTATCATTAACCTATTGACCTACTTTAATATGATATTACATTGCACATGCACTGGGCCAGATCTACATTGATGTGATATTGCGTCAAACCAAAAGTGCCAAAAAAAAAATTGTAAAAAAAAAAAATGAAAATGAATAATAAAAAAAAAAAAAAAAATGAATAAAAAAAAAATTAAACAGTTATTATATCATGCATAATATTTATTTATTTCCACTCCATTTTACTGTAAAATAATATGAAGAAATTAAATTATTCTACAGTTTTAGGTTACTTACTCTCTATGGTTACACCTCCATTTATTGAAGCTGCCTTTTCTCAGACCTTACTCTTCTCTTATGAATCTATTTTTCTTTCTATTTGTAACTTCCTCCATGCTCAAGGTGAGTCCATGCCGAGTGGAGTTGTGAATTCAAGATAAGAGATAGGGCCACAGGGCAATATCTCACGGACAACTTTTAGGTAGGTATGATGCTAACGATTGCAACTTATGATAAAAAGGCATCCAGAACGTGTAGCTAATTTTTGTGTGATTTTATGAGCCTAAAACCGTTTAAATCGGCTCAGCTGGGAAGTCTAAATCACTAATACCAATTTGAATGTAGAATGTTAACACAAAGCTGCGGAACAATGGTGGCTATTTACCCGTCTATGAGGTAAGAAATCGCTCTTAATAGTATTGACTTGCCTATTGAACTGATTCCAATGAATTTTGGCTCTACAAATAACGCCAACAATTACCAACTTGTTATGGATTTTTTTTTTTTTCATAAGTTGCAATAGTTTTCTTGATATACCTCGTTAAAAGTTATCTCTGAGATATTGATCTGTGGCACCACCTCTCTTGTCGAATACACAACTATACTCAGCGTGGGCTCACCGTAGACTTCTGAAACTAATTAATAATTTAATCTGAATGGTGTTACTTTGTTTCAGTCGAGTAAAGCATCAGATGATCTTTTACAACTAGGCAATCCGTTTCTGGATATGTTCGCTACTAATGGAGCAGCGCCTCCTACAGCTGCGCCTCAAAATAATAACGTATGGATTTCCAATGGTACGTTACTGTCCGACAACATTTTGAAACTTGTTTTCCTCTACATTTATCCATTTATCCATTAAGATGATTCCAGGGTCGATTTGTTTGGATCGCTGACACCACGTCACGCTGCTCAAAGAGTCAAAAGTTGAAAAGTTGAAGCTGAAATTGTTGAATTTATGCAAAAAGCACAAGTTTGAGGACTGTCAGTACCTGCGAGCATTCTTCAGGAAGAGAATCTAAAAGTTTCAAGTTAAAAGTATACAAGTATACTTCAATACAAAAATTCCCATAAGCCTCAATGAGTGCGAGTGAGGCAGATAGACATAGTATCACTCGCACTAACTCGCTTTCACTAAACTTGTGGCAAAATGAGTTTCCTCAATCACGGCTTTTATTTTCAACCAATTTTGCTTGTTTTGGGCTCAAAAAATCGATACAAAAACTATGTAGGCACCGAAGCTCTTGGATTTTGCGTTTTTTCTTTGATTTCAATTTAAAATGCTAAAAAACATGACTTTTCCTTTCAGTGACTAGTGGTGCTATCCATCAGATTGAAATGTGGAAATGTTTTGCCTGCCATCACCTGAAGTGTTGGTTATTGCAGAACATTGTTGATAACCTGTGTGCAATGAGTGTCTAAGACACAGTTTTAATTTTTTGAGGATAAAAGTGTCATAACTAAAAATTGTTAAATTTGTCAAGTGAAAACTGGAAAGATATTTTTGAAAAATTGGCTAGTCTGTCATTCTCTCTAGTTTACCTAAAGTGTTTATTTTTATTCTTATTTTTATTCTTTTTGTCCGTGCCAGGTACCAGTGCAGGTGCATTTGTAGACGATAAATCTTTCTCATCAGTGTTTGGAAAAAATGACTCAAGTAGTCCTGCACACAACGCAGGTGTGTAATTTCCTCCACTCCTCTAATTTTTCTTATAAACTAAATTGAGTTTACTTTACAAGTTTCTTTACCAAGGCTGAACTCCACTCCTGGTGATTTTTTATGTGTCAAACAGAAATTAAACAAACCTAGTTTCTTGCATCGGTTCCATTCTTGGTACCTCATAATTTACTCTAGTTTAGCCTCGTTAATTTGGTCAATCTCAGAGGAATTGATTGAGATTCTTGCAAAGGTTGCCAAACAAAAATTGTCTTTTGTCACACTATTTTTAGTTGATTGGTTCTGCATAGTGAACTGCATTATTAAAGTAAATATTTGTATTCCTTTGAAAAATTTGTTTTGTGACAGTGAACAAAAATTTGCAAGGATTTTGAAGTGAGCTCATCTTTTTCCAGTGTTTTTATTTGAGTTTTGGTAATGTCTCAGAAACATGGGAATATCTTTTTGGTCGACTTGGCAAAAAATGGACGTAAAGACAGGCATTTGATAAATTTTTTTCTGTCTCTTTTTACAAGCTGCTGGTTACGGATCTACTCCCAACCCTTTCATGTCTGACCCCTCTGACCCCTCTGCTGCGTCCCAGAACTTAAATTTGTTTGGTGACACAGAGAACCAGGGAGGAGAAAACTTTTTCGGTGATACCGGTGGTGAAGCATCCCCTAATATGACAGGAACTCCAATCAGGAGACCGTCTGGTGGCCCCCCTCCCTCTCGCCCTCCACCACCGGGTACTCAACCTGACCAGCCTAAAAGTGCTGTCGATGATTTAAATGACAGTATTCGTCAGGCGCTAGGATCTCCTGCACGACCCCCTCCTGTCCAACAATCCGCTCCTCCTCTCCAACAACCCTCTTCAGTCAACCCACCATTGAATTATCCCATTCAGATTCCAGCACAAGGCTTCGGTTCTCCCGCTAAAGTTCCTGTGGCTCAACCAGGTGATGATGTTTTTTCTGTCGAAACATTTAGAACTCTGCTTCACTTCTGTTTGTTTTGTTTTTTAAGTGTTTCATTTTCATTCACATGGATTCAAATCCATCATTTCAGCTGAAGATTACTCCATTACATTTCTGTGCATAGTTATATTCTGGATATCTAGCATATTGCCTTTTTGGATGTCCAATTTCAGTTTCATTGTTGTGTACTTTTTCAAATTTTGAATCAAAATCCTCTTAAATTCAGATCTGGGATTCGGATTAATTTTCAGAATTAGAAATTTGAATCTAACTTGCTTAATGTTAATGCTAAACGTTGTTACGTGGTTTATACCTACTAAATGGCTAAAGTACCTGCGAGTAATTTTAAAGTGTGCAAAATCATCAGATTCATATAAATACAGTCAGCAATTTTAATATTTGACTGAGAGATGAAAGAAATACTAGCCATGGCTTTGTTTTTTTATCTTTTTATTTTGCATAAGTTCAAGATTTGACTATCAAAAAATTGAGGCTGGGTTTTTTATTTGGATTAAATACAGGAATACAGGAATATTCACTCTTACTCCACACAAATTAAGGATTCCACAATATATTCTTCATGTGCTTTCAAGTCCATATCACTACATTTCCTCACATTCACTCAGTTTTGGTTTCCAATACATTTCATTTGTTTTTTGACTTTTTAATGACCTCAGCCCTCAAGAGCGATTTTGTAGTGTTTCACTCACCCTAAAATCAGAATGCACTTGAGGCAACACTGTTCCTATCCTCTTATGCACTCATCAAGCCAAGATCACAACTCACCCTCTTCATATGTTTACTCTTCAGGTCCTCTATTAGTGCCTAAGAGAAAAGAAAGTTACTCGTATCTTCTTGCCTATTAATTTCCGAAAAAACGAGGATAAACCAAGAAATCAAAAACCGAAAAACCTAAAGACGGGAATGGGTTTTGGCTAAAGGGTCTATTTTCATCTCTCATCAAGACCCAATTCTCAGGTGGGACCGGCCTCCGGCGATGAAACACACAAGGAGGTCCCCATCAGTGACAGCATCATGAGCAAAATACCTGCTTATACCTTCCCTCGCAAGCCACCACCAATTTCTTATCATTACCCAACAACTACGACTGGTAACACGAAGCAGGTGCTCTACCTACACAGTGGTGTATGGTGGCATCCCCCATGGTGGCACAACCTGCTGCAGGGGAAAAGGGACAAAAGATAAGGTTTTCACTTCACCTTCCATCTCTCCCTCCCCGATACACACAATGATTAAAAGAGAAAACTACCGCACTCCACTATGACTACATGCCGCACTTACAACCCGCTCTGGACTTTACTACTACTACTACTTATTGTCATTTTCAACAAATCATATCTGTCTCGCTTTCTTTAATCCTTTCCATTTCTTATTCTTGCGTTGTTGTACTCATGAAATCTAGTTCATTGCTTTATTTGACATTGATTCTCATGCACTTTCAAATCCGTTCATTTTGATTTCAATTCTTTTTTATTAAATCAAGTCCATTCTTTTGTGTACTCATCTTATTGTTGCCATCACTGTGTCCAATCTGTCGTTGTTGTTGTTTTTTTGTAATCTTCATACCTTCTCAGTGCCAACTACGAGTTAACTCGGAAATCTCTTGCCCAGTCTTCCACTGTGCTTTATTAAAGTCACAGTTCTCGAAAAATTGAAATGATCATTTTTTACTCTTATTGAGAAAACAAACTCAGCCCTGGGGGTGTTATGGTTAAAAACTAACTCAGCACTGAAAAGGTTAAGCATTCATTGTAATTGCACTCACAAATTAATTAATGGTTTTGCACACAGTTACCTACATGTCTGTAAAATTGTTACAAAAAATATTGCTGTCCCCAAAGATTACAAAGTACACAGAACTAAATATTATTTTTATTGTGTTGTTGAAACTACTTTCCATCTGTATTTGCAGCCTAGTCCCAGCTTGCTGCATGGCTATTTGTTGTATTGTCATTATTGATGTAACATATACCAGCATTAAACTTCGCTTTTTATGTGGATCTGAGGTTATATTTGAAACAGAAGTTACCATGGAGTTACCACAAAGAGAAAACAATAGACTTCAACATGGTTACAAAGGCAATTCCTGAGGTCATTTCGATGTCATTTTAAAGGAAAGTGACCGAAATAACGTCAAAAGAGTCGAAGAAAGAACTATAAGTTGAGAGAGGAACTGGAACTCGTACCCTCATTCATATGTACAGTGTACATGCAAGAATAAGTGTACATTGTACACTTATTCTTTGATTATTTTGTGGTGATGCCTCTGCTGTGTATCAAAGAATTGCACATTTCTGGCCATTCTCTAATGAATAATTTGTCATTTTACTCTGTTTGATGTTCTAGGCGGTGCACCTAATAATTCCGCAGCTGCCAGTAAAGTTCTCACCGGTGATCTAGACAGCAGTTTAGCCTCCTTAGCTGATAATCTATCCATTACCAAAAGTGCACAGCCTACAAAGTAAGTACATGACCTAATTTAAAAGAAAGTTTACTTTAAAGAAAGAAGATTCTACAATGCTACATTTGTTCGAGTACAATGCACACCATTGTACCCAGTAACCCAGAATAACACTTTGTACAACGAAGTGTGTATTATGCGTGAATATTGACCTAAATGCAACCTGCCACACATCATCGTTGTACTTGCAGTTGTATTTTTTAAATGAGTTTTCATCAGGTCTGACATCTATGTATATTGCATTAAAGGCCGCTTTTAAGATATTTGTGAAATATGGATGTTAAACTGACTGACAGTTATACATAACAGGCAGTTTAACAAGCAGTTCTCTTTTACGACCGCTAGTTAACTGTCAGTCAGCACTGCACTAGCCGTTATACATAATTTCAGCGATTCAACGGGATTTAGCCAATCAGAGCCAACTATCGAGTGACCTTTGGAGCGCACTCTGCCGACCGGAGATGGGAGTGCCTTGGACATAACCTAAAAGTAGCAATGGCGCCTTGGCTGACTTGGCGCTTCGGGAGTTCTCGGCTTTCATCGGCCCTCGGCGCCTGCTCTGATTGGTCCGAATGCCTGAACATCCTCTTGCTAAATTTTAATAGGCACAAAATCTACCCTCTATTTCAAGTAGCAGTTAAACAATGAACTGACAGTCTTAATTTTGCAATTCGCCCTCTAAACGAGAACATCCACCTTCTAAACGTTTACCAGATGGTCTTAAAAGCAGTCCTAAACATCCGTCACCAAAAAATATAAATGAATGAATGAATGTTGTTGTTTTTATTAATTTTGTTTTTTTAGACATTTTTAAGACGGTGCCTAAACTACTGTAGGTTGATTAAAAATGAATGAACGAACAAACAAACAAACAAACGGATGAATGGATAAATAAATAAACAAATAAATTGTTAAAAATACTCATTCTTCCTTTACAAAGAGGGAAAAAGGGGGATACACCATAACAAAATCTAATCTATCAAATGCAGCTTGAGAAATGGAGAATGGTCTTAGCCAGAAGTTTTCAAAATGTTCCTCTTCTGATGCCTCTGGTAATTAAATTGTTTAGTTTGAAAACATGCCAACTAAAAAACAAACAAATAATTGCTAGACTCCGAAAAGTGAATTCAGGAAAAAGCTTTCTGGTGCTAAGGGCAAACCTCAAGTTGAATGAGGTCCGGCATATTTGATGCATCTATACCCAGTTGGCACTTTTCCGTGGAAAAGTCAAAATCATAACAAACTGAGTTGGCGAGTTTTTGAACTAAACGATTCAATTGTGAAGAGGAATGCAAGGAAGTTTATTTTAGAACCAATACATGACTTGTTTTGTGTGTTTTCTAATGATAGTTATTATTTTTATTTTTACTATATCTATGTTTTTAAACAAAGTTTGTTTGTAATTAAACAAATCTGTCTCTTCTAATAGTAATATCCTCCTGTGTTTTTGCAGAGGAGTTCAGTGGAATTCGCCTAAAAATACAGCCAAAACTGGTAGTACACCTGTTGCCAACTGGACTCCGCAACCTATGGCAGCCACAACAGGTGCAAATTATCGACCAATGGTAATGTTCTAATATTAGTATCCATTTAGTTTTTCTTTTGGTTTTCTTTATTTGCAGTTTCTTATTGCATGCAAATGATACTTTTTTTTTGTAAGCTGTTTTTCATTGAAAAAAAGGAAAAGAACCCTCAATATCTTTGACATTTGAGTAGCAGATGATCTCATAATTTACCGAGTGAAGTTGTTGTTTTTTATTTTTACTTACCTTTTGAAATTGTAACTTTATTTTCAAAGAGAATTTTAACCTTTTTACTGTCAAAAGCCTAAATCTCTAAATTTTTTCCTCAGTAGCTTGTCAACATGGGAGTCCTCATGTACAATGAGAGTTCTGCCTTGTCATGTTCTTCTTCTTCAACATAAGCGGTTAGAGGAAGGAGTTTGAGCTTAGGCTTGCGCTCCCTGACCTTCTGAAGCGGTCAGGAGGCAAAACGGTTTTGTAGTTTGCAGGGCCAATAAAATGTCAAAAACATCTCTGATAGTGATAGTTACGCAGCAAGTTTTGCCATTTAGCATGAAAGTTATGTTCACTCTGAGCTTCATCGAGGGTGCCAGTGTTAAACGACTGTTTTAGAAACTTTGCCGCGATTTGCAACTGCGAAATGTTTCAAGCACTAGTAATCAGTAATCAGTTATTTTCTCTAACAAGCACTGTCTGCCATTTGTATTTTGCCTCCTGGGGTCTCTATGAAAATCCAAATTTTAGAGCCAGTTGGAAATAGATTCTTCAATGGCACAACTCTCATAGTATGTAGGAGCTCAAGTCAATATTAGAGTTACAGTAGCTCAGTAGAATTACCGATGCTGAAATCAGATAGTTTAGGATTACCAATGGTTTGCATTAGTTGTTCCAAAATTTTCCTTGGTTACCTGTTACAGATCTTTGGAATATTTTTAGAATCTAAAATATTTAGTGTTACTTTTTTTCTTTTGTTTCAAAGCTTTTCTCGTAAAATGTTGCAGAGTATTTAATGTTAAAACATTGATTCTCCACACAGAAAAGTAAATTTTCTTTTGCATCTCAGAGATTACTTCCCTGGGAAAAATGGGGGAATCTAGGGGATTCATAAGGACAGGAAAACCAAAAACCAAAGGAATTTAGGCAGGCCTCTGAAATTTTATCAAACTTTAAGGTTGAAAGGCGAAGTGAGTCAAACATCAAATTTTTCAAATCATAGTTATGACATTTTTGGGAAAGAGATGACTTAGTGTCCAACCCACTCTAATGATTGCAATTTTAACAGTCCTAGTGCAAATCAAACAGGGAAAATTCATAGAATACTGTGTAAAAAACATGGAAACTGGAATTGGGGGGGGGGAACCCTGACCTCTAAGCCTCTCCAGCATCTGAACCAGTGTAACTGACCTGTATCAATGTAACGTGACCAAAATTCTTGATTTGCGTCCTTCATGGACTGTAATAGGTGCCCAAGTACTTTCAAATGTCCCAAGTTTGAAAAGTATTTATTCCTTCTAAAATTTTTGAAAATATATGCAACATTTTTTTTGGCTTCTGATAAAAATGAGAAGTTGATAAAGAGGACAGCCCCAGAAATAATTAACGCCAGAAGAAACCTGAGATCAGCTTGACCATGGAAAAATGATACCTCAGCAAGATTAGCCTCAAGTGAGCCCCGGTAGGTGTAATCTAACATCAAAATAGAGAGATTGATTTTAGGAGAGGAAAGACCTGAGCAATGCAATACTGGAACAGAGAAAGAGATAGAAAGAGAAGAGTCAAACCTTACCTTATAAAACTAAGGTAACAATTAATGTTTACTATATGGTTTCAATTTTTTGGTGAATTTGCTAAGCAATCAGTCATAATCAGAGGGACTCATGAAGGTGAATAGTGCTGAGATATTACCGCAAAGATCAACAGCTGTGTCGGGGAGTAGAAACTTTCAATATCGATGGCTTGATCTTGTGGTGAGGGAAATCGGAGGTAGAAGGTAGTTTGCGCGATGTTCCACTATTGAAGCTGAAACAACATTCTTTTCCATTTTTCTTTTCTTTGTCCGTCTCCCTTCTGTTTTGAGTCTTTCAACTTGTTACGAAGTACTTCTCTTGTGCAATCTCAGTTCTTAGGGATGTGCACTGGCAAATTGTAAAAAAATGTAAATTGCTTAAAAAGCTAGGTATAAATCATGACATCTTCTCTATGTATTTATTGATCGTATTGGGTTGTGACTCCTCATCAATTTGATTTTTTGTACCCAACTTTTATGAACATTTATTTCCTTCTGAGGAATTTTTGCAATGAAACTTCTCACTTCTTCTTTGCAAACCATTTCATCAAACATGTACTGTGCAAGGCAAAAATATCTGACACACTTTGAGAACTGCTCATATTTGCTCAGAGCATCATCATGTAAGATAAAAGTATCAAATTATAAAGAATTGAAATCCTTTATTTGAAAATGCACAATGGCCACAAAAGCTTCCGAAGGGGGGGGGGGGGGGGGTTAATAGTGGTTTGCATCGAGTTTATACGTAGGCTTTGAATCCTCGTGATGAATATCTAAATTCCTGAAAAAAGTGCTCTTGTCAGGCATTTGGCGGAACAGTTTTGTGAACCTTTTACTTCTGTATCGTAAAAAGCAGCGTAATAGGGCATGTGAACGGGTCTGAATTTTAGTATTTTTATGCAGAAAAGGAAAGTACCTACTCAGTGAGCTGTGAACAAATGTGCCTCTGGCTTTTTCTTAGGTATCTCTGTTTTAAAATCATGCTGGTTGTAATGCGATGTCTAGCGCAAAGTCACATTTAAAACAATTTAGTTTGGGCCAGCATTGCAACTTCGGAACTACGAAACTGAGGTACAAATTAAAGGTATCCGTGCTGTCAGCTCACAACTTGCTTTCATTTTCTTCATTTGCAACACCAAAATACAAACCCTTGCGGAAACCCTATTCCTAATATAATGTAATAAAGAAAACTGCTATAGTCTGTTCGCTCTAACTTGAGACCTGAGCGGACGATAAATGAATTTCGGAAAATGGAAAATGGCAACTCTTTAATAGGTTGTCGTAGCCCGAGAATAGCCCGAGAGTCGGGCAGTAGGCCTTTCACCTCCGCCGACTGACGAGGGTGAGCACTCCTACGTTTCCACTAAAGGCAAATCTACCTGAATCTTCAGGTCTCAAGTTAGTGCAAACAGACTTTAGAACTATATTTATTCTTTCCCTTGAAACATTGCAAAGAACAAAATGTAATGGCTTAAAAGAAAAAACGAGGCAAATGAAACTAAATTCATAATAAGAGACAATCTTGTATTCAAAATTTTTGAAATGACTTGTATGAAAGTAAAAGACAAAGACCTTTCGATCTACAAGATCATCATTAGTGGTATAAAGTGTGACAAGAAAAAATTAAAAACAATTAAAGCAATAAAAAATATTTTTTTAATTTTTATTGCTTTTATTGTTTTTAATTTTTTCTTTTGACACTTTATGTCACTGATGATGATCTTTTGGGTCAAAAGGCCTTTGGCTTTGAGTTTCATGTTAGTCATTTTGAAAAAATTTAATACACAATTGGCTCTTATTTTGAATTTAATTTCATTTATCTTGTTTTTTCTTTTATTCTTTCTCTGATTCTCAAGCAAAGATGCCAAGTCCTTTAAGTGTGCCTTTCCTTTTGGTTTGCAGTACTAGCGAGTAGAATAAAAAGAAGACAAAATTGCACTTAAAAATCAATTCAATGGCTTTTGAAGCTCTCTCTTCAATGCATTTTCAGTATGCACACGTTTGTTTTGTAAATTTGAACTGCTGAATTCTTTTGTCGGCAAGTCAGTTTTTGCTAGTTGCACGTTTTTCTGAAAATTTTTCTTTCCATGAAATTGAGCTTTGAATCAAACTTTCTTGCTCATCTCGTTTTACTTCGACAGCATGCTCTTAGATAAGTTTTTGCATGTAGTGTCCAACTTTTTGAAATAAGTGGAATTAAGCGTCTCTTTCTTCTCCTATTTTACTGGAAGCACATTTTGATTTATTTCCATTTTGTACCTTTTTTCCCCCCAGTACCTGATATTTTTTGTCATCTTTGTCTGCATGTTCTATTTGTCAACTATTGCTGATCAATGATCATCTGTCTTCAGTTTTTTTGCAGGACAATTTATTCTTACTCCCCTTTTTTACACAATAAATGAAAAGTTTTCAAAACTTGCACCGGAACTGAGTGAAATGCAAATTTTTCTGAAAACCTTGATTTGTGAGTCGTTCTTCAACTTTGAGTTTAACTCACCAGTAAACATCATTCCATCTATGGATATCAAGGAGCAATAAAGTTAATGAAATGGAGATTTGAAGGATCATGTTTCGCAGGTCGATCCTTGAATTCAAATATGTTAGTTTGTGTGTTTTTAATGACATTTTTTAAGTCATCAATGATTCCACCAATTAACCAAAGAATCATACAGCTCTATTCAGTTTATGACTTTAATACATAAAAATACTGGCAAATGTAATCTTTTCTCAATCTTTGGAATCCTGATTAAATTATGAAAATATCCAAAAAATGGTTATTATCACTGACTACTCAACCAGTCGACAAAAGATTACAGATCAAATTACTTTTGCGCATTTCAGTTGTACACTGAACTGAACTGTATATTCTTCAAGTCAACCGTTGAATTGAAAAACACCATCAAGTGTACAGAAAGCTGCAGCTTTGCTTGAAGTTGAGGGATTTTGAATAGACTAAATTAGAATGAAGAACAGACTGATTGACTAATGGACAGATTTATGGAGGCGAATTATGTGGTTTTTTGTTTTCATGTACATTCAAGATAATTCGGAATTCATCCAATTGCCTGGTTATCAGAGAGTCTTGAGCTGTTGACTGCCAATTTGATTTATTCCGAATTTTAAATAGACTTGACAACTAAGTAACTTGTCTCCACCAATCACTGTTTTTCCTTCCTATCCAGTCTGTTCAGAATCCCTCTGTTAAAGTTTTTGGAACAGTGTCTGCAAGCTAACGGTGGATTGTGCCATTTGGCAACCACGTTTTTTGCCATTTAAAGGCATGGTAAAAGTATCGATTTCTTGGGGAGGGGGGACTCAGTGAACCTTTGGAAATTGATTAGGGATAAAGCATTGTTGCCAAATTACACGAGCCACCAATGTTGCATGCATGATTCTGCAAATTATTACTGATTGTGTATTTTGTCAGTACGCATTGTAACTCTCTACGTATATCAAACTTACCTGCAAGAAAGTTGATCTCAGATGTTTTATCAGCAGTTGTTGATGATTAAAACATTGTGTCAAAGATTACGTTTCTAAAAAGTGATACAAAGTAATATTCACCATTTGGTCTCTATTTATGTCACTCTTGAATCATCTGAGTGTCTTACCTGTCTCAAAATCTCAGAAATAATGTTCAATATTCCCAAGACCTTTATTGTAGAATGATCTGATGAACCATTTGTTTTCCTAGTCTGGAAGGAACTAAATTCTATTTGAAATAGAAGGCTCTCGAAACCTTTTTATAGTATCTTTCTAAGTTCTAAAATGAAGTATATGTACTGAATGGATGAATGAAGAATGAAACTGAAAGAAAAGGTTTTAGACTTAGAGACTAGGGTCTAGATCAAGTTTATAGATTAAACAGGTATGCTCATCTGACTTCGCGCCACAAATTCAGTGGCGCTCAGTTCAAAATCACTGCAGCCAAGATGGCGGACAAAAGTAAAGAACACATCGTCAGAGTCACCGGAGTGAGTTGGTGTTTTTTCTGCTTTTGTCGGCCATCTTGGCTGTAGAGCTTTTGAACTGCGCGCCCCCGAATTTACGGCGCGAAGTCAGATGAGCATACCTGCATAATCTATAACCTTGGGTCTAGATAGTCTCTTGACGGTCCAAAATGCAGCGATTGTTGGTTCCACTGTTACAGCCAAAAAATTAATGAGCAAAATTGCTGCAACAAAATGTTTGCTATGGACTTATTCATCAGTATGAGTGTGTTTTTGTTGTTGAATATGTCTGTTTTATCATTGCTCAAGTTTAAGTGTGTTTGTTCATGTAGTTTTTATTTATGATAGCAGTGTGTGAGTTTCTAGAATTTTTGTTGTTTTTTGAAGATGTGTGTGCCCAACTTTGTTTAAAAGCATGCTGTCGAAGAGAAACCAAAGACTAATACGTATCTCTATAATTTGAGATCATTAGTCATTAATATCGATAGATTACTGTATTTCAACTCTTAAATTTCCTCATCCTTATCCTGAGTAAAAGTTCAATCCTTTTAAATCAAAATCTCTCATCTATCCATAATTCCTTGCTAAAGCTTCCTGTTCCTCCCTTATGAGTCTAAATCCTTGGCATTAGACTATAACATGTACGCAGGAAAATCATGTACACACACTGAAAAACAGAACTCAACTGCCAAATGTATACTCTTTTTTAAGAGACTTTTGATTATTTTTGCTTTCACAAATGTATATTATTCAGTTTGTTACCTCTTCAGTTCAAATTATTTATTTGTACTTAGTAATGTCAGCGCTTTTGAATAGTACTTTAATTTGAGAGCCACAATCACGCACAAACTACTTTGCTTCAATTAGTCTGTTTTTGACTATATTTGAATTCATTTTTTTAATAGTGCTTCAGTAGACTGTTTTAGTAAAACAATATATTATATCGATTGGCTTTCGAGGACATCTTGCTCCAAACAAACTCTGGTCTATGTAATTTTCTCACAAGTGCACTTTTGAACAGAACTGGCTGTTAAGCTACCTAGTTAACCTTTACCAACCTATGTGCAACCTTTTTACAGTTATGAATTTTACGTTCTCAAAAATGCTCAATTTTACCCGGTCTCACAACTGAAACTGCCAAAATGAACTAGTTATTACAGATTTAACAAATCTGATCTGTTAATTTGGTTATTGTTGTTGTTGAAGAATTCATGGGAATTTGGGCAATTCTCACCTTCAAACCCATCGGAAAATTTGAAATATCTCATTGATTCCAGCAGTTTTTTTCTGTGTTGAACCCTGCATAACTAAGCATTTTTGAAGATGTAGAATTTATAATCCCTGAAAGGTCACATAAATATTTTGTGATTCATAATGGGAATTTCATTTAAAAATGAGCTTTTGGGAAAATTGCATTGAACTGGAGTTTGTTTTGAATCAGAGGTCCCCAAACACCAATCGATAAAAATCTATAAAATGTCTCTGTGTGAGTCCAGTAGTTTCATTTCTTATGGGGGGGGGGAAGTAGTAGGAGAAGGCAGGAGGGATCGATGAACTTCCTCTTTTTGGTGTTTCAACCCTTTCATCACTTGTTGATGAAAACTGAATTAAAAAATGCAAGATTTAGGCAAGTGAAACTAGCTAGCTTCTCCTGTAGCTTTAGAATTTTGGATGCTTTATTTTCCCCTAAGAGTCGGAATCTCGCAACAAACAGGCAAATGATGCTACTGATTGAGTCCTAGGAGGACCTTTTTCTGAATCAATATCACAGATTGTAAACTCATCCTAGCTGTCCAAATTTTTAATTTTTTTTTTTTTTAAGTCAAATCATGCATTATTAAACTGTTTGGGAACTTTTGCGCTTTCCTGTACCTTGTTTTACTTTTTCACGTTGAGTAAGTTATAAATCAAGAAAGTATTGTGATGATGCAGAGAGTTTTTTTTTTTTTTTACCAGCGTGTAAGAAATATTGCTTCCCATCTGTAGAAGGGATTTTTAGGCGTAGAATAGACAATTTTTTGTAAGTTTTTTTTTCTTTTTTTTTTCTTTCCTTTTTTCAGTTTTCTACTGAGAAATACATTCTAATTTTTATTACCGACAGTCCTGCTGCTGTCAAACTAATTAGCACAGATAAAAATAGTTGAGATTTATGTCCTCATCACTCTTTTTTTCTTTTTCCCCCTCATAGAATACAAAATTAAATTACACAACTCAGTCTGTCCTGTAGGTGCTGACCTCCCGCAAAAATTAAGTATTTAAACTTCCCCTCTCTCTTCTATGCCTGTTTAACTTTCTTCGTCTAAGTCAGTCTTCTGTGTTCTGATTATAATATAACCAGAATTTGAAACAATAAATTCTGAGTGTTGCCAGGGAAACAGATTTGAGACTCAGATATGCTAGTGTGACGCAATAACAGGAATCTATTTCACAGCCCACTTTCCATGCATGAAACCTATCCATCTGAATCCCAAATATTTTTCTCTGTTGAAACTCACTAGGACTAATCATCAAGAGAATCCATTGCAGTGGTTGCCTCCAAGCTAATAATGAACCTCTCATTAAAATTCTAATCCAATCTTTACTTATCAGAAGACTGATTGTTGAGATAGTGAAGTCCATCCCAAAATACTTTTTAAAAGTGTATCTTCATCAAATTTTGACTCGCACATTCTTTGATCAATCTCTTTAATTATTACTCATCCCTCACCCACTATTCCATTAATTTATCACTTTTTTTTTAGAACAAATTGATTTTGTGTAATTAGTTGTAGAGAATTGTAATTGCTGCGCATGTTACCACTGTCTTGGCTTGTTGCTATTTTCAGGGGCAAGGTATGGTGGGCAACCCAATGCCATTTTCTCCCTTTGCTCAACATATGGTAAGTATACACTATGTATCACTCTCAATCCTGTACAGTATTAGCCATGTGTTGCTTCACATCTTGTCACCACAAATTTTCTACCTTCCAATTTTAATTAGTACTGTCAATTCTCACTTGGAAATCAATTCTTTGAGTCTGACTCATAACTAGGTTTTATTTGAGTGTCTTTGGCAACAGCTTTTTGGCAGAAGATGCTGAATCGAACGGACGAGGTTGCCTTCATCAGTTGAAAATATTTTGTTCGAGAGCTTGGAAGTAAATGTGCGCTCTTCTAACTTAGCAAATCTTTAAGGTGAATTCTCAGCGACCTGTAGTGAGATTCAAATTTGCTAGATCTCGCACTCTCTAACAAGGAGAGGTCACGATGTGTCCGGCTCCGATTGTCATTAAATTTGCAAGAAAATGTAGCTTAGGTACGTCTAATTGAGGATCGAGAATCATTTTTGGCAAATGGGCACTGAAAGGCCAAAAAAAAATTATCAAAGCTTCTCCAAATTCTGCGAAATTTGAGAGATGCGTCATAGGACGCTGAGGTATCGGAATTTCGGAGCCACTTGCCATTAGCACGTGTGGTTAACTGGTAAAGTACTCAACCGACTGCACTGAGGTTGTGCGTTCAATCCCCGCTGTAGTCAAATTATTTTTGCCCTTCCTTTTATAGCTGCTCTGCTCCTTAAAGCAATAATTGTGAATCATTGTCATTTTTTATTTGCATTTTAATTATTTGATCTTTCTCTCTAATTAATTTTAAAGTCTGACGTCACCATAATCCTGATCACTAAAAAAGAGCGCACCTGCGCACTGCATATTTTACTGACCTGTCGGCCGGTGACTGTCTCAATCATCACCGAGATCCCATGTTTCACCATACGCGAGAGGACATTTGCAAAATTGTTGAATAAGAATAAGCTTTTACAATGAAACGAAACAATTTCGGACCTTGTAAGTACATTGCAGGCCACCGCGTTGCAGAAATATTCAATACAGCATTCATATGTTTTGCTGATTATTGACAAAAAGATGAAATTAAAATGCAATTAAGAAAATTACAATGATTCACAATTATTGCTTTAAGGAAAAGAGCAGCTACTTACGGAAGTGCAAAACTAATTTGACTACAGCGGCGATCGAACGCACAACCTCAGTGCTGTCTGTCGAGTTCATCACCAGTTGGCCACACGTACTGTTGGCAAGAGGCTTCGAAAATCCGATACATAGGGCGCACCTCTCAAATTTTGCAGAATTTTGCTAAACTTTGACATTTTTTTTGCCTTCCCATGCGCCCATTTGCCGAAAATGATTCTCGATCCGCAATTAGACGTTCATCTAAGCTACATTTTCATGCAAATTTCATTACAATTGGAGCCAAACACATCGTGACCTCCCCTTGTAAAACCAAAGGTTTGCCGCCGTTGACTGTCATTTGTGGGAGGTGGAGTCAATTTTTTGAAAATGCTTGAACTTTGCATTCCAGATCGAATCCTAAGGAATATTTTGATACCATTCGGAGTTTTTTAGAACCGATTTTTTGAGTCAAAAGTATTGGCAAGAAATTGTGAGTTTAAAGGTGTTGATTGAATCTGTGCGAAACCTTCCAACTTGCAATTTCTTCGACCCAAAAATTAGTCGTAGAAAGTTCAGAATGGTATCAAAATGTTCTTTAGGATTTGATCTTGAACGCAATGCTCAAGTGTTTTTGAAAAATTGACTCCAGCTCCCAAAAATGACGGTCAAAGGCTTAAACCTTTGATTTTAGATAGCACATGACAGTGGCGCGATCTAATGAATTTGAATCTCACTACAGATTGCAGAAGATCCACCTTAAACAGGTATTAACTGCTGGTTTCCTTCCTCTTTTCATCTTGAAAGGAAGGTGAATTACTACAAGATTGGAGATTATCATGGGTTAATCCTGAATTGAACTTCCACTCTTGATTGCAATTGACAGATGGTTTCTATCTGATTTGTATCCTTGGCTGGAGAAAGGGAACGTGTATAGGTAGTTTGCTCGAGCAGCCTTTTTACCAATTCCCTTTTGTGCCACGGCTTTTCAGAAATCACTCCTTGCCAGTCAACTATTTGACTCTCTTTTCTTTCAGGCTACCGTACCTTAGGCCTCAAGCATTGTGTAATTGATTTTTTTCACTTTTTTTTTTTTTTTTTTTTTTTTTTTTTTTTTATTCACGCACAAAGACTCGACAGACAACTCGACTCGCATGTGTGTAGGTGTGTGTAAGTGTAAATGTTTATTGAAATAAATTCTTTTTGGTGAAGAGGGCAAATGGAAAATGGGCTCTTTAATCACTATCTTGTCCTTAAATAAAAAGTGTACCTGATAAACGATGTTATATATGTTGGACTAGAAAAGTTCAAAGTTCTTGAATCAAATTTTTCTCGGTGGGGGAAAGGAGCCAATAACAATTCTCAAATCTCATGAAACAATTTCTAGTGACAGTAAATGACTAAGGTTGCAAAATGTGCTGCAATATGCTTGGCATGGAGACAATTTTTCAGAAAGGGGTGAAAAAAAAAGAAAAAAAAGTATTTTCCGAGGTTAACATTAATTTCACTCTTGAACAAAATGCATGAAGTGTATTAGTTTTGTATAAAAACAGAAAATTACCTCATTTCCTTTTAACCGTGTTTTAATTGAAAGAAAGAGGCCTGTATAGCCGTCTTTTTTTTATGTTCACAATCGTCCACTGGGGACTGCTGCGGTCTACCGTTGCCGCTTTTTTATTTTGTGGAAGACTGTGAATGGGCGGAGCTTATCGAGCAAAAACACTGCAGGATTTCCCTTTTCCCAGGCTGGTAGCACTGCTGTGAGCGATTGTGGACCACAATCGTCTACATGCTTTGAAGGTCGCTAACCATCGTGGACGAAGAGGATGTCCTGCGCAGTGTGGACGAAGAGGATGTCCTGCGCAGTGCGCAATCGACATTGTGAAACCACGTGACTTTGTAGGCAGAGTTCACACCACATTCACAAAATCGTTGTAAACATAAAAAAAGACGGCCTATGAAGAAAATCCGTGTTCACCTAATTTATTTTCCATTTTTTCCTCTTTGACTTCACCAAGTTACCTGAGAAGGAAACTGGAAGGAGAAACCTGAAAATGTTTACAAACGCCAATCCAAGCTATAATTTCTAAGAGCTTGCTGTCAGGAGCATTGATTTTATGTGGTCAATAACGCGAATTAAGAGGCATCCAAATGACGATCAACAACCTTAAACATGTTAGCGAGGTGTTTTAAGCTAAAATCCATCAAAGCGTGCTGGTTCTGACCAACATTTTTTCTAGTGTGTTAAAATAAGAAAAAAAAAAAAAAAAGGTCAGAATTTTTCTGAATATTGTGAGAATCTTCCCAAGAAGCTGCAACTACCATTACTCTTTTTTAGCTGGCGCATTTTGCACCCCTAGAAATGACGGATGTTCCAATTCAAGCATTATTTTTAACAGGCATTTGTATGCTATTTAACTGATCCGTGGCAAAGTGTGTTTTGAAATGTTGATGATTAGACCAGAAAATTAATGAAACAAAAATGGTCAAATTTTAGGAGTTGTGTTTTTTCTTCTTGGTGCTCCTTATCAAGTACACTGTAAAAATGGTAAGGTTTCTTCAACTCTCCACTGAACTCAATCAAGCTTTTGTTGTGTAGCCAATGTCCTTGCTCATGATGTGAGCTCGTTTCAAGCCAAAATGAGCTGCAGGCTGATTAGGAACGATCTTATTGTAATGCTATTGAGTCGATGATGGAGTACGTGTTATCTTATGGATGGTGCAATTCCAATAGGTTCCATTCTGATAGAAACTCTCACATTTCTACGGAAATCAGCCATTGACTTCTGAGCTATCGGAGAATTTCCGCAGAGATGGGAGGGTTTCTATCGGAATGATTCCACCCATAAGATAACATGTACTCGATCATCGACTAGATGGCATGACAATTAGATCGTTCATAATCAGCCTGCAAAAGAAACTCTTGCTGAATGTGAAACAGTTTCTTTCTCCCAACTGCTCTTTAATTTGGTCTCTCTGTGTCAGCTTTTGTACGCATGCGCACAAGTGTGAATCTGTATACATACGTTTTTTACCACAAAGCTTTTGTAATCTAATTATTGAACCTTGTTAGACCAGCTTTTTTTCTCACTGTTTTTCACACAGAACGACTTTGCACCTTGCAAAGTACCAGAAATGACTTTCAGCTCTTTTATGAGAAAACTGTCTTTTTTTAATTTGTTTAATTTAAGCTTTCAAATAGTCAATGCCTGAGGAGTGAGTGACTCATAATTGAACGCTTGATTTGAAAAAGGGTCCATCAGGTTTTCCCATGCTGTTTGTGCCCTTTTTAAAATCAACAGTTTAATAGTGTTTTGGTGAATTTTCAGTGTTAAATGCCGATTTCTGCCACCAGAGTGCTACTACTCGATTAATGTCACATGAAATCACAGGCAAAAAAAATAATTTATTTCTAAGGAAACTGAGTGTCATGCACTAGTCATCTGAAGAATGTCTCAGCAAAATAATTTGTCTCTATGTTCAAAAATAAGGTTGAAAGAACCAAAAATTGAAATATGGCATTTATCGATGCTAGAATTGATTTGAAATTTTCTGTTTTTTGGTAGTTTCAACCTTATTTTTGAAGTAATTGACTATAGATATTTTGCAGAGCTTTTTACTGATGAGCATCTTGTTCATAACTCTCCGTTTTCTTAAATATTAGTTACGTTTGGTCGATAATATGACATTAATTAAACAGCAGGGCTCAGGCGGGAGAAATTGGTCTCACCTTAAGGGCAACTTGATATTTAAACATGTTTGTACACTAAATATTTAGTTGGAGATTCAGTCGGTATCATTCTACTTATCTAATCAAAAATTGGTCTCTTTTTCTCCCTTAGCTGTCAGTAGGAAAAAGGAAGACAAACAACATTCTCTTTTTCTGTTTCTCTTTGCTTCCCTATCTTTCTTGAAAATGAATCTAAATCTCTTACTCTAGATTCGTTTGCCTACAAGTTTTCCGAGGTGTGTGAGAGTTGCCATGAACGTTGTAACACGACTCAAAATCGTAAATGTGTCATAACTTTATGTTGGTTCCCAGCACTTATTTACAACGTTAGTTCAGTTGTCTCATGTTTAATGCTTTGTAAATCTGCCATGCAATGCATTGTTCCCTCACATTAATCTCAGGACTTTTTAATTGTTAGGGAATGCAACCTATGGGAGCCATGCGAATGCCCAACCCAAGCCAAGGAATGATGGCTGGTCCCCGCCCGGTTCAACCTCAGACTCCAGACCCCTTTGGTAACTTGTAAAGTAAGCCTAGTTTTCTTTTACCTATTTTGTTGTTTCTGAGAAAATCAAGTAGCTTTTTTAGGCCCCACATTGCTTTTTCAATGCTGTTTGTAAAGGGACCTTACCTATGCTATTGAAAATACAGTTTCAAAACTCAAACATTGAATGGCAGGCAACATCCCCGATAAAAAATGCTTTCTTCTCGAATCGAACTGTTCTCTTTGCTATCGTCTTATCTTTATTCCATGACCTTGCTTAATGCACGTATGTATAAAATTTTACAAGGTAACCGGTTGCAATGGCCTCTCTGTTACTACTTTTCTTTGCTTCTGTTACACCGTCATTTGTTTTTATTTCTTTTTCCAGTATATTTGGTTCATTCGTGTTTGGTTTTAATCAGTATAATTTTCCATATTATGAATTTATTAAATTATTTTTTGTGCACCAATTTGTCCAAGATTGCAATGAGTGTATTGCAAAATACCCGGTTTTTCTGCAGAAGGCCCAGAAATCAGAGCCACTTAGCGGTTCGCAAGAAAACCTGGCGCATTGCAAAATGACTAGGCCTTTTACAATCCGCCCAGATTATATTCCAAATAGCTCATTTTCTTCAATTACTGCATCTTTGACTTTGTCCCGTGAATTTCATGCATCAATTATTTTTATCCTTTGTTCATGAAGTCTCTAAACTTTGTTTTATTGTTTTATTGATTCCAGAATATTAAGTGGGATTGAACTCTGTAGAAATCTGCGTCAAAAATAAACGAACATTGGAACGTGAAAAATTAATCGCAGGTTCTCTAGGAGACTGCATTCAAGATTGCATCTAAATGTGGTCTGTAGTATCCCAATTATCTATGTAAAATGTGTATACAGTCATATTTATCATGTATGTTCCTGTAAGTTGATCAGTTGTTTATAGTATTGCGAATCTATTTGTATATTAGAACAGAAAGTACAGTATATTTGTTATGTTATTAAAAAGAGAAAAAATTGAATTTATTATGATATTAAATGTATACCTTTATATCTCTTGTGAAAGCGCTTGCGTTCTAGATAAAATTGAAATCCAATGTATATTGCGGTATTTCAAATCAGCTCCTAATTATCTGAGATTGAATTTGTTGAAATTGTATTTTGAAAAAAGAAAATGCTATTGGCCAGTGAGAAAATTGTGATTATTGCCAAACACAAGCGTAAAAATTTAGATACTGTTGAGGTTTTAAAAGATAGTGCTGGACAAGATGTAGTGGGATAGTGCCATGGGGGGGGGATGGGTTCATCTTTTTTTTTGCATTTTAATCCTCTTAATCTACCTCGGATTCAAAAAGTCTTTGACTTATTTTGGAGCTAATAGCTCGGAAGTGCATACTTGCTAACTACTTCATCTCTTGTCCTGTCCACCTGTGTCATTTTATTAGCTTAGAATCTAACCTCCGGAGCGAAATTTTCAAACTGGCTCAAGATCTAGCTTATTTGTTTGGAAAGACACTGTCTCAGTTTTTTTTAATGTTGGAGCAGCACTGGTGTCCACAAGGCTAGTAAGCTTTGTGTTGCAGTTTATCAATTATCCATCATACCTCAAAGATAACCATTCCGTCAGTTATGTTTTTTTTTAAAACCATTGTCACTTTATTGTATAAAAGAAGCATACCGTACTATAGTGAAACCAATTGTTCAGTTAGACTTGATGACCTTTGTCCCCAAGCTAGTGTAATCTCAAATCATATCTCTGACTTAAACTGTTATTTCTCTAATTGAAGACTAAACCAATGACTATCACAAAGATCGATAAAAGAAAATAGAGTAATTATAGGTAGTTAATAAGACTTTGCACACAGAAGACTTAATATTCAAAGGACCTGTCAAGAAATTTTTGTTTTGTCATTTTTAAAAGTGTTTAATGTTGTATTAGGATCAGTCATCATAGTCCTTCAATAAAATTACAGACAGAAGAGGAAATTTTGTCTTTTTGAAAAATTTGTTGATAAACTGGGGAAATCTGGGCAAATCAGAAAATCGATTTTAGTTTGCAGAATCATTGTTATATTATTAATTATGGCTGTCTACATTGATTACCTTATTTATTAAAGTATTAGATTGTTATGAATTTTTGTTTGCCCTCAATTATGTAGATGTTATCTATCATTAAAAAGTTATTGTTTATCAGTCGGTTTGTTTTCTCTGCTATTCTCGCTGTGTATTCTATCAAATAACATTAAATCTAGAATTTATCGATGAAATTGATTCTGCCAAATTGTTTTGGAGTAGCATACACTTATTGCAATCTCCTCTGAAGAGCAAAGCTGCTAAGTTCACTCCCACGTAAAATCGTATTTTGGAGTTCTAATAAAAAAACAAACAAAAAAATTGTTTGAACAATTTTTTATTGGACTAAACAGAAGGTTGGATCATATCAACCAAAGTCTATCTTACTTTTGTTTATTTTGCAGTTTTGTCTCATAGGCAGCCTACAAATATTCAAATTTCCCCAAGCAACATAGCTGTCGTAGCTTATCAATAGGAGGTGAAAAAAAAAATAAAACTGACCAACTTTTGACTCTGTCAATTTTGCAATTCAGCAAGATGCATTCTGAGTTTTAGGATTTAACACACTTTGACAAGGTCCTGAAAGCACCATTGAGATCAGTAGTGGTTTGTGCAATTTGGCAACTACGTTTTTTACCGTTTACATCCATACTAAAGTATCAATTTCTTGGGAGTTCAATGAACCTCCTAAAAATTGATTCTTTTTCATCGGTTTAAATGGAGATAATCCATTGTTGCCACATTGCGCAAGCCACCACTGATCAAGAGTGTTACCAAATCATTTGGCTTGCTGTATTTGTGTATTGTAAGAATGTGCAGGTAATTTACAACGCCATTCCCATCTGAGCGTTTTTGCGTTTTGGACTTCATTTAAGTTAAGTGAACCACCTAATTTTGAAACTCTGATTGCATCAGCTCTTTGCTAGCCAGAGATTATTGACTCTACTTGAAAAAACGATATTTTTATTTCTCCACCTTTTTTTCTTTTATTAAACTTTCAAGATGTTCAGGATTTAACTGTCTGCTTTCAAAATCGTTCAATTCTCAGTGAAACAATTTCGAATTCTTTTTCTTGGATAGAATCTAGGTTTTGCCAGCCGTTGCAAAATAGTTTTCCAACTCCCCCAAATCCCTACCGTTCATGCATAGATGGAAAGTAGTATTAATTATGTTGTGATTGATTTCTGCTTATTTTTATCGGCCATTATTTTATTACTCTGCATCCACTGTAAAGAACTGAGTTTCAAAAGAGCCTAGACAAATTCTCGAATACATGTGCAGCAAATATTTACAATGCCTATTTAAGTACTTTAAGTGGAACATGTATCATATCACAATAATTCACTTTTTTTGTTGTGTAAGTATCCAGAATCTTAATTAAGTTTGGTTTAGGATAGATGATGGATATCTTATTTTGCATGACCCTTTAATATTATAGGAGGCTTTCTTCATTGCACCAGCCTCTGCCATACAAATTTTTGTACCTCACAACCATGAATGAAAAGGATAAAGTTATCTTCCTGTAGTTTTTAAATTATTTTTCTCAACTTTATCCTATTTATTTTACTTATTTTTTAAGCTCTCAAGTACATTCCTCAAGGTTTTTTTCTTGATTTATTTTTATTTTATTATTATTTTTTTTTCGCTTTCTAAAATCAAATTTGCTCAGTTTTGACAAGCTCATAGTCAGCCAACGTGAAACAGTGGCGCAACCTGTAAACTTTTTAGGGCCAGTTTTGCACCACAAAGTTTTTAACTTTATCTGTCGGGGGGGGGGAGTTTTGAGGTGAAGCTTGCTAAATATTGAATATTGCCCGTCTATCCAAAAAAAAAAAAAAAAAAATTAGGGTTGGGAGATGGTTCGATTTCTTTCATATACCTTTACACTCACTGACTCTACTCGTCACTGTAAAAAAAAATTTCACGTATTAGGACTCATTTTTCAAAGTTCCGGTTTGCAGACCCATTAGCTCTGGTTTCTGTCGTACGCTGTCCTAGCAGAAATTTTTCCTTGCAATTCTTTACCAATCTGTTGTTTTTGTGTTATTCTACGCAATAAAAGTGTGCAATAAGAGCAAGAGAGATCCAACTTAGAATGCTCAAATGGAGTACTTTTATTGGATTTTGAACAAACAATCTCGAAAGCTTCTTTTCCTTGTTGTTGTTATTTGTTATTTCTGGGCCTTCTATGATAAAAGAAAGAAAAAATTCACTTCTTTTGATAATGAAAAGTCGTTTGTTACAAATTACAAACATAAACTAACAGATGGTTTGGATAAATAAACTTTACCACTTCTATTACCATCACCACTGCTACTGTATTGAAGGAAATAAAACACTCCATCAAAAATTTTTACAAGCAAGTGTACTCGCATGAACCTAATTTTTGTGTGCTTTTGTACCTTCTCGGTATTTTTAGTCCTCTCAAAAAAAAAATGTAGTTTTAGGTCAATCTTTAATTCTTGTTTCTTTCTCTCAAGAAATTTATAGTTTATTTTTATTGGAAACCCCTAAATAAAAAATTAAATATTTAACTTTTGTAGGACCCTCTAGTGGTTCTTCTCTTTCAATTTCAGTTCATTATTTTGTTGGTTTTAAGTCTACATTATTTTCTGTTAGTGGAGATTGTATAGTAATGTCAAGTACGTATAATGATGTATAAATGTGTACAAATCATAGGTGTTAAACATACTAAGAAATTATGAATAAGATAAAATAATTTTAGAAATAGTCACTTTAATTATGACAAAGTTAATAATGACAAGTATCAAAGTTCAGTTTAAAAGTATGAATTTAATTTAGCTTATTGTGATGCATTTGTTTTTTAGTGTGGCCATTCAGTTTTGAATGTTCGAAGAGACTATGGAACATAAAAGGTTTTGAAGTTGTGTGTTAAATCTTTGGGCTTATTCCTTAAAATCAAGTTAGGGAATGAAATTTGTTACCAATTTTTTAGGAAGGGCCCCTTTTTCTAAGTAATTGTATCAATGTCGGGATGTCTTAATTGAGCAATAACTAAGAATTCTGGATGATTGTAACGTTGCAAGCAAGTTTTTAATGAAAAACAAAAAAGAGTTTAGTTAAGAGTGTAAGTTTTTTCTCAGCATCTTTTAGAGGTGTGCATCTTGGGGTTTTCGCCAGGCTAATTTAAGTGCAAAAGTCAAATCACTGAAGCTAATTTATATCATCTTGGATTTATAAAAAAAAACTAAAGTTTTCAAGAATAATCTGTGCAATATTTACCTCTCATCAAATGACTGAAGTCTCTTTATTAATATTACTATTCGTATTTGTATAAACAGAAATTTTGAATTTATTTAAGCATTCCTGGTATTTATTTCTCTCTCCTTTTTTTAAACCTCTGTTTCTCTCTCTCTTTTTCTTTATTTATTTTCCCCTGTATTTATTCATTTCTTTATTTCTTTTCTTTATTTATTTATTTATTGGTAATTATTTATAGTATTGAGTTTTGTTTACTTTCATTGGTGCTATATACTTATGAGTCCAGGGATGTAGTCTTTCGGTCATCAGTCGCAACACTCATTTCCTGTCTCGTCTTCTTAAAAAGAAATTTTTCTCAAATTTTTTTTCATTTTCTGTTTATGAGGCTCTTTTAAAAATGAATAAAATCCCTCTTAATGGTTTTCTCGGAACCATAAGTAAATAGCATTTTCAAGTACTAAAGGATTCCCTTGTCCCTCTTTGATTCCTTTATGAGGAGGCTGTCCTTTTTGATGCCTATAGACAAATGCAGTACTTTTAGTGATTCTGAGCTCATTGGAAGTGAAACCTTGTCTCCAATGAGACGTAAGGCCCTGGAACAGAGTTGAACTCCATGGGAAGGATGAGATCGTTCCCAATGCAACACAAAAGCTTGCATTAAAAGTTAAAACAAAACGATGCAACAGAGTTGAGAAATTTACAACTTCTTGCGTTGCTTTGCAGCAGAGAGCCGGAGTAAGATCTCATTGTCTCTTTTGTGCTGGTCTTCACGGATGCGCACGCTCATCATATCAAGTGCATTTTAAAATCCTGGATGCTGCTTGGTCAATTTCTGCCCAGGAACATTTTTTTTCTCCCCTCTTTGCTTGTCAATATGCCAGCAATAAAACGTAAGTGAATGTAAGGCCTTGCATCTCATTCGAAACCAGGCTTCAAGCAATTCTGTACAAGATGCGTGAAGGTCTCAAGTCAATTGATAGCAGATCAGTGTCATCAGTTTTCGGATTTAAATCTGCAAGTTTTGCATTAATCCAATTTGAAAATATACAGCCTGAAGCTGGATGGCAGACAATATTGCAACGGATCATCTTGAACAAGAATCAAACAGTGTAAACTCATCATTTCCACCTCTCCCAATGTTTAATTAGTTTGGTTTTTTTCCTTCCCTGAGCTGAGTTTTCTAGATTCTTGGATTTCACTTATGAGCGGTTAATTTCTCAATACCCAGGATCTGCATAAAGATATGAGTCATGATATTGAATAGTTTAATATCTTTGTAGTTATGAGAATGATTAATTGAGACTATCTAAGATACCACCTCTTTCAAAAATCATTAAAATACTCAACATCAATCATTAGATCAGATTACGACAATTTGATTCTACCTCTAGTATTGGCATGATATAGTGGGGCTGTGTTCTCCCATGATTTAGAAATCCTCTCTTCTTCCTAGAGTGTTGCTTATTTTTAAGAAATGGGGAAACTAGGTGGATCAACCTCAAATTGTGCGAAGTGGTCCGATTTAAAACCTTTAAGGATTTGGAAAAAAAAGATAATTTAAGTGCTCCAAAAGTGGGACAAAGAGTGTACTTGTAACTTTAATAGTTTCGATTTTTTCTATAGTCAAAAATTGTAGATTTTAATAAAATACACTATTTTCTGACTGGAAGTTCTTTCTGTCGAGCAATCGTTAACCTTAAAGGCTCAAACAGTTTTGGGCCATTTTGGAGTGGCAAATGACCAATTAGTGCAAGTGTGGAAATGTTTGTACTGTCGTTACAAATTTTGAGGCCATCAGGATCAGTTTAAACAAAATTATAAATAAGTGTGGCATGTATAATGCACACAAAAAAATCTGTTCTTACGGTTTTGCCTTTAACCTTTGTTAAATCAATGATGGTTATAAAAATTACAAAGACGGACCATTTCTCTCCTTTGCAACCCACTTATATTTCTTTCTTTTCTGGGTGCCTTCCTTTCCCTCCACAGTTTTGTGGGATTGTTTTCCCTTATCCGTGCCCCTGACTCCAAGTTAGGTGGTCCAGCTGGTTCAAAAAGTTGTTCTAAATCTCTGATCTGATTGTTTGGTGGCGTGAACGTGTGTAATAATTATGTCCCGATTTGATTAAAGCAAGATAGAAGTATATTTTTCTTGTAAAATAACAGATTGTAGGTACATCAATCTTTCCTTTCCTGAATGCTAACATTTTAACCTGTAAATAATATTCTAGCAAATTGAATTGGGTTTGAAGGGTTGTTACAGACTTAAGCTGATTCCAGGGTTGATTAGTTCCAACCGTGTACACTGTTTTGTGCTGCTCAAAAAGTCAACAGTTTTTGGCTAAAATTGACTAATTATTGCTGAAAACACAAATTTGAGGAACGTCAGCACCTGCAAGCACACTTCAGGAAAATACCCTGAAAGAGTCAAGCTGAAACACTCAAAAGTAAAGCCGGAAATTATGAAATAAGAAAATTCCCATAAGCCTCAATGAGTGCGAGTGAGGCAGATAGACTTATTATCACTCGCACTCACTCTCACTCACTAAGCTTATGGTAAAATGAATTTCATAATTTATGGCTTTAATTCTGAACCATTAAGCTCGTTTTGGACTCAAAAAATCTATTAAAAAATTTTGCGGGTGCTGATGTTTTTGGATTCTGGGTTTTATCTATGGTTTCAGTTTCAAACACCAAAAACACAACTTTTCCGAAAAGCGATTCATGGCGCTATCCATTGGATTGAAATTTGGAAAAGTTTCGCCTGGAATCACCTTATTGTCCCTTGCAAACAAGGCATATTATCTTTGGTCATAATATTTACGAGCTTTTCTTGCACCTGATGATTTCTTTATCGGTTGCTATTGTCAGAGTGAAACAAGTAAAAACATCTCGTAGTAAATTAAGAATTTAGGTATCTCATGTGTTTTTGAGCTCTAACTTATGAAGCTTGCAAGAGATGTTGCTAAATTTCAATTTAGCCAGTCGAAACAAGCTCCTAGTCAGTACTTAAGTTTGTTCAGTATCTAAATTCTCAGTATTTTCGACCTCGGATATTAGTTGTTTCCTCTTTAAGAAATCTTAAATATCTCAATCAAAGTTTAGTTTGAATGCTTTTGACCTCCTAAAACATTGTTTGCGCACCATTTTTGACTCATTATTTGAAAACACATTTTAACTCTTGGTCCTTTAACAGTGCTGCCAGATACGGAAAATATCCATACATTTAACATTGTTTCAAATATGAAATCAGTAGATTTTCCATAGAAGACGGCAACGCTGTCCTTTGATCAGTCTTGTAATTTTTTTTTTTTTGTTAGATCTCCACTCAGTCACTCCCCACTTTTTATTCTGGACTGCTTGCTGAGGATGGAACAAATGTTTCTCTCTTTCTCCGAAATCAAGTCCAGTGTATTAAGGAATTTTGATGACAATAACTTAGGTATTAATAATAGGTTTAGCAAGAAGATGGCTTGGCTTCTTCATTGTGAATAAATGGAAACTAACATGTTCCTGGCGTAGTAAAATCAGGTACCTATCTGTCTGCACTGAAAATTGGTCTTTTGACTTTTAATCTCATTTTGTTCACAAGACTTTAGCAGTTTAGTATTCGTTTCAAAAACTCGCTATGACTCCATTGCGGTACAAAAGATTTTTGCCAAAATTCTGGTCTCCTGTGTAATTGATTTCTTTAGCTTAAATGTGTTGTTGTATTTTTAGCATCACATTCAGTTAAGCTAGAAATTTTATTACCTACCAATACTTTTTTGGAGAATATTTTTCAAAATGAAAATAATGTGAATAATATATTTTGGCACTTTATATTGAGAGCTGTTTTTGTTATCCAACTCCATTTTGAAATCACAGTAGATAGCTTTAATAGAAATGATAAGTTATTTTTGAAGTATTTAATTTTATTTATTTTATTAATAAAAAAAAAGTAACTTTTAAACATGTATACTTAAACTTATGAAAGTTGTAGATTGATTCAGTATTATTATTTCTATAGCTTTACTTTGTCTTCATGTAATTTATCCTCATTGCTCTTTGCTCCTCTTGGTTAGGTGGGATGCAAAAGATTGGGAAAATCTTTGGGCAGAAGTGTCTGCCCAAATCAAGGTGGGCAGAAGTGTCTGTTTCAGCCGCTGTGAATAAATTCTGAAATCTGAGTCTCCGAAGCCCCAAAATTCTGCACCTCTCGTCTTATGCATCCCCATCTGCTGAAGGTGCATCTCTGCTTAGATAATTAAATTTCTTCTCAAATATAATGTTAGCAAAGTTTCTTGTGTGTTTAGTTTATTTCCTTTTGAATCCTGCGTTGTAATTTTGAAGCCCATCAAAACAAAACCTTGAAGCTGTGTCAAGTTCAAGTCTTGTTCAGGAGTTTTTCTAGAACGTCTCAGAATTCTAGAACGTCTCAGAATCTTACCCTTCCCAGATGTCAATATACGTTTTGCTGTATTGACTTTAATTAGCGCTTATAAAGACATCTTTTCATTCTGGCTTATAAACGGCTTAAATTTGTCTTGTAGTGGCAATTCTTAAGATGTCTTTTTATCACGTCTTACATGCGTCTTGAATTCACCTTTTAAAGACGTATTGGGGTCAAAATTCCGAAACGGGCCAAATGGTGTCCCAACAAGATAACATTTTTAAAAAAGATCAAATAAGTTTGATGTTGCGATTTTTAAGTCGCAGGAACTTAGTTCTATGAGGAGCAATAGTAATAATTGCTTTTAAAGTTATTTAAATACTAATTTTAATTGTTTTATGGTTCAAAATGTCGGTCGGTTACGCGTCCCCCACACGAGTTTCTGGTATTTAACCTAAGTTTTTGACCATATTTTGAGGCTGCAATGAATTTTGAAGATAACGAAAATGCTCAAAAAACTCCGTAAAATACATGTAATTTATCGTTTTTTACTAAATTATTTTTCTTCATTCCATAAACTGTGAAAAATGGTTGTCCCCCGGTTCCAAAATGTCCGTTGGTTACGCACGGATTTCACTGTTTTATAACATCTTAAAAGCTTATTTAAAAAAGAAAACGGGTAACTTACGATTTTCTCAACCACGCTCCAATGTTCTAAACAGAAATTATCAACATCTGTGCAAATGGATTTTATTTGGAAACGATTTTCACCAACAAATCCGATCTCGTGATTTGCCTATGGTCCTAGTCAGCGGCACTTAAATATACGAGAAAGATATCTAATATAGTAAAGTTCCGCCCTGTAATTTTTAATTCAATTCAACTACCGTAATTTGCTTTAAAAATCAACATCAGAGATTATTGTAACTAGTAATATTGTTTTTCTTAAGTACTTTTGAAATTGTCGGTTACGTAACCGGCAGCGTAACCGACAATTGACAAGTTATTTACCATTAGTTCATCATGCGTTTCCGGCTGTTTCCGCGGTACATGAGAAATATCGAAAATTCGGCGGAACCCTTCGGTAAAAAGTCTTTTCTAGTAGTACTGAAGGTAAAAAATTACTCATTGGGTTTAAATTTTGACTTGAAATTTTCACGGAGCATGCATGCTCAATTAGCCCGATTTGAAATTATGACCCATTGGTGTCCATCTATTATCTGCCTTCTGAAGTGGTTTACAAGACATCTTTTCATCTAGACTTATGTCTGTATTTAAATACACCCTCTAAGACTGATTTTTATCTTATATCAAAGTTATCTTGGACCCATCTTCAAAGACCGATTTTAGTAGAACTCGAGACTGTTTAAAAACTTCTGGAAGACCAATATAAGACAAGTAACTCGCCTTTCAAACACATCTGTGCATTTTGTTAACTGTCTAAAGTGGTGATTCAATTTGTCAGTGAAAGAATTGCGTTTGACTATTTGAGTCATTAATGCCTTGCCCCAGCATAACTATGAAAATGCAATTTCATATCTATCAGCTCATGCATCAGGAAGGATCAAAGCAGCTGTTGAAATGGCAGGTTTGGTGGATGACGCTTGATGCCGTTCAAGCCCTGGGTTTAACAGAGCTACATCATATTTTTTTTACTTAGTGGGTCTAGGATTTTTTCCGTCTCCCTTTTTGTCCTTTTGAATCCACATGGTAGGAAAATATCGAGATGGGGGCACAAGACAAATATGTATGTAAACAGCTTAAATCTGTCTTGTGTAGCAGTTCTAAAGATGCCTTTTTATCTAGTCTTACATGCACATCTTGAATCTGTCTTTTGAAGACTCATTGGTTTCCATCTTTTATAAAACGTGTGTTTAAATGAGTGAAGAGAGAGGGAGACTAATTTCTGTATTTGCCAGCGATCAAACTTTGAGGTGAACGTGTTCCTTAGTGCTTTAATTTTACGAATCCATAATTTTTTTTTGAAATTGTTCAGATTTTATGGCCTTTTTTCGGTTTTTGAGAACCATCTTTGTGGTTGTAAATTTATGCTAAAGTTGGCATCACTGTTTATTTTCATATTTTCAACATTGCATCATTGCATCATTTCCAGATGAGCGATAACATCTAAAGAATTACGTCACTTGCAGCATTTGTTCAAAAAAGTAAATTGAAGCTGTATTATCATACACGCAAGTGGTGTCCCTCTGAATGTCCTGTTTGTTACGGAAAAGTACGAAAAAGCACGAAAAAGCCTATAAATTCTCGGTAACTCAATAAAAAAAGTAGAAACTTGGTGAAAGTAAGGTTCTCATCGATCTTTATAAGAGCATTAATTCATACATTGTCCAAAATGTGTTTTTACACATTTTTTACTCGGGCCAAATTTTGTCCCGTTCGTTACGCTTTGTACGAACGTGTCAAGCTAATTGCTATTGTCCTGTTATTTTATCATTTATTCCTGCTCAGATGCTTTTTTCCTACTTTCAGATGAAAGTTCCATCACTCGGTTTCATCTTTTGGGACCAAGCAATGTTTGGTATAGACGCAGACGGTCTTTCTTCTTTAACGTAGTAGTTTCAATCAACCAGATGAAGCGAGGATTCGCAATTTGGGTCGAGAACAAAGACCGTCCAACCTATCCGTATGAAACATTTTTTGGGCCCTGGAATTGATGGAAAGGACCGAGTGACATAAATATCTCCTAAATGTAGGAAAAAAGCATGCGAGCAAGCATAAAAAAATTAAGTAACAGAGCATTTTCGTGATTGGCTTGTCACGTCCGTTCTTACAAAACGTAACGAACGAGACACTCGACACAATTTGGCCAGACAAACATTTACTAACACATTTTGGACATCTCATGATTAAGAACTCTAACAAAGATCAATGAGATCCTCCCTTTCCTCACTTTCAATAAATTTTCAAGATTTTTTTTTTACGGAGTCATTGACAGTTTACAAAATTTTTTGCATTTTTCCGTGCAAAAAAATGTCCGTGCACGGGACATTTATTCGGAAACCTTTGAAATGTATCATAAGAAAGCTCCTACTTGTATAGAGAAATTTTGTAGATGGTTTGCTCCCTAAGCCTTATCAGTTAACTGGAAAAGGTGCAATGATGTGCTGGTAACAAAAAAAAAGTGGTAATGATAAACAGTGATGACAATTTCGGCATGCATGGACCATTACAAACACAGATCTCCCAAACTGCGAAAAACAATGAATAAAAAGAAAAGTCGAAAAAAATTATAACTGAGCCACTCTTCATTTTCCCTGGCAGATGAATTTTGCAAATTTTATGATTTCAAAGCCGTTGTACGACCACTAATAGCGATTTATAACTCAAACGGAGATTACGGCTGGTCATAGGCTGAAAGCTGTCCCCCGTTCGTTACACCCCCTCCCCCTCGGAAAAAATGCTGCATTGGGTTTTAAAATCATGATCATTGGTGCAATATGGAGGCATTTGAAGGGGCTTATGATGTAAACAAAGATATAATGCCTCCGTTAAATTGTAACGAAAACATAGCAAGAATTTGGCAGAATCATAGTTGAAAGAGATTATGGGTGGTTACGGGTGTGACAATGTCCCGTTCGTTACACCTCTCCTCATTTTAGAAAAATGGTCAAAAATTTGAGACTTTTGATCGGATCGTAAAATTGATCACTAGGATGAGCTCTTAAGAGCAAAGATAAACTCGAGACACCCTTAGTTTTTCATTGAGATCTCAAAAACTGCTCAAATTAGCATATTTTTATCAATCAGTTTAAAACCCATAAAAGTGATCGAAAATCAGGTTTAAAATCCTGGAATTCACATAACATTGAGGCATGTGATTCGGAATATAATGAAGAAACAGATTTGAAAACTAAAGTAAATTGTTACGAAAAAATATAAAGAAATCAGAGAAAATTGTGAAGGGGGGTCACGCGAGGAAAAATGTCCCGTTCGCTACAGTCCCATTCGTTACACCCCATTTTTTTGAAAAATTGCCCCAAATCCCTGAATTTCTAAAATATCGCAAAACCAATTACAGGAATGGATTCCTCAAGGTATAGGCTATCTTGCGATGCCTTTGGTTTTTTTCTAGGATTGCTAACAGCTGACGAATCTTACACTGAATTAAGGGTATGAAAAATGAGTTCCTCCGAGTAGTCGGAAATCAAAATATTTCTTAAACGGAAAGACGAAAAGAAACGAAACTTTCTGAGGTGTTAGTCGGCACTGTTTGGCACAATTTAGACCTGTTATTGGCTTGTTTTTTTCACATGTTTACCAACTTTTTCCGGTTTTTAGGAGTCAGCTGTCCTGTTCGTTACACGCGTTTTGACCCATTGGTCATTATCAATTTCTCTTTTCTTTCGTCACTTTGATAAATTTACAAAATAAGGCCTATTATTTTCAGTTCCCCCTCCATCCCTTCTTCCCTCTATCTTTGCGTCTGGCTCTTGAACTAAATTGGAATCTGAACCGAACTGATTCCATTTTAAACTTCAGAACCAGTTCCAAAAATCATCTTGGTTGGCAGCCTTATTTAAAATGCAGGTTTGCGAGGAATGCAATACTACTTGCTGCAGGAGTATGCTGTTGCTGCATCGCAGCAAAACGCCTACTAACACTGTAAATTGAATCGTTTTTCAATTAGAGAGAGTGTAAAGCTAACACCTCTTTTTAGAGAATGCATTTTCTGAATCCTGGCGATGTGTCCTTACTAGAGATATAAAGTTTACATATGTTGAGCAGAAAAATAATAATGAAAAGACTGTCACTATATAGATACACATTGGCTTTGGACTTGCAGCATTTTAAACAATCAAATATGGTTTTCTCGCGATTGGGTTTTTTGCTACACAACCTTTTTCCGGAACGCCTCAATTACAGTACACTGGTACAAATGACACCCAAAATTCTTAACATAATATCACTGTTTCAAGTGCTGTTTTCTCCAACAAGACGAATGGTTTAACTTTTTAATGGTATCATCACCATTCTCTGGGCAGCAAAATCTACAAGAGTCAACCGCCAACTTCCAATTTTTAAGAACCACACATCCAACCCAAACGTTTGCAAAAAAAATTTTTTTGTTCGCTTATTTTGAGGAAACCCTGCTGATTTCTAAAAGAAAGAAAAAAAATAGAAGATAAAAGATTTCATTTATTTCATTATAATTATCTTTTGGCAGAAGTTAATTACAAAAAACAAAAAAAAGAAATCCAACAAAAAACAGAATTTGACAAGATTAAAAAAGATCTAAATATCTATTTGTGACAATGGTAAACAGAACTTTTGTTATTTGAGTGGTACCTTGGCTAAATAAATAACTTATACAAGCACTGTACTAGTCATTCAATTAAAGTAATGTCAGATAATTGTTCTACGTACATGATTGGGAGGGTTGTCTCCACATTGAATGATCTCATTCAAAAATAAAAATACAGACATTTTATAAATGTGCCACTCATTGTGATGGATTTGTTACTAATTTGTATTTTGCACAGAATAAAAGTAGCATTCATTTCAACCAAAAACATGCCTTGCGCGTGAGCATTAGTTTTACATATGGCCTAATAAAAATACTGTAATGCTTTTGATTAAAAGACTGAGAAAATACTGATAGACGGGAATCGATTGTGCGCCATCTTAAGGTGATTCCAGGCAAAACTTTTCCAGATTTCAATCCGATGGAGAGCGCCACTAGTCGCTTTTCGGAAAAGTAGTGTGTTTGGCGTATTAAACTGAAACCATAGATAAAACACAAAATCCACAGCACCTGTCAGCACCTGTACATTTTTTTTACAGATTTTTTAAGCCCAAAATGAGCAAAATTGGTTGAGAATTAAAGCCGTAAATAATGGAATTCGTTTCGCCATAAGCTTAGTGAGTGAGAGTGAGCGCGAGTGATAATAGGTCTATCTGCCTCACTCGCACTCATTGAGGCTTATGGGAATTTTTGTATTTCATAATTTCCGGCTTTATTTTTGAATTTTTCAGCTTGAAACTTTCAGGGTATCTTCCTGAAGTATGCTCGCAGGTGCTGACATTCCTCAAATTTGTGTTTTTAGCGTGAATTTGTCAATTTTAGCCAAAAACTGTTGACTTTTGAGCAGAGCGACGTGGTGTCTACAGTTGGAACTAATCGACCCTGGAATCACCTTCAAAACTTAAACTGTTAGATGCTGACTAGGGATTCAATAAATGATAGAAGATTGTGAATTTCGTTTTTAATATTTTATATTGATTAGGCTTTTGTCCAAATTCAAAGTTCTTGATTAAAGACAGCACCTGTAAATTCAAAGTAAATCATAAGTGATCTTTGATGGCCTGTGAAAGAACATTTGTGACCTTCGAGATGAAAACTCTTAAAAAGCCTAGCCAAAGACGATGAATGATGTCATTAGATGTTCTCTTTGTTCAAAGGCTTTGAACAAGTACAAAAGTCTTTCGTCAACTCACACTGATGATCTATTACAAGAGAGTTTTGAATAAGGATTCAGCCTATCAATACATCATCATTTCAACTTTTTAAAATGATAAAATGACGATTTCGTACCATTGCAATTGGCAACAAAATTTGGAGGAGCCATGAAATTTAGGTCCTCCATTGACAGTCAAGGTAAAGGCTCATGATGGAATTTTTGATGCTCAGATTGCAGTTCACCATATTCTTTTTTGCCAAAATTTACAAATCCGGTGCTTGATCTTTCAAACCGTTTTTTTTTTAACTCTTGAGAGATCAAGAGTTTTCACATAAATGGATAAATAATAGACGCAAACATTTCTGCACTATCTGATAACACAGCGGTGGACAAAAATGGACATAAAGTTTGAGACACGAGTGGGGGAAGCTCCACCTCCAACAGTCTCGATTGGCAGTGTACCAACATGACGTTACTCAAAACGGTTACCAGATTTAAAATGCTTGTACCTTTGTATTTATTTACCTTGAGTTTCCATTAAAAAGGACAACACCAATATGACTGTCAAAAGACTTAGTGAGTTGCAACTTGTTGAAATGTTGACCATGCACTGTGATCATTAAATGTCTTTCAGCAGGCTGATTCTCCCTATTTCACGAGACGAGACGAGATAGGAAGACACAATGAATCCTATTGGTTTAAATGGCGTCACGTGACAGATTTGAAGTCATTCGACGGCAACGGGGGCGAGTCATGAATTTGGAGAAGAATGACTCAGATTTCGTCGATCCGCCGTTGACGTCGAATGACTTCAAATCTGTCACGTGACGCCATTTAAACCAATGGGATTCATCGTTTCTTCCTATCTCGTCTCGTGAAATAGGGAGAATCAGCCTGCAGATCGGAACCTTTTTTGGAGCCTCTACTTTGATCGTCATTACACAGCCTTGGAGAATTAGCGAAATAGGTTTAATCAGATGACAAAGACGAAACACAGCCAAGCTGTCACTTTGTGTATATTTAGTGGCATTTTTTAATTCAAGAATGATTCCAGCCGTTGACTAAAAGATTACACAGTTCAGTTCAACCCTAGCTCTTATTTGAAGCTTTCCAGAACTAACACTAGACAGCAACAATTTAAATGCTCTCACTCGACAATCTACGAAAGCAGTGTTGCAAGTGGGCATTCAAATTTTTCCTTTTCAAATGTAAATAGGAGTACAAATAAAATTAGACAGCTTTTTTGCAAGAAGGAGCCTATTACTATTAATTCCGTATGAAGTTGACTCTTTTCTGCAAAAAACTGACCGATTGTAGTCAGCAATCATCAGCAATCATGGCTTCTGCGATCTGGCAAAAAAGCAATTTTTCTATTTAAACTCATGTATAGGTATCAATCAATTTTTGAGACGGCTGATAGCTTCTTAGAAAATTTATTGTTTTCCGTTTATTTAAAGAAGAAACAAACACTGTTGCCCAATTGCATGAGCTGCCACCAATCATTACCCAAATCAGACAGCATCATGAAAAAACATGCACATAAACCGAGTCATGACTCATTCACTGAAAGGAGAGGGGTTGCAATAACATAGTTCTCGCAAGCGGTTGAATTCAAATTTTGAATCCACCAACTCACGCACAATCCACTGAGCTTAAACGCATAATGTTCAAATGAAGTTCAGATTCATAATCTTCTCCTTCATTCTGATTGAGTATCTAAGACTGATGTTGGATTGTTGGGTATGTCACTAGCTGCATTTCAAATTTTGCTTCGGTAAAACTTAATAAAAGACATCAGTGCCTTTCAATTTGGGCTGGATATGCTAGATATGTTTCTATGAGAAATTTGATACTTATTCTTCGGTCTGATCCTCCTTTAAAATAAGAGTTTGAAACTGAACGTTGAGTCTTCAGAGCCGGTTTGACTGTTATTCCCAATTCTTAGAGGCCATTGCAAATTTTCTAGGAGTCAAAGTAAATCAGCTTGAAACAGATGCTGCAGAAAAAAGTTAACTTACTCGGTGGATGAGAACAAGTAACAAATCTTTAATGTAAGCAAGCGCCAAGTACATTCAATGATTCTAAAATGTGTTGAAAATCAACTTGATAGAAATGCATTTACTAAGCATGGTTGATATGTCAGGGATTATTTCATTCTGGAAGAGTTGACTGCTGACAAATCAGGAGGTCAGAACCAATCGTTAAGGCGCCAATGGCCAATAGCTAATTTTCAGACCCAATTCATGAATGGCACCAGGCTAATTTTCAGGACTGAATTGAGAATAATCTGAATTTTTTATTGAGAGATTTGAGTCAGATTTGGACACTCAATCCAAATTAAATTATGATTCAAATGCTTGCACGAACGAGACAAATTTCCGCTGTTCATGTATTATTGAGCATGGACTCAAAAACAGAAAATTTTAAACATGCATCAGGAAACATTCTCTCTGATCTTTTTGAATACAAACTGAAAAACTTGGTTCAACAAATGCTGTGTTTAGATGAAAAAATTCAATGATATTTTCATTTTTCAAAGATTTTGGTAATTGTAAGTGTTTTTTTTTTTTGGTTTAACTTTTGCAAGAAGCCACTGGAATGCAAAGGAGTTGCAAAATAAGAACACGAACTACTCACTATCCCCCACCCTCAAGATGAAGTCAACACAGTAACACTATCCATGGCAAGAGAGAGAAACATTATGAGCACCAAAACATTACGACAAGCGGACTCCTAAGAAGAACTCACACTCTAACATTTAAAAGTCAAGAGACCAGAGGTAACAGATAGAGAATGTTTGAAATAGGGGCACAACAATTACCAACACATTTTTAGAACAAAAACTACCTTCTCAAAGACAACACAGTAATTAGTTTACACAAAGGGAGAAAAGAAAAGAAAAGAAAAAAAAAAAAAAATTCAAGTTAGAATCAATGAATGAAAGTACATAGGTACACGTGATGATGATACAGAAAAATTAATAAATAAATAAAAATTAAAAGAAAATAAATCAAGTAATGAAAATAAATTGGAAGAGGAAACAATTTTTTAAAAACAATAACTAAATTAATAATATAACATAATTAAAATTACATTTAACATTTTTATATACAACAAATAGATCTTATCTCAGTCAAAATATGACAAGAAGTACAAAAACAAAATGAAATCAACAAGCAAATAGGAGAATGTCACTGACAACAAGAAACAAAATGACATACATGTAATAATAATACAGACTAATCAAGTAAATAGAAAAATATTCAAAAGACGTCAACTAAAATTATCTGCTCTACAAAAAAATCTGAAAAAAAGAGAAACAAACAGATTTTTCTTAGATCTATATAATAATTTAACAAAGATAACACTTGCCGGTACGTTAAAACATGATTAATAATAAGCAAATAAAAAGTTTCTAAACTTAAAATGAGTCAATAACAAATAATCGAATAAATATAAAAATATTATAATCAAGCAAAACATTTTCAAACTACAAATATATGTAAATATTTATATATATATATGTAGTATGGAATTTTTAGATAATAAAGTCTAAACATCACTCCCTAAGTTGCTAATAATATTTATAAAAGAAAAGAGGACAAATTTACATTGTTTTCAAAACGAGACCTACAATAAGTTAGAATAATGGAAACAAATTTTGAGAGTGAGAGAATCAACTTTGATTCACCGATTTTGGCAGAAGTTTTCATGAATTTTGCTTTAGCTGTTCTGTCAAATAAAAGAAAGAGAAATGAAGTATGCCTTTTAGTATTATTCTTAAACTACCTACTTTTTCTACCTACTTTTTTTTAGCTTAGTTTCTTATTATTACTTTATTACTATCATTATTACTACCAGGCACAAAGCACCTTATTAGAATCATTCCCGTACGTTATAGGAACATTGGTCGAAATAGAAAACCAACTTTGTAAAAGTCTGTTTCATAAATTAAGTAAATCACACTACCACTTTTGAAGTGTCCGGAAGAGGGTAGGGGAGGGGAACGGATGAGGTGAGCCCAATTTTAGGAAAATAATTCGTACAAGTTCAAGTTAAATTATTCATGAAAATTGCAAAGTGCGAGGCTCATCCACAAAGTTCTACCCGTTTTGATATGACAAGAACACAAAAAGTCAAACCAAAATTCTGCCCAGATTTTCAAATTTTACGTATCTTAGTCCTTGCTATAACACGGTTTTTACAATTCAAACACAGTTTTAGAACCTATCCTTAAGTATTATCAACGCTCTCTCCCATTTTTTTGCCATCGGTCCAGCGAAAAAAATTACCGCAAAAACTTTATCCCCTTCAGCTCAAAGGTAAAAGTCACAGTGTTCTGAAAGATTAAAGTAACTCTCCTACTCAAGTTAATACCTCTAAACAGTGTTTTTTTCTGGAAGCAGCTGAAAGAATTGGTAATATGGACACGCAAAAGAAGAATCACGTTGCATCCTTTGGACAGGTCTTGTTTCACAAAAATGTGTGAAAATACGGCCAGCTTGACTCTTTTTTGCTTGTCCGTGGATTTCGCAATTCTTTATTCAACTACTTCCAGTAAAAATCACTGTTTAGAGGAGTTCATCAAATTAAAATCTTGAGTGGGGGAGGTATTTTAACAGTTCAGAACACCGTGGCTATTACCTTTGAGCTGAAGGGGATAAAGTTGTTGCGGTAATTTTTTTTACTGGACCGGCAGCAAAAAAATGGGCGAGAGCTTTGATAAAGCTTAAGGGTAGGGTGGTACCAAAAATGTGTTTAAGTTTGAGGAAACTAATATGTAGTAAGTACTAAGGTACATAGAATTCGAAAATCTGCCTAAAATTTTGATTTGACTTTTTGTTTTCTTGTCATATCAAAACAGGTAGAGCTTTGTGGACCAGCGTTGCAGTATGCCTGTAAAATGTATCAAACTTGTTCACAGTTGAAAATTGTGAGCAATTGGCCACTATCCACAAAGAATCTCTTTGACTCTTTAAATCGGATTCTCACAAGTTCCCTCTATTCAGTAGACAAACTACTTTGAAATCTGCCAATCATCATTGATTAAAGATTTGTTTTAAGGATTCCTTCTTCCCAAAAAGGGCTGAACTGTCAAGTACGGCAATTTTCCAATTATGAACAAAGTAGTCTAAATTGGGAACTGTAAAGTAAGCTTTCGGAAGATTTGCTAAAGCTGTACCAGACTAAACCTGATGAGGGAGGGGAAAAAAAGTTAAACGGTAGTTCAAAAATTGCACTGTATCAGGAAGTATTTTGTGCGTTAAGTTTTTTATCCTTTTAAATTCTCTTAAGTATTATCCTCAATTCATTCGTAACATTGATGATTGCTGATCAAAAAAATTAAGTGGAGAGATAAACTATAAGCAATGATCCACTTCTGTCATCAAAATCAACAAAAATTGGAAAAGCAATGCCACTGCTAATTTGACTGGAAAAACAAATTGAATGATCATTAATAATGATAGCTTGAGATGATTTAACAAATAATTCTGCAATCATTTATTATTTCATTTATTTCAGCAGAAATAATAAGATGGTAAATATGAATTTAATTTTTATAAACAGATAAAAAGGGGCATTTTAAGTACAATAATGTGAGAAAGAACAACTTCTAAGACATCTATGCAATTTTTGGAACAATATTTCTTTGTTGAACTAAAATTATTATCTGTAATATTACTATTATTATTATTAATATTATTATTATTAATAGACAGGCCAAACAATTTTAGGCATTTAAAGATCAAACAAGACTCAACTACTCCTGGGTTGTCAATAATCAAAGGTGGGTTAAAAAATGTCTCAATTCCTTGCAAGATTAGTAAAATTGAAGGCATTTCTAAGTCAGTTAATTGACTTTCAAAATTATTTTTATTCATTAATTTTTTTTTTTTTTTTTTTTTTCAAAGTAAGAAATTTTTTTACTGTGAAATAGGTCATATAAGGAGGGGCCCAGTCAGAGCAAGGTAAGCTTATGTTTCGAAGTTCTCTTCAAGAATTTAAATTTGACATTTTTTTGAACGGCTATTAAATAGCTATAATCTATAGGCTATTGAACTTCTTCTTTAATTTTTGGGTTTATTCTGGGTCAAAAATTACAGGTCAGAACATCCTAGAAGGCCTCAAAGAGCTTATTAATACTTTTGGACAAAATCCAGCAAATTATTACAAGAGTTGTCCTCAGAACAATTGTGGTTGGGAGAAAGGGGAGTGCTGAAAACTATACCCAATTTTTTAAAGAGCGCTGGAAACAACTTCAGATATGTTGATTTACAGATAAAAATCAACCGCAGTAGTTCAATGCATCTTACAGAAACAAAACGGAAAAAATTGCTCTGATTAGAAAAGTGAAAAAAGGTTTTCCTGGTTGAGTTGCTGAAAATTTGAGTAAACACACATGATGCTATTGAACAATCAGACTGGCCCCTACAATCAATAAAATTATGATTATAATTAATAACTTTATAACTTACCAAGTCAATTGAAAAAGAACGGTAGTGGTAAGAATGTAACTTTTGTTTTGAGCTAAATCGTTAAATACAAACTAAAAGGGCACAGGAATTCACCATTGCAATGACTTACATAAAAATGACCCTTGCTGCAGAACAATCAGGAGAAAGTAGACTTTGTTCAATGCAACATTTTTTAGTCGTTCAGGCCTCAAAGATCTGATTAAACCAGCATCCCTTCGAAATACGAAGACACCCATTTTTACACCTAAATAACAGCAGCAGGTTACTGTTCCTTTGCCACTCCATTTCTCAAACACCATACGCACTTATGCGTCTTTTGAACAGAGAGTAGGCCTACCAAATCAGCTAAAGAGAATTGGATAAATGGCTTTGATTACATCAAGAAGCAAGGATTTACACAATTCTTAAACTGTTGCAATTTGGAATGGCGCAATATGAATCAGATACCAACTGTGGGAGAAGTCTTGCTTTCTGTGAAAATAATACATACTAAATGCCGCAAAAGAAGAAATGCAGCTTGAGTTTTTGAGTACAAACAGTCAAAAAGTAGCAGCTGCTTTCTAGTGCTTCCTCCAATTTCAAATTTTATGCAAGAAAATCAAATCCAGCTTCATTTAAAAAAATAAATGCATAAGTAAATAAATTAAGAAGAGAGAAATTCTAGTAGCTCAAAATGGTAAAATTAAAAAAAAGAAGAGTTAAAGAAAAATCAGTGATATTAAGTAAAACAAGAGAGATTTAAAAAATTTAGATACGCTTTCCATGCTTCAATTCCTAATGGAACATTACGATGTTCACTTTTCCAAGCCTTTCTCTTATTCTTTTTCCAATTTCTTAAGGAAAATGGAATGCTCCAGTTCCAAAATGTCCTGTTTTAAGCCTCCTTTTACACCTTTAACTCCATTTTTGATTTCTATTGTTTCATTTTCAAATAAATTAAATAATTACATGATATATTAAAAAAAAAAAATAAGGAATAAAACTACAGAAAAGAACAAATAAAATTGTTGGCCTGTTAGATTTTAATTGTTGCAACTTTTATTGCCAATGTTTGTATTTTACAATTACAATAAAATCTTTAACATCTTATTTTAATAATTTAATTTTTTTGATTTTTTTTTTGTTTTAAATTTTTGTAAATTATCTTGAAAAATTTTAAAAATATACATTCTATCGAAGATACAAAACTAAAATTAGAAAGTACTTAAGTAATTAAAAATTTAAGAAAATGGCATACATAATTTCACAGCTGATACCATTTTTTATCTTTATATTTGAGCATGAGACCATGAGCAGACGAGGAGAAATTTTCCGCTTCTGACATCATTCGCTGAGTACGTTCTTCTAATTGAGATAAGCGTTCGCCTCTTTCTAGGACTTGTTGATGAGCACGGGAAACTTCGCTGGTAGCGGTGCTTGCTCTTTGGCCCAGCTGCTCAATTTGCGCTGATGACCTCGGGATGTGTTTCGCAAGACTCCGAGATGCACGACCACTTGAGGTTTCTCCGACTGGCAAGGACATGGAGAAAAACAACAAAATACAAATTAAATATTTTTGCGGTATTTTAGATACAGTGATAAAATAAATATTTGTTAAAACTCAGAGGCGGTGGTTTATATTATCTCCATAAAAACTGTCATATCTTGGTAAATTTTTGATCTAAGAGCTATTTTTGGTCTCAATCTATAGATAGTAAGTTGATCTTTTAAACGAAACCAATATCAGATTAATAACTAGCCCAGTTTTGGAATGGGAGCATTAGTTTCAGTACATTTGGGACACCTTCTAAAGAAAGATGGATAGATGAGTAGCAGGTCTGCCGTCCCAGCTGCTAGAGTAGCTATTCGTCGCTTACGGAACAACACCGCCCATCTGCATTTTACCGATTTTACAGGGTGCAGAAAAAACTGCAGTAAATACGTGCCTTTTGCACGTAGATACGTATACATTTTGCTTGATAGTAGCGCCACCTCGCGTGATAACGGAAAAATACACTTAGCACAACACGCGGATCATCTGTTAGAGTGCGTTACAGTCGCTAACTCAAATTCATCAAAATTGCAGATAGGCGGTGTTGTTCCGTAAGCGACGTATTGTGCAGGTGTTGGAGAAATTATTTTCGGAATAATTTTGACTCCAAAATTCCCTCCATTTAAGTTGTGAGAGAGAACAAGGAAAGAAGATGAAATGAAACCAAACTTACATAATTCTTCCCTATTTAAACAGCGAACTCCACTACCAAACAGCCCTGATAAAAATCCTTGTTTGGGCGGCTCAGGCATTTCATGGGGAAAAAATAGTTCACCAACCATTTCTGCTAGATTTCCACTGAAAAAATTCAGACAACACAACAATTTACAAATAAATTTTAACTCAAGATCATTAATAATTTGGAGTCCAACAAGGTTTCTGAACAAAGAAAATTAACTTTGACTTCCTTACATTAAAGGCAGTATACTAACTTGAATAAAAAATTTCTTAAGGACCACCTTTACTGAGGGCCACATTTCTTAGGGCTCAAATGGATTTTCACCGGTGCCGAAAAGTTTTGCAGCTTTTCAAGTTGGTGTAAATGGACTAAAACGTGACTTTATTCACATAGAACTCCGTAAAGGTGCATTTTCTTCCTTATTCCTAACCCAGCAACTGAGGAAGAGACTGGGTGCTGATACTACGTACTGATTACGTACTAAATGAGAGAGAAATAGACAGTAAGAAAGAGAAGAAAAACTAAAAAACTTTGAGACAAACTTCGCACAGAGCCTTCTCTTCTTAGGGGCCATAAATAGTTGCTTAGCCACATTTCTCAAATGACCCCCACAAAATAAGAACACTGTTTAAAAAGGAATAACAGATGGTAATCAAAACAGTAGGTACTTTTTAGAATAATTTTTTGCTTTGTTTCTGGGATAAAACTTGCAGTTCTTTCTAATAGATATGTTTACAAGAGAGTAATTTTCACTTGAAAATTTATCAATTCTTCTTAGCCACTTAAAAAAAAAAAAAACAAAAAAACTGGCAGTATATTTATTCATCTTCAGAGGGCGATTGAATCCTTCCACATGTTCATCAATTAATACAAATTTTGTAGCATAGTTTTCAAAACAATAAATTGACAATCGTGACGAATCCTCGATTTTCTTGCTATTTTGTCTTACACTTCTGATATAAAATCGAAATTTCTTTATTTTGTTCTGAGCGCAGTTTTGGTTATTTCTGGAGAGTTCCTCATTTCATTGTCTTATCCACCTGGTTTGCTACATGAGGCGAGATTTGGGGGGAAAAATGTTTATAAAATTGTCAAAATCAAGATTTATCAAGAGCCTTAAAAAGGGAGGATAGGCAAGAAGCATGTCGTGATAAGTCAGTATTTTGTCATGCCAAAATCGAAATAAAAATACTTTCAAACGGGGAGACTAGGCAACTGGTGGATCAGACTATTTTTTTCTTTAATTCGCAATTTTGTCGCAACAATTACGAGATTTTGATCCGATTAAATTTTTGTCAACAAAATCTCTAAAAATCGTCAATAGCCTTGCTCTTGTAAGTTTTATGGTCAATAATTTTGCCTCAGTCCAAACATTCAACAAGCCTAATCAGTATTTGTCTTAATCTTAGAGAACTTCTCAACAGGCAGTGCACCATTATGCAGTGATCATTTCTCCACGCTAAAGATGGACAGAAATTTTTGAACTAAGGTTCCACCAACTCAAATTTTGAGGAAATCATTTTTTTGTAGTTTTGCATTCTTAATTAGGGGCTAAGGAGGATTATAGAGAGATTTACCTTCTAAATTACACTTGTAAAAGATATATAAATTTAAAATACACACTAGAATAAAATAAACAAATCATGAATGAACAGTAAAAGAGGTATTACACTGGAGATATAATTACCAAAATTCAGCAGATACAGTAAATTTCTGAACTTCTGTTGGTGAACTAAGGTATAAGCCATGACCTCGATTACTGAAGCAAAAAGTTCGAGCAATCCTGCGATAAAACAAATGAGAAAAGAATGAACAATTATGGGGTAGCGAGCATCTAAAAAAACAGAGTCAATTATGCAAAAACATGGGTTGCAAAGGGGTTTTTGAATCAAAAGTAGTTTATTTACATTTGCTTTGAGTGAAAATGATTTAATTCAAGGTTGCATGACTGTTTTAGTGAAAACTGATTCGTTTTAGTGAAAACCGATTGTTTTATTGATGAACAAAGGATAAAATAAAATGAATAATAATCAATAAAGAGTTCAGACTATAAGAAGGAGCACCAATGAGAAGTAATGCTCCTCAAAGTGACTGAAAATAAGACAAATGCACTACTCATACCATGCCAGGTGCTTGGAAGAGATAATAGTAAATTAAGCTTATGAGTTCCATATTTACGTATTGTTGCACTAATGCTGTGAAAGGCACAAAACAATAGTTGCAGCTCTGAAATATCAAATAAGAGAGCTTTCATGAACATTCAGCTAGGGAGTTACAAAATGACCATAAAGCTTAAAGTTAATGATCAAAAGCTCATTGAGCCCTTTAAAACTTGTGGTAGAAGAAAATAAAAGAAGACTTTTGGTTTCGAATCCTTTTCGATACCAAAATTCATTCTTTCCCTGAGTGAAGATTTTTTTATCAGTACTCCCAAGGTATGGTCTAATACTCCATTGCTCCTTGGCAATTCATATTAGCAACAGTTCTCACATGTATCAGTGCTGCAAACATTTTTTGACACCCATCCCTGAAATGCCGAATCAATACTAAAACATTAAACTCACAAGCCTTAATTAGATTTTTCAAGGAGCAGTGAAAGAGTGAAAGAACGAAAAGAGTAGTGGATTGAAATAAAAACAGAGCAAACCAAAATATTAACGCATTTGAACTTGCTCATGCCAAAGGTGAAGACTACAAGGAAAGAACGCGGTTAGTAACTTCAATTCTTCACTATATTCTCCATGTAGTTGACTTGACAAACGATGAGAAAAGTAAACAAAAATTGGGATTTTTGTCTTTCATGTCTACCAAAACCTCTTAATTTTTTTTTTACTTTTAGTCTATTTTTTTGAGTGAGCCTCGTATTTAAAAAAAAAATGAAGTCACTTGCCAAAGTTTGACAACGCCTGAAGTGACTAACCACGTTCTTTCCGCGTAGTCTTCAAGTATTACAGACACTGCCTGTCCTCTTCTTCAAAGTATTTTTAGTTGACCGAAAGCCAGTCAAAAGCCATTAAGGAACAAAACAGGTGGATCCCTACGGCCTACAGTGCAAGGTAAAAAAAAATTGTAAGTTTGAGTTTTTTAATTTTATAATTTGCTCAATTCTTATTTAAATTTATCATTATTTGCCACTTTTAAACTCAGCACTAACTTCATTTTTGAAGAGCAAAGTAAATTTCAAGCTCCAGAGTAATTGTATGAAAGTTATTACGGTAACTAGTATCAGATTCTTTTCTACATAAATCCATTACTACGCCGAACGGATACTAAGATACCAATGAACTTCAGAGCTCACTGGTCATTTTTGGGAATCAAGACTTGTTCTAGTTAAAGTTTAAACCAATATAATATCATTTGATTCAGTCACAGTCTTTAAGTAGAATAGTAGGCAGCGTTCTAGAATTCATTGCATAGCAGCACTGGTAAAACAAAGATAATAAGCAGAATGAAAATCAATTCTGAAAATCAATCAAAGGGTCAATCGTTATTTCATAAGTTCTGATAGAAACAATGAAGATAAATTAAAACAAATGCTCTGTTATTGAAAATAAAAGTGCGGGTCAGGTGCCAATTATAAGAACTCAGCTCGTGTCAACGACCTTCAACAAGAACAATAGGTTGTGCTGCATCAAAGCTTATTCTCCCTCTTACTCTCCTGTTTATTTTACATTATTGCAGCTGAGGGATTATGCGATGAATTCTAGACCGCTCTTGTATCATGATTAAGGTTGAAAATACTGCAGGAAATAGAAAAAAGGAGAGAGAACCAAAAAAAAAGCATTCACAAAAAAATCACACAGCAAATATGTACATACTTAGAACATGCAATATGATGTGAGCATGCTTTTGGTTAACAGAGGGATACACTAAAGAATTTTTGAGTGATAGAATCCAACAAATGGCGACATTAGCTTTAGGAAGTCAAGAAGAAATAGAAAATATTGAGACATTGGTCAAAATAAATTGACAGATATTTCAACATAGAAATCAAACGCACACAAACAAAGAATAATTTTAGAGAGTCTAGTATTCCCTGATGGCAACAGGACTTAAAAATGAGGCAGTAGAGTGGTAAATAAACTTGAAATGATTGGAGCTGAATTTTTCTGCTGCCGATGAGTATTTATCATTGCTTTTTTTTATTGTTTTGAGGTATGTGCGGTTGCCCCTAGACAACTGATTATTACACATTAGGTACTTGGGTTTTACCCAGCGGAGAAAAATAAAAAAGAATGAAGATAAAAGAGAGAGTACAATTTTTTTTTGCAGGTGAGCTACGCATGTCTTTGTAAATGAATTTTACGCTTATATAACATAGCTGTGCTATGATCATGCTTTTAAAATAAACTATATGTAAATCGAGTCACTGGGATTCCAAAACCACTACTTTACAGTTGAGAGACTGTCATGTGTGTATTTTGAGAGCTGAATCCATTTCAAAACTCATATTTTACAGAATCACAACGATTTCCTGTTTTTGATCTTATCTGGAGCAAGTAGCCAAGAAATGAGAATTTGAGCTTTAGTTCAAATATTAAAATGAAAACTGAAGCTTCTACTAGAATCAGCAGCTCAATAAAAGTGGTGGTTACGATTCAATACCAAGGTTCATAAAAATTCAAACCTCAAATTAAAATTAACTAAGAAAAAGTGTCATGATTGGTGCGTTTTCAGACAAAGCCTTGGTTTAATCAATGCCTACGCTTCGTAAAAATTGTCCTCTTTTGTTTTTAATGTTTTTAGTGTTGTTCATTTGGTTTTTTGGTGAAACGGTTTTTAAATTTTACTACTAATATTATGCTTTCAACGTATACTCTGAAAACTTTCCTCATTGAGGATTTTAAACTTTGTTCAAACTCTTAACCCCAGATGTATAGAATTAATTTTGAGTATGCAGTGAAAAAAAGACGACAAAAGACAATGTTTTTAGATTGAATGAAACGAAGAAGAAAAAACCTAAGTAAGTCAGAGTTAAGAAAAGCGGAATGAAACATGAAAAGAAACAAACAAAAAAACAATAATCAGAATAAGACAATTTTCTGATATTATTTTAAATGTCTTGATACAGCAGGTTTTGTCGAAGCAGTTTAGCAGGTCAACTACTTAAAAATCACTTGAAAATGATGTTGATAGCAATAGAAAGCTCCAAGATTGACTTGCTAACTCAATGAATGTGTTTGAGGTGATTCTATGGCAAACTCCCGAAGATTTTAATCTGATAGACGGCATTTTTTGACGCTGGCTCCAAAAATAGCCGTTTTTTGACGGTTTTTGGCTGCTTTCTCTACTCAGACGAATAAGAGACAAAAAAACAGATCGTCAGCACCTGAGTAATTTTTTGCTTGATTTTTTGAGCTGAGGACGGGCCAAATTGGTTCAGAAATAAAGATGTGTTTATGGGAAGAAAAAATCAAGTGTAATTTCGAGTTGTATCAGTAAAGATTACAGGTGAAACCGAAACCTGTAATCTTTACTGATACAACTCCAAATTACACTTGAGTTTTTCCTTCCATAAATACGTCTTTATTTCTGAACCAATTCGGCCCGTCTTCAGCTTAAAAAATCAAGCAAAAAATTACGCAGGAGCTGATGATCTGTTTTTTTGTCTCTTATTCGTCTGTTCAGTCAAATGAAAAACATCTCATAAGAGAGCCCATGCTTTTTTTGTGACAAAAAACTACCCCCTCTTTGATGTAATAATGCCTCCCACCCCTTACCATCAAGACAATTTCAACTTCTTCAAGACGCAGCACCAATTTAATGTCTAGCAATATTGGGGATAGAAAAACAAGAAACATCACAGCCCCCTAAGATGATTCCAGGGTCGATTAATTTGAGTCGTGGACACCATGACGCGCTGCTCAAAAAATGGACAGTTTTTGGCAGAAATTGATGAATTTACGCAAGAAGCACAAATTTGAGGAGCGTCAGCACCTGCGAGCATATTTCAGGAAAATACCCTGAAAGTTTCAAGCTGAAACACTTAAAATTAAAGCCTGCAATTATGAAATACAAAAATTTCCATAAGCCTCAATGAGTGCAAGTGAGGCAGACAGACATATTATCACTCGCACTCACTCTCTAAGCTGTTGGCAAAATGAATTTCATAATTTGCGGCTAAAATTCTAAACCGATTTTGCTAGTTTCGGGCTCAAAAAATCCAAAAAATTTTTTTGCGGGTGCTGACGTTATTGGATGTTGCGATTTTTCTTTGGTTTCAATGCCAAAAACACGACTTTTTCTTTAAGTGACTAGTGATGCTATCCATCGGATTGAAAACTGGAAAAGTTTCGCCTGGAATCACCTTAAGACAATTTTAACTTTTTGAAGCCACAGCTCCAGTTTAATGTCTAACAATTATTTGGGATAGAAAAACAAAAAAATACATCACAACTCTTTTAAGGTTATCAGGTTCAAGAAAAGGAAAAAAGAAGAGACGGAAAATAAGGAGAAATGAGAGGTTAATCAGTTCACTGTACAAGAGTGGGAATAAATTCGTACATTTACAACGCTTTACCACAAACAACAGGCATCGACAAGAAGTTTGGAGAGAAAACACAAGGATGCGGAGACATAAATCAAATTTACAACTCCTAATAGCCACCATTCACTCAACATACCAGTAATCAGTCCTCAAAATTTTTACTGTTCATTCATCTTTCTTTAAGATGATAGGACAGGTAAAAGAATTGCCATTCAAAATAACTAGAGAGATTGAAAGAATCATGCATGCATTCCCATAGAACCCGTAAACCGCATTCCATCTTCGGAAAAATTCTCGATCAGCCTGTATGTAGCTATATTCATTATTTAGGCATGTCCGATTAGCCAAAGCAATGATCAATCAAAACAAAATTCTCAATAATTTGGAAACTTTGATCAATTGAAACTTTATTAACTTGTTTTGATGGTATGATCAAAAATGCAATGAAAATTCAACATTTTATAATTTATTGAAATTTTTTAGAAGTTTTGAGCAATCAAAATTTCTTTAAAGTTTCAAGCAATCAAAATTATAAAAATGTTGATCAAACGCACAGGTCTGGCAATATTTGAGAGGCCAGAAGTGGTCAGGACCAACATTTTTTGCTTCATATCATGGAAGATGTAAATTGAGACAACATTTTTTCATAAATGCACTTGCAAAAAAGTCCGATTTGAGTTTTTTTTAAAAGAAAAGGAGGAATAATGACAACAACACAATGGTGTTGTGAGCAAACATTTAGAGGCCACACCAATTTGATAAACAAAAGATAGAGGGAGAGAGAAAGAGGAAATGAAAAAAAAAAAAAAAAAAAAAAAAAAAAAAGACAAGAGCAAAGGGAAACTTGATTATAAATGAGTATACCGACAAAAAAGCAGGGAAAAGTGTGTGATGATGGATAAAAAAATGTTGGAAAACTCGTCTAATGTACAGCACGCTGATGGTATGTAATATGATTTGTATGATATAATATGTATTTTATAATATGTATATATAGACATGATGTGATTGTATGTACAATGTATGTGTTTGTGTAAGGCCCCACTTACTGATCAGTATCTTCGTTGACAAACATCTGTTGGCCCCAAATTGACAACATTGGATCAACGATCCCTTGTTTTCTTGTCTGGAAACTAATCAAAATCAAATTCAAAGGATCATTAACCGGTAATCAAATTAAAAGGAGGAAAATCCAAGATTGTTGTCTTCATGGTATTATGTTAAATTGAACCGTTATGTTTTCTGATGATTTTACAGCGATAAGCCAGTAACGCAGGTTTTTAACACGCTATTGATTTGAAAAGATGAATGACAACAAATTGGCAGACTAAGAAAATAGTAATCACTTTTTCTTCATTAGTATCTTAGCCGCAGAGAGGTGGATACACACAATAGAAAAATCGAAAAAACAAGGATATATCCTGTGCTGGATTAATACACTAGATCCCCAAAAAATCTTACGAAGCAAGTCGTAATTAGGCGCTCTTAATTTTACACAACAATTTGTACATTTGCTGTCAATGTCACAGAAAAGTAAAAGTGGGCAAGAATCCACATATTTTGAAATTCACAATCAATGATTTTAGGAAGACCAAAAAAAAAAAAAAAGATCAGATGTTTGTGTGAGAGGGAATTTGTATTTATACATGTTGATGATTCATTTCTGGCGGTGAGTTGCATGTCGGAGAAAACGTTTGCAAGGGCTTCATGTTTTTGTTTTGTTGAAGAGTCACAATGTTTCTCATAAAGGATAAGTGAGTAATTGTTGACGCCTGCCCTGTGAGTAATTTGTTCAAAATAAATTGATAAAATACAAAACGACAAGACTCATGCTGTAGTGGTCTCTGTGTTGGTTGAATAATGAAAACGAGCGAAGGTTTCAGCGAGAGGACCGGATGGACAATGTAATATGAGAAAAATTTATGATTGTAAACCTGTTAAAAATTTTACTGACAGGAAACAAAACAAAAAGAAATTGAGAAATTTACGAATTAGTAAATGATGACTAAATTTAGATTTGCAAAAAGATACATTAGTGGGTAAAATGCCACCAAAACAGCAAAGACTGCACTAAAAGCTAAAAAAAAAAACCCTTTTTCAAGAAAACCCAAAAAGTTGGAAAAAAAATTTGTCTGCACTGTGATTTCAAAGCATCACACAACCGGCACTGCATCAAGTGAAATCAACGGCGACTTTGCAAACCAACAGCACGTAGAAATAGGCCATTAAAAAATAATCATAAAAAGACAAGTATTTTCAGAGAATGAGGAAGACTTCATCTTCGCAAACTTCAAAAATACCAAGAGCTTTTTAAATCAGAGTTTCAAAGAATTTTCAGTGGCACTTGAATTGTTTTTCTCATGAAGTTTCATAAAATTTCACAACCCGCAAGATGTTCAATATAAGCTTCCCAACTGATCCATTAAAAAGTAAGTAGAATAGAGGTTAGCTTAAAGATAATTGTTTCTGGAGCATAATTAAGAGTGCTCATTCCACACCACAAAAAAAGACAGGCATACAGCTACGTCAAAGAAATACCGGACTGACTCTATTTGAACATTCCAATTTTTTTCCTTGACACTTTAACTTCTTTTGATAGGAAACCAATTAACACCCCTTAACATCAAAACATAGTTCCTGGAATCAAGTACTCGTCTTGAAAATTTCATAAAAGTGTACCTAATGCCAATTGGTTTTCTGGTTGCTTGTCGTTAATTCATTAAAAACTTGAAAAGCAGGCAAAAAGATGTCAACATTTGGAATAGAGAAGATCGAGTATTACTTAGACTTCGCAAAATAAATACTGTGACCATTTCTCATCACATCCTAAGAGAAACAATCAATCAATCATCAATCTTGGAACAGCACAATGATTCCACTTTCAACATTCATTCACACATGATGAGACATAATGATCGGTTTTCAATAAGAGAGCGAAGAATTGATTTTCAACATGAGTTGAAGTGAATCTGTTTGTGAATTAACATTTTGCAAGAGAGATCTAAGTGCTTTCATTCCATTGTGAATGATAACACCGTGCAACAGCCAATGTATCATCAAGTCAAAATCAATTTTTCAATAATCTCTTCTGAATTAAGAAGAAAAATCATCATTGAGGACTCTATCTTAAAATTTCTAGAGGAGCACTCAAAGCAGAGTTTTCTTGTTTGTCAAGAAAAACTTTAGTTTTTGATAATGTTTATTACTTAAAATCGTCATTTCTAGAGAGACGTGCTCAGCAGGCCGATCATTTGCTTTTTTGCAGAGCCGTTCATTTGGAGCGTCTATGAATGATACTATCAGTCAAACATTGTAAGAATCGGCCATTGCTATGGTAACCATTGTTAAGTTTCCCATTAGTAAAGGCGTCTTATAAGTGGCTGTTAAAAACAAAAGATTTGATGATGGTTACTATGGCAAGCGTCATCCATTCACAGTCTCAACGATAAAGTGAACGATCAACCTGCTGACCAGAAATATTAAAATTTGGATCAAAGATGGTGTTTTTCTCACTATGCTAAGCCCCAAAAAAAAACGGAATAAATTGGTTTTGATTTGATGACCAACCAAAACTAGAAATTGTTGCAGAGTATAATGTTTCCAAAGCTAGGAGTTAAGACCTAATATTATAAAGGCATGCTTCAGTGCTGCCGCGTAAAAATAAATAGAATAACAATAAGAAAGAAAATAATAATAAAATGATGACGATGATGGTAGAGAGAAAAGACAGTGAGATGGTAGTTGAAGAATTGATTTTAGTTACCATGCTACAGGGGGTGCAAAAATAAGATGTGAAAGTGTTTGGATCACCGTTCTTGTGGTCAACACTTTGATAATGATACGTGAATTATAGAGTTTTAATTTTTTTTTTAAATGTCAAAGCTGATGAGAGTAATCAAATTAAACCTTGAAATACAAAAGATACTAGAGAATAGGGATGAATCTAGGATTTCAAGTACAACAAAAATTATTGTGATATGCTATTAGTAGAGTCCTGAAAATTTTGCGTTTTCAAGTTTTTTTTTTTTTTTTTTTTTTTTTTTTTTTACAAGCGTTGCAACAGAAAACGCCTTCATTTCTTGGTGTATGCAATGTTGACTGCATACACAAAAAATTGCATTGTATACTATATGGTGGCTGCGCGGGAGAAATTGAGGGCTGGAAACACTAAATATCCATGTCCTTAGCAATTTGCTAAGAGCGGTGTTGTTTTTGAAGTTGTTTTAGACAAAATACTTTCTGCTTCCTCTTCCGGCGTGGAGAGAAAAAATAGGCAAAAAAAAATCAGTTCTTTCAAAATTAAAGAAAATAATACAGTTCTCTTCGGAGTAAAATAATTTTTTTGAGACTTGGAAATTGTGAATGATCTGTGTTACATAACGCAGTTTGATTTTTGGCGAGCAGTGATTCCCATCACTATACACCGAGAATTGCTATTGGCCCTTTCCCTAGTAAGGACACTAAGTGACAGAAATATTCTGCGCAACGAAATTCAGTAACTAAGACTACACCTACTGTAGCTTGAGGAAAGACGTGAGGTCCAGATTTCTCAACCAACATTTAATGAAAATTGCTTCCATTAAACATAAAATGTAAGTTTTCACAAAAGTTTTACCGAGTACCAGGCAAAGTAGAAAATTTTGGAGTTTTCTGAGTAGAGTGAAAGAAGTAAAGTAAAAAAAGTATGCTCCCTCAAAGATTACAGGAGACTGCGATTTTCACAGGGATTTGAAGGTGCATTTGAGTATTGAACAGAACTGAAAACGACATGTTAAGTAAAAAAAATTTGCACGATCTGTCCAGCTTAAGTGAAAGAAGATACACATAGCCACGAGGAGGTAACACTAGAAATCTGAGGGTATCCATGGCTCAGAGCAGTGGTGCAGTGGATAGGAGCCTTTAGGGCCTCTCTCAAAAAGTGAGACAAAGAAAAATATCAAAGAAAAGAAAAATGTTTGTTCGAGCGCAAATTTTCTGAAAATAGATGATTTCACACCTTCCTAGTGTTTCGAGTAGCAACAAAAAAGTCATCATTTTCAAGCCCCCCCCCCCACCCTTTTTTCTGAACCCCACGCTACGCCACTGGCTCAGAGGCATCATATCAGTCACGAGACTTGCTGGAAATAAGGCAAAGCAAGAAGAATAGACAGTTTTCATTTCTATTCAAAGACCATATAATATCAAGGAGCTATGACTCATCCATTAGACTCTGAAATGTAATTCTCAAGAAAGAATACCTACTGACAAGTGCAACATTTGTCACAGAATCAACAGTTCCACAAATTTCCTACCCTGAAAAGTAAGGACTGATAGCAGTAATAGCAAGAAAAAAGGTAAATAAAGTAGAAGCGAATTCGTCTAAAATCTGCATACATTGATTGACACTAAACAGAAACTAATCTCTCTACTTGAAACTTTGCAAGTGGTCATCAAACTTTCAAAAGACTTCTTACACATTCCTTTAATTGAGAGTCGCCTTCAAAACATTACGCTATCAAACTCAAAAGTTTCTTCTTTGAACTCGAAAGTACCTTAACGATATTAACGGACTTCTTTTGTAACTAAGCATGGATCCAAGACGATGTGAAAACGACTGAAAAGGAGAGCGCTTGAGTAGAAGGCCATTAAATCTTGAAAATTAAAGATGTTTTACAGTAACTAGGTAATGAAATTCCACTGATTCTATGAAACTATTGACTATAGCCCCTTAGGATTTGAACACATTCACAACTACCTCATAAGCATGTATACCAGCTATGATTATAGTCTAATACTTAGAAAGACTGAATATTGACACCTGCAATTTTATCTACATCTTGGATTGAAATCCATTCTCCATTTTACAGAATAAGGTCTATTTAAGGTCACAGACAAAGACTTTAACAATCAAGGCGCTGGTTTAGGGTGCACAGAAATTTGAGAGCAGCAAGGGAATATGGGTAATGAGACAGTACTACCAAGGACAGTGGAGATATGTGGCATGAACTACGAACACAGATATCGACCAGATAAAAAAAGGACTCGTATGATGATTCAAAAAAACTTGCACGGTTGAAGACAAAAAGGTTGTGAGACAACACATGGAGGTAGACTACCCGCCGTGCCCATCTCAATCACTTTGAGCATTGCAAGAGGCCTACTTAAGCCAAAATCTAAGGAAGTGTCTGACATTCTTTTCGTCCCCGACTATACATTCTAAATAGTATTTTCTTAATGCAAATGTTTCAAATTCCTGCATGAAGACGCTAATATCTTATTTCATTTGTTAGAAAACATCATTCTCAGCTCTAGCTGCAATGTCAAGTATTATATAAATCAACTGGACCTGCAGACCGATCATTTTCTTTCTTGTTAGACTGATTTATGCTTAGAATGTCATCACATGAGTGTAAGAAGTGTGAACCAAAAGCATTAAGGCGAATCTTCAGAGTTTACTGGCGATTTGTGCCACTAGAGTGCAACCGTTCAATTTACAGGGTGTTTCTAAAACTTATGTCATCCTTTCTACTACATATTTTTGAGGTCAAAATAAGACTTTTTTCCCCTATAAACATGTGTCCGAAAATGCCCCCCTTTTGAGCTACAGCCCCCCAAAGTTTTAAAAAATTGTTGGTTTTTTTGGTATATCGACCATAATTATAAACCAAATGTCATGAAAATTGGTGTCCCGCGGTAATTTTACGTGTAGAATCCATTAATGACCTCGAGAAATTCAGAAATTAGGTCTGACTGTATTTTTCAGGCAATTTTATACCTTCAACGACACAAATTTTATGCAACGGATTGGAAATTTGAAAAATAAAAACTGAAATCAGATGGGAAAAACTCTTAAAAAGATATTTGGTCCTCTTTGTTTTGGTCGATACGACGCGTATTAAGCGAGATAATCGCTGCACAAGGTGGAAAAGTCAGCGCTTTTACCATAGCGGGCGGCCCGAAGTAGCAGCGGAGTGGCGGGTTGCATACTTACTGTCGCTCTTCATGGTAAAAACGCTGACTTTTCCACCTTGTGCAGCGATTATCTCGCTTAATACGCGTCGTATCGACCAAAACAAAGAGGACTAAATATCTTTTTAAGAGTTTTTCCCATCTGATTTCAGTTTTTATTTTTCAAATTCCCAATCCGTTGCATAAAATTTGTGTCGTTGAAGGCATAAGATTGCCTGAAAAGTACAGTCAGACCTCATTTCTGAATTTCTTGAGGTCATTAATGGATTCTACATGTAAAAGTACCGCGAGACACCAATTTTCATGACATTCGATTCATAATTATGGTAGATATTCCAAAAAAACCAAACTTTTTTTAAAACTTTAGGAGGCTGTAGCTTAAAAGGGGGGCATTTTCGGACACATGTTTATAGGGGGAAAAAGTCTTATTTTGACCTCAAAAATACGTGGTAGAAAGGATGACAAAAGTTTTAGAAACACCCTGTATATCAAATTTCAGAGTAAAAGAAATTTTTATTTCAGAAAATGAAACAACAGAGGTACTGGAGAATCATCTGAGTACTGGAGAATCATCTGAGGAATGTTTCTGCAAAATATCTTGTCAATAAATTTAAAAGGAAAGCTGAAAGTACCAAAAAACGGAATATGCCATTTTGATTTGCGATATTCCATTTTTTGCTATTTTCAGTCATCGCCTGGTTTTTATTGAGAAGCCAGGCTACGCAGTGATGCGTTGCTACAGAGTTGAAAGACTCGAGAAGGATGGGATTGTTTCCAACGCAACCCTAAGGCCTAAGACTTCGCGTTAGAATGCAATGACAAGGCAGAGTTGAAAAATTACCAACTTCTTCCGCACCATTCAACTCACGCTTTTTGAAATCCTGAATGCTGATAGGTCAATCCTTGCACTCACTTGGTACTGTTTTCGTTCTACCTTTTTTGCCGGTCAAAGCGCAAGCAATATAACACAAGGCTTTGCGTCTCATTGCAAACCAGGCTTCATTTTTGAAATTGTTAGCAAGAAATTTTGCAAAAACATTCTTCAGATGAAATCCAGCGATTGGCCCTGGCCTGTAATTTGACACATTGAAGAACTAAATGCTGAAGATGCACTTTAAGAGATACTATTCTTTGAAACCATCATACTGACCCACTTTTCGCTGGAAACTTTAAATTTCTGATGATTGCAGTTCAGGTGAAATAAAACCAAAGTAAAAACAAAATACTGACTCAGCTAATCTGCTAAAGCTCATTAGAAAACATAAGGTAATGTATAAATGAAATACTTGTCAAGAAAACTCCAAAAAATTCAAGCCAGGACAATTTCTCGATGTTTAAGCACCATTTTTGAGTGATTTACCAAACAATACATCCAACCGCACTTAGCTTTTCTCAAGATGATACAGAAAATCAAAGAGAGAAGAAAAGAAGACCAAAGTAGAAAAAGATTGATTTTGATTGTATAATTTTGGATGTAATTTTCATTAACTAATATGAAATCATGAGAATTTTAGGTGGTTCCACGCCACTCTGTAGAAAGATTTTATTCCACTAGATATCACAAAGATTTTTAATTTTATGGATTATAGTTTATTCTGAGATTTAAAATCTAAAACATTGGGCACATGAGACACAGGTAATTTTTTTAGCTTAATCCCAACAAAATTTGTTCCAAAGAGAAAAAATTGTGGTTGAACAAAAATTTTACTAAATTTTAGGTTGCAGAAAGTGCGCAATTTATTGCCTAGAATTTAGCAAAATTTTTGTTCGAGCACAAATTATTGTAATCGCAACTAGTTTTGTTGGGAATAAGCTAAAAAAAAACAAGCAAAATTTTATCATTGATCCCTGAGCTTGATATTTTGGATTATTGGTCTCAGACAAAGTTATGAGCTATCAAAATCAAAATCTGTAAAAGAGGCCGGTGGCGCTATCTAGTGGATTAGAATCTTACTACAGAGTGGTGAGGAACCACCTTCACTGAAATAAAAATGAGGCGGTACAAGCAGTTGCATGAGTCCTGCGTTTACAAGTTGACGGAATCCGCATCACACTTAACCTGAACCAATGAAACTTTTTTGGGTCCTTCTCCCCGAAGATACTACTGTTTACTTGGAGCTAATGTCTTAAGGGAGAGTTTCTCTGACATTCTGACAGTGCATTCAGAGACTTTACTCGACATTAGTTTGACTGGATTTGAACTTTAAAAGTCCTCTGCATTTAATTTAAAATGCAGAAACACACCTTGGATCGCAAAGCCTTAAGATTTCTTGAGGAGGTTTCAAGGGATTTTCAGGAAGAATGGCTACAAATCAGCAATTCAGAGATGCTTTGAAAACTTGTCATTTTCTACTCGTGATAAATGTCATGAAAATAATTTCAAGGTACCTTGGTAGAGCTACTTTGAACAAAACTCAAGATTTCTCAAGAATTGTCGATTTACGGTGAGCATCTCTGAATTGCAATTTTTCTCACTAAAGTCAACTCAACTTGAGTATTTCTCATGCCAAGTTAAGTCAAGTAGATCTCAAGTAAAGTCTTTAAATTGCACCCTAAAGACCTTCATTTAAAAAACAAACTGCTTTCTTTGATGACTCAAGCTGATATCACAGGCCGATGTTGGTTTAGTTACAGAGAAGGTGATGACTGTTTCCGACTAATTTTGGGTCGCTGAATCCGAATATGAAATCTGTTTTTCTCAATTAGCTTCTATTTTTGAGAAATACGTCATTGCCAATTTTACGTCAAATAGCAAAATTACTTGTTTTTTCATCCTGGTTTAAGTCAGCTAGCGAATTATTTATTAAAAAAATTGATAAATTTGATTAAAGAGGTAAAAATTGCAGTCTTTCCACGTATTTACTCACGTTGATGTGGGAAGAGGGGGCTTTATTTGTCTCCAAAAGAAGACTTTTTTAAAATTATTAGCATTCTAAATAACTTCAAGTCCCGACACTGAGTAACAAATTGAGACTTTCGGTTTGTTCACAGTGAGAGACCATTATTTCGACTCCTAAAGGACTAAATAACTCGGAAAATGGTCACATAAGCTCCAGAAAAATTCTTACGCGGCCGGGACACCGTCATATTGGAAAATCAGAAATTATGCAGCGACGCGACGTGCCGTCCGTTTTTGGTGACAAGCACACTTAATATTATTTTTTTATAAAAACCAAGGAAATAAAATGAAAGAGCATAGAATATCCCACTGAGGAGGCTATCTTAAATTTATTTTTGCTCAAAATAACAATGTAAAAATTTGAGTTTTTTACAATTAATTTTTTTTTTTTTAAAAAAATCAACAATGAGTCAGTTGCATACTTTTGCTACAGCGTAATGGAGGGTTGATTCTGGCGTAAAATCACCTGAAAATCAAATTGAGCAACAAAATAGTCTCAAAATCCTCATAAACCCACAAATGGCGTTTCAAGGAAAGCCTAAGATGGCGGTTTAAAGGACTAATCAACCATGCATGCATGCATGCACCAAGAGCTTCAAAAGATGGCCGATGACGGCAATTTCGAATGTTGGTTAGAATGCAAACAAACGTCTCACTTCCTGATAGTGAATATATTACATTCTGCGTCGATTTGCCAGAATTCTGGAAAGAAAACGCCGGGTTAGTTTCTAATGTGTCGAATGCCGTCATCAGCCATCTTTGCTGCTCGTGGTGCATGCATGCACGGTTGATTCGCCCTTTCAACCGCCATATTAGGCTTTCCTTAAAATGCCTTTTGTGGGTTTATGAGTGGATTTTAAGACTGTCTGATGCTCTCAATGTGATTTTCATGCGATTTGACACTAAAATCAACCCTCCATAATACCGTAGCAAAAGCATGCAGCAGACTAATTAATAAATTTTGGCTATCGTCAAAGTTAAGCAACTCAGTACAAAACCAATCAAAGCAATGAAAAGAACGTAAAACTTACTACAAAGTAATAAACCACAAAATTTGTGTGTGATTAATGAGTACAATTTGTTAGGCACTAAACTGATATTCCCCAAAATTTGGTGTTTTTTCTTTCCGGTCTCTGATATTCCGGTAAATCATTCAATGACATCCGATGTTTTCATCTCACGCTTCCTCAGACTAAACTACCGAGAAGATAATTTTAAAATTGTACCTTGACTAATTTGAATAAACTTGGCAAAACTCATTCTCTTCCTTCTAATATTACTTTTTTGCGTCAACGCACTTAGGAAGACAACCATGAAATTCCTTTAAAATGGACCAATATTTCACTTCAATATAATGATATAAGCACAAAACTGATCCTATGCAGCATATAAATTCAATATTTTAAAGGAGAGAAGGGTAATGTAGTGTGTCCCAAGTTCATTAAGTTCAAGGCATTAAGAGTTTCGTAAATATTTATCTTAATATTTTCCTTTTCAAAGTGTAAGAAATAAGGACTTATAACACCCTCCACGTCAGCCATCTCGATGCTTGCCCGTATCGTTTCTCACATTTTGGTAAAACTGGCAACTATGCATTACTCAAAAATACGAGCTAATCGAGAAAACGGATTTCATATTCGGATCTAGTGACCCAAAATTAGCTAAGAACAGCGATTTTCTTCTTTGTAACTTTCCGAAAGTTTCAAAACGTTGGCCTGTGTATTCTATGATAATTCATTGCATAAATTTAACGGAAGATTTACATAAAAAAATTACTTCACTAAGTCTTTATCAAAGGAAAACTCTTAATAGCATTTGAATCCAGTTACAACCAAAAGAGGGAACAGTAATAGAAAACTGAAACTTTCATGGCTTTACAATTAAAGATTTTGTTATTGTAATCATTCAACGATTACCAATAATTGTTAAAAAATAACGGTGCGATCATGATTACAATTACAGTAATCCGAAAGCAAAAAGTACCGTACTGCACAGAGCACAATGTAAATAATATACTTACCACAAGTATAATAAGTAACTGAATATTGATTATTTCCAATGATTAAAATTACAGACACAGATTAGATATCACCAGCAATAGATTTTTCTGAATAGTCCATCACACTCACTAATTGACTCATCACTTCCAATTTACCAATTGGCAATTTCTCTAAAAAGTCAGATGACTTTCTATAGTGATTCATCTATTCTCATTTGCATCAGGCAATTACTCTCATTAACCAGTGACTCAGGTAATTGAGTAAGGATGTCATAAATACATGGGTTTATGTACTTTCCTTTTTCGGTCCTAATTATTTTCAATGTTGTAAAAATTATGCGAAGATGATCATTTCGGATCCTTACAGGTCCATCTTCAAAAGCAACGTGTCAAAAGAAATGCAGTGAAAACCGCTTGTCTCGGATCACTTCGGGACCGGCCAAAAAATCCGAGATAAGCGGTTTTCCGAGAAAAACGGTTTTTTGTTCTTGATGTCCTAAATCGCGATAATCGTGGTCGATTTTTGAGTTATCTCGCTAAAAGTGTTTTGCCCTCCATTCACGTATATTTTTTGTTATCAGAAATGGCTAATTTTTTACCAAGTTTAAAAGAGGTGCCATTGGGGGAGGGGGTTACTTCCAACCTCCAACCCCCCTCAATGAAAGAAAAGAAAGTCATCGCTGTGCCCCTCTCCCTGCAAATTGGTCAAGTGGCACCACTGGAATTTAATTGAACTTGATTAATGATTAGCCAAAGCGGTGTTACACAAACATCCGCGAAATAAGTGCGAGGCACACACGGCTCATTATGATGAAGTGCAGTGACTATTTTTCGGCATGATTGTTGAATCATCAGCTGAAGATCTGGGACCAAATAAATGTTACGGCTTGACGCCCCCCCCCCCCCCCAACAAAAGACATTGGACAGTGAGTATGAGTGAGAGTGAATACTTGCGTGGGGTTAAACCCCCCTTAAATGCTCACCAGCCGGCAGCCCGTCAAGCTGCAGCATTATTTAGTCCCTGCAATCCGACACGACGAGAAGGCGCCAGCGCAGCACTATCGCTATGCCACGAATTGCACTACTTGAGGGTAGCACACATCTACCGCTGCAGACTGCTGGTCTGGGATTCTGGGAATCGCGCTTATCTCGCCAACAGGCAACAACTACCCCGCGCACTCCCGCAACCTGTAAGATCTTTATCTCTGATAGACGATTATGGCAATGTGTGAAACGAGTCCTGACAAAACTTTTATGCAACTTCGCGACATAGGGGTGGCACGCTTCAGTCTTTACCGCCGATGAAGCTGATACATGATAACAAAACTAAAGGAGACCAGCTAAACATGTTCTGGAGGTAATGTGGAAGGAGAAATGAAGGAAAAAGAAAAAAGTTTCCGTAAAAATCGGAGACGTACAGGATTTTTTATGCTTTGGGACCGAAGAATTTTCCGAGATAAGCGGTTTTCTGTGAAACGTGGTTTCCGAGTTGTGTGAGAATTTTTTCTATTGCTTATGGACAAAAAAACGGGACTGGCCGAAAAATACGAGATAGACGGTTTGCCGACCTTATACGGTGTCCGAGACAAGCGGTTTTCACTGTAAATAAAAATATTTACAATAATTGAAAAAAAAAATTGTGAATATTTTTATTTCTTTTGAAAAGTTGGGTTCCCAATTCTTAACTTGCACCTGAAGATGGACCTGTAAGGATCCGAAATGATCATTATCTCATAATTTTTACAACATTGAAAATAATCAGGACTAAAAAAATGAAAAAAAAAAGAAAAAGAAGTGAGTACTTAAACCAATGTATCTAATACACCCTAATAAAATTACCCAACAATCTAAACTGTCATAAATAAATAGTTAAATCTGCCCAACTGAGTCCGCTGGAAATAAAGGGAGTGAGGTTATCTGGACTTGAAACCTGAGTAAAGAATATCAGCATAAAACTTTTGAGACAAGAGCAAAACAGAAGATTGAAAATGCCACTTCAGACTTTCGTTAAAAAACATGAGGAGGAAAAGAAATAAAATGGAAAATGAAAAGCTTACCTTAAATCCGCTAATGGAAGAAAATCAACTTCTATCAAAGGCCGTAAACTTGGTAAACTATGAGCGACCACACGACCAGTGGAAATGTAACATACAAGGCATACACTATCTACAAGAGAAAATAAAAAAATAAAAAGATTAAAAGAGGTATTAAAGAGTCCGTATGGGTTTTTGCCAACCCATCCTCGTAGTAACAGAGACCGCAGCAATTGCAGAATTTTATACATTTATTTTTATAAAATAAAGGCTTATTATTATTATTTAAATAATATTTATTATTAAATAAAAGAGCCCTATTCACTTTCCGCACGTAATGTACCAAGAACAAAAATGTGTAATTCTTTTATTTCTTTTGGGGCTCAGGGCTTGAAATCTGGCTAGTTTTCTGATCCAGCCCCTGCTAGCGGTGGGAGCACAAAGTTAAAACCTTCAAACTTCCCAAAAATTGGAAGGAGTAAAGATTTTGGAATGCAAAAACACAATGAAAACCACTTTAGCCATTTCCTGTTCAAGTCAGAAGACCGCTTATCCTTCTCCACTACAATTAATTTCAAAGTGGACCTTCCTGTGCTCCACTTCAAAATGAGGATTAATGCTGTTTTTAAGAGTTTTTGAATGATACTACCATTTATGGATAGATAAAATGCATTTTTTTCTCAAAGTATGTGTGAGTTGAGCTGCGATTGACAATGGAGCTGAACCTGTATCTCAATTTTGTCAACTACAGGCACTACAGCAAGACAATGTAGAGGAGCCCATAAATCAATTTTGCCGATCACAGGTCGCCGGTGGAGCAAAATGGGTTATACCGCCAGAATCTTGCGGTCCTGACTTTTTTCCCATGCTTTAAAAGTCCATACAAGCCAGAAACGTTTAACCCAGAGAACTGTAAAAGCAGTGTGTTTTCTGGTACAGAACCAGGTAAGTGCAGAAAATAAGTTTGTTGATGAACAAGTATGGACAATAAGTGAGGAAAGGTGACAATGAGTGATGATAAGACAAAAGATTTTCAACTTTGTGACTTGAACTTTTTATTTAATTCATTTGTTTACTATTTCTTTCTGGTCAGAAATCTTCTGTCCTAATGGTTAAACTAATAAGCAATAAATACCTTTCAAAGAAATAATTTCTGCTTTCACAACAAAATCATTTTCCACGAGTTGCTGTCGGTAAACACAATTATGAGATGGAAGGGCAACAACCCTGGCTTGCTTTTCAGAAACTATAACGACAAATTGACGATCACATGCAACTTCAGTACTTGCAGACGGAGGAGGTGACATTCTACTATTTGAAGCAAGTTTTGTAGGCGTTTCTGAAAGCAAACAGAAGGGATTAGCATTTCTGATGCAACCAAGATCTTAAAATAATCATGTGTTGAATTATTTTGAACAATTCTTGATAATGAATCAAATAAAAAAAAAACTTGAAGGAGAGTGAATATAGGAAAACATCAAGAATTACCAGGAAAATTGGTGAGTTCAAGTATCAAGGCCAAAAAGGCATAAAATGGGTACAAATCATTCTACATCAACTCAACAAATGTGATTAAGCCGAAGAGAAAAGTCAGGAAAAAGGTTAGTAAACCCAATATAATGATCTTTCTCAGTAAGGTTCTAAGTATAAAATCAAAATTGTAAACTAATTTTCAAGGAATTTCAACCATTTTTACCAATTCTTTGGGCAAAAAATGAAAAGTTCTAAGTTGGTTCATCAGCCAAAAGTCAGGGAAAAAATTAGTAAACCCTAAATAACAATATTTCTCAGTAAGGTTCTAAGTATAAAATAATAATTGTAAGCAAGGAATTTCAGCCATTTTTACTAACTAGAGGCAGGTGGCCTCTTCGGCCAAGAGTTCCCTTTCGCGTCAAACGCGCGATTTTTGTTTCGAGTAAAGAGTTTGTTTTGATATCATTTCCTAGTCCACCTGCATATAAATCATTACAAGTATCGAAACTATACATAGCAAACCATTACAGCAATGTCATCGAGCCATCACTCATTCACTATAAAATCCCGCAAGATTTAACATAAAATATACACATTTTACATTAAGTCTTATGGAAATTTGTATATTTTTCAACAGATCCAGTAGGATTGTGACTGTACCATAGTGTACATCTGCATCTATATGATAAAAATCAAAGCAATGCATCAATGTCATAAAGTCACCAGTAAAATACATCTATCCTAATGTTGCCTTGTGTTCAGCCACGCATAAAACATATGATGACAATCGCTTTGGGAACATCAAATCGCCCAATCGAATTAAAAAAAAATTGACAGAGCAACATGTTTTTTGCTAACACGCGTACAAAATCATACGTCCGTGCGCATGTATGCATTTAAAAAAGGACGACAAAATCTCACTTCTCACTCCCACCCATGCAAAACGAATTGATTCGCATCTTTTTCGCACTCACACTACTTTTTCAGGGAAAATTTTTTAGCATTTAAAAAGGGACACAGGGCCCGAACGGAAAAACATATAATTTTCCTGATAACACAGGGCTGAGCCCAACCGATCCGCACCAGGCCCCTCTCGAACGGCATAATGGGAATTTCAAAACATGTTTGCAATTATAACATAAGATTCTTTTAGTGAAAAAAAAGGTTCAGAGTTGGTTCATCAGCCAAAAAATGCCACAGACGTGCACACTGCAACTACATAAATTAACTATCCATTAAACTTGTCAAACTAAAATAAAATTAACTAATAACTAATAGAATTGCCAACTTTAAAGGGTAAAAACCACTGACTTTTCAAAAAATTGAAAAAACAAGTCCCCTCAACTTTATCAAGGTGGAAAAATTAAAGAAAAAAAATTGAACTTACTCTGTTTATCTCTACTTTCATCTTTCCACGGCTCATAAGAATAAGGAATTAGAGCACCATTACAATCTAAAAAAGACATTGTGAGAATTCCACCGCTGAGACGAAAAATTGACCCTGAAAAAAAAATAAGCCATAAATAAAATAGGACCTTGAAAAGTGAAAACTGATTTCAGATGAGTAATGTTCTTTTTTAAAAATTCCATTTTGCCATTCATTTTAGCTTATTCAACACAAAATAAAATAGGATAAAGTGGTTTGACAGCGGGAGTAGAAAATGGGCATAGTTTAGGTAAGATACATGACAGTGCTGCTCTTTTCGAACTTCTTGATCTTCTTGTTTTGATTCCATACTTGGCCGTCTTTGAGACGTTTTCAGGAGATTTATGCTGTTCTTAAAACTGGCTTTACTATGGTTTAAGGTGATTTCGGAGTCCACTAGTTCAAACCGTGGACACATCGCACTGCTCAAATAGTCAACAGTTTTTGGCTAAAATTGAGGAACATATGCGAAAAGCACACATTTGAGGAACATTGGCACCTGCGAGCGTACACCCTCAAAGTTTCCAGCTGAAACACTCAAAAAGAAAGCTGGTATATTGGAAATACAAAAATTCCCATAAGCCTCAATGAGTGCGAGTGAGGCAGATAAACATGGTATCACTCGCACTAACTAAGCATACGGCAAAATGAATTTCAAATATTACAACTTTCATTCTAGACCACTTTTGCTTGACTTGGGCTCAAAAAATCCATAAAAAATTATGCAGGCGCTTAAGTTCTCGGATTTTGTGTTTTTTCTTTGTTTTCAATTTAAAACTCCAAAAACACGACTTTTCCCTACAATGTCTAGATGCACTATCCATCGAATTGAAATCTTGAAAAATGTTGCCTGGAATTATCTTCAGCAACCTTACAAGCTCAAAGATTGAAAATATCAAAACATAAGCAACAAAATGCAAGCTAACGCAAGGTCTTGTATATTAATGGAAACCAGGCTTAAGAGTGGTGTGATGCGCTTTTTAACAATCCTTAAAATGGTGAAATTGGTGATAACAACGTCTAGTCCATAGAAATTTTACGAGGGGAATAAAATCTACAGCATTAACTGCAAATACACATTTACATATGCTGGATGTTCATAAAAATGTTGGTAGTCAAAAGTCAAAGAACACATTCATGTAAAACAGAGCTAAAAGAGACACAATTATTTCATACCGCAAGGAGTAACTATGACAGGTTGTGTTTGTCTCACTTCTCCCGCTGAAGGTAAATTCAACATGATTGTAAGAACAGATCCTAAACTTGTTCCCACCCACAATGTTGGGAATGTAGATGCTTCTGTAACATTCACAAAAATTGAAAGCAGAGAGAAGTTAGTAAATGAGCGAATAAATAAACAGACACAAATGAGCTCTTATCCTTCCGTAATGATAAGAGGCATTGTCAACTTATTAGATTTTCTTGGGATTCCTAGTGTCCAGTCACCCAATACATCATTAATTGCATTGAAACACCAAGGAATACTAACGGAGTCTGTCACATTATAGAGATCAATATTAAGTTTCAGCAGCGGGTCCCTCTTTCAAAAAGTTTTTAACACTCTGAATGAGTGGAAAACTTTTGGAGCCAAAATAAGTGCTGATAGTCAAACCAAAGGTCTTCCAAAAAGTCACTGTAGCAAATTATAAAATTCTATGGTAGTTGTGGCAGACCGGAGCAAATTGCTGGAGAGCTAAAATGAAAACCTATATTTAATTTCAAAAATTATTGTTTCCCTATTATTGGCCCCAGTCATTCTAGTGCATTTAAGGTTGATTGGACACAATTGTTTTGATCATTACATAGTGAATAGGATTAAGCTCTCCATTACCTTTATCTGAACTTATAAAAACTGTAGCAGCATATTGTGTGGAGCTGAGCTCAATTTTAGAGAAATTCCTGTAATTATTGGGACTGGTCCAATGTAAATGACAATTTGAGTTACTCAGAATTACAGCCTCAAGGACATGAGCGCCTGCAGAAAAATTTCCAGAGGGGGCAAAATTGTTGAATCCCAGTGGAAGGTCTAGCCCCCCCCCCCCCCCCCCCGCCAGTCTAAAAAAAGGAGACAAAAATCAATTTGTCTTCCAAATGGTACAATTTTTAGCAATTTTAGGTGTATTAAATAATAAAAATAATAATTTTGACGTGTTAGGTATCATGAATAAAGTGACAGCAGATAATAATGATAGTAAGAAAAAGGCATACTACTACTATTCCTTGTAAATAACGAGTTAAAACTATTAAGTAAACTGATAAGAAAGAAACAGAAACAGTCAACTGTTACTTCTTCAATTAACATTTTATCTTCTTTTGTTCCTTTCATTTTTTAGCGTAAATTTTGCCCGTTCTGAATTTCAGGGGGGGGGTGCCCCCCTTGCCCCCCGCTGCAGGCGCCCATGATCAAGAATAATTGATACCAGTGCAGGAATAAATCATACACATGAAAATCTATGCAAGGTAATAACTAACTTTTTTTGGAAGGCTAAAGACACAATGAATTAGAGAGAAGGTAAATGCATAAAGAAAGTATTTGCACATGAAGAATTTTGAGAAATAAATGGTTAATAGATGCACATAGTGAAGGGAATAGCTTACCAGACTTTTTCGTATAAGAGTCAGCAAATGCGAGGCACTGTACAGCTTCATAGCTAATGTTTTCCAAACTTGACATACTAGAACTTCGAGATCTTGAAGATGAACTGTCCAATTTATCTGTCAAAAGATCAAAATGCCTCTTGCTTTAAAACAATCAATTTTCTACACCACATAAAAAGTACATGAAATATAATTATAGTTTTCAAGACAGAGATAATAATACTAAGGATGTGATTTCGGAGGCTCAATATTTTAAAAGTCAAGGATTTATGTGTTTTTCTTTTTAAGGATTTAAAGAAAGGGAAGGCGGAGGTAAATTTGACCTCCTATTGGTTTATCATCAGTAAATGATCAAAAAGGAGGAACATTAATTTAAAGCTTATATTTTTTTTTTTTTTTTTCAAGATTCTAATTTATTTCTTGGTTTCTCAAGAGACTGGGGACATAAACTGATGGAGAGGGGGGATTTTCCTACCATGACCAAAAGTCTTAAATATCTCACTGATTTGGATGATGTTCTTATTTATGCTTGTCAATAAGACTAAAACGTTACAACTCTTCTCCTTTGAATACAAGGATTGTCTAATGAGTAAATTCACCCCAACTCTTACAAAATTTGTCATAAGAAAGTAGGCAAGGTAAAAAGTATGGTTTGATTTACTTCAAGAAATGTTTTTTCCTTCTCAGTGTCACAGTCAAACTGCGCTTGAAAAAGTTACCGGGCACAATTATTTCACTGGCTCTTCCCTTCTTTCTTCTGTACTACACCAGCTCATTTCCACAATTTTTAGTATCAGCCATTTGCTGAGAGCGCCTAATTGGTCTAATTCAATCCTGAATATATTATATTCTTCTTAATAAAGACTCACCAGGTCTTGTGCCTAGTAGGTATACCCAAGAAAGGTTTATCCTGAGAATTTTTTTTTGTTCCAGCCATCTTTCATCAAATTTAATGCTTTTAATGGGTTGGACGATAAAATTACTAATTGAACAACCATTGGATTAAATAAGGACTGCGCTTTGACAAGACAAGGAATACCCCCATGCGCATAGCAGCTGGCAGATTTTAGTTTGTTCTTCAGAGTTTAAACCAATCATTTGCAGGTACTATAGTTATGAGTTTTAAAAGTTACAGGTTCAGAGTGGCCGCAGCCTTCAATCTAAAATGAAGAGAGTATATTTGAGCTAACAAACCACTTGCTATGAACATCATCAGTTATCAAGAAGTTTTGAGGGTGTAAATTACGGTAAAGATGTTTTAGAACAATTTAAATGAAGTTTTGATGTTTAAAGTGGGACTTGAAGGAAGGGGCTTTTCACAAAAATTTTAGACCATCAGAAAAACATGCAGTTTGAGGACTCATATTAAGCGCGGATTGGTTTAGTTAGGGCGTTGGCATTTATGTACTTTTCTTTTTTATTTATGGCGACTTGGCTGAGATGCACATTTACTTGTGGGCCAAAATTTCACAGTGATACCAAGGAGATAATCTGCCATGCTTGGAAAGGCAATCGATTTATGACCAAAAATAAGTTCCTATATATTCAAGTCAGTATGTGTTTTAAAAAAAAATTGAGAGAGTAAGCTAAATTAAAAAAACGAAAAAGGAAAAATCAAGGGAGGTTAGTGCAAAATAGCTTATTTAAAAAGAAGGAATGAATTTTCTTCAGTTGCGAATGGATAGCCTCAGTCAATCATCTTTCTTAGTGATTCGATGGTTTCATTTTTTAATTTTTTAGAGGCTTGTTTTGCGCTAGCTTGCTTGGTAAGTACATCTTCTAAGAGCTGAGTCTCAAATTTTTCGAAAAAATTAAAATATTTTACTAATTTTAGTCATTAAATGATCTACAGGACAGAGTTAAAATGGAACTATACACTGAAAATCATCTGTGTATGAAAATGTTTAATGGCTCTTGGACAAAAATTTGATGCTTTGAAAATATCTATTTTAGCGCACAAGTATCATGTTTTATCGTAATTCTTTCGATAACCCTTCGACAGCCCTGCACAAAAAAGCATAAGATGAAAAATGCCCCTCTTTTCTGGAAAAGGTGTTATTTTCTTGAAAAATCTCACTTCTATAGTTGAACGATTAAAATAGAGAACAAAACGGCTTCTGGAGAAAGTATGTCCCTTTTGACTTGTGTAAGTCACAGATTCAATGCCCCACCATTCAACAAAAACAAGTCATAACTCCAGATGCACCCATCTTTTACGAAGAAGATTGATTCTAATAAGTTTTGCTTCCTACACAATATCAACTAGACTTTATGTGAACAGTGGTTAACTACTCGTTTCCCGACTATTTTTCAAAAGTAATCAAAATGGATATTAGCAGAATCTGTAAAATTGATTTGAATAAAACCAACTTAAGAAAATATAAAAAATTATATATATAGATTCATGTTTATCGAATAACATTGGTTTCATGGAAATCGGCATGCCTGATGAATGCTGAAGTCCACATAGATTGCTTTTCAAAAGAAATCAGAATGCGAGTAATGAATCATCATTTGTCCAACTTCGTTCACAACCCAGAAGTTTTACAAAAAACAGGTCATCACTCAAAATATGATCTTTTTGCCACAAGGATACTGATTGATTCCAGTGCTGCCAGCTTTGGCAAGGGAGTACATATTTTACATTGAATCATAAGGGGAACTGTGTATTTTTTTCATCAAATTTAAAAGTATTGAACTATGCACACCTTCTATTGGGGATCACCAGGGCAGATACAAGAATATGTCTTTCTCTCTCTCTTCTGATTTGCATGCATTAGAAAAGGAAGGAGATAGGGGCAAAAGTCACGTGATGGCCCTCTTTGATATCCTTTTCTATAACATGCGTTCAAATGGAAGGAGAGTGAGAATAACAAATTCCTGTGTCCTCTCATGTCACCAAGATCATGATTGGTGGAGCGATAGCCCTGTTTCGTGTGACGTCATGAAAAAAATTGGATCCAAACAAGTGCTCCATTTCACTTGCTCTCGAGGGTTTTCTCATAAGACACAGGATCCAAATTTTCAAATGCAAATCCGTGCTAATAAACAAGAAATTCTCTCAAGACTTAATCACACCATTGATTCCACGTACCTTAAAATATAGTCACATTACAACAACATTTTTGAAACATCACGCATTAATTTACAATCACAGTTATATCGAAGAAAATCCTATGTTTCGTCCTTGTCCCACTCACAGTTTCTTATGGGTATAGAATTCTAGGATATAGGCTCATTGGCACCATTACACTACGTGTTATACCTTGAACAAGCTTCAATATGAAGAGAGGGTAGGATGGTTGAGTGTCAAGGCGTTGATACACCCATAAGAGACCGTGAGTAAGACAAGGAAAAAACATGGAAAATCTTTCGGTATAACTGTGATTGTAAATTCGCTTCTGATCTTTCAGAATTTTGTCGAAGTGAATAGATACTTTCAGGTGTGGGAAATCTAATGGTGCAATAAAATTTGAGAAAACTGGTTGTTAATAAGCATGAATTTGCATTCAAAAATTTAGATCTTTCATTTGTTTGGATCCAATTTTGATTAAGACAACATCACTAAACAGGTCTATTAGTGAAGAAACTATCAATGATTGATGTTACAAAAATCTAAAATAGAGCCAATGAACATTTTCAACAAAAATTATAGCACCCAGAAAAAAAGCGTAAAATCACACAAGGGATCTGCATTTTGGCACTTTCATATTTTTGTTTAAACAGAATCCAAAACCTCTCATCCATAAACTTCAACTTTACTTAAAAACAACTTTTATTCACCTAAAAATAAAATGCGAAACGCCATTAAAAAATAAAAATATCCAAAAGTTAAAAAGTTTTGAAGAATATTTAACGTCGGTTTTATTGAGATTATGATTAAAAATTTGGAATAGTTTAAAAGAAAAAAAAAAAAAATACTCAGAGAGCTTATTGTTGAAGAAGAATTTTAAAGAGGACTGCGAATTGTGTTACTTAAACTGCAAATTAAGGGTTGGCTTAAGATAAGGATATTAAAGCAATTGGAACACTATTTCTATTATTATAATGTTACTGTAAGATTTTTCAAAATTATTATTTTAAAATAAGGTCACAAAATTCATTTAAACATCCGTAAGTTTAATTTATACTACAATCTGGCAGACATTTATTAATTTACAAAGCATATTTTTCAGTTCAAGAGAGGCCATAACTTATTTAGGGGATGGGCTAACAAAACACTCAATTTTTAAGAAATGAAGTTTGACTGTGTCACAAGTAAATCAAGCAAATCAAGTAATCAAGCAATTTGTATGATCAAAATGATATAAATTCACCCAGTATAAATAATTTGACCTAACTTGATTATTAATATTATCATTATTAATAAGTTTTATCATTTTATAATTTTTCCTTCTTATTAGAACAATTTCTCTCTTAAATTAAATAATTCCAGAGTAAAATACAGAGCAGGTAGCTGAAAAGGTTCCAAACTGGGAGATGTAAAAACAATTTAAATTACCTACTTTGAACTCGACAATTTTTTTTTCTCAAATTGAAGTTGTAATTTTAGCCCATTCCCAAGTTTTAGGCGGCCTGTATCCATTTCTTAAATTGGCGATCATTCACAAATTCATTTGAGTTTCAATGCTGTAAGGATATATTGGCACCATTGTTGATGCTCACTTTTAAGTAATTAAATGCTATGACAACTCAATTAAAATATTTGTGCTGAAATTTAACTTCCTCCTTTGAGACTCTCTCACATTCTTCCATTTTATTTTCAATAAATGCAAAAAAGGAAAAACAAAACAAAAGTCAAATCGAAAGAATTAAGAATTTAATAGACTTTTCCAGAATTCAATTTTTAATTATTTGAAGCAAACTAGGATTCAATAGTTTAAGTAAAATCATTATGCAGTTTTTCAGGTTTAAGTTGAGACTAATTTTTTTACTGTTTCCTGAGTGATGCTGATTCAGAGGTAAAATTACCATCATAGATCCTAATCCTAAAATTTCTGGTCTATATGATTCTAAACAGAAACCTTTGATCATCAATCAAAGATGTGAAGTATATTTAGGGCAATTATCACGATTCGGCAGCCCCAAACAAAAACTTTAAAATCAGGAAATACAAGAATTTCTTCCTGACACAGACTTGAGAAATTGATGATCTTAGTTTTGATAGTATGACTTGCGAGGAACATTGATGGCAACGCAGAAATCAATTCCAATAGGTCAAAAACCCATATTGCTTAGAAGACAACAGACATTTGGGAACCTGGTAAATTGATGCTGCGAGATCATATGCTCAAAACACAATTATTTTCAATTTAAAGCTGTAGCACTCCCCCGAATCGAAATTTTATACAGATTTTAATGGACAAAATGCAGCGTTTCCAATTTGAACGCAACGCCATTGGGTGTGTTAGATCAAAATAGGTCATTTAAATTTCTAGTAAGTAAACTTTATGCATTGAAACTCAAATGTGATAGTTTGTCAAAATTAATTGAACAGCAATCGAAAAAAGAATGAATAAATAAAATAAAAAAAAAAAAAAACATCAAAAACATACTTAAATTTAGACAACAGTTGAAGAAGAAAAAAGAACGGTAGTCATGCTCAAACATCGGTAAACCAAACCATGCTAAACAATGATTTTGTGCGCTGTGAGAGACATTCTTCAAAAATGCACAACAAGAAAAAGAGAGCAACAAGATGAGAATTTGGAGCGTAAGTTTCAGAACAAATAATATAAAAAAAGCTTGTAAGATAGATATGAAACGAAACATAACAAAGAAAACACACAGAGAAATCTCAGAATTCTTGATTAGATTACGAGAAGGACATGGCTACGCAACGGTAACATTACACTGAAGAATCAAAACAAAAAAGCAAAAATGGGCTAACAACAAACAAAAACAATGCTCTTCTTAAACATCTTTTTCTGTCTAAAAATAAACATGAACTTTAAAGGAGAAAAATCTAAACTCGCCTTAGTTAAAGGATGAACTCATTAAGGTACAAACTTGAATCTAAAGCTTGCTCTCAGCACTTTCAATGTTAGCTGATCAAAGAAGAAAAGATATAATCCTAAGATGTTCCCTCAGGCACGGAGAGGAACAAAGAAACCTTTGCCTATCGAAGATACTTTTCTGTGAAAATCAAATCTACACTTTTATCTCATGTAGGTACCTTCCAGACTCACAGTTGTGAGATGGCTTATATGGACTAGTCCATACAAGCTGAAAAACAAATGATTAAATCATTGAAAAATATTTGATTTGTTTTCAAAACTACTTGAACACTTTCTAAAAATTCATTTTCTAAGTTCTGGAAAAGACAACTTCGAGCACCCAGTTTTCACTATTTCTAGTAACCAAAGAAAAGGGAATTGCAAACCCACTTCTACATTACTATCAGCGCTTTTTCGGAGACAATGAAAAAAAAAAAAAAAATTACTCTCAATATTTCCAGCAGAATAGATTAATAGTTGGTAAAGAAACTTAAGCTATGGTATTTATTTCAACTCTTGTTTCACTTACGACTCGACAAAATTTTGATCCATATAAAACTCGGTGTCACTCAAAATTGATCTGTCCGATATTTTAAGTACTCTTTTTTTTGGATCAAAGATTAAAAAAAAAAAAAGAAAAAAAAAGGTCTTAATGCCAAATCTAGATTTCTACGACTTTCGGAATTGACTTGCCTTAAAAATTAAGATTTATTTATGAATTTAGAGACCTTTGGCTGTTAATTAAGAACATAACATGTAGAGTTGGACTGAAATGACATTGGACTGGAACCAGTGTTTGGATTTCCGTCAGAAAGGAAGCGGCCTTCAGTATCTGGCACAGGATCCAAAAATGTGAACCAGATATCTGGCCAGAGTAGATATTTACTGGATTAAATATTGGTTTTTCTGGAAGTTGAAACTGTTTTTCTTTGTTCTTTTTTTCCAAGTATCTATTGACCTGGGTTACCCCGAGAAATTCAGCCAGAGTCTCTTCAGAAATGAGTATGATCTTCTGTTAATGCAACTTGCATCAACTTATTAATTACATTGGCAGGAGTAAGCACAACTGAAAAGCAGAAGCTTTCCCAAGTTTGTTGGCCGAGTTATTTCTATTTACAAATTTTCAGTAAGGAAAAAACTGCAAAGAAGAACAAGAAAACATCTTAATTTTCAATAGTTGGAAACAGAATTTATTAATTGTAATCTTGAAATAAATGAAAACAGGCTCTGTCTGGCATATTTGGCTGGATTAGGGAACTATCTACCACATTAGGGCAGATCAGGTAAGACAAAATTCCGGTTGGATACAGATATTTCGCAAAAAGCGTCCGACTGGAGCTAGATAATCCTGCAAACTGGGTATCAACCGGATATCCAGTCCAACTCTTGAACATGCAAAAACAACCAAGCAAATTTTATCAGTTCTTGAAAAGATTCAATTAATAATTTAATGTTAGAAAACTCTTGCTTACTTGAACTAAAATAATACAAAAGCAAAAATAATAATTTCTCGTAGACTAGCACAACACCTAATTGCCATGATTACCTCTGCATTGATACACATAGCATCAAAAAAGTTCAGAAGTGCAGACATGGCGAGAACAATTTCACAATTTTTTCTGTTTTTTGTTCATACCTATTTTTCATCATATTTAACTTAGCTAAAAAAAGAAATGCATTGTGAGTTTGTAAACTTGGTCAGCAACACAAGGAGAAGCATAGAGAAAAAGGAAATCTAGCTAAGGATAGAAACAAAACAAAAGAGAAGCAACATAAAATTCATCTTTGAAAACTGCAATCAAGAGGAAACAACAAAACTTTCTGTCCATTGAGGTCCCTTAAGCTTTTTTTTATAGATAGACCATCTGTGAAAAACTTTATGCCTGCAAAGCAGAACAAGGCATAATTTTTTTTTTAAATATGGAATAAAATGAAAATCGATCTGAGGATCAAATACTTTCTCAGACAGATTGGGGGGGGGGGAGTGGGAAAGGAGGGGGCGTTAGTTTACCTAATTTTAAACCTGTGACAGTAAATAGAGTTTATTAATGTCTTCCATACTTTATGAAAAAAAAATGATAGTAGCAAAGCTAATTTTCTTTAACTTTGAAGGAATTAAATGTATCAATGGTTGGACATTAGAGGTAGTTTCAGAAGCAAAGGCACACCTAGACCGATAATCTTTGAAATTTTTCAACATTATTTCTCATGTTACAAAATAAAAATGAATCTGATCATTGGCCTTTTACTGAAAAATGCTTTAAAATCAAAAGTTTTAGTGTCCCGCAAGTTTTGTTTTGATTTGAAGGAACGAAAATTGAAAATTTTCCAAAAATTATGGTCTGGGGGCGCCTACACTTCTGAAACGAGCTCTAGTGAAATTACGAAACTGGAGTAGCTACTTATGCTGCCCCAGGTACAGTCAGAGACAAAAAAAATGTCAGATGACTACTTAGATTTTGGTTTAGGTAGGCCACCTGCAATACTTCAATTCATTGAGATAAGTATAGCAGGTAGCAATGCCCAAATTAGGTAAGTGGGGTATTGGACTATTTAAACCCCTCTAACTTGATCAATAGATACATGAAAAAGATCAGCGGACTGATTATTGAACAATGATATTGCAATGCCATCGAGTCAATGAAAGATATTCGTGTTATTCTTATAGGTAATGTCATTCTGATAGGTTCCATTTCGATGAAAACCCTCCCATCTCTACGGAAATTCACCAACTACTCCTGAGCTATCACACACACATCGTAGAGATTGAATGGTTTCTATCAGAATGGAAACTATCGTAATGACACCACCTATAAGAATAACACACGCTTGATAGTGGCTCAACACGATTACCATACAATTCTTCATAATCAGCAGTGGCATAGCCAGGAATTTTTCTGGGGGGGGGGGGGTCCGGGGTCCGAAAATTGTCACCGGGGGGGGGGGGGTCCAAAGATACTGCTTTGGTAAAATTTGTCTGAAAACCCCAAAAATTACATTTTTTTAGGGCAAATTCTAGCGTCAAGGGGGGGGGGGTCCAGACACCTGGACCCTGATAATCACTGATAATCAGCATGCTGTCTCATGACTTTTGAGAGTAATTACAGCTGAGGGAAAAATGTCAATCTTTCAGGTAAATAATTTACTATCAAATTTTGATCAAAGACCATTGGCAGCTGATAAACAGACTTTTTAGCAAACAAAAGTGATGATAACAGAAACACAAGAGTCCTTACTTGCGATAGCATAAAACAGCATAAAAAGCCAGGGGGCAAAGAAGTGCAGATCATATCATGGCAAATAATCAAAAATATTGATGAGAAAATGTATTAAAATCAATTTAACTGAAGCACTTAGAATACAAGGGTAAAATCTATGAGTGCCCATTATTCTTACATCAAAGTCTGAGTTTTCAATGATTTTTCCTCATCTCTAAGAGTGTACACTTTTTGTTAATCATGTGAAATTATTAGAATGTACCTAATTCCGCTTTGTCTACTGACTAGTGAGACAGTTGTATTTTTGAGCAGATCAAGATATATCAAAATACTCACACTTTTGTGTTAGTTATTAAAATAAAGGTTTCCCAGTTATTCAATTGCTAATTTCCAATTCAATTACGTACGTCACAGAAAGAGAGGAGATGAGATATTCACCGCTGGTTGAAGGCACGGCACACATTCAAAGGAGTAAAACATTAAAAAAAAAAAAATGAGCTCTCTTCTAATTCTAATTTGAGCAAAACTCCATTTTTCCTCCATTTGAATTATTTACTTAGTATTCTATGTCCTTCACTTAAAATTGTTTAAACTTCTTCTTGAAAATAAATAAATAAGTAAATAAATGGGAAATAAACATAAAAAATCGATAAATCAATAACTAGATGAATACATACATTAACTTCAAATAAAACTGAAGAAACTTCCATGCAAGCAGGGTTTAAAAATCCAGCCAGAAACAAAAATAATTTTGCTTCAAAAATCGAAAAAAAAAGTTGTTAAGAACAATTACTGAACAGAAGTTAGATAGTAAAATTTTAGCTGAGATCGGAAAAAAGAACAGTCAAAAAATAGAGATGGAGCACACAAGAAGAAAAGAGAAAAAAAGGAAAAACAAGGAAATAAAACAGATAAAAAAGGATTGCAGGAGAGAAAATGACAGAATATAAGTTTTGGTGAGTACAGTTCAACGCCTATAGATATTTTTTTGAAAAGTGTTAATGATGTTTTGTGTAATGTTGGAAAATTTGAGTTTCTCTATCCTCATGACCCAGATAATCAGTTTTGAGAAAAAGAAAGGGGGGAGGGGGGAGGGGAGCGAAAAAAACCTTAAAGTATGAAACGGCAAACAAGGTTAAGGAATGGATCATGACTCTACAGAGGTTGTTGAAATGAAAACTAATTTCTTTTTATATTACTCCACAGCAAAATTTGACGGAACTTCAAAAATCAATACAAAGGACAGAAGAACACTTCAGCAGAGAAGGACTCAATAAACTCTGAAAGGAAACTAACATTTGGTGAGGACCATCATCGCAGAAAAAAGGGATAGGTGGGACAAAATAGTCGAAAAATAAAACGAAGAAGTAAAATTAAATTTCATCAGAAGTAAACAAATTATGGATCAGGAATCAGTTTTGAGTCGTAAGAAATCTTCAAGATACTAAAAGAGATTAACAATCAGTATATTGGTTGCTGTTACTAGGAGACAGTACATATGGACAAAGACTAAAAAGACTTTGATGAATCAATAGACCGGTCTAGTGTGGCGTCACAAAAAAATTGGATCCGAACAAGTGCTCCATCTCACTCGCTCTTGAGGGTTTTCCCATAAGACACAGGATCCAAATTTTCAAATGCAAATCCATGCTAATAAACAAGAAATTCTCTCAGATTTTATTACATCATTGGATTCCATGTACCTTAAAATATAGTCACGTTACAACATTATTTTCAAAACAGTTTACAGTACAGTTAATTTACAATCACAGTTATATCGAAGAAAATCCTATGTTTTGCCCTTGTACCACTCAAAGTTTTTTATGGGTATAGAATGGGGCTCTTGAAAAATTTTCCTAAACGGGATTGAAGAGTTGATGCTTGCATAAAAACCTGTAAAAATGACGATGAATACACTAAAAAATCACGAAATTCACTCTCAGAATCAAGCTTAATGGCGGTTCGACGCAGGTATCATGGGAGATTCTTATCTAAATTGAGACATGCATCTGTGTTTCCAAAGAGAAAGTGGCATATTAGATAGGAATCTCCTATGATACCTGCGTCGAACCGCAATTATGATCTTGCCATTAATGTAATTATGTAGGTTTATTACTGAATTTTAAACATAATCAGAGTGATTTTCGTGATTTTTGCTGGTTTTTACATCAGAATGTACTATTCATTTGCTCACAGCAAAAGTTTACAAGAGCCCCATTCTAGGATAGAGATAGGCTCATTGGCACCATCACACCATGTGTTTAGGATGATTGAGTGTCATGGCGTTGATACGCCCATAAGAGACCGTGAGTAAGACAAGGAAAAAACATGAAAAATCTTTCAGGATAAATGTGATTGTAAAGTCGCTTGTGATCTTTCAGGAATTATGTTGGAGTGAAAAAATGCTTTAAGGTACGGAGAATCTAATGGTGCAATAAAATTTGAGAAAACCTGGTTGTTAACTTGCATTCGAAAATTGGGATCTGATTTCTCATGGGTAATAAATTCACAGTGAGCAAGATAGAGGATGGGTTTGGATCCAATTTTGATCGTTTCGTCACCACTAAACAGGTTTAGGAAAGATTCTTCAGAGACAAAACAGGAAGAGTATATGGAGGAAAAGAAAAACTTAAAATAATAAAAAAAAATAAAAAAATAAAAAGAGCAGCGACAATATTAAGAGAAGCAGACTTGGCATGTGGAGTCACAATCAGTATGAGCAGGTAAAAATCTACTAAAACCTCAAATCAGAAGAGACGTCAACTTAAAATTTAAGAGTCAAAAGCTTATGAAAAGAAGACTGTCACATTTTTTTCAATATTTATTTGTTTGTTTGTTTTTTGTTTTTTTGTTTTTTTTTTTTTGCATCAAGAGGACTAAAATAAAACACTCATAACAAAAAATACTGTGCTGCTTTGAGAGGATAGAGACATTAGAGAAAATAGAGCTCTACGAATGATGAGAAATTCGAGATCTAATAAAGAAGAATCGAAACATACTGATGATTCATTCCTTTAAAGTTATGTGTAATGGAAAATACTGACGTTATGGAAGGGTGCTTGTTGTCGAGAGTTAGTCCAAGAGAAAATATTCAGCTCATCAAATTAAAAGAGGAGGCAGTTCATGGAACTGACTACAGCTATCAATTAAAAAGCAAACTTTCAAGGTAAAACTGCGTTTCCTCAAAGAAACATAGTATTACCATTTACTTAATACATTGTTAAAATATGGAAATAATTTGATTCCTTAGAGAAATCACTAAAGAAAAGTGATAAATTTGAATATGCTTGAAAAGGGAAGAGGATGCATGTATCTTGGACACAGAATACTGGAGTCAGAACAGAAACTCTCAGACGAGCTAATGGAGACAAGATTTGGGATTTACAAGCACAAACTGGCAACCACTCTCTGTTTACTTTTTCAGATGACGGTCAAAGGACATGCTGTGTGAGGTTGTATTTTTAATCAAGGGCGACTCACAACCAATCACAGCCCAGACGGTTTCTATAGATTGCCAGAAATGCTCACTTCAGAACATGGCGAACTCAAACCTACCCGAAGAAAGAAATATTATGAAAGTAAAAAATATTTTGGGAGTAAAAAATATGTCAAAAGTAAAAAAATATTTCGAAATTAATTTGAGTTTTCATTCTAATTAATTGTAGAATAATCTGTGCCTTACGGCTTCAATTTTTACAACATTTCTGCTCTGCTTTGCATTTCTTTAATAACTGATTCTTTCTGATCTGGATTGAAAGAACTCTGGATGTCCATTACATAAATAATGTGGATTAAAAGTATTGTGAAAAAAAATCTTCTTTTGACTTAGACCCAAAAAAGTTCTTAAAAGATTTCTTGAAATAGCGAAAAGTTAGGATGAGATGTGGTTTCATTGGATTGCATCAAATTAAAGAGCTATCATTTTCAAATGTTACGCCCTTCATGCAAGACCTAAAACCAACTGCAACAGTAGAGCTAATGAACTCTTAATGATAGCTAACTCTTGATTGATTGGTGACTTTGAACTTCCACAAAAACTTTGGTTGAAAATTAGGCATATTTAAACAACTGCTGAAACGAGAGGGAACTTTAATTACAGATCAAGGAAGTTAAATGAGAGAGATTAGATGGGGAAAAAAAATTGAGGTGGAACTGATAGCATTGCATTTTAAAAGCCTGGGAGCTGATTGCAAAGGATTGGATCAAAATCAGATTGAGTCATATTCAAGTATGCTATTCACTAATCAGTACTGTATATCTTCAGGCAGTTGGAATTTCTTTAGAGACCTTTTTATCTCCAGTACATACATTTAATAAATCAAGGAGTCATCAGCAATTTCTGATAGGAATGAAAGGATTTTTATTAAAATGCCAACTCAAAAATAAAAACTACCTATAAGCATATAACGGACTTGCCTTGCAACCAGCCTCTTAATCAGAGCGGATTCCTTAGATCTTAGCTTTAATTTGATTTATAATACTCCAGTCTATTGGTTATAATAGAAAGCACAAAGCCATTGAAAGTGCTTCGTTGGAAAGCCAATTAATAGGAGCTCTTCCTCGATCAAATTAAAAAGCACAGCCAATCGAATCCGCTCTAATTGGCCCAAGCCAATTCAATTCTTCCTATTTCAATTTTACTTTTATTTAATCGTTCACAATTTCCAGGAAGACTGAAAACTATTATGCAGAGCTAAACTAAATTTTAATTGGAAAAATATGCTTTAAAAATTTTGTGGCTGAGCATTTTCTGATGGACTTGATGACATGTAATGGAAAAATAAAGAAGTGATAATTGAAAGACGGTATCTACTTTAGAGGAGATTCATTTAAATAAGGTCGTGTCATCTGTTTCAAAATGTGGATTTGACAAATATTATATTTTTGTGTAATTGATGTATATATAGACTGTGGGCGGATGAAATGTTAACGCAAAAAGTGAACCTTCACACTGGTTACTTGCCACTGGTTGCTCTGACAAACAATCAACGCACACACAAATGAGACGCAAACACGCTCGTAAGAAAGTGTTCTCTAAGTGTTACTGTTGTGAAACCGGAATGAATCATGAGTGAGATTTGAAGGATAAAATGACAGATCTAATTGAGATAGACGAGTCGACTACTGGACATATATTTATGTTTGGGTGACTGTACTACCAAAACTGTAATATTGTCTTGTTGTAAGGAGGCTTCCTCGCTCAAGGTGGTGGGTCAAGGCGCGAGGGGGATCATCAGAGTATGATACAGTGCTTAAGCATTTTTGTAGCTTATTCCTTTGGGTACCTTGCGATTTTGACCTTCGCACAGGCTCCACGGGTCGACATCTTGCAGGCGAACCAGCGCTTGTTAGTTTGGTTGTTGTTGGCGAAACACAAACACCATTCATCTGCGTTGTCCATTTAAGTTAGTACAACATACATAAGGTAAATGATGAACAACTTGCAAATTTTAAAAACAGAACCATCCATTTTATTAACAGAGAGGCATTCGTACACACTCAAAATCAGGGTCACATTAGATATTCAAACACCATTAGATGACTCAAATTCTACACACCTTTTTGCAACTAGGCTATCCGGCTCTTTCATGGAATAATTGTAAAAATGAGTCGTTTTGGGAAAAAAATTTATTTCATCAGAATTTTTCTAGTACTCGACAGCTCACCAAAACTGAAATTTAATTGAAAGAAGCTACCATAAAGTTCGAACGAAAGGGACTTTTCCTTTCCTAAATTGATTGTCTCCAAAAAATATATTCTGAGCAAGCACCAAGTTTGGAACCCCTCAAATACAGTCCTTGTCAAAATAGTTTCGTCAAAGTGACATCAGTGAATTACAAAGAAAAACCATCATAGACCTCATCAACATAGTCTGGTGGCACACTAAAGTAGATGTAATATCAGACTTACTCATCTCACTCTCTTTGAATAGAATATTTTGAGTGTGTACGGGAGCCAAATGACATTGTTATGAAAAAATGATGACAGAGTCAATGAGAGTAGGGTTAACTTGAAATCGACTGGTAATTAAATCAGTAGCTTCAACGATCTACCGAGGAACAAAAAAGTTTTGTAGAACACCACTTTTTTTGATTCCAGATTTTTTGGTTGAATGGTCTCTTTATGGAGGGAGAAATTTCTAGACTACTCGGCAGTAGTCTAGAAAGTATTGAAAAAGTTGAGAATCACTGTCGCATGAAACTTGCTTAATTTGTAGATTTTTAAGTGAATGATTTAAATTTATCATTACTGTGAAATCAAAGTCCATTTTTTTTATTGAACATGAGTTACAAAGAAGGTAAGCATTTCTCAGAAGATATAAGAGTACCTGTTTCCACAGTAACAGGACTTTTTTGCTGACAGTGAAAAATGTCATGCAAATGTCTTAAGCTACCAAATGAATGAATATTTCTGTTGAAGACATTTCTTTCAGCAAGTTCTACAATAGACAACTGTAAATTATATAAATCGTTGAAATTATAAAGGTGGCTTTTTAAGAATCATAACAGGCAAAATGACCTGGAAGAATGGCCTTTATACTCCTTAAAAGAAGTGTAATTTCAATGTATCATTAAAGTTACAGTTTGGTTGGGTTGAATAAGCTTAAAGAAATACTTTTGACAGAAATATTCATGCTTTTTGCAGCTTTAAACCTCATAATGATCCAAAACTTTTGAGACCATTTCCGGTAAAAGGGTACAGAAAAAAATGGGTGTGCTCTTTCCAAGAAATCATCGTTGTGACTGAATGGAGGCTTCCATCTGAATAGCGCTCCTTTTGTTTCATAGGCCCTTTTACCGGAAACAGCCTCAATTGTTGGCATCAGCAAAATGTTCGGTTACTCTAGAATTACGGGTAAACAAAAATAGATGAATTTGAAATTTTTGATATAAGTCTCAGGTGCACAAAGTATAAAAGCAAGTACATGGGTGATAAAATATAAGGCAACCGAATTAGCCAAAAGTTGTTTTATGGTTGTTTCTCAAGTGCCTTGGTTGGAAATCAATTCACTCTTCTTCTTTCAGGATCTTTATATTCTAACTGAGAGGTATCTTGAAAGCGAAAAGAAAACATTCAACAAATGTATCAGCCAAGGGAAATTGGACCGAGGATGATTTTGGTAAAGGTAACCCATATTGTGACTGAAACTCGAAAGAGACCATCCTTAAAACTAGCCGCTTTAGAAAACCTAAGGATCTATGTCAGGTTTGTAGTTCCAGACAAAAGCTCTTGAAATGTAATTTTTCTAGTAGAGCACTTTCACTGAGGATGTCAGCATTTTAATAAGAGCAATAGTGTGACTTTGATATGATTATCGATTCCAAATTTTGGGACAAGTTCCCGAGAAAAACTGCCCTTGATTCGTGGATTTTAAAAATTCTGCAGCTTTGAAAAGTTTGCAAGATAATGGCCAATTATTTACACACCATTGGCATTGTCTGGAGAAAAAAAATGTTCCACTTTTATTTTTTCTCTTTTGCTCAACACAGGGAAATTGTTCTCAGTTGAAACCTCAGGATATGCTTCATCTACTGGTATCCCAAAAACCACGAAAGATATTTCAATTTAAACAAAAAAACCATTTTTAAATTTGGAGAACATTCTTTCTACGTGTCTCACGAAATCCAATGGATTGCAATTTGTACCATCGAGCATTTTTAGGAAGCACTGATCTTTTGGTGTTTGTCTTTATCATGAATTAGTTGAATAATGAAGGCACCTACACAGTTCAAAAATCTTCAAAACAATATTATAATCATAAGCTATGCAACTATTCTTCGTATATATACTTGATTGAGAGCAGATATGGCCTGATAAATGTACTGATGATTCATTAATGAATTGCAGAAATCCATTTAAGATATACCAGCTAAGTGATGATTTCTTTCTTGCTTTCATGGAAGATCAAGGGGCCGTTTGCCATTAAAATAGTTAACCTTAAGCATGCTTTAACAAGTGTCAAATTTAATTTCCTACAAAATTGTAAAAAACAAGTGTTAGTGTCGATGGTAATGCTGTAAAAATCAGAATGTGTATAGTAGTAAACAGAACTAAAAGTAAATTTGCAGAATGGGCTGAAAATATTAAGACTTCAAGTTTCAAAAGGAATAAAAATACACAAAGAAAAACCGGGGTAAAAGGACAAAAAAGAATAGTTTGAACGGTCTTCAATGAGGCAAGACATGTTTTCGGAGTGGCAGTACAACACACTAAAATAAAACTCCCTGAAAATAATTGGACCTTGCTGCAATGAATTGATGGGTGATACGTAGGACAAAGGTTGATTAAAGAATGTAGATCACTTAAAAGTAAGCAAACTGGCACAAAAACTGTACAACATAATACTATGAAATTTTACAATGAGGTCAAATATGAATTATCTGAAAATGGCAAAGAAAAGAAGACACAACACATTGAAACTACGGATTTTATCACCTTCCATCTCATTTGAGGGAGGGCGAAAAAATCCGAATTACTTTTCCTGAAGTTTATGACACACTAGGACCATGCCTTCACAGACAACGGAACAATTCTTGTGATGGTTTCAAGTTTCCCCTCTTCAAAATTAAAGGGTTCTTATTTTCCTGATAAACGATTGCTGTACATAGGTATAAACCAAACCAGAACGGATGTAAGAAAACAAGTGCTGCTATTTTTTGGATGATTATCCGATTTTTTCCATTAGACTTAAAGTAAAATTTGGTAATTTATCAGAAAATCTGGCAACACCGAATAAAAACCTGCTGAGGAGCTACTTTTTCTTCTCCGAAAAAAAAAGTATCTTAGACCAATACCCACACAGCATGCGATAAGGTTTTCACCAAGTTGTGAAGATGTAGGGAGAAAAGTAGCTGAACTAAACTGAGTAACTGAGCTTTTCTTGAAAGCAAAGCTCTTGATTTGAGAAGGGCGGCAAACAATTGGAAAATAAGATAACCTTTCCTTGGTACTTTATAAAGAAATTGAAAAATTGGAAGAAAAGGCTTTAGCAATTTATAATTTGATACAATAGTATTTTCACAAAGGAAAAATAAAGAAGGAAGGATGAAAAGTTTGACTCAATACGATAATTAGTTTTTTCTTTCTTTTTTGGATGAAATGATTTGGTGGAACCAACAATTTGAAATTTAAGGGTTGATCTCTTGCTTGACTGCTCTAGAAGATATAAAGTTACCTACTAAAAATATGAAAAACATATTCCAATGCCAAAGTGAGACAAAAAGTTTTAAAGGTGTAATAAAACACCCAAAGCTGAAATCCCGATTGCCATCCAAAACGAAGAAGTTTTTTTGAAGTTTCAAAATTTTTAAGTTTACCAACACTAATATTTAAGATGGTGATTTAAAATCTGGGTCTTGGTTTTGCAACTTTTTAAAATAAATTCTTTCTTTCCTTGACCATTTAAAACCTTCTTCCCATGCTGAGAGTATTTTTTTCTTCTTCTTTTTTTTTTTCTTCCAAGAGAACATTTTAGTAGTTGTTACTTACAGGATCTACTCACAGGGTGCAATGGAAAATGCAATTGTTGGTTCTGAAAAATTAGGGAAACGAAAATAAAGGAGTAAGAAAGACGGGTTATTGAATATAGCAATAACAGTTATGAAGAAACAAAAGTGAGTTTTAAAAACTCAAAACTGTTTATTAGCACTTTGTGATACTCTTATAAGCTATTGCTACCTTCACACCTGACATAAGAGGAAATAAAGATGAAAATAAATACTACGGGATAGAATGAATCCATGAGCTTAAAACCCCTAAAGTATCTTTCCACAATTTTTGGGATAGGTTCCACCTACCCTAGATCTATCATTAAGATTGATAGAACGATAAATGTAGATTTCCACATGCAATGAAACAAATAATTGATGAAGGAAAGGCGAGGAGGTAGGAAGGGGAATCAAATTTTAAAAACTAGAGTCACTTAGATTAATCACTGCTAAAAAGAAAAGATGAACATTATTTTTGAGATCTATGGTGATTTCGGAAAGCAAACCAGCAAGCTGAATTTGAATAGTCAGGGGCGTGCCGAGAAGGGGGGGGGCATGTGGGTACCCTTGCTCCGGGCAGCACTCTCCGGGGCAGCAAAATCAGGGTGAACAAGCAAACAAAAAGGAAAATTGCAATCTTGCTCCCCCCCTCTCCGAGAATCTTGACATGCCCCTGTGAATAGTTACACGCATCATTATATCTGAGTGCACTTTGGAAATGATTCGGAAAGCTCGAAGCAATTGGATATTTTACAGCTGCTTTGATGGGACCCTGTTGTAAACGCAAATTGGATTCTGGAGTCCAATTTTTGAAACCCTTTCTAATTTGCCTCGTCAAATGTTTATACCACTTGTGCCCTTTAAACAATCACTGTAACTATCCAACTTACGACAATTCACAATCAGCTTGCAGGAGGGTAGTCCTATTCGGCTGCTATTGGGTTTTTAGTTGTCATTACACAAAGGACAGGATGCATTGGTAAACTAGAGGGTTTATTGAAAATGTTGACCGAGTCAATTTTACACACTGGTTTCTGCTGTTCAGCGCCCAAGTAAATTAGCAAGTAAAAAAAATTGCCTGAATCCATGACTCATAACTCAAGCAGAGCAAACAAAGAACCACTCATTACATTTTCCAGAATTTGCAAATTTCCTGTAGAACAACTAGGATAGTGAGTTTACTCAGACTATTTTAGGCTATTTTACATCCATATGTCCAAAGTTTAACAGTGCGACAAGAAATTTTTCTCACTATTCGACTTTTCATGGGCAGAATGAAGCAAAAAAAAGTGCGCAAAATTACAGTGACAAAATTTTGGTACATAAAATTGATACCAAAATCCTTTCATTTTATTCAAATGTAAAATCCAGTCCCTTTTAAGCGACTCGACGGTAACTCAACAACAATTAAAACCGTGAACCTAGTAAATCCTGAAAGATGAATCAGTGGATAGACATAAATCATAATGCACGGTTTTCAAAATCAAATTAATGAAACAAACTTCATAAAAATGGGTAAAATTTAAAAAGAAAATTAAATGCACAAAGTAGGGTCATAATTCATGGTAGATTAAATCATTTTAAGTATGATCAAATAATAAAATGCGAAATGCGCTTCCATTCTCTCTTATACCCTCTACCTTAAAGTAAAATCCATAGGTACTACTCAGCACACATTTAAAAAAGTCATTCCGTAATTTATTTACTTTATCTATTTCAACGACTTTACTTGCAAACACATTTAGAACAGAACAAAATTGGTTATTTCATTGTACAAAACTTGAAAGCGTGCATCAATATTTGTAATACAATGATACAGGTAAAATAATAAATGAATGGGCAGGTTGTAAATCAATACAAAGGGCGAGATACAATGAGGATGGATTTTAATTTTACACCTAATATACATATTTACAAACACAGACCATGAAAAATAAACCACAAGAAATCTAAAAATTAGAGTTCTACTTTCGTACACGATGCACTATACTTACTCCTCTACACAATCAGTATAACCAATATTCAATTATTAGAATTTAAACTATCAACCTTAGGTTGGTGAGGGAAAATGAGGGAGGACAAAACATCAATTGGCAATCTTTAAATTTGTATTCCATTGAAATAGGAATCTGATTAAGGTTATCCAAGAAACGATAATGATGATGACTCCATTACATTTTGTTCTATTGTGTATATTAATCAAGATACAACTGTTTCAAAAATGATACAATAAAACCAGCTTTTAAGACTTTTTGAATACTGCAGTCGGAAGCAAAATGAGAAACCCAAAATCAAAGTACAAGGGTTGTCCGTAAATTAAGGTCACCAAAGCTTTTTTGTATAGAAAAAATAATTTCATTTAAAAAACAAATATAGATTCTGAAAGCTTGAACTCTTAGCTATTTTTCTGCAAAGTCACCATTACGATCAATACACTTTTGGAGTCGCTCAGGAAGCTTTTTCATACCCGCGTTGTACCACTCTCCCGCCAACTACCGTAGGAAGGAATTGACAGCTTCTTTGATCTCCTCCCCAAGTGTTCATTTAAGTTGGGGAAAAAATAATAGTCACTTGGGGCCAAATCAGGACTGTAGGGAGGATGGTCAATGATTACCCACCCAAATTTGGCGATGAGATCTGTCGTGACATGGGAGCCGTGAGGGCGGGCGTTGTCATGGTGTTAACGGACTTTTTTGGTAAGCCAACCTCTCCTTTAATTTTGTATGGCCCGGCGCAGTTTTGTTAGTATCACACGATACCTTTCTGTATTGATTGTCGTATTCGGGGTTGTCAACTAGCAGAACACCTTTTCTGCCCCAGAATATGGAAGCCTGCTGATAATGACTGCAAAAGGAGTGGTCGACTTACCCAAGAAGTTTTACACCATGACAACGCCAGCCCTCACGTCTCCCATGTCAGGACAGATCTCATCACCAAATTTGGGTGGGAAATTATTGACCATCCTCCATATAGTCCTGATTTGGCCCCAAGTGACTAATATTTTTTCCCCAACTTAAAAGAACACTTGGGGGGCTTGAGGAGATCAAAGAAGCTGTCAATTCCTTCCTAAGCGAGTTGGCACGATAGTGGTAAAACGCGGGTATGAAAAAGCTCCCTGAGCAACTCCGAAAGTGAATTGATTGTAACGGTGACTACGTAGAAAAATAGCTAAGAGTTCAAGCTTACAGAATCTATACTTGATTTTTCAATAAAATGATTTTTCCTATGCGAAAAAGCTTTGGTGACCTTAATTTTTGAACAACTCTCGTAGCACATAACTAGGGATGAGACAATCAGCTGCGACCAAGGGCAAACCCAGTGGGTCAATCCTTGAAAGCCGTGACTATTGAATAGACTGGATAAGAATAGAAATCAGTGATTGGTGGAGACGAGTCTCGCGGTTACCAACTCTAATCATTTTTGGGCTGGAGAAACAAGAAATTACCCAGTTACCATTTTCGGGGGCTTTTTAGAGGGGCTTTGCCACTCTACACATTTAAAGATAGGAGTTAAAAACCTTAACTCTCTTTTTTTTTGCTCTCTAGATTTCTTCAAATTTCGCCTTGCTTAGAAGAAAGAGGTCAAGCACCCCTCTTACAACCGGTACGTTCTAACACCTTTGAACACTTATTGATCAGAGTCAGTGTGCACTTTGGCATTGATAAGCTCAATATTTTAAAGAACTGCATCTAGATTAGACTACATGAAACAATTGAAATAGCATCAAAATTATGTTCATGACATTCTTGATCAGATTCTAGCATCAAAGTAAGAGCGACCAAGCCACTCATAATAAAAAATATATTTTTAGGAAAAACGTAAGTTACCAATGCTAATAACATAAACTTTTTGGATGTGGACGTTTTAACCAAGGGATTCTTAGATTATCCATTTTGAAGGATGAGACAAATTTATGATCAGGTGATTGTTCACAAGCACCATATCTGAACTATGAAATGAAAATTGGTGAGGTAGAATTGTCAACGATGGTAAGAATGAAAAAGATCAAACAAACGCAAGTACCATTATTGTTTGAAAAAAATGTAGAAGTAGTTGTGGTAGGATTTTAAAGTCCAGATGCCCAAACACTTAGGTTCGTTATAATGGTGTTTAACAATGGATGACTGGACCAAGTTAAAAAAGAACAGACGTAGAACAGGATTAGAGTACAAAGGTACTCCCACATGAGAATGGGCAAAAAAAAAACAATTGATACTCCGAAAGTAAAGGACAGAAGATGATATATCAAAACAGAAGCCCAAAATTCACTTTAGAATAAAAGAGGAAATTACTTTTCACACAAAACCTTTCTGACATTGAGAGGGACGGATCAAGATGAATCTGAACCACACATTCGTGCTTTCAACAACAAGATCATTATTTCAGCACTTCAACAAAAAAAAAAGTTGAATTCCTTGAAATTCAAACAAATAGAACGGAAATAGATCTTAGAAATGTAAAGTGCAGCTAAAGTAAATGACAGAAAGGACTGAAACTAAGGACAAGCTTCCGTTCAGTTGATTCTGAGTTACTCCGTAATAATAGACGAGACCAAAGAATTGAGTCAAGAGGATGAATAGTACAGCACAAAGTCAAAGGATACAAAATTGAATCCCCCCCCCCCCCCCCCCAAAGAATAAATCGAATCCGAATCAATAATCTTGATATTGTACATTCTTCATACAAACAGCAGGCTGACTACGGAGGATTGTATCATAATTGTCACCATCGAGCGCATGTTATTCTCATGGGTGGTTTACCTTTTCAGTTATCATTCCGATAAAAACCCATAAATCCCCGCTGAAATTCACCAATGAGCTACTGCGCAAAAATTGTAGAGGTTTACAGGTTTCTATCGGAGTGCCTACTCAAAAGATAAGCACCACTCATACGCTTATAACATATTCAATGGCAACTTGAAACGATTATGATAAACATAATAACCAGTGGCGAAGCATGCTTTGGCAACATGGCATGTTGTCCATTTGAACCCACAGAAAAGGTCGAATCCACCGGTCATCGGCGATTCCTTGGTAATTTGATTTTTTTCTTGGGTTTCAATGAGCCAAATGCAACGGTACCAGATTGCACGCTTCGCCACTGATAATAACCCTCCACTATCATCTTAATGCAAGTTCATAATTTCCTCCAGCTCACTTTCTTTACTCAAACAAAGACTAACACAGAAACTAGAAAAAATTGTTATCAAGAGACCCTTAAGAATGAAATCAGAAACATACATCAACAAAATAAGACAATTGAAACAGCCTAATGTTTTAAGTATAAATAAAAAAAAATGGAAATGGGGTAAAAGACTGAAATGTAAAAACACCACCTGCAGGTCGATCACATACTTTTTCCATGAACCGAACATCAAGACTGTCTATGAGTGATACTATGGACTGTTTTAGTGAGAAGCAGGAAAATCAAAATTGACCAATCAAATGCGAGTTTTACAATTGGAAAAAGCATCTAGGCCAATCAGATTCCTAGATTTTAAATTTCCTGCTCCTTAATAAAACTGTATGTTGGCCAAGCATTGTAAGACTTGGCCGTTGCTATGGTACAGACATCATAAAATTTCTTGTTAGCTATGGTTTTATAAAGGTGGCTCATGGGTACCAGTTACAAACAAACAGTTTAATGATGATTACTAGAGCAACAGCAAAATCTTAGAATTCTAGACCAACAGCTTCACTCATAGACAGTCTGAACTATCTGTTTAAGGAGATATAAATAATCGTCTCGATGGACATTACAGGACTTGATTGTAGCATTATCTACAAAAAAAGCAAAAAATAAAAAAGCCAGCGAGATTAAAAAAATCACAACACCTTGATATGTGCCAAGATTTAACGGTAAAGAGTCAAAGAGCACAGAGAGTTTTTAATCACTGCAACTTTCAGGTAGTCTATGGCTTTTCCTTGTTTCGCAATAGTTTCGAACAGTTTTACAGCTGCCAATCTGGGACCAACATTTCAGCTCGTATCCTAATTTTCAATCTTGAAATCCTCTTTTCATTTTCTGTTTGTTCTGTAGATTATGGGACATGGTGTTTTGAAATTTTTGCTTAGGACCCCATTTTGATTTTCTTTAAAAGAACAAATTAATAAATAGAATTATAAGGGAAAACAATTAGAGATGAAATAACTGATTGAAGCAGACCAGACGAATTAGAGCATTGTCAGGAAGAGAAAAAACATCAAAGTACTACTGAGATTTGGAGTTGAAAGAAGAATAGCCATTTTAATCAGCAATAATGTTGAGACAAGCGTTAAATAAAGCGTTCGGAACCCATGAAAAGAGGTGGAAAGCAAAGAAAAATTTGCCTGGAGTTCATTAGATATTCAAGAAATGATAGGAGAACAATCACACAATTTACTTTGCACTTAAGTTTTCAGGGCAGATCGAGCATAATCTAGTTTGAAAAAACAACTTATGCAAAGGAGCAACTATGCAGATAAGATTTTCGACCAAATTCCTTTCTTGACAGCATTTAAATCTTGGAAAATTTTGGATGAAAAGACCTTAACATGGATCAAAAAAGATTAGAATACCAGATCATCAACCAAAAAGCAAACTTCAGCCAAAAAATATGAAGTGATCGTCTAGACTGACAAATCCAGAAAGAAAAGAGAGTAGAAATTGTGTCATCATTTTTTGATTTCCATTCCTGAAAATTTTAAAATATAAAGAAAATATTAAGGTAACAATTACTGTGAATAAATGAGAATGAGACTTACTGAATCGACGGATTAAATTGACGAAAGGCGGGTTGTTATTGCTGGAGGGGCGAGTTCTCCGCAGGTCCCGTAAGGCATGATGATATTTGATATTCGGTACAGACAGAAGTCTTGTATCTCTCGTTTGTTGATTCAGCTGTTTGTCTAAAGAGACTCGTTTTCGTTCTTTACTGCGTGGTGGCCGGAAGGGTTTTCCGTTTTGATCAAACAGCTGGAGGTCCGTTGGTCTGATTGCTTCAGTCTTATCATCTCTCTCCTGAGTACTGGTTGCGGTTCTAATTTCATTCTGAGCATTATTCTCTACGCTAATTGACGGTATATTTTCACAGTTAGGATCGGAAATATTTTCTAAACACAGCCTTTCTTCAGGGGAATTTTCTGGGATCGAATAATCAACATCGCCCGGAGATACATTGGCACTGACACACTGAGTAATGCTCGCTGATCGATCACTTTTATAACTTGCATTACTTGCGGAAGACTCCTTCTCACTATTAGTTGTATTGGAAAAAGTGTTCTTTATTTTCAAATCGACTCGACTCAGTTGTTTTTTGAGACTGAAACCTTTCCAAGTATGACTAGGTTTCTCAACTTTACTTTCTTCTGCACTTGGTTGCGATCTAGATTCATCCGCGTAAGGGGTTTGCTCCTCATTTGATGATGGAAATTTGTTTGTTCCCAAAACAGTTTGTTCAAGGGTGGATTTTAAACTAGAGTCGACAGTTGATTCATCAGTGAATGACGAAAGAGCATCCTCTCCAGTCTCAACTTCTTCATCAGGCACAGGCGAGGTACTAAAATAATAAGCCTCTGGCGTCAAGGCTTGTTTATTAGCTTCATCGGCTAGTAGATCCTTTGAATTAATATATGGAAAATTAGCATTCGAACAAAGACAGAAAGATGGTTTACAAACTAATTTGAAGCAGTCATAATTTTACTTAACAAAATGATGAATGAGAAACTCTCATAAAAAAAGCAAGTAATCATCTAACTTTATGCTGGCCAGGTATTAGTTTTATTGATTCTAGAGAACGTTCAACTACGTCATGTGCAGGTAAAATATGTTTTAGCCCTTTCAGCCACAAATTATAAAAACGTAATTCCACCATTTAAAGATTTTCTTTCATCATTATTGTTATTAATGACAAAGAAGACATTTATTTGTCAGATGACTTTGTAAATGTTGGCTACTAAGTAATCGGATCTCTCTAAAGTTTTCAGACGAAGGGAGATGCTGCGATCCCTCCCCCTTCTGAACGATTGTATTAAAACTAAAATAAGCTGAAAATGTTGCAGTTTTTGTGAATAAAAGATATATATACTGATTGATGAAAATTTAAGTCGAAAAAGACGCTTGAAAAAATTTGCGGAGCAAGGAAGGAGCAAGATGCAATTTTGAAGTTTTTCGTTGTAATCTTCCTTCGAAAAAAATTAAAAAAAAAAAAAAAAAAACTACATCTAGGGTCACTTGGCCATGCAAGGTTTTGGTACGATTCGTCAATATTTCAATTCAATGTTGTTACACCAGGGAGCAGAGGCTCTCAAACTTTTCCTTACCCCCAGCATTGAGGATTATTAATTTTTTTTTTTGCTCATCTGACTCACCGTAGGTAAAGCAACAAAATATGATCAAGTAGAGATTATTTTTATGTGTTTTGAAATCGCAAAACCTCAAAAGCCATCATGCATCTCTACTCTGATGTTTTCTGACTTACAACACCATCTTGGCTGAAATCTGGCTTGAATCTCAAAATGTTATCCGAAGTAAGTTTGAGAAATGAGAAAAAGGCTGCTATGAAAACAAAGTTCACATGCAATAAGCAGCTGCTTTTGATATCTTCGTTGCTCCCCATATTTTAAGAGTTTTCAAGTCCCACTTTTTTCCTTCTGTTTTAAATCCTTATTTCCAGTTTTCTTCCTAATCTGATTTTCCCAATTACCCGTCAAGGACCCCAGTTTGAGAACCGCTGCTGTAGGGCGTATCTAAGACCAGAACGACTTTGGAGACGAGTGTGAACAGAGGGGGAAAAAATACCCATAGGAAACTTTGGCTTCCATAGATTGAAAAAATAAAATGAAATCAGTAAAAAAAAATTCATGATTTTGTACACCGAGGTAAAAACCTTTTCTCTTATCAAAATCTGGAAACTTTTATTGAGTGTTGTAATGCTACTTCAGAGAACGTAAATGAATGAAATTTAGAAGTTGGATTGAATGGAGAAGTTTTACTTTTGAAATTAAAGGCCATACACACTCTGATGCAATTTTTTTGTTGCAGAAGAAACAAGTTTGTTGACCAAGCTCTTAAGGTTTCAATGCAAGCAAAACTATAAACCACGCAAATTGATTTTCCTAGTCTTATCTCTTGCTCAAATAGGGCACTTGACTAATCCTGGGATTCGCGATATTCGATACTTATCCCGGTGATTTTTTCACAAGAAAAACGGTGGAACCCATAAAACAGCTCACAAGTGAATTTTTTGCGGAGAAAAAGCGACTTAAAGTTCGAGGATGAAATAAATGTTTTTCATTGGCTAACGTAGATATTGCATCATTCAGACCCCGTGCAGCCGCGCGCTCTGCGCAGGGGATCGGCGCAACAGCCAACGTAAACAACCCAGCCGCCATTCGTTTCGATCCGTGTTAAGATTTTAGGGTTAAAAACCGGTTCCTGAGTTCTTCACGTTTACATACGAGTCGCGCGTTGCGCCAAAGACTTCTAAAATCCAGGTAGTATTTGAAGTCTTTGCGTTGCGCAGTAGACTGGTGCGCACAGGGTCTGTCTGATGCAATAATTGAAGCCCCGCCATGGTTTCCCGCCACGGGCCGTTTCAAATGGTTTCAATTTTTTGCATTTTCAAACCAATTTTTCTCTGTGTTCCCGTTGAATTTGAGGGGGGGAAAAAAATACGAGTCTCCTTAAAATACCTCTACTTTGATATTCTGAATTAAAAAAAATACGTCAAGTGCCCTAATGATATGTATTTTTTAAAGTATGAGATTCATTTTTTACGAAACCAATGATCACACTCAACAAATGAAACCACCTTTGTGCTTCAGGTCTTCTCTCACATTTTTACAAGTTCATTGATCTAAGCGTAAAAGACCAACAATACTCAAGAATAAATTACTTAATTAATGAAAACTGCTTATGCACAAAAATAGTGGGAGGCTGCGATAGAGTTTTTAAACAGAGGATTCCATTAAGCTGCGATCTCTCTGTCATGCCAAAGCGACGCATTCCATGCAACACTCCAAATAAAAGGTACCCAGCATTCACTGCACTGATTTCATTAAAAGCAGTTGGCTTATGCCTCACTCATAGCAGTCATAGCTAGAAGTTTTCAAGTAGAATACTAAGTGTGCCAATTGAGCGTCCAGTGCTGAGTTGGCCTCTGGTCGATTTCGATACAAGAGAGTGATATTCCATTTTTTGGTACTTGCAGTTTTAATTTTAAATTTGGCACTAAATGGCAAACCAAATTTAATAGCAAAATTGTATTTTCCTTGAATATCTGAAACACTAGATTTTTGCAAGTTTTCTCAAGGACAATCTGCTTCCTGACTTCCTTTACAGGTATTAGTCTTGCAGTTTTACATCAGACATTTCTCAAAGGGAGGGAGGGAGTCCCCACTCTTAGTATTCTACTTCCTATTGCTGTGCGGCAATAACTCCGCTGTAAGATTTAAGGCTAATTTACAGAGGAGATAGTTTATTTTTCAGATGAAAAAAATGATGCAAAGAATTTTAATTGAATAAAAATAAAGTAAATACCAAAAAACAGAACATCTCTAATTGATGCGTACATCAAAATGTGATATTCTATTTGTTGGAACTTTCAGCCTTATTTTTAAAGTTATTAACAAGATATTCTTCCGATGAATGATTAAATGGCACTTGACACTACGTTTTCTCAAATCTACATTACTTTTGGTCTTTGATTTGAAATTTATCAAACAGTAGCACTATGGTGGTAGAAAACAGCACTAAATACTGAAGATTCTCTTGATGAACTCAAAGATTGCCTTTCCTTTACTTTTCCTCACTCTCAATAAAGTTTCTTTGAAAATGATATGAATGAAAAACTTTCTAAAAGTTGCGACCTTGCTAAAGAGCATTTTATTAAACCAATAAGCAAAATTTACTGTCATTAAATTGACACCAAAAATAAAACTGGTATTGCTAAAATGCAATTGGGTCCTATTCACTGGAGATGAAATTTGAAAATTTTGACTCAAACTTGCACTTCATTTGAAATTGGTCAGAAATTTTAAGAGGACTAGAGGCAAAACTCTACAATATCGCAAACTTTGGAAAGATTGATGAACTTTTTGACATTTCCATAGAATTTCAAAGGAAATTTTCAACTTGACAGATGTTGTTTCTAGCTCTGAATAAGACTTTAATTGGTAGGTATATAAACGAAATGTGAGTGTGATTCATTATCGTAGCCCATTGTTTACTTCTAAACAAGAGGATCTAAAGTCAATTGTTATAGATTTCCCAAGATGACTCCAAGAGGCAACTAAATAGTAACTAGCGAAAACAATTTGTCCGCATCTAGTTGAAATGCATCATCAGATCATGAAAATTTATATTCTAGGTTCATTCTTAACATAATCAATCAAGGATCAGTGTTATTTACAAAATAAAAAAAATTGGAGGCTTCATTCTACAGATCTGGGGGCCGATCATTTACTTCATCCATAAAGCGATTGTTAAGGCTGTCTATGAGTGATGCTATTGGTCAAAAATTGTAAAACTTGGCTGTTCCTACAGTAACAATTGTTATAGTGCTTGTATTTTAAAGCCATTCAATGAACAGCCTTTAAATAATGGGCACTTGAACGATGGTTACCATAGCAACATCCAAGTTTTACAATTTTTGACCAATAGCACCATTCATAGGCAGTCTTAACGATCGCTTTATCGATGAAGTAAATGATCGGCCCCCTGGTCGAATATGCTTTGTCATGTGTTCTGATGCTTGCTATTCATTCAAACGAAAGTGAACAAGGATATTTGTGAGATGCAATACTGTGTGGGCTGGTTGAAAGGAGCGACTGTAAGCAATTCTTTTGCCCCAGAACACATAAAACAGAGAGAACACAAGCGTGTTTTATAAACGGACGTAGAAACCTGTTTCTATTTCCACAGATTCCTCTAATTTCTGAATAGTGAGCAGAGGGAGAAGTTTTGGTTGGAATTGGAAACAATAGATGAAATAAGAACGGTAATCAAGACCTTAGGAGATTTAAAAACTAACATTTGAGCCAGACATTAAACCACGAGACATTATAGAAGGTTTGAAAGCAGAACCGCAGATGCAACTGGATTCAGCTCTTAACTCAAATCATGGCTGCATCCAGTTTCACTTGATGATACATTACATATGAGTCATCACGGACCACACTCAAAATGCTGTATTGAATAAAGAAAATAATACATTTCTGTTTTCACAAATGAACAGTAGCAGAGCAAAGAATAAGGGGTTTTATTGGTTTTCACATCTAAGAGAAGGATGTTTATTGATTATTTTCATGAGCTCATGCTCCTTGCAATTCAATAATTCAAACCTTTGCACAAAAAAAAAAAAAAAAAAAAAAAAAAAAAAAAAAAAAAAAAAAAAAAAAAAAAAACCTTGTCTAATGGTTAAAACTTTAAAGAAAAAGTGTTCCGTTCAAAAACATCAAGGAATGTTAGCAAATAAATTACTTATGGAAAACACGACTAATAAACAGTGGCGGGGCATGCGATTTGGCAATGTTTCTTTTTCCCATTTAAACATATTAGAAAGGTCGAATGCCTGGTCATCGTCGATGACTGAAGCGTTCAACTTTTTTGGTGAATTTAAATGGAGAAAATACATTGTTGCAAAATTTCACGCCTCACCACTGCTTGTAAATTACATGGAATCCCGTTCAGATCAAAATAGCATCTGGAAACGCAAAAGAATCTACAAATAACTTGAACCTCTATTGTTTTGGCCTACACCTCTCCACTAGAAGGGGTAAAATTTCCCTTAGATGAATGATCTGTTTCACAAACTATAACTAGGCCAGAAATAGCTGCAGGGTAATTTGATTCACACAAACAAAAAGTGAACTCAAGTAAACAAAATGGATGGCATCAAACAAGATCAAAACATTTGAATTCGGTCATTATTTTTGCCAATAATTTTACAATATTCTAGTTTGAATGACTTGCATTAATACTAAAAGGACGGATTTTTTTCAAACTACGCGTTTCCTACTTGCAAGCTGAATAATAATGACTGGAAGTGAGAGGGTAAGTACATTTGAGTGAACAAATTAATTGTGTGTCTCACAACTATGACAGATTATTACAGAAGAAATACCAGAAATTATGAAGTCTAATAATACAAAATACCCCTGACCAAAACTAAAAAATTACATTTTACGGTGTTCCTCCAGCACTACTGATAGAAAAGGTATAATCAATTGGAAATAATAGAATAATAAAACTTGAGCCACCCGTTCACAAAACTGCAATCAGTTTCAATAAGTATTTGCTGAGGCATTTATTATTCTATTTTTTGTTTCTGATAATATGAACAAGGTTTCCTTCTGCCATGAAACAAAAAGCTACAAGTATTAAGTAAATACAAATTAAAATAAGTAGATTCATAGAATCTACTTAAACGAGAACTTCTCTACATCATTGTATAAAGAGAATGAGATAGCTAATTGGTGCAGTTGATACACTTTGACTGAATGCAGATTTGTGACTGTGGAGTCATCTGAATGGAAGATCAAGTATTCTTGAAAAAATGGTTTAAAAAAAATATGATTTTCAGACCACCCTACTGATCATTACAGTACCTAACCTAGCCTTCAAGAACCGAAGAATTTGGCAGATTTGCAATCGGGTACCTCAAACTAAAATTGAAGTTCCCTACAAACAGTTCAACCTTTGAAAAACTTGGGATTGTCAGCAAGATTTAAATCATGGTTTATCTCAAATTGCTCCACGGATAACGTCATGGCATACTAGGCTGATTGTGCTAACAAAGCGTCTTCTCTCATCGTCCTCAGTTTCAGTAACTCCAACATAAAACTTGCAACCATTTAGACCAAATTTGAAGAAGATAAAATTTCCTCTCAACACGTCAAATTTTCAATTCCTGATAGTGATTTTTAGCTGAGAGATAAAACTAAACAGCAAATGTGCGGTTTCGACTGAATTTTGAGCTCCCACTTATCTTCTTCCATTCCCGTCACTCTCACATTAAAAATTCATCAGATCAAATTTGCAAGAAATTTTTTTTCTTTACCTGTTGCATTGTTTTCAACACACAAGGATTTAAAGGTGAGTTATTGAAGGAAACGGATACAACATGGATTTGAATCGAAGATGATAATTTAATTGCCTGTTCTTCAAATTTGGTTGCCAATAATTGTTGCGGAGGAGTCCTAAAAACTGAGGAAAATGAGAAAAAACAACACAAGATTTTCCACATTCAGCATGCATTTGGGTTCACTGCTGCATTTGAGCACAGAGCCGAATTTGAGGGGATACATGAGGGGATATTTGTGGAACTGTTTGTCACTTCCTCACTACTTTCATTTATGCCTAACTTGGATACAGGGTGGCAGTCTCCCTTAATATATTCATTTTTATTTGTACAATTCTACTTGTGAAGGACCCTGCTCAGAGCTTGAGGGAGGTGGTGACGGGATTTTGATAAGATTGAGGTACACTTTTCTTCTCATCATTCCAAGCAAAAGCTCTTAACCTATCGCCATAGTCATACAAGTGATTTTAGAGTTAGAAAAGTTTGATTGACAAGAAAGAAATCAAATGTTCTTTTATTAGTAAAGAGATTTACAATCAAGTCTATGTTTGATGCTTCTTCCAACAGATTACTAGTCTCTTTCCAATTTTCATTTTTAAATTCTTTCCTTACATTCCGAAATGCATACGTAATCACATCCTTATCAAATCATTACCATAAAGAAAAAATGAAAATGCACAAAAGGGAATTTGTATGCTTTCCTGCGAGTAAGAAAGAAAAAAATGAAAAGATAAAAGGTACAGAAAGTTTTCACGATCTCTAAGTTGGGGTTTGCTTACAGGATCTTGTCTTTCCAGACATTACGCACTTGGCAAAATTTGAATAAATTATGAGCTCAATACAAAGGTAATAACAAATAAATCACAAGCATGATTTTGCTATTAATTGTAGATTATACTCAAAATGTTTTGGCGAAAAACCAATTTCAATTTCATCAGGACCGTATTAAAACGACTTCCCAGGAGTTCATTGCAGGCAGGGTCCTTTCAGGGATAAGTTTCTTTGAGTGGAAAAAAAAAATATGGAAATTAAGATTAAGCCTCAATTCGATTTCTTACGAATATAATTAGAGGATTGAATATTTGTGTAGGATGGGAATAAAGTGGGTCTCTTGAGTAATGACTGGATTGAAGGCACTGAAAGTTTTGGAATTTTTGATCCCCCTTCTCTCAAAAGTGGATTCTTCTTTCCATGATGTAACATTGCTGACAATCCTTAGTGGCACATTTGAGAAAAATTTGAGCATTAGAGTGACAGAGAATTTTACATAAAATAATGAGATTGAAATCTGAAAACTCATTCTCACCTGATCATTGCTTGGGGATCTACAGCGTTCATTGTCGCTTACTATATCACAACTGCTTGGATTCGTATATTTCGGAGAACGAGGGACTCTCATATAAGGATCACAAGCACCATACAAATCGGGAGTGCCAACATTTAGCAGACACTTTTTTTGAACTATATCGATCACAGCGATTCCGTTTTCATTTCCGTATGCCATTCTAAAAGAAAGGGACAGTTATAAAACTCTGTTATAGGTACATTCTTCAAAAACTTCCATATTTTTAAAGCCTCTTTGCCTTTTTGTACAGCTCTGTATTATTAGACTAGACAAGTCAATAATTAGACTTGGGATTCATTGATTTTCAATTTTAAAAAAAAACTTGATTATCTGCTTCTAGGATTGGTATGAAAACAAATCATTTGGCATCTCTTGCATATAAGGCACATTCTAATTTTGAGGTGTCAAAAATGTTTTGGCTGCTGATTATTGTAGCAGGGCTGGTACACACTATACCAAACACTACAACCCAAATACACAAGACTGCGCAAAGCTGCTGAGTATCCTTAATTCACTCTTTATTTGCACTCAGCACACAAAACAAACAGCCCCTTGTGAGTGGACCCAACTCTTTATATCTTGGCACCCAAAGCAATTACCCCGCAAACTTAACCTCATTAACTCACATACGTGCGATCTATCTCTTACCTGCGGACATTGCTTCCGGGGCCGAAACCATAACAAAGCTTAAGAGCATCTTTTAAAGCTCACCCAAACACGTACGGGCCGCGGACAAACAAGATCTCTGACGTATGTCCGCTCCAACGTGACAACAGCAGTTGTCATGACTGACCCGGAGAGACAGATATGACGACCCTGTTACATTATCTGCCAAAAAATATGGAAAGTTTTGCCTGTACTGATTAAATTAATATTTTTGACTACAGCATTGAAAAGATTTCTTTTGTTACGAATTAGTTATGTATCCTTTTCTTCCTTTCCCAGACAAACTTTTGTTACAATGGAATGAATTAGTGAAAATGAATGAAGATTTAGGTCAGCTCTTAAGAGCATTAAACTTACAAGCCATAAGAAGAATTGATTGAAAGAGCGGTTATTTGAACAGGTTTTTTGCCACTCGGCACAGGGGTGAGACAAACAAGATACGGTTGAAATCCTGGAGGTTTTTTCTGCACTCCACTGCGAACTTTTACTGGAAGCACATAATCTACACTTGGCTGAAAGAAAAAAAAAAAATGTCAGGTTTGACGATGATTTAAAAACTTATTGGAGTTATCAAGTGCAGGGATGATGCACCAGCATCAGCCCTGCATCACGATGTTAGAAAAATTCCGTAACGAATCTAAGAAAAAGAGTTTGATGATAAACTTAGGACACATTGTGAAATGCAACCTATTGCTCATTGAAACAGCTCATTTTGGAATTTCTAACAGGGATCATAAAGCCCAAGCTACCATTTCTTTCTAGTTAGGAAATCTGGCCGCTGAAAAACGTCAAAACTGACTTCACAAAAATCATAGTAAGCTGCCCTATATTTAATCAGTGAATGCCCTCAGAGGTACCTTAAATGCTCATCCAAGTAAGTTGAAAACACCAACAAATTGAAATCTTTACTTCTTTTAATTTTGCCTCTAAAAAATTCAATTTTTAATTTCCGGTCATTGTCGCTGGTCCATAGAGATTCGAAAAATTGAGGTTTTACAGTCTATTTTTTTGCACCAGAATAGACACAAATTAACCTTCTTATACACAAATTGTCTTCAGAAAATTGGAAATTCTTTATAGTGTATCAGTTATGGAGCATCAAACTGGCCAACCAGGTTAAAAAACAGGATTATCAAGCATTGAAACAATAATGATACTGGAGCTGCGTTGTAAAGAAGATTATTATAGACTTTAGATGCAGCAATACAAAAAAAAAATAAAATTAAAAAAAAAAAAAAGTGTTGCGTGCTTGCGCAGCTTCTATTTTGCCAGACATTTAATGTCAAAACCTCAAAACGGCCCTTACCAGGGCCACCAATGTTTGAGCACTTTTTCTCTCAAACATCAGCCTATTTTTGACGATAACTTTCTCTTTATCATTGGCAGATTTCCAACATCAACTCATTTGCCGCCGTCCTACTCTCCATTATTTACAACAACTTGCTTACGACCGCTGTGACAAAAGGCCTTGCAAAAACATTGCTCTCAAGCACGGCTAACAAAACATTACAGGTAGGTAGTTTATGGAGCCTCAGTAAACGGGAAACTTATTAGAGAGATGAGAGAATCCTTATCAAAAGCTTACTTTTTTGACATCACAATCAGCTGATTCAGATTTTGAATTCGGTCTAGGGTTGAAATCAGAGTCGGGAGACAGTTCGATATCTCCTTCGACTCCTTCATTGTAAACTATTGGAATTTCTAGAACCTAGAATCAGAAAAATAAATTGTCAGAAGAAACCTAAGAAAACTCAGTCTTATAATGTTGAGCAACCATCAAATGATACAATTTATGTTCATCCGACAATTTGAATCTAGATTGAGCTTAACCTGCGTTGAATCAGAGGAGGCTCAAATACAGTATTTATACTATGCAGTGTAGAATTTAAGTAGTCTTCAGACTTTTCAAAAGAAAAAAATCAACAAACTTTTGAAATTCTGAAAGTTGTGACCATGAGAAGTTCAAAAGTGTCCCAAGTCACTCCACCTGATGATAGTAAAAGGTACAAGAACAAACTTGAACATGAACTCGCTGCACTAAAAAGTGTTCAAAAATACATCATAGGACCCATGAAATTCATCAGCTTCATCAAGACGTCATCATCTTTGACTCATAAATAAGACATGTATTGTAACATGCTGCCATATTAAAATGATGTATCTTTTGAATATGATGAAATACCGTATTTACCTGTGATAATCCGCACCTGTATTCTAAAAATAGAAGGAAAAATTGGGGGAGGAGGGTTATACATGGGTAGAGCTATCCGCAACAACATAGAGAACGCTGCAGCAGTGCAGCGTCTTGCACGCCCCCCTCTTTCTCCACATCCCCCTACCCTCCTGCTGCACCGTATGTTTTGTTTATTTCTTAATCCGCCTCCTTGAGACACTTGTCGCATGCCGAGTCACACATTTCCACGCAGAACTCGGCGCAAACACTGGTTGGCAAACTCCAATCTTGAGGCAAACGTGATGTAAGTGATAAGTCATCCGGATCAGCTAATGACTGATCCGCCAAAGAGGTTAGTCTCTATTGCTTATCTTATTGTTACCAAATCCAAAGTATAAACATGGGGGTTATACACATTGTACATTTTTCTTTTCTCACCCTGCTAGATTTGGGGGGTAGGTTGTACTATCAATGAATTAAAGATTGTTGCAAGATTTTCACAAGCAAGGTTTTGCCTTGAAACTTGAATAATTTGTTTGAACCTCCCCACAAATCCCGCAAGAGACTATCGGGGGCTTTTGTAAGTATCAAAAATGAAAAACTTGGGGTCACGTCCCTAACTGCCTTTTTTGTTTCAAATCATTTGGTTCTGTAGATTCCGAGAAAAATGCCCTATCCGGTTGGTCTGGTACACCCTGTACTATATTTCCACCAAGAGACTCTAAGTGACCACTGCCGCTGTTATATGTGTGTGAGTGTGAGACTGATCTGCAACGGCTCTCACACCCCACTTGGCCCCTCGCCTGCAAGGTGTGAAGAGTATGAAGAGTGGCCGAACTGGAACCTTGAAAGCAAAACTTAACTTGTGAAAATATCGCGGCAATCTTTAATTCGTCATTAGTACACGAGAGCAGGTTATACACAGGTAACTACGGTATATAATGGTAGAAACAAAAAAGCATAAAAAAAAGGAAATAAAAAGACGAAGTAAAATACTTACACAAGTTTCTGAGATAGATTCTAATTTCCTAAATTTAAATAACATAACGTAAGAAGAGGCTCCCGCGATACAAAGTTTTCTGCTCTCGGGACACAGTGAAATTAGTTGAACAGCAAAAGGATCATCTTCCGAACCGTCCAAACTTCTTGAATGATTCTTTTCGAAAACTTTAGCAGTTTTTAATTTGTACAATACTTGCAACGTGCCAGCACTTGCATCCCAAAATTTTACACTACCATCAGAATGTCTGAAACAACAATGTTAAAAATGATAAGTTTCTATCAAAACCGGCAACACACTTTTTTGACTTCAGTTAAGCCCTACCGCTCAAATTATTTTGCACGCACTTTTCACTTCGCTTGGACTTAAATCGGTTTAAAACCAGCATTGAAGCACTCATTTAGCACTCTACCAATAAAAATAAGGTACAGAAGCGCTGCATACATTAGTCAAATGTTACATTGTGCCCGAAAGAAAGATATAGAAGAGTGAACGTAACCCGTAGAACGATTTTGCTGCGTAGGATTCAACGCAAGAGCAAGAAGGGTTAAACAACTTGAGATGAATTTTCATGATAAAGAAGCTATCGTTAGAATGAGTTCATTATGGACTGAATTACGTCCCCGAAAAGAGGAGATAGTAGTAGTCAAATCAGGTGGATTTGCTGCAACGCCTGGCCAGAAGCAGTACTCATCACCATAAGATACTCAATACTCCTACCTCAACTTGATAGTTTGTAGTAAGCATACAGGAAATGAACATTAGTTGCTGAAGATTCAACAAAATGTGGACTTCACACAAACAATAAAATTTGAGAGACCAAACTAAATTGTAACAAAAAACCACTTTCATAAATTAAATTTAAAAATAATTTCTTTCAAAACCAATGACGTTCCTCTGCAAAGTAGTTAGTTTAAGTCCATTTAAAAACTTATAAAGAATTAAAGGTAAAGCGGTTAGAGTCCAGGACCATATTTTTCTCTTTGTCTTATCTCATTGCGATGTAAAATCTATTCTTAAAGTTCCGAAACACTTTCAAAAAGACTACTGTTGAAGAAAAGTGTTTTGGTAAGAAAAAAAGGTTATAGTCATGTAGCTAAAGAATGTCTGTGTAAGATATACTGTTGAAAGTTTCAAAAATAAAACGAAAAGTACCAAAAGAAGAAACAAACATCAAGCATTTTTGCATTGCATTTAAAAACAAGCATCAAAATGCAATATTGGTACCTTCAGTCTTATTTTTGAAGTTATTAGCCAGATATACTGCAGAGACATTCTTTGGATGCTTCTCCAGAACTGGACTTGCAGTTTTCTTAAATATAAATTACTTTTGACCAGTATTTTGATATTAATCAAGAGATAGCGCTATGCTGGCAAACATCGGCGCTTAACACTGAAGATTCACATTAAGATATTTGTTTTGGGGAGCCAAGTTAGACGCAAATACGACTTGATTTCTTCAAAGAGATACTAAAAGCATTTAACGAAACAAGAAACAGAACAAACCAGCGAATAATTGACATAAAAGTAACAGGTGAAACAGAAAAATGCTGGAAAACTCGCAAAAAAATTTAGTGAGGATGTTTCAACTTGAAGCATAGTAATTTTCGACTGAAAAATTTAATAAATAAAAAATATTAAAAAAACAATTCTAAACTGTGAAAATAGCTATTATTCTGACACAATTTAAACACCAAACACAGTTTAAAATCAATTTTTAGGTTTTTTAAATTTTTGGAGTTGAGAAATGGCTGCAATTTAAGCTGAAAAATCCTCACCAAATTTGTATGCATACTTTCCAGCATTTTCTTGCTTCACCTGTTTCTGTTATGTCAAAAGCAATTAATGAAAGTAAAAGAAAAATTACAGGAGTTACCCAGTTAAAATTATTTCATTATAGCTACAGGAAGTCGGGCTCCACTCTCCGCCACAGAGTGGCCAGTCCCTTTCACTAAACCCTGTTCTTCGCTGACCTCCCCTTGAACCAACGCAGTAAAACGCAGGAATGAGGTCGGATGGACAATCAGCAAAATAGCTGCAACACGTAACAGGAGATTCATGTAAATCCATGGGATAAGGGTTTTCAAAAAGCGGAAAGCCTGGGGTAAGTAGGTCCAGTACTACCAAGTCATTTTGCAGCACTACTACGACAGCATATGGGTCTGGAATATCTGGAAAGAGAAGGGATGAAAAAGGACATCAATTAAAAGATCTAGAGAGACAAAGGCAGGTATTGCAAGATTAAGAAAAATGTATTTAAAATCTGGAATGGAATCTCTACGAATAAGAACTGTTTCTGGAGAAAAGAAAATCTGTTTACTACAAGGGTAAAAAGGAGAGTGATTTCAAGAAAACGAATTTCACAGAAGTGGGCAGAGTTATATTTGTGCAGGGTGAAGGGGGAAAAGAGCTCAAGGCAAGTGGATAAGGCCTAAGTTCTTCATCATTTTAATGATCCTCAAAAGTTCTGATTAACAGATTTTTAAGGCATTTTTCACTTTGCAAGTAGATTTTGAAAGTTCATAGTGTGTAGGTACATCCGTTTTTTGGGTTAAAAAGCCGTTTTTTTTGCTGAGATAAGCAACATGAATAGAAGGCAACTTACAGGGAAAATTAATGCTCCATATTGCTGTCGCTAAATCTTCGCAAAACACTTACTGTACAAATTCAATATGAGTGCTCTACAGAATAAAATAGAAATTGTTCTTTTTATTTTGAACCAAAAAGCCATTCCCCGAATAAATGATCTCACAGCTTAGAAAATGGCAAACTAAAAAGGCAAGATAATTTCAAGAAAAATATTGAGAGGTTGTGATAAGCCACATGATAAGGCTGTGAGAAGGCAACTTACCAAAATTCCAAGGGTTTTCACAGAGCGTGACAAAATCTACTACATTGTGTTCCATTTCTAAAACAGTTATATTTTTACCCTGCATCACAGTTATGCTAGGAGAGCGGCCTGCCGTATCGTGCGGTAAGCCACCTGAGAATATCACAAATGCTTCCCTGTAAACATAAAAGCCATGATGATTAGATACAGATTTTAGAGTAAATACCAAAGGTACAGGAGCTTAACAACCTGATTCTTATTTTTACATTGGTAAAAAACAATTTTTTCTATCCACTTTCCATCGCTGTTTATTCTTGTGGAGCAAGGTTTTGTCACTTACACTCTTGGAACCATGATCCATTTGCATTTGGCAATACTAAACAGTACACGCCAGACTGCACGGTTTAAACTTTAATCGATCATCATTTCATAATGAGTGAGCACATTGATCTAGCAGCGTGACAACCTTGACTGTTAAATGAGAATGGTTGTTTCAAGTAATTAATAATTGATTCTTAGCCGCCCAACTTTACTGTTCATTGATAATTATTTGTACAGACAAAAAAAAACATACCCTGATCTGAGATGTCTCCATTCTACTTTATTAATTGATTTACAAGTTTCTAATTTTCCATCCTTATTGGTTTTAGCTGAAAAAGAAGGAATAATTAACAAATTAAAAGAGAAGCAATTGACACAGGATAAATTGCAAATCAACAAGAAGAGTTGCAAATAAGTAGTTGAAGGGTCATTTCAGGTAAATCATAATATCCCTTACATTTAAAAACTGTCGTTTTGATTTTAAAACTTAAAATGTTTAACGTTTTAGCAATGACTAAGGTCAAAGTTCACTAATTGCTTGCCTTGCTTGGAGAAAATTTTAAGATTTAAAGTCAAAATTACGAGTTTAAAATATATAGACAAATTTCCTACAATGGCCGTGGCTGTGAACTCAAAAGTAACAAGTTCTACGAGTTTTACGAGCTATTCACTGACTGTCTGAAAGTTATTGGTTTTTCCCATATTCGTGTGTTTTTCTTAGAAAGTAAGTAAGAATAGAGTGGTAAATAAATGTATCAGATTGAAACAGCATTTGACAGCATTTGCTCAACAATGCTCGGAAAAGGTCAACGATTTTCACCCTTACTAACCCCGACGAGGATTTGGATAAGCAATTTCTGTTGCATAAACAAGTAAATGGCAATGGGTAAGTGCATAGCATGATGAATGAGTCAACGTATGGACCATGTTGGATGGTGCTCTCTCATGCTCCCTGTGTTAATTCCTGTTGAGCTCCGGAAAAAAAAAGGCAGTCACCGCACACGCAGCTAGTGCGTGGTCTCTATTATATGTTGTCTTTGCTTGACCCTCATCAATCGGTGTATTCTGCTCAGAATCAACCACTGAAAACAATCGGGACGCTCGCAAGCTAGATAGCTAGGCTGCCAGGCACTCAGTAGTCAGTACGTCATTGCTATCCTCAGTTTTTCATGTATAAACCGACCATCGGCTGAGGGCTCAACTTATATTGCACAGACTATAGAAGACTGAAAATCTTGTTGGAAAATTTTCAAAACAAGGAGGAGTTCAATCTATTGCAACATGCGGAGAAATATTCTGGAAAATGTTCAAAATATTCTATAACGGCTATTATTATTTTCATGCTTTCTTTGATTGCTCCGCATCAGAAAACCCTCGGCTTAGAAAAGCTGATAACACACTCAAACTTTTGAAAAAATGTATTTTCCCCTGATAAATGAACATTGGCTTTCCCATCCATTGTGTCTACTCTGGAAGGAGCTTACAAACAATATGTTTTCTAACCGACAGTTTTGCTAACTTACCATGAGGAAGAGTAATGGAAGAAGGTTTATCAGATTGACGAGTATTCCAATATGTGAGCGATCCATCAGTGTGACTGCACACAAATTGTTTACCATCATAATGCCAACAAACTGAGGTTAGCGGTTCTGCAGTTTGCCAACGTTGCTCTGCTTTTTTTAGCGTCAAATCCCATAATACTAACTGACCAGATTCAAAACCAATCAGTAACTAGAAATAAAAAACGGAGACAATTAAAATAGAGAGGATTGATCTGAAGCTATATTGATGCTTGTGACAGAAAATTTCAAAACTAATTGACAAAGGAGAATTTGAAGATTTCATCCTCCTCCTGATCTAGTTTAACAGATCACTTACAAGATGAACAATTTTTTGTAATGACTCCGGTGCCTGAAACTCTTTTAGACAAGACAGAGAGGAGGGATAAAAAAGAGGATGAGGAGGCAAGAGGCTAATTTTTTCCCAAATTGAACTATCTGGAACACTGCAATTTTTTAAACTTTTGCGAGTATATTTTGTGCTTACCATCAGAACAGAAAAAGCCAACCACTTTGAATAGGCAGTCCACTGATCACAAGCACTTTAAACAGCCCGAAAGTAGCCTGTTCTATCATGTTTCACAATAAAAAAAAAATGAAAAAAAAAACTCAGATCATAAATTGAAACCACTTTAGCAAAAAGGGTGTAATTGAATCCACTCAAGCAAAAACCAGTGAATGCACATTTTTTATAAATTGAGTAAGAAGCAGTTTGGAGCCCTTTAGGGTCCCTCTTCAACCCCTATATACATTACATAAATGATGACTAAATGATCCCAATGATGACTTCTGATCCCCTCCAAATCTGGCAAGTTTTTACAAGGAATGTCTGCTAATTTTCCCCATAACTTGCGATCCCATTGTGATCCCCAAATGAAATTTTACCTGCCTCTTTCTTATGGTATGTTCTTTTGTCCCTAATTTTTACAGATTTTTAAAATTGGCATTTTTTTAGAATTTTTTTTTGAAATTTAAAAAAAAAATTCACAATTTTTTTTGGTTGAGCCTTTTTGAGTTATACATCAATCAAAAGCCCTTACTAAGAGCTTTCCAATGAGACCACATTGACTGATCTACCATAAAGGGTTCTCGAGTTACACCCAATCAAAGTAGGAGGGCTCCGCGGTCAATTTCCAAATTTTCCCTACTTCAGAGCCCCCCCCCCCAAAAATTGGGGGGTCCAAGAAATCTGAAAAAATTATTTCTGAGCACCACTCAACAGGGAGAATGAATGTACCAAAATTCATGAAAATCTGAGAGGTCAAGATTTTTTAGTGGTCTGATCTGGCATGGAATGACAAATTTGTCACTCGACTCTTTATCAGTGAGAAAGGGGTCAGTTCAAGCAAAAAAAAAAGCGTTGAGTCTAAGATGAGGCTAGGTGAACAATTTACGGCAAGACAAGACTATCACTTTTTCCAGATAAAACAAAATTTACTCTGCCTTTAATTCATTACTTTACCGCTTTATTTAAATAATTTTTGATTCGTACAGCGACACTGAGTCCCAAAGTGAAACGTGAAAGTCCAAGGCAATAATACCTCAAGAAAGACGGAAAGGGAGGGGCAGCATTGGTGCAAATGTGCCTGATAGCAAACTGTGAGACAGGCGCCACCTAATTAGACTTATGTATCGTGAAAAAAGATTGTGGAGACAGGCCCTTCACAAGACAGTAACTTTCTGGACCCCAATCCGACTTTGAACAGATGGTTTCCTAGATTGTACAGTGTGGTGTGACTTAAAGATGTTCAGATTGATGCTCAATGGTTGCAATCACAGTTTACAGATACAAACAGTTGCAAAACTCAACATTAAACAAATGGCGAGAGGTGACAGAGGCGATTCAAGCGGCCCGAAGGTTACAACTCACTCTTTTTTATTCATTCGAAGTAATTTATAGCAATCTTTACACAAAGATGTTTAAATTTCTAATACTTTCAAAGGCTTTAGTTTGAAGCTTCTTTGATAAACTTTAATTTGAATGGGGCTCTCGCAAACTTTTGCTACAAAAGATTGAAGAGTTCATTCTTGCAAAAAAACCTGTAATAATGACGATGAGTACACTAAAAAATCACAAAACTCACTCTCAGAATCGGGCTTACTGGCGGAGAGACGCAGTTATCATGGGAGATTCCTATCTTTGAGAAATTTCTCTGTTTTTCTGTGTTCTCTGTGTTGCAAGTCTGTTACTGAATTTTGGACTTTTTTAGCCCATAACATCCTGAATTTTTTCATTTTTTTAAAACCATTTTTAACAAAAACCTTCAATAAAGTAACCACCAAACCTTAAAAGAAAATTGTAGCAATTCTAAAATGCCCAAAAAAGGCTGATGCCAGATGATATTTGATCTATAAAATCTGATTGTCAATCTAATACCTCCTGATTAAAATACCTAGCCCTGAAAAATGAAAACGAACCTCTACTGTAGCCATATGGCTATGCTAGGATGTTATGGGTTAGTGTGATTTTTGTGATTTACGCTGGCTTTTACATCAGATAGGACGTTTCATTTGCTAAAAGCAAAAGTTTGCAAGAGCCCCATTTGAGTTGTAGCATTCCGGCCACTAGAATTGCCACCATCGCAGCTCACCATTTCTTTCCTACAGAGTTTCGCAACTGTGAGTAAACGCAAGCCGTGGTTGCATTTAACTACTTCTACCCCAAATTACGGTGACTCCACTCCAGGCGCAAACTGGGAAAACTTAGGGAAGGACCAGTATTACCTAATACTCAAAAAGAAGAGCAATTGAAGAGAAACTCTGTAGAGTCACATTTAAGGGTATGAAGAAGCAATGCAAGGCATTTTTGTTAAAAAAGGTGCACAACTAAGAATTGAGTAAAATTGCTTCAACTATTACCTTACTATGGTCCAAAGGATTTTCACATAAGTTAACAACAGGACCAGGATGAGTTTTTCTACAACTAAAACAAATAAAACAAAAAACATCAGCATCAATTGGTAGGTACGTTTAAAAAATATTAAAAATCAATTTAACATTGGGCGCAAAGAAACGATGCTTACAAGCAAGGCCATTTTGCCACCCCAGATCTAGCTATTTCAGCTGTACAATTCCTCTACTCGCAATAAGTTTTACTTTATTATGCCACTCCTTGAAGAAAAAGTTCTTGATTTTGCAGCTAGCTTTAATTTTTTTGGTGAATGAGCTATATTTAACATTCAATTGTTGGTAATAGTCTACACTATTGAGTAAATCTTGTGGGTAATCAGTCTTCCAGGTGAATGGACACGACTTGTACAATCAAACGTAATTGTTTTGGCAGACAAGAATTCAAGATAAGCGGTGAATCCCTCATGTAATCAAAGCAACCTTCTGCGCTCCTCATGCATTTTTGACTGTCAAAACTAATGAATAATTTGAATATATAATAATTAAAAGATTTGTTTATAATTTTCCAAGTAAAACATACCAAGTATATGATTTTAAAACCAGCAATATCGACGTTTATTATTAGTATTATTATTATTATGCCACTTTTGCATTTTCTAGATTTTTTCCAAACTTCTGGGCCTACAAGATCTCCTGAATTTTTCGAGATTCTAAAGTAAAAAAAATGATCACTTGAAAGCATAGGAAAAGCAGGATTTAGATTCGCCTCTAACTCCAATTTGGTGAAAAATGGGATGCTGGTTTTGATTATATTACTTCATAAAAAATACATGAAGAATTTTTCGTTTGTTTCAGGACTCCCCAAACTTGTGAAAGCAGTCTAAGTAAAAATTAAAAAAGGCATTAAGATATAGTTTAAGCACAGTATTGATTGGAGTATTTTTGAGTACTAGTAAAGCAATAATTACATGGCGAATGAGGTAAAAAGCCTGTTTTTTTTTTTTTTTTTATGAGGTGGGAGGAAAAAAGAGAAAGCTTTGGAAAGAAAGAGTGAGGAGAGTCTGTAAAATTATCATTATGTTATGGAGTAAGTATGCAGAAAAGAGTAATAAGAACAAGTAGGTAACTGCTTGCATGTTCAAAGTAGGTTAAAAGGTACATAAAAGACTGAGCACTTACACTTCAATTGCTTTATTCCAATTGATTATATAGCCCGAAAGAATAAAAGTTTCTATATTAACATAGTAGACATTTCCATTTTTTGTCCCCACGTACAGCCATTTACTTCGTAGGGGTAAATAAATATATGTGATTCTGAAAAAAATAGGATGAACAATCTGCTGATTAAAAGATGAGTAAAATTTTGGTGTTTATGTTGTGTTGGAGTTGAATGATGATAGAAAAGTAATTTGACTTATTTTCCTTCATATTTAGAGTCATGAAGAGGAGTGAATATGAAAAGGAAAAGAAGGGATTTTCATGCATTATTGATAAACAAGAAGGAACGACATCACACAAAAAGCTTTAGCATTTTCTTTGGTCGAGATTGCACCATGTTTGACAAAGCGTCCATTTCTTCTCTCCTAATTAGTGAAAGCGAAATCGAATCTTTCGAAAACGAAAAAGATAATAATGTGTGGAACTGTATTTAACTCATAGGGAAGGGGGCATTTAACCTTCTTTTCATAATCACTTGAGGACTCATGGTTGCCAAATGGTGGCGAAAAATCGCCTCTCTTCCCATTGACGCGTGACGGTGGTAGCTCGTGCAATGTGATTTGAACAGCGTATTCTCTCCATTAAAACCTATGTAAAACAATCGAACTTCAGGAGGTGCGATTGCACTCCCAAGATATCGATACTTTTGCACAGGTTTAAATGGCAAAAAAGCATGGTTGCCAAATTGCACAAGCCGCTACTGCCCTTTGAATTCAATGCAAATTTGCTGAATTTTATCATGCTGACTGGTAACTTTTCTGAAGGTCTTTGCAGGAATAATGGAATAACCAAATTGCAGCAAGCTCTTTATCAGAGTTCTTATTAAAAAAAAAATCAAAAACAAAAACAAAACAAAAAATTACTTTCTTCACATGTTTTCGGTTAGTGTATTTTGTCATGCAGATGCGCCAAGTGCCCTATGGCAACACCGTGTTTCTTCAATTTAACCCGTGAAAAAGATCGAACTAATAGGGATGCACTGAAAGTACAGTTCACTGCCTGGAATCAATATTTTACAAAGGGTTACATGGACGAAAAGCAGCGTTGCCAGTTTGCACGCGAGGCCGCACGAGAACCATTTGGAAATCGGAAACTTATTACTTAGATAAGAAAAAAATCACTGAAGATAGCAACGCTGCTCTTTCAGTTTTTACCTAAGGTTATTGATATAAGAAGACTTCTAAATAATAATTTATCTTCTCATCGTCAAGTTATTCTAACTCAAGTTATTGATCAAATCAGACAAATTCCAGAGGTAAAAATAAAGAAATATATTAAATGCCAAACTGGCAAGGTTCAAATAAATGACTATAGAGTTTCCATGGATACGGGGTTGATGGCATATTAAACGAAATACCCGGTGGTACTTTAAGGGGTGTCTCCACCTCCGAATTTAAAAGCGCGAATAAACTGATTGAGCCAATGAGCTGCCTTTAAGTCGATAGGTTGAGTCCGATGTATCGACAACAAAGAAGCTCATTGGCTCAATCAGTTTATTCGCGCTTCTAAATTCGCAAGTGGAGACACTACATGCAAAAAATACACTCGATAGTCAGAAAAATCAACAGAGGCAGAGCGTGAAATTTGGTACCGTTGCATTTCGTCCATTTAAAGCCATGCAAAGGGTCGAACTATTGGGTTCGCGGCGAATACTCTAAAATTCGACCAATTGCAAGCGTTTCAAATGAACAAAATGCAACATTCCCACATTTCACACTACGCCACTGGAAATCAAGCTTGTTATATTCACTTTTTGATCAATATACGGGGTTTTCCGAAAATATCCAATTCAATTACACAAGCCAAGTATAGGTACTGGATACTGACGTCCAATTAATGTTAAATTAAGGCTAGAAATAAAAATAAAATTATCATGTTATAAAAAAAAAACAACAAAAAAAAATCTGTAAAATGAAAAGTTTAGGTCACTTGGTCTATAATGAAGTAAATTTGTTAAATAAAAAACGAAGTTCGATTTCCCCAAAATAATGCAGTTAAGGTTAAGGGCGTGCCAGGCTGCCTCAATGTATTCACTTCGTGAAGATGAGAGGGGTCGACATGTTTTGATGTAACACCTGCTAAGATAATCAAGGAAAGAACATGTTCCAAAAAGATTCCAATATGAGTCAGGGACCAAATTATGATAGGTCCCGAGCATTGAATTGTGTGCATCTTGCGTGCGGTGTCGACCATTCAGAGAGCTTACGCACGGTCACATGATCGTGCGTAAGTTACGCTCGGGACCGAATATTATTTGGTCCCAGAGCCGTAGAACATCCGACCCGATGTTAGTCGCTCGTCGCTCCGTTCCTGCAAACCGTTTTAAAATGTGTACTTAAATCTACATTAACTTTTTTAATACCTCAGTTTTGGGGGGGGGGGGGGAAACAAGAAAAACAAAAAACAAAAAACTAAAACTTTAGTAAGTACTTACTCTTCTTTTTGAAATTTGACACTTTGAACTATTTCGGGCTTTTTCTGGCGAAAAGACCAGAGGTGAACGCTATTGTCAGTGGTGGCTGTCACCAGGGCACCTTCATTAACTAGAAATTGAATCTGTATCACAGCTACATTATCTTCGTGTTTCACGTGAGAGTCGACGCCAGGTCTTCCCAATCTGTATTTATTGCATCGTCAAGGATAAATTTCAAGAAAATACAATTTTTTTTTAGATGATTACAAGTGTTCAGAATGTGTCACTTAAAATTGATAGTTTATTAAACAAAAACAGAAAGACCGATGAGTATGGGGTGAACAGAGCCTCCAAATTAAAATATACCTAAACCTCTCCCCTTGACAAAGTGCTGCAAAGTTTGACGGCCAGACAAAATTTCCAGCAAAATGGGATCACGTGATGAGCGCGGGAACCAACCATAGCTCTTCTTTCCAGCAAATCACTTTGTATGAAAGATAGGGGCTTCGGGGTACATAGTTTTTTTTTTTTTCTAAAACGGTCTATAGCTTTATTCAAGCATCGAGGGCAACAAAAAACCATGACTATGTTGAGAGTACAGGCGAGGCGGTCGCAGTATAAAAAGAGGGATACTGGAGGAGGGCGGGGAGAGAGAAGAGTTCTCTCTACGTGCAAAAAGCACGGACCCGCTGAAAAGATACCGCTTCCCAAGCGTGCATAAAAAACAGGGTTCGCAAAATGGGGCCACTTTAATTTAGGGTCGAAACGCGATAGAGGTAGATGAAGCAAACCGAGCACTCATGTTGAGTCATGTCAAAGTTTTTTTTACTGTACTTACAACTTTGGAATTTTGTTGCGGGCACGGAATGGCGCTAAAGGGCGCACTTACGATATATGAGGCTTTTATTATACCCGTGTGCTAAAACGTGGTTGAAACCCTAAAATTTGAGTAATTTTGACTTCAGAAAAGTGCACTCATTGTTAGTAGCTTTTCATACGAATATACCAACATAACCCACAGAGTTTTCGAAAAATCGAAGAAGATTAGAGTCTATAGGGCATATGTCAGTGTATACCTTACAGAGGTATATGAAAGTATCTGTCGACAGTTCAGTTAATCGATAGGTACCTATTTTTACGGTGAGAGTGTGAGACATTTTATCGGGTAAGTAGATCAATAGTATCAGATGCATTACCTAACCTTCCAATTTCAACAAGATTGGGAGTTGAAGTTATCTCCTTACTTATTTGATAGAAATTAGGCCATTACATTCTGTGTAAAATCCTTGAGTTTCTCAGGTGACGATGGGTAGAAAACCCATATTTTCTCTTATTTCACTTAAAACAACTGTAAGGTGACCCAAAGGTGGCCATACCTAAGCTTGGAGCCAATTTGCACTAATAAGGCATGAGAGAGAGAAAAAAAACGAAATACGTCAATTTACTCTTCAAACAGTTGGCTATCATATACTGATTTCATTTTTTAAATTTTGTTTTGTTTTTGGGCTTTTATTGAGGCTTGTGGGAACGTTTGTATTTCCAATATTCCGGCTTTAAGTATTTTTGAGTATTTCAACTTGACATTTTAAGGGTATCTTCTTGAAAATGTGTACTTTTTGCAAAAACACTGAAAAAAGAAAAAAATGTGCGACAGCCAAAAAGTTGCTAAATTTACATCCTAGGACGTACAAATGACTGTCCGAACATAGTTACGTCCTAGGATGTAATATTGCATGTGTTTGGCTGTCACACATTTATTTTCCCCGTGAATTTATAAATTTTTGTCAAAAACTGTTGGCTTTTTGAGCTGCGCGACATGCCGTCTACTGTTCGAACTAATAGGCCCTGGAATCACCTTAACAGGTAGTAAAGAAAGAATCCAATTCCGAAACCGATTGAACTGACGGTAAACAAATACAAAGAACGTTTCAAGTTTCAACCTTGTTTTAGTAAAGTTGACTTTACTTGCAAGAGAGATCTCTTCCGCGCAAGGAGCATTTCATCCAGTCTTTTCCCCACAGGAGTGAACTTTTGTCGTTATATTACTTACATGCTCGGACGAAGAGAGATTTACGAAGATCGATCTGCTCAATGTAACTCTATACCGACTGTGGCGGAAGGAGGGGGGAGGGGGTGCCAGCTTATCTTTTGGAGTGACCAAAACCTTACTGATGCCCCCACCCCCTTTTTTTTTTTTAGTTTTGAAGGCATATATTGTTGAATATTGACCTAGAGTTAACTTCAAACGGAAAAGCTAACATTTCAATGTTAGCAATAAGTTAGTTGAAAAACAATCGCTACATCAGCAGTATGGAAGATCAATCAGTGGCGATGTTGACGTGTAAAAGCTGGCAACACTTCAATTCTTCCATTGAAATCCACATAAAATATCGATTCTAAGGAGTGCACTGTGCACCCTCAAAAATAGTTCAACCTTTTTCATGAGTTTAAAAGTGGGCAAAATACAACGTTGCCAGATTGCACGCGAATAATAATCAATCACGGGTCAATCATTCTATAGTAAAATCACTTGAAAATAACGGTTGGGCTTGGGATCGACAAGAAGTTTAGAACTTGACGCACAAACTCAATTTTGGAACTTATGACGCTACCAACATTATTTTTTGTGTAAATTAATTTATTTATTTTATATTTATTTATTTACCGAAGAATTGACCCTAGTCATGGCTGATAGGGAAGTACGAGCACGAGCTCTAAGAGCTCAAATTGGTTGCTAGTTTTGGGCTATCATACAGGCAAAAAGTAGTCACGGACCTTAAACTGGACTCTACACCAGAGACAAATAGAGACCCGAGGAAAGCACAAAGCTTACGACAGGTGCTCACTTTTCCTGCTCAATTTTGGTCGGAACTCATCGAAACAATTAACAGCCAACTATAGCCTAATGTTGACTGATGATCGCGTGGTTTGCGTTCGCCGAGCAAGACCTGTTTCCGTTTCCAGGACCGCGGACCTGGGACCAAATAATGTGACGTCCTCACGGTCCCGCACGCAGATGATCGGTGAGCACTTACGGGGGGTATAAACCACACGCAATCATACTTACGTGCGCACCATCCAACGTCTTTCGGAGGACCGTTAAGCCGCAACATTATTTGGTCCCTGCAATCACAGCCTTTCATAGAGCTCACCACTCAACAGTAGGCTACTGTTTATCGTTGCAGCCGGTGACTCCCGAACAAAAATGAGCGCACTGAACTTACTTCACTTTTTTAACAAGGGAATCGTGCAGTGAGCTCAATTTGTCTCTACTCCACACAAAAGAGTCGACGAGGGGAAAAAAGAGTACAGAGACGTACGTGTCGTGGGTATGGGAACGGACCGGTATGCCGGCAATCCCCCAGTCCACCATTCACGGGTAAACCGTCGAACTTAACCTTCGAAATCGTTCATGCGGTCGACACCTTTCAGATGCATAAAGCGTAGCGTCCGCACTCCCTGGTCCCTATTGCCAGAGGCGCCATTGGGGGAGGGGGGCCCAAGGATTTTCAATGTGGCCGAAAAACAAAAAAAGGGCTGAAAAAAGGGTCATCTAAATTTTTGGACCCCCCCCCCCCCCCCAGGAAAATCTGAAATGGCGCCCCTGACTATAGCCCTATACAGCGTACACAGAATAATCCATCAATAGACTCTACCTAACTCTCGTTCTTGTACACAAACCGCATCTTCGACTTAAAGACGCCGAAAACGACTGTATTTAGCTTTGATTTGCAGAATGTCTCGGACCATTGCTCCATTGGATATAAAACGAGGCATTGAACAAGAGTAATAAAATGAGTCTCGCCGTAATAAACGGCGAAGACGATACCGAAAAGAGTTTTGGGTCCAGGATACTCGCCGGAGTGAACTAAACGGCTGAAACAGAGTATTAACGCGTCCATAGGTCCAGCGCAATAAAACAGTCAAAACTTAAAGTGTAACTGCTACTAACGCAACGTTGACCTGTCTGCGCTAAGCCTACTCGCGCCGTAAAGAAATATAACTCGATCGATCTAAAGAAAAATATTACGGGTGCAATATTACGAGGCTTTTAGCTAGCTTTAGCTATAAGCGATTGAATAGTTAGTTCTTCCGTAAAATCAAGCGAAAATTACATTGAACAGTAGGTACATTGAAAAAAAAACGAAATTCACTGACAAAGAGAGAAATCACTTCCTTAAAAACAAGGAAACACGTTTACTTGTGACAGTTCTTCTTGCGCGAAGTAAAGTTCCGATTGTATGAAGGAAAATCATTGTCAAAACAAGGAATCTTTTACTTGTAGCAGCAGACATTTTCCTTGGGTGAAAGGAATTTCCCCTTAGTCAATACTTCACTTCGCAGTTTCTTTAACACATTCGTAATACGACTTGAATTAAAAGAAGAATTCTATCAGTGTTCACTCAAAGACTCACAAAATGACTTTAAAGTTTAAGGAGTGATGGCGGAGCTACGCACGGGTACCATAGAAGATTCCTTTCTAGTTTGAGGCTTTTCTCAATGTGTTTTTGTAGAGAAAGTGACAAATCGCAGCATGACAGGAATCCCCAAACTTGAAACTGCTCATCATCAATTAATCCCTTCATATGACGATCTTAATTTGCTGAAAAGTTATGACCATTTTAAAGTTATATACTTTTCGGCCACCCTGTAGATGTCGATGCAAGTTGAGCCCGGCTCATCAAGATCAAAGCAAGAGCTTGGAACCAGTGTCACGATGCGACTCCTTTCATAAAAAAATTGGTAAGTCAACAAGTTATAAACATTATTAAACAATCTAAACTCGACAGCATCAAAGCATGAAAGCGTTCCTTTGATCGTGAGGCGAACGCCGAACCGCGCCGCGCCGTGCCGTGCCACGCAAAGAGGGGTTAAGCCATCATACATTTTGACAAACACATACACAGACGGACACAGTGAGTGACATTGGACATGGACAACAAAGGTCGGATCGATTCCTCTCCAGACTAATACTAAAAAGGTGCACTAAAATTGAGTAGACAGGCGACTTTGCACCCGCCGCCGGCAGAGCTTTTATTTGCCACAAACCTACCTACGGGAGGAAAAAAACATCTCTGAAACGTATATATCAGCAAAATTGTTTATTTCCGATATTATTACCGATGCAGCGTATATTCAAGAGTTTCCACGGACTAAAATAAAAAAATAAAAAAATAAATAAATAAATAAATAAATAAATAAATAAATAAATAAATAAAATAAATAAAATAAATAAATAAATAAATAAATAAATAAATAAATAAATAAATAAATAAATAAATAAATAAATAAATAAATAAATAAATAAATAAATAAATAAATAAATACCTAACAACTCTCCTTGACATTTTAATCGAAAATTACCATTATTGACTTATTCACACATCTCAAAGAATCCCGCTCTATACTCTATACCCACCCAACAATGACACAGCATTGCCGAAATTACGTTTTGTTGGGTCTATACAAACGTTAATTTTTCACAACTTCTAGCATGAAACTATAAGTATGGCTGAGGCAAGAATTATTTCTACTTAGTAGATAGGAAGCAATGACGGCTCGTGCGATGTGGCAACAATGGATTACCTCCATTTAAACTGGTAAAATAATCGATTCTTTTGCGAGGCACAGTGCCTCACAAAAGAATCGATATTTTTGAATGGGTTTAAATGGTAGATGAGCGCGGAGACAAGATTACACGAGCCGCCACTGACTGATAGGAAGATTATCGCAACTAATACTGACAATTCGAACATTCTAAAGCCTTTTGGTGCGATTATGTGTCAGTCAACAATTATGAAAACGTAAAGAAATATATAATAAAACTTAACACACTTTTTTAGCCACATTTACATTCGTCAAAGATTATTGGTAAGCTCTGACTTCACTTCTAAAACAAAGATTAAAAACAAGTTTGAAAAAATTCAAACCATTAAATTTTAGAAAAAAAAAAATTCAATAAAAAAAGTAGCGCAGAACTAGACCTTCGTATTTTACCCATCTCTGTAAGTTGGTATTTCATTTCAGTTGACGATATAAAATGTAGGCAGAACCTTTTATCAATAATTTGGGTGGTATAAAGTCTACTGTCGCCGCGACAATGCTTTAGGAATGGCTAAAACCAGTTTTTTTTTCATTTCGTTGATCATTTTATCGACAAATTGTTACTCCGAACCGAGGTTAACTGGGTGGGTTTGTCTATAATAAGTGACCGCGTGGCGACTAGCGAATTGCGATGCATCGAAATCTGCTCCATATATGACCTTATGAGAAATAATCGATCCGCAAGCGGTTCCATTGAACCTCCAAAGAATCGATACCTTTGCATAGGTTCAAATGACAATTAGACGACAGTCCGCTTGTTTAACAGCCGCAAATGAGCTGATAAGAAGAGATTTCTCGAGCCAAAATTGAGAGGTCCGATTTTCCAGAAATTTTAACGCCAGTTACGGCAACACTCGATTAATTCCCCGGAAATTTGGCGACAGTGCAGACCGGCGGGCAGCCCTGACCTATGCCATGCCGACGTGGTTTTTATTACCTTCGTCTCCCATTCACGCTCGCGGACTATATTCTCCCCCGACCCCCCAACCTCTTCCATCCCTTTTGATTTCCATTGTTGCCATAATTCGTGAATAAGAAAGCCCTGTTCAATATTTTATAAAAATAGATTGTTTTTCGTCGGTAAAGAATGCGAAAGAAGATGTCGACGTCTCTTTCAAAGGCGGTTCGAAATAACAAAACAAAATAATACACCTCAGTGGCGGTTCGTGAGGGGGGAATTTGGGGGCTTAAGCCCCCCTCCTCTCCCCACTTTTTTGAAAAAGGGAAAAACAACGGTCGCAACACCTAAAGCCCCCTAATTATATTAGGGCTCGAGAAAAGTGAGAAGCAAAAACAAACAAAAAACCAAACACATCACATTTTTCAAGCCCCCCCCCCCCCCACTTTTGAACCTACGGATCGCCGCGCCGCTGATACGTCGACATTAATTTTAGCGGTTGTGCACTCAGGATTTTTCTGTCTCCGTTTCATCAATGAACGTATATGAATTTAAAAACAGAAAAATTTAGAAATAGAGGGGTTCTTCTCCCTTTATCCAATATCCATCCTTGTCTAACACACATGTTTTCATGTAGAGAGGAGAGGTATAGAGAATTTCTCTATGATTTTTGCGCTCATATTTTGATACTTACACCCGATATTTTAAAGTACGAACTCGTAAATTAGAGACTTTAGGACCTTGTTAAATAACCTGATTTTTAAAAATACACGCTGAGGAACAAAACTATAAAGCCGTTTGGATCACCAGGATCTCTTTGAATGTAACTCGAAGAAGTTTGTGAAACACGTAGAGGCACTAACTCGTAAAATAAGAGCGTAAATATTTACGGCAGCAATATGCCATTGACAGATTGACATATTAGGTCAGTGCGCCTTCATTTCGTAAGGTATGCAAAACCAGCACAGTCGTGTACGAATAGTTACGTATTCAGTATACAACTCGTCAGTGACTCTGACGTCTGACCTGACAGCGCAACAAGAAATTCTCTTTCACCTGCCTTCCTACATTAAAACACACATGTCAGACAAAGATAGACGAGGGAGGTGAAACCGCTTCTGACGGTATACCTTCTTTCAACTCAAACATCCCTTGAGATAAACTGTAGGGAATACTCTACGAACACTTTCTCACACCATTTTTATCTAGAGGAGACCCCCAGACCCCCCTGAATAATTCTGAGGGAGACCCCGTAACCCCCTAGAAAAAGCTGTAATTAGAAGTCCCCCATCATGATCCTCTCATTTGACCACCATCTTTGAATTTTACTAAGCGCATTTATTAAGAGTGGATTTTGAGATTATTCGATGCTTTCAATGTGAATTGAATACGATTTTACATAGGATTTAACTCTCCATAGCGATGTAGCTTAAGTTTGCAACAGACCTGCAGGGTGATTCTGCTGCTGGTTTGGACGAGATGTGACGAGATTGCAAGAATCGGCCAATCTCATATTGGTTTAAATGGCACCACGTGACAGATTTGAAGTCATTCAACCGGGTAATGAACGGGTTAAAGAGTCATTCTTTTCAAATTCGTGACTCTTTAACCCGTTGAATGATTTCAAATCTGTCACATGACACCATTTAAACCAATTGGATTGGTCGATTCTTGCTATCTCGTCTCGTCTCATCCAAACGAGCAGAATCAACCTGCAGTAGCACGCGACACATTTACATGGCACAATCGTAAAATACTCGCGCTAACCAGAAATACAATAAACATTACATCAAGTAATTTATTTAAAATTTTCAATAAAATTTTGCTTAAACCTGATACATCTTCATTATGAGACAAGGACCGAAAAAATGTTCGAGACGGAGGTGCCTTCTCGATTCAAATTCTCGATTCTAATTGGTTCAGAGTGTTTAGACTCCGCCTACGTTAAAGAACAAAGACCATCCGACGTCCGTCCGACCTTAGTGGCGTAGCGTGCAATTTGGCAACGTTGTATTTTGTCCATTTAAGCCCATGTAAAAGGTCGAAAGCGAGGGTGTTCACCGAACACCCAATACTTCGACTCATTTCATGGGTTTAAATGGACAAACTGCAACGTTGCCAAATTGCACGCTACGCCACTGTCCGACCTGAACATTTTTTGGGCCAAGATTTTGCAAAAGTTCGATCTCAATACGGGAATGGCATCAAAAGTCGAAACCAAAGTTCAATAATTTCTATAACTGAGGAGGCGTCCTTTTACTTAAATCATGAAAACGACCAAACCAGCGATTTTGCCATTCACGGGAGCTCTTGCTAACTTTTGCTATGAGCAATTGCATAGTTGACTCCTGCGTGAAATCCAGCGAAAATTACAACAAGGACAGAAAAAAATTACGAAATTCACCCATGGATTCACAAAATGACTTTAAAGTTTAAGGCGCGATGGCGGACCTGCGCATGTATCATGGGAGATACCTATCTAATTTGAGACTTTCTTTTGTGTGTTTCTACAGAGAGGGAGTGACAAATTAGACAGGAATCCCCCAATCCCCCAAATTACCACTGAACTGCGATGCTCCGCCGTTTAAGAGCAATGATGGCGGAGCTAAGCAGGTGCCATGGGCGGATTAGTATCTAATTTGTTTCTTCCTTCATATACAGGGTGTCAATTAAAAAAGGAGCCAGGCCGAATAACTCGAGAAGGCCCCGAATTTCGAAAAACGCTCAAACAAGTGTTCGATTATTTTGAGGGGGACATCTTTAAAGGGGGTCCCCGATTTGGGGGCCCCGGGGGGCAGGACCTCCCTAAATCCAATACTTCAAATGGGGACCCCAATTTTTTATTTAATATTCGAAAAGAAGGTAAAATTCTAAGACTTTTGGTGCAAACCGAAGGTCGATATCGGTTTTCATTTTCGATACATCGAAGGTCAAAGTTCGATTTGGGCCCATGTTAAAAAAATCATTACTCCTCATTGAAAAGTCGGAATTTAAAAAACAGGGCGTCTAAAATACTCTCTTAAAAGCAAGCTCTTTTTCAGAAAAAAAATTCAATTTGAACAAAATGTTAGTCAAAATTTGGTCTTAAAGCCCCCAAACATTTTTAACGTTTTTGGCCCCCACGGGGGGCTATCAGAAAAATTCCGAGAGACGACCCCTATCGAGTGATACATCAATCAAAAAGGCGTAACAAACTGAGAATTTTGACGCAAACCGGGGGTCCATATCGTTTTTTATATTCGAGATATCGACTGTCAAATTACATATGATTTTTTTCTTTGCATAGTTACGCCTTTATTTTAGAGCCAATTTGGCCCGTTTATGGCTCGAAAAATCAAGCAAAAAATTATGCAGGTGCTGACAGTCCGAATTTTTGTCTACTATTCGTTTGTTCAGAGAAAGCAGCCGAAAACCGTCAAAAACGGCTATTTTCGGAGCCAGCGACAAGTAACGCCATCCATCGGATTAAAATTTCCAGGAGTTTGCCATAGAATCACCTTAAGTTAGATAGGAATCTTCTGTGGTAAGTATCTGCGTACAGCTCCGCCACAACGCCTTGAACTTTAAAGTCGTTTTGTGAGTCTGTGAGTGAACTATGAAATTTTTTGATGCTATAATCGTACTTTTTGCTGGATTTTACTCGAGATTTAATTATTCAATCGCTTATGGATCCAAGGATCCCTGTTGGGCCCCCTTCTTTTTTAATCTTTATAAATGATTTGTCCTTCAACCTAGCTTGTCTAGGAATAGAAATTCAGATAGTCATATTTGCTGGTGACACAAATATAATTATAAAGGGGACAAACTTGTTAGATAAGCTCCACATAATCTTTTCTGAATTTACAAAATGGTGTACGGCAAATAAACTGCCTGTAAATTTTTCAAAAACAATCATTGTAAACTTCACACCGGAAGTATTATTTTTTGAATCCTTTAAATTCAATGATGTAAAATAATTAAAGTTGTTACTGACGGCAAATACCTATAGGTCTAGTAATTGATCAAGCAGTGTCATGGAACAGTCATATAACTCAGTTAGTAAAAAAAAAATGAACGTACGAATCTTCGCCATCCGAAATATTGTCAATATATTAAGTAAAAAATGTGTGACACACAATTCTATCATGCAAACTTTCTGTCTAAACCAAGATATGGGATCATCCTTTGGGGCAACTCAGCTTTAATTAATGACATACTGCTGCTCCAAAAAAGAGCCCCTAGGATATTGGAAGGGAAACCATACAATTATCTTTGTAGGGAAATTTTCAAAAGATTGAAAGTGCCAACAATAATAAATTTGTATATTTGCGAGATCATCACCAACGCCATAAAAGCAGGTTAGTGTTTATTTTGTTTTATTTTATTATTCTATTAATTTATTACTTTATCAACTAAATCATAATAATTAAGTTTTTGTAAAGTGACTTGACTTGTATGATAGCCAATCCCGCGGCTTTATATACTAAATAAAATTATATTCAACTCTATTCTATTCTATTCTATTCTATTCTATTCTATTCTATTCTATTCTATTCTATTCTATTCTATTCTATGGCAAAAGTTAGCAAGGACCCCATAGTATATTCGATACGAGTACACAGAAAAAACACTTTGGAAGCGCTATGACAAAACTTTTGGTAGAAAAATTACCCAGTAAAAGACTTTAGTTGAGCCAACCAAGCGTTCCGTACGCCTAACTTAGGAGATTTTGCTGGGCGAACCAAAGATTTGGTTCGCTCAACCAAAGTCTTTTTCTGGGTAATTTTTCTACTTAGGGTCTTGTCAGCGCTACCAAAGTGTTTGATACTGTTTGTTCTACGTGTGTTGACGGAGATCTGGAAACAGTGCTCATTTCTCGTGGCCCTTTTTTTTCTTCTTTTTTTTGGTACGGGCAGCTCTGCGGTCACAAAATTCGGGCTGTCTCTACATAACGCGACGCGACGCGCCCGAAGAGAAAATCGATTTTGGTTCACGGAGATATAATCTCATTACTCTTTCTAATCATCCGCGCGCGTCCCGCATGTTATTGTTAATGCTGTTTTCGGCGCGGAGAGCAATTCCATGGCGCGAGAGAGAGGGAGAGGGAGGAAGGAAGAGGAGGGTGGAAGTGAATACATCCCGGCGATTCCCGAAATCTCATTTAGGTGCAGATTCTCTCGGATATCGCGAGAAATAGATATGGAACGCGCCGAATCAGAGATGCGACCGGCCAGGCGCGGCACAGCTCACAGTGCTTTGAACAATCGTAAAAACCTTATAAAAATTAAAATTCAATATGCACTGAAAAAAAGTGCTAATTTAACTATTTGTTCAGTAAATATAGTATAGATACCAATTAAAACAGTTAGTTTTACCATTTTAAATGGTTCAATTAAAGCCTTCCTGTATTAATTTAACCATTTCAAATAGAAGATTTAACAGTTTTAATAGTTATTCATACTTTTTACTTAACAAATGGTAAAATTTAGCACCTTTTTCAGTTAGGGATTTTCGATCACTGTAAAATGGGGGGGGGGAGGAGGGTTGATCACTGAGGATCAAAGAGTCGCAATGGGTCTGTGGCAAAATTTTGCTGCAACAATTAAGAGTGTTTAATCTAATGTAAAATCGCCTGAAAAGTCCATTGGTGGCATCAGAAAGTCATGAAACGCACTAATAAACTCACAAGAGGCGTTTAATGCAATCCAAGATGGCGGATAAATATCGAGCAATTTGTATGCATGCACCACGAACATCCAAGGATGGCCAACCTCACCATGGCGATAACAACCAATCACAACGTAAACAAACAAATAACCTCTACCTCTAGTGAAGTTGTCAAAGTTGGCCATCCTTGGATGTTCAAAGTGCATTCATACAGCTTGCTCGATATTTATCCGCCATCTTGGATTTCATTAAACGCTTCTTGTGAGTTTACTAGTGCATTTTATGACTTTCTGATGCCACCAATAGACTTTTCAGGCGATTTTACAATAGATTAAACACTCTTAATCGTTGTAGCAAAAGTTTGCAACAGACCCATTGAATTGAGAGTTAGCGTGGGACGTCAATGCTGATGAGAGCCAAATTCAAAGTAGACTTTTGACTGGCTGGAAAATGGAGGTAAATGCTTCTGCCAAAAGTTTTTCGGCGTCGTGGAAAATAACCAATCTAACGCGTGAATAATAGGGTTTTTATTTAAAGTAATTTTCTCAAAAACTAAGAATAATTTACCGTTTAAAACTCTTGGACAGGTTAGCAGAATTTTCTGAACATATATTGATGAGTCGCAAGTGTCACTTTATCGCAAATTCGAAAAGATTAACGCAGTTGAAAAGTACGAATAATGGTGTGTTATCAAGATAGGAACACTTACGTAAAAACACTTAAGTATAAAAAATTTTCAACGGCGATAACCTTTTCAAATTTGCAATAGACTGCCACTATAATTTGTTCAGGAAAATCTGCTGCATCCATTTAAAGTAATGAACAGTGAATGCTTCTGAGTTTTTGAGAAAAATTACCTTAAAGAAAAACCCCATGTTAATTTCCATAAGGCCGAAAAAGTTTTGACACAGACAATTCCCTCCATTTTCCAGCCAGTCAGAAGCTGACTTTGAATTAGGCTCTTAAAAGCATTAACCACGCTGGCTTCCAATGTGATTGCGACTCCTGTTTACTCTTTGGTCATATCACTTGATAGCGCCTACAGAATTACCTACGGTCAAGACCTACGGAATTACCAAGTTTCATACTTTTAGCTGCACTCATTAAAAGTTATGAGTTTTGATAAATTGGCCGTATACGTTCAAAGCACTGTGCGACTGTCAGTGGCGCGGCAGAGACATGGCAAGTGGATTAGATGAGCGAGATGCCAGATGTGACGATTGGATTTGACTGGACACGCGTCAGCGCTGCCGGGCTTATTTGAGGGGAGAAAAAAATTGAGGCAGTCGTTGGGATAAGGGCCCATGCATGACAGTGGCACGGCGGCACACATACAATTTGGTGAAGGAGTTTTTCCTCCATTTAATTCTGTGTGAATTGATCGATACGAAAGTGAAACAGTACTCACCAACCGTCGATTGTTTTACATGCATTAAAATGGAGGACAATCATTGTTGCCAAATTGCACGGGCCTCCGTGCACTGGTCCATAAAAACAATAAATTTCAAGTGAAATATAAGTCATGACTTTTCGTTGGCGATATTTCTTTCCATTCGTTATTTTCGTAAACGATACCCCCTCCCCCACCCCACCCGCGGAAATTTAAGTTGATGGAACTATCACGTAAGCAATCAAAGTGCTACAAACGGACGGAAAAACAATGTGCCTCTTAGTAGGAAGAATACCACCGTCAGCGCAGAGGCGCGGGCAATCAGAACAAAATCAAATTTATAGCTCACCGATGTATTCAAGATTTTTCCCAAGTTCTTGCCGCTTTTTCGTTCGTGTATAAATCAATTTGACGCGGATTTTTGTACAAAGACGAAAGAGATGCAGCATTTAAATATCCTTACTTTCAAGGAACGAGATTAAAACAGGCAGTTTTCCCATTTAACCGGAGCTCATATGCATATTTGAAACAATAAATCTTCCCGATTAAATGGAGAATATACGTTCCCCTCCAGGCTCAAGAAGTTAAAACCGACTAGTTACATTCTCCAAGAGATAAATGAGATGATCTGTTTGATACCAAAACTTGAGGCTGTGGTTCGTTCGCAACAAATAGAACGAACAATCTGCATTGCCATTTGTTAAATAAAGAAGATTATAAATTAATAAATAGATAAATAGATACATAAATAGATTACTAAATAAATAAATAAATAGATAAATAAATAAATAAATAAATAAATAATCAAATAAATAAATAGATAAATAGAGATAGATAGACGGATAGATAAGACATAAATAAATGAAGAAAAATAAATAAATAAGCTAAATAACCACAAAGATCGACAACGAGGCTTTAATTATTCTGCTTACACCTACACGCTGTCATGCTCATACATTTTTATTGGAGGGGGGGGGGGATTAATCACACATTGAATCAGTGAAACACAAATTATTGACCTGCATGATCTGCCGATATTATCGCACAGTGAACTATTTTTATTATTGCTTCTAGCTTTAATTTTTACTAACTATTTAATACACTATTAAAAACACTCTATGATAATATAGTGCCACATCTGAATTTAATTCAACTTTAACAATCGATATCTCGAATGCGAAAAACGATATCGACCTCCGATTTGCTCCAAAATGTTCAGTTTTTTATGCCCTTTTCATGTCAAAAACTTTTGGGGGCTCTAAAATCTACTTTTGACAACAGTTGTGTCCAAGGCCGTAATTTTTTTTTAAAAGAACTTGATTTTTAGAGTATTTTGGACTCCTAGTTTTTTAAATTCCGACTTTTCAAAAAGTAGTAATGATTTTTTGAAAATGGGTCCAAGTCGAACTTTGACTTTCGATATATCAAAAACTAAAAACGATATTGGCCTGCAGTTTGCGTCAAAAGTCTTAGAATTTGATGTCCTTTCGAACAAGGTATCACAAGATGGGGGTTGCCATGTGAAAATTTCGAGTTGGGGAGCGAAACCTCTCTTGACGGGCGCCCCCCGGAATTTTTGTGTCCGCCAAAAAGTAGGGGAGGACTGGGGCAATTGTAACACGGGGCAAATGTAACAGTGCTAGTTGAGGCACTTCCAAGCGGAAAAAATTGGAACTGCGGCCATTAATATATTGTTTACTTTACTACAACGAACCATACTAAGTTTCACGGCAATTGGTGCATAATTGTCGTTTTTACAGGGAGTTCGTGGTTTTCGCCCATTTTCGTTCATGGTTTTGGACTGTTTCACTTTCGACTAAAACCGGTTTAATAAAGTTGATCGGTTAAACTTTTTGCATGATTTCATTCCTTATACCCTAAGGAATATTTTCGTGCAATTTTCAAATTTTTAGGTTATGTTGTTATCCAGTGAGACCTGTTTAATGAAAAAGTGCGGTTGCGGGGCAGTTGTAACACGACTGCAGGGGCAGTTGTAACATGTAGTATAGGTTAGTTTAGTTTGTTGTATTTGTTGATAATTGTGAATGCATTGACATGGAATAATCGACCAGCGGCGGACTACTCATTGGCGGATCGGCCAGCGGCGGACTACTCATTGGTGGAACGAACAGCAGAGCATAAGCCAGTGACGGATCGACCAGCGGCGGACTAGCCAGTGACGGATCGACCAGCGGCGGACTAATCAGTGGCGGACTAGCCAGTGACGGACTAATCAGTGGCGGATCGGCCAGCGGCGGACTACTCAGTGGCGGATCGGCCAGCAGCGGACTACTCAGTGGTGGATCGTCAGTGGCGGACTAGCCGGTGGTGGACTAACCAGTGGCGGATTGGCCAGCGGCGGACTACTTAGTAACGGATCTGCCAGCGGCAGACTACTTAGCGGCGGATCGACCAGCGGCGGACTAACCAGTGGCGGATCGTCAGTGGCGGATCGACCAGCGGTGAACCACTCAGTGGCGGATCAACCAGCGGCGGATTAACAATCATTCCAAGCAAAAACGCGATGAAATGATGATTCCAATGATTGATGAAGGGGGGGGAGAAGGGTGGTGAGGGAGGAGGGGCGGTGAGGGGCAGGGGGCGATGAGGGGGATCCTTTAAGATTGTCTTCTGCAGTTTCTATTCAATTTTTGCCAAATGTTTCTGCAAAATCAGGAGGAAGGGGATGCAGTATGAAGGGGAAGGGTGATGGGGAGGGTGGGGGTGGGGGGGGGTGAAGGGAGGGGTGGGGGTGCTAGTCGTCGTGGGGGGGGGGGAAGGTTACGGGGGATACTGTGAAATCGGTCAGGATTTTTCATGTGCCCCTGTATTGGTTTCTACGCTTTCGCAGGGGTGGTGGTTTGAAGGGGTTGGGCGGTGGCGGGGGCGGTGAGGGGGGAGGGATGGGGGTGGGGGAGTCGAAAATTGGATACACTACCCCTCTCTTACGTGAAATTAATCATAAGACCTTTTTGGAAGTGCGCAAGTCTCATAACTTGCGTCTTATTATTCATTTGTTACAATTGCCCCACGCACTGTTACAATTGCCCCTACCGCGGGGCAATTGTAACATTCGTCCGGAAGCTCGAAAAGTTGTTATAAAAGCTGTAATTTTTGGAATATGAGCTTTATGGCTAAGAATTCCTAAATTAGATAGTTTGGAGGTAATCCATGCAAAATTTCGAAGTCCTAAGTGCAAAAATAAGGTCTGGAGAGCTGAAAATGTCGAAAGTGTTACAATTGCCCCAGTCCTCCCCTAGTTCCTATTAAGTTATAAACACCCCCCCCCCCCCAAGTTTGGTTTTTTAATCTGCAGCCGTTCAAAAGTTATGAAACCGTCCCGGGACTTTTGGACCACCCTGTATATATATTAACACCAGCTAGCCATTTTCATTCAAGTTTTCGTTTGTACAGTTACGCAACACTGCTCACAAAGATATCGAAACCGCTTTGATTTGCGTTGCATGTTTGGAGGCACTTTTATTCCAATAAGTGAGGAAAAGTAATCGTTTAGACTATAGAGTATCGTAAAATACATTTTTCAGCTAACTCCTAGATCTCCCGCGACTATAGCTATTCGCACTTACTCTCAAAAAGAATGCCTTTTCATTGCCCACCTCTTTCTTTCTTCCACGCCACTTTTATACATAATTTTCCGTCACGGAATCAACGCAAAAGAAGAAAGGGGATGCAGGAGATCTAAAATAAAACTTACATTATGTATAAAATTGATTTCTTTTCAAACTGAAGATCAATCACGAGTTCAGAGGTAGAGCTCGTTTCACGAAAGATGGCCGATGACAGATCATGCGGCTCGCTGCGCAAAGACGCGTTTGCGTTCTTGCACATGCGCAAAAACGCAAACTCGTCTCCGAGCAGTTAACAAACCTATCTATCATCGGCCAACTTTCGTGAAACGCCCTCTAATCAGTCTAATCCCATCTTTGTCCGATTGGAAACAAGCTAAATGGACATCACGTCACGGCAGTGTGTAGTTAACTATTCCGGCATGTCAGTAACGATTTAGCAAACACCGCAGATTGAAGGCGCGTTATATAGCTTACGCAGAACGGGAAACACTATTTGATATTTTTCTTAAGCACTCGGCAGCCACGAGCCAGTCACCTCAAAGAAAACAAAAATGAGAGAAAGAGAGGGAGAAGCAAATAAAGCAAAAGAGAGAAGGAGAGAAGAAAGAAATAGGGAAAGAAAAAATAAAGAGAATGATATGAGGAAAGAGAAAAGAAAGGAGAGATGAAAGAGAGAAGAAAAAAGAAGAAAGAAGCAGAGAAGAAAGAAAGTGAAACGAAAATAAGAGAGGAGAGAAAGTGAGAGTGTGTGTTTGTGTGTGTGAGAGAGAGAGAGAGTATGAGGGAAAAAAGTAAACATAAATACATAATAGCGAAGTTTGATAGCGTTCAAGGACGGAAATAAAGACTATGAAGTAAGTCTTCCCTTCCATTCCACCCTTTGGCTCATCCTACTAGAAAATAGCTAGTAATTTAATGCTTGGTAAGTAAAACAATATAAATTAGTGTGGGGGGAGGGGGAAAATCTAAGTTGTGAAATGAAATGTTGGAGCAACACTAATTCGTCCACGCTCACAGACACGAGGGAAAAATTGAGAGAAAGGGAGAGGGGGAGAGAGAGGGGGGGGAGAGAGAGAGAGAGAGAGAGAGAGAGAGAGAGAGAGAGAGAGAGTGAGAGAGAAGAGAGAGAGTAAAGAGAGCGGAATTAAAGAGACGAGTAGCGGTGATAGCTGCTGTTATCCAAGTGGTTTCAAAGCATCAAAATTCAGCTACCGCAGCTTTTATAAACATTTTACTTCCCAATCTATAAGTTCGGTATGCACTCTGAAAGCGTCTGTCAGAGCTACTAGCTGAATGCAGACCAAATTTTACACGAGAGTAAATGTAATAAAAATAGAAGAGAATCTACAATAATATAAATAAATAAAAGCTGCCCCCACCCCTGATCAAAAACCACGGACGATGTTTAAAACTAAAGAGACAATTTGGAAAGAAAACACTTCTTTTTATGGGGACTACGGTGGCGGAGAGGGAAGGGGGAGAGTTTGAATAACAAGCTGAATCTGCTCTTTCAGGAGTAGAGGAATAACACGTCAAGTGCTAGAAATGATGTAAAGTCGCGACGCCTGCGATAATGGGAACGGCAAATAAAAGCTCGACTAATCCGAGAGTAAAGTTGGTCAAACTTTTATGATAAACATGAACTCACGAGTCACGAGGGACGCGCGAGTGGCGAACGCTCGAGCCCCCCGATGTCTGACGAGAGAGAGTGAGAGAAAATGCGCCGAGTTACATCCACGTGAGCGAGATAGGGATATACGGTCCACGGATAGTCAATGGATACGACAGGACGCGAGTGGAGGTTAAACGAATTTTGATCGAAGAACTGGATTTGTTTCGAGAACAGGATTTTCATCGACTGAATTGATGATGACTTCACAAATAATTCACATTAATTATTTACGATTTTCGTGCTTTTCAAAGCGCATAGGGTTGCGACATGCGACTGTGTGCCGGCGAATTTTCCTGCCCAATAAAATAGTTGAAAATAAATTCTAATAAATAATTCTACTACAAGAATAGACGGATAAACAAATAATATAAATAAATTAAAAAAACGAGGAGATGAATATATGAATAAATAGACGAATAAATAAATAAATAAACAATTAAATGAAAATATATAAATAGATGAATAAATTTATAAATAAATAAATAAATAAATAAATTGATAAATCAAAAGAATCGCGAACTTTTTGTTCAACCCATATCGATTTAAGCGCACGAGGTCATGTCGGAAAGAGGTGAAACTTTCAAGCCGCAGTTGCCGTGGTTGGTTTAATTGCAACCTCTTCTGTTCCTCTTTCCCCTGCGTCCAGTGCGGGCGGTGAGCAGGTTCGACAGCGATTGATGTTATCAGAGCCAATAAATGCAGATGTTGCCAAACCGTCGCACAATTTTATTCAATATAAAAGTCACGCCCATCGATAACACGAGAGAATGGATAGAATGAGTACGCTCAAAAACTGAAAACCATTACGTTTGCAGGTGGGGAAGAAACGGTGGCTATTACCACAATCATCCTCCCGATAATCGTAAATTTTCTACGATGCATTCGTTAAAAATGAACATTAAAATAAGCGGTAGTTTCAATCCTAAAAGAATGATGCGTCATAAAACTATTCAAAAGTCAAATTTAGATTCAGCGGGCTGAAATTAGCTTTTGATCGGTACAAGAGAAGCCACCGAACACCCGATGATACTCCAGCGTGACTGTAGTGAACACTGCACACTTTGAATTTCTCATACATATCCTGACCTGCATTAATAAATTCTCTTTTCAAGACTATAACAAACAGGCACTGAGGAAGAGAGGGGAAAAAACGCTAAAAGCTTAATTTGGTCTGTTTTTATGATCGAGTTCAAAGTTCAGAGGTTTTCCTCCCATGTTTGCTTTTGCCCCTCTGATGTTGAGAGCCAAGTCTCAGGGGTATTCTAATTCCACAACCGTAGAGGAATGAGGATATCACGTCCGTCGAGTACAGTTAACTTTACTGTGCTCCGGCATGTCGGTAAAGATCTTTCATACTCCAGTAATTGAAGGCGCTTTTTAATGCCCGCGCAAGAAACAGAGTTCATTATTCTCGAATCGTCAGCACCGTCAAACTGAGATCAGTCAAGCCCGTGCGCCACGCCTAAGCGAACAAGAACGCGAACGAGAACGCTACGAAAAAAATCCGCGCCATGTACTATTTCAATGCAAGTGGCCACACCAGAGCGAACGCGAACGTTAGCAGCGCACGCGAGGCGTTCGCGAACGTTTTGGCATTTCGCAAGGGATTCAAGGTGTTTCGTCATTGACAGGTGACTTCCACTGATGTAAACGGGTACATATTTACCGATGTTTGTCCGTGCATCGTTTAGGCTGTAAAAAAACATTTTTTTGCATTTTTTGTAATAAGTCAGAGCCATAAATATCACAATAAACAAAGTGACGCTCCACTTTTTTTTTTATTTAGGAATCAATGACATAAATATCAGAAAAAATAAGAGGAGAGGTTTTTAAAAGCTTTGACTATAAAATGTTCACGTTTTTGCGGGAAAAATAACATAAACTACATGGATCACAAATGGACAAAAGCGGGAAGATGTTCCGTGCAGGATACGTAGCGTCGCGTCGCGTCGCAAGGTATGTCACACCAGAGCGAACGCGAACCAGCGTTCGCTTAGGTGTGGCACGGGCTTCAGCAACCATCAAGCAAGGAAATTTAAGTTACCATTGGGCATGGACTGAGAAAACGCGAGGTCGCAAATTGGTTACGTGAGGGTCAGGTCCCAAAGGTTATGCATCCAATACAGAACACTTTTAGGTCGTTTAAACCTCTCAGTCTCATTGAACTCTGTCAATCAATTAAAATCGGCACTTTGCTGTTCACTTCACACTTTCAAGCCTACTTTATCATTTCATTTCGTTTAAGTCGTTCAATTAACTCCTTCTTTTCCACGTACTTACATACTAGCGGGGACAAAGAATCATAGCCATAGGGTAGGCCATACACAACGCGTAAAATAAATGCATTGAGACGACTCCTGGAGGTACGCTTCCCGCAATACCTATCTCAATGAATTTAAGTATAGCAGAATGCAATGCAAACCTAACCTAAGCCAAAATCGAAGGAGTCCGTCAGATATTCTTTTTGTCCTTGGCTGTACCTGTTGAAATTCAGTTACTCTTTCAGTCCAATTTTAAATCATTTTCCTTTAAAAAATAATTCAATGAGTTTGAAAAAGAAAAATAGACGAAGAACATATCTACAGAAGGCATATGGCCGCGGAGCTGTAGAAGGAAAATCCCCATGGCGCATGGCGGTACATAATGGCATTGATGGAAATCGCCATAGAAAAGCACGTGCAAGGGTCTGGATTTTGGTTTTTTTCTTCTTACGAGGCAAATGAAACACATGAGTGCCTTAGGCTCGTTTCTAGGTTTCCTACATCTCAAGACGCAATTCTGGCCCAAAACACATTGTTTTGAATGGAAATTTTGAACTGCGACGTCACACAGCCCGCACGATATTTCACAATTTTACACGAGTGTGAAACAACGATACTTATAGGGGAAACCAAAAGCACTTTCATTTTCAGTTCCTAGAAAACTTTCATTTTCTTCGTGACAACCACACAAGTTCAGACCCACACACATACCCCATTGGATTGAATAATGTTGCAATGGACATACCAGATGCACCAAAGTTAAAATTGGCATCGCCGGTGATTCAATGAGACTTGAAAAGAAGAAGGACAAGGAAACAATGGCACTTATTCGATCCCTCGCTCTTCAGCTGTAACGTTGTCTAAAGTCATGGCATGAAAATACCAGTTTCTGTATTGATTAAGGCACGAGGCACGTGACCCGATCGTTCTGTCTCCGAAGGAATAGTTCATTTGAGCGATGCAAAAAAACGGAATCGGTCGTGACAGCTGATCTAAGGTTAATTTATTCTTTGATTCTTATGCACAAGTTTGGATCACGTTATAACTGTTTCCAATAATCAGCGTAATTCTAGTTCATGTTTTGACCACACGAAGAATGTAGATAGATTGATGCAGTGGCGTAGCGTGTGATTTGGCAACGTTGTACTTTGTCTATTTAAACCTATTTAAAGGTCGAATTTTAGGGTGTTCATCGGACACCCAAAAGTTCGATATTTTCAATGGGTTTAAATGAATGAAGTACAACGTTGCTAAATTATACGCTACGCCACTGGATTGCTGGTGCAGTAACGGTGAGTTGAGGCGATTTTAGTTTAATAAAATCTGTGGCAAAGCGTGCTATTTGGCAAAGCCCTTATTCATCCATGCACTTATACAGCCACGAAAAATATCCAACAATCCATCGGCATTGGCGATATTTATCGAATCCGACCTTTTGTATGGGTTAAAATGGACGGAATTCAACGATGCCAGAAAGCACACCTCGCTACTGAATTAGGGCTTTCAACATCGGGTTTCCTCTTTCCAAGAAAACAGCATCGTGATTAAGGAAGTGATTGTAGCATATAATCTATAGCAAATGGACAAAATCCGATGCTATCAAATAGCAAGAGCCGCCACTGGTTTAAAAAAGAATTCCTCCAGAAAATCACACAGCACGTTATGTGGATCTACTCTTTGGTGATAACTACGAGTCTGACGCAGACTTTTGCTACAACACTGCAGTAAAAGGGGTCAATTTGAGTGCAACAACAATTAAAAATAACGTTGAGAGCATTTTGCATTGAGCAATGAGCAATGCAAAATGAGTCAAGCCATGGATATCAAAATGGATACCAAAAGCGCGTCTAAGGAACGCGTCACTGACGGACATTTTGGGTAAATAAACGTAATTAAATGTTTGTTAAATTAATAATTAAAGTTGCTTCTAGTAAAACTAAAGTTATTTTGAATAAGTAATCGTTTCATCGAGCAGATTTATTACGACTTGAAGGTACAATCTTGTCGGGACATTATTTTTTCCCGCTTTGAAATCAAGCCCCAGATGAATCAAATCACAGTATTCGCGCCATGGACTCAGATAAAATAACTGTAGTCCTTTGAAAAGCCAATTCTAAGTAATCATCGAGGAACTAGAAGATAGAGCTAAATTGCTTGATCCAAAGCAAACATCTTGCGAGGTTTTTAATCTTTTTCACGGGGAAAATTTACAATATTATATTTTCTTCTCAATCTGGCAACAGTGCTGAATCAAGCCACGTCCTCTCGTCTTCGTGTGACAGATAAATACATTTATTTTCTCTTGTATCCCTTCACCCCGCTTTCCACTCGTCCGCTCTCTCGATTCTTTTACCCCTTTCATTTTGTGCGGTAGCGCATCAAAATAGTTGAATTTTTATATTTAGGAAGACGAAGAAAGAAGAGAAAATAAAAAGTCCTGGATAGTCATTGGCCCGAATGAATAAAAAAAAAAAAAAAAAAAAGGGAAAGGAATGAGAAGAATAAAGAAAATGAGAAAGACGGAGAGCATCAAACGGTTGGAGGGGAAAAGGTTTGAAAGAATTCCTCTTCACACACGTATGAATGTGCCATAGGAAGAAGATACGAGTGCTTTTAGTGTAAAATATTCAGCCTCTTCGTCCCTGAAGCGATGATGATAAGAGAGTAAAAGTAAGAGACATGAACTGAAATAGGAGATGTGTTTTCTCTTTCTTGAATAGGCAGACTAACAATGATAGGGATAGCGAACAGGGTTTCATTCAAGCCAATAGTGCTCGGAAAAGCACTGGTATATGCGCTGCTGGCTGCTCCTATCCGGCTCTGCAATCTGCATGCACGACTCATTTGATGGATGCGTGAGAGCTGTTTAGTGTTTAGTTGCGCGGCTTATGGAGACAACAGAGACAGTTGACACTATAGCTATCTCGCCTACGTTGAAATCGCGAGGCGACTTTTCATTTTTTCGGAGACGCAAACAAAACAACGCCCAGCAGCTCCAACGTTTAACAAAGATGTTGAAGCTGAGTATCGTTATGACTCGATCCATCGATTTTGTATTTTGATCCGATCCGATGTCTTTCAGGACTCATCTGAGTGAAGACTCGAGCGTTTTGTGGTACACGTTGGGGTTTTTTTGTACGCCACACCTAAAGTGGGTCTCAGATGAACCTAAAGGCATTTTTAATTGGATCCTCAAAGTAACCTCCAAAAGAACATCTCGTGACTGGTGCGCACCATCCACCATCAAAGTTTGGCCGCCCGTAAACTTTTAACACGATCATCATCGATGTTGTCGGGAATCATCATATTTGTCGGGGATCATCATCGATGTTGTCGGGAATCATCATAATTGTCGGGAATCATCATCGATGTTGTCGAGGATCATCATCAGTCATGCCGTAGATTTATTTCCCGTCAAGACTCACATCATTTTGAGAGTTAGGGTGCTAAAATTCCGTTAGTTTGTGACTATTTGTATATTGTATACGTTGCACAACGATCACCAAATGCCCACTTGGGAGCTACTTCATGGATCCAATTTGATTGTCTATAAAAAAGCTCTAATGCTTGCGGGTTTTAAACAACTTCATCGGGGCAAGAATACTCGCTAGATTATTTGCAAACATAAACTTCAATAGAATGAAGTAGGCCTCCGTACACGCTCGAACAGTTGAATGAAACAGCCGCAACAACAAGTGACCAACTGAAGCCGAAAACATGCCACGGTGTTTGACAAACAAAATATGTTGTATAAGTAACGGTTCATTAAACAAAATCCTTCAAGCAACTTCATCAAACAATAGTTCCATCATCCCCAGTCCGAGAACAACGACTTCCATCGTTTTTATATTTGAATTCTGAAAGTGTCACACTGCCTTAGCTGCCTGGGACCAAATAATGTTACATCCTCACGGCTCACGGTCCCGCACGCAGGTGATCGGAGAGCACTTGAGGGGACTTAAAGCCCCATCGCAACTACTTTTAATTAAGCACCATCTAACGTCTTTCAAAGGAACGTCAAGCTGCAAAACTATTTGGTTTTTGTTTCATCAAAACATTGGATCGCGTTCGGAGGGGAGGGCTCGTCAGAGTTTTTAAAGGCCTTCGTACACGCTCAGAATATATTATCGTCAAAATGGCATCGGTGATCCGAAATCCACTACAAACGGCAGATGAGCCAACCGTTGCATGTTTCGTTGATGTTCCGTTCGTCAAACAACTGTGCAATTTGACGGCCCTTCAAACTGCAGAGTTATTCGACAATGGTTGGTGTGTCATCTGTTCATCAATCTACAGTCAACAAAACCAATAAACCCATTTTGGCTGGTTTTGGAGGTGTTTTGGTCAAGGCTATCTTTGAATTTAAGAAATGTAAGGTCGGCAATTCTGCAGTTTGATCAAATTCGCTTGAGCGTGTACGAAGGCCTTATCGAAGGCCAACAATCAGAGTCGTTAGATGTTGATTGTTGGTGCTGGTCTATGTTAGTTTGCTGAACTCCAAAGGACTCATAAGTCGTGCACCGCGCGGTCTATCTGTTGCCTCTGGTGGCTTACAACTTTTTGTGGTAAATCGACGCACTATTTATTTGTTAGTCGTCAATGACAATGGGTTGCAACAGCGGCGAGTTGTGGTTAAAAGCGAAAATTGGACAAAAGAGTATGTTGCCAATTCTTGCATAAGGAAAAAACCCTTTATGGACAAAAACGGGTATTGGCCTAAGTTTACATTGGACGTTTTTGTACTGTGGACAACAAATGCATGGACCAGACGCATTGGACAAAAGGAAATATAGACAAAATATTTTGGACTAAATGCAGTGGACACTGAAAAAACCGTCTTGCCAACGAAAATCTCTCGACATCATTGCGGAACATTTACAGATTGATACTGCGTAAATGATTTAAGTTTTACCACATAAATCTACAGTTTCCCCAGGTTAAGGATTTTCACTGTTCCAAGCAAATACAACTTTGATCTAATCCACTCCAAAGCTAAAATGAGAAACCCGATTCGATGTTCTCAGTATCCGAGACTTGCGGTCAATTAGATGCAGTCAGGATCGAAATTGTTTGGGGAAACTTACTGAAGTATGCATACGGCATGCGATACTAGGACAGTGGTGACGCAAAGAGCCCTAATGTTAAGCACAGTATCACTTGAGTTGAGTTGCATACAGTGCTGTGAGCACGAAAATAATTCCACCAAAAAAACTTATTCCTTCTTCCCTTATTTTTCCTGGAAAAATTCCACTGAAAACTTTCCAATTGGAAATATTTCCAAATCTCTCCAGAAGTTGCCAAAATCATGAAAATGTGTGTTTTTCCTTGAATTCTAGCGAAGGGAAAGAGAGGAAAAAACTCCATCAATTGCATTCGTGATGCCCCGGCTACCTTTGCTAAACACCAATACCATCAGTGGCAATGTGTAAACAACGGATTCTCTCCATTTAAACCAACGCACAATAATCGATCTTCGGGGGATTCACTGCGGTTCCCTGAGAAATCGATATTTTTTCATAGGTTCAAATGGCAGAAACCACGGTTGCCGAAGAGCGCGAGCCGCCCCTGATCAACACTATGATAGGTGTAACTTCTAAACTTAGGTGGCACCATGCGTCATAATGCACTTTGGGCTATCTTGGGTGTGTGACTGATTTGAGCAGAAAAAGATGAAATAAACAAAAAAAAAACAAAAAAAACAAAAAAAAAGTAATGATGATGATATTGGAATATTACGAGGGGAAATTCCTCTCATAAATCCTCCCCAGTTTGATTCCAAGAAGAAACGTGCTTCTGATCTGCAAATTAATATAAAAGCAAGGAAACCTGGTGAACGTTTTCCCTTCTTGGAAGTTTTGTCTTTAAAAAGAATAAGCCTTGGGTAGAATATTCTACTTTATCAGGATCAAAAATTGTGTCATTTGGCATTACTAATTCGAACAGAGCTCATATTGTTAGCGTAAGCATCGTCAAGTGTAAGTAAGGAGTCAGGAAATAACAAAAACTGCTGATTCCTGAATACGTTTCCATTTTAAGAAATAATTCCAAAAATGGAATCATACATTTTCGGAAATTTCTTATCAATGGTTGCAAATTAATCACCCAAAAAATCTTCATCTCCATGTCTAGAATAAATTATTAATGCTACCGGAAAATGAAAAATAATTTTGAGGTTATCGTTTTGTTCAGAACCAGAAGAACATAAATCAATGAGATACCGATCACTATATAACGTCGCACTGCATCAGTTCACTGACCCAGTATTGAAAAAAAAAAAAAAACAGAAAAAACAAAAAACAAAACAAAAACAAAACACAATTTAATTACGAATGCATTGTACGTACAATGCAGAGGAAGTCTTACCCAATTTTTAAAATGAATGGCTAATTAAACGGGTCACTCTCGTGAAAGTTTATCTAGTTTAATGGTTTAATGGCTGGGAAATAATTTCGCCTTAATCCTATAGTCGTAAATGCAATTTACTGTGCTCGGTTCGAAACACAAACACACACGAATTCCTCGCGGCGAAAAAAAAAAAAAGAAAAGAAAAAAACATATTCCATTTGAATAGCGGCCAATTGTACATACGATAAACGATTCGACAATAATCTCGATATAACTTTTGAACGGTAGGATAGAGGAAAGAAGTCAGAGAAAATGAAACAGGCAGAAATTCAGCTATATTTCCATGCATTTTCTCCGACTTGACTTCACCGATCAAGAAACGTGCTACATCAGTCGCAGGCAATTTACACGTTGAAGCATTTTACAAACGCCTTGTAAAACGCATAGCTAGCTAGGTGCTAGGTAGGTATCGTGCCTTTCGTTTGATTGCCACGAAAGAAAAAAAAAATCACACTTGGAGCACCTTGGCGGCCTTACAACATAAACGTACATCGAGCCTTACTTTCGCTCATTCAAAAACTAATAAGCTGAAAAAACTGGATTTTATGACAGATTTTGGTTTTGTTTACTGGTTTCCTTGCTGCAATGTTTCAAAGCGAGAGAATAGAGCAGCAGGACCATCATGCATCGCCGGATCCACAAAATTGTTTCTCTATCTCTCCTCCCATTTGAACGGGTGCGATAGAAAAGGACAGAGACAGGGGCTAAAGTCACGTGATGACGCACTCTGCTATCCTTTTCTAACGCACGCGTTCAAACGGGAGGAGAGAGAGGCGGACTAAAATCCTGTATCCTACCATGCGCATTTAAAACAACACTGTATGTGGAAAGGCCAGCCGAGAATACCCGAATCCGTATGAATAATTTTTAGGGGTTTAAAGGATTAAAGGAGCTTCATCCTACATAAAGCTTGGAATTCCTTTTTTGTTACCTGAATCCTCATTGATTCGATTTGTCATTCTCATGAATTAGAAGAATTTCCGAGTGAATCGAAAATAATTCTGTAGTAATTCTTTATGAGAGGTACGATTTTCCACTCTTGAAACGTTCGATTGAATCAATGAGGATTTTATTAATTCTAAATAGACTTTCCTTTGAGTTCATATTTAACGAACATTTATTTTTTTTCTTCATACGGTCCGTTTTTGTTAAAAGCAGAAAGCAATGTCTCACACTGATTGTGAGAACAATTCGCTGTTACCGTAACGAGGCGTCTGTTTAATACTAACCTAACCGGAAATTCCGTTTATTGTAACTGGAATTCCGGTTAGTTACAATCACAGGACGGAAACTTTAACAAGGGCTCTGTTTAATACTCCCCTCAACGGAATTCCGGTTGAATTGACCGGATAATTTTTCTAAGTGGATCCAATCGAGATATTTTCTTTGATTGGTAGCTTTAGACGTTTAAATGATGCCTTTGTTATGGGATTTATTGGCGTCAGCAAAAAATCCTGTTAACGTAGAATCACCCACAACGACGACAGAGACGCTAGATTGGCGCCAGATAGCGTAGAAGCATAAATTCATGTCCATTTAACACAAAACTCGATACTTGAAAGCAATTTTTTTTTTCCAATACCCGGAATTCGGAGATACTATTCTCGCAATCTGAGCGACAGTACAGCTAAGTGTCCCCGCGAGTATGAGGGAAAAGTGTCAATTTGAATACATTTCAAGAGAGAGGGAGAGAGATGTCGAGATGCGCGCGAGAGGAATGAAAATTTGACGTTCCCTTCGAATGATGTTCTTGTCAAATCCACGCTACGCTGCCTCGGTTTCAAAGTTCTGCGGTGTTGCCTAGTTCATCTGCTAACTTTCCCAAAGGTTCTGATAGACGATTCCACGGCAATAGAGCTTCTTGCTGTGGCAGAATGATCTATTAGCCTGATCTTTGAAGGCAGTCGGTTATGAATTTTCCTAAATTTTGTGAAATGTTTCCTAAAAAGCTCACATTTCTCTGCATGTTCTCAGTATATTAAAACCAAGATTTTGACATTTCGCCTTAAATTTACTACAGCTTCACAAATGCTTATTTTCAAGGGATCGTATAAAAGGAGTTTCATTCGCTAGAGTACTGGAAGTACTAAAATACTTTATTATTATTATTATTATTATTATTATTATTATTATTATTATTATTATTATTATTATTATTATTATTATTATTATTATTATTATTCTAAAGAATTACATTTTTTGAAACTATTACATATCTTTTCCTCAGGTTATAGACAGGATATAGATACGGAATTTTTATAACTAAAAAAAATAAATAAAAAAAGAATCGGAGCTATGCAGGTGTAGGAATCATGGGGGATTCCTGTCTAATTTGTCTCTATCTCTGTAGGAACACAAAGAGGAAAGCCTCAAATTAGATATGAATCTCCCACGGTACGTGCGTAACTCCGCCATTTCACCTTAAACTTTAAAGTCAATATATGTGAGTCTGTGAGTGAATTTCGTTAAATTAATGTATGCTCATCGTAATTTTCGCGGGATTTACCTCGAGAGTTAACAATTCAATCGCTAATAGCAAAAGTTAGCAACTGCAAGCCCCATTTGTAGAAACCAATATGTTTTCGACCGAAATATTTGTTTGTGTGCCTTAAATGTTTAAATTATACATTTACCAGGCAACATTCCCCAGCATCAACGTGGAATCACCTGAATGGGTAATGCTGAGCTGATGGATTTGGCGTAAAGGACTGAGACCCCCAATGTAATTTGATCTCAGTGTTGCCAGATTGGGATGAAAAAGCCGTACGCTTTACATTGATTTAAATGGGGACGATACGGCTTTATACCCTCGATCTGGCAACACTGTTTGATGTAAAGTGCGTACCTTCGACTTTGCCAAATGCGGCAGCAGTGTGGGAGAAAGCCTTATTACAATTTGGCAACGCTTCAGTTCTGCTCCAGTCGGTGTTCCGAGCACATATTCGGAGAAATCAGAAGCGGCGAGCCGTGCCGCAGTATCAGCACACAGAAGGAGCAAAATCGCAAATTTTCGGGACGTTTTTGGGTTATTTAATTTATTCTAATCTAATATCTTGTGTGATGATAAATAGCTCCAGTATTTTGAATTTACTTGTACGACAATTTTCAAAACGGCCCAACGGTTAAAATAGCACTTAGGTAAGAGGCGGTATAGTTGGAAAGGGCTCAAATTAAACAGAGCTGCCGTTTTGCGTACAATGGCATTTTTCAATTCACCGATGATTTCACCGGTTGAGAAAAGATTAAAAACAGTTCAGTTCAGTGTATGACTATATAATGCACGAAAATACTCGCATCTGTAATCTTTACTCAACCGGTGAAGTAGCCGATGACTTTAAAAAAATTGCGGATATTTTGATAATTAAACGGCGATTGCATTGATTAAGAAAATATTACAGATCATAGTATTTTCGTGCAGTACAGTCATATACTGAACTGAACTTGAACTATGTAATCTTTTTTTAACCGGTGGAATCATCAGTGAATAGAAAAATGTCATTAATTATACGCAAAACGGCAACTCTGAAATCTAATGATTTCCGATACAGTGCCGTATCCTGCTCTTTGGCAACGGTGTATTGTGAACATTCAAACTCGTATAAAAGGTCGAATGTGAAGCCTGTGAAGGTACTCAGAAAACTCTTATTATTTCAATCTTTCTCCTGGATTTAAATGGATGAACTAAAACGTTGACAAATTGCACGCTGCGTCACTGATACAAAATTCTGCAGCGCAAACTACACACGCACGACAAAAAATCACTTCGAACAATGAGTACGCAAAATAGAGCGACCAGTGGCGTAGCGTGCAATATGGCAACGTTGTACTGTGTCCATTTAAACTCATGATAAAGATCGAACTGTTGGGTGTTCGGTGAACACTTTCGCATTCGACCTTTTACACGGGTTTAAATGGACAAAGTACAACGTTGCCTAATTGCACGCTACACCACTGAAAGCGACAAAAAATTATTGAAAAAGCCCGAATCGTTTAAGAGTTGTTCGAATAGCCTCGTCGACTACTTTGGTTGCACATTGACGATATGTGTTTTTGTCGCCATAGAGGGAAGCATCAGAAGCGGCGAAGTAGTCATTGCTACCAACCTAATTCTGGCTTGATACGTCACTTCAAACCACACCCACTTCAGTCGCCAACATGCCGTCAACAATCGAATAAAATACGAATGTGGTCGACGAAAACGAACTGTTGGCAAAATAAACTATGTTACATGCGATGGGTGCTTGCGGTGGGTTGAACCATTTTGATGTCCAGAAATATTCTAGTTTCGTTCTACTACGCGCCTGTCACCCGACAGTTCGCGTCTCTTTGAGCTGAGTTTTCGACTTTTCATTATGGATTCGAAACTCGCCGTCTTGGTGTACCGGTCTACGTAGTACGTACGCTTTTCAAAACTGTCAAGTTGAACCCGATTAATACGAGACGGAGGCAATAATCTTAGATAGTAAAACCAATTTATGTATCAGGTAGCAGTGGAAAAGGGAAGATGGAAAGGCAACGAATTGCTCAAAACTTTTCCTCGAGTGACTAAATGAGTCGAGGGTCCAAATGAATAATAGGGTCCAAAGCTGTCTCCAGCTCCCCTACCCTCCTCAAAATAGCTGCTTTATTTTCTCCAACAAGTACTACTAATAAGTGCGTAATATTTGTCAAAGGGGTTAACAAATTATTACTAATGTGGTATTTTATTAGTATAAGTAAAAACTTCACTCCGATTTCATCACCTTTCGACCCTTTTAATGACCCTATTAAGGTCATTATAATTGGAATGATACAAATAATCAAACAAACAATTCGGTCAGAGGCCAAAAACAAAGACAGATTCGGTACAATTTGGTAAGTACAAAACGAATCACAGACGACGGAATAAAACGAACCCGTCACATCCGCGATCCGCGTGGCAACGAGAGGGTAGCTAACTATTCCGGCATGACGGTAACGATTTTGCATACCTCGCAAATTGAAGGAACTTTTTAATTTTGAGACTAATTCGACTGATCTCGTCGTTTAGGGTTTACTTTTACTTTTTCATACTAACAGAGATAGCAATTAGGAGGGTATTACGATGGCGCAGAGATTTTTAAGGTATTTCGTTTCGATTTACTATCGATATTCAATTCAGACGTATTGCAGCGATATCGATGACAAAAGGATGTGAGAATAAGGCTTTACGTTTATGATCGAAAAAAAGACGCGATTGTGATGTAGTCGTTATATGTTTAAAATAATCGATCTTTGTAAAATCAATTCCAGAAAAATCGATTATTTTATATTTCTTTAAATACAGTAAAATCACTGCCGCGAAATGGGGCTCTTGCAAACTTTTGCTATAAGGGATTAAACAGTTGATTCTTGCATAATAACCTGTAAAAATTACGATGAGCACACTATAAAATCACGACATTTACTCTCAGAATCGGGCTTCATGGCGGATAGACGCAGGTATCAAGGGAGATTCCTATCTAAATTGAGACATATCTCTCTCTGTGTTTTCGTAGAGAAAGTGACATAATAGACAGGAATCTCCCATGGCACCTGCGACGAACCGCCATTACCATCTTATGCCGTTATAGCAGTTATGTGAGTTTACTACTGAATTTTAGACTTTTTTATTGTGATTTTCGTGATTTCTACATAAGATTGGACTATTTATTTGCTTATAGCAAAAGTTTGCAAGAGCCCCATTACACGATTTGCCACCGGAATAAACGCTAAATGCAGGGATGCAGGGGTCGAAAAAGAGTAGCATTTCCATTGCATTCTTCAGACGGAAAATGAGTAATGTTAAAAAATTTAAAGTGCACATAACGACCAATTCTTATTAATAAAAATGGGAACTAAGACTCAAAATTGGTGATGTGAAAGTTTGCTACAGACAACTTCACCGCCTTGTGTCAATAAACAATTTATTAGTGGGAACCAAGGATTGGTATCGATACACCCTCTCACTATCGATCTCCTTTCGAACAAGCGGTCATTCGAACCCAACCCTTCGGCAATATAAACCCGCTTAACTGGACGTTATATGGAGAAACTAGCAATTTTCAAGCATATAGACAGTATCAACAGGGAAGGAAATATAATAGATTGTACCAAACAATGGAAAAATTCTCGAAAAAGAGCCCCTTATTGAAGTCTATCGCGCAGTGGCGATCTAAAACACTGCTGCCAAATTTGGCGGGCAATGGAAAAAAATTACATTGAGTTGCATGGGAAAATACGTATATTACGCAAAACGGCAGCCCTAAATTCTAGAAAGTATAGCTGCGGGAGAAAGAGGATAAAGTCGATACATGGATACAATTTTTAGAAGTTCCTTCCCCTCCCCTTTGAAACGCTTTTTCCTCTCTGACATTAAATAATTCCATTGTCCGGTAGAGTGCTTTAAACACCGTCTGATTTCCTTATCTTTTTCTACGGGTTGTTATGGAAATTTGGCTTGAAATAGAGCGTGCATTAGAGGAGGACATTACAAGATTCTATCAATGGATAAGGAGAAATAATTTACCGTTCTCGTTGGTTTACACGTGGAACATCAGTAAGAAATCGGGAAGAGGCGGTTAATTTCACGTATTAAGCGTTCATAAACGTCGTTTTAAATCTATAAAAATGTGTTTGTTCGAATTTTGTACAAGTAAAATAGTTTGCTGATTGAAAAATTTAAAGGGTGCGATCGAATTGGTTGAAATTGAACGCTTCTCTGAAGGATGAAAATGGGCATGCCAAAATAAGATCGAATCGCCGATACATTCGAAGTTCCAATAAGTTAACTCCAAGGAGTAATATCGTTGAATCAACGAAACTCTACTTCCTTCACAATTCTAATGAAACATTGAAGAGATAAGAAATTATTCCTATAGTACAGTCTCAAGGAGGATTGCCTACAAGAAAGTTATCCTTGTTACGGCGGTTATTCGGCCGGCTTCAAAAACCAGAGTTTTTCTTGGCTTGAAATGGATATTTCTGTAAAAAAATATTGCCCATAGAAAAACACAGCACTGGAGAATAAGAGAAGACTCTCCCATCGGAGCCAATGAAATGAAAATTAGAACGCAACCAACAAAAATTACAGTATAAACAACTGTGCATGTGGTCATGACATTCGGAATGGCAACTGTCCTTCAAAAGAGTGAGATTGTGCACGAATCAATTTTTATAGCCAAAAAAGTTAGAGACTAGAACACAAAAAGGCTCGCGAAAGTATGCTCCAAGAAGAATGTCTTTCAAGGTTTCCAAATGAAATCGATTGTCCGAAGTCTATTTGGAAGATGCCCCAAGGGAATATCACGAGAGGCTCCCGATGATTAAACAAATATAAGAACCAGATAAAACCTATATCTTTGGACCGCGAAATGGGACTGTTTATTTTCAGAAGCATCAAAATGTAAATGGATAAATATTTGAAGAGACTTAATGACACAAACAAAAATAAAAAGATTCATAAAAAAAATAAAAGACCGCAAGAACAGTAGACTGATTTAGTGAATCGACTGGACCTATCGAAGTTCCGACTGGTTCGATATACATGGGTTTTCCCATAAGGAATCGGAATGCGATTTTCAAGCGGAAATTTCGGCCTTTTTGAGACATTTTTTACACGTCGGAGGTTGCGATAATGGAATCTACGTATCCTCAAGTGCCAGGAACCAGCATAAAATAGGGTGATAGCGCAAAATTTAAACTAGTTATGCCGCATATATCGAACCAAGTCGTGAAAGTGAGGTTATGGCACCCCATTGTTTACATCCTTCCTTCCAACCTCTATGAACTGCAAAACTTCCATAAATTTCGACATTTAGCAGTTATTTCTTCGAAACTTTTGGAGGAATTATGTGTCAGAGTATAGTAGCACACTTGCACTAACATTTTGAGTCCTGTAATGCCTGACATTACCACAGATTTTAGAAAAAGGCATGTTCCGTAACTCTACCCGAGTCTTCGTTTGAATTTTTCAGTCATATTCTTCAACCTGCCGGTGTTTCGTTCGTTTCTTTGATGCTTGTATCCTTCATTTACCTCTTACCCTTCAATAACATACTTCTAAAAACATTGTCGACTGTAAAGAACCTTTCGGCAGGGTGATTCAGTCCCGTCATCAATCAACCGTCCTCCCACACGTTCCTGACTGTAGCCTTCCTCTAGCTTTATTTGAGTGTTCCCCCTTTAACTTGTCTAGATTTGAATTACAGATAGAAGGTAAGAACATATTGTTGTAATTTAGATGTGTTAGTAACCCAGCGATAAAATTTTAGGCTAGGCAAACGACAATAAAGTACCTACTTAGATTCTGTACCGTTGCGGTGATGAGGAAACACTAACTTGTTGAGTAATATCAAGCATATTGGAGCTCAAAATTTCAAAGCAGGTGAACTACAATACTCTAGTATATTATTCCTCCAAAAGTTCTAAAGAAATAACAGCTAAATGTCGAAATTTATGGAAGTTTTGCAGTTCATAGAGGTTGGAAGGAAGGATGTAAACAATGGGGTGCCATAACCTCACTTTCACGACTTGGTTCGATATATGCGGCATAACTAGTTTAAATTTTGCGCTATCGCCCTATTTTATGCTGGTTCCTGGCACTTGAGGATACGTAGATTCCATTATCGCAACCTCCGACGTGTAAAAAATGTCTCAAAAAGGCCGAAATTTCCGCTTGAAAATCGCATTCTGATTCCTTATGGGAAAACCCATGTATATCGAACCAGTCGGAACTTCGATAGGTCCAGACGAGTATATCGCATATAATCGCACGATATATCGACTCACTAAATCAGTCTGTTTGATTTTGAATCAAAAATAGTTTTTCAGCGTAAAGCGATGAGCAAAGGGCTCTTCGCAACTCGCGAGTTGACGTTACTTAAGGCCAGTGTTGTCAAATTTGGCGGAAATTTCAACAATTTTCCATTGAGCTGAATGGGGAAAAGGGTAAAGCTGAGCAAAACGGCAGCCCTGCTTGGATACTCGATCAAGTGTATCGATACATTTTAAGGCCCTTAACATCTTAAACTAATTGGGCCTTCCAAAAAGGGCACTGTTGCCATTATGTTTTTTGTTTTGTTTTGTTTTTTTGTTTTGTTTGTTTTTTTTTTGAAAATAGTAACCGTGATATCTCTGGTCTGCATCAAAAAATGAACTGGCATGGTGATGGGTGATTTTTACTAATTTTGGGTCACTGAATTCAGAAATGACCTCCGTTTTTTTTCTTTGTATGCCTCCGTTTTTTAGTTCAACCCTTTCTGCATCACAAATATGGATTGAAACGGGCTGATTTCACTGGTTTGCAAAAAAAAAAAAAAAAAAAAAAAAAAAAAACTGGCATGGTGATGGGTGAGTTTGACAAATTTTGGGTAGCTGAATCCGGAAAAGACCGCACCGTTTTTGTGTATGCATCCGTTTTCGAGTTCAACCCCTTATGTACAAGAAATAGGGGTTGAAAATTAAAATGGGCTAATTTCACAAAATTCCACATTGCATAACGACAAAAAAAAAAAAAAAAAAAAAAAAAACCCGAGGTCATTTTCAGATTCAGCGACCCAAAATTTGTAAAATTCACCCATTACCATGCCAGTTTTTCTTTTTTTTTCAGAACAGTGAAACTGTTCGGTGTTGAAAAAAACCATTTTAATCTCTATTTACTGTGATACATAAGGGGTTGAACTCGAAAACGGTCGAGGCATACAAAGAAAAAAAAAAAAAAAAAAAAAAAAAACCGAGGCCATTTTCGGACGCAGTGACCCAAAATTAGTAAAAATCACCCATTACCATGCCACTTTATTGTTTTTTTTTTGCAGACCAGTGGTACCAGTGATAAATCTAAAAGAATAAATAATATGGCAAATAAGTTACAGTTTTCTGACCAGTGTCTTGTCTAATTTTTGGTATTATCATTGACTTTACTTCCAAAGTCGGGGCTTTCTTAAACATTCAAGGAAATAAGACATACAATATATTTAAAAGTTGGCTTTACTCCAAGCTGCTCACGAAACTGAAATGTTTAAGGATCGAAACTTGTGGTTGGTAAATAAATTCTTAAACATTTGAAGAGCCGACGGGGAATATGAGAGGAAAGTCTATCGCCATGTTGCACGAACTTTGCAATTTCATTTTTCATTAAAGAAAATGACCACTCACTATCATCCTGAATGTTCAAGAATGAAAAAAAAATTCATAATTTATCCAGCCATTTCTTGAAGCGTTAATTTAGATTCCTTGGTGAATCGAAAACAAAGCACGCTAAGTTGCAAATTTAATGCAACTCGGCGATGAACTTTCTCCCTTTCCCCCGCGGACTCTTTATTTCAGTAAGTAAAGACACACATTTCTTTTAATTTGGCCCACGTCCAAGCTACTTACTAGACTAAAGTGCCAAGAAATGATACGTCTCCGTGTGTGAAAAAGTTCGTAGCAACTTCTTCCGCTATGATGATACAAATTATGTAGATAATAGGCCTTTGGGTAGGTATCTCAAAGTCACCGAATATATCATCGCGGCGAATATCATGGTTAACCAAATGCCATTTTTCAATTCACCGATGATTCACTGGTTAACCAAAATATTACAGAGCTCAGTTCAGTGTATGACTGGAATGCATGAAAATATTTTGATCAACTCTTTTCTCGACCGGTGGCGTCTCCGTCACTGACTTACGAACTGTGCGCATATTTTAATCATTTAATGGCAATTCCACCGATTGAGAAAATAATACAGAAGCTAATATTTTCGTACGTTACAGTCATACATATATTAGATAGAGCATTCTACAACCTGGCAGAATTTCTTCCAAATTAACTATTGATTGATTAATCCAATAATATAATTATTCTTATTTTTTTTTCTCTCCTTGTTATTCATGTAATAGAACTTGCATTACCTTGACCCATACTGTGACCCAGCCTGTGACTCTTGTGTATTAAAATAAATAAATAAATAAATAAATAAATAAATAAATAAATACACTGAACTGTGTAAACTTTTGATTAATCGGTGAAATCATCGGTGAATTAAAAACATGTCATTAAACATACACCAAGCGACAGCTCTGCAGCGTTGCTCTATCGTATTTGCATCAGCGGAGAAGTTTCATGAGATGACAAGAATGGTGAGTGTTGACTGACCAAGGACGCAATGATGCTAGATTATCGATTAAAATCCGTTAGCTTTGCTTTGATTCAGACAAGGAAATAAAAGGTCGGAAGCTGTTCATTCGGCAACACTGCAAGGTCGAGAGAATTCCCTAATCATGCCTTGTCGAGTCGAGAGTACTTTGTAGGGGGGCTTGTAATTTACGAAATTGGCAGTATAACGTTTTCAATTTATTAGAAACCCTTTAAGTGAGCAGTGTGGTCGGTGTCTGTCGCGTATCAGTAACCGGTGAAGGCGGTGGTGTCAGTATAAGATGCAAAAATTTTCAAGAAGAGTATGGCCTGCGCGTAGGTATCAATCGCGTGTATTTTTCTAAAAAAGTTCATCAGCACCCGGCAGTGGAAGTGTGGAGTAACCAAGAAATAATATAACAATATGCCCACCCCTCCCAGAGCTGCCAATTTGCGTAGATTTAATGACATTTTGAAATTCACCAAAGATTCCACCGGTTGAGAAAAGATTACAGAGTTTAGTTCAGTGTATGACTGTAATGCACGAAAATACTAGCGTCTTTTATCTTTTCTCAATCGGTATATTTTAATTGCTTAACGCCGTTTCCATCGATTGAGAAAAGATTACAGATCAGAGTATTTACGGGCATTACAGTCATACACTGAATTGAACGATGTAATCTTTTCTCAACCGGTGGAAGCACCGGTGAATTTCAAAATGTCATTAAATCTACGCAAATCGGCAGCTCTGACCCCTATCCTTGTTCCCGATTGATATTTTATTGAATTTCTCAAGGTTCATTTCAGCAGGTCAGACCAATAGCGCTGTAGTCTTTGTAACCAAATCGGGAAACCATTTCATTTAAATGGGAGTTGATTTCCTGATTTGATCGACGTTAATTTAAACAGAGGTCTGTCCGATCGCTGTGAAACTTATCCAAATCCAGAAATCGACCATCATTTAAATAACAAGATTTCCCGATCCGGTCACAAACACTACAGCGCTAAAATGAGCCTTCGGATTCATCCATTTGATCATTCTTTCTCCATGCCCTTTAGGAGAGGCAATATTTAAAATGGGTTCTCGTGTTCATCTGAGGTAGTGACGATGACGTAGCGTGCAATCAGACAAGGTTGAATCTTGTCCATTTAAGCCCATGAAAAAGCTCGACATCTAAAGGGGCACTGTGAAAAATAGGGCTCCAATTTTGAGGATCACAAGAGGGTTTTTTTTAATTTACCGATTTTTCAACCGATCGACAAAATGATAACAAAGTCCATTTAACCAGAGTGATTATAACGCCCAAAAAAATTTGATCAGTAATCTTTTTGAAACCGGTGGAATCATCTACGAATATCCAAATTCCTCAAAATGTTAAAATCAACGATACTTCACAATCAGTGGCCGAAAATATTACAGATCAAATTATTTTCGTGCGTTAAAACTGGACTGTGTGATATTTTTTTTCAGCCGGCGGAATCATCAATGAATTCAAAACTTTTCCTTGAAGGACCGCAATATGGTATCCCTGGTGAAAAAAAACCACGAGAGTTTGTACCTATTGGCATCGGTTTAGATGGATAAAATGGAAGGCTGCTAGATTGATAGCTATGCCACTGAAGCGCGCTGTAGAGGTAAAGAACTGCCTCCCGTAGATTTTCGCCAAGATAGGGGTGAAAATGCGCAAACCATCCACTGATTCGGCAACACCGCGCAACCCCACCAGCGCGGCGATCCAAACGCAAAGGCAACCGGTGACCACCAGTTAACTTATAGCAGCAATATGGGCAACTTATCGGGAGTTTCGTTAAATAACTATACGTGCATTCCCTGTGTTAATTCAAAAGCAGACTAAACTTTCCTTTCACACTTTAACAGACTTACAACTGTCCGTTGAAAAGACAAGCGTGGAAAAGTAATTTCTACACTTTTCCTTGTGTTCGACGTGTTTAAAAAGTTTAGTCTAAAACTTATGACCTTTGGGGTGGGGAATTTACAGCGACATTAGGCAAGGAGATAAAAATGTTGGAAAACCAAAATGAAATGAAAACGAGGAAAACGCGGGCAGGTGTAAGGGGTCTGTGCCATAAAATTAAATTGGAGAAAGAAAAAAAGTATGAACTAATTCAATAAATAAGGAGAAGCGGTAAAATTCCGAAAAATGCGAGGCATCAGGTGTAAAGAGCAAGTATTTTTCTTTCCTCAAAGCTTGATACATCGATGCGTTAAACTAACATTTTTCCGGGTTGCCAATAATCTGGTTGTAACAATACCGGATTAGTGCACTTGTGCAATATTGTGCATTCCCGCTCCTCAGCTCGCTAAAAATCTAAAAAGGGCATTTTTTTTTTTAAATCCTCAAAAGTCTATAGGTTGCAAAGCGGGAGTAACCTGCCTGTGCGATCAACCGAGAAAATAAAACACATCGAAACTATATCGAAATCGCGAACATTTTAAAACTTCGACCCGATCGGAACTTTGTCAACTTCCTCAAAATTTGATTTTGCGATAAAATATCCGGTCAGACAATTTTCCAATTGATCGAAATTTTTCCGAAGTTTTGGGCGATCAATCAAGATTTTTGAAAAGATTCGTTTCGACAGTGATTGCACGTTCAACACGACATGGTAGCTCGCAATTGATATGAAAAATTGACCACTACTCGATGTCATAAAACTTAAAATTGAGACGACAAACATCTAACGATGACTGTTGGTCCGAGAGGAATAAAACTGATAAACATAAAAAGCATAAAACAGAAAAGAAGGAAATCAACTTGATATTTTGTACGTATCGATCCGTTGGATAGTTGGGCGCAAAACTCTCGCAGCTTTCATCTAAGAAGCAAACGAGAAACAAGATGAAGGGTTTGATCGCGGATGATGGAAAGTGGCCCGAGAAGTAGACACGGCCGGTGGAGGGGGGGGGGGGGTGTTAGGAGTGAGGCGAAGGAGGATGGGAGGTTGTGCGAAAAATAGGTGGCGGTACTTAAAGAACTTGGCAGGTGCACTAGCAACGACGCAACTTTTACCTGGGGATCGGTTTGAAAGATGTTTTCAGATCAAATCTAAAATTGGCCATAATGGTGATAAATTGTCTGTTTACCGACCCCCATCAGTCACTGCAGAAGCGTACGTCGCGTCGCTCCCCACCCCACCCCACCGCCCCTCACCTCCCCTCATCTTCATCCGCACCCACCCACCACCAAAGCACATTCCGCCGCTCTTTTCTGCTCCGCAATAACACAACATAGTTTTAGTCCTTAAATGTTTAGCCGCTGTTGAAAGTGACGTTTCATTCCCAAGAGGATGAGAAAGAGAGAGCGAGAGAGAGAGAAAGGGTGAAAGAGAAGAGAAGAGAGAGAGAGAGAGAGAGAGAGAGAGAGAGAGAGAGAGAGAGAGAGAGAGAACAGTAAGAGCAAGAGAGAAATGGAAATAGAAATTAGCAAGGGAGAGAGTGAATGAAAAATGAGGACAAGAAAGAAATAGAAATAGTAATAGAAAGAGGAAGAGAGAGAGAGAGAGAGAGAGAGAGAGAGAGAGAGAGAGAGAGAGAGAGAGAGAGAGAGAGAGAGAGAGAGAGAGAGAGAGAGAGAGAGAGAGAGAGAGAGAGAGAGAGAGAATGGAAGAGAGAGCAAGATAGAGATAGAAAAATAAGAGCAAGAGAGAAATGAAAATAGAAAGAACAAGAGAGAGAGAGAGAGAATGAAAAATGAGAGCAAGAGAGAAATAGAAATAGCAATGATAGTAAAACAAGAGAGAAATGGAAATAAAAATAGAAAGAAACGAAAACAAAGGAGAAAAATTATCCTTTCCAGTATCCCTATCGAGTTAATCCAGAGTTGCCGGCAAACGCAGCCCATTGAATTTATTTGAAAAAAAAAAAAAAAAAAAAAAAAAAAAAAAAAAAAAAACTTGCCGTTAAAATATAAGCAATTAGTGCGCTCACTTATCGTAATCGCGTCACCGTCACGCGAGCGTCGACATTTTGTTGCCTCGATTTTTACCGTTGTTACCTCAAAGAACTCAAAATGCCTTGAGAGAGCGGAATGGAGCTCTTACAAGGTTTTGCAGATGGCAAATGGTCCATAAATTCTGATACGTAAAAATCTGCAAAACTAACGACGAGACCATTCAAAAGTCTGAGAGTGCATTTCAGAGACTCAAAAAAGGAAGTCAAAAGAAGCCAAGGTACGAGAGGAAAAAGTATGTGACCGGTGACCGCTATTGATATATTAAAGTCAAAAGAATCAGCTGGTCGAAAAATGAGGAATTTCTCGATTACGCGTCCAGAGTTCTTACTGTCATTGAGGCAATGGGCGCAACTCAGTAACTGCAACAACGTCATACCTCCGATGTATTTTAAAGGGCAGAAACGCCACTGTTACACTCATTTGACCGCATCCCCTCAAATATAAACCTCGGTTTTGGGTAAAATTAAAAATTTGAGGTGGACAACGCCGATTAAATGAGTCCTGAAACAAATTGTCTGCCATACTGGCTGATTGTTTCCTTTTACGTTTAAATTGATAGTTAAAACCAACGAGCAATACATTTATCTAGAGTAGCGGTTTTAGGTTAGGTTTAAGCGAGTAATTTCTCCATTTGTTTCCGTGTATCTTGGTGCGAAGCGACGCACAGTGGACCGGATAATGCTTTGATCCACTGTGCGTCGCCCTGCACCAAAATACACGGAATCAAATGGACAAATTACTCGCTTAAACCTAACCTAAAAATCCCCCATGGTGGTTACGCAGGTTACCCATCAAACGGCCATACTGTAGATAAATGTATAGCTCGTTGGTGAAAACAGTCTATGGGTAACAACTGATGGTATTGGTCTAGAATCGGGAGACTGATGACTGAGACTGTTGCTACGGTAACTATGATTGAATTGTCTGTTTTTAACAGTTACCAATGAGTAGTCCATAAGAAGATTATAGATATAGCAAAGGAGAAACTTCACTAAGATTACTTTTGCAACGGCCAAGTCTTACAAATGATCGACCAATAGCGTCACTCATAGACAGTCTTAACTATCGGTTTAATTCAAAATTAGACGACTGGAGTCCCTGTATGTAGAGAGTTATGACAAGAGAGTAGTCACTTTTGATTGGTCGATGAGTTTTAGGCTCTACGGACGCCGCCATTGGATGCGATTTTGCACTTTTGTTTACAATCGCAGTTGTTTACCAACGGTGTTTTACGGATAAAGAGTTAATTTGCGATGAATCTGTTAATTTTAATCATAAATATACCTGAAGAATGTCTACAAATCCCAAAAGAATCTTTCAAAGCGTAAATAGGTGTCGATCAACAAAGGCATTGAAAAATTACATCGTTAGAAACTTAACGGCACTGTAATCTTTGGAGTGGACCCAAACACAACAATGCCGCTCAGAATGTAAAAAAAATTGCAAAATTGCACCCAATGGCGTCGCCCATGGTTTCACTTGTCTAAACTATCTACATATAGAGACTCTATAGCCGACCAGCCTGCTGCCTGACTTCTCACGGACATTCAGGTCGGCAGAGCGTGAAAATCTAGTCGAGCCTCTCTAATAATTTTGGGATTATTAGTTGGTTTGAACCAACGAGCTATACATTTATCTAGAGTGGCAGTTTAATAGGTAACCTGCGTAACCACCATGGGGGATTTTTAGGTTAGGTTTAAGCGAGTAACCTGTCCATTCGTTTCCGTGTATTTTGATGCGGCATCACCGCACAATGGATCAAAGCATGTTCTGGTCCATTGTGCGGTGATGCCGCATCAAAATACACGGAAACGAATGGACAGGTTACTCGCTTAAACCTAACCTAAAAATCCCCCACGGTGGTTACGCAGGTTACCTATTAAACTGCCACTCTAGGTAAATTTATAGCTCGTTGGTTTGTACGCTTCCCCCTTTCCCCGCGAACCCCCGACATTATAGATCTAGCGATTGTTGAAGATAGACAGGGAAATATTTTGAGAGCCCTTCGATTGCGGTGGAAATTCGCTGCGAAACAAGTCAAGGACCATCAGGGATGCCTTTTAGAGTACACCTAATCATAAGCATTTCCCCATTATTTAGCGTCCGAAAAAAAAGACAGATATGCACTAAGACCTTCAAAAGAAAGTACCCTGGTCGAAATTTTACTCTTTTAAATCTGGGCAATCTTTAAACAATTTTGCGGGTTTCAAGTGTTTAAGGAATGGGGCAGTTGCAAGGGTCTGAAATGTTTTTTATAAAGAAAATGAAAGTACTTGATGAGGTGAGAACAAAGATGCCTTTGGTTTCTACATATGTCCCATTGTTCTGAAGATGAGATTTTGACCCAAAATACATTGTTTTAAATGGGGATTCCGCGTAGTGACGTCACTACACCCACGATTTTTTACAACTTTACTCGTGTGTATCTCCGAAACCAGGGCACTTAGGAAAAAACGAAAGGCATCAAGGTTCTCAACTCATCAAGTACTATCATTTTCTGTATAAAAAACACACCATTTCAGACCCTTGCAACTGCCCCATTATCAGAACGCTCTTTTTAAAGTACATGAAACAAAATTATTGAAAATAAAGGACAAATTAAACAGTAAGAATTTCGACCAGGGTACTTTCTTTTGAAAGTCATGGTACATTAATCATAAGGTATATTAAAATAAAATACAAGTAGTATATTAAATTAAATATTAAATCAATTTAAAAAACAATTAAAGTAAATAGTATAAGTATTGTAAGTGTTAAGTCCCTATTGAATTTCCCGCCAACAGTGGCAACACTATAGCACGGACTCTCACTCGTCTTTCCTTCCCCTATACATTCAGTGCCGCCGTTCAAGTATTTAGATGCCTTTGTGTAATGAACAGTTTCATTGCCCGATGTTGCTGATGGTTTGCAGAAGCCTTTAGAAGATTATAATTCAGAATAACCGAGGAATAGCGTTTGTTTAGGACAACGGCAAATACATATAATTTGATTTCCTGGATGCCTTAAAGTTATTTGAAAGTTTTATAAAGTCCTGCGAGAAAATTGAGGCGAGAGCGAAACCTTCCGGAATTGATTAAAGGCGGGTATTCGTGGTCGTTCGTTAATGCTCTCACCAACTTGAGCAGAGCCAATGTAAACTAAAAGATTGGTAAAGAAATTTTACGAAGAAAATGACGCGGACGGTGAGCAAAGAATGCAAATTGATTCCGCTACTTCCCCTTGAAGGAGGTTTTATAAAAAAGATCTTAGCAGATACCTAAAAATACTCTTGTAGTAGGGTCCTCTAGAATTCGTGAGAAAACAAAATATTGTTGACGCGCGGACAAAAATGATTAATTTTAAAGCAACTTGTTCATTTCTTGTTTTTTTGTTTCTTTTTGTTTTTTTTCCAGCAATACTGACACTGTTACCTCCGACTCATATTCACTGAAAAAAAAGAGGAGAAATGGTTCGTTTGACTAATTATTAAAGAAATTTGCACAATCTGATTCATTGGTTCTATGCAATGAGCTATAACTTTAGAGTGGCAGCGGGCTGGTCCACCTTGTGCCACACAGGGTAGAAGGAATCCCGGGAAAAAGCGGAATTTGGACGGCAGATTCCGAGTTTTGAGGTTAAATTTTGTAGGTCGTTCGGAATTTGGCGGGAATTTGGACGGCAGATTCGTAGGTCGTTTCCGGTGATGCCCGAGTTTGTTTACGAAACGACCGGAAACAACCTACAAAATTTAACCTTAAAATCGATTTTTACGGCAAGATGGCGGCGCCCGAGGTGACAACAATGAACCAGCGGAACGTTCCTTGATGTGCCACTCTAAAGTTATAGCTCATTGGTTCTATGTACTTATACCTACAGGTACTTAAACCAATGATGATTGATACTGAGACTAATTACTTTGAGTAAAAACAACCAATAAATTTGATTGCACAAAGTTCACTAATAATAATTAGTGAGGCGAATCGTTTCTTTTTTTTTCTATGTTGTTCAATCTCATCCAGCATCAACTCATGCAACCGAGCAACCGAGCTCTTTTTCCATTTAAACCTATGCAAGAAGATCGATTCTAGAAGAAGCAAGTTGCCTCACCAAAGAATCAATTATTTTCCATCTAATAGAAGGTGACCAGGTAACCTGTGTTGCCACGCATTGCGCGAGGCGCCATTCATCTCCTCAAAAGTCACTCTTCCCTGACATAATTTACATTACCAGTGTTCTCAAAGTTGATAGAATAATCGAACATTGAAAAAGCAATACAGGGTGACTAGAAAGTGACTACACACCCCTTACAACTTTTTTTCTATTTGAGATAAAAGGCTGCGGTTGGGACCATTCTTATTTATTCTGGAGGCGCTACCTGAGGTGGCTGGGCGGTAGGGGGGGAGACTTCATTTTCTCTTACGGCACCCCCTATCTTGTGATACATCATTTAAAAGGGCATAAAATTCTAAGACTTTCGGCGCAAACCGCACCTCAATATCGATGTATCACTCGATAGGGGTCGTCACACGGACTTTTGCTAATAGGCCCCCCCCGGGCGGGGGGGACGTTGATAATTTTCGGGGGCTCTAAATCCTAACTTTGACTAATTTTGTGTCAAAGCAGTTTTTTTCTGAAAAGGACTTTCATTTAGGAGTATTTTAGACACCTAGTTTTTTAGATTCCGACTTTTCAAATAGGAGTAATGATTTTTTGAAAATGGGGCCATATCAAACTTTGACCTTCGATCGAAAACAAAAATCGATATCGAGCTGTGGTTTGCGCCAAAAGTCTCAGAATTATATTCCCTTTTAAACGATGTATCACAAGATGGGGGGGGGCATAAGAGAAAATGAAGTTGACACCCCCCTCCTCCGGGTCGGGGGGGGGTCATCGAAAATAGCCTCCTCAGATAGCGCCTCCGGAATAAATAAGAAAGGTCTAAACCGCAGCCTTCTATCTCAAATAGAAAAAAGTTATGAGGGGTGTGTAGTTACTTTCTGCCCACCCTGTAGATATTAATACCAGCCTCAGTGCATCTTCGTGACACATATATTAATGCACAAAAAAATAAGCATAGATACATAATTCAAGGTTTTGTAAATACAATTAAAACAAAACTTAGGACACTTCAAAATTACAAAAGAGATTAAATTTTTTTAAAAAATATAATATGGGGATATGAGCTCCGAGAAAACGAATGTATACTTCAAAATCCCAAGTTCTTAAACAATGAGGATAAAATTGATTCTTTTTGATAAGATTTTAAAATACTAAAAATAAAAGAAAATTCCATTACAATTGCAGCAATTTTGTTTACACCCTTTAAGTTCATCAACAACGGCTTTTGACCCAATTCTTTAGGTAGATGTATTTTTCTCACACCACGCCCTTTGGTAAACCGACCTTATAATTAGTTGAATAAAAAACTTAACTTGATTATCCGGAAACGAGTTTTCACGAGTAGGATAAACGAGTTTTCGAATAGCACCCCGATACCTCTCTCTTATCGATACCGCTGCGCGTAACAGAAGACTTTGAATTTTAATTCTTGAAATTATCACCACCGAGGCTTGAACCCAGTTTTATTTGCCATTTTTCGAAGTCTTCGTGGCCGCAAAGAGAGTTCTAACATCGGGGGTCGTTATTAAATAGGCTCGAGTGGCTGTTTCCTTTGAAGAATTAGGTATCCCACGCGGTACGGATCGCCCTCAACCCCCCCCCCCCCCGCCCGTTCCCCCTCGATTCGAAGAACATTGTGAATGTTCATTGTGTGCCAAGTCATGTGCTACACTAACCGGTGTCCGTATAAGACTGCGTGATCCTTTCTTTTGGCGCTCTCTCAAAATTTTACTGTGGAGGAGCACACTCGAGACACCCCAAACTCTAAAATTCTTGTATACCACCAATTCGATACAGATTTAGATGACACTGATTATAGCAATTTTTAAAAATTAAAAAAGGCAGACTTGGCAAAATCGCCAGAGTTGTAAATACTTTACTTCAAAGGTGGGATGCAACGATGCCGAGATGAAGACAAAGAGCGCGGAGTAAAAGTAATCCCTCTTTAGAACTATCGCCCCCTTCCACAAGCCACGTTTCCTTTGGCTCGGTCCCCCCCACCCCACCACCTCCCTCGCCCCCTATTTTTATTCGAAGGAAGCCATTGAGCCCTTTTTCCGAAGCGACGAAGACTCTCTGTTAAAAGGCTGGACTTGGCACACTGCAGTGGACATTTTTCGCCATGAATCCACTCCCCACCCTTCGCTTTTCCGCACATCTTTTCTCTTTTTTCTGCTAATTTCCTCCTTCCGCCCGGCCGGCCCGACCTGGTCCAGCGCAGCTTCTTCTCAAAGGATCTAAAACTCGGGCACTATATTTTGCGTCAACATCAATTCATTATGTACTTATATGCCATCGCGAGGCCCTTTTCTTTAACAACCTGTCTTTAAAGAAAGATTCTCCCCTACTCACCCTCCCAGAGAAACGGGGTTCAGATCTTTTCCATTAAAGCAGCTCACAATTTGAGCCTCTATTTGAGCTCAGGACTTCATAAATCTTGTCGCTTCCTTTACAATTTTAAGTTCATCGAAACCGCGAAATTAAAGATTGAAGTTTAGCTCTATCCTGGATGGTAACTCTCTCTTCTTTTGAGCCACGTCATCGTTAATTCTTAATTAGAAAGGATAAAAAAAAAAAAAAAAAAAAAAAAAAAAAAAAAAAAAAAAAAAATTAGATTCCCTATTTGAATCGATAGACAGATTTCACGATGACGTCACTATATAAACCACCGAACCATTTAATGATTAGTGATCCGGTCAGTTTTTATATCCCTGTTCGTAGGACCCGAGTCTGCGATTAGTAGATTGAAATGAAAATACTTTCGCATCAGAGAGGGGGGAAAATCCTCTCGAGAGAAAGATTCCGGTTTCCTTGAATAATTTCCCGCGATTCCAATAGGAATTCCTGAAGGCCACGGCAGCTGAATGCGCTGTTGGTCGTGTCGTGCCATTGGCATTACGAACTGAGATAAGGAGGATAATTCCTGTGATTGATGTTTCTGAGTTTCAGCGGGATCGGGGGGGGGGGGGATTCGTTGAATCGTTGAATCGAAACGCGCAACGCAACGATAATACATTTTTTTGTCAATACCGGGAACCCAATGAGAGAAAAATAACGAAATTCATTCCTGCCGTTGCAATGAGAGATACTGAAGTCGGAAATTCTACCGGCTTCATCCTAAGTTGGGTTGACGTCTGTTTGAAATAAACAGCGCAATCCTTCATTTAAATGGAATTTACGTTGAAATAAAAATAATTTAAGACAGATGTAAGTACAGTCGGGGACAAAAATACTGCCAGACGATTTCTGGAGGTAGGCTACGAGTTATACTCGTCTCAGTGAATATAAGCATTGCAGACAGTGTTGCCAGATTTTTCTATATATAAATTACCAACTTTTACATTAAGTCAAATGGAAAATATCGGACAGTTATCCGAAAAATGGCAACTCTGATTGCATCAGGTGGCCTACCTAAGCCAAAATCTAAGGAGTTGTCTGACATTACTTTTGCAATTTTGTTTTTCGTTTTTTTTTTTTTTTATTATTATTATTATTTTTTTTTGTGTTTTTCGGTTTTTTGAAGTGATTTTTATTCTGATTGTTATTACTGGGATCATTTTCCCGTAAACCCATTAAATTCACATCTATGTTTGGTCAAGAGGTCTGCGCTGCAAACTTTTGCGCTAGAAATGAAGAGGGTCAATACTATATTAAACCGTAAAAGTCATCTGAATAGAACGTTAGGAGCATCGAAAAGTTCCACAATTAACTCACAAACTCGATAAATTCATCTGAATAAAATTCCAATACGACTGTCATACCGCGAGTGACAACGGGGGAGTGGAGAGTCCTATATTATTTGTACATCAATCTATGATGTACAATACTTTCCCTAGCATAGGGAGCTTAGAGCAAACTTCAATTAGATGGGACTCTCCCATTCAAAAATGTCAGTATCAGTTATTCGTAGGTGCGTTTCCCTGCATCGACTTTCACTATTTTAAAAATCATAATATACATACGAATGTGCGCCGGCGGCAGAGGGGGTAAGGGTGGCCCCCAAATTTCAAAAATATTGATTTTCACGCCTGTTTCCTCAAAGAAAGAGCTGAGGCAAAATTTTGTATGGGACAGACGGTCCTCACCGACTGCTAACGGTTGAGAATTCAGCATTGAAACGCAAAACCCAAGTCGACAGCATTCATCAGTCGAGACGACCCCGCCAGTTCCTTACAAAATTTGGGCTCTGAAAATAAGCAAAAACTCGTGAAAATCGAGCCCATGGAATCTGGTTTTGAGGTTTTGTCTCCCCTTTGAAACTTGTCTGCTAGCACCCATGGTCATATATGCGTTCACTTTCATAAAAATTGGTTGCCGAGGCATAAAAAAGAAACTATACGACATACGTCCACAAGGTGCCTAGCTGTAAATTCAATTATTCAATTCCCAGATATTCCCTGACGTCTACTTTTCAAATTCCCCAACATTTCTCCGATTTTTCCTACAGTTTAAAAACATTTTACGAATATTTGAGGAATAAGTGAACTGTCACAACTGACTAAAATCGAACAGCAAATAAAATTATAACACATATTCGCGGTTTCAATGATGTAAAAATTTTCCATACATCAATTCCCTCTCAGGAAACCTTAGAAACGCTGTTTTCACGCCGTAAAAGTAGGCAACTTGCAAGAGAACAACGTAATTTCCCGGTTTCAGAGCCGAGTTCCCCGACAAGTCTCTGATTTTCCCTCACAGAATTTCCCAGATAGCCAGGGTTTCACTGACAGTAGACACCCTGGACCCTGGTACAGATACAAATGGAGATACAAATGGAGCTCCTAGATGTGTGGCTGCGAGGGGAAAAAAGCTGCGAATTATGTTCGTTCTATTCAAACGGCGCTGAGCGGCGCGGCGAGCCCTCACTCAATTTTCAACAATAGAATATTTATCCAAGAGGCTATTGAAATATACTTCACCGTTTCGGATTGCAGCAATCTTTTTTATTCACACACTTTTGAGTTCAGAAATTAATAATTTAAAAAAATCTAGATTTTTAGATTTTCTTTGAACTGATGGAGAGAAAAATACATCCCTTTATGTAATATAACAAAGCTTCAAGCTTGCAACAATTAATTAAAAGAGTCTAGAGAAATTGACTTTGCCGTGAGGATTTTTCCCTATTCATTTACTTTTTTATATTATATTAATATCACGAATATTAGTTCGAATTTTATTACTATCCTTTATAGATGCATCTTCATAATCCATTTTAGGAATTTAAAAAAAAAATCATTTTTTTTTTCAAAACTAGAAAGAAGTACTAGCAAGCAAAAAAAGATGAAGCGTTTTTTTTCGATTTCACAATGAATACCCTTGAATGGGAAACGAACGGAAGAGATTAGCTTTCCTGAAATCCGAAAGATCGTCAAAGAGGTAGAGATATCAGAAAATACACGTAAAGCTTCGGCTCATGTTTCTATAGGTTTCTCTCAGCCTCAACGCTCCCTCTTTTAGAGTATTTTTCTTTCTTTTTTTTCATATGTTTTCATTGATTGTCCATGTCATTGTTCATTCATGAATTTATTGATTTATTTATTCATTCCGAGAGGGTAGAGTGAAACCTCCTGTTGCTTCAACCACATCAAAGAGCCCGCATTTGCATCAAAAAGTTCCACAGAATCTCTTGACGTTAGCAAAATATTTGAAGAGTGGAAGACTCGCGGGAAAAAAATGGAGACTTCATTGTCAACATTGGTATCATTGACAGAGATCGTAATTCCTATGCTCGAATTATGCTCTGTTTGAACGTCAATAATTGATGACAAGCAGGAAAGATCAAGGTAAAAATTCCTTCCCCTTTACCCCCGTTCACACTTTTTCTGAACTTACTAGCTAGGAGAAAATAAAAAAAAAAAAAAAAAAAAAAAAAAACTTTTCATTTACAGGGGGCGTACCCCAAAACAGGTAATCTACCATAAGTTAACTAAATAAACTGTAGGGAATGCCCTACGAACACTTTCTCACATCAAATATAATCTGGGGGAAACCCCCAGACCCCCTTAAATATTCTGGGGGAAACCCCCAGACCCCCCTTAAATATTCTGGGGGAAACCCCCAGACTCCCCTTAAAAATTAGGGGGAAAACCCCAGACCCCGTTTCATATTCTGTGGGAGACCCCCAGACACCCCCCTCCTTCAATATTCTGGGGGAGACCCCCAAACCGCCTTCACGTTTCCTTTCCATTCTATGGACAAAGAAAGATGAAATAGGAAGGAACGAGTCCTGATATTCAAAGTTCACCCGTTGACATCAGAAAGCCTTCAATCCGGAGTGTATGCAATTTTGTAACGCAGCTGTAGGTATAGTTGTCTACTTGAAAATTTGAAGGCCACTTGAGACCCCTGACTTCAATTCTCAAGTTGTTCTCAACCAGCTTTCCAGCTATTTTGGATTAGAATGTAATCGTTTTTTCTTCTTTCAGTTACAACCATTCTATTTGTTTTAGTAGTTTAATTTTCCCTTTAGTTTTTATGGCTTGGAGCAATCCTTCACTCATAACAATATTTGCTTTCCTCCTTTAGAATGTGGACCTATAAAAGAATTTTTCAGCTTAATATGGATCAAGCTCTTCTTCAAAAACTTACTTCGGTTGTAGATTATGTGTGCCAAGTTCCTTCAAAAGTCATCTAGCCAATAGTGATTGACTCCACTTTTTATTTTCAACTTTTTCACTTTTATTCTCTTTTTTGGTTTGATCACACCTATTTTGATTTTTAAAAGGGTCTTAAGGGTTTAATAGTACAATGATAAGTAGTTTATTTTTTTTAAAGGCTATCTGTAAATTGTTTTGCCAGTATTCGTCAAAATTACTCCAGTCATACTTGAATTATTATGAATATTATGTTCATACTTTCATTTACTCGATTCTCCCTATTTTACTGAACACCCCTTATACTGCCTTTTGAAACGGTCTCAATGGTAGTTTATGGTGACTATATCAGGAAAATATTTTAGTTCTTTGGTAATATATTGTGTGTACAAAGTCTCATGAAAATCCATTGAACCAATATCGATTGACTCCACTTTTTATTTTCAACTTTTTCACTTTTATTCTCTTTTTTGGTTTGATCACACCTATTTTGATTTTTAAAAGGGTCTTAAGGGTTTAATAGTACAACGATAAGTAGTTTATTTTTTTATATGCTATCTGTAAATTTTTTATGCCAGTATTCATCAAAATTACTCCAGTCATACTTGAATTATTATGATTATTATGTTCATACTTTTATTTACTCGATTCTCCATATTTTACTGAACACCACTTATACTGCCTTTTGAAACGGTCTCAATGGTAGTTTATGGTGACTATATCAGGAAAATATTTTAGTTCTTTGGAAATATATTGTGTGTACAAAGTCTCATGAAAATCCATTGAACCAATATCGATCGATTCTACTTTTTATTATTTAATTTTACTTTTTCACGTTCATTCTCTTTTTTGGTTGAATCACACCTATTTTGATTTTTAAAAGGGTCTTAAGGGTTTAATAGTACAACGATAAGTACTTTATTTTATTGTAGGCTGTCTGTAAATTTTTTCTGCCAATATTCATCAATATTAGTCAAGTCATACTTGAATTATCCCAATTTTTCTCTTTTTTACCCATTTTACCATTGATTTTAATGGAAACCATTTTTCATCCATAACTAACCTAAAAATTAAAATTTCAAAAAAACAAAAAAAGTCCCTCTGGGGAATGTTAAAAGCAACCTTTCTGCAAAATTTGAATTCATTTGGACTTATTGTGCAAAAGTTATGCTGGGATACGGACGGACTCACGGACTCACGGACTCACGGACGCCACAAAAATGTTTTGCATTTACCTCTCCAAACCACATATAATTAAGAAATATTAAAATGTCATGGATAGATGTTCTTTAGGATAGTATTAGGCATGATGAGAGCCAATTATTTCATAATTATCATGATTGACTTAGTCGCAGCGGGCCAAGTATCGAAACAAAATGCATCAAAAATCTCTGCGCCATTGCAATACTTTCTCAATTTTTCTAATTTCATTAGAGTGAGAAAGTAAAAAAGTAAAACTTACACATACAACTACAAATGAACGGTCGAATAAATTAGGAATAAATTAAAATGATTTAGATTTTGTTCCTAAACCGGGACCTTTTTCTAGGCCTTTCTTCTTAAAATTTTCATTTTTTTCTGTCGACTGCTTCTGTATAACCTCTCTCCCTTAAACACGAAGAAGGGAAGACAAAATTGAAAAAGAAACAAAAACAGAACCCCCCCCCCCAAAAAAAATCCATTCCAGTACCTCTGGAGGTGCTATCCACCCCCTTCTTCCGTGCATTATCATTTAATGGGGCAGTTGCAATGGTCTGAAATCTGGTGGGGTTTTTTTTTTTTTTTTTTTTTTTTTTTTTTTTTTTTTTTTTTTTTTTTTTTTTTTTTTTAAAGAAGATGTGATCGTACTTGATGAGCTGAGAACAATAGTTACTTCGGTTTTTCCTAAGTGTCCCGGGTTTGGATGTGTAAAGTTGTAAAAAAGTGTGTATGTAGTGACGTCACTACGCGGAATTCCTATTTAAAACAATGTATTTTGGGTAAAAATCATCTACGGAACAATCACTGAGAAAAATTTTCCTTTCATTTCTACAGCAATTTCTTGATAAAATAACAGCATTTCTTGTTAAACTACAGCAATTTCTTGATAAAATAACAGAATTTCTTGTTAAACTACAGCAATTTCTTGATAAAATAACAGAATTTCTTGTTAAAATAACAAGAATTCCGGTGAAGTAAGTATTAAAAAGACGTCCGGGTACGGCAATAGGAAATTTTTCTCAGTGACGGGACATAATTAGAAACCAAAGACATCTTTGTTTTCAGCTCATCAAGTACTTTCATTTCCTTCATAAAGAACACAACATTCCAGACCCTTGCAACTGCCCTATTAAATTAAGCATGGAGTGAGGAGCGGAGAATCAAAATTAAAAACGGGGAGTCTTAGAGAGGGGAAAGGGGGGGATGTCAAATATTATCGTTGCTGACTTCCAGACAAAATGAGTCCCTGCTCATCCTCTCGCATTATTCTCTACCGAATCACCGAATTTTGCATTCGTTCTTAAAGTGGCATATTCAGCTGATGAGATGTTTCATTTCAACCGATTGAGTGCGCGATGAGCCCCCCCTCCCCTCCCCCCTCTCCCCTCCCCCACCCTTCGGGCTCCGCCCATACCCTTCGCTCAACTTATTATGTATGCAAATTCGCAGCGAAGACTTTTCATTCCGTGTACAGTGTACATTGCACATATGCGCTCTGTAACGAGTTCAACGTATATGTATGAGACGCTACCTCCGAAACCCAATCAAGGACTTACTTTTGTGATCACCGCTTATACGGAGGTCATCAATAGCTAAACAATAAGAATGACGCGGCGCAATCTAAGGGACTATATTCTCAAATATTGATTTCCGATGTTCTAACACATAAACGAAAAGCCAGAAGAGAGCAAAAAAAAGTTAACAACTTTTACGTCGCGTCGACACAACGTACTATTGGAGAACGCGGATGTTCGGACTGGTGAAGCAATGGCGCAACAAGGATATCTCCTATCTCTCTTATTTCTTCTTTGCATGTATAAAAGGGAAAAGGATAGACGGATAGGGGTTTGCCATCTTGTCCATCTTTGTCTAACATGATTCTTTCTAGGGAGAATGGAGACTTTCTCGTTGCGCTACTGGGTAGCAGAGCTGCGGCTTTTCGTTTATATTTTTAAAGACATTTTTCCATTCAGCGATGATTTCACCGGTTGAACAAAAGATTACAAAGTTCAGTTTAGTGCAGGCTGACTGCAAGCCATGACAATATTCTGATCTGTAATATTTTTTCGACCAGTGCGCGGTGGAATCTCTGTCACTGACTTTATTTTGCGAATGTTTTGATAATGCAACGGCGATTCCACCAATTGAGAAAAGATTACAGGTGCGAGTATTTTCCAGCATCACAGTCATAAACTGAAAAGAGCAGTGTAATCTGATTTTAGTCCATCGGTGGAATCAACCATCGGTGAATTAAAAATTGCATTGAATACATAGCAGAGCGGCGGCTCTAGAACTTATTCACCCGAGGTCTAAAAATGAAAAGTTAAAGAGGGAATAATGGGGCAGTTGCAAGGGTCTGAAATGTTGTGTTTTTTATGAAGAAAATGGAAGTACTTGATGAGCTCAGAACAAAGATGCCTTTGGTTTCTAATTAAGTCCCATTTTTCCGGAGATGAGATTTTGGCCCAAAATACATTGTTTTAAATGGGAATTCCGCGTAGTGACGTCACTACACACACGAATTTTTGTAACTTTACACGTGTGTATCTCCAGAACCAAGACACTTAGGAAAAAACCAAAGGCACCATTGTTCTCAGCTTATCAAGTACTATCACTTTCTGTATAAAAAACACAACATTTCAGACTCTTGCAGCTACGCCAATGCATTGAAGGTCAAACTTTGAGGTTACTTCCGTGAATATTCATCCTCTTTTTCACAAGTTGAGTGCTTAACGTATTGAAAAATAAAAAATTAATCTTGAAGCATAGTTCAAGGCCCTGCCAAATCCCGCAACTTTTTTACCTAGAGTTGTTCACATAAAAAATAGATCCAATGACTAACCGTAGACTATACTCCATTAATGAGTTATCGATCGATCGATTTACATAAATCGATTAATCCAAACGAAGAACTTGGACTCAAAGAGATAATCGCCGCATGCACTGCGTACTGCATATCCCCAAGGAACTGGTGCCGCAATATTTTCTTGTTATCGGTACAGTGCGGTTATTTCAATTGAGAGCGATTTTTTATTTTTCCCCGACTGACGAAGAACAGAGTAAGCCGGAGCCTTGCCGTGACGAACTTGGTTATGTTTGTTTGGCTCTGATTGGACCCGAGCCTCCGAGTCGATCCATTTTTCTTAAACTCTGGTTCACCTCGTTCCGATGGAGGGAATCCGCTTTTAGGAATGAGGGTTGAGTCAACTCGTTTTCGGCAAGACCGAATTGTTCACAATGTTCACAGCCAATTCGTCTTGCAACTGTTGCAGAAGGGCTAAAATTAAAGTTTGTAATTTAAAATTAGAGACGGCTTTTAATTTTACACTTCCACAAACGTCTAGATACAGTTTTAAATTTTGTAGTAAATACAGTGACGCGCCACCTCATCCTTTCCTCCGCCGCGCCATAGCGGGAGGTTGGAGGGTAGTCCGCCTCGGGTGCCACTCTCAGTAAACACGCGAAAAATCGCAGCTGAAAAGGGAAAAGGGAGAAAAAGGGAGACAAAAAATACGAGAGAGCAGAAGAAAAAAAAGGGCGCTATGACACACAAAATAGTGACGTCACATTAAAAAGACGCGTAGCACGTTTTCATTCAAATGTGGCTAATTTTTTTAGTTAGTCCGTGACCAAAAACATTTGCAAAAATTATTATTAACTTGGCTGATCAGGTATTTTTTGTTTTTCGTTTTCAATTAATTAAATAAAAAGAATGTACACACGACACACCCATTCGAAGTTTGAACCAACTACAAAAAAGTGAATGTGCAACGAAACCAGTGATTTTTTGTCGAAACGTATTGCTTTGCATGGATCCATGCCAAAATGTGCAAGAGAATATGAACTACCTATAGAATATGTTAGACTTCCACCGACCTTAAATATATCCTTGTCGTTACGTAACGTAACAGACCGTCCACTTGTCTTGTAAACACGTTTTCTACGTACAGCGATGCTAATTTTTTTTTTTTTCACGATTTGCCATATATCATGAGAAGCAATAAGTTAAAATGAAAAATCACTTTTCGGCAAATTTTATTTCCTTTAATGCAAGATCAAACCCCCCTGCGACGCGACAAGGCTATCTCTGTTACTGTAAAATCACACTTACCGTGATTTATGAAACGATTCTTCAAACCCAGTTTCCTCCGATTCCCATAGCTATGCGGACTGTGTTCTGAGTCGGATAGAGTTACGACTATTTTTTGAAACGAAGACCGTCAGTTTCTTTAACCTCGTTTAAAAAATTCATGAGTTAAAAATCGCGGCAAAATACATTGAAAATGCGGTTGAAAAAAACATGTAAGTTTCTATCGTTTACTTTTTATACATGTGTGATTTCGCAGCGACGCGATGCGACGCGACATCAGTTTAATATTTTCTTCAAAGGGATTTACGTCCGAAATGTATATTTCGGAAATACAGAACGAGAACAACGGATGATTTCAACTGAAATACTCTTTATCCGAATCAAACAGAACCCAAAGTCATAGAAATACAAAATGCTTTGGATAGTAAGGAGTAAAGTTTCGAGTTCAATGAAACTTATAATTTTCAAACTTCCAGACAAGTTTTCATCACTATACTATTAAATTCATAATTTAATCCTTTTAAGTTGAAAGCTCACAATGAAGGATAACGAAAGGCATTAAAGCCTTCACTTTTCTGGCTAAGCCCGCGTTTGGATTATTTCACTTAAAACATTTGAGGTATAGAAAAAGAAGGGAGGACGAAATGACGGCTATGATATCAAAGGCATCAGGCAGGGTCGGAAATCCTTCTGATCAAGAGAGTCCTCTTGTTACACAAAACTCTACGTCAGTACCATTTAGTTTGTTGCACTTCCGATAGAAAGTTATCGACTGAGACGCCGTTCATTAACGGTTAAGAACTGTAGGCTGCAGAGGACGAAAATAAGTTAGGAAGTGATGTAAGCATCGGGCCTCGACCTTAATTCCACTTTTATTAAAACTTGCCCCTTAGAGAAGAATAAAACTAGGTTTGGACGAAAAGTTTTTTTCCCTTCACTTTTAACTTTTATAAATTCACCACATACAACCGAAGCTGGTGAATGAAAAAGTTCAGGAGGCACCGCACCGTACTACGCTGCGGTAAACTATTGACGTGATCTCCGGGAGAAGGGCCCATTTAATATAAGGTGTGCTCTTTTCAAGAGGTTCAAATTAAAACCATAACGCTGATTTCTAAAAAAGAGCGCGCGTCGTGTTTTATGAGCCATCCTATTGGAAACAGCCTCAGTTTTGGGTTCGAAGGCCTAATTCTCCGATCCGATTTCTCTGATCTGATTCGATTAAAACTTGTATCTTGCGTAGAACCGTGCTATTTTCAGCTAGAATGGGGCAGTGGCTAGGGTCTGAAATGTTTTGTTTTTCATAAAGAAAATTATACTTGATGAGCTGAGAGCAAAGATGCTTTTGGTTTTTCAGTTAAGTCTCAATGTTCCGGAGATGAGATTTTGGTCTCAAATGCATTGTTTTACAAATGAGAACTCCGCGTAGTGACGTCACTACGCTCATGATGTTTTACAACTTTAAACGTGTGTATCTACATAATACCGAGACACTTAAGGGAAAAAACCAAAGGCACTATTGTTCTCGGCTCATTAAGTGCTATCATACTTTCTTTATAAAAATGAAAAAACACCACATTTCAGACCCTTGCAACTGCCCCATTTTTTGGTCAAAGTACTAGACTTTCTGCAGTTCACTTATTGTTGTGCTTCTGGTAATATGACTAGAATAAGGTACCATGACTATCGCTTTTTTCCCGGCGCAAATCGAATCTCAACAATTAAATATTGAGTAAACTGGTTACCAATTAGCGGAAAGACATCGCAAAATACGGATTGCCTGCTTCGACAATTGAAAACGGGCAACTTTCCACCCACTGAGCGTTGGAAGAACTGATCAAGTTGAATCGGCCGAGAAGCGAGAAAAATGGGCATTAGGGATAAGAGGGAGAAGGTAGAAAGTGGGGGGGGGGGGGGGCGAGTTCGAGGGTGGGGGAGAGCGAGGTCTCATATTTCTACGGATGAAAGTTCTTCGACAAGATTACGAATCAGGAAATGAATCAATCTTCACGCGATTCGATCGACGTCAAAATAGAATACTCACAGTAGCACGATATGCTTTAAAAGTTTATGAGACGAACTGGAGAGAGTATTGCGACGCTACGCGACACTTTCTATCGTGGGTCAGCCAGCGACCCAACGCAATAAACTTGGGAGAAAATTATTATTCTTTTCTCCTCCTCAGTTTAGGAGTTCTTTGGAAAAACAACGTATATAAAACAGAAAGGGTATGCTCGTTTTGTAAAATTCATATTTCAAAGTGTTAATGTGTGCATTTTTGATGAGTTAAACGGAGCGTATTTTCTTAGACCTGACAGTTAAAGCTTAGACCATTCGATAGATAAAAATGAATAACTTGTTTAATTCCTCAGAAATACACAAGAACACTTCGAAAATTGAATTTTTGAGAGCGAGCATACCCACACACTGTTTTATACTTGGTTTTTCCAAATAACTCCTCGATTCCAAGTGAAAGTAAAGAAAGAAATTACTAAACTACACTAAAAAAAAAAGCGATAGTCATAATACCATATTCTAGTCATGGTACCAGAAGCACAACGATATGTGAACGACAGAAAGTCTAGTACTTTGACCAGAGAATTCTGGTGTTATTACCAGATTATGGTCGTAGAACTAAATATCCTAAAATTTTTCAAGAACTTTAGTACGTACACTAGAATTCTGGTAATGGAGCTGTTGCAAACTTTTGCTACAGGCTTATTAATAGTTGATCATGGGATAATACCCTGTAAAAATAACGATTAGCGCACTAAAAACTCACGAAATCCACTCCTAAACTCACAAAATGCTTTTATACGCGAGACCGTAATGGCGGCCGAGGCCGCGGTTTTCTTATGGCAATTGTGTGCTTCTTCTTCTTCTTGTGTGGTGTTGCGAGACTACCTCCTGTAGATGGCGCTGATTGAAGATAGGGAAACCCAATGTAAACCGCGGCCCCGGCCGCCATTACGGTCTCGCGTTTAAAAGCATTTTGTGAGTTTAGGAGCGGATTTCGTGATTTTTTAGTGCGCTAATCGTTATTTTTACAGGGTATTACCCCATAATCAACTATTAATAAGCCTGTAGCAAAAGTTTGCAACAGCTCCATTGTACTATCCCCTACATAGGTTCACATACTGTCACAGAATAATACAATCAGAACGGAAACTCCCATAAGAGCCAATGGAAGCAAGTTTGGAATTTAACGGCACCAATAGGCAACGCTGTGGTCCTATTTCCCAACATGGCGGACGTGCGTAATTGTGTTGAAACTCATTTACTTCTGTGAATTCTGGAAGGAAATCTTAAGATTCCAGCTTCACTTTTATTCTATTGGCATTTCAGAATGAAAATTTTGCGGATCATGTCCTATATTTTTTTTTTCGCAAGCGAATCCAGATGTAAACATCCTATATCCCAACATGGCGGACGCGAAATGAATTTGCTTCAAAAACCGACAAATTTTCCGTTCTGATTGTATTATTCTGTGATACTGTCATGCTTCTGGTAATCTTTTTTTCAGTTTATGAAATAAATCACACTTCTTTTTCCAGATGGTAAATTCTACCAGTCTTTTTTTTTCCGTGTTCAGCGATATTTCTCTTGTTATTTGTCACAAAACTCTTCTCATGGCAATTTCTCCCATTTTAGATTTATGGCAACCATGTTTTTTGTTGTGCCTTTTCTTCATTCCTCATGCCTCATCCCAATCTGCCTTCTTTCCTCTCTTCTTCCACTGTCCCCTCCCTCCAAATCCGATCGCCCCCTCCTCGGCTTCACTCCTCCTTCTCTTCTCTTAACATTAGATTGAAAACAACCAATCGATCAATCTCACTCACTCTCTCTCTCTCTCTCTCTCTCTCTCTCTCTCTCTCTCTCTCTCTCTCTCTCTCTCTCTCTCTCTCTCTCTCTCTCTCTCTCTCTCTCTCTCTCTCTCTCTCTCTCTTTTCCTGAAGCCTGGTTTACACTTGCGGTCGCGTTACTTTCGCGCAATACATTCCCGCATTCCCCGCAGTCCGCTTGGCACGATAGTTTTTTGATCGCCGCAAATATGCGAGCACTGGGAACGGAAACATCAGTTTAGCGAGAGAAACAACTACGTTTGAATCTGCATCACGCGAGCGCATTGGCGCCTCGAGATTTGCAATGTATCGACAACAGAATGAAACAATCAGATTGGAAATTTAACCCTTTCGATACCACGCTCGAGTATATTCGTTTGCGTAACTCGATCCGACTCACACAATTTCAATTTCTCACTGACCGTAAAATTTAACTAAAAGGAACCCCTAGTTAACAATGGCTTGGTAAATAAAGTTCCGTGTCAAGCGCCTTCAATTAGAGTGATAGGCAAAATCAAGAGTGCGAGGTAGTAATAGTTCACTACCCGCTTAAGAGTGAGCTAGCTTTTATTACTTGTATTAAGGTGATTCCAGAGGCGAAACTTTTCCAGATTTTAATCCAATGGATAGCGGCACTAGTCGCTTCTTGGGAATGCAGTGTGTTTTCGTAATTTTAAAATTGGGGGGGGGGGGGGGAGTACGCAAAATCGAAAAACGTTGGCACCTATGAATTCTTTTTTGTTTTTTCATGTTTTGAACCCTAAAAGAACAATTTTGGTTGAGAATTGAACCGATAATTTTGGACATTTATGCGAGTGAAGCAGATAGACATAGATCACTCGCAATATCTCGCATTCACTAAGCTTATGGCGCAATCAATTTCCAATATTACAGCTTATATTCTCAACCGATTTTGTTCATTTAGGGCTTAAAAGTTGAAAGAAAAAAATCACAAGTGCTGAGGTTCTTGGATTTGGTGTTTTATCTTTGGTTCTTGTTTAAAATGCCGAAAACTCGACTTTACCAAAACGCGACTAGTGGCGCTATCCATCGGATTTAAATCTGGAAAAGTTTCGTCAGGAATCACCTTAACCTAGTCGTAAAAAATAGGTCACTCCATTGATAGACAAGGGAATGAAACATTTATTTCTTTCTATCCTTTTTCTACTCATACATTCAAAGGGAAAGTGAGATAGATATAAAAAATCCTGATTGCGCCAGTGACGATGCAATCCATCAAGCCTCGTAGATTTCGGCAAGCAGATGCTACTATCAAATTCAAAACTTCATTAATTCAGTACTTTTGAGACGGAAACTGCATTTCAAAATCGAAACTGTCCGAAACAAGGCGACGACTGTCAAAGTTAGACCACCGATAAGGAATCAGCTTTGAACACCCTAAAAGGAGCAATCAAAATCGCCATAGCAACAATCGTCTACTTAGTTAGTGCTGTCATTTTACGGAGCTTTTTAGGGAATTCCTACATTCAACTTTCAACTGCCAACATTCTAAACTACTCTTCGGAAATTGTCAACGCGCGTGATCCGTGAATGAATTATAGTCGACTCCACTATATAGGAAGCTCTGGTTCCGATTCGACCTGGGCTGGGCCAAAGCATTCGACCGAATCGACCAATTTTGACAGATGCAAGTCAAGATGGGGACATTGAAATAAAATCGTCTTGATTCACACCGCATCAGATGCCATGTTGATGCCTCGAATCGGACGTACAGGGTGACTATAAAAATGTCCCCCATCAGAAGTAAAGGCGGTGGCCACTCAAGAAATTTTAGGAGCTTCTTTAATTTACAGTGCGATTTCAACGCAAACTTAAAGATTCCAGTTCTTTATTACCATGTATTTCTTACTTATTTGCATGTATTTTTAGCTTCAAGTCAACTTCAAGTTTGGTTTGTAAAGAGATTGTTCCCAAAATGATAAAAATCCTCTTCATAATTTCTCAAGTGGCAAGGGTACCAACTTCTTGGCGGGGACTTTTTTATAGTCACCCTGTACACACAGAATCGGCAACCTGATGAGATAAATAGGTTTTTCCTTCTTTTCATTTTTTTGTTTTATTTAAATGTTTCCAACATGTCATTTGAAAGATTTCAAAAGAAGCTACACTCAAAGATGTTGAAAGTTTAACGAAGGGTGAACAAGATGTGACACACACTTTCATGTTATTCTAAGACTTAATTTTCTAGCAGTGCGGTAGATCGAAACGCGAGAAAAGCAAAGGAATGAAATGAAATGAACCACCTTAGGGAAGAGCTGGGGAATTTTTAGACGCCCCTATTTTGCGGCAGTCCCGCATTCAGAGCGGAAGAGATGGATTGATTGCGATCATACCGCGGAATTGGAACAAAGGCAAAACGACCTGAGCAAGGTTGAGCACGCCAAAAGAACAGAAGAGTGATGACAAGCAAAATTAGGGCTCATACTATTCCTTACCTCTCTCCCCCAAACAACTCTTCGATTGTTTTTCTTTCATTTTTTTATTCTCTTAAAGAAAAAGAAAATAGAAAGTCACGGAACAGAAAGGAGCAAGGCAGAGATAAAAAGCTTAAACTGATGCTAGCTCAACAGGACAAACTATGGATTAGATCAAAGTCAGATGGAAATCAAGGAAGATTAGTTTCGTTTATGTAGGCCATTTTTGATTAAAGGCAAACTTCTTAGGGGAAAAAAGCGCCCGTCGCGGCCGTGGGAGTCTGGGAGCAAATGATATTAAGGGGTCTCTACCCCACTACCCCTACCTCCCACCTCCCACCCTTCACTCGCGGAAGAGGGATTTTACTATCGGATGAAAACAGTCAGAGAAGAGAAAAACTATCATCACTCATCTCTCCCTCCTTCCCTTCTTCCCACCATTCCACTATCTCGCCCCTCCCTCTCTCCTTCACGTGATCATCAGATAAGAACGCGCGCGAAATTTTCAAGATGAAAATCGGACTCGATTCGGATTGGATTAAGCAGCAATGCGTCCTCCAACAAGCTTTGGGTGTTAATAGCACTCACGTTTGGCGGGTGATGAGAGTCGAAGTTTGAAGGGTCGATGGGGGGGGGGTGTGACAGGGGAGGGGAGTTATTTTTTTCGTTTACAGTCTCGTAAAGAAGCATGTGAAAAATATTCTCAGGGGTGCAGTGACGGAGGTTGTAGGAGGCGGGCGGGTGACTGTGCGGCGGGGGGAGTAGATGGGGCCCGGGTGGGGTGTTGGGGGGCGAAGGGGGGAGGCGACGTACTGCGGGCTGCTTGTATAGGCAAACGGGCACATTTTTCATGCTTTTGTGGCCGATCAATAATGAGAGGAGGGGTGAGCAAGGTGAGGTCGGAGCCGGAGCGGATCGGAGAGAGAGAAAGAGAGGGAGTGACGTGGCGAGCGGGTTTGGGGGGGGGAGGCTGGGGCAACGGGAGAAAGAGAGTGGATAAAGGTTGGTTAGCAAAAGGGGGGAGTACAGGGGGGTAATGGGGGGGAGGAGGGCGGGAGAGAGCTGATTCTGTTTCCCTCTCTTTATACAGAACGGCGCGGCGCGTCTCTCGCAAGTTCGCTCACACTGCATTCGCGCGCGCGGCCCCGGTGTTGCCAAGTTTGGCCCCAGGGGGACCTCAACGTCCACGCCGTGTGATTAAGTTGTTGCGAACTCTGGCTCCAACGATTTTCGGCGTTGATTTCAGCGAGAAATTACGAGCGGGATTTTTTTTTTTTTTTTTTTTTAAAAAAAAGGTCATTTGGGGTTTTTTAATACCCTCTCGAGGGCGTGAACAATATTTCGTTCGCATACGGTCTTGCCGACGAGCTCCTCGTACCATACCGGTGACCCAAAACAGCAATGTTGACCAATCAGAGGTAGGGATTGGCAGCTAACCAGCGGCCGTGCTCCACTAAAATACAAGGAGAGAATTTTGAACACTATTTCCACTCTGATGACTAAAACTTCGCGGGAATGACATTTTGCCGAGTAGAGAAATTAGTTCGGCTAGGGATCATTGGACAGGCAAAAATGGGTTGACAGGCTGACATTCCACTCCAATGAATTCTTGGCTTTTTTTAAAAGATTTAAGAAAGCTTTGCCCCTCTAAAGAGATGCATAAGTTACGCATTTTCGCTAAATGAATTTTACTCGATTCAAACCTATAAAAACAAATAAAAGTAAAGTATGTTCCACATTGATGCATTCAAGCTTATTACTTTCGTGTTCTTCGTTGAAAGAGAGTTATAGGACCTCAGTGAATGAACAGCAGAGACGCTGTTGAGGAGTCTGTTCATGCTGGAATTGTTAATTTTGTTCTTTTCGGTGGTTTTGTTAGCTTTGTCTGCAAAAATGTCACTGCTTATGTTGGATAGGAGTGGAGATGAAAAAGATTAATTTTACAGTCTACATTGAAACCCCATTCATCCATGCCCCTCTCCCACAAATATCCAGCATTTATCCAAAGATTCATTTGGAAAAAAAAAAAGTTTCGCACACCTTCGCCCCGACACCAAAGTCGTTTACTGCCTTTACCATCGGAGATTCATCAGGAGCAGATTTTAAAGGAATCATAGATTGAGACAGAATTTTAATTCATTTAAACATTCTTTGTAATCTAACCAAACCCAGCTTACGATTTGAAGTTTGTGTTAGAAATGCATGATTATCGGTCAAATAGCTGCATAACAAAATTGTATGATCTCATGCGAAAATCATATAATTTTGTGTTGCTTCAGAAAACGTATTTCTGCGATTGTTCCGCTCGGTTTGACAACAACAGATTGCATTCACGAAGATTATAGATGCAGGCATAGGAACAACCTCCGCAAGCCTATAGCAAAGAAATCGTGAGTAGCGGCAATTAGCAAGAGTTTGCTCGTTCTGCCGATATCAGATCTGAGAGACCAACTACGAGATAGGAGTACCCGAAAATTTTGCAACGACTCTATCCAATGACACTTTCACTAAAAGAACATTCACTTGGGAGGAAAACTCAACTTTGAAATTTGAATATGTAAATATTTTACCGTCTCATTGTTAGTTCGTATAAACTCTATTTAGTCGCCATGTGGTAACCGAGAGGGGTTTGTACAAGTTTTCTTTAAAGATGGGCGTTTAAAATTGATTCTAGTTGACAAGAGAGGTGACAATGGCACCTCTCACGAAATAATTCAAATAACAACAACAGGACAAAACACCGCACCAGCAAAACAAAAATATCCAATTAGAAGAGTCTAAACTCTGAAGCAATAATTTCAAGCTCAGTATTTGTAAGCCTTCTTATGAAGTTTTTAGAGAGTGGCTAGCATACCTCTCATTACACATTAACGAAAGAAAAAGCTGCATTAATAACCAAGATCATTGATGTTCGCGACGCGACGCCACAGTCTATAAAAGTGATTGACAGAGAGTCGAAGCAAAGAATTTACGTCGGGTAGTTAACTATTCCGGCAGGCCGGTGTCAATTTTGCATAATCCGTAAATTGAAGGCGCTTTAAAAAAGCTAGGATAAAATCTAACAAGAAGTATTATCTCCGGGCCAACCATAGGTGAATCGGAGTACCTGAAGGGCGGCATCCGGTGCCACCGCGTTACTTCAATTTCATGGGTGAACAATTTCACAGAAGGAACTACTTTCGGTTGCGTAATCTTTTACGATGGTGCGGAAACTGCCGGTGAAGTTCCGAAGGACCTGCAAGTCCAAGTAGTTGTTTCAGAGTAACGGGGATGATGGGCGTTCAATGCACTTTAACGAACATTTAACGAGTTTTATTTAACTTAAGGAGCCGGAGACATTAACGAATAAGACTGGGAACGAGTGGGAACTGCTACCTCATAACTAGGAGGAAAAGAGAAGCTGATCTAGAAACGGACTGATTTGCATTTTCTGAACATTGGTGCATTGAAACTACCTCATTTCCGCTTCGAATGTCTTGTCATGCGTCTCTTTTAATTTTTGTGGCTGTTACTGAATTACTGAGTCAGCATATGATTGATCGATGTAAACCAATGGTGGCTTCTGAATAATCGATTATCATTTAGATCCCACATTTGATCCTAAACAGAAGTATTGCTTATTTGGAGGTTCAAGTGAATTTATCAAAGGATCGATTCTTTTTCTTAGGTTTTTACCAGAAATGTATCGATTAAATCGCAATTCACGATTAGGCAATTCAAATCTCCCGCTCGTTAAACCTGCATCTGCTCGGTTCATTTGAAAAGCCCGCTCTTCATTCTCTGAAACGGTTCATTCTATTGTTATCATCCCTACTCGGAAACTTTGCACGATGAAGAATCACTTAGAAAAGATTAATTAAAACCGTGCGGCGTACATGATGAGGGCGCATATAGTTTTCGTCACTCTCGCTCCAATCCGAGCATCCCGCTAATTTAACTTGAGGATTAAGGTATACTATTCGGTGGCTCTTTGTCGAGTTACTTGTAAGTACGGACTAACTGGAGACATCAGAGACAAAAGGCGGCGAGACTCGACCGAGAGGCCATGCGATGCCGGAGAAAGGACGATTCAAGTGAAACCTGAGTGGGGGCCGCGGCCGCGGCCACCAGTCGCTGAAGTTTGACATGCACCTCTTAACAATTGCAACACGTTAACGCCCCCCCCCTCTCACAACTCTACCTGATCCCCCCTCCCCAATTCTCCTTATTCTCCTTATTCTATCCCCTCCCCGGACCCACACTCCCACACATCCCTACTTTGACCGTGTTTCCGCTACTTCGCGTCCGCTCTGTTTCTACTCTAGCGCAATGAGTGGAGCTAGGAGCGAAGCAACCAACGATCGAGCGCGGGGAGGCGGGAGCGATCATCAGTTGATGTCGCCGTGGAAACCCTCGGCTCGGCGCACACTCGACGAAAACATGGAAAACTTGGGAAACATGACCCGGAGAGCGGGGGGTCGGGTGGAGGAGAGGGTGGGTAGCGCTTGCTCCACCTTGATGAAATTGGAGCGAGTGGTTCTGTGCAGACGTATAGTCGCTACTATATACGGAGGACTTATGGAGGAGTCATTCCGTCTTGCCGCCACTTTTACGATACATCAAGGCTGCTGTTTTGCGGATCGTAACCCATAATGTGCCCAGGCACGGATCTATGGGTGGGGGGGGCAGAAGGGGCTGTATCCCCCTCCTCCCTAGAGTCAAATTTTTACACTGTCTACCAGAGGATTTTCGAGGAAATTTTTGGTGTTTTGTTAAAAAAAAAAAAAAAAAAAAAAAAGTCTCAGCCCCCCCCCCCCTCCCTCCCCCACGGAAAGGTTTCTGGATCTGCCACTAAATGTGCCCATAATTATACGAAACATTTTTTCATTTTCTCAGGCATTTTACATAAGAATCAACCATCAATAGTAGAATCTGTTGATAAGGTAACCGGCAAAGGAACATACTGCGAAAAATGTGCGAAAATAAAGAGGGGAATAAAAGCTTCTTTCAAATGAATGATTCAAAACCAGAGTTGCACGCAACCCACAATGGCAAGTTCTTACGTTCTTTCTCCGACAGCTGCTTGAACGATAGATAGATCCTTATGATTGATTGATCAATCGATTCGGATAGGTTTCAGTATGAACTATAAAGAGGGGGCAAGATGCATGATTAGGATATGCAAAACGGAATGTACAATATACCAGTCAACATGTTCATCAGTTGCTTATCTCATTGCGGACCCTGCCCGAGAACTATATGATTTGGAAAAGAAAGTTCCAAGATCGAAAATCTTTATGTTAAATTGTTTCACTGTTCTCAACAGAAGTTTCGATTTTTTATGACTTACTTTAAGGTGTCTTTTTGCTAGGTCCTTAAACACGGGAGAGCCGGAAAATTATTTGACGGTTGCCGAGATTTAAAAGATTAAAAATTTTGACTTGGGTATACTTTCTTTTGCACGCACGGAAAAAAAAAGAATGGAGTAATTTACCATTCACATAGCTGATTTTGGCCCCTACCAGAGTTAATTGATAAACTTGACCAGAGTTATGGAACATTTGACCAGGAATCAGGTCAACTTCACTTGATATCTGGTCAAATGTTCCATAACTATGGTCAAGTTCATCTTAACTCTGGTAGGGGCCAAAATCAGCTATGCGAATGGTAAATTACACCATTCTTTTTTATTCCGTGCGTCGTAGTGCTTACATTTCAACTGTTATGGCTCTGAGCCATCAAAATAAGATTCTCATGATTCATTTCATTCAATTATAAGATGTAACTGTTCCAATAGCTTCAATTATTACCAATTAATTTGACTCCAAAAACGGTCATTTTAAGGGAGATTTTCTGATGATCAGGAATGGACGAATTATTAATTCCACACGGGAAATATTATTAGCGGGGATGGAATATACCTATACTACAGACTGAGGGTGCAGTTTAGAGATAAGACAAGAAAACCTCACCGAGTTGGCCTTGACTTGAGAATTCTTGTGATATTCTCAATTAAAATGTATAGAGGGACTGATGAGCAACATCAAAATGCTCGCAGCAAATGATGCGTTTTGAAGGTATAATTTCCCACGATAGATCGTCGGCTCCCTTGGAAAAAAAAGCCTTCAAAACGCAACCCTGGATAGGGATTCTCCGGCGGCGGCTGCGCATTTTTGAAGGGAATCTCGAGGAAAAAAGGTAGTTTGCACTTTTTCTTAAAATAGCAAATCTCCTCAAGGCTGGTTAGAACCAACCAAGAAATTTCATCGTAAGCCAGAAAGTCAAAATATTGAAATAATCCCGCAACACCATTCGAAAACTCAGCAAAACTGGCGGAAAATCGATTTGTTTACCCCCATTCCAGAACGGAAGTCCTGTCATCGTGATTTCCTATAAAACGGTGTAAAATGTCCCTCTTTTCCTCAAGCTTCCTTCCAAGAAAGCGAAACAACCACCACCAAATCCTTAATTTCCTTCACGTTATACTTCGAGCTAGTCGAGGAAGTTTAGAGAAAACGGGTCGAAAATCAGCCCCATCCTTCCGAAGAGTCAGAGCTTGGGAATGCTTAAAGTTACGCGTCCTGTGTGAAGGGCCCTTAGTTTCACAGAGATCAAAATCGAGGTAGTATAGAAGCACTGCGTGCAGGTGGGACTATACTGATCCTGTAGGCACAAAGATTGGGCAGACTTTCCATACTTAAGCAAATTACCGAGTTTTGAAGGGGGGGGGGGAAACGAAAAAATGTGATTTTGAGAAATTTAAAGTTACAAGTTTTTACAAAATTACTGATATTCGAAAGTACGCGTAGCGTCACACACATCGCAAAATGTGAACTGGGGTTGATATTTAATTGAACTTGAAGCCACTGGAGTGTTTAGTACCCAGAGCTCGAAATTGATATTTTCGAGTTTGACACAATCCTCCTTCACTGGAGAGAGGAAGAAAAAAAATAAAAAAAAAAAAAAAAAATCGACACATTATTCGGACCTTGCTGCTGTATATATGATATTATGATAACCACATGGCCCGATTAATTTTATCGTACCGCCCAATTACTTAATAATACCGTTGGTTTACGCAATTCTGATAAAGTTCCTAAGAAAATTGGTTGGAAAATAGAATTCGATACTTTAACCGGGCCGTGTACTGTGTATGGCTGTATATAATTATAACCGTATTCGATTAATTTACTGGGGTTCTTTTTTCTTCATTGATTACTGTCTCCTCGGAAAATTTTGTCTGGTGAAAATAAGGGCCCTTTTTTATACAGTGCGTCACAAATTTTCATTAATGTAAATAATTCAAAAACTGATTTAAGAATTTGGAGCCGTTGCAAACTTTTGCTAAAGGCTCATTAATAGTTGATTCAGATGTAAAACAATAAAATTACGGTAACCGTACTAAAAAAGCACGTATTCCACTTCCATATCATAAAATGCTTTCAAACGCGAGATCGTATAATGGCGGTGATAGCCGCCTTTTGCATTAGGTTTCCCTATCTTATTTAGCTCCATCCGAGAGGTGTTCTCGCGACACCACACAAGAAAAATAGGGAACATACAATTGCCTTAAGGTTTAGGCGGCTATCACCGCAATTACGATCTCGCGTTGGATTATATGAGTATTGGAGTCAGAGACAATATATAAAAGAGACCACGCACTATAGCCGTGCACGCGGCGGCTGACTTATTTTTTGGAACTCAACAGGAATTAACACAGGGAGCATGAGGGAGCACCATCCAACATGGTCCATACGTTGACTGATGCAATTTCGGTTCTTCGATTTCACTAGGCAAAAATATCAACGACTTTACTCATCAGTCAACGTACGGACTATGTTTGCGATGTTCTATTGAGGCCCCGGAAAAAAAGTATCCACCACGCGCAAACATGAGAAAGATAGGTATTGCGTGCGGTCTCTAATATAAATTTTCTCTGATTGGAGTGGATTTCGTAATTTTTTAGAGAGCTTATAGTCATTTTTGTAAGGCTTTACGTCCGAATCAACTATCTAAGCAGCCTGTAGCAAAGTTTTCAACAGCTCGAATCCATTGCATTAATCTGGTTTGAAAGGGAATGATAATAGTAAAGAAAAAGGAAGGAACAAATTAAACTTTCGCCATGATTCGAATTGTGAGTAAAAATTAGTTTTCTTCGCGCATTTGAACTAAAATATACCAAGAAATTCCTACTGTGAGGCGACGCGACGCTGCGCTGCACTCCCCGAGGATGTGGATCTCGGCCACGGTGTTTTAGCCGCCCGCGCCGCTCCGCGCAGATTGTGCAGCCCCAGTTACAGAGAATTTCGGAAGAAGGGTTGGGAGAGGGGACCGAGGAGGGATGACAGAGAAAAAGGGGGTTGGGGGAGTCGGAAGGGGGGGGGGGGGTTTCGTCGGAACCATGAGTCGCGCGCGGAACTCCCGACTACTCCCGTGTTGTCCCATCTTAAAAGTTTGGTTAATCATCACCATGCCGCACTGTGTTGGCGGAGAAATTCGAAAACTCTCAACAGACAATAGGTCTGATTGAGAAGACTGAACAGTGAACTGAACAGACACACCATGGAGCTTCATAAACATAACTATATAGCGAAATGTATTTACACAACTATACTCGCTGGGAGAGGAACGTGTATATTGGATATACGAGCCGCTCGATCGCTCGTCGCTCGTGCTCGATGACACGGAAACGATCCGAGATGAATGTTGTTCAGGATAACAAAGTTTTCCTCCGTTATGGTCAAAGATGCCTAAAATTTTGTTTTACTAAAAGTTTCGATGGGAAACTGAAAATTTCGGGGCTGCATTAGCTTAAACAGAGCTGTCGCTTTGGCTCTATTTATACTTCAGTGATAGTTCTTATAATTAACCGATGATTCCATTAATTCAGGGGTGCAAAATGTGCCCGATCTAGCGATCCGCGGATCGCGTGAAAGTGAAGAAATTTCTGAGAAATTGAGGAAATTTGTCCTTTTTTTTTTACTTAAATAATGGCAACAAGGATCTCCCAAAAAACTAGTGTGAAAAATGGGAAAATATCCGTCATTTTGCTAGCATACGGTGTTGAAATGTTAAAATAACCAAAAAAAAGGCACCTCTTTCAAATTTTTGAGAGGAAGTTTTTTAAAATCCTGTGAGGAAATAAATCATGAATCGCGTGAAACTTCCGAAGTTTTGGAACATTTTGCACCCCTGCCATTGATTGACCAAAATATCACGCACGGTTCAGTTCAGTTTATGGCTGCGTGAATCACAAAAACACTCTGATTTAAGTAATCTTTTTTTTCAACCACTCCGGAGTCATCTCTGACTTTGAAAAAAAAGGTTATCTTAATTTGCTCACGGAAAAAAAAAAAATCAGTCCTTCATATTTTCTACGATGATTGCTGGAAATCAGGGATTATGGGAGCCGGATCCGTGGTCAGATCTAAATTTAATGTTCTCCTCGGCAGAAAACTGTGGGAATACTAAAATGAGATCTGTCTCCCACCCCCCCCCCCCCAACCGAGAATCCCCCTCAGTTAGAGGGGACCCTCAGTTAACCCTTTCGCACACGAATTATGAAAAAAGTGCCACTATGTAATCTGAAACCTATATCATTAAATTGAACGATTTTTTCTCATATGATTTCATGTGCGAGTCAATTTTTTTGAATATCCATAAGGCTCCATGTAAAATTCCGTCCCTTATTTGGGACATTGTGAGCGAAAGGGTTAAGGGGGAGGCTCTAGATTTGGGTGTGAGGCTTTCGATTTGAGGACGATCCTCAGTTAGAGGGTGCGAGACCCTCACTTGGGGGAGGGGAGTTTATACAAAGTACGGGCGAGATAATAGATAAGACTTTTCTTATTTCTCCTAAAAACATTTTATTCCTTCCTATTGCAGGATAAAAGGGGGGTGGTGGGGGGGGGGGGAATTCTCACCCTCCAATTTGAAAGTATACGAGCAGCTCGTATATGCAAAGATGGGTACTGGTATACCCCTGCTCGTGATACCTGCGTAACTCAGACATTTAGTCTTAAACAATAAAGTCATTTTGTCAGTCTGTTAGTGAATTTCGAACGTTTTCAAAAAAGTCATCGTAAATTTCGCTGGATATTACTTACAATTAACTATTCAATTGTTTAAAGCAAAAGTTAATGAGAGCCCCTCCCCCCCTCCCCACATTTGCGGATATTTTGATAATTTCACAGTGATTTCTCCGATTGGGAAAATATTAAAGAAGCGGGTAGTCCTCAACTGAACTGAAATGTATAAGCTTTCGGTCAGTCGGTGGAATCTTCGGTGAAGTGAAATATTCTATTAATTATTACGCATAAAACGGCAGCTCTCTCTGAAATTAAGGCGATTCCTGGAAGGAGGGTCCATAATAAAGCATCATATTAGTTAGGTATTCCTTCCCGAGAAAATCATACAGCCTTGATGTAACTGCGGAGGGGTTTCGTCGAAAGAGCACGCCTGGCACATTGATTATTTACTTTGAGCAGAAGGACGGTTTGGAAAAGGGTAGCTGATATCTATCGTGTCCCTGGTTTATAACCGGTTACGTAAAGATGCGTTTGATAAATTCTACGAATGAATTGCGCTTGAAGCTAAAACGGAAAAATCTCGATTGATATGACCTAACTATAACATGAACTTGCAACGTTACCAATTAAATCGTACCTATATTTTATAAGATATTCTAACTTGGATATGAGTGCATTTTGGGATTCTTTTCAATTCTCGCATCACTTTTCTGCACTGAAAAACAAGCAATAGAGTCATAATACCACATTCTATAGTCATAATACCTCATTCTAGTCATTTTACCAGAAGCACACGAATATGTGAACGACAGAGTCTAGTCCTTTGACCAAAAAATTCTGGCGTTAATACTAGAATTTCCTAAAAAGTTTCAAGAATTATGGTACAAACACTAGAATTCTGGTAATCCCTTGCATAGGTTCGCATATTGTCATGCTTCTGGTAGGTAATCTTTTTATTTTTAGTGTGGCATGATAGGGCTCCAGGCCTCCAGCTAACTTTTGCAGTCAGCAACGGATTAGTTATTTCTGAAGTGATATACAGCGAAAATTACGATGAGCACAATACAAAACGACAAAATTCTCTCAAAGACTCTCAAAAATTACTTTTTTAAGGCGTGATGGAGGAGTTACTCAGGACTCAGGTATCATGAGAGATCCGTATCAAATTCGAGTTTTTCTTCAACGTTCTACTTTTTTTTTTTTTTTTTTTTTTTTTTTTTTAATAAAAAAGTCAACTTTTGCATTCATCATTTGCTGGGAGCCATCAACCCCCAACTTAGAAAAGGCTGCTCTTCTCAAAAATAAAAAGTCATCGGTGTCTGGATGACTTAGCCTGTTTTCAAAAATTTATTCACACGCTTCAATACTGAGATGAAAAAGTAACTCATCTTCCCCAAGTTTCAAACAGTGGAAACGTTGTACTGCGTCCATTTAGACCCACGTAAAAGGTCGAATCCGAAGGTGTTCACCGAACACCCAATACTTCGATCTTTTTCGTGAATTTAAATGGACGAACTGCAACGTTTCCAAACCGCAAGCTGCGCCACTGGTTTCAAGGTCTTCGCCAAGGGCGGGTCCTCAGCTGCAAATTCGAGGAACTTCCAATAAAAGTATTTAAGTAGGCCTAAAAACTGGATTCGGGCGATAAACGTGAATTTCTTGACTGCACAGGAACGCAAACTCTACAAAGAATCGTATTTTCTCTTTTGTTGGAACGCAATTAAAAGAAACTAACTTTGTTAGAGATTATAAGGAATACGGAAACGTGCGTTAATCCATTAAATAAAAACATAGAAGAGTAATAATTATTAAAAAGTTCAAATGCTATATATACTCGCATAAATGAAACGGTATCATTATGTATCAGAAGTTATAATTTCTTTATGAAAATCGTCGTTGGCTCTTGAGGAAAGGAAAGGGGGCCAGAATCAAGCAGCCCTTAAGTTCCCGTTGGGTAACGACAATACCAATACCACCTAACAATCATGCAGTAGATTAGAGCCCGAAGCGTCTCCTATTGGTAAACTTAAAAATGAACCGAAATCAACTGAGCACGATAAATAATAGTTCTGAGAGGCGGCAGCAAACTTTTCCCTAAAAACACTCAAAACTGACCTCGATTCGAACGCGTGCTTCTACTGGAAACTTTTTCGGAGGGAAAGCTCCCTTTTTTCGGAAACGCTCGGTTCTCACTCACTTATTTATTAATGGACATTTAACGAGCCTCCCTTCGGCAAGAGTCAGTTTCCTTGAGATTAGATTTGAGACTGGACGCTGAAATGCTTTTGAAATTAAAAATTCTTGCTCCGAGAGCTACATTTTAATTAATTTTCGTGCGGAATCATCAAAACTTGGAAAAAATTCTCGTTTAAATTTTAAAAGAAAGAAAAGACATGGACTGAATAAAAAATAAGTCAAAATAAAGATGGAAAGTTATATCGCTGAGGCTCTCTGCAGGACTTTTCTTCGTCAGTAAAAAAGCTTTATTACAAGAGCCGAGATATAACACATTGAACGTTGTATTTGGAGGTTTGAATCACCTGAAATCCCACCAATTCCACAACAACAACAATAACATTTGGGTGATTCCAACCTCCAAAAGAATCGTTTAATATGCAATATCTTGTCGATTTCGGCAGTTTTAGTCGTGGAACCAGGCATAATTATAAGCATTTTCGAGGACGTAACATTCATAATCGCAAAAAGGTCGCATTAATGGGGCTCTAGCAAAATTTTTCTGTGGGCAAATGAATAGTCCAATCTGATGTAATAACCAGCGAAAATCTCGAAAATCACACAACAAAAGACTAAAATTTAGTAATAAACTCACAAAACTGCTAGAACAGCAATTTCGTAATGGCGTTATCATTGAAGATTTCTGTCTATTATGTCGCACTTTCTCTATACAGAAACACTGAGATATGTCTCAATTTAGATAGGAATCTCCCATGATACTGTGTCTCCGCCATTAAGCCCGATTTTGAGAGTGAATTTCGTAACTTTTTAGTGTACTCTCGCGTCATTTTCACAGGTTTCTATGCAAGAATCAACACTTCAATCGGCCGTGTAGCAAAAGTTTGCAAGAGCCCCATTGTTGGATTGAATTGCCTTTTCCATTCAAAAATATGCTTATGAGGAAAATGCATTGAATCAGAATTTGTTTGGAACCAGAGGTCCTCGGACGGCAATCGATACGATATATCGCTCAACTAAAACAGCCTATAGGACTGTGAACGGCCTGTGATAGATTTATCGCTTCGACGTCTCGATTATAACAAAAAAAAAAAAAAAAAAAAAGAACACGAAGCAGTGGCGTAGTGTGCAATTTGGCAACGTTATAATGTGTCCTTTCAAACCCATGTAAAAGGTCGAATGCGTAGGTGTTCACCGAACACCCAATACTTCGATATTTTTCATAAGTTTAAATGGACGAACTGCAACGTTGCAAAATTGCACGCTACGCCACTGACGGGAAGAAAAAGAGTCAACAATATGCCGCACCGTTAGCTCAAATCGGCCTAAAAGGGGATCAAGCCACTTTTGATCATGATTACCTCAAATTTAATGTTCACTTAAAATGGATCCGTGCAGAAATAAAGTTACAGGCAAAAAATAAAACTCAATTTCTACATAAACACACGTGTTAAAACGGGTCGCGAGAACGGTGTGGGTAACATCAGGACGTCGGTTGTTCTATAATTGCCAACATTTAGGGGTTATCTCTCTCGTATGACGAGAGCGCTATCTCCAGCGCTTATTTGAATCTCTTTGAATGTATAGCTCGAATGTATCCACGATGCCACGGTGCGTCGGCACCAAGACTTAAATTCAAATGAAAAGTATTTACACACACAAACGAGACTGAAATGTCTCATACGAAGCGGAAGCAAGCACAATTCCATCATACGTTTCAACGAGCGAAAAAAAAAAAAAAATAAAATAAATAAATAAAAAGGAGGTCGCGACTGTCGAGATTAATTTCAATGGACAAACAAGCGAGCGGTATTCGCACGGGAATCCGACGTTGAGGAAAACCGGAAAAAAGGAGGGGATGCAAAAAAAAAAAAAAAAAAAATAACCGCAAATGCAATGATTGTAGGGTTGCACGGTCGTTGAGGAGAGCGAGAAGTATAAATATTATTGAACAAATTTCAAAATTTACCTTCTAGGACCACTTCACTTCAGACAATTTATGAATAAACACTGGCAATTTAGTTCCTGCTTTTTTTTTATTTTTTTTTATTTTTTTTTATTTTTTTTTTTTAATTTATTTGGAGAGGGGTGGGAAGGGGCCAGGGGGTCTGGATTGGAACTAATGTGACTATAGACAGGACGTTTAAATTAATTGCTATTCGTCACAGAACGTTGTTATTTATCAGATATTTTCATGAAGTAATTATGAGAGTCGTAAGTTTTTTTAGTTCGTTTGGTTCATGCGGCAATCTCATCTTCTCTACCTTATCCAAGAGGGGAAGGGGTTTGAACCCCCCCCCCCCCCCGAAAGACAGTCATTTTGGATAATTATTCTCAGCTTAAGGTTGTTTGAGGATTTTAATTTACACTCATTGTTCTAATATAACCACAGCTGAAAAAAGCTTCTGAGTTGGAAATTCTGTTTTAACGAAGATAGTTGCAGTTTTAATCTTCACTCTCGTAACAGAACGTGTAAATCCATACCACAAGACACACGATAACCTCAAAATCTCCAACTGCTGTTGATAATATTGGTGAAGATGTGGTGCAGACAGTACTGGCTATTGGCCGAGCCCTTCATTACTAAGCTCACTAAATTGAAAGAAACACTTTGCTGTCCAACGAAAAAGCAGGATCGCCCGACACAATGTTGCTCAGTCCAACTCTTATTTTTTATCGTATTTATTTTTATTTTCTCCATTTTCATTTTCCTCTCTCCCTTTTTCATTTTCCTTTTGAATCCGACTCTCAATTCCCGCGGGAGATCTTTCGGTTCAGGCGTTTAATACACCGTTTTATATACTCGAGGAAAACGTAAGCACACAAGACGGAGACAGAGGGCGGAAATAAGAAAAAAAGGAAAATTGATTTATTTCGAGACAGAATTGTTACTGACACAAACACACACTCACACAGGCTCATGTGCACACGTTAGAACGTAAACAAAATGCAACACACGATTACATTCTGAGGTACGCACAAAGAAAACCATGACGTCGCCGCCGACCGAGCTAAGTAAAAGTTGGATTTTCCAAGTTCAGATGCAACAGGTTATACTGTATTTACTGTGCACGAAACAAAACAGGCTGATCCCCATCTCCCTCTTCTCCTACGCAATTCTCACTCACCTATAATCTGATTCTTCGATATGAATGAAAGCAGGGCGTCAGGAGAACAGGTTACTTTATACTACTACAAGAAAGCGATCCCTCGACGCTACCGCAAAACGCACGTTTATAATTTTATTTTGTCAAGATAAAATAAGGAGGCAGACATTCGACCAAGGCCTTGGTGCAAGGACCCTTGCAAGGGTTTGCAGCGATGGGTGCAACGAATTGAACACACTTTTCTAATTCATTTTAAATGGGATAAGTCTTCAGTGGCGCCTCCCGTAATTTAGCAACAATGTTTTCACTCTATTTGAATCTATGTAAAACGATCGATTCGATATATATGTATTTGTATCTTAATTATATTTTGTATATATTGTATTTTGAATATTAATTGTATTCTGTTAGTATATCAATTGTTTTTTGTGTATTAATTGTATTTCGTAAATTAATACATATTTTGTTGCTGTGTTCGGTAAGCGAGCGCGCAGTTTTGAAGATTTTAAAGATTTTAAAAGGGTATTTGCAACTTTGTGAATGGATGTTGAAGATTCTCTTGGGTTCTCTTGGAGTTGAAATCCATAGGAAGCTATGCTCCATGCTGGTGTGGCAAAAGTTTGCAACGGAACCATCTATTCATCTGAAGTTAGAAAATTGTTCGGGATAAAATTAAAAAAGAACTGCATACTTTTGAGATGAAAAAAAGAAAGAATAGAATCGCAGTAACTCAGTTGCGCATAATTATTCAAGAAACAGACGCGTCTCGAGAGCTCTCGCTCATAATTAGTATGGACCGCGACTTCCTTACTCCTTTAATCCGTTTATCCTGCGTGCTTTTGCGTTGGACGTCGCCAGATTTATCACACACATACAAACATCCACTGCCTAACATCCCTCCCCCTCCCCCTTCACCAATCCAATTTATTATAATAGAGCTGTTGCAAACTTTTGCTACAGGCTTATTAATGGTTGATTGTACGGTGAAACCCTGTAAAAATAACGATTCGCGCAGTAAAAAATCACGAAATCCACTCCCAAACTCATAAAATGCTTTCAAACACGAGACCGTAATGGTGGCCGTTGCCACCGATTACATTGGGTTTCCCTTTCTTCAATCAGCTATACATCTACAGTAGTCTAGGGCCCGAAAATCGACTTTGGGGTACACTTTTTATACTTTCAGGGTGTGTTCTGGGTCATATGGGACACCCTTTTTTGCCCATAGGAGTTCCCAAAAAATCCGGCCGCACCTTCATATCCGCCATTTTGTATTTTTTTGGAGTTTTCCGAGGTGCATTCAAAAAATCACCAAAATGCAGAAAACGGCCGCCTCTAGGAAGAAATGTCTAAGGAAAAAAGTTGTTTAAAATCAATTTTTACATCCCGCACAATCGCTGTGAAACCCCATATCGCCTGTTTAAGTGGGAAAAAAACGCAAAAACATGAAAAAAAAGTCAAAATTTCCCTCTCTAAGTTTTGAGGCAAAAATTGTCAACCAGCATAGCTGACGCCAGAAAGGTGCTAATTTTTTTTCAGCTCGGTAGAAATCATCCCAACATACTACCAAAGCACCCTGCGTCCCTAATCGCTTCAGGGCTCAGCCCCTTTCCCGGCCTTAGCACTCGGACTTGGCCTATATCTGAAAACTCAAAAATCTCCAAAATTCGCGTAATATACGAATACCTCTGAAATGTAGCAAAATATCGAGAATACAATCCCGAATGAAGCCTCATTTTGTGTTTCCTGAGTCGCAAAACTCAAGAATATCATCTGAAGGACGTAAAAGTTTACCCGGAATGGTGCTTTCCTTTACATTTTGGCTGAAATAGCCTGAACTGGCTGCTATGAGAAACGCGCTCAGCAGGATGAGCCAGACCACCCGTATCAGCCGTTTTTGGCGATGAAGGACTGAACTTCCAACTTTGAGATAGGTAAGTCAGGTGGGGAAATACACCCGAAAAATCAGAATTTCGTATTTTCAATAGCTCCCGAGGTCTCCCTAAGGGGTTTCGGGGGACGGGGAGGGGCGGGGAGGGGCGGGAGCCGGAGGGCCAGAGAGGGTTCAAAAACAAAAACTCTGATTTTACAAGCTTTTATTGGCTCTCTGATGGCAAATGTAACGTCAAATTTGTAATTTCCTCAATATTTTATTGAAACGTTTAAGGGAAAAAAGCCAATTTTGTCCGATTTAGGGCCCCCGTAAAAGGGGGACTCCCGTGCTAAAAACCCCCGCAAGTATTCAAAACCACAACAACGTAAATTTGTTGTAGAAACTGGGGAAAAAATTGCTTTCCCAGGTTTTCGACGACGAGAAACTCGAATATTTGGGTCTCAAAGAGCACCTGCTGATGTTTAGGGGCCGTTTGGGTACGTAAGGGGGGGGGGGTGACGCGATCCCCAATCGCACGTGTTTCAACTAAACCTCATCGCAGAATCTCGGGAAAAAATTCTATTCCCGGTCTCTGACGACGGAAAACTCGGATCTCTGGGTTTCAAACGGCACTCAGGGACATTTCGAGGCCGTTCGTGGGGATGCGGGGGGGGGGGGGGTTCCAGTCTTGTCCAGAGATAATAATAATAGAGACCACGCACTAGCCAATGCGCGCGGTCGGTAACTAATTTTTCGGGACTCAACAGGACTTATACCACAGGGAGCATGAAGGAGAACCATCCATACGTTTACTGATGCAATTTCGGTGCTGCGGTTTCTTTAGGCAAAAATCTCAACGAATTTCCTCATCAGTCAACGTACGGTCCATGTTTGTGGTGTTGTATTGAGACCCAAAAAAAAAAAAAGTTGCCGCCGCGCGCAAACATGGGAAAGATGGATAGTGCAAGTGCGTGGTCTCTATTATACAGACAGGGTGTTTCAGACCACCCGTCCACTATCTTTTTAGCGAAAACAGCGCAAGAAACGGAAATTCTGACGAGACTTTTTCGATGTATGTCGTCCCCAAAGAATTCAGGGAAAATATTGCCGTTCCCGAAAATGGCCCTTGAGGGCCTATTTAGGCCCAAAAAAAGGGGCCAAATTGCTGTTTTTCGATGTTTTCGAATGGGACGGGTATTATTTTATTTTAGAAATGGAGTTAACACATAAAATAAACATTTATGGTTCAGGGAATTTTTTTCAAAAATTTAGCCCCTTCTCAAGTTAGGCCGTTAAAAAAAATTAGGGGCCATTTTGAATTGCTCGCCGTGACCTTAAAAATGGTCCGATTTCAAAAAACTAAACATATTCTGAGTCAGCAGATTAAGAGCTTTCTTTTGATGTATCGTAACCCTATTTTCTGCAAAAATAAATTGGGGGCCCCCTCTCCCAATTTTTGAGGCTTTGGGGGCCTCAAAGATTACTTACACTCCAGGTATGGCACTAGCTATCTTGCCAGTGTTAAATTTCGTTGAGCGTCTTCATTTCTAAAACCTAGCTAGAACACATACACTGGCCCACGGTTTGTTTACGTTTCGGCAAGTGAGAGACGTGCGGGCAGGGTGGGGGTCGTGGGCCCAGTCGACTGGCCCCAATCCGCCCGCGCGTCTCTCGCTCGACGAAACGGAAACAAACCGTGGGCCAGTGTATGTGTTTTAGCAATGAAGGCGCTCAACAAGATTTTAGCTAGCGCCATATCTGGAGTATAAGTAATCTTTGGGGGGCCTCTACGAAAAAAATTTCAAATGACAAGGTATAGGTTGTGATACATTATTCGAAAGGTATTGAGAAGACGAAAAAAATGGTCTAAACCCGAACTCAATCCGATAATTACAACGAGAGTTACAGCGTGGCCTCTCCCCCTATATTTTGCAGCTTGGTGGGGGGGGGGGGCGGGGCTCCTGTGAGTAAAATTGAAAATGGCCGGGTTACAAGATGTTATAAATTATTCGAAAGTCCTTGCAAATACGAAGAAAATGGTTCAAACCGGGTCTCAATTCTATACTTTCAGCGAGAGTTACAGTCATTCAAAGATTTGCAGTATTTTTCTCGTACTCGCTAGATTTTGTATGTGGTCGTGGTTGTTTTCTATGACCTCCTCGATGTATCCTCCCATTGCATCAGTCATCAACCTATGGTCCATAATGGATGGATCTCCTTCATGCTCTAGTGCGTGGTCTCTATTATTATTGTCTCTGGACAAGACTGGAACCCCCCCCCCCCCCGCATCCCCACGAACGGCCTCGAAATGTCCCTGAGTGCCGTTTGAAACCCAGAGATCCGAGTTTTCCGTCGTCAGAGACCGGGAATAGAATTTTTCCCGAGATTCTGCGATGAGGTTTAGTTGAAACACGTGCGATTGGGGATCGCGTCACCCCCCCCTTACGTACCCAAACGGCCCCTAAACATCAGCAGGTGCTCTTTGAGACCCAAATATTCGAGTTTCTCGTCGTCGAAAACCTGGGAAAGCAATTTTTCCCGAGTTTCTACAACAAATTTACGTTGTTGTGGTTTTGAATACTTGCGGGGGTTTTTAGCACGGGAGTCCCCCTTTTACGGGGGCCCTAAATCGGACAAAATTGGCTTTTTTCCCTTAAACGTTTCAATAAAATATTGAGGAAATTACAAATTTGACGTTACATTTGCCATCAGAGAGCCAATAAAAGCTTGTAAAATCAGAGTTTTTGTTTTTGAACCCTCTCTGGCCCTCCGGCTCCCGCCCCTCCCCGCCCCTCCCCGTCCCCCGAAACCCCCTTTGGGAGACCTCGGGAGCTATTGAAAATACGAAATTCTGATTTTTCGGGTGTATTTCCCACCTGACTTACCTATCTCAAAGTTGGAAGTTCAGTCCTTCATCGCCAAAAACGGCTGATACGGGTGGTCTGGCTCATCCTGCTGAGCGCGTTTCTCATAGCAGCCAGTTCAGGCTATTTCAGCCAAAAAGTAAAGGAAAGCACCATTCCGGGTAAACTTTTACGTCCTTCAGATGATATTCTTGAGTTTTGCGACTCAGGAAACACAAAATGAGGCTTCATTCGGGATTGTATTCTCGATATTTTGCTACATTTCAGAGGTATTCGTATATTACGCGAATTTGGAGATTTTTGAGTTTTCAGATATAGGCCAAGTCCGAGTGCTAAGGCCGGGAAAGGGGCTGAGCCCTGAAGCGATTAGGGACGCAGGGTGCTTTGGTAGTATGTTGGGATGATTTCTACCGAGCTGAAAAAAAATTAGCACCTTTCTGGCGTCAGCTATGCTGGTTGACAATTTTTGCCTCAAAACTTAGAGAGGGAAATTTTGACTTTTTTTTCATGTTTTTGCGTTTTTTTCCCACTTAAACAGGCGATATGGGGTTTCACAGCGATTGTGCGGGATGTAAAAATTGATTTTAAACAACTTTTTTCCTTAGACATTTCTTCCTAGAGGCGGCCGTTTTCTGCATTTAGGTGATTTTTTGAATGCACCTCGGAAAACTCCAAAAAAATACAAAATGGCGGATATGAAGGTGCGGCCGGATTTTTTGGGAACTCCTATGGGCAAAAAAGGGTGTCCCATATGACCCAGAACACACCCTGAAAGTATAAAAAGTGTACCCCAAAGTCGATTTTCGGGCCCTAGACTACAGGAGGTGTTCTCGCAACACCACACAAGAAGAAGAAGAAACATACAATTGCCATAAGATTTGGGCGGCAACGGCCGCCATTATGGTCTCGCGTTTGAAAGCATTTTATGAAATTGAGAGTGGATTTCGTGATCTTTAAGTGCGCTAATCGTTATTTTTACAGGGGTTTACCCCTTATTCAACTATTATTTAGCAAGTACCAAAAGTTTACAACAGCTCCATTGTTATGTTCCTGTGATTGTGTGAAAAATATTTTCCCACACATTCAATTTTTCTATACCTTTTTCCCCTCATGAAGGAAAACTAGCTTTTTGACCCTAGAAATCCACGAAACCGCGGATATTCCGGTTTCCCTATCTGTCGAGATCACCCACATTTTATTGTTGTTGTTATTGTTAAGGAATGGGCGGGAAGTTGGCGAGAATTCAGGTGATTCCAAACTTCAAATGCATGGTTTAATCTGGAGTATCTTGTTGGTTTTGGCAGTTTTAGTCATGGAACCAGGCATAATTAACCTCTTTTGAAGACGTCTAATTCAAAACCACAAAAAGGTCGCATTAATAATTTGATTTAATACCCTAAATTTTCGTTCAAAAATACGCTTACGGGGGAAATACATGGAATCAGTTCGTTTAGAACCAGAGATCCTAGGACGATAATCGATACGATATGTCGCTCGACTAAAACAGTCTATAAATCCTACGAGAGCGATGAATTTTGGCCACGGCTGCAAGAAACGCGTTCGAATGGGACGTTAATTTGGATTTTTGATGACGCTCAACCGTGGTTTACAAAAACTTTCATTTTTAATTAAGATGATTGTGAGAGTAAATTAATTGAAGGTAGCTTGAGGGAGGGAATAATGAAGTGAATGAATAAACAACTTCACTTTACTATCATTAAGATCATTACTTAGTCTCCTCCCTGCGAGTTGGTGGCTTTTTGGTTCCACCCCTCTGATTAATCAGAACCGGCTGCCGCTCAAATTAGATTCAGATTAAGTAAAACGCGAACTCAAAAGAGAAAAATACTACGCACTTTGACTTGACTCCACTATTTGGGACCGAATTTCAGCACATTCCTCGACTTAAAATTTCCTCAGCTTAAAAAGCTCCATTTGATTTATATGGAAGATGAAAAGAGAATAGGGGTCGGTTAGAGGAAGATTTGGGGGGGGGGCGAATTAGGAATTATGAAATGTTATAGACTATGGAACTAATGGAATACATTGAAAAAAGTATAAATTGATGTATGGAATGGATATATTTAATCAGAAAATTAAAAATCGAGGCTGGGAAAGATTCGGTCGATTTGGAGGAAATCTCGACCAAAAATGAAATGTTTGTGAAATGATTGAATTTGGAAGGTTGGTTCGAACTAGCCTTGAGATTTCCTCCAAATCTCAACATTTTCCAAATATTTAATTACCTCGTTTGATAACTGTTTCATTTCTATCAATTTAACGTTTTCTTAATTTATTCAGTCGGTTCCATAATCCAATATTCCACGGTTCCCCATTTATCTAATTTCCTTCAAATTCTCTTCTAGCTTGATCCTCACTCATCCTGTTTTCATTCTCCATGCATATCAAATGGCACTTTTCAAGTCGAAGAATGTGTCGAAAGTCGGCCCTAAGTCTCGAGGCGGAGAAAGGTGAGATGTTTTTCGAAAAAGAGCCGCCTTCAATAAAGGGAGGACTTCAAAATGTTTTTCAAAAGGTGTTTCTTGTATTCGTGTAACACATTCAACATTCTCTTCATAATTCAAGTAATTGTAAACGATGTATTTATCTACGGTCAATTCCCGCGACCCGCGTAGTCCTGAATTTCAATATCCCGCAGACCCGTGCTTACAATGGAACTCCATGCTTGCAATTTATGGGAAAATCTTGTGAAGAAAAAAACTTTTCCTTTCATGCTTCTAAATGGAAAATTTCCTTCATCAAATTTGAAAGATGAAAAGCGCGGCTCCCCCTTTTCGGACTTCAACAAGTCAACAAGTCGATTGTGCGGGATTTGGATTATAATAATTGTCAATCTCACGATTCTCAAACATTTTGCTACGAGGCGGTTCCTTCTCTGCTGTCATTTTCTTTGGAAATTCTGAATCTTTTTTCCATTACTCTACTCTAAATTTTCCATCACTAGGCATCTAAAAATTCTTAAAGGACGTGGCACAATCCTTATGGGAAATGGCCTACGGTCAAACTTAATAAATGTGGCATCATTTTTTTCGTCTCGTCGTCCTGATCAAAAAGTCTCACGGGCCCAAAAAATTATCATCGCCCGTTTTCGAGATAATCGAGCTTAAAGTTTGAGAAAATCTCGGCTCTCAGGGACGAATTCGCTCGGTAATTGAGCGTGCGTCTTACCTTGAAAGCGGCTTACCGCAAACTGGCGATGGCTGCCGCCCCTTTTGATCACACTCCGTCCGGAGGTGATGCCCCTTTTTCTCCCACTCCAAACGCTTCAACACGTTCTCCGGACAGAGTGTGAGCAAAAGGGGCGGCAGCCTTCGCCAGTTTGCGGTAAGCCGCTTTCAAGGTAAGACGCACGCTCAATTACCGAGCGAATTCGTCCCTGAGAGCCGAGATTTGCTCAAACTTTAAGCTCGATTATCTCGAAAACGGGCGATGATAATTTTTTGGGCCCGTGAGACTTTTTGATCAGGACGACGAGACGAAAAAAATGATGCCACATTTATTAAGTTTGACCGTAGGCCATTTCCCATAAGGATTGTGCCACGTCCTTTCAAATCTTACTTGATATTTTCATGATTTTTTTTCAAGATACCCAGGGACTTCTTACATTAGATCAACTCACTGCAAAAATGTTGACACCTGCGATGATTCAAATTATAATTCAAAATTGACCAGGTTGGAATTTATGAAGACTTTAAAGCACTGAATCGGTTGTCAACTTTTCGAATAAAATTTTTAGACTTTTTTTTTTATGAAACTGGCTTGAAATCTGAATTTCTCGATAGTTCCGCCATCCGCATGTCTTTTCCTGGTTGTAAAATCAGTGTCCCTGACAATTTAAGGTTTTCTCGGTTTCCATTGATACAATATAACCGCTCTGCATCAATTTGAAAACGACCCTCATTTTCTTAGAATCATTGCTCGATTTTGAAAACAAAAGATCAAACGAGATTGCGAATGAAATTAAAAATGGGGAAACTCCCTGACCTTTATCAACTTTCAACAAAATTTTTCAAAATTCGTCATTTTAATCCCACAAATGTCTGTGAATTTTCATTATTTCACAGGATCGCTGAAAACTAGAGGCCCTGTATCTAGAGAGTTAAGACAAGAGGATAGTAAACCTCTGATTGGTCATTAAATTTAGGCTCTAGACATGTGTTCAGGCGGTTGGGCGCCGCCATAGATGAGTTTTTGTACATTTGTTAAAATACATTTGTTTACAAACGAAGGAGTCCAACGGTATTTTACGGATAAAAGAGTTAATTGTTGATGAAGTTGTTATTTTTAATCATGATGCACCTCAAGAATGTCTATTTTGTCCAAAAGAAATTTTAGAAGTGTAAATAGATTTCAATCAACAAAGGCGATGAAAGATTATACCGTTAAAAACTCAACGACACTGCAATCTTCGCAAGGGACCAAAACACAACAACGGACCTTAGAATGTAAACTAATGTGCAAAAACGCATCCGATGGCGGCGTCCATGGTTACACGTACTTGTCTTCACTCTACAAACAGGGACTCTACTGAAAACCGTACACGTGAATATCTCACGTGCGCATACCGTAAAAAGTTCAAGGAACGACGGTTGAGAGTAGAAAATCCAATAAAAGTTCACGATTGGGACACCAGATTTTAAACGGAGCCAGAATGTTGGTGGGGGGGGGGGGGGGGGATCGGCGACTAGACACGAAAAAAAAATTATCATTCTTTTGTAATGCTAAATTTCCCATGATGAAAAATGCTCTTATGCGGGAGCGTAGCAACATTATATAAGCTTTTGTTAGAAACCGCTGCCTTTAACATCGGCAGAGTAGGTACGCGGATTTACCAAGAAAGCCGATCGACTCATTTAAAAAGGGCTCGACTTTAGGGCAAACCTCTTTCCAGGTAATAAGTGGGTGAGGCTGGGGCATAGAGGCAGGCGCTGAACGCTATAAGAAGTGGATCTATAAACAAAAGCCACTTTCATTCTCCACGCTCTCTTGACCCTGAGAGGCTTGAATGAAAGCGTCGTAAAAGTCACTTCTGTCCCTGTCCCCATCTCTTTTTCCCTCTTCTAATGATTTTGACGACCCTCGGGAAGGGTCATGAAAATCACTTTTGCCCTTAACTACCGATTTTTATGACCTTACTCTCGCCGATCTCCAACTACCCAATTCTTAAAGGTAACGTCAATCGCCGCCTGAAGTTGTTTCTTCACCGTTTAAGCTGCATTTAGGTGATGTCAATTCAGGAATAAAAATCCGCTTCGTTCAACCTACAAATCAATTAGTATTTTTAACGGATTCAACAGTTCGATGCACACAAAAATAAAAAAAAAAACCACTGCGGTAGCGCTGACAAAACCTTTAGTACAAAAACGACCCAGCAAAAGACTTTCAGTTGAGCCAACTAAACCTTTGGTTCACCAAGCAAAATCTCTTTAGGCGTACAGATCCGTTGATTAGCTCTACTAAGGTCTTTTTCTGGGTAATTTTTCTACCTCAGGTTTTGTCAGCGCTACCAAAGCGTTTTTTTCTGTTATTTCAGTGTACCTTCGGCATTTAAAGGCCGAAACATGCTCAGTTTTTTTCGTTCGGAAGCCTAAAGACGCCATTCGTTACGGGTGTGGTTTTTCTGTGATTTTCCGTTTGAAAAGTTCAATTTCTCTTAATTGCGTTCAAAGATTAATTGTATTCATCTAAATTGTGTTTAACTGAGACTTATGAGCTTCGTTATACATGAGCTACAATTGTGCTTGGTCGGTGTTTCAAGTTTCACGGAAAAGGATGCGTTGAAAATGGACTGAATTAATTCGTTTTGATTGCCTAAATAGCTCCACTGTGGTCTAGAATTTATGTCGTGATTCAAAACTCAACAATTGCCTAGGAAAGAGCCTAATAATAGTGAAAAAATGCATCCATGTTGCCAGATTAGGTTTGTTTACTTCCTTCAAGAGGTTAATTTTCGACAAAAGCGGTATCTTCATTTTATTTGAGCTCCATATTGCAACACTGCATCACATTGATGGGGGTTTTTCCGATTCGAAGGTTTCGGCGTTTAGAATCACGGAGACATTGAATAGTTGTACCAATTTCAAAGATCGTAATCAAAAGCCTATGAGGAATTAAGCAAATCAGCGTTGCTGTGACTTAGGACCATGACGGCATCTAGATCATCAGTGCGTTCGATCGAAAACTTCGACACTTTTCGATCGATCGAAATTTCGAACAATCGATGTCTCAAATGCACAGGCAGAAAAATCGTCTGTTTTACATATTCGAGGTTCGGTTCTTCAAACCGAAATATTTTTCCTCGCTTTAGAACTATTTGTACCTACCTGGTTTTCCACACTAAAATGATCAAGAAAACCGCCGGCTTTGCGATGTAAATTAATGGAACGAAATGAAACAAGAGCTACTATGGTAGCAAAATCTGCAATACAAGCATCAACATAGCCTGTGGAGGCTTTGTAATGTAAATTTTGGATCAAGAGTAAACAAAAAACAAACAAAAAACCGTTAGATACCTGAAAGTCCGGCATGTTTGAAGCAAAAATGGAGAGAGTAACTCGCCGATAGAGCTGCGGATGCTGGATCGTTCTCACAGAGACTAGATAGATTCTCGCGAGAATTGCGTGATTTGTGATGTATCGGTAATAACTCCTCAAAACCCTTTGAAAACCAATCAGCGCTTATATAAAAAAAGTTTGCGGGCAAAATGGATTACCGAATTTGATGTAAAATTCTCCCAAAATAACGGGGACTTTTTTTTCTTAAAAATCAATAACTCACTCCCGAGGCAGAAAAGTCAACTTAAAGATCGGAGTAGTGCACTTTGAACTAAAAATTAAGTCATTTTCCTATAGAGAGTAAATTTAGAAATCTTCAATGGTCTCATCATTTTTGTTGTTGTTTTTTTGTTTTTGTTTTTTTGTTTTTGTTTTTGTTTTTGTTTTTGTTTTTTTTTTTTTTTTTTTTTTTTTGTAGAGCTTTCCGTCAGATTCGACCATTCATTTTCCAAATGCATACAGAGACACTCTGAAAGAGCTCTATTGGACCTCCTGTAATAATTGAGGCTCATTGTCAGTATAGCGTGACTAGAAACTTTCTCTCTCTCTCTCTCTCTCTCTCTCTCTCTCTCTCTCTCTCTCTCTCTCCCTCTCTCTCTCTCCCTCTCTCTCGCTCGCTCTCTCTCTCTCTCTCTCTATTTGCCCATTAAACTGCGTACTTACGTCAAGAAAGGAAGGATAGACAAGGAGGATCAATCTCCTCATCCTATCTTTTTCCTAACTGTACGTTCAAATGGATGACAAAAGAGATAGAATAATTTCTAGCTGAGCTACGATATATGCTAAAAAGTGAAATAATGGATTAATTAGAAGCTGCCATTATAGAGTCTCGTTCTGTTGAGCTGGTCAGTGGTCGTCATTCGTTGTATGTACCAACCGTAAAAGACAACTTAGTTGCTGAGGCAACTTTTGAACGATCTACTATAGTTTTCCTCGCACCTAGAATTGAATAAAAGTATCGATTCCTTGGTGCAATCAGACCACCGGAGGTTCGATTCTTTCACATAGATTTAAATAGACGAGATATCGATACACCACAGTTCACGCGTTGCCACTACCTCGGTTGGACAAATTGGACTCATCTCAGATCGATGAACGCCCCCCCCCCCCCCCTGTAATAGCTCAAGCCACTGGGTTTTGATGGACGAAAAAGGATACATTCTAAGTGAACCAGTCTTGGTTCCGATGGCCAACAATCGCTGAACGGGGTCAAAAGCAACGGCCGTTGGTTGATGCGGGAAGCCATGCCGAAATGTCTGCAACAAAAGAGGACAAGAAAACTCATGGTTACTTGGAGAACTTTGACAACAAAAAATTAAAAAAACAAGTTCATGCGGGCATCAAAGATTTTGAGACTGGAATCAAAACCGAAGATCAGTGACAGCTCGTACAATTTGGAAACAACGTATTCTCTCCATTTGAATCTACGTCAAATAATTATAATCGATCTTCAGGGGATCTCCTAAGAAATCGATACTTTTGCACCGATTCAAATAGCAAAAAATATGGTTGCCGAATAGCACGAGCCGCTACTGCCGAAGGTTCAATGAGTCAGCTGCAATCTGTGAGGACTTGTGTAATTTGGCAACAATTATTTCCTTTCATCTGAATCTAAGCACAACAATAGATTATTTTAAATAGAAATCACGTAGAATCAAATTGAGGCAAAACCTAATTGGTATTGTTGCAAAATTGCACGAGTCGCCACTATTAATGCAATACCATCGCAAACTGGTTATTAAAGGATTAGCTTAACTTTATTAAATTAACAAAATTTTGAATGCAAGGAGTTTGACTTGTAAAATACATAATTATAATGTGTGAAACGTAGTGAATAGTGATGTACCCAACGAACTTTGACCATGGATAGATGGACCTTGCGAAAGTAATTTCAAAGACACCACGGAGGAGGCAGTCATAATGGATATCTCTTACGCCAATGTGACATTCGCTCGGTTTGTTTGCCTCTTTTTTAACCTTAGATTAAAAATTGAAATTAAGGGAACTGTAATTGGTTTAGAATAAAATACTTGTGTTCCAGAGTGAGTATCTGGACACAGAATTTAAATACGACACCGCTTTTGGAAGATTGTCCTTTCAATTGAGAAACCCACAAATCATTGAGACAATCCAAATTTTTCACTTGGAAACTTGTGTTAAATGTCTGTGTCCAGATTGCAGCTCTAAAACTTAGCTAAGTACTTTCATACTGAACCACTTTAGGTTGAATTTATTACAGTTTTGATTATAAAACTAAAATGAAAGAGGCAAACAATCCACCAATGGCTCAATGCATGCCTGCATGCCTCATTTTCGAACAGGATTTATAATTTTGGTGTGGCACCTCTATTTGAGTATAGCTCGTTGGATACAGCCATAAAAAGTTCTAAGCGGATCAACCGAGTAAGTAGCTCTAACGGAAATCGTATGACAATGGCGTCATTCGTCATCATACACTTGTTCTGCGTGCTGATTTTAGTTGCATCACTCCGAATATTCTGATGAGAAGAGACTGTAAATAGTACGACACAGGGATGACGTTCCGATTAAAGTCGGATCGGAACAAAAAATCTATCTGGCTCACCCTCGCGCAAATACTCAAAAGAAATTATATATCCGAACTTTTGAATGCAAAGTTCATTCTAATTGAAAAATTCTGCAACATTTTATTGCATAGAAGACTCTTACGTTTTCGTTCTGATTTATATCACTGTTTGAATAACGAAATAAGGATAACGGATTGAGAATACTCGGGTTTTACGGCACGCCATAAATGACAGCTATTGAATCGTGAAATGCTCAAGAAAGCAATCGGTTGCATTCGGAAACGATTGAAACAAACGTTACAGCTTTGAGTCGTTTTGGAGGCTTTAATGCTCTTGGTGCATGTCTTTTCTCAATATCGCAGCTGAAATTCAGACAGAGACGAAGCGTGTAGTTCAGCTTTGTTGCATTTGTCTATTTAAATGTTTCAAAAAGATCGAGTTGATTGAGAGAGGGTGGTTAACACCATTGAATTCGATCTTTCATAAGAATTTCACTGGGCAAAATGCCTTCCCTTTCGATTCCTACCTATAGCGGTCGTAACAGAAGTATATGCACACTTAGACCAAAAATCTTTAGAGTTTGTCAACGTCATTCCTTATATTACACAGTAAAAATGAATGAAAATGAATTTGAGCTTTGGCTTTTTATTTAAAAATGCGCGAGTCGAAAGGTGCACGACACACGAACCACGATGTAAATTTAAAATTCAGAGAGGAAATGTTACTCGCACCGGTATGTATTTTAGTTAGCTAACTATTCCTACGTGACGGTAACGGTTTTGCAGAAGTCAGAAAATGAAGGCGCAGAGTTGAAACATCTTCAGCTGAACTCAGCGTCCTTAGCGAGATCAACGGATATGGAGAGAATACAATGTAAATCAATGCAAAATAAAACACGCTTTAATACTATAGCGGCCTCTTACTGATCAATGAGCCACGAAAGAGCCTCGCCAAATTTGGACCTTTTTTGGCGAGGCTCTTTGCGATAACTTCAGTTCTCAGAAGCCAGAGGAGGCTCGTGCAATGCAGTAACACCGAATTTCATATCTATTACTAGCCGTGCCAGGCACCCTACGGGCGCGGGCGGCCGGGCGCCCTCCATGACCAGCATTCTATGGGTGCGGGTCAGTTGGTATTTAAGCTAGTTTGATTAGTATTCAGAGAATCATAGTAGTTGTCGAACGAACGAACGAAGAATTGCGGTAAAAATTACAGACAAAAAATGACAGGTAAAAAGTATCAGAGCGCTGAGGTTAAACGATAGGCAGTTTTGAATCGATCATTCACGGAAAAAAAAACTATGGTGAAAATAACCATACGGATACCTGATTTTGGCACCTGCTAGATGTTATGGTAAACTTGACCAGAAGTATGGTACATTTACCGATACTTTGAGTAAATTCGACATACAATCAGGTAACATCACCTAGTACCTAGTCAAAACATGGTATACTTCTGGTTAACATTACCATAACATCTAGCAGGTGCCAAAATCAGGTATCCGTATGGTTATTTTCACTAATCTTTTTTTTCCGTGATTAAAAATTAAGCATTGCTCGCAAATAAAAAAACAAAAAACAAAAAAAAACAAAAAAAACAAAAAAACGATTGCCCCACTAATGAAGTATGTACAATTCCTGAGAATTTCGTAATTTTTTATTTCAGCATGTATAAATAAATTAATAAATGAATAGGCAAATAAATAAAACAGAAAATAAGTTTAAATAAATAAATATTAATGAAGAAGATCCGCGATGAACCGAAAATACCTTTCCAAAACTAATGAAAATCACGTGACTAGAGTCGGATCCGAATGATTCTCGCACCCATGGATATTGGATAAGCATGCATCGACGGTACAGTCGTCCATACCACCACGTAGGGGATAATGTATCAGGAAGGTCTATGCCGAGGGATGACGTGGTGGAAATGAGAAAAGGGGGGAGGGGGTGGTAGACTGCTCCGCGTCGATGTTTCGCGTTATCCGAGGCCTCGGCGCAAATCTGTATCAACAAGTATTGTTCAATACCAAAACAGTGTGCGGTATTCCAATACATTGATGAAAATCCTATTTTCTCTAATTCCCCTCTCCCTCCACCGTCACACAGTACAACTTGCACAACAGCAAATCCCTGGGGCAGTTGAATTTGACCGCGACGATGCCGTGGATATTAATATGATTCGTTCTTGCACAGTGCACAACTATACACACGTGTAATAATCAGACCGGTCCTTGGGTCCTACCCTGACCCAGGATAATGACTCTTCTTTGACTCTTCCTGACTCTTCTTTGTTATCGCGCAAAACGCAAACATCCTGAGTATAATTTACGGAATCCCTACACTGGAAACTCTCCAGCAGGTCAAAAGTGGGGGGGGGGGGGGAGACTTTTGAAAAGTTCTGACCGAACAATTGGAGGTGCACACTGCACAGTACACTCCGTCAAATCGATATTTTGCATGGGTTTAAATGGACGAATTGCAGTGTGTCAAAATTACATGCAACGCCATACTGCTCGTCCGATTATACTTTTCAAGCCCAACACAACTCTACTTTTTAACATCGTTAACTTTTTTTGCTCTCATTACATAACTTACTGTTTGCTCGAAAAACTAACACTAAGAATTGTTTAAGTCGACACAGCGATATGAAGAATCACTTTATCCGAGCCAGCTTCACCTGTCAGGAGTAACTTGAAATTATTTCCTTCTAATTAACAATTTAGGAATAATTAAGAACTGGTGCAACCCAAGAAAAGAGGAGGGGGGAAAGTAGTAAAAGAAACTATTAGGTAAACACTATGATCACATCTTCCGGTCGTTGCAGGTTTGGTTATAAATGCCCCCAAAAACTGAAAAAACATACGGATAAAACTCACTCGACAGCAGAAAAATAGCTCTGCGCATCGCTACTGGCGAACGAAATGATTCGAACAGAAGACTTATGGGTAAGTAGTTTATGGCAGTGTAGATCTTTGCACGAAACAATCAAGGTGTCAAGTTTGCTCGAATACGAAGACCCAATGGAAGCACATGCGCAGTCTACTGCACGGAAAAAAACTACGATAAAAATAACCATACGGATACCTGATTTTGGCACCTGCTAGATGTTATGGTAATGTTAACCAGAAGTATACTATGTTTTGACTAGGTACTAGGTGATGTTACCTGATTGCATGTCAACTTTACTCAAAGTATCGGTAAATGTACCATACTTCTGGTCAATTTTACCATAACATCTAGCAGGTGCCAAAATCAGGTATCCGTATGGTTATTTTCGCTAATCTTTTTTATCCGTGTGCGCACGAGAGCATTGTGATGCAATATCAATATCCAATGAAAAACGTTTATTTCATCCTCGAACGTAAAGTCACTTTTTCTCCACGAAAAATTCACAAGTGAGCTTTTTTATAGGCTCCACCGTTTTTCTCGTGAATAAATCAAGTAGATTCACACGGAAAATCGCAAATTCCAGGATCAGTCAAGTTCTCGATTATATCCTCCACAGTCCACGTGGAGGAAATGATCCAAACGTGCGAATCCCATCTTTTCCAGTGAATATACATACTGAAATGATGCATCGTCGGGTTTCATTCGTGGAACCTAGTGTGGAGCATGTTATCATTTATTTCCAGCATATATTGATGTATCAAAAGCACCGCGTAAGAAAGGCTTCGCTCCCGTGTATAGGAATCGGATGACAAAAGGGCAGGTAACGTTATATGTTTGCAATACGCTTTTCTTCGAAAATTTAGTTGCCGAATGAGATGTCATCGGCAGGCGGTGGTATACAAATATTATTTTCAATACAGAATTCCTCAAAGGAGAAAATAACCATCATAACAGACAAACACGTTACCTACAGATTAGCTGCGGTTCCGATGTCAAATAATTGGTTTATTGATACAATGGAAATGAACGTCATAGCGGCGACACAGATGACTACAGCCAAGATGTACAACTATACACTACGCAACGCACTTACAGTGATGCGTGTGCTTAATGGTAACTTGTATCTATGTGTTTTGCGTATTGCATACCCTGTTCAGGGCCCTTTGGCTGAGCCTTTAAGTAACAGAGTTGCCGCTTGTTGTACATCAGGGGCCAAATAATGTTTGGACCTCACGATTCTCCTCACAGATGTGTGGTGCGTACTTACATCAACCGATGATCGCTGATGACCGCTCGTAAGTGCTAAAAAGTCCGAACATTATTTGATCTTAAGGCCCGCCAAATCTTTTTCGGGCTTCGATCGGCTTTTGACCTCGGAAGTGAGTCTTCGATCGACTTTCAATTTAAGCTCCAAAGATGACCCTTTTTTTTTTACCACATGCGTCTCGGAAAAGTGACGCCCCCCTCCCACGGAAAAAAATATCAGTAAAATGTAAGTACTACATTTCTGTGGGACGGCTGATGATGAAGCTGCCGAGCCCATTTTTAGTTTTACAAAAATTTTATTTGCTTACCCTATTGTCGATTTTACAGTAAAATTCTGAGCTTTGAACCAACAATTTTAAATGTGACATGAATTTTCAGCGGTGATTAAGGTTATATGAAATCTGTAGCCACCAAACTGCGACAGGAGATGATTACACAAGTTTCCGATCGTTCATAATCAGCCTCCTATTCAAGGAACTTCTGCTAATTTTCCCATATTTTTTCGACATCATCTTCAGTTTGGACAATTATTTTTGGACCTTTCTTTCAAGCCCTAATTAAAAAGTGTCAATGAATAAAAACAAAACCAAAAAAAAGGCAGCTCTGAGGTTTTAATGAAACCTAATTCTAAAAACCAATCCTGAAGATCTTAATGATCTCTCTTGAGGAGAGTTCACCTAAGTAAAGACAGTTCAGCCAAACGAGAGTTGGGAAAATGGGGGATGATCGATTACGCGATTACCAAGTAATCGTTATCGTCATTTTTTCGGAGGGTGGTTTTAAGGAAATCAGGGCTGATTTTTTACAAGTCAACCATTACATTCGTTGCAGAAGAATTAGATCTGATCGAAAGGACACTAAATTTTATTTTAAATCTATATGAAGACTACAATTAATTCCCATCCAAAGGTTTGACAAATACCGATTAACCGGTAATCATGTTTTCGATTAGTCTCCTATTTTCAAAACTGAGCCAAACAACAAAAACGCCAAATCCATGAATCCGAGACGAGAGATTCGCGAGCAAGGGCGGATACAGGGAATTGTCTTTCTCTCTCTCCCTCCATTTGAACTTATGTGTTGGAAAAGGACAGCAGAGGGGGCCATCACGTGACTTTGGCCCCCTCTTCTGTCCTTTTCTAACGCACGTTTTCAAATGGGAGGAGAGAGAGAAAGACAATTCCCTGTATCCGCCCATGTTCGCGAGAGTAGTCACAACTCACTTTACATCCACTGCAACTCCACTGTGCGAGTGTGCGCCATCGCATCGGTCAGGCTATAAAGTTGGCCGTGACCACACCGTGAACGGGTCGCAACTCGCAACTTGACGAGTAGGGCTAATGTAAAATTAATTAGCTGACCATCGCATCTCACGTCGAGACGGAGGGAAATTGTTGGAGCGCCTCTGCCTCTCTTCGCTGAGCTTTGCACGCCCCTCGTCGCACAGTGGATCGAGTCACTGCATGGAAGAGGCCAGACAATCAGACATAGCGTGACAAACTAATTTAAATCAAAATGCGTAAATATTTGTAAATATTAGAGACAACTAGTGATGGAGCACTACGCTAAAATACATAGGGAAGATTTGAGACACGCCAAATTTTTGCGGATTCATCAAAATCGTTGCAGGGTGTTGAACGGTGAGCACCCTCCAAATAAATTTTATTACATTGCAGCTAGAAATTAATCACTGTTGTAATTATGTTTTTATGTAAATTATGGGTTACTTAAATACTAACTCAATTAATTCCATAAAGTTTTTTTTAATTTTTTAAATTGGAATATGTTATTTAATAAACTTTGAATAAATTAAACTTAAGCTAATCTGTAAAAAAATTATTAGATCAAACGGATAATTTTTAGTTTTAAAAAAATTAAGAGTCCCTCTGCTTCACTTACCAGCCCCACCCAGCCTATACCCCCTGTGCTTACCGAATGTAACCGTTCAACACCTTTCGACGTTTTTGATGAATCCGCGAGAATTCGGCGAGCCTCGCTATTTGACTCTAGTAAATACATAACGTAGAAGTATGAAAGTGGTTTTATTGTAAACTTTCCTACAAGAATCACCCTCTATATGGTTTGTTTTTTGACTGTAGCAACATTCAAATTTGCATTTTTCGTAATATATTCCATATCCGACCCCTCCCATCAGTGGCGTCGCGTGCCATCTGGCAACAATGCAACTCCTCCATTTAAACTCATTAAATATATCGAATTTTACTTGTGCACTGTGCACTGCACCCCCTGAATTCGATATTTTATATAAAATTAAATGGATAGAATACAATGTTGCAAAATTGCACGCGACGCCACTGCCTCCCATTGACTCGCTCCACTGTGCTTCGTCACCCGGCCACACGTCGGCACACGCCGCGTCGGATCCAAACAAAATCAACCGCATACAAAACAAGGAGCGCTAACGGCGACACATGCAGCAAAGATGCGCCCCAATGTTATTGTTGTTGTTGTGGAATAAGCAGGGATTTGGGCGATTCTAACCTTCAAGTGCATAATTGAATCTGTAATATCTTGTTGATTTTGACAGTTTTACCCGTAGAACAAGGCACGATAAAGCATTTTCGAGGATGACTTCGAAAAAAACTGGATATTTTCTTCAATTAACAGTGATTCCATGCTTGATTGAGAAAAGCGTACAGATGCAAGTATTTTTGTGTATTTCAGTCATATGGTGGGATGATTTGATGATGATTGATGATAGATGACCGTCAAATAGCTCCGTTATTTGACGGGGGCCGTCAGTTAATTATTAACAGAGTTAATTAATCGACGAACAGTAATGTGGCTTGACGAGAGCGGTCGAATCACCTGCCTCTCTGATGAAACTCTTTGAAAATAAAATACGGAGGCTTCATTTTAGTTGGGCACCGAAACGCTCAACCGTAGGCATTAACTCATTAAAGATCGTTTAAAATTGTATGTAGCGTTCCATGAGCTCGTTTTGTAATAAAAAAAAAATGGGGAAATGTCTAAATGGAACTTTGGGTATGGACATTGGACAAGCCTAGATTTAGTCATCGGTACATTCACTGCTTTTTTCTGATAAGTAGCCTCACCATCATACAACGTGTGTCTTCAATGAGGCTTTAGTTAACTTTTGCTATGCGATTGAATTATTGATTCTTGCGTAAAAACCAGCAAAAATTACGATGAACACGTAAAAAAATTACGAAATTCACTCACAGACTCACAAAATGACTTAAAATTTAAGGCATAATGGTGGAGCAAGGCAGGTACAAAGGGAAATTCAAATCTAATATTAGGCATTACTCAGTGTGTTTCTCAGTGAGCAAGAGACATATTATATTATAGAAATCGTCTATGCTACCTGCATAACTCCGCCATACATTTGTTCTTAAATGGCGGAGCTAGGCAGGTGTCGAGAGGGTCTCTCTCTCTCTTCTCTCTCTCTCTCTCTCTCTCTCTCTCTCTCTCTCTCTCTCTCTCTCTCTCTCTCTCTCTCTCCGCTCTCTCTCTCTCCTCTCTCTCTCTCTCTCTCTCTCTCTCTCTCTCTCTCTCTCTCTCTCTCTCTCTCTCTCTCTCTCTCTCTCTCTCTCTCTCTCTCTCTCCCTGTGTGTGTGATTTTGTGGGTCTGTGAGTGGATTTCACAGTTTCATAACGTGCGCTAATCGTAATTTTTGTTGGTTTATATGCAAGAATTTGCGGGGAAAAGGTCCATAAAACAACAGGTGCTCTCTTTTAAAGAAAAATTAGCACCGTGGTCGAATAAATACTTTTTTTTATGAAGAACGCACCTTTTGTCTGTACGGACATTTGGTCAAGAAATGCGGCCTCAAAAGCAAGGTATTTACACGGGAGGGGAAAAGATACGTTCCTTGCGACCATAGGACCTACGCCTGACAGACTTCACCAACTTCGGTTGTAAGTTAAATCAAATTCATAGAACAAAAACTGTTGAAAACTTGAAGAGAGCCTTTGCTTTTACTCTAGATGGGGGGGGGGGGGGGGTAAATAGGGGATAAAATACACGGGACGCATTAGGAGAAGGGGTCACTTTTTTCTTCCTTGAAAAGTAGCACAGGAATCTCTGAGTCCCCACTAGGGAAGGTGAGGGTCAAAAATTATGCTCATGATTTAAAATGTTTACGATTTCGTGATGACAGTTCCATGATCAAATGAACTAAGAACTGGCAACGACGGAAAGTCAAAAGCAAGCGATGCTCTGTTGATGAATTCCGCGAACAAAGTAGTCAGGTATAGGAGGGCAATTGAGATAGCGCGGAAACGCGCATGTCAAAGTCACATCATATATAATTCAAGTGTTTATCACCGTTCACTGTACCGACGAGCGGCCACATTACATATTGTCATTCATAAAACGAGCAGGTTGTATTGTGGGAGAGAATGTATAGTGAACTAGTGCAGGTCTAAAGTAGGTAAGTACACTTACAGAGCCTCGTTCCGCCAATCGTAAAGGAGGAGTTTTTACAACCGCGGATCAAGCCCTACCGAGCCTACCCTTTATATCAGTAACGACTAGTACGAGTATACTTATGCATGGATATACAAACAGAAACTCACATACACCAACAACTAGTTTTTTTAAGGGCCAGTTTTTTTCCGTTTAGGTTTTCAAGACTAAAATTGAGGTGTTGATAACGAGATGAAAATTATTTTTATAGCTTGCGCTCTTCATTGATCCATTTGATTTGATTCAAACCCCCGTTTTGACACTGTTAAAAATTGACTGAAAACTCCATAGTAAAAATTGGACATACAATGAGGGTAAAACTCTCATGCGTTGTAGAAGTAAGGTGTACTGGGAGTCAAGGGCGAAAAATGCCACCCAGGAGGGTGTGTAAACCTCCTCGGTGGAGTATATTATTTTTTACTCCGAAGAAGAGAAACGTATGACTAACTTTTTCCTACTTTTCGCACCATTTTTCACTCCGCAAATATCTCACTCCCAAAACTGTATACCGGGAGAAATCATGACATTTATGTAACCAAAGTCGGAGCGAACATTTCTAACAGTGGATTTTCAATTGGTTTCATCCCAAATCGGGATGCGCTGAAAGATTACGGTGCTAACGGATTGACCTGTTATTGATCGCCTTTGCAGTAAACAACCAAGCATCTGCTCATGGTCTTTCTTTCTCTCTTTGTCCATTGAAACAAAGAAAGCATTCATACGAGAATTCATACTCTATTATTGCTTTGGTAAAAGTGACTCATTACTCATGAACTCATTACTTTTTTCAATAATTATTTTTAAGATTGAAGCGGTCGCGTATCACGACCATCTGAGCTTTTCCAGCATAAGTATAAGGGACGTCCAATAAAGCCGAATCGATTAATCACGAGGCTGTAGCCCCTTCAAGAATCGATATTGCTTATCATACATTCAAATGTGAAGAATTCGCAGTTGCCAGATTCTTGGATCCGCCTATGAATGCATTTGAGTTCACAGAAAAATGGCTCCAGCCGAGAAGAAACTTCGTCGTTACACAAGGTTCAAAAAGCGAGATTAATACCACCTTCAATTTCAATTTTCCTCCTATTTTAAATTTAATTACAATTTCTATAGGGAGGGCAAGAGATCCAGAATTGGTTTACCTTTTTCAACCTCCTCAGCGCTTCCCGCTGTTTTCCACGGGTCTAGAATTTCCGGGCTTTTCGGTTTTCCGAATGAAACAACCAAAACGGACGTTGAACAAATACACTTAAGATTCAAGCAAGCGTGCTAATAATACATTCAAATGTTGAACTTACACTAATAAAACTGTTAAACTAAAAACACACTCGAAAACTCAGTAGCAAAAAAATGAGAAACCGACGGGAAATAAAATGGAAAATCTCATGCAAGCACACGCGTGTTTCACTTTTCGTATACGTTCCTCCTCCCGGTATTACTTACGTAAATCTATTTATTTAACTACCGTCACTTCTCGTTTTTTATCCCGATGAGAAGTTCATTTGGGTGTCAGTGTAAGTACCTCCAAAGAGTTTCTATTTGTCTTCTTTCGATCTAATTTACAACAAAAATTTATGTTTGTTTTATTTTCGAACCGATTGTTAGGTTAATGTATACATTTAAGCTAAGCACACGGATGAAAATTTAAACTTCCGACACTGAAGAACACCCCCCCCCCCGCCCCCAAAGGCGTGCGTAGGATTCTTGGTGGTAGGGGCTTAGTACATACACTGATAAGAGTTTGACTGAAATGTCTTCCCTTCTTCACACCCACCCCTATAAATCGGAGGTCTAGGGAGTGGGGAGGGGCTTCGGTCCCTTTAGCCCACCTGCGTACGCCACTGCCCCCCCCCCCTTCAATCTCCAATGACATTGGATTTAATTTCTTTGACGATGGGAAAAATCCCCGAAATTTTGGCCATGGCCTAGCCATAATGCCACTGCCGCATCGCCAGGAATCTGTATTTCTCTCTCTTAGCCTGTCCGAACGCATGTGTGAAAAACACGACGGAAACAGGAGCCCACCTCACACATGACTTTAGCCTCTGTTTGCGTAGAGAGAGGGAGAGAGAGAGAGAGAGAGAGAGAGAGAGAGAGAGAGAGAGAGAGAGGGAGAGAGAGAGAGGGAGAGGAGAGAGAGAGAGAGAGGGAGAGAGAGAGAGAAAGAGAGAGGGAGAGAGAGGGAGAGAGAGAGAGTGAGAGAGAGAGAGGGAGAGGGAGGGAGAGAGAGAGAGAAAGAGAGAGATAAATAAATAAATTCCTGGCTAAGGCTTATACCTCTAGCCGATCTAGGCATTTTGGCGTTTGGATTATTATTATCTACCGTCGCAACGCTTCATCTTCAAACTATCAAATTAAAGCATTCGCAACTTATAATTTGGTGGAAATTGAGGGAAGTTATTCGTAGCACTTCACTCGCTTGATACACGTGTTTCAGGGCAAGCGGAAGGAGTAATTTCCTCGCGGTAATTCCCGGTTGGGATACTCTGGGTCACAGTCTCATGTTCATGAATTAATCATTCACGAATTTGGCGACAGACGTCAATTCGTGGGTTGATTTCTAAGAGGGAGTGTAGAGCCGGTCCGGGGATAATCGTGCGATGTGAAATACATTTCCCTGTTGGGGCTGCTTAACATCTTGATTGTCACAATGTCCGGATTATACAACTCCCTACATGATACTTTTAAAATACGTCTGTACTCGATTTCTCGAATTTTGTGTCGAACATTTAATGCAGATCTAGGAACTAGCGGTGATTCTGCACTGGAAAAAACCCTGCTGCCGCAACCGGCGACGTCTTGTTAATACTTACTTAACCGAATTCCTGTTATTTTAACAAGAAATTCCTGTTGAAATAACAAGTATATCTTGTTGAAACAACAGGAATTCCGACTAAGTTAGAATATTAACAAATCGTCTGGTTGAATTAATCGGAAAATTTTTCTCAGTGTAGGGATATCATTTTTTGAATTTCGGTAGAAAGAGGAAATAGCGATTTAGTTTATTTTGGGGAAAAGGGCGCGCCACGCGCCAGGTGCTAGGATAATCAATTATTTCAATAGAACTCAAGAATTTCGCTGAGAAGGAGATCTATAAACCAACGTAAGGAATATATCGCACTGATAAATTCTGGTATCGATTTGCGGTATGTCTGTTTCTACAGGGAAAGAGAGAAATTAGACAGGAATCTCGTATGATATACCTGCACAGCTCCGCCATCTTTGCTCTTAAATTGCGGAACAACGCAGGTGACGCATGGGTCATTGGAGATTCCTATCTCATTTGTATCTTTCTCCATAGAAACACACAGAGAAAAGTCATAAATTAAATAGGAAACTCAATGTACCTGCGTAGCTCCGTCATTTTGTGAGTCTGTGCGTGAATTTCGTAATTTTTAAATGTGCTCATCGTAAGCTCAATTTTCACAAGGTTTTACTCAAGAATTAACAATTCAATCGCTTAGTTATAGCAAAGTTAAGTTATACCTGAATAGGCTTAAACTTTAGACAGTGGCGGCGCGTGCAATCTGGCAACAACGGCTTATCTCCATTTAAACCTATGTTAAACAATCGATCTTCAGGAGGTGCAATTGCACCCCCTAGATATCGATACTTTTGCATAGGATTAAATGGAAAATTTGCATGGTTGCCAAATTGCACGAGCCGCTACTGACTTTAGACTATACAATACATACGATAAGGTGGAAACTGCAGCGCACTTCAGCGGAGAGTTTCCCATCGGAAATAGATACACTTTCTTATACCTCCATCATATAATGTCTTTGATTATACGCTATGAATGAAAGGCTTCATTAATCTTTTAGAGAGGCGGTACGCAAAAAAAGCAGCTCTGTTGCGCAGCGCGGAGTAAAATAAATCCATTGAGAGAGCACGGCAACGGTGTCGCTCGCATGAAGTTTCCACTGGCGAGATGCAAAGGGGTAGATGTTGTGTGGGGGGGGGGCTATGTGGTATGATTTTAGCGCCATCATAGCTATATAGTACTCGCGCACGGCAGCGCGGCTCTCGTCCCGCGCGTCCTGTGAGGAGAGAATCGAGCAAGCGCGCCCTCATGCCCTTCATCCAGCTCGACCCGGAGACCGGAGGCGTTTCTCATCGTTTCTCGTTTCTCATACCCCTTGAGCTTAGACTCGTTAAATACTTGTGGGTGGGTTTTTGACGAGACTCAACTCGAGTCGAGTCGAGTTGATAATCTTGAAAAGCTCGAGCTCACTCGCAACACAAGAGCTTGCACATTTAGAATAACTTTAAAAGCTGGCCGCCACCCCCAGCCACCAGCCACACCCCCCCCCCCCCAACGTCCCCGCAAAAGTATAGAGGTATGGTGTGGTGTCACACTCTTCATCCTCTTCACTGATTAATTTTCCCTTTGTGCGCTTTAATGTTCCGTTTTTCCGGCAGGCTTCTCATTTCCCCTCCCCCCTCACCCCTCCACTCCCGGCATTCTCTTATCCTTGGCTCATCTCATATCTCACGTATAATGTGCAACTTTCGTTTTAGAATGAGAATTTTTTAAAAGCCCTCCCTTAACATCCAGTTGAGACTTTCCGCGCTCTTAAGTATTGTAGTTCCTGTCATAAAGCGATATAAATTCCATTCTTAGAAATGATAAAACTTGGGACCTTCAACAAAATCAACAAACTTGCACTTGCAGCGTTTTCGCAAGCGCCAAGCCGCCCTTCATATTTTTTTGAAACAATTAAGATACAAAGTTTTTCGGCAGTAATTGTCTAATTATGGAGTGAACCTTCGCGCAAAACACTCGAAGGGGTCTCAAAAAGAAAAAAGAATGGTAGAACTTACATGAGTAAATAAATAGATAAACAAAGAAGTAAATAAAGACAATTATTAAACTTGAAGAGACCTGCAATTAGATGGGACTCCCTCAAAAAGACCTGTTGGACCGCCATCTTGGGGGGGGGGGGCATTCGGGAGCTTCATCCCTTCCCTATTTTTTTTTGGAAAAGTGCAAGTAAGGGGAAACAAAGGTATATAGTAACACCTAAAGCCTCCCAACTTTTATCAGGGCTCCAAAAAGTGAGGAGAGAGAGAGAGAGAGAGAGAGAGAGAGAGAGAGAGAGAGAGAGAGAGAGAGAGAGAATGAGTCATCACATTTTTTCAAGCCCCCCCCCCCCTTTTGAACCCACGGATCGCTACTGTTGATGAGCCTTTCAGATAACATTCAATGTGATTTTCACTTGATTTTAAAAAAACAATTGACCCTCCATAACGCTGTTGCAAAAGTTTGCAAAGAACTCATTTTCTCTTCACTACATCAAAATCAACCATCGGAAGTAGAATCGGTTGAGTTTAGATGGTGCAACTGGCTCATTGTGGTGCGCGTGTTGCATAACCTCCCTCACACAGGATCTTCATCCTAAATAAAGTGCTGGGAGAGTCTTGACAAGAAATCTGAACGACGCAGTGGCGATGGCGCACGGTGGTCTAAGATCGAAGAAAAGAGGGCGAAAGACAGAGTGAAAAAGTCATCAAAAGTCATCATTTTCGACCTATCAAGCGTAATTTAAAACTTTTCAAAGACTTCCTTATAGGCTTCAATTACTCGTATGGAGTGTTTTCTATGACTGAAATTGATCTTAAAAGTTTATAAATGATAAATTGATGAGAAATTTACTTTCTGAATTTTAACCACTTTTTGACCATCTCAGAGACCATAGTGCGGCGCGGCGTGCGCCCGTCTCCAAAGTTGCCATTTTTCGGATAGCTATCCGATTTTGCCCATTAATTGTCTCGATTTAAAAGTTGGCCATTTACAGCAAAATCTGGCAACATTGAACGTCTCGTCTACGCAGTCGCATCGCAGTCACCGCGCGCGAAAAGATGTTACTATAGTCGACGCTTCTCGGCAGTCTAATTTTCAAGCACCTTACCACTTAAAGACACCAGTTCAATTCATTATGCAGAGAAGTCAACTTTGACCCTTTGTACGTGCCTCGTTTGGAATCGCGGAAGGGGAGGAGGAGGAGGTAGGGTCGGAGGACGAGGAAGGGGAGGAGGAGGGATGGAAGGTGGAGGGACGTAGGAAAATGGTTCGAGGAATAAGCGGGGAGAGGAGAGAAATATAACTCTTCTTGAATTTATGAGGATCGATACCGTAACCGTTCCGCAATTAAAGGCTGTGAACCTCGGGGGCTTAGGGCTCAGGGCTCAGGGCTCAGGGTCTCGTGCGGGTACGCTATCCATTCATGGGTGGGAATAGATAGGTCGGAGCGGGAACCGTTCATTTGATTTGAAAGGGAAGCGGTAGCGGTAGCTGGAATGACCAATTGAATCCAGATTCTCGACCAACCCAGCGTAGCCAGATGGTCTGTGCAACGAGCTATAAAATGGTCGTTTTATAGAAACACAGAATACTACAATCAGCGGCAACCTACATTTAATATTTTCACTTCGGGTAACTGTTTCGGGTCTGCCATGTTGGAAAGAGAGCATTTCCGGAAATTTTCGGCAAACAGCCGAGTTGTGATTGGCTGAGCGTCAATCCTGATTGGGAATATAACCTCGAAAAGCAAGTCCAGCATCTTGACACAGCAGACACGGATGCCAGTTTATGGAGTTAAAAAGTCCAAATCTTGTTTCTATTGGCTCTTATGAGAATTTCCGTTCTGATTGTATTAATCTAGGATGGAAGGGCAGGCGCACCTAGACCGATAATCTTTGAACATTTTCAACATAAATTCTTATGTTAATGAGCTGTAACAATAGAGGAATCTTCTAGGACCTAATTTTGAAACACAAAGTTCAAAAGTCAATGTAACACAGTAGCACTTTCATTCAAACCAAAAGTTTTAATGGAGCTCTCGCAAGGTTTTGCTGTAGACAATTGGCCTATCAATTCTGATGTAAAATGCTGCGAAAATAACGATGAGACCATTAAAAAAGTCTGAAACTCACTCCTCGCATAGAAAACTTGACTTGAAATTTCGGGTGACCACCCTTGCATGTATGCACCAACCTCGGATTCGGACCCCAAACAAAAGAACAGGACATGATATTAAGTGACGTCTCCTTCGTTTATTACGCAAAGTAGAACTTGTCTGTAGTTATCACCGTGCTCCTAGTGACAAAATGTGTATAAATGGACCTTGAATTTCTTCAAATTTACTTTTTGAAAGCAAATACATTAATCTCATTGTTCAAATTCGTAGGTTATGTTCTTTTGTTTGGGGTCCGAATCCGAGGTTGGTGCATACATGCAAGGGTGGTCACCCCTGAATTCAAGTTGAGTTTTCGCAGCGAGGAGTGAGTTTTAGACTTTTTTGATGGTCTCATCGTTATTTTCGCAGCATTTTACATTGGAATTGATACTCCATTTGCCTGCAGCAAAGCCGAGGAAGAGCTCCATTGGACTGGATAAAGTTTTCGATTTAAAGTTAAAGAAAAGCAAGGTATCCGTACGTGCTAACTCACTTTGTAGGATCGGACGTGTAAACAAGGCATCGCGTCGTGGTCCTATGGCAATCACGATAACGCAGCATACGGTGCAAATACGGGTTTGCAAAATTCCTAGGGATAAACACGGACAGTCGGGCGCGTCAGCAGATGCCTTAGTTGAAATAATATTTAGAGGGCGAATGAGGCGAAAAAATGCACGTTCTAATGCGCATGCATTATCGTAAATACACGGTTCAAAGTTTTGTCGCTTTGATGAACACAAGTTCCGAGAATAAAAATAAATAAACTCTCGATTCATTAGAAAATCGTTCCACGATAAATTGCTGCAGGATTAATATCGATCATGTGTTCGATCCATAGGTGGTTTGTGCGAAAACGGAGCGTCGATATATTACTCTCTCATATACCTAACCACAAATAATCGTAGAGAAAAGAATGTATTCTGATAGTTCAATTGACTAAATCGATACTTACGTACACATGTGACAAATGAGAGGAAAACGATGATGAATGGTTCCCGAGCCGCCAATTATAGTATCTGAAGGCACGTAATTGACGTTGTAAACACTAAAAGGGTTTGAACGATCGAAAATAGCTATAGATATACCAACGTGAATTTAAGCATACGTTATCGACAGGATCGGAGGCAAAAAGCTGTGATGCAGTGGCTTCGCCTGAACGTTTTTAAGAGGGAGGAGGGGGAGTTCTGAACTGGAAAATTTGCGGAGATGCGGAGGGGGAAATGTGACATTGAACCGGTGAACAGCAAAAATTACCTTCACTAATTGGCAAACTTTTTGACGTCAAAAAGAAGAGGGAGTTCTAAGCCTCTTGGGCCGAATGAGGTTATGACAGGTAGCAAGTCTAACTTCTTGTCAGAGCTCGTTTCAGAAGTGGAAGCGGGGCGAAGCGCGTAATCTTTGGAATTTTTCCAACGCTACTTCTCTCGGTACATGATGGAGTTGAAAAATTGAGAACTTTATCTTTTCATTACAAATATCACAATATCACAGTCTACAGTAGATAAGTTTCGTTCGAAGGATCCAATATTGAAAATTCGCCAAAGGTTATCGGTTGTTCCACCCCTTCCTTGAAACAAGCTTTAGTACAACTTTGCCAATGTCTGAAGCAACTTCAAATGCAGTTGAGGGTAATCAAATCGAGTAGCTTGGTGTTCGAGTCGAAATATCGCTTCGATAGAATTTCATGGAAAAGAATCGTTCCTTAGAGGGTACATTTTAACTTCCAAAGAAGTTCATACCTCTGCATGTGTTCATGGGAGTATCCGTGGAATTTGATGGAAAAAATGGAACGGGTTTGTCTCGGTAACTCTTTGGTTGGTCTAAAGCAACCAGGATCGATGGACTGACTATTTAGAAGTGCTGGGAGTTGTGTTCCATTCCCTTTCCATGGAACGCTCGAACTGCACGAACTAACCGAAATAAAAAAATATCAACAATTTAAAAAAATCAGCTTTCCATTATGTTCCATCTCGTTCCGCGGCATTCCAAATTTAAAAAAAAAAAAAAAACAATACAAAACAAAACTAGTGTATGGGAGTAAAAGGATAATCGATTGTTCACAAACCGACGGGTGATTTACATTAAAAATGCGAGCCAACCTCGTATCGCGAACCGCTTTGGAACAAAATGAACCGAGTCAAAGATTCATTTTGACGAACTGATTCAGAGGAAAGTGAACTTAAGCATTGCCAGATTTTGCTTAGATTTCGGTACTTTTTCATTTGAGAAATAGACAATTTTCGCAACAATCCGACAACACTGCTCGTAAGCCCATCGACGAACGCTATAACGTCGCTAACAAACTCAATTCGCGTGCCTTTCCCGCCCCGCCCCACCATGCTACCGTTCCTGTTCCCGCCAACCCAACTCGGCCCAGGAACAAGGACTAGGAGCGGAGGAGCGCCCGCCTAGCGCCTTCAGTCGAGCTACCACCGAAGAAGAGCGAGAGCGGTCCATGAATTCAAATGAAGTTTCGATACGATGCTAAGCGTTGCGTTGCCTCGAAACTCCCAAGCTCATTGATCTGGATCTGATTGTTTCAAACCTTTTTGCATTCCCTCTAATCATTTGTTTACATCTACATTCATTTACTTTTCCTATCTCTTACACTCCTGCTTTCCTTTTCCTCCTTTTCCGCTTGCCTCCCTATACCGCTGTCTATCTTCGTTGGTTTTGCATAAGAGGAATCATTACTTTCTGGTTAAAACGACTGGGAGGGGGGGAGGAGGGGCGACTGCGAAGCTCAGCGAGCTAAATTACTTTAAAGTTGGGTCGCGGCGGAGATACAACAGGGTGACTACAAAATTTGGATGACAGAAAAAAAAAGAAAAAAAAAAAAAATCCTTGACATTCTCAGTGGTCAAAAATTTGTGGGGCGGACGACCCACTCAGCTTTGAGGAAGAAAATCGTGTCCCAGTTGCGGGTTTTGCATAGATGGAATCATTGGATCGGCCTCCATGGTCTGGTGGTCAGCGCGACTGGCCACTAACCCAGAGGTGCCGGGTTCAAATCCCGGCCGAGGTGACAAGATTTCACGATCTCAGCCCGAGATCTTGATGACTTGATCTGAGATTCTTAGATCAAGTCATCTCGGTAAGACATGGATGTAACCCTTCTCTCTCTATCATCTTTCCTTCTTCTTCTCCTCTCTTCCATTTCGTCTATTGGGCCCTGGTTCGTGGAAGAGGACACTTAAACTTCTAGGGGGGGGGGGGGGGGGGTGTCAATGGGATACATCAGGAATCAGAACACGGAGAAAAATGATTGGGCCATGTGAATTGAAGATTCAGTTTATTTCAATAACCGAAGTTTCCGGTTGCATAAACCAAAATCATTTCGCCTCTTGAGCGCTCCATTTTCCGATGGTCCACCATGATCCGTTTCTTCTTCTTAATTTTTGAAGAAGAAGGGCACGACTTGGCGCAACTCTCATAGCACGCAGAGACGCTAGACTTTTTTATGATTTCGTCGTGTGTTATTCGTTTCTTCCATGTGGATGAGTTTCCGTTACATTTTTATTTTTGCTACGTGGAACCTGTACTGTCATTGATTGCAACCTAAAAACACTGATAAGCATTCTATGAATCTTCAAAATCCACCCTTAAAGGTATAATAACCCTTTTAAAATCCATCTTATAAACAGCGCGCTTGCAATTTCCATTGCAAACCTAAGCCGTATTTTGCTTTGCCATTGCGATGACGATTTAAATTATTTTTTAACGTTAATACGTTTGTCGTATTTTAATTTTGTTTAATTCTGTTTTTGAACCACTTTGAGCGTAATGGTCGTTTAAAACCCTCTAAGGAACGGGTTAGTTTAAAGGAACGCCATTCTTCCGTTTATAAAAAGAAGGTAGTTAACTATTCGTACTCGGGGGAGTTGGAATTGCCTATACGACGAATTGAAGGCGCCCGCCGGCGCCGCGGGTACTCTAACTCGTACTTATTTTCATCGATAAAATCGTATATATCCTGAATGAAGGCTGAAACCATGTGGAAAAGACCTTTTGAGGAAAAAAAAAAAACGAGTATAATCGGGCTTGGCCCGTAAAAGGTTAGACAGACGTCCCAATTAGTTATTTCGCATAGATTTAGATCATGATTCTAAACAATAATGCTCGTTATCGTAATAGACAATGTCCTTCATAGAATAACATTCAACTAGAAAGAAAGATCATTGATAATTACCGCGGTACCGGTACTTAAAATATGTAAAACGAGCTAGTGCGAAAAATAAACAGAAGTTTACCTCTTTGAGCCAAATAGAAATAGATTCCGACAATGTGCTCTCTCATAGAATACAGGGACTTACATAGCATATAGCGAAAGCAGCTCTCAATAGTGTCGCATAGTGCTAATTTTCCTCGACATTCTCAAGCATGCCTACAGGCTTTTCAATCAGCAAAAGATACTTAAAATAATTGAAGAAATCCTAACGACAAATAAGCCGCTTTAGTTCTGGGGGTATAAAATTGTTGTCTCTACTATCTCGCATTAAAGTTCATCATAAAGACAAGCGCGAATTTTGCATCAAACGTTGAAAAAGGAAAGCGGGAGTTTCGGACGAAGAAATTGGTAAATTGGGTATTATTACTTCGTACATTCAAAACGATCAAAGAAAAGGCTTCCCTGCAGACGATGCTGCTGTAAATAGACCTGAGGGATGTTGAGTCTTTATATCCATCGCATTGGGACAGAGGATTGAAACTTTCCACGAAAGTCGGAGCGGGCGTCTCGTCGCATCGAAAGTTAGAAAACGCGCTTGAGAACTAGACACGCACCCTTCAACAAATTGCAACACTTTGACTTTTGGTTTTGACCATCGAAATTCTCGGTATCCTCGCGCAGTGTTGCCAGATCGAGGGTAAAAAGCCGTATCGTCCCCCATTTAAATCAATGTAAAACGTACGGCTTTTTCACCCTTATCTGGCAACACTGTCCTCGCGCTCAGTCGGTGATCATGCTACCGGCCGTCTATCCGTCCGTCCCGCAAGTCCCGCGCGGGGCATGGGCAATGGCATAAACTTTCATGAAACTCGCCGCAACTTTCTTCCACTGACCCATCGCCTCGCCGCGCATATAGCTATGATATCGAAGTGGGAAAGTTCACTGCCGACTTCAAATTTGTTACGCCACGCGCGCCTTAGCGTGTGCAAAACGAGGGAAAACTTTTTCACAAATTTAATACCGCAACGCGGAAGCGGCTAAGTTGAGAAAACGCAGTTTAAGACGAATGAACTGCGCACATGGCTTAGCGCGCAGCCCGCAGGCAGCGGTTTCCAAACTGTGTGCCACTATCTGAGACAAATAGAGACCCAGCACATGCTATGCTTCCCGTGTTATGAATTTGAGGCAAGTAAAATGGGTTCGTTTTTGTTCGGGGGCTCAACAAGACAACAGCCAACAGTCGCCTACTGTTGGAAGATGAACATTGCTCGAATCAAAATCTTGCAAACTTTTGCTACAGGAGATTGAAGAGTAGATTCCTGCATAAAAACCTTTAAAAATGACGATGAGTGCACTAAAAAATCACGAAATTCATTCTCAGAATCGGGCTTAATGGCGGAGAGACGCAGTTATCATGGGAGATTCCTACCTAAATTGAGACATATCTCTATGTTTCCGTAGAGAAAGTGGCATTATAGACAGGAATATCCCATGATACCTGCGTTGAGCCGCCATTACAAACTTGCCGTTATAGCAGTTATGTGAGTTTATTACTGAAGTTTAGACTTTCTCGTTGTGATTTTCGTGATTTTCGCTGGTTTCTATACGTCATAACAGACCATTTCATTTCATTTGCTCACAGCAAAAGTTAGCAAGAGCCCCATTACGGCATCGGCATAAGGTTGTGAAATAGTTTGTCAGAAACCGTTCACCTGTCAAAAAAATCGCCAATTTAAAGGATGAGGAAAACCTAACCTGTCCTATGTCTCGGCTGGAAACCTCAAGCGACGGTCGACCAAGAAAACCTTCAAACGCGAAAACTTGCCACTGGAAAAACTCAAAAATTGCCGATTAACCCTTTATGGGCCAAGCCCGAGTATACTCGTTTTTCTCATGTGCATAGGTCTTTTTCACATGGTTTCAGTCTTCATTCCGAATATACACGATTTTATCGATGAAAAAGTAAGAGTTACGGTACCGTCGTCGGGCGCCTTCAATTCGCCGTATAGGCAATTCCAACTCCCCCGAGGACAAACAGTTAACTACCTCTTCTTTTTATAAACGGAAAAGTGGCGTTCTTTTAAACTAACCCGTTCCTTAGGGGGTTTTAAACGACCATTGAGCTCAAGTGATCCAAAAACAGAATCAAAGTGAGCAGATTTTGAGCGTGGTGGAAACAAAATTAAAATACGACAAACGTATTTACGTTAAAAAATAATTGAAATCGTCATCGCAATGGTAAAGCAAAATACGGCTTAGGTTCGCAATGGAAATTGCAAGCGCGCTGTTTATAAGACGGATTTTAAAAGGGTTATTACGACTTTAAGGGTGGATTTTGAAGATTCATAGAACGCTCATCAGTGTTTTTAGGTTGCAATCAATGAGAGTACAAGTTCCACATTGCTAAAATAAAAATTAAATGGAAACCCATCCACATAAAATAAACAAATAATACGCGACGAAATCATAAAAAAGAACGTCCGAACAAAAACGATCGAGGTAATTTTCTTTACAATTCACTATATTAAGAAGCTATATAAAATCCCTTTCCGAAGTTAATCCACTTTTAGCTACAGCCCTGAACATCTAAGAGGTAGGTGCTACGAGATTATGGGTCGTGAGAAAATAGCAGTTTAGGAACCATTGACTTACATTACAGCAAAACGTTCTTTATTTTCCATTTCAGCCTTTAAGACCAGAACATGTCGGGTCGGGAGGAAAAGATTAGAAAGTGTTGGGGAGCACGAGATGTCTGCGATATGAATCCGGTTCTTTTTGCTATGCATATGGAGTAAGGAAAACGATTTACTGCAAATTAAAAGTTTCGCGTTGCGTCACAGCTCGACGTAAGACGCTCGCTGCAGAGAATTTGGTTTAATAAAGCGACGGAAAGCCGAGTGCGTGGCGCGTGAGCGCACCTAAGCCAAGGTCATAAATGATGGGGGAGGGGAGGGGGAGTGTCAGATGATTTAAAAATTCTAATTTTCAAAGTCGTGACTGCATAATGGTTTTGTTAATTAAACAACAAGGAATGCTAAATAAATAAAAAGGTATATTGTTAAACTGACAAAACAGATTAATTAGTCCAAATCAACAAGTTGGTCAGTAAAATTCACTGTGTGTGTGGTGGATCCCGGAATTTTCCTTCCTCCCCCCCTCTCTCTTTCTTTCTCACTCTCTGCCTCTCCTTTCTTTACCTCTCTTTCACCAGCTTCCTCTCTCTCCTCTCATTTGAACACAGGTGTTAAAAAATGACGCGGCGCGCCGCGGCGGCGGAGGAAGGCCATCACGACACCATCAAGTGATTTTTACCCCTATATTCCTCTATCCTTCTCAGACACACGCGTTCAAACCGGTGGAGCGAGAGAGATGCAAAATCCTGGCTCCATCTCTGAAGATAAATGATGGCAACACGAGGAGAATTTTTAAAACTAATTTTAATAAAACGTTTGAAATTAAGTACAAATATTGACGAAAAAGAGCAAGATTTCTTAATCGTATGCAGCTAGTAGTTTGTGTGGTTATTTCAGACGGCACTTGTCGATATCTGTTCGCTCCGGACGGGGCAAAAAATTGTTTCAACAGATTTCATACTATATGCGAATTTTATTAAGTCCACTAACAGTTGCGCACTTCATTATCTCTTTCGAACTGTTTGTTCGGCAACGATGGATGGATGACACCGATTCTGTACCCGAACCTCGGCCTTTGCACCCATTCTGCGAGGTGGGGGCCAAAAAAGTAACTCAACGGTGAGAGACAACAAGAAGCAACGCTCCTAATTGGCTGGAAATGGTTTTATTGAATTTGGTGTTTGGTGTACACCGAAAAGCTCCGAACCTCAAATCTTCCCCCGAAATTGGTATCGTAAAATTAGCTTTTTATATTCGTTCGTTCGCTAAAACGCCTCGTTAACAACTATTCCAATAGTTATACGCGATCGGACCCGAACTGATTTCCTCGAATCTTATTGAAACAAATCGTGGACTTTAGGAACACAAGATGGATCGCGGGCCATTGCGAAATTTCCTCCCAACTTTACAAGACCCACATAATATTCGAGAGAGAAAAACCTGTAGATTTCGAAGCAGCGACTACGACAAGCAAGTCGGCAACACATATTTATTGTGAACAAGGGTCAACCGTAGATTCAAAAATAGTTCTTTCTTATAAAATATACATCCATTGATAGATTTATCGATAAAGTTATGGGTAAAGATTTGTTCCGTAAGGGAGAACTTGTATAAGCACCAGCACCGGAGTTCCGTTGCTTCAAAATCCCGCTTGCTGCTTTCTTGTCAATTCATACTTCCTTCTTGATTGGAAATAAGTGACTCTATTTTCTAATTCTAACGTTTCATCCATAAATTCTATCCGTCTTCCTAGAATTTCGCAGCATTTTTCAAAGACTCAGACTGTTACTTGTAAGCAATTTCACCGATCTTCTTAGCAGTGCTTTCAAAGAATCTCTGGGATTTGTATAGAGATCAGCGGGAGACACGAGTGACAAGCGCAAGGAGTATTAAAGCGGGAGCTGAAAAAAAAAAAAAATGGTCCATGAAACAATGGCTCAGCTCTTTAATAAAATCCTCGATACCTTACAAGTGATTATTTTTTATAGGGATCACATGTGATGTTTTTCACCGGTCTATTCCACCAGCTACCGGCGTTTCAATTTCAGGAGCGTTTCAAATATGCTGATTGTAGACCCCTTTTCACAAGGAAAATTCTCGTGAGACTTGCGAAAGGTTTCTGAGAATCCGAGCGAATAGAGACGAGGGAAGGAGGAAGGGGAGGGGGTGAAACTCCGCGAGCTATCAGAGCTATGTAAGCGGGAGATTGTATTAGGAGAGCATTCTTCCTTTGTGAACAGAAAATTCGGAACAGCAGGGAGCAACGGCTCGTAATCAGCGTAATCGAAGATTATACAGATAGTTTAACATAAGACGAAAAACAAGTGCTTCATTCCACTGGCGGATCCAAGAAATTGTCCTTCTCTCTCTCTTTTTCCATTTGAACGTATGTGTTAGAAAAGGATAGAAGAGGGGATGAAAGTCACGTTACTGCACCTTATCTGTCTTTTTCTAACGCACGCATTCTAGTGAGGAAAGAAAGAGAAGAATAAATTCCTTGATCAGCCAGTGCCTCATCCCATATTAATCAAAGGGTCTGGTCCTCGTTAGTCGTCGGTGCGCAGAATAGAGCTCTTGCAAGGATTTGCTGTGGACAAATAGATTATCACACGGGGGGGGGGGGGGGGGGAAGCTCTGAAATTAGCTGTTTACATGGTCAATCAACAGTATGGATGAAACTTGAAAACTGTTAATTTTACCATTTGAAACGGTTAAATCGACACAGCACGGAGGTAATCTAACTATTCCAAATGGTAAAACTAACAGTTTTTAAAACCCACATTCTTTTGACTATAACTAGTTAAAAATTCAGCACTTTTTTACTTCAAAAACCTTTTCAGTATTCAGATAAAAGAATGGCTTTGACTTCAGTTTAGTCAAAAATTGCTTTTAGAGCCCTCAACAATGTTTACAAATTTTGCCCCTCAAAGGGGCAATCTCAAAAATACCGTTGCTTGTTAATACCGTTACATTGAGTACATTATAGAAGGTAAAACAATTGGCCAAGGCCTCAGACTTACTAAATGGATAGCGCCAAAGAGCTCAGTTTTTAATGCCCTTTCGATTGATGCATCACTCAACAGGATCAATTTTTGAGTTGGCTACTCACTTCTGGGGGGGGGGGGGGGGGGGCAACATTTTGAAAAATTGTTGGGGGCTGTAAAAACAATTTCTTGATAAACTTATGTCAAAACTAGTATTTCATCTGAAAAATACTTGATTTTTAGAGTATTTAAGAGCCTTAATTTCTTATTTCTGACTTTTTAAATGGGAGTAATGATTTTTTGAAAATGGATTCAAATTGAACTTTGACCTTCGATGCATCGCAAACAAAAAACCCGACCCCAACATTTGATTCGCACCAAAAATCTTAGAAATTAACACCCTTTTGAACGATGTATCACAAGATAGGGGTTGTTTTTGAAATTTTTGAGATAGCCTCCCCTGGAGTTCCTCTAGAGGTGGGGGTGGGGGGTTGACCCCAAACATGAAGATTCATCCAAAATGATAAAAAGTGGTCCAAACCACCTCTTCATCTCAATTAGTAAAAAAGAAAACCAAGGGGTGGGGGGATGAAAAAAAACCATCCGGCATGAACAAGAGCCTTTAATAATAATTATTGAGCGATTATTGAGCGAAGGGAGATCAGAGTCTGAGTACACAAGGAAGAATAAAAATCTCAAACACCCTGTTTTTTCCCTTTCTAACAGCATCAGAGACGATACCCCTCAAGGTTTCATCCCAAACCCCATCCCCCCTTCATCCTCCTCCCCCTCCCTGTATTCTATTCCTTTCAGGTGGCGAAAAATATTGGAACATTTTGTAAGTTGTGAGCTTAGTGCACTTGACTCGTCTCCTCACGGCAGACAAGTGAAGTTCAGCTGATTGAGGAGTGAGGACCATGATTGTAAACTTTGGAGAAAGAAAGAGGTCTGAATCAACATGGGCTGCTTTTCCGCCCAACGCAAAGTTTGAGGCAGCTAGTATAAAAAGTACCATACCATCCTAATTTTCAAAAGAGTATTTTGAAAAAGAAAAAAATAAAAAAAATTGACTGCTTCATGTATAAAAACATGACGCAAGATATATTCAAATCAAAATAAACTACACTTCTTCAAAGCCAATAAAAAATTTAACGTCCCTGAAATGGCGGCTCATGCAATTTGGCAACAATAGATGCTTTCCATTCAAAATAATCGACCTTAATTTCGCTTTTATGAAGATTTAGATTTAAAAATAGGAAAATGAGAGAGGAATAAAGTAAAGTCTTGTAAACCTTGTGCGAAGTAAACAATTTATCACGAATATTCTTAAAAATCTACAAGGCGAGCTTTCAGAACTTTGGAAACTTAATCGGGAAAACCAATAAAAATTTTAAAATGTCAACACTAAAACTCCGACAACCCTGTGTTTCAACAGCCCTACATTTTGTTCCCCGTCATTATGATAAAAGCTCTATGAAGTTGAAAACTTGGAGCATCGAGTTTACTCCAATTTCTTCCATTTCTCTCGAAGATTTCCCCCTCTTTTTTCCGCTTATTCAAAGGTAAGGACTAAGGGTGCATTGCAAGAATTCTTTTTTTGGAAATGAAAAATGTTTCACTCCTTTTTCCACAGAATATATAAACGCTGACTATTATCAAGGTCCGATTGATTTTTTCTTTTTAATTCTTTACAAACTTCTCTATAATATTATTTAGAAATTGATATAGGTGCGATGAGAAATTGGAGTGTGGACGGCTAAGTCAGGCCAAGTGTTAAAAAGAAATAACCGTAACATTATTTTTTAATTTTTAGGTTGTTCAGAATTTTGTAGTTTGAATAAAATATTTAATTTATACTGAATCAAATAAATATACCTCGGTAATTTAGTGATAACTTCATTCAAAACGACCGTATGAGACCGCGTCAAAAATTAGCAAATCGAATTGAATTTATAAGCGGAGATTTCGAGTCTTTAAACTTGGAGAAACTTCAATGGTATTTCTGAGAAAATATGGCGGAATTTAGCAGTTTAAATGGATGGTAAATGCGTCGGATAGCGGTTAGGTTTTCAAAATTTGCCGGGAGAGGACACCCGGACCCCCGCAATGCAGCCTTTTTGAGGCCCCTTAAACACACAGGCGTGTTAATTCAACCGGATGTCCGATTAATACTTACTTAACCGGAATTCCTGTTGAAATAACGGTAATTTCTTGCTAACCCTTTAACTGCCAGGTTACGAAAATAAATCAACGTTCGCTCGCTCTAAATGAGTAGGTAGTTAAATATTTCTACACCGTAGTGCTGATTTTGGATACACAATGGATTGAAGGCGCTCTAGAATAAAACCTTATTCTTCAAATGTTAACAATTTGGAGTTGGAATTGTTGTGGATACAAAATTGAAATTGTGTGAGGCAGCTCTAGTCACATAGAAACGAGTATACTCGGGCGTGGCATTGAAAGGGTTGTAATAACAGGAATTCCGATTAAGTATAAGTATTCAACAGACGTCCAGTTAAGGTTACAAGAAATTTGTCTCAGTGAATTGGGTGCTGCGGAACTACTCGTTTCTTCCGATCTCTTGAAAATAGCATAATGCTCCAGTTATATAAAACGTGTTATTTTCTGAGAGACTATATACACACGGCGAACAAGAGAGGATAGCATTTTCGTAATTTCCTCCAGCAAAGTTGTAATACTTCCAATAGAAAGTATGCTATACATAGATTGAGAAGCAGCCTCTATTACTTTTCGTAGCTCAACAGTCATGAGGGTAGATCGGAATTTTACGCGCCGACAGAAATTTTACCGCCCCTTTCCTCCCTCCCCACACTTGGTATATGTAATGGCCTTAGAGTGTGGGATAGTTTGTATACTTACATTGTAGATATACCGGTGAAATGGATTCTCCCGTCTATCGCTATCTCTCTTCATTTTATATTTTGTGAAATCTGAGCGCGTTCTAGAACCGTAACGTCCAACCCACAAACCCCCTCCCCCCTCCCCGTCCCCCGGCCCATTTCACCTTTCGTCAAGCTCACCTTCGCGCATATACGCATGGGGACGCGAAAGCGTGGAACGTGCTAAGCGCTCGTTTATTCATGCATCCTTCGCTGGATTTCTTTTCAGGCGGAAAAATTCAGAAGATATTCATAAATAAAAATGCTGAGCGTCCAAAAAAAGGAGAAAAAGAAAGAGTGCACAAAAGAATTTCAAAATAAACACGCAAGAAACAGACATATGTGCTAAAAGCGCGCGAAAAATCGGCCGATTCTCCATATCCTGTGAAAATGGAGGGGAGGGGGGACCGCCCCTGAAAAAGAATATGAAACTCAAGGAAGAGCTCATTGAGCGCTTCCAATTTATCAAAGCGGAAAAACGTGTTTACTGTTTGCACCAGCGAACCGCGTTCGCGTTTCTTTTCAAGAAGCCCCTGGTTCAGTACAAAAACTCTACGGTTCTATGATTATACAGATATGAATCCTTCATAACTTTATTATAATTCGTTTAAATCAATGGGGCAGTTGCAAGGGTCTGAAATGTTGTGTTTTTTATGAAGAAAATGAAAGTACTAGATGAGTTGAGAACAAAGATGCCTTTGGTTTCTAATTAAGTCACATTGTTCCGGAAATGATATTTTGGCCCAAAAAACATTGTTTTAAATGGGAACTCCGCGTAGTGACGTCACTACGCACACAATTTTTTACAACTTTACATGTGTGTATCTCCAAAACCGGGACACTTAAAAAAAAAACCAAAGGTACCATTGTTCTTAGCTCATCAAGTACTATCATTTTCTTTGTAAAAAACACACAATTTCAGACCCTTGCAACTGCCCCATTCGTGCTTTAAAATAAACCTTCCTTATTGATAAAATCAAGGAAAAATTAACAAATCTACTATTTCCTCCTATACGTATCCTAAAACTCATCGCAATCAGTTACAAAGTGCGTCGTCACTGGATAGCTGCAGTTTCGTTAGTGTGCGATTTGTGGCAAGCTTGCAATTTAAATCATTCAAACCCCTGTGAAAGGTCGAATTCGAAGGTGTTCAAAGTACTAGCGGGGACAAAGATACCTAGCCAGAGTTTGCAATATGCAATGCACAGTAAACCATTCAACACATGTATTGCGTGCGCTGCGTATTGCATACCCTGGCTGTCGACGGCAAAATCAGTGCCGGGTTTTTGGATGTAAATCGGCTGATCTTCACTCGAAAAGATGCATAGAGAGAGGACATTGATATCAATCAGAGTTTCGATGGTTTATTTTGATTTCTCAACTGTTTTCAGTTTGTTTCCACTGAAAGGACTGGTTTCTCATCAAACAAGCTACGATGAAACTTGTTGAATGCGACCCGAATGTCCTTATATGAACATGCGCTTCGTTTGGTCTTAAATCAAACATGAACCTCATCTCCAAACCCGAGTCCGCAGAAAAGGCCGACGCTGGCTAAGCTAAAACGCTAATTAAAAAAAAGGGAAAGAAAGGAGCTCCGAAATCTAAAGTAAGAAAGAACAAAAGGCAAAAGAAAAACAAGGATACCTTTTAGTTGAACTAATATCACGCGCATTTGAGCTGACGAGATTGTTGAAGAAGAGGGGGTTATTCGGGATCGACACTGTGAATAAAAGGGGATTCAACCGAACGTATACAGCTCTGATATGAGCTCTCAAAGCTCGCAGTAGGACCCAGTTTTAATTCCAGCTAGCTGAACACAGTGCCGAGCTAAGTTTTGCGTAAAGGTATCACTTCGTTTCATATCCAACAGAATCTGTGGGATGTTGCCAAGTCAAAGAGAGGAGAATCTCTAAGTTCTTGGGGGGGGAGGGGGGGTCTCAAGAGATCAATAGGCACAAAACACGTAACCCCGTGTGATATGAATCGATACTATTCGATACTTTACACGGAGTTAAACGCAGAAAACGGATCTGCTGTTATACTGCACGCTTAAGAAAAAAAAAGGGGGGAAAAAATCTCATGAGATCAATTAATTGAGGTGATAGCTGAAATAAGGACCCATAGGCAAATATCAAGTTTTGAGAAAAACAGATTAAAAGTTTTTATTACCAATGTATGATCCAGGAATCCCCATCTTCAAATTGCTCTTCTGCCTTCAAAACTTCATATTTGCTCACGAAATTTTGAGGACGACTATTTGAGGGTATTACAAATCGATTTACGTGTTCTCCGCAAAAAGGGCCCATTCATCTATGGGCCCTTTTTCAGCTACCGCGCCTCAATTTAGACGGTTTTAATGCGACGTTGCAGAAGTCAACCAACAATTATTCAGCAATGCACTCATCGGTTGCAATAAGCTGTGACAAAACTCGCGTAGCGTCCATTCACGTGACCGTCTATATGTCTATACTTCTTACTAGCGCTGAAGTTCGTGTACGGGGCCTTGTATCACGACGTTTCCGTCTCAAAATCGCACTAAAATGACTCGAAAAATCCCTTTCTGCCAAAAATTTTCACAAGAAATGTCCCTGTACACGATTTTAAAAACGAAAGTGAGAGCGCATAGGGGTCCCGTAAGAGTAACAGTGGAGTTTGGAACTTGCAACAAACTTTTTCACCAGATGACGACATTTGCAAAAATCATTTATAAAGAGATATATTGCAGATACTAGATAGCCCAGTACTTCGTTTTTGCATTCATTTTTCGCAGAAAATTTAAGAGCAATCACACTGATTGCGAGAGAGTAGTTGCATAACAACGCGGTTGGGCTACGATATTGCACCGACAAAGTATTGCGAAAATTAATTCAATTTTGAGAAAATCGAAACCAAAAGTTACATTCCATGCACTGCAGAGGCCGCGCCGCCGGAAATTCCCGAAGATTTCCCCCTGGAAAGTTAAAACTGTCTCTTTAAAAAAAGTTGAAGAACTAGCGGCGAGTACCTAGCATAGGCGGATCCAGAAAATATGGCAAATGCGTATTCTTCTCATTTTAATGCGTGATAAACAATCGATTCTTGAAGGGGCTTTAGCCCCGTGACTAATCAACTATTTCTCAATAAATCAAATGGGAAGAATGCACTGTTGCCAGGTTGCTGGATTTGCCGATGGGGGGTGGGGCTTTCAGGAACGCAATTTGATTGAGTCAAATCGATAAAATTAAGAAATAAGATAAGTATAAAAAAGAGCAAGGAATAGTGCGGGGAGGGGGGGGGGCAGAAAAAGCAAAGCATCAGAAAAGCTTTTCGTCCGGTTTTGAAAGGGTGGCAAAGATCCAAATGTAAAGCGGGGACTTGGAGAAGCCAACGGTATCAACGGGTTAAAAGGAGTCAGCTCTTAAAACATACTTTCAAAGCTGCTGACATGCGCCGTTCGCTACCTGATCAACTGCATGAGCGCAGAAATAAAAATGGGGGGGGGAGGGGGAGCAGTAAGACGGGGAAGTAAAACGGGAAGCAGTAAACTGGGGGCTAAGGAAGGGTCGGGCGGGGGGTAAACTCATCATGCTAGGCCTAGGACGCCTGGGTGCGCGTAACGGGAAAGTATAGGCTATTCCTTTGAAAAACTCAAATCCGTTGAATGCCAGTTCCGCGTTTTCTCAAACCTCCTCAAAGATGCCTTCGCTTCAAAAATACATAAACGTGTGACTGTTGATGCGATGCCATCAGTCACTATCGTATCAAGACTGATCTTAGCATGTATAAAAATGTTGAGAAACAATAAAATTGGACGTTCTTGTAGATAAGTTTCAAATCTCTGAAGAGGGTGTTAACTATATAAGCAATCGAAACAAAATGAAAAAACTCTTAAAGTAATGTCTGAACTGTAAAGACTTTAAAAGTTTTTTTTTCACCGCAAGTTCCCTCAGAGACCACTGAAAAACAGCACCATTGCACTACTTATTATTCAAAAGTTTGTTTTTAACTGAGTAATTCGAAGTAGGCTATAATAATTGTTAGACAAATCACTTTTAATCAGTTCCTACGTGGGACTAGAACAAACAAGGAATAAAAATTTACATCGGATATTAAACGTTTACAGAGCTCGAGTATAAAAAGAAAAATTGAGTTGACTACCATTGAAAACAGAGGAGGTATTGAGGAAAATAGGGGCTGCACAAACATGCAGCTGATGCTAATTATTGTGAGACGGCAATGTCCCAACGTAGATATAAATGCGAGTATAGATGCATTAGCCCAATTGGAGCATTGTGCGGGGTATACTTCTCTCGGGAGCTCAAAGGTTAGTTACGTAAGTTGAATCAGCGATCCTGATCCGAGAAACGTTATCCATCAAATGAGGTCCCTGCTTGTGTCGACTTCGTAAATGGATCAATGACAGATCAAATTTTGGAGCAAGTCGGTTCACCACCTTCTTGTATCAGTCCACCATACGCTTTAAGCATTTTAAGGTAGCTTAAAGCTACCTAAGGCATCTAAATATAAACCTGCACTAATCTCTCTTGCTAAGGTCCTCCTCAGGTCCGCACCTCTCAGTAATATAACTGAGATCAAAACTGACTTTGTTCAAACCAGTGACGAAAAGTACCACCCATAATGACACATTTGTGAACACGCAAATTAATATTATCGAAGCGTTTAGCTCCCTGATATCATAGACGGAGAGCATCTATTTGTTTTAACCCTTCCGATCATCACTATGCTTATACATGGGGATAAGTTTGACTGTATGGAATGAATTGTACGCTCAATGGAATTTAAACATTTAAAAATAATAATAATAATAAAAAAAAAAATTATGAACCCAACGACAATGCATTATTAAGTAGACAGGGTGCACTGTATCTCCGCCCGAGGACTCGAATGTGGACACTTTTTGGTTGCGTCATCTAGGCCAGGTGGCCTGGGAGCTGATTCTACTCTTTTAGATAAGACGAGACGAGATAGCGGGAATCGACCGATCCTATTGGTTTAAACGGTGTCACGTAACAGCTATTTCGAGTCATATTAAATGGACGAAAAAATCACTTTTTCTAAAATGAACAACTCAAACGACTTCAAATCTATCAAGTGACGCCGTTTAAACCAAAGGGAATGATCGATTCCCGCTATCTCGTCTCGTCTCGTCCAAAAGAGTATATAGAATCAGCCTCCTGGTGGGGCTAGACGGCTAGAGTCCCTAGAGATACCCTGGCTCCTGGAGAGAAAGATTCTCTAGGGACTCAAGTGTCAAGGTGGGGCTTCAGGGACAAAAAGGATGTTACGCGATTCTTTAGATTTTGGCTTAGGTATAGGTACTAGGTAGCCTTCAATGCTGGCAGTCATTGAGATAAGCATTGCGGGTAGCCTACCTTAAGGAGTCGTCTGACATTTTTGTAGTTCCCGACAGTACTTCCCAAAAACCCGGCAACACAGAACGGACGAGCTGAGCCACTTTGCGCTCAACGCCGCCAGCGGTGGAACAGTGATGGTACGAGATGAAAATGAAGAGGAAAATGGAAAAAGAGACCGCGCGGAGAGTTGAAAGGAGCGCACAGTAAATTGAAATATGGAATTTTTCGGACATCATTTTAAGAGCAGAATATTCAAAACTATGACCAATAAGTAGCTATAAAACTAACAAATGAGTTGAACAATTAATTTAACGGTTTTGATTGAGTTAGATTACATCGTTTTTCTCCAAGAAAACATCGACTTTGAAATGATTCTAATGCAATTTTTTTTTTTTTTTTTTTTTTACCTCCGAACTGAACTTTTGATGAACTGTGCGCCGGCGCTGGCCCTGGCCGCGGGCCCCCCGGCAGCAGCGGCACGGCAGAAAAGGAAGCGCACAAAAGAAAATCCACGTCGAAAATATTCCCGTTTCCTCCGAATTTCGAAGGCGCGAGATAGGCTGCGCTCCGTCTAGCTTCTCCTGTGCCCCAATTGAAAATCGAGTGCTGAAAAGCTCGTGTTCCACAGCCGGAGGTACGTAATATAATCCGATGCTTTATTGGCCTCGACGAGCAATGCGGCGTGGTCAGTATAATACTTCAAATCGAGATTTCTAAATGATTTCTCTACGAAGTTTTAAATTAACCCTTATACGTACGTCCTAATTCTGAGAAGGAAACGCCGGGCAAGTACCTACTTTGTCGAATGCCGTCGTCGGCCATCTTTGCTGCTCGTGGTGCATGCATGCAGGGTTGATTCGCCCTTTCAACCGCCATCTTAGGCTTTCCTTTAAAGGTCTTTTGTGAGTTTATGAGTGGTTTTGAGACTTTTTGATCCTCTTAATGTGAGTTTCACTCGATTTTACACCAGAATCAACCCTCCAAAACGCTGTAGCAAAAGTATGCAACAGACCCATTACTTGTTGGAGTGCCTATTTTTTCGGGTGAATACGAACAATTAATTAGATTGCGCAAATTTTACTGATAATTAGTATGACGAACCAATTCTCTTTTCTTTTTTTTTCACGGTAAATGAATTTAAACATTACAGGTGGCCCACCTAAGCCAAAATATAAAGAGTCTTCTGGCGAATTTTTGTCCTCGACTGTACCCCCCCCCCGGCCTCCCCCAAACAAAATAGCATGCTTCCCTAATTAGAAGGATAAGACAGTTGCATTTGGTTTATAAACAGTTACTTCCAAGGTTGATTCTTACACATTTTTCAGCGAGGAACAACAAAAAATCTAGAAATTTAAAACTTCTACCAGGCTCATTCTTTTTTTCGCTGAATTTATACTTATAATGAGCAACTTAATTTAATTATTATTTTCCATTTTTAATTTAACAGTCCATTTATCCCTAGAAAATCCTTGCATGTGCTAAGTAATCTGAGTCCATTATTTTACAGAAGGTCCCAGAATTAATAACGATGAAGTGTTCAGAAGCTCCGTTTCTCTAATGTTCAGTGCGGCTAATTTATTTAATTTGGAGTTGCGTGTATAGGAGTATGTTCCAAAAACGGTTCTAGACAATCTGTAAGAGCTGAATTACGAGTTTACGATTTTGTGAAAGGTTTGTGTTCAACGAGGCCCGCTCTCTGAAGAGAGCAAACTAATTGTAAACACGGGATAACTTTAGGGTGGCATCTGAAGGGTTCTCTCTTACATTCGGATTCTAGAGAAATATGCACTACATTGTGAGCAGAGCAAGCTTTTTTTTTCCTTTTCCTGTCTCACATTTAAACGCGACTGTATACGAAATATGAACGGAAATTGTATTTTTCTTACTGTAACTAAGTAGCACACACAACATAAAAATATGTCATTCAATGTACACAAGAGTCATTCTGTCATAATACAAGGGATAATTTGAAAGAGCGTAGCTGTGATTTCCCGTCTTGGATTATGAAATTGGATTCATCTTAAGAGGTCTGATACTGGCTACAGAGCATGTTCATACATTAATGGGTTGCTAACAGTGTGCTAGCAGCGACGAAAATACAGGGGCATGGTTATGCAATACGCGACGCACAAGATATGATATTAATTCACACATTTGTGAGGTGCGTTGCATATTGCATACCTCCAATGTTCCACTATATTTGTCCCAGGTAGTGAGTTACTGTATTGACGCACAACGTATCGCGTAGACTGAAAAGATATATTCAACCGGCAACAGAGCTGCCGCTTTGAGTATATTCAACTGTACTTTTCATCACACCGATGAATCCACCGATTGACCAAAAGATTATACACAGTTCAGTTAAATTTATAATTGTAATGCACGAAAAGACTCGCATCTGTAATATTTTCTCGACCGGATGAATCAGCGTTAAATTATCAAATATAATCGCATATTTTTAAAAGTCAATGACGGAAAAACACTGGTTGAGAAAAAGTAACTGATCAGAGTCTGAGTAAATTCGTGCATTATATATTCATAATCTTAATTGCGAGTTGTGAAATATTTTAATAAATATAGGTGGAGAATCTTCGGTGAATTGGAAAATTCCATTAAATCATAGGCGGAAATGGGAGAGGGTGATCCCCACCAGAAAATTTTGGAAACAAAAATGTTCAGCCATTTGGCCATGTGATTTGAGATTCAAGGAGCAGGAACTATGTGTTTTCCCCCAAAATTTGCCTGGATTGTAAGAGAAAAAAGGGCATCAAGGATCTAGATTGTCAGCGACGTCAGCGTTATCCGGTATCAAACGCATAAGAAGCCTAAAAAAAAAAAAAAAAAAAAAAAAACACGTAGGCGTTGCGTTTCCTATTGTTACCGATAGGAATAACATGCAGTTCGGTGCTGCGCTTTTGTTTTATGGCTGTTGTTATGGGGGTGGATCACGTTGAATCGGCGGTTTTTTTATGTTGTTGGGTTTGGGTGCTTATTTGTGATTGGTTTTGTTGATTAGGTTTGCGTTTTTGTATGTATACTGGGAAATGGTCAGAGTATAAAGTTGTGTATATTTGAGCATTATAGTCAGTTAAGTTAGAGTATACAGGGTGAACCAGTGAATACGAATCAGTATTTTTTCTCGCGAACGGCCGGTTCAAAAGTTTTGAAACAAAAAGTCAGAAAGGGAACTGACCCAAAATTTTTCATTTTTGATGTTTTCTAAAGCCCCCAACAGCCCCATGGGACGTATTGGGGGGAGGGGGGCAGAAACATTCAACACCGTGTGTTTCAAATCGATATTATTCGATACTTTACACGGAGTTAAATGGAGCAAACTGATAATAATAAACTACGCAGTTACATTGCATGTTTAAAAAAATCAGTTTTTTGCCTGCACACCCCCCTAGGAGAAATTCCTAATTCCGTCTATGCATTATATATTTAATCAAATATACAAAAAAAGACAGCTCTGAGTCTCAGACTAGCAATCCTGTATACATCGTTTGAGCATTTTAGAACTGAAAACGGTCTCCGGCCGCGAACTCGACCGCACCGAGCCGGACCGTGCGGATTCCAAATTTTCGCTTAGTGAGGAAAATATTTTAATTGATAAAAGCCAAGGTGAGGTGACTGGCGAGAGTTCATCACCGCTCAGCTCGCGTGCACTTAATCCATCTAATGTGATTGGAACAATAGTCGAGCCCTGGGTGTTTTCCCGGGAACGCAAACCAAAAAGCTGCGGAAAACTTGACTCCTCCAGAAAAAATAAAAAAAAAGTCCCGCTTATCAGTGAGTTGTTGACTCTTCTCAGGATTATCCTCTCACGTATTCCCATTATTTATAAGCCCCTATACCAAAAAATTATAAAAACTGCCTTTTTACACTTTAAATAAATAGGTCAGTTTGGGAGGAGCGGTCGGTGTGGTATCGCGTGACTGGAAGAGGGGGGGGGGAGACGAAGCCCCCGAGAGCGACTTCAGCTCCCGTTACCTTTTATACAGTATGTCCACGTGTTCCTCACCAGACTTGAGTCGAAAAACACATGATTCATTTCGATAAATACCAGGTCTGCTCGATAGTCGTTGGTCAGCAGAATCGTATATTATTGTATGCGAAATTTTGCGAGCCACAAGCTGACGAGCAGCCCCGCTGTTTGTTGAAATGTTTTTCGACTTGAACCTGCGGTAAGGGACTTCATGAGACACTGTATACAAAATAAAGTGGCACATATTATTCATTTTTCTCCTTCTTTGTTTCAGTTCTCCGATGGTAATAGTACAGCTGCTAAGTCCATATCTATCTCAGATATTTTATCGAACACTGTTCGTGTCAGAGATTTAAAAAGAAAAAGTTGGGATGAGAAATTGGGACAAAAAATGCAATTTTATTTACGCACAAAGGATCTACAGCGCGGTAGAGCTGTACACAAAATGTCAACTCGATTAATAAAAGACGAACCTATATGTGTTCAAAGTTCTTGTGGTCAACCACAGTTTTGCATTTTAAAAACATATCATTTTTCCATCCCTGCGTACGTATTACGTGCACGTACAGGGCGTGGCAAAATCCCCCCCCCCATCTAACTTCTAAACGGTTGCAGGAAAAAAAAACCAAACTTGAGGGATCCCTCAAATGTGTTCTTTTTTTTACCTGCAACCGTTCAAAAGTTAGCGGGGGGGGAGGGGGGGTAGGGAGATTTTTGCCACACCCTCTATGTTTCTATACCGATTGTCCCAGACCGCCAACACTAGGAATTTTTCTCGCGAACGACTGGTTATTCAGTTTTGAAATTATAAAGTGAGTTTGGGAATTAACCCTTAATTTTTCATTTTTGAAATTTTAAAAGCCCTCGACAGCCCCTTAAAACAGTCGACAGCCCCTTAAGCACATACTTGGGGAATTTCAAACACATTTTTCAAGTTTTCTCGCAAAAACCCCATTAAAGTTAAAAACAAATCCATGTCCTTGAAGAAGAAGCAATCGCCAATGTTTTTTTCCCCCCATGAATTTTGTCCAAGAAACCTCCGTTTTTTAACTAGGGGATGTTTATAAAAAATGCTTAATCTACCACAGTGGCCACACAAATTATTATTTTGCAAAAAACTAAACATATTTTAAAAATGCAGATTAAAAGCTCTTTCCATCATACGAGCACTCTCCTTTGCCTCTACTGGAAGCTTTTGATCTGCACTTTCAGAATTTTTCCCAGCTTTATGCTAAATAATAAACTGTGCCACTATACCCTCCATTATTATAAAAAAACGGGAGGGGGGGGGTATGGAAAAAATTCGAGGGGAAAAAATATCGGCAATTGCTTCTTTCTCAAGGCTATATATGAACTTTTTTATACCTTCATCAGGGATTTTTTTTTAGAAAACTTGAAAAATGAATTTGACCTCCCCTTCCCCCACTACTCTACAAGGCACTGTCGAGGGCTTTCGAAAATCTCAAAAATGAAAAGTTTGTGGGTCAATACCCTGTCTGACTCAGCATAATTTCCAAACTTAATAACCAGCTGTTGGCAAGAAAAATGCGTGATGTGGATGGTCTGGGACACGCTGTACGTAATATGTAAACGTGCAGTATGCATTATGCAAGTGCATCCAAATGTGTACACTATACACGAGCCTAATTATTGTACGTTCTGTGGTTTGACGCTTTTATCGCACGGAGCAAAAATCATTGTTTGCTTTGTGCAGCATGTAAATAAATGCGGAAATAGGGAAATATAAGTATCGTCGCGCATGCACGGCGGATGGCATGGCGCGACGGCTCAACACTCAACAGTTAGCAGGGAATGGAAGAAAGATTTCGGAAACATCGAACTTTCAAGTTACTATAGTTTTAACTGCTCCTGCTGGTGACACTGTTCATTACTGTTTATCTTCCAAATAAACGTTGTTTTACCTCGTTTTACCGCGACCCAGTTCGGTTTATCTACAAATGGGGTTGGGTCGAGTCGAATTACTGTTAGGAAGCGATTAACGCAAAAAACCCCGGGAATCCGCGCGAGCACGAGGTTTTATTCACACTTTACAGTTGACAATTTGAGCCGTCTCGAAAGGATAATAATGAGAACAGACGTACTGGAGAAGTTCTTTTTTGAAACATTCATCGATAATTCGATATACTTTTAGTAGAAAATCATCATCAAACTCCTTTCCACGAACAGTATAATAATGAGTAAATCGAAATAAAATTGGTCTGATTCTGAGAGACATGTCTTGAGAGAATGAAAATACATTAAAATTTTAAGCGTTCTTCGGGTGAAAGGCCCATGATACACGAGGTTAATTGCTTCTCACTAGAAAGTAGAAATCAACGTTTTGTTTCATTGAGAACTTCTTTGGAGAAGCACACCCATTTTTTAATGGACATGCTTCCGAAGTACGCCTCCATTGAGGCGATGTGGCAGGGCTGCCGTTTTGCGTATAATCAATGCTGTTTTTCTTTTCACCGATGATTCCACCGGTTGAGAAAAGATTGCACAGTTCAGTTCAGTTCAGTGTATGACTGCAATGCACGAAAATACTCTGATCTGTAATCTTTCCTTAATCGGTGGAAACTCCGTTGATTAATTAAAATATCCGCAAGTTTTTTAAAGTCATCGACGACTCCACCGGTTGAGGAAAGATTACAGATGCGAGTATTTTAGTTTATTACAGTCATGCTCTGAACTGAACGGTGTAATCTTTTCTCAACCGGTGGAATCATCGGTGAATTGAAAAATAGCATTGATTATACGCAAAACGGCAGCCCTGCGATGTGGATGCAACAAGGACACTTTTTCACCATAGACTGTATTAGATTAAAATCCAGGAATCTGATTGGCTTAGATGCTTTTTTTTAGATGATAACCTAACATCTGATTGGTCAATTTTAAATTTCACGCTTCTCGCAAAAGTATAGTCTGTTGTAAGGAGAGGGCATTCCCCAGTATTATAAAAGAGGATTTTATGTGTCTCTCCAATCAAGTAAAAAACCCGGTTTGAGATAGCGTTCGTAAGTCACTCACTGCAGTTTAATGTACAGATCGATACTTCGTTAAGGATTCAAATGGGCGAGAGTTGTAGTCGATTCTTGAAGAGCAACGCAAATTACAACGTTGCGTTGGATACAACGCAAATAATCGCTAAAGCACTTAAGCTATTTTCGATGTAAGAGTGGATGTGACGCTTGTTGCACGCGTTCCTCGGAAAGAGCCAGTAAAATATGAATCGATTTTTATTAATTCTTTTCTGCATCTGCGAAAGTTTAAAATTGAAAAAGTTTTCCAATAATCAATTAACATAAAAGTCGCGACATTAAAAACTCGGAACTTTCCATGCACCTATAATAATTTAAACGGGCGATTCGTTTCGGAGGGTCTCCGCCTTCCCACTTCCCTTCGCAGCGTAAAAACGAGCTTGGAATTACAGAATAACTCAATTGAAATGAAAGCTAAAGAGTGGTTCTTCCGTGACTATGTGTGAGTCGGCTATATTATCTTAAATGACATTTACGGCCACACTTTTTAATTCGTACAATCTGGTGAATCGGCTTTGACCTTTTAAAATGGTTTATAAATGAACAAAATGCAAAGGTGTCAGGTTGTACGCTTCCCAACTACTTAGCGATGCCCAGAAAGTCGTATGCAATGTGATAGCTACATTGCATTTTGTCCATTCAAACTTACGGAAAAGGTAAAATAAAATGTTTTAGTACAATGGTATATCGTATCAATTGCCGTCCGAGAACCTTTCGTTCCTACAACAAACTCTGAATCAATGTATTCTCCCCATAAGCGAATTTTGTAACGAAAATGTTGACTTAGTCAACTTGACTATTGAATCAAGAAATGAATGCGACCTTTCTGTAATTATGAATTCTACGTCCTCGAAAATGCTTAATGGGACAGTTGCAAGGGTCTAAAATGTTATGTTTTTTATGAAGAAAATAAAAATATTTGATGAGCTGAGAACAATGGTGCCTTTGGTTTCTAATTCAGTCCCAATTTTCCGGAGATGAGATTTCGACCTGAAATACATTGTTTTAAATGGGAATTCCATGTAGTGACGTCACTACGCATACCATTTTTTGCGACTTTACACGTGTGTATCTCCAAAACCGGGACACTTAACAAAAACCCAAAGGCACCATTGTTCTCAGCTCATCTAGTACTACCATTTTCTTTATGAGAAAACTAAAATTTCGGACCCTTGCAACTGCCCCATTATGCCAGGTTCAACGGCTAAATTTGTCGAAATCAACAAGATATTACAGATTAAACGATGCATTTGGAGGTTGGAATCGCTTAAATATTATTGTTGTTGTTGTGAAATTGCTGTGGAAACAGACCTGTACACAATTGAAAAAGGTCGCATTAATTGTTTGACTTAATGGCCTAAATCCGTTCAAAAAAGTGCTTATGAGGAGAATACATTGAATCATAGTTCGTTTGGAACCAGAGGGCTTTCGGACGACAATCGATACGATTATATCGCTCTACTAAAACAGTCTATTTGAGAGTTTTCTGACAGCACCAAATAGCTCGATATTTTTTATGGAAAGTATGCAACGTTGCCAGATTGCAACGCATATACCATGTGGTAATGTGGTATACCAGAGCAGTGGCGCCAACTCCAGATAAGTCTCATAAGCTTACTGAACCGTTTGCACTGTCTGCATAAGGTACGATAAGGCGTTTATTTCATTCTGAGAAGCACATCAGAAAAACCGATCGGCGTGTCGAACAACTGAAAGGCTTAAAGTCTTAACAGAGACGAGAGAGGGTATTTATAAGTCTCAAGTAAATAATTTTCGCGGACAAAAAACAAATTTACGACACGACTCCTTGTTAATTCATTTCTCCCATATTTTTTTTTTTTTTTTTTTTTTTTTTTTTCATTAGGGCTGCGAGAAGAACATAGACGGAGTTTAAAACGTTCTGCGGGCTTTATGCCGTTTCTCTCCTTTTATTCTTTCGACTGGCTGCCCCTTGTTTTGTTTCGCCGATTGTATTCAGAAGAGCTTTTGCAGCCTTTCGAAGTCAACATGCGGTTAAAACTGAAAAACTAAACGGCGCGGCACTCCTCGAGGGGAGGCTCAATCTGTTCTCCACTCCGTTCCGTTTGGCTAACTTTTTCCATCTGAAAAGAGAACACGTTTACGCAGTTGCCAAGTCGACACTTTCAGCCCGAGTATAGAGCTTGTTTCAGAAGTGTAGACACATCTAGGCCATAATCTTTGGCGAATTTTTAATTTTCATTCCTTCAAATCAAAACAAAACTCGCCTCCTACTTTGAACTTTCAACTTTCAATGAACAGCCTCAACGGACCTGGGACCAAATAATGTTACGTCCTCACGGTCCCGTACGCAGATGATCGGTGAGCACTTTTACGGGGGGTATAAACCACACGCAATCATACTTACGTGCGCATCATCCAACGTCTTTCGGAGGACCGTAAAGGCGTAACACTATTTGGTCCCAGATCAGTTTAAGCTGCAGGGAAGGTAGTTAACTGTTCGTACGTGATGGAGTTGGAATTGCCTATACGACACATTGAAGGCACCCAACAAGGATTTATATTCTATTGTAGTGTTATCATCTATTTTTGCCTTTATTTGAAATGAAGACTGAATCAATATGAAATAGGGTAGAGCAGAAAAATTAGTAAACTCGAGCTTGGCCCATTAGGGGTTTAATAGCAGTATAGCAACCCGAAAAGTTGGCCTCGTTCGGTCTCTATACGTCTCATTAAAATTCTCCTTCAGTTAACCGCGAGCAATATAAGAGGGTGGGGGAGGGAGTGGAAGAGAGCGGTTTTCCTCTTCACCTTAAAGGGGTGAGTAGCTTCATAAATGACAATAAATACAGCTTTACTGTATATAGCCTGACAAACTTTCTCGATCTTCGAACCTCTAAAATATCAATATACAGGGTGTCCCAAAATCCATAGCAAACCTTTTTACCACGTATTGTTGGGGTCAAAATAAGACTTTTTTCCCCTATACACATGGGTCCGAAATTGTAGACTTTTCGAGTTACAGTGTTGCAAAGTTTCGAAAAAAACAAATTGCAAAATTGTCAAAACTCCCCCGTGAATTGTTCGAAATGCTCGAAAATAGGTACTCTAGTGTAATTTCGTGCGCTCTTGCCAATTTTTGCAGTGCAAATGCTATATGCAAAAAATTGAGGAGGGTTTTAGGGTTTTTTTTTTCACTTTTTTTGGCCACATTATGTGAAAACATGCTTTCGGTTTCATTAAACACAAAAAAGATTAGCAATAATCAAAATTTCGTAGAAAAAATATGCATTTTTGATCCTTACAAGTTTTTCCATTTCGCAAACCATTTCCGAGAAAATTGTCCCTGAAAATGGAGAAGTCCGTCAATAATCGCCTTTTCTTTGAATTCGTCAATTCTTGGCCGACTTCTCCAACTTCAGGGACAGCTTTCTCGGAAATGCGGTTTGCGAAATGGAAAAACTTGTAAGAATCACAAATGCATATTTTTTTACGAACTTTTGAATAATGCTAATCGTTTTTGGGTTGAATGAAACCGAAAGCATGTTTTCACATAATATGGCCAAAAAAAGTAAAAAAAATCAAGAAAAACCCCCAAAACCCTCCTCAAATTTTTGCATACAGCATTTGCACAGCCAAAATCGGCAAGAGCACCTAAAATTACACCAGAGTCAAGGTACTTATATGTAACAGATATGCTCGACTCGCTTCCCGCGTCATCTTTAGTGGCTCGCAGTTCAAAAAGCAATTCCAAGATGGCCGACAAAAGAAGAAAACATTGTATACTCTTTCCAGCAAACATTGCGCTTCCCTCTCCTGAAAAGCAGAAAATAGCCCGATGTTTTCTGGAAAGAGTATACAACGTTTTCTTCTTTTGTCGGACAACTTGAAATGCTTTTTGAACTGCAGCGTGCCACTGAAGATGACGCGGGAAGCGAGTCGAGCATACATGTTAAATATAAGTACCTTACATCAGAGTACCTATTTAACGAGCATTTAGAACAATTCACGGGGAGTTATGACAATTTTTCAATTTGTTTTTCGGAAACTTTGCAACACTGTAACTCGAAAAGACTACAATTTCGGACCCATGTGTATAGGGGAAAAAAGTCTTATTTTGGAGTTATGACAATTTTTCAATTTGTTTTTCGGAAACTTTGCAACACTGTAACTCGAAAAGACTACAATTTCGGACCCATGTGTATAGGGGAAAAAAGTCTTATTTTGACCCCAACAATACGTGGTAAAAAGGCTTGCTATGTATTTTGGGACACCCTGTACGTATGTATAGTAGCCAGCTCAGCCATCTCGTGTGGAGGTTACTCTATACGTTCTGGCTCCATCAATTTACTGAAACAGTCTAGAATGGTTAACGTATACAAACAGGCAAATCACCGTAGCTTTCTGCTCCTCTTAAGACGCAACTTCATTTCCCGTGTGATGCTATTTTGAAGATGAGAGAGAATGATGAAATAAGAGATTCAGTTAAAGAGCGCAGGAAAATTCAGCTCAATTTTTTCCCCTTCCTCGTCCTAATGCTTTGCTTTGAGCCAACCGAGAGTACCAAAGTAATTTCACGAAATTGCAACCCCGAGAATGAATTCAAATTTAAGGACTGGAGGACGAGAGCTGTGCGCTTGTATGTATAGCAGTCATGCCAGGTTTAATTTATTGGAGTACCCTGAGGGTGTCAAAGCATCTAACAGAAGAAAGAAACTCACGATTTATCAGGGTCTTTCACAATTGGAATGAAGATTTTTTTTCTTCTTTTCTTCATTGTTCCCACGAGCCAATATTGAAGACGAGTAAGAACATTAATCATGAGACGTGTCTCTTGACTTGGGGTGCTACACTATAATAGACAGTCACAGAAATCTCGTGGTAAAGTAAAACAAAGAAAAAGAAAAAAGGAAAACCAAATAAAATCAAATACGGTAAAAACAATTCTTTCGAAATTAAAAGAAATGTTTAAAATTGTTTGAAAAAGAAGTTTGATGATAACAAACTATGTTCCTTTTCGGATGTCAATAGCTTTTAAAAGAAAACTATGTAATTTTTTTTTTTTTTTTTTTTTTTTTTTTATCAGTAGAAACAAACTATATAATTGGTTTTCATCTGTACAACCAAACAAACAAACAAACGAGATACTGAGGACTACGATTGGCTTCAATGAAAAAGGAGATGGGGCTGATTCAAGAGTTGGTCTTTGTATTCCCGATAACCCTCAACCCAAATCCTGAAGCTGTTTTTTCGATGAAAGGCATGCATCCCATTAATTTCTGTATACCGATTTGAAACGTTTTGATTTTTCCTTCTACGAAATACGAGAGGTTTCACCTAGTTTTGAAAATGTTAGTCGAAAACAATTGATGGTCCTGCCAATCCATAGGTCCCGGATTCAAATCCCGGTAGAGGCAGCAGATTTTTCACTGGTCATGTCGCCTCGGTCTCCTTTAAAGTGGGTCCACGGCAATGATCAGTGGAAATCTGAGTGCTTAGAGCATGGATATTTTAAGCCTTCGGTGTCTTCTGACAATATAAATAAACAAACAAACAAACACTTCCTCTCTCTTTGTCGATAGGTGGATGTAGGCTCCAATCAGGAGCATAAGCCATTAAACACCCGAAAAAAAAATAATAATATAATTGATGGTCGCCGCCTCTAGGGTCTATTACGTCTGTCTTGAGAATCTGAATCTATTGATGAGATTGGTGAGCGGAAAACTCGGTCGGTCAATTTTATTTTAGGCACAAACCTTACTTTTTTTTAAAATTAGAAACTGTATAATAGGTAAACTGGTAACTCCTCAATAGAACATTGGTGATAGCGCGATGAGGGTTCGCTATCTCATCCCTTTCTCTACTATAACATACCTACACATTAGACAAAGAAAGATAACGGACAGAAGCCGTCCCCATCTCCATTATTCCGATGATGAACTTAAAGAGATAGAAGAGAAGCTGGGTAGCTGAGTTTACTGCATTAGAAAAAGCGTACCAACGCTAGAAATAAAAAAAACAACCTACTTCCACCTTTAAAAAAAAATAGCTCCAAAATGATTAATTTATTTTTCCAAATTTGAGAAACTTTTTTATGATAAAATAGCTTAAAAGCAGAATTTATGAGCTTCAAAACAGAGATAAAATTGTGGAAAGGCAGGGAATGTTTAAAGATGAAAGTTCCAACTCCAACAAGTAAGTATTCCTGCCCGGGGCCGGATTATAGTGCTGGCTACAGCCCAGAGGGGAAAATTTTGACGGCGTATGGGGGGAATCGGACAAACTAAATAAAGGGAAATGAAAAGAAAAGAGGAAAAAAATAGGGAAGAGAATACAAAAGAAGTTGGCAAAGGCAGAACGCCGGATTCCCGGTAGGTATACCAACTCTAAAGCACAACAATTCGGGGAAGGGGGCGGGGCGGCGCGGTGCGTTTCCGCGGCCGCGTGTGGCGAAGTGATCTGATTGCCTGGCAGGATGAGCTGAGCTGCGAATGATAATTGAAAGAATCATTCGCCGTGGAATGCGTGCATCTTAAAGGTTTTCTCAAGACATTGGATGACAAAAAAAAAACAAAAATGCGCCGCGCTGCTTCAATGAAATAAAATCATGAAACTGAGACATGTACAGTCTATCTACCCTAATGTTGGAACCTGCCTAAAAATTTTCCTAACTACTCCTGCCTCAAACTGCTCCGCTGAGAGGTCATTCTCGGCCTTAGCCAGGATCAAAACTTGCCTTAGATCTACCCTAACTCAAGAGAGATTAAATGCAGATGCCGTGCTTGCAATTTAAAATGCAATTTAACCCTGAAATTGACTTTTGATGATGTCATTGACACTTTTGCCATCAAAAAAGCTAGGGAAAAAAATATTTAATTCAGTCACTTGGATAATTTAGTACGTCAGTATATAAGCTATCTGAAAATCACATTTTTTTCCTTGTATATGTAGAACGTAAAATAATTTGTTAGTTGGTACTTGTCCACCAATTCTCTTGTTAATCCTTCAGTATTTATTTTTTTTACTAGTTCGATCCTTTATTTCTTCCTGCGTGGATATAGTGATAACAAGTTAGCTGTCATTCTTATCTTTGTAATGGGTTGATTGGTACCACGTCAACGTACCTGTTCTCTGTTTTGCATCTCAAAATTCATTTTCGAGTTGTTTTCGTTGCTTTCTTTCCACAAAATTAAATAGTATCAAGTATCACTATCAATGATAATTACAGCTATGTTTTTCACCACTCATAAATTTCAATTTTCATTCAATCCAATTCTCAATCCAAGGAGTAAGTCAGGTTAGTGGGCATGGTAGTTTTTGCTTCTACACACCCTGCAATTTTTCGCTATAAAATAGTAATACCATTATCGAAAATGATCGGAGGGGGGGGATGGGTTCGCGGTCGAGATTTTCGTAAGTAACATACGCAAAAAACTGAGGGGGGGGGGAATTAGCCCAGGAGCGCAATAGAGCTTAATCCGGCCCTGTAATCCCACCTTTCCTCAAACAAAGTTCTAAAATTTAAATTTGTCAAAATTGCTGACAATTGCCATTTAAGAATTGCCATACAAGCAGAATCCACAAGCTCTCAATAAGAATAAAATTGGAAACTGGCAATTTGATCTTTGAGATCAGCAAACCCCCGTCGGGTATTCGAAGTTATAACTGAGCTTAGGAATATGATGGTTAATAGACAAGAAACTTCATTCGCGGTTGACTTGGGTGAAACGCTAATGTACTTTCAATTTAAAGTGACTATTTATTTACTGACGCTAATACCTACGAGCACTTCAACGTGTATCCTTTCTCCGCAGGTCTCGACTCCGCGCGGGCGAAATTCGAATATAATCGTATTACAATCGTGCGTTGACTGCGTTGCAGGTAAATTTTTACTTGGGTGGCGTCTCTTTCCACCTGCAGCAGGTTTATTTGCGCGAGGAAAACGCGAGAGCCAATCAACCGCCTTAACGTTGATGGATCGCTTTCGATCGATCCACACTGACGGAATTGATTGGCTCTCTAACATTGTATTCGAGCAAATAAACTTGCAGGTATGAACATTGAACAGCCCATTTCAGGCGGTAATAGTGGCTGATTCTCTTCGCTGTTTTTCTAACTCTCCATTGTTTTTCTTTCTGTTAATCACATTTCGAGTGCATGCTTATACAGAAAGTGACTGTAGCTTGCGGGGGGGGGGGGACGACGACGGACGAGTGAGGAAGGGAGATAGTATATGAACCATTTTAAATTGTGGCTTATGGACCCACGACAATAATATTAGTTTTCAAAACTATACGCTTATATGATGAACAGATTTCGTGTAAAATTCAGAGTTGGGCAAAAGGGGGTGGTAATCGATTACGATTACTGAGTATAATCGTAATCGTTGTTTTTTTGGAAGGTGATTTTACGGTAATCAGGGCTGAAATTTTACAAGTCATCCGAAGAGAAGAATCAAGAAGAAGAAGAGAGAAGAGTCAAGTTGCAGAAGAATTAATTCTAATCGAAGTGACCCTAAAGTATACTATACATCTATATAAAGACTACATTCAATAACCATTCAAAGGTCTGACGACTACCGATTACCTAGTAATCACGTAATCGATTACACTCCTATTTGCCCAGGTCAACTCTGGTGAAATTGAAAACTATCGTGCTTAAAGAGGGCTTTAGTCATTTTATCCGTGTATTAATGAAAGAGATCTGCGAAAGAGCATATGTATAAACATAAGTAAACAAACACCAGCTACTCGCTTCAGAAAGCTGAAGAGTCTTCAGGTTGACACCAATTTTCGGTATAAAAACAAAATACCCTGAGAAAAATACTTCCGGTAATATTTCATTACCGAAATTTTCGGGTGCAAAACCAAAACGTTAGGTCGTGAGTACCGAATACTTCAGTAGGGGCGGAATTAGGGTTTATACCTATACTTACCGAAGTTTTCGGTACTTCTAATGAGGTATTCAGTACTTACGACCGAACACTTTGGTTTCTTCAACCGAAAACTTTGGTAATCAAAATAATCCACATCTTCAGCTCATACAACCGAGGCATTTTTCTCCGTGTACTATTTACTGTGCTGAATATCATAAACAAACCTTGACACGGTAGACTCGCAAAAAATTTATAATGAAAGGTTTGTAGAGCGAAGATTCATAAAATCAATTAATTGTTACATTGGTTCATTCCTCCGAGCAAAGAACTCCGTAGTGTCCAGTCTACTTCGCTAATGTCTTTGCTTCCTAACCGCAGCCTAATATTTTACCTCCTTGCGCTTGTGCTGAGGTTCCGCTTTTCTCTAGAGATTCGTGTAACTTTTCCATTAAAACATCAACCTCTGACTAGAACATTACATTGACTGAACTCATGAATGAAAGGATACGACTCGATGAATATCCGAGTAAACTTATCTACTATGAAACGGTCATCGAATAATCTCGAGACATTTAAAAAAAAAACTCACCCCTAGCAGGCTGACACAATCAAGGTCGATCTCGCAAGCACTATAGGAAAATCTATTCACTGAGTGACGTCTGACAACGCCGCAAATTTCAAACTAAGCGAGCGGGTGCCGCGCCGGGCGCGGGCAACTCTTTCCGAGTTGAGTAAGATCAATAAAACCGTTTTGACTGTTAGACGTGACTTAATTGAACACAAACCACAGAATAAAGGTTCCCGCATCAAATTATTTAAGAAAAAAATGTATGACACGTCACTTCTGTCTGCCGTCTGCCGCTGACGTTACTCATCTCACGCTACCGAGCTTCGTCGGAGCTTGTATCAGAATTGAAGACAAGGTTCGATATAGTCTTTGACACTTTTCGGACAACTGTAGTATGTTAGTAGTATTAGTACACCTGTCGTCTTTTAACGTACCTGCACTAATGATACTATACCCGTTTTCGTATGTTGTTACCTGCATGAATCCACTTTGTGAGAGGTGAATTTAGTTTGGAAATATGCGCTCTTGACCTAGCCCAGTGGGGGGAAGGGGGGTTACCATAAACATGTCTGTTTTGCAAGCAGTTGCGTCATTTCAGGTCTTGCTTGGGGGGGGGGGGGGGCAAGAAAATCTGATTTTTTTTTTTTTTTTTTTGCTTCTCATGCATTTGGTCCGTGAAACTGAGATCTTCACGCGAGGTCTTTGATAAGACCCTAATGGGCATAACTGAATTCGCGCCCTCTGCAATTCATTTTGCAATTTAATAACCTCTTTTTTTTTTTTTATAGCAGACAAAGAGGATCGCAAATTTCCTTACTATTTTTGAGGGGTGCCTGGATGAATCAACCAATGGGAGGATGGAGAGTAATCAACCAATGGGCGGATGGAGAGTAACCGAGTGACCTCGCTTTGAGGTACTTAAGGGAAGAGCTTTCGCAGGATAAACATCACAGGTCAGCAAAATTACACGGATGCAGCTCAAAGAAAGTAAGAGGTGTGACAATCTTTTTGTTGTTATTAATATTACGGCCCTCTGAAACTAATAAAAAAGATTACGAAGGGGGTGCGGTGGTTGACTTTTGAGAAAACAATTTTAAAAGATGTTTCGTTTGTCCCCCCCCCCCCAAGTTAAATTACACGAATGAAATAATAATGTACTTACTCCCGCAAGTTTCCGCAATCCACTCTTTGAGCTCCGAAACAGCCGGCAAGCAATCGCTATAAGGCGAGCGCTCGAATAACGCCCGATGTTGCCAGAACTGAAGATTAGACTGGATAGCTTCAATTTCACAGGGAAATTCACTATATAGCGTTTTCTCCTGAAAGTTAGCGGCAGTGTCGCTGCACACACTGGGTCGAGGAGTGGATATTTCAGGACACGAAAACTTTCACTTTCTTAGCACAGAAACATTTTCGTTTTGGTATTTTCTTTCAATAGCAATACACACGCAGGTATTTCTAACTTACTACACCATAAAATTGATGGTTCAACACTCACAAAAAAAAAGTTCAGATGGTTCTACCTAGAGTCCCTGTAATGTAGAGAGTTGAGGCAAGTAAAACCATTGGATACGTTTTTGCACATTAATTGTTTATATTCTGAGGGCCGTTGCTGTGTTTTTGGCCTATCTTTGGAAACTATCTTTGTGTCCTATGTTCTTATATACCTTAGACGATTATTTAGAAAATTAAGTTTAATCCCTTGTAAAAAAGACATATTTGTTAAAGCCTATGTACAACTTTTTACAAATAAATGATTATTATTGTTATTATATTAACAGGTCACGTTTTTTCTCCCTATGCGCGTATCCTTCTGTTAATATCTTCGGAGCTTGCTGTGGCAAGAGTTAGCTTACAGAGTAGACCTATCAGCGACTGCGTTCGAATGAAATGCGCTTTAACAGTGGTGCGCGAACACACGCCAAAGAATCTAAAGAGTAATTAAAAGAATGTTCAGTAAAAAGGAAGCGGAAGGGAGCAAAAAGTTGCACTTTTCAAGAAAGTTTGAAATTAAAGCGCGTTAATTTTCAGCGAACTCGACACGAGCTTTATACTGCAAGGGGCACGCGGCAGTGAAGGGATGATTATAATCGCACAATGTTGCCAGATTACACATTTTTCAAATCTATTATCACTGAGAAAAATATTCCTGTTCATTCAACAGGGCGTCTGTTTAAAACTTACTGAACCGGAATTCCTGTTATTTCCACAGGAATTCCTGTTACTTGACCGGAATTCCTGTTGAAATAACAGGAATTTATTGTAAAAATAACAGGAATTTCGGTTAAGTAAGTATTGAACAGACATCTGGTTACGGAAACAAGAAATTTTTCTCAGTGATCGTTTCCCTTCAGTTGGAATCTACGCAAAAGTTTCGATTATTCAGAGGTAAAGCTGAGCTCTCTCACTAACGATTCTTTTTCATAGTTTTATACGGAGGAGATATCCATCATACAAACGCAGTTCAAAAAGTACCGGGACTGATGCTTTAACTTCCGAAGTAAACTAGCTAGCGACTTGATTGTGATTCTGTTTTAAAGGTCAACTTATAATCTTTAGACTAAGAGCATGTGACCGAGAGCAAAGTAACTAGTTCAAAGTCAAAATATAATATGCAAAAGAAAAGAAATACGATTCACAACAATGAGGGGGGGGGGAGGCAAAAACACTCAAAATTTCAAAATTTACTGGCCAGTCAAAGATTATTTTTCACAACTTCGACAGGTAACGGCGACAGATACCCAACTACAGTTTGCGCAGTCTCATTCATCTGCCCTTTGGAATATCGAATTTGAGAAGGGTTGCCATTTGGCACTTTCGAGTTGTCCTCTGAAGGCTTTCATTGGGTGGCCTATCAATTTTGCAAATGCACTTGCGAATAGCTACTCCCAAAGCATCTGAAGTCTCCTATCCGTTCAAAAGTTAAGATAGTTTTATCGTTACTTCAAGGTGACTCTATATAAGGATGTCACAAAAGTTTGCAAAAGGATCCACTCACGAGTCACGACAATATGGAATGGGTCAGTTGCAAACTTTGCTACAACTTTGCTGGGTATTTATGCTTGCGTAACACACCTTGAAAATAACGTTGCGAGCATCAGGTTCTAAAATTGACTCACAAACTCGATAAATGCGTTTAACCAAATTCCAAGGTGACGGTCAAAGGGGTGGGTCACAATGGGGAGTTCTATTTAATTGCAACTTTCAACTCATAATAGATCAAGCTGGAATTAGATGACCGCCATTGCCTGCCATATTGGATTTATCTCAAAACGCTTGTAGCTTGTTCATTAGTGTATTTTGAGTATTGAGACTACAGTGTGATTTTCACGCGATTCGACACAGGTATCGACCATTCATAGCGTTGTAGCAAAAAATTGCAACAGACCCATCGTGCAATGTGGCAACGCAGTATTCGAAACTTATGCTACACATAATATTTAATATCAAGAGAATCTCCGCGAAAATTGTGCAGGGAAGAAACGATAAACGCGTTCACGTACGCGCGGTCTGATTTTTCCTAAAACCACTCTCGTCAAGGTTCAACAAAAGGTAGTTTAAGTGCAAAGTTGGAGTGAATGCTTTTCATTGGTTTTCGCGATTACACTCCGATCCATCACCTATATACTCATAACATACATATACTTCTGCGTAGGTATGCTACTTTACGGAACAAAAGCTATTAGATTAAAAATTAATTTCGCGGCTGGTGGCTTCCACGATATGAAGGCGCCTCGGTGCACAATGGTTCCTGAGTGGGAAAAGATCCCGTATACCAAGACATGTTCCACTTCATTGTGGACTTTCCGCTTCCGAAAGGGTTCAAACTAGGAGAAGTAAAAAAATGAAAATAAAAAAATTAAAAAAATAAATTTGAATGTCCTAAGAACAGCCGCTTTAACTTCATTAATGCTGGGTCCTATATACCGTTCTCTAAGAAACTACTTCTTAACATCCCACGTCAATTTAGAAAATAAAAAAAAAGGGGGGGGGGGGTTCACGTTGACACCTTCCTGCACTGAAAAAAGTGATAGTCATAATACCGGATTCTAGTTATATTACCAGAAGCAAAACGATATGAGCACGACAAAAAGTCTAGTACTTTGGCCAGAAAATTCTGGTGTTAATACCGGAGTATAGTCATAGAACAAGAATTTCTTAAATATGTAAAAGAATTATTGTACAAACACTAGAATTCTATTAATTGATCTATCCCTTGCATAGGTTCACATATTACCATCATTCTGGTAATATTTTCTTTTTACCAGGGCCGGAAGCAAAACGCAAGCTCCATTTTAGGTTTATTTTGAGGTTGGAGTCACCGATCTCCCCAAAAGACACCATGTAAAACAGTGTGAAATTGAAAGGTTGTATTACAGTCGTAGGCATGAAATTGCATAGATGGAACGGCTCAGTTAATTGATACAAGCAGTTGTTACACTTTTTCAGAGAATTCGTATAAATAAATAAATTGTATTTGTAGATTTACATTGGTTCATTTTCCCGTATAGTCTGTGATATTTGTTCAGGATTTTGTTTTGTTTTTGGTTTTTGTTTATTTATTCCCCCTTCCCCAGTCGGTGATTTTTTTATTTTTTTTTTCAGTCGCGTGTACATGTCCTCGCGTTGGATACGCGAGGCTATGTTGTCAAACACTGAATTCATTTATACTTCGGCGTGGTTTAACGCACGATTCATGAAAGGGTCCCTTTACGCTACGCTTTTATAAGGTCGCGAGAAATGCACCATCTATATAGGTCTGCTTTTGATCGACTCATAAATTTAGGCTTTCATGAAAGCACTACAGAGGACAAATTGATAATAGAATTTGAACATAGGGTTAATTCAAAGCACCATTGAAGCATCATCAATGAACTTTTCCGTTCAAAATAAAAAGAGACGCGCCCGAAGTGGATACTTTTGAAGGTAGGTAACAAACGAGATACGGTTTGGTTCCACATTCAGAGTAGCAATAACAAACATATCGGTTTCGTTTATTTTACACGATCTTCAACGCGACATCAAAAAAGATCATAGAGTGACTGCATTTCGACGTAAATTGACAATAATAATTCGTGCTGAATAAAATACGCCTGAGTTCTGAGTCGGATATAGAACGAGTGAACTTGATTTGACTTCGCCTCTGTTCGAAGTCACGCAGGCTCACATCGATCGAGTTTTCGATTTAGCACTGTTGGTGGCTCCTAGCCTTTGCGGAAACACCCGATTGCACGATTTAAAACCTACAGATCTGATTCAAGAGCTGTATTTGTTTATATCCCCAGTACTTCACACAGAATCTTGTGGAGTTTTGCGAACGATGCGAACACACTGCGAGCGATTGTGAGCGATCGTCCACACACCGGATGGCCGGTGCGGTGGCGGCGGGCGTGGCCCTTTGTAGCCGATTTTCGCCGAAACATTTTCTTCACCAAAGTACGCTCGAAATCAATTGCCACGACGCATCTTGCCCGAAAAACCCCAAAACGCCAATGGGGCAGTTGCAAGGGTCTGAAATGGCGTGTTTTTTATAAAGAAAATAATAGTAATTGGTGAGCTGAGAATAATGGTGCCTTTCGTTTTTTCCTATGGGTCCCGGTTTTGGAGATACACGCGTGTAAAGTTGTAAAAAATTGTGAGCGTGGTGACGTCACTACACGGAATTTCCATTTAAAACAATGTATTTTGGACCAAAATTTCAACTCTGGAACAATGGGAATTAATTAGAAACCAAGGGCATCTTTCTTCTCAGCTCATCAAGTACTTTCGTTTCCTTCATTAAAAACATAACATTTCAGACCCTTGCAACTGCCCCATTTTTCCTCATCTTTGTCTAAAACCGTCCAGTCGTCCATAAGACTCCGCGTAAAATTTTGCGAACCGCGAAAGGATTGAAAAAACGGCTAAAGTACGGACAATCCCAGGGCGTGACTTGACATTATTTTCCCCCCTTGACGGAAGGGATATTGGTAACATCACTAGTCCGAAGGGGGGGGGGGGGGCAGAAACTTTCTTCACAACTCTCGTGTCTTATTTTTCGCGCAAACTTCACTCAATGAAACGAGTAAAATACAATTTTCTTTCCTTCGCTCCTATTTGGCTCGAGATTCGTGAAGTTCAGAAAAGATTCCGGAGTCAGCAGGGCAATTGCGAACCATCGTATCGAGTCAGGGCTAACCTTACGGGGAAACCTTTCCGATTCGATCAAGGTCAAGCGAATACAATGGAAATGAGCCGAGAGCCAACCGCGAGAGCCTCACAGCAGTCACAGCCTCACACTCACACCCATCGCATCCGCAGAATCTCATCGAGACGAGAGCTTTCTATCGTAGCGAGAAGCCTCTCGGGACGACGTCATGTCACCCATATAATAGACCGTTTTAGTGATGACGTCACGATCAGAATTGGATCCAAACAAATGTCCTATCTCGCTCACTTTCGTGAAGTTACCCATAAGAAATTGGATCCACATTTCCGAATGCGAATTCAAGCTAGTAAACAACCAGCTCTCTCAAATTTTACTGCGCCAATGGATTTCACGTACTTTGAAGTATCTTTTCAATTCAACTTAACCCTTTCAGTACCACGCCCGAGTATACTCGTTTCTGTGACTAGATCTGCGCCGTACAATTTAAGTTTTTAATTCACAATAATTTCGGCTCCAAATTGATGATATTTGAAAAATAATGTTTCGCGCCTTCAATCCACGGTGTATGCAAAATCAGCAAGGCGGTGTGGGAATAATTAACTATCCATTTAATTTGAGCGAGCGAACATTGATCTGTCTTTGTAATCTGGTCGTAAAACGGTTGGTTCTTGAACGATCACAGGTTACACAAACAAAATTATATCGAACGAAGTACCATATTTTGTCATTTTCTTACTCACGATCTCTTACGCGCATATCACCGCTATGACATTCAATAACACTCGATCATCCGAACTTCTCTTTGTCTTGAAACTCTCTCAAGGTGTACGACGCATGTCATGGTGCCAATGACCTCACCAGCACTCGTAAGAAACAGTGCGACTAAGAACAGGACGAAACAAAGGACTCTCTTCGATATAACTGTGCTGTTATTATTGCAAATTAATACTTGATGTTTTTTCGAAAATGTTATTGAAGCGTATACCTACTATAAGATACGTTGATACGTATATGCGATTTATTGGCAAAATGCCATTTGCGGAAACCGCTTATGTTTATAGTAGCATGAATTTGCATTTGAAAGGATCCGGTTTCTTTCGAGGAACTACATGAGAGTGAGTGAGACAGATCAATGGGGCAGCTGCGAGGGTCTGAAATGTTGTGTTTTTTTTATAAATAAAATGATATAGTACTCGTTGAGCTTAGAGTCCATATATATACTATGAGAGCTGTGCCAATGTTGAATCCATTTCTGATTGGCTCTCAGATTTAGGCTGTCAAGAAAGTCCCTAGAGGCAAATGCAAATGACGGAGGGTTTGTTTACTTTTCGCGTACTAGCTTTCATTACACATTTGAAATAACAGTGACCGCAGTAATTATTGTTAATTTTTCCTCTGCTTGAATGTTATTCTGGAGAACATTATCTCTTTCAATAACGACCGTTATTGTCGAGAATCTGAACCTAACCTATAAGAGGTAGCGAAATAGCGGCAACAGCGAAGAGGCAAATGGTCATCCGCCATTTGCAATTTGCCTCTTAGGGGCTTCATTGATCCGCTTCTTCTTCTTCATTTTGAGAGACTTGACGCAACTCTCATAGTATATAGGGACTCTAGTTGAGCTGAGAACACGTGGTGCCTTTGGTGTTTTCTCAAGTGTCCCGGTTTGCATAGTTGCAAAAGACCGTATGCGTAGAGACGTTAGAAACGCGAAATTTCCATTTAGAACAATGTCTTTTGGGCCAAAATCTCATCTCCGGAGAAATGGGGACTTAATTAGAAACCAAACGCATCTTTGTTCTCAGTTCATCAAGTACTGTCCCATTGTTTGGATCCGATTTTTTTCTCAACTTGACGTCACACTAAAACGGTTTATGGTCTCGATTATCGACTCGATCTGGATTACGATACGATGCAAAGTTCAAAATCACCCCGATGGACAAGGAAACCAACTTGAGGCTTTAGTCGGTAGGTTTTCACAAGTTCAAGGTGAAGATTAATACCGGCCCGCTCAACGCACACCTCAACAAACAAAATAAACGATAAATTAAAGGCTGCAAGGCCCTGGCCATGAATATCCATGAACATCACAGCAGGAGAGAGGGAAAGACATGTGAACCGTGAATTGAAATGCATTGAAAGGCTGGAAATGAAACCTTTGATATAATAATCTGATAAAACAAACGGAATTCCGCGTCGGATTTGATAAAGATAGACCCACAGTATTAATAGTCTCGCCGCGAGCAGCCGTGAGTTTCGGTCAGTCAAATTAAAGGCTCTGAGCACACGATAGTCAATATAGTCATGCACTTGGGCCACTTGGCATGCAATTTTAATAAGGATACGTCAAACATCTTCCGCTATCGACTGCCTCGTCCACCGAACAATGGAACGAATCACTGTAATATTCGGATACTTTCTTATCCGGAGCCTATACGTGAATGAAAAGTTACAACACCTTGAAGTTCGTCACGCCTTAACCGAAAGAATTGAGCCCACGGGACACGACATCATTTTTTGCACGATTTTTTGTTAGCGTAGTATTAACAAAATTGGTAGCGGTTTGAAAAAGTGCGGTTATTCCGAGGATCGTTGAGTTCTAATTCGAGGGTATTTGTAGCAAACCCAATCATCTGTGGCGGCTCGAGAAATTTGGCATCAACGGTTCCTCTTTATTTAAACGTACGTAAAATAATCTATAAGAAGGTTTATTTGAGTCCTCAAGAAATCGAAAAGGTTTAAATGGTGAACCGCATGATTGCTAAGTTTCCCAATCCTCCACTGCCAACATTTCCACAGTTTTCATAGGCTTGAAAAGACGAAATGCAACGTTGCCAAGTTGCACGCGACGCCAGTGGTGAAACCTGCTTATAACCCCCTTTTCCATTAAAATGTCTCAAATGCACCTTATTTCCAAAGTCCACTGAAAATATGACTTACTTCCTTCGAGACTTTTCAGTATAGTAATAAAATGGAGAACAGAGCTGAGTTATGTCGTATACTTTCCTCACAAAGAGTTCCGAACAGAACTATATAATTGCATGCGACCAACCCATTTTTCTTCATCGTCCTCGTAATTCATCGCACAACTGTGCGACCCTGTATACATATATACGGAACCCGACACACCGCACCGCATCCAAACTCATCACTCATCACTCACATCTCATCACAATCAACAGATGGTCGAAAGCAAACGATACATGATTTGAAATTACCGCCACCGATCAATCGCCACACAGTTTCCTTTGCTTGCCATAGGCATTAGAAACTCGTATCGTTCTTCGGCGTTATACTTTAAATTTGCGAATCGCGCATTCATATGATTCCCCGATGGGACGGGCGGTGGAAAACTTTTGCTACAGATAAGTGCGGTGAGCGTCGCGTCGTCTAAAATGCAAAGAACGGTAAAAAAAAAAAAACGATTGACACCTAGTTTTGTGACTAGAAATCATTTTATCTTTCCTACAATCCTTCTGAATTTGTATACAAGTACAAAAAGGATTGAATGAGGGGATTGGTCCACTGTGTTTGTCCTCTTCTGACGCACATATTTTAATGGATAAAGAGAAATATAGCGTATTTCTAGTTACGCCACAGTTACTGGTGAAACTGAAAACTTCCGAAACCCACTCGGGAAACTAATAAAAGCTCTTGAAGAGCATGGGCCAACACTGGGGCAGTCCTGCCTAATTCACTCGGACCAAATAATGTTGCGGTTCGACAGTGCTCTCGGCAGATGGTTAGTGAGCAGAGAGCACTTATTTTGGATGGAAGGTTAAAACCCCACGCGAGAGCTCAGCTCACCATCCAACATCTTCCGAGGACCGTCAAGCCGCAACATTCTTTGGTGTCAGAGCGGGGCTTCATTCGAATCTGTGTTTAACAAATACAATTTTTGGCGAAGCACAGCTTCACTATTGAATCGATTGTTTTACATAGAATCGAGTGGGGGATAAACATGGTTGCCAAATTACACAAGCCGCCACTACGGTGAGAAATAGTAAAATTCATCTTCTACGCACCTTGATTATCACCTCGGGTCGATTATCTGACTGTGAAATATGATATCAATAATATATGATTTATTTCGTGTTCCCCTCAAATAAAAGAAAGCAAGAGACCAAAGAACTTTAAAAATAAATTTCCCGAAAAAGTTTGACAAAACGCATATATCTAATTGTTTTCCCTTCACATGCGCGCAATATACAGAGAGAAGCATTTTGACTTGGGGGGGGGGGGGGGGAATTCATTTGGATCAAATACATGAGGATGAACTGAATACGTTACAGCAGAAACCCCATTTTATCAACTTTTTACAAAGCAGAAAAAACAATCGAATATAGCGTGAATGGGACTGTTGCACACGTTTGCTATTAGTGATTAAATAGTCGATTCTGGTGTAAAATCCTCCAAAAATAACGATGTCAGCACTAAAAACTTCCGAAATCCACTCCTAAACTCGATAAACGCTTTAATTGCGCGGGCGTAATGGTGGCTGAGGGTAGTAACAATGGGAGATTCCTATCTAACAATACTGTAACTCCATCAAAAAGTGGCCAATAAGAGACGACTTTCATTTGACACCGGTGTCACTAGGTGTTGCGGTACCATTCATCGGATGTGGATCATCACTCTGATGACTCATTACTCTGTAAATCATCCTTGTCAGCATAGAAAGAGTGACGAAATCAAGATAGGAAATAGGAATCTCCCATTGTTACTGCCCTCCATTGCGCCCTCGCAATTAAAAGCGTTTTTTGAATTTTCAGTGCTGCCATTGTTATTTTTCGAGATTTTTACACCAGAATCGACTGTTGAATCGCTTGTAGCAAAAGTGTACAATAGCCCCATTGTAAATTTAGGACTTAAAATGAAAAACAATGGTTGGCCGGTAACCGATACCTTACACGCAGAGTTGCGGTTTCGTGTTTAAATTTTAAGTCATTTTTCAATCCACCGATGATGCCACCAGTTGACCAAAAGATTAAACCATTCAGTTCACCTCAGCGTGTGACTTGTGAAGCATGAAAATACTCGGATCTTGTTTAAGCTCGGGAGAGGTAGAGGACCACCTGACTATGGGAGTCAGGAGGGGGGGCGAACTGATAGGGAACGAATGAGGGGGCACACGGCAATCCCTACACAGGTTAAACACGTAACAAAAGCAACGGAAATGGCAATGAAAGTGCCAGAGCAAAAGAAAAGACAAAGCAATTAAGTCATGATCAAGCTTACCTTAATAAAATAAAAGGGAATCGAATTGTAGTTCATATGCTGATAACCTACTCACATGCCTGAAAAGGGAGGAGACTAAATCATGGGGGATTATTCATATTCTGAAAAGAAATGCGGGGGAGGAACATTCGAATGCATTAGTAAAACAAGGGGGGGAAAAAGGAAGCAAGAAAAATATATTAAATACTATTGATCCTGGTACGGTGAAGCGGTGAGAATCCAAAATCACGAACAAGTAACACACAGCAAACGCACGTAGACGAGAGTGAGTGAAGAAAGTCAGTGAGTAGCACGCGCTTGCTTTTTGGGAGAAGACAATCAGTCTATGCAAACGGGAGCAGGGCGAGGGAAGGGAAGGGGGGAGGGGCTGTCTAGCGAAAGATCGCGATGATTTTTCAACCGCGGTCAAGGTCGCAGATCGGCTAACCTACACGCACTTTCTTTAGCGCGCGGTGAAGAAGGGAGGGGGAAAAGGAGCAATGCGAATTCGGTCGCACACTATTGATGGTACCGACTATTGGCGGCAACATACCCCCGGCCTTGAAGCCTCAGGGATTCAAAATGAAACCTGAAAATTTTGAAAAAATTAGGAGTAATAAAAAAAGCAAGTTTCATACCTTTAGAAATAGAACAGACATAAGCAAGTACAACATAGCAAAGCCGTAGTAGGGCTCACAAAAAGGCGGGGGAGGGGTGTTGGGGAGGGTGGGAAGGGATTACACTTTTAAGGCGGGGGAGGGGAGGAACCGAGACTGTAAGAGTTTACAGGTCTGGTTTGGGTGATGAAGGGGGTGGGGGCTGCGGTGCAGGGTCCATGAGGGATTGCACTAAGCTGAATCGGCGGCTAGGAACATCCCTTCCACGGGGGGTCGTTTGCCGGAATATTTGGAAGTATCCACCCTGGCGCAGACGGATGCGCTCGGAGGGCCGCTGAGACGTAGGGCGCTGGGTGGGAACATATTCGCGGGGAATTATAACTTCGAAAATTGGGGATTCTACAACTGGAATAGTACTGGAGGGGGGTGGTAGTGGGATTGGACGAGAGGTGGGGTAGGGAGATGGAATCTTAGTTTTTCGTGCTCGTAGAGAGGCTGCTGCACGAGAAGGTAGAGGGGGGAATTGCGCAAGAGAAGAGAAGGGAGGGGGGGAGGAAACTTCATTGGAGACACTCAGTGAAAGTCAGTGAAATTGGAGTGAAGAAAGTGAGTGAAAAGTCAGTGAGTAGCACGCGCTTGCTTTTTGGGAGAAGACAATCAGTCTATGCAAACGGGAGCAGGGCGAGGGAAGGGAAGGGGGGAGGGGCTGTCTAGCGAAAGATCGCGATGATTTTTCAACCGCGGTCAAGGTCGCAGATCGGCTAACCTACACGCACTTTCTTTAGCGCGCGGTGAAGAAGGGAGGGGGAAAAGGAGCAATGCGAATTCGGTCGCACACTATTGATGGTACCGACTATTGGCGGCAACAGATCTGCACTAATATTTTCTCATTCAGCGGAATCACCGTTGAATTATCATAATACCTGGATAGGTCACACTGACCACAGTTACAAATGGGCCACAAAATCTAGTGTGAAAATCGAAGCGAACATAAAAATGAGGGTAAATTTTACTCTCATGCGTGGTAAAAATAAAATGCACCGGGAGTAAAGGGAGGAAAAGGAAAATACTGTCTAGGAGGCTCTGTGTACGCCTCCTCGACGGAGTATCATAAGTTTTCAACTCCGGAGAAGTGCACATTATAAGCGAATTTCATTATCAGTGTCGGATGAAGATTTAACGGTTTGTGCATACAGGGTGTCCGGTAAGTCCCGGAACGGCTGCGCCATTTCTTTATTTACGCAGATAAAAAAGCCAAACTTTGGGAATGTTCCTAGATAAATAAAAACTACTTTTTGGGGGGGTCAAAATTTTGGTCGCCCCTCCCGGGGGGGCGGGGGCGCCCCTAACTTTTTTTTTTCAAATGGCAACCCCTATCTTGTGATACCTCATTCAAAAGAGGGTAAAAAGCTGAGCATTTTGGCACAAACCGCATGTCGATATCTCTTTTAGTATTCGAGATATCGAACTTCAAAATCTATGGAAACCCATTTTGAAAAAATCATAACTCTTATTCAGAAAGTAGCTATTTAAAAAACTAGGGGTCTAAACTACTCTACATAACAAGCTCTTTCCAGGGAAAAACACCTCTGCCCAAAAAAATTAACTTACAGTTATTGTTTTTTTTCCCGCCAAAATTTTTTAAAACATTTTGGCGGGGGAAAAAAAACAATGACTGTAAGTTAATTTTTTTGGGCAGAGGTGTTTTTCCCTGGAAAGAGCTTGTTATGTAGAGTACTTTAGACCCCTAGTTTTTTAAATAGCGACTTTCTGAATAAGAGTTATGATTTTTTCAAAATGGGTTTCCATAGATTTTGAAGTTCGATATCTCGAATACTAAAAGAGATATCGACATGCGGTTTGTGCCAAAATGCTCAGCTTTTTACCCTCTTTCGAATGAGGTATCACAAGATAGGGGTTGCCATTTGAAAAAAAAAAGTTAGGGGCGCCCCCGCCGCCCCCCCGGGAGGGGCGACCAAAATTTCGACCCCCCCAAAAAGTAGTTTTTATTTATCTAGGAACATTCCCAAAGTTTGGTTTTTTTATCTGCGTAAATAAAGAAATGGCGCAGCCGTTCCGGGACTTACCGGACACCCGGTATTATTAACCCACGCTAACTGTTTGTTCGGCAACGATGCAACGATGGATGACACCGATGCTGTACCCGAACCTCGGTATTTGTACCCGTTCCGCGAGGTGGGGGCGAAAAGAGTAACTCAACGGCAACGGTGAGAGACCACAGAGCACAACGATCCTGATTCCTGATTGGCTGAAAGTTGTTTTGTTGACTTTGGCGTTTGCTGTCCCCCGAAAAATTCCGAACCTCGAAACTTTGCCTGAACCTGATACTAAAATTAGCTTTATGACTATCTCTTCCCTTCTTGTCGAACCATTTTCTACTCTGCGCGCAAGATATCTTATACTCCGAAAACTATGTACCGGTAGAAATCATGCATTTTATGTAATCAGAGTCGGAGTGAACATTTCTAACAGTGTAAAGATGACTCCACGGTCCACCGCACGGTGCGCAGTGAAAAAAAGCTCCAAAATCGCTTTAGGCAACTTTACACAACAAATTATCGAGTTATTTAAAAACCGAAAAAAACACATTTTTCTTTTGTGAATAGGAAGATATTGTTTTTTTAAGTTCTTACGTATCTCAATTTTTGACCGAGAAATTCTACCCCTGTGGAAAATTATTTAGGGCAGGACTTCTCGGCCAAAAATTAAGTTATGTCAAAATTTGAAAAGGCAATCTCTTCCTTTCCACAAAAGAAAAATGTGTTTTTTTCAGTTTTTAAATGTCTCGATGATTTGCCGAGTAATGCTGCCTAAAGCGATTTTGGAGCGTTTTTCTCACTGCACTGTGCACCGGTTGAGAAAATATTACAGATCCAAGTATTTCTGTTTTATTAGTCATACACTGAACTGAACTGTTTGATATTTTGCGGCCAATCGGCGGTTAAAAAAATGTCCCTGAAAGTACACAAAACGGAAGCTTTGATCTTACACCCGCGCAGTTGAGGGGATTTCGAGTTGGAGGGGGAGTGGGGTATAAAGTTACGTCCCTTAAGCAGAATGGCAACGATGGACTAAACAAATGGGACGTGAACTGGGGAAGAGGTTAAGTAGATTGTTTAAATCCGGATTCCGGAAGCCGGAAGCTTCTGCCGGTATAAATGAAGGAGTGGAGCTATGATATCTCGGTAACTGGTGTAACAGGGTAACAACGCCGCGCCGCCGCCGCCGAGAAAGAACGAAGCGCAAGGACGGTAATTGCAAATCCATTTATCAAATCTGATCTAAATTTCATCCACTTTCGCATGCTTCCCACTTTCTGCTTTCTTTCATCCACCCATTTGAAAAAAATAAAAAAAAATAAAATAAAAAACCAACCATATTTTAGATACAAAAAGATGAGTTCCGCCTACCAATTCCACCCTCAGCTCTGCGGTTTTTTTAAGTCACGAAGAAACGTTGACTAGAAAGGTGTTTTTTCCCTCCTTTTTTTCAGCGCGTTAAGAATGGAATAAAACGGAACTGGTTAACTCTCATTCCTCTCGTTACAAACGTATACAAGCAAAAAAAGAGGAGACGACATTTCCACCAGCAGAATCCTTGTCTCATTTTCACGAAACATCCACGAACAACGTTGAGTTGAGATAGTTGACGGAATTACGAACGGGCGGAACGTTCTCTTTTATTCCACAAAAAAAGCGGTGGAACGGATATATTTTGAGAATCGGAATTTCACAAAAAAAGAGGTTCCTATATACATCCACAAACAAATCGGTTAACGGCTTGTTAGCAACGAGTCATGACTCTTTGTAAACCAACCACCGCTCATCGATGCGTTTTTAAGAGTTTTCGGTGGCTCAAGGCTAATTGTAAGTGTGAAACCACAAAACCCAATATGCGTCAGCTCTAAAGGCCTTTTCAGCCGATCCGATTAGATCCTCACAGAACCCAGCTTCCAAGAGAGCATCTGGTGATTAATGCGCACCATCCACCATCATAGTTTGGAGGCCCACAAACCTTTGACAACCATCGATGTTGTCGAGGATCATCATCGATCGTAGCACAGATTTATTTCCCGTCAAGATACACAACATTTTGAAAGTTTTGCCGTCGAATGTCCATTCATCTGTGAATATTAAAAAATTATACGTCTGGCGAACATATCACTAAACAGAGCGAAAGCACTTTGAGGATTGGGTCCTGACAAGTAGCGATATGCGGCCTGCTCTCGAAATGCATCAAAACGCATCGATAAGGGGTTGATAAGAAACGAGTCGAAATTCTCCGCTAACCAATCGCTCACCGATGCGTTTTGATGCATTTTGGAAGCAAGCACCGCTACTCGTCAGGACCCGACGCTCAAAATGCTGCTGCTCTACCCTCTTGGAATAAGCTAATTTGCGAATCTATGATTTGATCGTTTGAAGAGGCCTTAAGGTGATTCCATGGCACGTGACCAAGGCGATCGATTAGTCGATCGATTAATGGTCATTTCCCGGACTCTGGAGTTTTTTTTTTTGTAAAACTAGGATTGTCAGCACCTGGAGGTAGATCTAACAAAGATATCTGTTAAGTTTGTATGCTCAAATCCGAAAAATAAGGACGTAACTATGGGAATTCGAAATCCGTTGTGCGATACGATAAATCGAACAGCGATTATGCGAATCCCCATAGTTACGTCCTTATTTTCCGGATTCGAGCATCCAAACTTAACAGATACCTTTGTTAGATCTACCTCCAGGTGCTGACAATCCTGGTTTTACAAAAAAACTCCAGAGTCCGGGAAATGACCATTAATCGATCGACTAATCGATTGCCTTGGTCACGTGCCATGGAATCACCTTAAGAGAGGCTACGTATAGTAAAACAAAACGTTGATGGCATGCGTTTATTCGGAGCGGAGTTACAGATTTCGTTGCTTTTGAATCAATCCCTTTAACAGTAGCCTGTTCTACTAGCGCTAAGGGTCAATGAGTTGAGATGAAGGGCGATCAACGCCGTGTGTTTACAAAAAGTGGATGATGAAATGATGGTTGGTATAGAATTGTTGGAATAATTCAACTCTGGTCCAGGTAGCACAATCAGCTGTCCCACAAGTCAAGAGGTATCTTCCATTAAAATAATGTTGCAACAACATAATACCTTTTTTCCACCTGATTCTTATGACGCCAGATCTAACCATCGTCAGCTTCAAACGCAGAGCTGACGTTTTAATGTACATTTACAGCAGCACTTTTCAATTAACCGATAATTCCATTGGTTGACCAAAAGATTTCAGTTCAGTAAATGAATGTGATGTACAAAAATACTGTAACCTTTTCTCAATCAGTAGAATCGCCGTTGAATTATCAAAGTATCCGGTAAATTTGTTTAAGTTGGTGACAACTCGAACATATGAGAAAAGATTACAGATCTGGATATTTTTATGCATTGGAATCTTTTGGTAAACCGGTACTCCGGCGGATGAGCACGGACCCCGGATTCCAGTGTCATGGATCCTCATCAGAGGCGATAGTTTGAAACATGACATATTCCTTGCGGTCCGAATGGATCAAACACTATGGTCAAGAAGTTGTTCGGACGCTCTGCGCAGCGCACAAAGCATACCTTCCATCAAATAGCTCAAACGATACAACTGAGATAGATTAGAACTTCGGGGTCGGAGGATGGTCCGTTCTGTAAAGCGAGCAAATTTTATTTTGTGGAAATGATTTGTTCTTTGAACATTGAATTTGAAGTTTAATGTTCGCAAGTTTTCAAGTTCAAAAACCGGACATTAGTGTTTCCTGCCGCTGTAAGTAAAAGTCACAGAACAGTCGCAGAGACACAAATTGGTATACGACTTGGGGGAAAATAGGAGAATCATATTTATGACCCTGATGTGAATACAGAGCTAGTGTCAAAATATAGAGAATGGGGTCAATACATTAAGAGCGGTAGAAAACTTTCGAGCTCGGTAGATATAACACACACAGACACACACAAAAAAGAAATTGTAATGGTGGGGGGAAAAAAGTAATAATAATAATAATAATAATAATGAAACTCGCGAATGAGAAAATAAATTAAGAGAAGTTGGGTAGTACTTCTGACAGTCCTACCACGAGTTTTTATGGGACTCCAAAAAAATTCCTGGACCGCTCTCCAGCCGGATGCATTGACCAATTCATAGGACTTACGGGGAGACGCGGTGAGCATAAGAGTGGATGCACCGCAGTGTTGCCAACTTTATGGCTTTGAGCCGCATATTTCCAATAAGAATCTATAGAAAACATACGACTTTTAACCTCAAATCTGACAACACAGGGATGCAGTGAGCGCAATATTGTCACGTTAAAATAAAGATCTGAAGACTGCGATGACTCAAATGAGAAGACTCGGAATTTTCTCCCGAAACTAGACAACACTGACTAGATGGCTCAAAGCCAACTTCATAACAAGCAGCCGTTTAATGGCTAAAAAATTCAAAACTTTGCACGACAGGGAGACTATAAAGGAGGAGAAAGCGAAGATATATAAAGTTTCGATTTTTCAGGGTTGCTGACCCAATTCAATTTTCAAATTCCTCGACTTTGCCTAGGCTTGGACCCCAATTTTTCAAAAAATTACCACTAATCCTTGCTCACGTGCGGTGGGACATTTGAAACGTAGCTATGAGAACAGTTTGCACATGTTGTTTGAGATAAGTCGATTTTCCTTCCTTTCTAAATTATATAGATTTATTTGTTTTAATTCAAAGAAAAAGAAATTTTAAAAAAAATAAAAATGTGTTTAAAATTATAATTTTTTTTAATAAGTGATTTTTCCCTATGTTCTTTATTAATTTATTCGTGTTTATTTTAGTTTGTTTCCTGACTTTTCGTGAATCAGGCAATTACAAACTTTTGCTAGGTAGAAGAAATCCATAATCTTCGGTCCTTTGTCAAAATGACTAAATCTTCTTCTTCTTCTTCAATACTCAAAGTGACTCATCCAAACTAACAAGCGACCTTCTGATCTTGACCTAGGTAATTTGGAAAGCCTCTGAACTATTTAAGCACGACATTCGAATAAATTTTGACGGTAATTAAGTTCTAAGAATTACCGAAGATTACTGGTCGATCCAGCCTCCGCGACAGAAACAAGCTATAACCCGATAAAAAAACAAAAAAACAAAAACAAAATAAAAAACAATGAAAAAACAAACAAAAACAATTTTACTGTTGGATTGAAAAGCGGTGAAAGGAACACGAGTAAAACTTTCCTCCTCTTTGCAATGACTTAAGTTTTGCTTCGGTAGGAATGTCCAGTTTTCCTATGATTTATGCCACCAGTTTTTCGAGGATTCATTGGCAGCACACCTTGCATAGGGCGTATTTTAATATGGATTTATACGGCGCCGCCGCGATACCGCTAAAAACAAGGTATATAACGCTATTCACATTCACCTTTACTCTTGGCTCCCAGATGAGAAAAACACACACACACTCACGGAAGCACGCTCACACAAGCACACATAAAAAGAAAGAGCGAGAGAGAGGGAGAGAGAGAGAGAAAGAGAGAGAGATGGGAGAGAGAGAGAGAGAGAGAGAGAGAGAGAGAGAGAGAGAAAGAGAGAGAGATGGGAGAGAGAGCACCGTAGACCATAGAGCCATTTCACTTGAATGACTATTGACTAAAGCTAGTCTCTGGCGCAGTTGCACTAGGACGGGACTCTCTTCATCCCCTCGCACATCCGCCATCCTGCCTCCTAGCCACCTCCGCACCGTGCCGCGAACGTCTGCCACCCGCTCAGCATGCGACCACAGCGTATACCGTACACAGTGCGGCGCAATATTGTGACCGATCTGACAACGGTTCTCGACCTTAATGACCCTGTTGCCGATTTGCATCAATGTTGCAAGGTCTCGAAAAAGGCATTTCTTTCGTTAAAATGTCAAAAAGAAACAAAATGAGTCCGTTGCAAACTTCAGCTGCAGCAGTGAACAGTGAACAGTGTTGACGTAAATTAACTTTTGAATAATCATGAATAACTAACTAAAATTATCCACATTATTCTCATGTTATTCCTACAAGTAAGTTTTAACTTGTGATCGATGAATAATGAATAAACTGGCAGTTTTAAATCTTCGATTTACTAATAGTAATAACAAGAGAATAATGTGAATAATTTGACTTAATTATTCATGATTAATCAAAAGTTAATTTTGGCCCAGCACTGGCAGTGAAACGAGTCAAATATAATGTAAACTCACTTGTGAATATAACGTTAAGAGCATAAAACATTTCAAAAATTGATTAACAGAGTCAATTAATGTGTTGAAATAAAATTTCAGCATGAGCTGAGTTACGACGGAGAAGCCTCATATAATGAATCCGTTGGAAACTTTTGCTAAATCCATGCTCAAGCTTTTGCTGGATTGCTTTAGTTTAACAGATCTAATTTCCGTAAAATCACTGTCAGGGATGCCTAAAGACATACAATTGAATAAGCGGTAGAGCTTTGTGTCAAAATGTGAAGGATCGGTCAAACCACATAGTATAATCAGCATAATTTAAAAATTCAATTTTTTTAATCTCATTTAACAAAGCTCGATAAGTAACTATAATTCAAAGAAAATTTGAACACTTCAGTAACCTACGGCATATATACAGGGTGTTGAAAAACTGTTCCCGAACATTTCAGGGGCGGATTTTACAGGTCAAAGTAAGACTTTTTTTTCCTATGAACATGGGTCCGAAATTGCAGTTTTTTCGAGTTACAGTGTTGCAAAGTTTCCGAAAAACAAATTGAAAAATTGTCATAACTCCCTCGTGAATTTTTCTTAATGCTCGTAAATAGGTACTCTGGTGTAGTTTTAGGCGTTCTTGCCGATTTTGGCCGTGAAAATGCTGTATACAAAAATTTGAGGGGGTTATGGGGGTTTTTCTTGATTTTTCTCACTTTTTTTGGCCAAATTAGGTGAAAACATACTTCCGGATTCATTGAACCCAAAAACTATTAGCATTACTCAAAAGTTCGTAAAAAAGTATGCATTTTTAGTCCTTACAAGTTTTTCCAATTCGTAAACCATTTCTGAGAAAATCGTCTCTGAAGTTGGAGAAGTCGGCCAAGAAATGACAGAATCAAAGAAAAGGCGATTATTGGCCGACCTCTGCAACTTCAGGGACGATTTTCTCGGAAATAGTTAACGAATTGGAAAAACTTGTAGGACTAAAAATGCATACTTTTTTACGAACTTTTGAGTAATGCTAATCGTTTTTGGGTTCAATGAATCCGAAAGCATGTTTTTACATAATTTGGCCAAAAAAAGTGAGAAAAATCAAGAAAAACCCCCATAACCCCCCTCAAATTTTTGCATACAGCATTTTCACGACCAAAATCGGCAAGAACGCCTAAAACTACACCAGAGTACCTATTTACGAGCAATAAGAAAAATTCACGAGGGAGTTATGACAATTTTTCAATTTGTTTTTCGGAAACTTTGCAACACTGTAACTCGAAAAAACTGCAATTTCGGACCCATGTTTATAGGGAAAAAAAGTCTTATTTTGACGTGTAAAATCCGCTTCTGAAATATTCGGGAACAGTTTTTCAACACCCTGTATAAGGTTACTTATAGCACTTTACCAATTTTACAGGTGGAGGTTAAAACAAAATTTCTTTCCAACTTCACTACATTATAAAGGCACATTTCATGGACTTCATTAATTTAGTTAATTTAGGATATTATTTCAAAACAATTTGGAAGTAAGTGCAAAATAGATAAAAAGAATTAAAAAAGTAATCTAACTCTTTTTCGCCAAGAGCAGACTTGGGCAAAACTGATTCAAAACTCGAGATAAAACAATTAAATCGTCGAATTAGTCCGGTCAGCAACTAAATTATAGTCGTTAACTGCTCAGAGACCAAACAATGTAGCGGCTTGATGGTCCCTGAAAGACGTTGGATGGTGTGTACTTAAGTGTGGTTTTAGCCCCCGTAAGTGTTCACCGATAATCTGCACGCAGGACCGTGAGGACGTAACATTATTTGGTCCCAGGTAGACAACTACCATTGTTGTATTAGGTCATTTAGTTGTCTATATCTGATCAACAAATGACTAATTGACTAATTTAGTTTCTTGCCGGACTAAATCAACGACTTAGTTTCGAATCACTTTTGCCCCAGTCTGGCAAAAAGTGCTACAAGACGACTTTGCCCCTACATATGAAACTACGTCCATAAAAGTTATATTTTGTATTTTGAAGAGAGAGAGAGAAAAAAAAAACCACTCAAGCAATCCCATGAATGTGTCTTTCTCTCTTAACCCGCATTTTGCTGCATGCGTTAGAAAAGGACAGGAGCAGGAGATGAAGTTACGTGACTGCCCCTCTCTCTATCCTTTTCTAACAAATGCGTTCAAATGGGGAGAGATAGAGAAAGGCAAATTCCTGGCTACAGCTGCGGCTATGTCGGTAGGCATGCGTATATACAGAGATTTGAGGAATGATGAGGGTTAAAAAAAAAAAAAAATCCCGATTAATTAATAAAATTTCGATTTGATAATGAACTGTTCAGTCCAGCCTCCGAGTTTTAGAACCAAGTACTTTATTTGAGTACAATTTTCCATTTCCCCTTTCCTCCATGAAAATTAGAGAAGCCATGTGGTACGGCGGCGCACATAGGTACTTAGTTAAGTGCATTTGAAAATTATTACGGCGGATGTCTCAATTTCCACTTGGTCTCTTTTCTTTAAACACCAAAGTATTTTCTCGATTTTTACGAAACGAGGAACTTTAGTAAAAGTGCCATCGTGTTGATCATTGGCGGTAGTGGTAGTATGGCCGGGGGAGGGGGCACTCAAAATTCTATAATAATTATGAAAACCCCGTTTCTATCAGTTCGACTGACCCATTAAAACGGTCAGAATTTTGATACTTGAATAGTCAAAAACCGTGAGAAAATTTAATGAGGAAATTTAGTACATAGAACCAAAACTGCTCTAAAAACAAACTCGGAACAGTAGTGGCGGTTCGTGCAGAGGACCCTCCCCTATATTTTTTGGCCGAGGACTCAAAAAGGGAAAAACAAAGGTCTTAACACCTTACGCCTCCCACTTTGATACGAAGTATAGGGCTCAAGAAAAGTATGAAGCGGGGGGAAAAAAAAATCTTCACATTTTTTCAGGGCCCCCCAATTTTTAACTCACGGCGCCCGCCATTGGTTCTCAGCATTTAATATGGAAAAAAATGGAATTTTAGCCGTGCTGTTTATCAATTCAGGATTGAGACTAGGTTTGAATTCATCATCCGCAATTTCAACGCATAGATTATCAGCGGCAACACTAAGATTTCCGAGTCTCAAAACGAAATTAACGACTGGTAGAGATGGTTTCAGAAGTGAAGGCGCACCCAGACTGATACTCTTTGGAATTTTTCAACCTTATTTCTCTTGTTTCAAAATGAAAATGATTGAAAATGAATTTGAGCGTTGGCTTTTCATTAAGGAACACTTTAAAATTAAAAGTTCGAAGTCGAACTCAAGTTTTGTTTAGTTTTGAAGAAATAAAAATTGAAAAGTCGCCAAAGATTATGCGGTCTAGGCGCGCCTACACGTCTGAAACGAGCTCTACATCGCATCGAGATGATGGTTTACGTATTTTGGAATGTCTGCAGACGGTCGAAGAAGATGCTCAAAATGACTCCCGGAAGAACATTTAATCATCGGTGTGTGCAAACAAACTAAACATACCATCAAAGATTAACGGGCCTCAAATCATTTATATTGATGGTCATCGGTGTGACTGAGATCGTCGCCCACACCACACCGGAAGCTCATTCACGCTGGCTACGCGCTCAAAATGAAGCTCAAAACGGAGGTCATCGATTATTACTATTGATGCGACACCAAGAGCAAACGTTCATTATTGATGACACACTGGAGAGTGGAGAACCTCATATTTTGAGCGCGTAGTTAGCGGAAGAGAAATTGCCAAGAGAAATGAGATTAGTAAGGATCACGCGTTAGTAGGGATTGAACTTGAGTCCAATTTTAGGTACTCAAAGTAAACTAAACCTTCATACACTGAGAGAATTATTTTTTTTAATCCAAGGTGTATTTCGTTTGTGTGAAAGAAATTGCACAGTGAAATATTGACTAAGGACTGGACTAATTGACTGGAAATTCTTTTAACCCGCAAGGGAAATGTCTGCTGCTACAAGTAAAAGATTCCTTGTTGTGGCAGTGATTCTCCTTCATATGCAATAGAACTTTACTTCGCGCAAGGAAAACTGTCTTAAGTAAACGCGTTTCCTTGTTTTAAAAGAAGCAATTTATCTCGGTTTACGGTTACTCATCGATTGGAAAAATTCCGATCAAAATTATTCTAACTTCAAATTGAGGAGGTAGCTGGAAAAACGGCCTAAGTAGCAAAATCGCGTTCTGAGAAAACGGCTGTTAAAGTTTTTATTTTAGTGCCAATCTAACACAGATGAAGAATCAGGCTTGGGTTGGATCAAAAAAGTTGATCCACACTCTCAGGTTGAAGTTGGTACAGTTGAAATATGCTTTGGCTGTATAGGAAAGAAGAAAATAGAGAAATACGAAAGGTCTACTAAGGTCGTTCTTTCATAGAACGACCTGTTGCACAGAGACAAGTCCTCATCAAACGCTGAGTACTAAGGCCGTTTTTTTCAGAGAACGACTTTCTGTATGGAACATATGTACTACGTGATAGATGTAAAAAAAAAAAAAAAAAAACAAAAATCTGCAAAAAAAGAGGCGAATTTATTAGAAAATAAAGAATATAAAATTATTCGTCCTCGTATTCACTCTCGCTTTCACTGTTGCCCGAGTCCTCTTCACCATCTTCAATTTTTCCCATTATGGTCATTATAGTCGCCAGCAGAAGTGGCAACCTCTACTCATATAAACTCCCATATCTCACTCAATTTTTGACGTACGGTCATGAAATTTTGTGGAGATATTATTGAGCCTATGTTCTCTCAGAAAAGTTGTTCTCCGGAAAAACGGCCTTAGCCGGCTAAGGCCGTTTTTCCAACTAGCTCCTCAATTAGGTATTACTTTAAAATTAGGGTCTGTTGTAAACTTTTGCGGCTAAGATAAGGAGGATCAAAGCGTCTATTGCGCCAACTTTTGCTACAGATATTGAATATTTTGCACTTCTCTATAAGTGATTCATCATAGCGTGATAGACAAATTAAATGGGACTGTCCAATTGTGACACACTACATGACAGACATTTTGGAATTTCGTTTGAACGTATTTATTGGGTTCGTGCCGGTGCGTCAGTTTTGGAAATTTTTAACTCTCTTAATGTTCTTTACATGTATACCGAAATGCACCCCGTTTTCTCGGAAAAAAACAACAGCTGAGAGTTTTTATTTGCATTGAAAAAAAAAAAAAAAAAAAAAAACAGTAAATAAATGAATAAATAAATAATAATATGCAAATGTAATGTTCTGCAGTATCCTCAAATCAATTAATGACGGTTTAACTCACTCTTCGAAAATATCTGCGAGGATTTCCCCTCAAAATCTAGCATTTTTGGTCTACTGTGTTCTGCAATGGAGTGAACTGCTTCAACAAACACTGAGAACGGGGGTGTAGGGGGTAGGGGGGTGTCTATTTCGCTATACTATTCGGAAAAGAGCTTTTAACGAATAAAATGTTGATTAATTATCCCTTTTTTTGCCTCGAGGACATCGAGCGTTTTGGAACCGCTTTGTCCGTGAATCCCCCATCATGCCATTCTATTTCCCTTTTGTATACACAGCTCTTGCTCACCCCCCCCCCCTTCCCTCTCTACGTATCACTTAGTCCTCTAGCAGCTCCTTTTTTTCGTTCTCAGTTCATAACTCTTATTATCTGTCACTTTATTCTATCACTTCATGAAAATATAAAGACAAACATTATTTATTTCAAAACGAAAAAGTCGGGCGCGCGTGCAATCAAGCTGATTCTCGCGTACAATTAGCTGAAAGCAGAGATCGAAGAAATTCCTTTCAGATATATTAATGTTTCAAAAATGAGGGAACCAACCATAGTTCTCTCCCTACTCGTCCACACAAATGAAGTTTACCATAAATTAAAGTTAAGTACGGAATGGCGTTGCGGTCTCGCTTATTCAATAAAACCTGCCGCTCTATATAATGTCAACTATTACAGGGTGCCCCGCCCTTTTTACTTCATCGCAAAATAATCCCGCCAGCTATGGCTATGTGCATGCTTGTGCGATGTGGCACCAACGGATTCAGTTCATTTAAACCTATGTAAAATAATCGATTTTCAGGAGGTTCATTGAACCCCCAAAAAATCAATACTTTTCTGTTTGTTCTTATGGGGAAAAGCTGCAAGATCTGGCAACACTGCTTTGGTTTGTTCCTAAGCTTGTTAGTTCCGCAAATGCAATTTCGGCCCTAACTATTCAGGGTAGCAAAATGTGTCCAAACTAGCGATCCACGAATCGTGTAAAAGTGAGAAAATTTCTGGGAAAGTGAGGATATTAGCCTGATTTTTCTATCATAGATTGGCATCAACAAGATTTTCCCAGAAAATGGCCTCAAAATGTCGAAAATATCGGTCATTTTGCGTACATACGACGGCGTTAAAATGTTGAAATAACCATAAAAAAAAGTCATGACTTATCAAATTTTTGTGAGGGAATGTTTCGAAAATTCTATGAGGAAAAAATCCCGGATCGCGTGAAACTTCCGACACTTCAGAACATATTTTGCATCCTGGAACTGCCTACAATGTTTAAATGTGGATTTTGCGTTATGAATGCATCTCCAAGACGGCGATACTTGTTAGGAAAAAACAAGATAGGTACCCGTTAATTATACTCAGCACACCGGGTTTTTTTTATTTTCTTTATTAAAAACAAAAACACCAGCATTCAGACCCATGCAACAATAGGTACACATGCTTTCTGGTGAGGTGAGAGGGAATAAAAGATCCAGAAACGTAGGAAATAGGCGGATTGCGAAACGACACGTCATGAGTGAATTGAGAATCGAAACATCTGGCCGAATGCTAATCTTATGCGAGACATGATATCAACCAACGCAGCGCGGCACTGGTGTTATCATAAAACTGCTTTTATATCTACTTCAAAGAGTCAAAGAGTCAAAAAGTTGCTCCAACTTTTTGCGTTTTCTGAATTTCAATTTTCAGCACGTCATAAAAATCTTTAGCAATGCCGAGCTCTAGATGGAAAAACTACCGTTGTCGGGCACAAATCTGTACGGGATTTATGCAAGGAGGGTGAAACTGGAGTTGCGTCTCTGCATTTTCTGCTCTTCCCTGTTTTTCACTTATTTTTTTTACATCTTCCCTTTTGTTATTATTATTTTCTCTTCGTAGCATTTGATGCGATTATAAAGGAAACGGTTTCTGAACCTATACGAGGCAAGTTTTCTACTTGTGTATCTGTAACACTTTTGATGGGTATAGTTATATCTCCATCTAATTTTGGGGCAAACAAGACTCAAGATCACAGCATCGCAGTGGCGTAAAATGCAATTTGGTACCGTTGAATTTCGCCCACTTGCGGTGATTCTAGGCGAAACTTTTCCTGATTTCAATTCGACGGATAGCGGCACTGGCCGCTATCGGGAAAAGTCGTGTTTTTGGCCTTTTAAACTGAAAATAAAGGAAAAAGGCAAAATCTAAAAACGTCGGCACCTGCGTAATTTTTCATAGACTTTTTTAGCTCGCTTTGTTCACGTGACTCCAATCTTTCATAAATAAAGACACTCTAATCGCGCAAAAAACTAAACGAATCGCGATGGAATGGGTCTGTTGCAAACTTTTGCAACAGCGCTATAGAGAGATCAATCTCATGTAAAATCGCGTGAAAAGTTTATTGGTGGCAGCAGAAAGTCATAAAATGCAATAACAAAGTCACAAGCGGCATTTAACTGAAATCCAAGATAGCGGTAAAATATCGAGCAACCTGTATGCAAGCACCATGAACATCCAAGATGGCCAACCTCACAACATCGATCACAACCAATCACAACGCAAACAAACTCATAACCTCCGATACTGTGAAGTTGTTAACGTTGGCCATCATGGATGTTCACGGCGCGTGCACACAGGTTGCTCGATATTTTACCGCCATCTTGAGTTTCAGTTAAACGCCTCTTGTGAGTTTAATACTGCATTTTATGACTTTCTGATACCGCACCAACGGACTTTTCACGTGATTTTACTTGTTTAACACACTATATCGCTGTAGCAAAAGTTTGCACCAGTGACCAGACCCATTGGGACCATTGTCATTTCTTGACACTTTACTAATGACTCAATCATCAAATGGAATCTGCTGACAGTGCAACTGACGCATATACGTTATCGCTGCCTTTTTTTCTGACACACGTGCCTTCAAATAGGCGGAGAGCGAGAGGGAGGGAGGGAGGGAGAGAGGGGGAGAAAGAGAGAGAGAGAGAAAGAGAGAGAGGGAACGAGAGACACATTCCTGGATATCGTCAAGGGATGAGACCCAGCAACCATCGTTATCGGAATAACAATTCCGTCAATTTTGACCCGATATACAGTCACATTTTCCGATTATCAGCATACTTTTCTTGGGAAGAAAGGATCCCTTTTCCCAATTACCAATCACGAAAGCCGCATCAGAATTTAACTGTTTAATTAATCGCGTTGAACGCTAAGGGATCGCGTGAAGGGAAAGGGATGAGTAAAGATAAATGAACTCCTGGGTCCAGCACGATCAAATGAGAAAACGGAGGCGATGAAGGGTAGGCGATTAGGATGGGGAAAAAAACCCGGCACGACGAAAGAGGATTGCCGAGACAGTCCATGAATAATTACGATGCATCAGAGGATAGTTTGAATAATTCTCATTTAAAAGAAAATTCGAGACAAACGTCGGAATGCAGCGAGGCCTATAGCTTTGCTAACGCTTAAAAGTAAAATTTGCGACGACCCTTGGAACCGACGGGTTAAATTATTTAAGAAAAAAAGACCTCATTAGTCGCTGGTCCCTTTCCTTTTCCGCGAAACAACTGCTTTAAAATGCACCGACTTATGAGACGGGGCAGACGAAAGGAATCATACATACACCATTTCGGCCTCCGCGCTCGACGCAGCGATCTATTTAAAACAAGGCTGCCATATAACCACGCACTTCGTCATTTTAACTCGATGCGAATTTTTGAATTTCCCGCCAATGTCGGCAACACTGGTTTCTAATTTGAGTGTAAGGCATGCATATTTTGTCCCACTGTCGCCGGATTAAACACCCGAGGGGCTTTCTGCGCATGTAAGATTAATATACATATAGAAAAAGTCGTAATCTGACAACAACGTTTTGTCGGTACAGGTGCGGTTGCAACGTTGCATTTGTCACTCTTTATGGCGTTTGTCGGCGCGCTAACTTGATGAATGGGTGGCCATTAGCGGGTGAAAAATTACAACAGAAAGAGGGGTGACATGATAAAGATGGTTATGTCGCGCGCGAAGAACAGTGTTGCCGAAAACAGTTATAGAATCGAATGTCCACACATTGAAAACACACACACTCACACTCTGAAAGCATTAAATCATTACCATGAATCCATTTCTATCATTGACATTGCAGCATAGTCTTTGAAAGGGAAGGAAGGGCTGGGGCAATTCCCCGAGCCCCCCGACGCTTGTGGGGGGGGGGGGGGGGGGGGCAGCAATTTTTCATTTTATTTTAGTGGGGGTTTTCCCACCCTCATAGTAATCTTACTCAATAATAGGGGACCCCCGGTTTCCGTAATTTATCTTGCCCCGGGGCCCAAGGAGCCCTGAGCCTAGTTACAGCCCTGATAGGACATGTTCTTCCGAGGAAATTCTGGTTTGACGGTTGTTTTTCACGAATTTCAGACCAAGATCGCAGAGAAAAGATTACATATCTGCCTGATGATGCAGCTGTTGAGCAATGTTGGAACTGCTAACAATAAGTACCGCAACCTACTAGTAACCTTGGTATATGCCCAAGTGGAAACGATCCTTCACCCACTTTTCCGTAAAGTGGAGACCTGGGACCAATAAATGTTCGGTACAGACGGTTCCCGAAAGACGTTGGGTGGTGAGCGTTTACGAGTGGTTCTAAATGACCGTAAGTGCCCATCATCTGGGTGCAGGACCGTCGGTACCAAACATTTATTGGTCCAAGAGCTGCATCACGAAAAGTTTGCCCTCCCTTGAAAGCTTCATGGAGATTGAGGGCGCCTTTGGTAACACTATAGCACAGGCTCCATCTGTGAAGCAGCCAAAGGGCGTGGCATTGACAAAACTACTTGTTGATGGAAACAAGCCATGCTCGAGGTGCGTATTGTGACAGCGTCACTCAACAGGTGTACTGTCTCACCTGTAGTTGACAGGGGCTGCTCACAGGTTTGGGTCATTACACCTCTGCTGTGAGGTATTGTCATAGACAGCCTCATTAACCCTTCCAATACAACGCCCGAGTATAATTGTTTCTGTGACTAGTTCTGCCTCACAAAATTTCAGTTTTTCTTCACAAACAATAATTGCGACTTTTTTATAATATTTGAAAAATAACTTTTCCTCAAGCTCCTTCAATAATTTGTGTATGCCAAATCAGCAACACGGTGCAGGAATATTTACCAACTCAAGGTAAGTGAACGAGCATCGATGTGTCTTCGTAACCTGGTCGACGGTCGTTTATGGGTTAAGTTCTTGGTCGAAAATGGTGTCTTTGCTCACGGATATGCTGGTGATGTTGTTACCCTTGTAGTTAGAAAGGATCTGAAGCTGAACAGTGAACACTATCTCAAATCTCACGTAGATTACAAAGCCCTGGATAGAGTGGAGACACGGTGCCTTAAAAGAGCGAGCTTAGAGCAAATCCTGATAAGACCAAGCTTGTGCTTTTCACTGGAGAACTAAAGATTGGTGACTTGAAGTGTCCTCGTCTTCAAGGAACCAGGCTCCAACTCCATCCCTCAGTCAAGCATCAAAGAGTGATTCTGGACTTAGAAGAATATTCTTTCTGGGTGAAGAAAGCATACGAATGCGTGCTGGTAAAGTAAAATTAGTGGCATAGTAAGTAGCAGCTAGCGTAGTAGTAGAAATGGACTCAGAAGTTTTTAATGTCGCCATATTTTTTTTTTTTTTTATTTTTCTCGTGGTGTTAACGCAATATACGCAATCAGATGGTCTGGTCTAGTGTTTTTTTTTTTTTTTTTTTTTTTTTTAAATCTTTCTATCTCTGGTGTTTGTCATCTGTTACTCCATATTTAATCTGTTGCACCAATCCCATAAAAATATCGAATTATGAACAAGGGAGTGTCTCTTATATACGCTGTTAATAAATTAAATGGAACTGCAAGTGCAAGCTGTCATGGAGAGGGGGTAAGGACGGGGGTGGGGCGAAAAAAGACCGGAAAAAAGAGAATCACACTTTAATTTTCTTTTCTTTTTGCTTCGACGTCCAACAACTTGTTGCAAATAAGACGCTTGTCCATACTATAAGCTCTTTGATTTCCATTTCCCCAACTGCCAGGCTGTTTGTTTTCCATTAGTGATGTTGGAACCGATTCAAAAATTGATCTTCCCAGCAGCATTTAAATGTGTAGTCTCCATAGGAAAACATTAGCAACTATATGACTTGTATCGCTACTATCCGTGATAAAAGGGGTGAGGCTATCGCTGACTCTTCTATTTATCCCCCCTCCACGCTTTTCCTATCTGACTCGCAAGAACTAATAAATTAAAGTTGATAAACAAAAAAAAAACCCGAGGAGGGTAACCCGCAGAGAATCTCCCTTTGTCCAACATCACGCCCCAGTTCGTCTCAAAATATATAACAAATCCATTTTACGTCCTGTCTCTCTATAATCAATGGGAAGGGTAAGTGCGCGCGTGTGTGTGTTTGTGGGTGTGTGGGAGGGTACCCTGCTGGTTTTTTTCTTGTTTTTTGCTTGCTTTTTACTTAAACGAGCAGAGAGAAGGGATGTACTACGACCATAGTTCTGCCCGTACGGTTTTTTAAGCTCTAAAAAACGGAGAGCTCTGAAACCACACTTTCAAATAGTGAGAGACAAAGCAAAAACTGTAGTCGGGGACATAACTCAAGTGCAAAAGTTCATTCCGGTTCATTTAGCATGACACAATTAATATATCAATCAACAAACTGTTATTAAAAAGAAATAAAAATTGGCAACAGCCAATCACAGAACAATACTTTGTCAATGCTTACAAAAATGATTGGCCCACACAAGTTTTATCTACATTTTACGTTGTCGGCAGAAATTTGCCGAAATTTATCGATTTATTATGAGATTATGAGATGCATACATTGCGCGAGGGTCAAAGAAGTTGAAGGGCACCAAAAACGGCTAGTTTTCATACATAAATAAAATTTATTGTCTCTTTCGAATTCAGGCGGGAGGAGGGGGGAGAGAACATCTCTTCCTACCTTCTTCTGCGAACTCTCATTATCTAGCCCCCCTAGTAAATAAACGTATACAAACGAGCAAAAAAGGCAAGCTTCGTAAACACCGTTTTGGTGATGACGTCACGATCGAAATTGGATCCCAACAAAAGCTCTATCTCACTAGCTCTCTTGAAGACTTGAAGTTACCCATAAGGAATATAGGATTCCTATTTTCGAAAATGCAAATCCACGCTAGTAAATAACCAGTTCGCTCCTTCATTGCACTGTTGAATTGTGGGAATACCTTTTGAAGTATCTTTTCACTCGAACTTGATACATTAAAGATCACAAAGTGAAATTATAATCACAATCAGTGGCGTAGACAGGAGGGGGGGGATCCAGCCCCTTAAGGGAATGTGGACCCTCCCTATCCCCCTTGACAGTGGCGTAGCCAGGAATTTTTCTAGGGGGGGTCCGAGGTCCGAAAATTGTTAAGGGGGGGGGGGTCCAAAGATACTAATTTGGTCAAATTTGTCTGAAAACGCAAAAAATAACCTTTTTATAGGACAAATTTCGGTGTCAAGGGGAGTCCAGACCCCCTGAATCCCCCCTCCCCCTTGGCTACGCCACTGCCCCTTGACACCGAAAGTTGCCCTAGAAAATGTCTGCGTTCTCACAGATTACTCTCCTTAAATTTGTTATTATTTCTTCAAATTAATCATTTGACAAGTTTTGGACCCCGGACACCCCCCCCCTCCCCTACGTAAAATTCACTGATTATCACAGTCGAACGAAGTCTCATGTTTTGTCCTCCTCTAACTCACTTTCTCTTACGGGCATATCATCACCATGACACTCAGGGCCGACCCAATAAGGTGGCGGAACAGTAGGCGACCGCCTGAGGTCTGAGGGCACAACGTTCTGTGGACTGAGGAGCGCCCGAGCAATAAATGTATTTATTAATGGATATTTTCAAGCTCAATCATGGGATATACACAGGATTCAAATCCTTATTTGGAAAAGTCAAACAGAAAGGACAGCTACGTTTGTGTTTTTACGCAAGAATTGTCAATATTTTATCACTTTCAAAAGGAAAATTGAGAAAAATCGATACATTTACAATCAAATTTTTTGGAAAGCACTTCTTAATATAGCTTAAAATTCTATCTCGGCAAATTAAAATTCTCAACATTTTCCGAAGGAGGGCCCCCTCCTTCCGGGGGGTGTCCCCCCAGACCTCCCATTGGGGCGTACGTTATTAGAGGCGCTATCCAGAAATTCGACAGAAGGCGCCAGGTAGGCTCAAGCCGGCCCTGGTAACACTCAAACACACTCAATCATCCTCACCTCTCTTTGTCCCGAAACTTTTTCGGTGTATCACACATTGTGTCATGATGCCGATGAGGCCATATCCTAGAATTATGTGCTCTTAAGGAAACTTTGAGAGAAACAAGGACAAAACGAAGGATTTCCTTTGACATAACTGGGATTGTAAATAAATGCGTGATGTTTCGAAAATGCTGTTGAAGCGAATATTATTAAGAGGTAAGTAGAATCTATTAGTACAGTGAAATCGGCGGTAACCACTTTTATAGTTGAATTTGCATTTGAAAATATGGATCCAATTTCGTACAAGAACCCACAAGAGAGCTAATGAGACAGGACACCAACCTCAAAAGAGGTGTAAATGGCCGTTAATGTTAAGGCACCTCTTTCAAAAATAAACGAATCCATCATCATCATACATACGGACAGCGACGATAGCATAAGGTGCTTGGCTACGCGACACCACCTAAAAAGAAAGTCAGATTTCGGCCGAGGTAGGCCACCTGCAATGCCTAAATTCATTGATATGAGTACTTATTGCGGGTAGCCTATCGCTATAGGAGTCGTCTGACATTCTTCATGTCCCCAACTACACCTATATACACATATAGAGGGTTTTAGTAATGGCGACTGCCGGTGATGAGCGTTCCAAACAAAGCCAGTTTGTCTTTCTCGCTCTCACGTGACCCCCATGTACTGCCATCTCACTTTAATTTCAAAAATCGTATATGGAGACTTATTTTGTGAAATTTTATGGCAGAAATGAATTTCTCGAGTCATTTTAATGCGATTTTGATAATAATATGTCGTAAAACAAGGCCCTGTATACGAATTTCGATACTAGAAAGAGATGGATATACATGGGGGTCACGGGAGAGTGAGTGAGATAGTTTGGAACGCTACGCGAGTTTTATCACAACCGATTGCGACCGATGAGTGCATTGTTGTGGTTGTTGGCTAACCGTTGACTTCGCACTAAAACCGTCTATTAATCAGGCATCCAAAGAGTAAACAAGAGTCGCAATCGAATGGAAGGCCTGCGTGGTCAACGTAGATAAGGGATCCGAACGCGGGCTGGCCTGGGCTGGCCTCTGATTGGCTGCAACGGGTGGAGCAAAAATGACTCGGGGTATAGGGAAAATAACACGGGATTTTCGTTCCGGGGCGTTTATCTCGAAACCTAAGCAAAATCGTATCTAAACAAATTATACGAGTCGATTCAGCAGATTTTTCCGAACAATTTGATAGGTCATAAGTGTCACTTTATTGCAAATTCGAAAAGACTGTTTCAGTTTAAGAATACGCACAATAGTGAGTTACTCAAACACTGCTCGAACACACGCCAAGCATGTAGTCACACTATTGTGCGTACTTTTAAACTGAAACAGTCTTTTCGAATTTGCAATAAAGTGGCACTTATGACCTATCAAATTGTTCGAAAAAATCTGCTGAATCGACTCGTATAATTTGTTTAGATACGATTTTGCTTAGGTTTCGAGATAAACGCCCCGGAACGAAAATCCCGTGTTATTTTCCCTATACCCCGAGTCATTTTTGCTCCACCCGTTGCAGCCAATCAGAGGCCAGCCCAGGCCAGCCCGCGTTCGGATCCCTTATCTACGTTGACCACGCAGGCCTTCCATTCAATTGCGACTCTTGTTTACTCTTTGCAGGCATCACCGCAACTCAAATGTAGATGATTTCGGAGCTAGTTAGATTGTTAGCCTTCCATTGCAACCAAATTGCAACCATTGCTTCCGTTGCTTCCCAACAGTTCTCTCGTTGTCCAAATAGGATAATTTTAAATCGTGCGCAAGTTGCGCGAATTCTCGTTTCTGATTAGTCTGCGGTACTTTTTCGAAACATTGTTGATCGATCGTAAGTACGTACTTACTAACAACACGAACACGAGGAGGACGAGGACGAGGACCGACGACCGTATGCATGGCGCACAGTGTGGGATATGCCCGATCTAGCTAGACAAAAGTCGAAAAAATAAGTTGCTTAAAATTGTTCGAAAATGGATGAAAATGAAAGGTGAGGGTATGCTGATCACGGAAATATATATTGTTTATACATTTTCTTCGATCCAATTAGTGTAAAACAGCTTGAACATTGGCCTCCGCCATGTTTGGTTACGACTTTTCCTACGATCGATTTCTTGGCCTTACATTTGATGCTATTTTAAGTATACGTGTTACAATTTCAGGAAAAGTGTTGGTTGCATGTTGTAGAGGATGGTCTGCTGATCATTTTGCACCCTATTTCATTTACTCAATGTCCTTTCTAATGGTTTTTTTAAAGCCTCGAATGAAACGTTCTCCAACTCCTCAAGTTTACGTAAATCGTGATCTTTATTGGACAATAACTAAATTTGGCGGCGTTTGGCGGAACTTTGGTTTACACCACGTGAAAGCCCATATTTCAGAGAACAAATCCATGGAAACAGTTGCTGCCACAAGGTGCCACCACGAAAATAAGATCAATTTGAAAAGTGAGAATCGCCAGTTCAGACCACACTTTGAAGTGCTTGTAAGAGCTCGCCGCGCCACGTACAGCGCATTCTCTGTGCTTGCTTACTTGTAGGGATGGAAACTCAATCTCGGTCTTGTTGTCTCGCTGGCTCAGTCGGTTGCGGAGCCATCACAAATGTGAAAGGTTTGCAGTTCGAATCTCAATCCTTAACATATTTTTTATTCTCCTTTTTTTCATTATTCTGGGCATTTCTTTAAAGGACCAATTCATTTAATGTGAACGTTTCATTAATTAGCGTTGTTGAAAACTGATCCCCTGTTTTACAGAGGAATAATTTTTTTTTTCATTATTATTCTTTTTTATAAAATTATTTTGACAGTTATTGGGCTTTTAGAGCACTTGACATTAAAATTCATAAAAACTGACTTCAGATTCGTGATCAGCGACCCTTTAAACCCCCTAGTAATACTTATCGCGGACGAAAGTCATTGGTCGGACTTTTGTCTAGCTAGATCGGTCAAATCCCACACAGTGTGGCGTAGCGTAGGTATACTCTACTTGAGTCACTTGAAAGCGTATTTTTGCGACGAGATTGGATTGATTGATGCAATCGTCGCGTCGAATCCAAATGTTTTCTGAATAATGATGGAATCAAAGAACTCGAGCTCATTTGGACCCAATGTTTTTGAAAGGGATCAAATGGGCTCAATCAATCAATTCGATATCGTCGACAACCGGAAAACATCAGATAATAATTTGCATTTTGGTGTTTAAATACTGCATTCAGTCAACCCGACGAAGTCGAAAACCACGCGCATTGCTACGAGACTCCGCGTTTCTCGCCGATGTTGAAAAATGTTCGGCGCCTTCAAAAATAAAAGCACGCACCACGCTCTACTAAAGGCAAACCGCGCGTGACTAAAATCGGAAGGTACGAATATAAATGGTGAAGTTTATAGATATAGTCGCTTCTCTAGCATTTTTACTGCTAATGATCCTTGAAGATAGCAACGGACCCGAAGTTGACCCATTTTTGTAAAAAAATCAGCATAGTTTTTATTTATCATTTGAGTCAGATGATTTTCAGGCCCTTCTCGCATAAAATTCCGGCGATGGGCGGTATACTCTACAGGAGCCATTTATTAATAGCCTCGGGCTTTAAAAACAGCATGATGTTCCAGCACATAAAAACTAGAATATATTCGAGCGTTTAAGAGAGATAGTTTTAACTGATACTCACAATCAGAGAAGAATCGAAATTTGACTCATTTCATAGTGCAGCTATGATTTAAATCAAATAGTGGCCGAAGAACTGATTTACGACTACGTCAACGAAAAAACTAACAAAATGTAGATGGAAGTGCGTGAACTCACACGATTTGAACTGAAGCCTCGACAAAGTCAATGATTTAAAACGAAAATGCAACATTACTAGTGCAAAACTTGACGGCCCATCATTCTTACCTGCGGGGACGCGGAGTGATTATATTATGAAAGCTTCCATTGTAATCGCATCGAGTCGAAAACTATCCGATGCTATAGAAACCTTTCAAATAATAATGACATTCTTTCCTCGATTCAAAGTTATTATTGCGTCGCCCGGGGCCTCAAAAGCCCCACTGACTTTGGGGAATAGGGGGTGCGAGAAGATGTTAGCGATTAAAAAAGATCAATGTCAAAGGTGAAAACCCCTCGACGAAAAAGAGTTTTTCTTATAGGGTTCTACGACTTTCCGTTCACGATATGGTTTTTCAATGGAAAATGAAATTGAGAACAGCCTACATTGTTCTATACAGTGGAAACGGAAGATTCTATTATTTACCTAAACGCTTTTCGACCACACCCTGTCATTGTCAGTAGGAGGAAAAAATCATAAAAAATGGTCAAAATGCTTGCATCGTTTTTCGATCGTGATCGTTTTTCTCGTGGCCGGCGGCATTAAAGGGAGGGGGAGAGAGAGGGAGAGAGAGAGGAGGGGGCTGAAAATTGATAGTGACGAGTTGTCCGTTCAAAAGACAAAACTAATTTCACTGTACAGCACAGCAGCCTGAGTTTTGCAGGTTTACACTTCTTTCACTGCAAATCAGTCCCCAAGAAAAAGGAGAAGTACCCACCCTCAAAAAACGTCCCTGAGTAAAGATCAAAGGTCTTCAAAACCCCTAAATATGAGTTTTTTGGGTCTAAATATCCCAATGCAGCAAACTCAAACTTTTTACAATTAGTAGGTAATCGAGAGAAATTCCCTGTGCGGTTGATGGGAAAAACATTGTCCGCATAAAAATTTTAAACTTTAAACTTTAATGACTTGCACAGCATAAGACTCATACTAATTTAAATGATGATGTATTCAATCTATATTTATTGCTTGATTTCAGTTCATGAATTTTTGAAAAACACACATGCTTTGGAATTTTGGATGATTGTATTACAGCAGTAGCGCAATTAAGACCAGACATCTGCACAGTGAATGTGTAAGCAGAAAACGGATAACAAAGGGAGGTTTTTTCTCCCTGTCTATGATTGTCTAGTACACGCATGTTTCGAAGTAGCAAAGAAAGAGGGATGTTGCATTTCTCATTGTATTTCTTGTTAGCTCCGTCCTGTTCATGTTAGCTTAGCTCTGGCCTGTTTCATCAAGGGCAGATTTGGGAACAGAGCTGGTAGATCTATCACTTTTTCCACCATGAATACTCTATGCTTATTCATCTGCCCATAACAAAATCTAAGAGTGCAAGTCAGAATACGTTTCTGATGAATAAATAATTGACATAGTTTGATTTCGAACCAAAAAATTCAACTGGGATAGGGCTGACAAAAGAGAAACCCATGATCTTAAATCACTCATTCTCCTTTTCTTTAAAGCCATTGAAAACACTTAGAGACTTGAATGCGATTGTACACACATTACAATTGACAGAACAAAGTAAATTTTAGGTTAAAACTCACTCGCAGCTTTTAAGGTGGATTTTTCATGCAGAAAACAGATTCAGGACAGAGCTGACATAGAAATAAGGGAAACACATTGTGCTTGCATTTTGAGATGAACAGCTCATTGCTGAAAGACTTTTAAATGTAGCTAAATAAATCAAATTTTAGGCTTAAATAACCTGTCATGGTGATTCAGTGAATAGAAATGACTGACCATTGTTAAGTTATACTGTTCATCGCCTTCAAACCTCAACCGAGAGACACAAGATTTTTACAGTTTTTCAGCATTTTCATTTCTATGCAGGGAGAAAGATATCTATCCATCCCATCTAATTTTTTTTAATGATTAGAGAAAAATGAGCTGATTCAGTTGGTGGATCTAAACTGTGCTTTATCTTGAAGTGAGCTGAGTTTCATGGCCCAAAAAATTAAAAGTAAAAATAGCACAGAATCACCCATTATGACAAGACGTAAAGTGACTGACTTGACTGACAAGATTGATCAACTGACAAAGGAACAATTCGTCAAGATCATGACTGACATGGATTGATGGTAGAATTAATTTAAAAACCATTTTTGAATGAATGGTTTCTTAGCCTTCTTTCCAGGAAAAATGGAAGTGAAGGAGGTAGGTAGATATCGGGTAATTGACATTTTAAAAGCATTAATTTTGATAATTTAATAATAGTAAAGAATATTTAAGCTGGCTGCAGATTAGTTTTTGGGAAAGAATCTTTCATTATGAAGAAACAAAATGAGCTATCTCCATCAGTTGTAGGTATTCGGTTAAAAATGGATTTTCAGGGGTTAAAATGTAAGAAGATTATCAGCTGCATAGTGTTGTGCAAAGACTTCTAATACTATCGTGTTGTGTATGTACCTAGGTTAGTTAGACTTGAAAAATATATTGGTGGGTGTTGGCCAAGGACTTCCAATAATGAGAAATTATGTTGAAAAGTCTAAAATTTAAGGTGTTCAAAAAGATTTCACAAAAATAAATCAAAGAAAGATAAAATAAAGACAAAATCACAAGAGACTGGCGAGGCTCAGCAAATTAGCCCAAAAGGCTGTCAGCGGAGGCATCACTTTGAGCTGATCAGTGGCGGCTTGTGCAATTTGGCAGCAATGCTTTTCTTCCATTTAAATCTATGTACAATGATCGGTTGATGGTGAAGCACTAGCACTTCACTATCGAATCAATTTTTTTACATAGAATAAAATGGATGGAAAAAGGTTGTTGCCGAATTACAAGAGCCGCAGCTGGAGCTGATTCTTTTCATGATTCTAAAGCTTCCCTTGCATTTTTTATTTGACAGAATCCGCTCCACTGCTTTGATATAAAATGAATAAGAGCTAAAATGAAGGCACCAGTCCATTGCTGTTAGACACCAAATTTTGTTTCGGGAGGTCTTTGCTCAGGGTCTAATCTAGAGCAGCACCAGAGCCCATTGTTACACTAGCTCTCCACTTGTGTTACATTGGAACAGTGGTGCAGGATTCTGTTTAGTAGAAAAACAGAAGTATCTAATCAATCATTTCAAATCAATTATCACAGCTTTCTAAGGAGACAAGCCTAAAATTGTATGAGATTAATTTTACAGTGAAGTTTGAAATCATGTTCGATGTAATGTTAAAGGCTAAAAGAGTTAAGCTCATTTTCCAAAGTAAAGGTAGAAAAACTATAGAAGTGCTTAAATCCTTGAATCACCAAACACTGTTGAAGTTTAAAACGCGTTGCGATGGGTGCGACAACAATAAGCGAGGATGACTGTCGAAGAACAAATCAAATCTTGAGGACAGTTCCTGTATTAAATCATGGAGATCAAGACAGACAGAGGCAAATACCGAGTACTTGCTGTGCCTTAATTTCCTTCCCTAGGACAGATAAAAACCAACGTAGGGCTTTCCAATAATTTTATTAACATTCTTCCCCTCCTCACACTAACTTTTCTTATAGAACTGAAGTATTCAGGGAATTTAATCCAGAATAGTAGCTGTACCAACGTCCGAAATGCATCTTCAAAATGCATCAAGATGCATTGTGAGCCATTAATTTGCAACAGATGCAAACTCGCAAACCAACCGCTCATCAATGCACTTTGATTCCTTTTCGGTAGCTCTACACTACTTGTTCCAGCCTCACTTCATTGGGTTCACCCCATGCACTAACTGCTTCGTTTCTAGCTACTGGAATGATTGAAAATTAACGCAGGGGAATCCTCTGTGAAAACGTTCTGATCAAATGAGTGGAATTTTCTCAAAATTCATCACTACATCGAACGAGCTGATGCTGTCTCTATCATATCCTCCAGGATTTCTGCCTGCATCATGCAAAAAGAAAGATGCCTTTGATGTCTCAAATGTGGATCCAGAGAAATTAGTCCGTACAGGGCAACCAAGCAATTACCTACACACGTTTCTTATAATGAATAAAACACTACAGACTGCCATGAAAGATACAATTATGAAGAGTTTTTGGAAGGAATTTTGATGAGTGATTATTACAGACAAAGGTACAGCGGTGTCCAAAAGGGTACAGAAGAAAAGAAACACTGATCGTCATTGAAAAGCCATGCTAAGTTAGAAGCATATTAAAGCAATAGAATTACTTTTGCTTCTTTCATGGAAAGACCAGAAGGTCAAGATTTTTAATTTACTTGTCAAGACTGACAATCATATTGTAGCTTTGAAACAAATACGACGATAAAAAAATGATAAGAGAGGGATTGCGAACAGATACTTCGCAGTGCACATTCGGCAACAAATTTTAAAAGCTAAAAGAATATCATGAAGTTGAGCAGTATTCGTTCCTTCTGTCAATACAACATCAAAGAGAAATACGATAAGCAAATTGGACAAATGACACTGTACTGATAAAGGCTTATGTTATCATTGTCATCATTATCACTAAGTATCATGCCTGTCAGAGTAAACTTTTTCATTGAAAATCAAACAAGTGTGAATACAAAAAAACATCTGTAGGGTGCAAGAGATGAGAGAAAAATGATTCCAATTCACAAGATGTGATGAGCAAAAAAATGACAGAAAAGTGTGGAAATGAGTGCAAAAAAATACCGCCATTTGTTATCACTTGGCACACAAGTAAAGCATGAAAAAGTTGCTCTCGTCCTACCTTAACTACTTGGAAGTGCTCAGTACGCAAAGTCTCGACGATTTCTTGATCACTTCGAGGCTGCTGACTGACAGACGACCGAAGAAAATTTTTAAAAGTAAACTTTTTCATTTTCGACGCACTGAAATTTCAAAACAACCCATTTAATTCGACTCGAAGATAACGTTACCACCTGCCCCGTCACCAAAACGACACGAACTCAAATAAACACAAGACGGAACAGTTGCACGTAGAGGATTCAGAAGGGGCATTATGGGTGTTACACAACAGGTATCTGGAAACTCAGTTCTGCGATTGTCCTGTCTACACTTTGATGAGTATCAAATAAAAATGGAAACTTAGAGGCAGAGCCTCGAAAAGTTTTGGATTTTTATCAGTAGAGCACCTTATTTTGATAAAACAAGAGATAAACAAAGAATGGGAATCTCGATCGCAGCAAAAAATTCCCAGAACCACATAACCCGAATGTCACCTGCAAGTGCGCAGATCAATATCACGAAAACTCCAACTCGTGAAACTCCGTCATATGTATATACGCGAAAAGGCGAAAGCATAAAAACAAAAGTTGACAGTAAACGAGGTGGTTACAGCAGGACGAAACTGCTTTCAGCTTTTCCTTTTCCTTCCTTTTCCCTGCTTTTCGGGCGCTTTCGCGCTATCGTGACGCCAGTAGTGAGGTCTAGGTTCATATGGCGGGAAATCGAGCTAATTCAAAATTTTTTTCGACAAAGAGCGTCTCCGAAAGGCTTAATAAATCATGATGCGTTTCTTCGAAACACTAACGACCACACAGAATTTTATGACAGCAAAGTCAAAGCATAACGCATGGCCTAGCCACAATCTGGTGGCTATTCCAGAGCCAGTTGTCAGGAACAGAGCGGAGTGGCGGATTAAACCACTTTATTCTCTCCTCAAAGAAAGGTTGAGGGATGGTTACCATATTCAGCTAAAAAAATTATAAGTTAAATTGTTAAAAAAAAGCACACCATTCAGCTCCTCAAATTTATTCATCGATATTCCGTAAACGTGAACCTTGTAACCTTTCAGGAAACCCGAAAAGGAGAATATTTCCAGAGTATTCCAAGGACATTCTTACTCGAATATTTTTGCCCTCGAAAGTACTTAATGCTCAGCTGAATTTTCTGAGAATTGAAAATATTATCACCAGAATATTCATTCCGGACAATTTTTCAATTATTTTTAGTTGAATATCCTCCCCAGAATGTGCCGAAAACCGGCTGGAGAGGGGAGGGTGGAGGTGGTGGGGAGGGGGGAAGGGTAATCCCCGAACTCAAAATTTTCAAATGGCAACCCCTATCTTGTGACGAAAGTCCAAGACTTTTGGTGCAAGCAGGAGGTCGATATATCGAGGCCCGAAGGTAGATTTGGACCCATTTTCAAACTTCAGTTCGCTCATTTAATAAACTAAGAGCCTAAACTACAAAAGCAAGTTCTTGTTGACACGAATAAGTAGGGCTCTTGCGAACTTTTGCTACACGGGATTGAAGAGTTGATTCTTGCATAAAAACCAGTAAAAATGACGATAAGTACACTAAAAAATCACGAAATTCACTCTCAGAATCGAGCTTAATGGCGGTTCGACGCACGCAGGTATCATGGGAGATTCCCAAGGTCCATAAATATAAGGTCTGGCCGGTAGTGCCAACTCGGGAAATCCAATGTTTGGGAACCCATACCCCCATTTACTTTAACATTCTTCCCGAGTTTGCCGCCATCTTGGATCAATGGTTTTAAATGGAGAAGTGGTTCCCAAACTGTGGACCAACGAGGGGAGCCGAAAGCTACTGGCCGGACTTTATGTATATGCAGCGCCGGATTTAGGCACGGGCAACATGGGCCGTGGCCCAGGGCGGCAGATTTCTGGGGGCGGCAAATTTTTCACGCTTTTTTTTTTTTTTTTTTTTTTTTTTTTTTTTTTTTTTTTAAATGGGTGCTGTCGCAAGTGCAGCTTCGAAAGTGGAACAGCTGACACGGTGGTAGACGAGTAAAGAATATGCAAAGACTCAGAATTTCAAATTGCAGTGGCCACTTGAGGGCGCGGGGCGGGCGGCTCGGTGACGGTGCCAGCGGCCGGCGCATCATTTCGTAGTCTTGCGTTTCATCTGAATTCAGGCTTGTTGCTGATTTTCACCACTAAAATCCAAGTCATTTCGGGTAAAAATATTGGGAAATCTCTCTAAAAATCACGTAATTTTGCACCTTAAGAAGGTAAAAATCACGAAAATTTCCAGTAGGCTGATTCTCCCTGTCTATCTCGTACGAGAGGACACGAGATAGACGAGATAAACAACTCTATCTCATGCAAAGAGATAGGGCGAGACGACTCGGAGCATTACCATCTAAACATACCGTAGCTCGAGGGTTTGAGGTTATGTGATTAGGTTGCCAACTTTTACACAGGCTCTTATGGGGGAAAGAGGAATTTTTGCGGGTTTTTCTAGTTTTTACTAATTTTTCGGCTGTAATAACCAGATTCACTTGGTCAGGGCACTTCCCTGGATGTTCCAGAGCGTTTCCGCGAAAAAACACTTTTTTCACAAAATTAAGCGAAACACCAAAGGGTCCTCCCTTTCACATCGACCCAAAGTAAGCAAGGGTCCCCCCTTTGGTGTTACATATTTTGGTGTGTAATTTTGCGGAAAAAGTGGTTTTTCACAGAAACGCTCTAGAACATCCAAGGAAGTGCCCTGATCAAGTATACATGGTTTTCACAGCCGAAAAATTAGTAAAAACTAGAAAAAACCGCAAAATTCCTCTTTCCCCCATAAGAGCCTGTGTAAAAGTTGGCAACCTAATCACATAACCTCAAACCCCCGAGCTACGGTGTGTTTAGATGGTATTGCTCGGAGTCATCTCGTCTCGCCTCGTAAAATGAGCAGAATCAACCCTCAGACCCCCTCTTAGCTGGGCAGGGTTGCAAAATTTCCCGTTTGAGCAATCCGTGGATCGCGTGAAAATATAGGGAAATTTCTCTAAAAATCACGAAATTTTGCACCTTTAAGAGGTAAAAATCACAAAAATTTCCGGTGGTGGACCTCCAGACCCTCCCCAGCTGGGTAGGGTTGCAAAATCGCTCGATCGAGCAAAACGTGGATCGCGTGAAAGTGAGGAAATTTTTCAATTTTTTTTTTTTTTTTATGGCTACCTACAAGCTGTTTTTTTTTACAGAAAATGTCTCAAATTTTCAAAAATATCGGCAAATTTGCGTACCCACAGTGTTTAAATGTTAAAATAAGAAAACAAAAAAAAGTTATCACTTCCCAAATTTTTGTGAGGAAATTGTTCGAAAATCCTGTGAGTAAGAAGTCCCGAATCGCGTGAAACCCCCGGCGTTTTGGAAAATTTTGCACCCCTGTAGCTGGGGGCGACCCCGACCTTCTTTCGGGCTTGGGCTTGGATGGGGGCGGCAAATAGTCAAATGGCCCATGGGCGGCAAATGTGTAAATCCGGCGCTGTGTATATGGACCTCGGGAGATTCCTACCTAAATTGAGACATACCTCTATTTCCAAAGAGAAAGTGGCATATTAGATAGGAATTTTCCATGATACCTGCGTCGAACCGCCATTACGATCTTGCCATTTATGTAGTTATGTAGGCTTGTTACTGAATTTTAGACTCACTCTGTGTGATTTTCGTGATTTTTGCTGGTTATTACATCAGAATTGACTATTCATTTGCTTACAGCAAAAGTTTGCAAGAGCCTTATTCCAGTGATGTCAGATTTGGACAAAAAGATAACAATTTTACATTATTAATTTATAAGCGAAACAATTATTAAACGATTATTAAATTATATGAAAAATATGCAACTTTCATGCCAAATTTGGCAGCACTGACAAATTCAGCCAAAATTTGGTTCCAATGCCCTTTAACTAACAGCGCTACAATTTTCATAGCTTAAGGTGGATCCTCAGCGTTTAGTTCCATATTCTGCCACCAGAAAAAAATTCGTTCTTTAAATGGAAAAAAATAATGATAAACGCAAAAGAATGAAAAAAAGGGCTTCGATGGAGCCTCGGAAGCAATCTAAGGAACATTTTAGCACAAACCGTATGCTCAAATGTTACGAAATAAGCGAGAAACTATTGAATTTCGTAAACCCCTTAATGGCGTCCAATATAGAATTGGACGCCATTAGGGGGTTTACGAAATTCAATAGTTTCTCGCTTATTTTGTAACATTTTAGCATACGGTTTGTACTAAAATGTTCCTTAGATTGCTTCCGAGGCTCCATCGAAGCCCTTTTTTTCATTTTTTTGCGTTTACCATTATTTTTTTCCATTTAAAGATCGTATCTTTCTCTGGTGGCAGAATACGGAACTAAACGCTGAGGATCCACCGTAAGGAAGGCTATCTCAAAAATTCCGACGGACGACCCCTCCGCCTCTAGCTCCTACACCGAGTTGGGCATACGAAACTGAGCACTACAGCGCGAATCGGAGGTAGGTGCCGATTTTTGGATTCAAAATACAGGGTGTGGCAGACCACCCGTCCACTATCTTTATCTCAAAAACGGCCGAAAATTGAGCCTCGGGGGCAAAACTTTCATTGGGTATATCGACCCCAAGGAATCCAATGAAAATATTTTCAGCCCCCCAAAACCACCCCTTGGGGGTTATTTAGGGGGGTGGGTACCCGTATCTCGAAAAAATCAAATGGAAAAGGTATGTTTTGACATTGGAATCTAATACGGCATAAAAAAATAAAACTTTTTTATCCCTAAGTTTTTTTTCTAAAAACCACCCTTTTTTGAGTTAGGGGTGGTTTTCAAAAAATTTAGGGGTAATCTTTGATTGACCGCTGTGACCCTCCAAATCATTGGATTTCAAAAAACTAAGAAGTTTCTGAAAGGGCAGACCAAGGGCTTTCTTTTGATGTATCACATGCCTATTTTTTGTGAAAAAGGGTACATGGCCCCCTCACCCCAAAATTTTGGGGCTTCGGGGGGCCCTACGTAAAAATTTTCAAATGTAAAGGTATGGCTTGTGATACATCATTTTAAAGGTCTTTCAGAGACAAAAAAAGTGATACCCCCCAAAAGTCGTAAAAACAACCCCCTTCCAAAATGGCGGCCGTTTTAAGGTTAGGGGGCTCAAGGGGGGACCTTCAGAAAAATGATCCAAAATTGAACGATACATGGCTAAAAAGGTCTTAAAAAGAGAAAAATAATGGTTCAAACCGCGAGTCAAACCGACTTTTCAATCCAAAGTTACGGGCGATTGAAATTTAGGGGTAGTTGGGTTTCCCAAAAAGGCACCCCTAAATTTCAATCGCCCGTAACTTTGGATTGAAAAGTCGGTTTGACTCGCGGTTTGAACCATTATTTTTCTCTTTTTAAGACCTTTTTAGCCATGTATCGTTCAATTTTGGATCATTTTTCTGAAGGTCCCCCCTTGAGCCCCCTAACCTTAAAACGGCCGCCATTTTGGAAGGGGGTTGTTTTTACGACTTTTGGGGGGTATCACTTTTTTTGTCTCTGAAAGACCTTTAAAATGATGTATCACAAGCCATACCTTTACATTTGAAAATTTTTACGTAGGGCCCCCCGAAGCCCCAAAATTTTGGGGTGAGGGGGCCATGTACCCTTTTTCACAAAAAATAGGCATGTGATACATCAAAAGAAAGCCCTTGGTCTGCCCTTTCAGAAACTTCTTAGTTTTTTGAAATCCAATGATTTGGAGGGTCACAGCGGTCAATCAAAGATTACCCCTAAATTTTTTGAAAACCACCCCTAACTCAAAAAAGGGTGGTTTTTAGAAAAAAAACTTAGGGATAAAAAAGTTTTATTTTTTTATGCCGTATTAGATTCCAATGTCAAAACATACCTTTTCCATTTGATTTTTTCGAGATACGGGTACCCACCCCCCTAAATAACCCCCAAGGGGTGGTTTTGGGGGGCTGAAAATATTTTCATTGGATTCCTTGGGGTCGATATACCCAATGAAAGTTTTGCCCCCGAGGCTCAATTTTCGGCCGTTTTTGAGATAAAGATAGTGGACGGGTGGTCTGCCACACCCTGTATGTAGAGTCCTTATGAAACATGGAGTGTCTAAGTTCGTTATCTCGAACGCGAAATTAATACGAAATCTAAGTACATACTTCCAGTTTTCGCGAAACTGCTTGGTTTTGTATCCCCCATTGAATAATGTTACTTTGCCGTAACGGGCAGCATTTTCGAAATAGCCTCTCCATAGACATTTGCAAGTATTTTGAGTGTTTGGAGGCTTCAATACTAAATTTTTACGATTTTTTTTTTTTTTCTAATCTTGAAATTGTAAGTTGGTAGGTAGGCTTTTTTGAACGATGTATCTCAAAATAGGGTTTTCATTCAATTTAAACTTTTTGAGATAGCCTCCGTTGACCGTTCGTGGAAGCCCAGAAGTTAAGAGGTCATCCCCCCCCTCCCCAAAAGGCATGCATATTATATTAGAGAAGATTGGAGCAAACCGCAACTTTTATAGTCATCTCATTTTTGCTCGTTCAGATTTGTCTTCCTCCCCCAGTCCCCCTCCTTTGGGGACCGGGCAGTGTCGGAGGACCCCAGGACTAGGATCTTCGGGGGCTCTCACTTCTCAGAGAAATTACGATTTTCCGCGAAAGTTCTCCGGTCCATTTTAGAAGTTTAGAGGTATAAAGAGTAAGTAAGGTAAATCAGTAAGTAAGAGGTAGCAGCATCCCCCCCCCCCTTGGCACGAAAATTTAACTTAAAAAAATGTTATTTTTTGCGTTTTCAGACAAATTTTACCCACTTTGGACCCCCCCCCCCCCCCCCCCCACCTTTGAAAATTTCGGACCCGGACCGCCCCCCCCGGAAAAATTTGATAACAATCTGCGGGAGTTGATATAGCTGTTCAATTTTTCTTGTACAACATGGCAACACTGGCACAAGATATACCTGCAGGGCTGGTAACCGTTCTTCTTTCTTTATGCATAGGGAATTTTTTTCTTGTGTCGCTGGTAACAACTACGTTCATTGTTTATGTTTTTCAAAAATCCAGCGCGAAAAGTCCTTTAGTCCTGTGATTAAAAATTAGGGGGAGCGAGAAAGTAAAAAAAGTTCTGTGATTATAGTGTGTGATTCCATTTGCTTTAAGGTCGTAATCGAAAATAGTGATTTTACTTATCATAGATGAAATGATTGTTACGACTGAGCCCAAACGTAATTTTAACTGTTTATTGAATGATAGAATGTTCATGATGTGAACGTTCAATTGCTATTTTTACGTTTGCCTGATTTTAAATCTCCAGATTTCGGTTCTAACCACGATGCTTTGCTTCCCAATTTTTGCTTAAGTAAAATATTCATCACTTAGCAATAATAATCGTTATGGGGGCGTCTGTTATTTTCGCACTGAAGTCCTCTTTTCTATTTTAGTCCTAAAACCGGATCTAGTCATGGAGAAATTCCAGGAAACTTTGCAGTTGTATAAGGAAGGCAAATACACCGCATGCCATGAAAATTTGAACAATGTGCTCAATAAGATGGCTGGAAAGTGCATTGAAGATGCTCAGTTTTCGTTGAAATGTGTGATCGACAACAATCTGAATGTTTGTCTTGCTCTGGTAAGTAACTGAGCCGACCATGTGGTGGTGCTGGTAATTTTAATTGTAAGTAAGGTTTTCTGGATGGTATTTATATCAATTTACGATTTGCTGTCTGTAGTAGGGTAGAGTGAGCTAACAACGCCAGTTTGAGTCCCAAGTATTGACCGTCAACTTTGACTAGCCAAAAGCATACGGCGCTTCAGTAAAGGGTTTGATGTCCTCTTGCTCTCAGACTCATCCTCAATTGATGTGTCTTGTTTCATTTTCAGACACAATAGCCTAGTTTATGCGAGAGATCTCAACCTGGGTTCAACCGAAACCAGGTTGAGATGCTGGCATAAACACTTCGGTTTTCGTTGTACTCGGGTTTGACTCAACCCCGATTCGAATTTGAGTTGAGTCGGTGAACCCGGGTTGAGATTTTGCGCATAAACACCTCGGAGTCCCGAACCCGGGTTCACGTGGCATTGATGTCACCAATTCGAGCGAGGTTAAACACACGTCTTATGCGGTCGCACTTGTCCGCCATCACTGCCATTTTTGTCATAAATGTAAAAAATACAGAGAATAAGAAGAAGAAAGAAATCCCTGAACTCGAGTTGAAATACACGGGTGTTCATGCGCTAACCTGCGTTGGACGCGGGTTGACTCAACCCAGGTTTAGATCTCTCGCATAAACTAGGCTATTAACACTAGAGTAATTAATCTGAAACAGGAATATTGTAGATCTATTCTACCCATGAAGCAATCTAAGTTCAACTGCGGATCCTGACGCTAGTGCGCAAAAACTGAGAGCATCACATACATACATACAGACAGCGACCATAGCATAGGTGCTTGCGCTATGCGACAGCACCTAAAAAGAAGCAAACGAGAGAGCAGTTGAAGACTTAAAGTTAGGGATGCGAACAAAAATGAACATTATGAATTGACTTTGAACCAGTCTGTGAGTAACCACTATTTCCGCTTCAGTTCTGGAGGCCAGTGGGTCCTCCGACTAACTGTTTATTCTTGGGTTACCAATCAGTCCAGACATCTAACCGAAATTTTAATCCTTTGCAAACAAAATATTTTGAAAATCAGATTGTATATTTTTTCTAGAAAACATTTTGAACAAGTAGGCGCACATTAGGTAAATAATCTTGCACAGTTTCACAACTTTAACCTCACTGGGTCCTCGCTCAGCCATTTCCTTAAGTAAGTCCTCTTTTTTCCAAATCAAGAAAAACTCAATCTTTCTTCATCAACATCCTCTACAAATCCCAGCGATTTAAACCTTCTTATTGTAACTTTTATTCTTTTTAAGATTCTTACTATGGTTTTTGTTTTTTATTCGTCCAGTCCCGTGCGTTGAATAATGAATAAAAATAGTTTTCAACTTCTCTGTCGAAAGACTGATTGAGGCTAACCCCATTATTTATAATTTGTTTATCTTCCAGGGCGAATTCACTCAAAAATCTTTTACAAATTCTTGGAAACTCAGATTGGACTCTTTCATCATGCATTTCAACAATTGGCGAAGTTTTCCATTGATACCTTTGCAGTTACGATTGACTCAGGTCTACAATGCTCTCCATTGGTTCTGGATGAGACCAAAATCATTTCAGCAGAGCGATGCAAATCTTTATGGTCTGCTTGAGATGGCTTGCTTTTGTTTGACTCAAGGTAAGAAAAGTTTACCTACCCAATCCTTTTTTTAGTATCCTGACCCTTTATTCAATGGAACTCACAGAAAGCTAGGGCTTCTCGGAGAGCTTTGTAGCTTCAAGTTTCTTTATATTTTATTCTTCCATTTATTTACCTAGGTACTTATTTATTCATTCGAGACAAAAAAGTGTACGAAAGTAGCCTCCTTAGGTGTACAGCTGTTGCTGAAACAATTTGCATACTGATACTAGTGTTGGTTAATTCCTGGGATTTTACTCATCAGAAATATTCTGGAGAATATCCCCGGAAGAGTATTCGTAAGGATATCCCCATGAGGGGGAATTTACCTAATTTACAAGGAATGCCTTTTTTCAGACAGAAAGAGGCTGCAATACAGTATAGTGTGTTCTGATAGGTGGCGCAGCCGCAACTTGGCGCGGAATTTGAAAATCAGTTGAAAGATCAATTGAGAATAGTAATTTAAAGAAAAATCTTGTAAAAACCAACTCGATTGCGGGATATTCCCAAAAATCTGTCAGGATATACCCGGAATTACTCTTGGAGCCCATCACTAACTGGTACCCTTGGAATTCCCCTGTTTTTTTTTTGTTTGTTTTTTTTTCAAATTCTTGCGTCATTCCATCTTAACTTTCCCACCTGTGATTTTTCAGGTCTTCATTTTTCATAAGACAACTTGATTTTATTCATGTTTTAGGAGTAGGAAAGGTAAGATGTCCAAATAAAGTCCCTGAATATAAGAGTTTTGCCATGTGAAGAATGAAGAAGATGAAGGAGGCCAAGAAGGCGTCTACTCTGATTGGTTGGATTCACTGAGAAGGCATCCTTATACACGGCGCTTATGGCTAGGAGTTAATTTCGTTATTTCCCTGAAAAAATCAAATTTTGCTGTAGAAAATTTAAGCTAGGAAGTTTAAAGCAGTAGGATAGACGTTTTTAAACCTGCTAAAAGTCTTAAAAGCCGGTAAATGTTAATTACTAAAATCTCGAAGGAGGCGTTCCAACGGTTTTCTTTTGTAGAAACTGAACAAAGAACTCCTCCTTGAGCTCTGCGACAGTCGAAAATCCAGCAGCCAATCAGAAGTTAAATCGCATATAGCCAGACTCTTTACCATATAGGGACTCAATGTCATACACTCCTAACCCACCTCATCGCTTGGAAGTCAAAAATACCAAATTTTACGTTGAAAAATATATGTAGTTTCAAAATGTTGTTGGTTGGACAGATACGGTGGATCCCATCATTCCAAAATGTGCATACTCCTACTCAATTGATTTCGAAGAAATATGAAAAGTTTTCCTTATTCTTGTTTTAGTTCTGGAGTCTCTGATGGTCAGTTCAATTGGATGCAGTGGTCAAGAAGATGTAGAAGAGAATTTGCGTTACCTCATGGAGACAGCCTCTAATTACCTTCCAAAATTAAAAAGGCACCAAGCCATAGCTCTAGTCAAATTACTAACTATAGTACATCTAATTTTCTTGCAAAAGTACAAACCAAATCAATATTTTTGGCAACCTTTACATTCAATAGAAAGTGCTCTTCAAGGAATGAGATTGCTTGAAAAACATTTAGCAACTGAGCAAAAAACCAAAAGTTTGCCTTACATTTCAACAAAATTAGGTTTCTATACGTTTGGTTTCAATCATTTGAATAGTATTTTAGATGACCAGGCGGACTCTCATATAAACTCGTTTGTACTTGTCATGATGATGGAACTCATTGTTCATAATAAAATAGAATTACTTCTGGAGATTTTGAAAACTAGTCAATTTAATGAAAGAATTTCCGCCTTGACTCTATATTTAAAAGGTAATTTTTTTCGTTTGAATTCTTTTAGCTCCAAGTTGAAAATTTCTGTCAAACTTTTGCGTATCATGCCATCAAAAATACACTAGTTTAAACTTTTCAAGATGATTCGAGGGTTGATTAGTTCAAACTGTGGTCACCAAGTCATGCTGCTAAAATGTCAACAGTTTTTGGCTAAAATTGATGACTTTACGCAAAAAGGAGTTTTTTTTTTTTTTTTTTTTTTTTTTTTTTAGGAATGTTGGCACCTGCAAGCATACTTTAGAAAGATATCCTGAAAGTTACAAACTGAAACACTCAAAAATAAAGCCAGGATTTAGGAAATACAAAAAGCCCCAAAAGTCTCGATGAGTGCGAGTGAGGCCGATAGACATGCGTAGTATCACTTGCAGTCACTGAGCTTATGACAACAGAATTTCCTTAATTATGGCTCTAATTCCAAACCAATTTTGCGCGTTTCAGGCTCAAAAAATAAAAAAAAATAATTCAGGTGCCAATTTTCTTGGATTTTGCGTTTTCAATTTAAAATGCCAAAAACATTGCTTTCCCCATAAGTGATTAGTGGCGCTATCCATCTAATTGAAACCTGGACAATTTTTGACTTGGATCACCCTAAGAGATGATTTCAAGATTTTATATCATTTTTACAAGCAGTTAATTAATAAGAGGAAGGCCAACAGGGGGCGGGGGCAGCTGTAAGATGAACAAAACTTGTTTGAAAATGTAGTTTTATTGAGTCCTAATGAAACACACTTTGAGAATAGCAAACCTTTGATTTTAAAGTGCACTCTTGCAACAGCAGACCGATGGTTCCACCATAATCCAAAATCATTCAACCATATCACCACACCGCAGAGACCGGCTTTAGATAGTAGATACCGATTACTTGCCTCATCAGTTTTCTCACATTTTCTCTGCTTTCCAAAACTCCCAAGTCTTGAACTAATATTTTTTTTTTTCACTTTGTTTGTTCGTCTACAGCGTATTGTTCATTTGATCTTGGCCGATTTGATGAAGCTCTCATTAATTTATGTCTTATGCAGGATGTGCCTCTACATGATGATCTAAAATTTTATTTTCACATTTTGTTGGGCCGATGCTATTCCAAGATGAAGAACGTAGACAAAGCTGCTGTAGAGTTCATGAAGGCAAAAAACATCAGTTTTGTTCATGCATCAGAGGCTATTTATTATCTCTTCGAAAACTGTGATAAAGATAATTTCATTATGAAAATACGGTTCCTTGATGAAATTTACAAGGTGAGTATCTTTGTTTATTTTTTTTTAAAAAGAAAAAGAAGAAAAAAGTGATTTCAAACGCCATGTGTTCGAATACATTGATAAAATGTTTGCAGCTGATAAGTGCATTGTGGGCCAATTGTTTTCTTCTGTAACTCCGCTTTACAACCGTCATTTGAGATGTCACAAAAGTTGCTTAAAGTTGAATCCAAGCATACGTTTGGTAATCCGTGCGCAGCGTCCACCATCCAAGATTTGAAGGCCGCAAACCTTGAACGATCATCAATAATGTAGGGGATCATCATCAATCATGACTCAAACTCATTTTTCATCAAGTTACCCAAGCTTTTCAAAGTAATAACGTCAAATGCCCATTCATTTGCATTTACTTGCGTGATGTATGATCCTTAGTCTCCTCCTCACTTTGAGGAACCATCTTAATCAAATGTACAAGAGGAGGGGGGCCTCCACCCTCGGCTATGGAAACATACATTTTTCTTATCTTGTCACATCGCTGGACGACCCACCAGGCTTTTGTACCGTACCAATTGACTCACTGCAATTTTCCGTGTCAATAAAACCCCGCACGGCTCCATTCTGAGTCAAACTTCCGCAGCTCCTACCTCCAAAACCGAGGATGTGAGGGAAGTCGGACAACCCCGTTGAACTTTTTACCACCTCATGGATGTTCAGCAAAAGTTAGGATCCAAATTTGATTGTGAAGAAAACAATTTGTCCAAGTGTGGTCGGTGTTTGTACCACTGAGCGATGGGTTGATGTTTTTGGGGTATACCTGCCGTAAAAAGCGTATAAGACTTGCACACCATCATAGCACCTACGGAGATTTTACATCAAGTCATGTAAAAAATATAAAGCTTAAAGCTGTAAATCTAGGAACCTCTCCCCTTGCCCCTTCTCTCTCTCTTTCTCTTACAATCTAGTGTTGTCGCATAGCATTGCAGGGAAACGCTAAGAGTCAATTTGATTTTTCAACCCTAAGGTTTAATCAGCGTTTATTTACTTTTTCTTTCTCTTCCTTTCACATTCACTTTTTTCTGGCACTCCCTCTCGCATTCAATATGATCAGAAATTTGGTTCATGTAAGGGCAACCGCCGGAGACTCCGTTTCAATAACACGCGCTTTGGAATGAAAACAAAATATTGTTTTTAACTATGTAAAAATTGATGATGCATATTTTAGTGAGCATTTTTGTGAGGAAATCAATGTTTGTTTCGTCAAAGTTTCTTCTAAAAACCTCTTTAAGTCTCAAGAAGTGGTAATTTTTCATTTTAACAAGGAAAAAAGCAATCTTTTGCTATCTAAATATAATTGTAGTCTTAAGTATTTCAGTTTTTTGAGTGAAGTGAATGGAGAGGGAGAAAGCTCTTCTTCGCCAAATGGTACTATGAATCCATGCATTTTCATAGGAAAAAGTAGGTAACCATGCACTACCCTAATGAACTGGAATTCACTCAAACGTTTTTTCTTGATATTTCCTTTTCCAATTTGACATGGCCTGTGGCGCATATTTTATGACTGATGAATTATTCTCTATTCACTAGAATAATAAACAAATAGACAGCACCAAAAATTTCTCTGAAGAGCCAGCATTTTTTGAAATCAGTCTGTTGAATCTGTTACACGCAACTCCAGCAATATCTGAAGCGGAAGTTATTTATTTATTGGCGAAAGTGAATTTGGAACACCAGGTTAGTGCATAGTATACAAACACTGATTTCTGTAGAACTGAATATTACATAAGGAGCATTTTAGCCATCTTTAGTTTCACACAAGTCACAAAAAGCAAAATTACTTCAGATCTGAATACATTGCACTATGTTATGCTTGGGCATCAAATCACTGACCAAACTGATCATGAGCAGGAATACAGTAAAATTCCTGATCAAACCTTGAAATGTTAGATTATAGAAACCCTAGATATTTAGTAAAAATCTGCATTTGCCTCATGTTTTTTGTCTGAGTAACAAGTTTCCTAATCATGTGAATCACTTATCCTTGTGAAATGAGTACATTTTCATTCTGACTTGTAGGATGGATGTATTTTACATTTTTACAAATAACAAATGAATTCCTGGTCTTGACACCCACTTTTTGGAAAGAAAATTTTGTAAATATCTGATGATTGACCATCAAAATTTGCCATTACCGTTCTCTCTGTGATACAGCTTTTCCCATAGAGTGTATTGTTGCAAGCATTTAATTTTGACTCATATATTTTGTGGGAATAAAGGGCATTTTTTTTTGTGGAAAGCACAACAGCTAGTCTCACACCCTTGTTGGTAAGTTTTAGTGAGCAAGTTTCTTTGGGGGCTTATTCAAGTTTTTCAAATGACTGTTGAAAGCTAATGAAGGCTCATAAGCTACCTACGTGTCTATATGAAACTTTTAAATCCTAGAGAAACCAACCGTGAAGGCCGATCATTTACTTCATTGATAAACTGATCGTTAAGACTGCCTATGATTGATGCTATTGGTCAAAAGTTTGATTGATGCTATTGGTCAAAAGTTTGATTGATGCTATTGGTCAAAAATTGTAAAACTTGGGTGTTTTATAGTAACCATTGTTAAAGTACGCATTATTTATGCTGCTTTAAGATACGAGAACTTTAACAATGGTTACCATAGCAACAGCCAAGTTTACAATTTTTGACCAATAGCATCATCCATAGACTCTTAACGATCGTTTTATCGCTGAAGTAAATGATCGGCCCTCTGGTTGGTTTAGTATAGACTATGGAGACCTTTTCCTTTCATTCTTTTCTTGACTCTCTTGGCTCAATTTTCTCTGAATATGTTTCAATTGATCATTATTTAAGGCATCTTTATTTTCATGTCTGATGACATGACCTTAGCTGGACCTCTGGCCGATATTTCATACTGTTAAATTTATTTTCCTTACAGAAGTATTCAAATGCTGAAGCTCTTTACCTTAAATTACTGGAATCGATAAAGTCAAACTACGGTGCTACTGACTGTGATTCTTCCAAACGCCTGGCCCCTTTACCTAAATTCCATATAATTTACCACGAAGCTGTCAAGTCTTCTATTGAGTGTGGTAATTTAGAGGTGGCATTAGAGAACTCTCAGAGCTGTTCTGAAAATTATATGCCTTCTCTAAATACTGACTTAGAAAACAAACCCAAGGTCCGGATAAAATACTATGACGATTACTTGAATTCTGTGGATGAAGATTGTATTAGTTTAATTCTCATGTCGGAAATATTTTTTCAATTGAACGAGGATTCAAAGGCTTTAGATTCTGTGGAAAGGTATGCATTCTTCTCAGTTCTAAACTGACATATTAATTTTCAATCCTAGAATGGTAAGAAAGGACCCTTTGACTACAAATTGTGCACGAAAATCCCATGTGTACAAAATGAAGCAATGTCATACTGACGCTATATATAAATAAAAGATTACGCTGAGATGAGCAGCTGTTTGAATTTTGTAGTGAAAACTTGATGGAAAGATTATTGCTCCTTATCAAAGGAACTAATTTGCTTCAATTTTTCTGTTCCTACTCTGATTTGCTGCAAATTATAGACCCTCATGAGGGTTGAGGAGCTGCTTTTTTTTGTACTTGTAAAGCATATTTTTGCAAAAGATCAGGCGTGCATTTTTATTTTTGATCTGGCGTCGTTTTTGGAAACGAGCAAACATCAGGCTCATGTGAACCTTACTCTTGTGCGGAGTTCAGAAAAACCTTGAAATGCACTAGTCTTCAATCAAATGAGCCGTGAAAAACTTGGGTCGAGTCAAAATAAAATATCAAATCAGTGGATCGGGTCATCATGATCGTGCCCTACCATTTTGCAAAAATACACTTATAGGGACCATATCTCCATCTAAAGTCCATAAAAACAACAGGCTAATATATTCAAAATAGACTAGTGAGTAATCCAGAAGTTATGGTGAGATGCCTTCAAAATTCAAATCATTGGATTGATACCGGTACATGGTCCAATTTAACAATTCCCTTTGAGTTCAATAAAAATAATCTTTCATCAATAAAAGTTTAAAGATTTTACATCAGCAAAGTCTATTGACTTGTATCTTATGTATTTGTATATTTTGTGCTTTCAGATGCATCCAGCTGGTTTTGGGGCACATCAACACTGTTTTGAGGGTCAACGACCAAATCTCAAATAAAGATAGGGATGAATCAGAAGAATTGATATTCTTTAATTGTTTTCTCGCTAAATTGTATCTTTGCAAAGCAATATTGTTTAAAAATATGGATCATAACGCCAAGGAAGTTGTTCCATTACTTGAAAAAGCTTTGTCATTCAACAAGGGTAAGTTTTTTTTTTGCCTAAATTTTTCCTCAAATTGGTTCTGACAAAGTCATTGCGTGCTGTTGTTTAAATCTTACACTTTTCACAATTAGAGGTCGTTTCTGAAGTGTAGGCTGGGCACCTTTACCGATAATCTTTGGAATTTTTCAACATTATCTCTCACGTTACAAAATGAAAATGAGGAACGCCTACTACCAAAATTATTGAGGAACGCTTTAAAATCAAAAGTTCAACTCGGAGGCAAGTTTTGTTTTGATTTGATAATTGATGGAATGAATATTGATAATTCGCCCCTAGGTGTGTCTACACTTCAGAAACGAACTCTATATGATTACATCATTTAAAAGCAACCATTTTTTTTTTCGATACCTTGATTTTTTCATCCTGTTCTACGCTCATTATTTAACTCAGGCCAGTCGTTTGCTGTGAAACACCAGCATAGCAAATGAGAGTGTTAGGGACTTTCAGGGGTGGATGGGGGCAACCTTTGTTTTTTGTAAATTTTTGCTTGCTTTTAGCTCATTTTTGAGAAAATTGGCATGGATAACTGCATTTGCCTTATTACAGGGGGGGGGGGGAGAAGAGCCCTTTGCCTTTTTTGCTCTTCCCTGCCGACGCTCCTGACTACGTACTTTTTAAAATGATCCGAAGTAAAACTTTCAATAAATTTGTAATCTGTGAGATCGCACCACAAAATCTAAAAAATGAAGCCATGATAAGTCATCAAGTCATTTAGTTAAGGTCGTTTGGCCAAAAACTCACCAGATTTTAAATTCATTCTTCTGGAAAATCTGGTGCTTTTCTAGCCTAATCTGACAATTGTGGTCACGAGTTTATCCTAAACTTCATATTTTCTAGTTACTGTGAAAGTAATATTAATAATCTATGCTTTATATCTGAATGACAGAACTTTCAAAATGTTTTAGTGGTTAAGCTGAAAGTGATCAAAATTGTTGAAGAATTAAGAGGGTGGTTATCTATGGAAAACCTTGACTGCAGGAATTTGAGCACCAAAAACAATTGAAAATTTCAATTTATTGTAACATTAGCTCATAGTAGATAACATTATAAAAAAAATAAAATATATACAGCAAAAAATCTTAATAACATAATATAGCACCTTTCCAGCTATCAGTCGAAGTTCAATAGCACTTTTTATTTATTTGTTCATTTTTTTATTTTTGTTTTATATGTATCACCTTTAATTATATAATCAGGCTCTAAATTTGCCAACATTGCTATGAGGCTTGATCTGTTCAGTAGGGTACATCGAAAACACACTTTTTTCGAATTTCGAACTGGGAGTTGGTCGAAATGTTCCTTTTAGTAGTACAATGAAGTGTGTAAAATTTGGTATTGATCGGATGTCATCTTGTGCCTCCGCATCGAGCTTGAAATTTGCCGATTTTTAAGCGTTTTCCGTAAAAAATCGGCTTTAAGCAAAAAAATTCAAGGTGACTCATAAACGTCGTAGATACTCATGAGTAGACATTTCTGGCTCAATTTTTTACGCTGATTACGAATCTGGCTTTACATTTGGCCTTTCGTGTTTAGATTTTTCTCTAATGCCCTTTTTAGTTTCCAGTAAAACACCGGAAAATTGTGTAAAACCCGAGATTCAGACGCTAAACGATATATACGATACAGCCGGATTTAGAATATCCATAAATGCCTGGAAACATGTTTATTAGAGTAATGGAGACGCTACAGAGGTTTATAGGTATCACTTTTGGGGTAAGTTTATTTTTCCAACCGTTCGATGCGGTACTGCAACAAAGACTCGACCTCTAATAGAAGTCTTTGTTCTGCAACACCAAAAATTTCCTGTTTCGTGTTTTTTGATATGCACTGGGCAGAAACTATATAGAAAAGCTGGGGCCAAGCTGAGCTTTACGGCACCGTTGGAACGTTGTTTTTCGTTGGGCTCATCATTAGTTTCTCAAAGTTTCTCAAAGATGTGAAGATATGTAAAAAAAAAAAAAAAAAAAAAATAATAATAATAATAAAAAAAAAATATATATCCAAAAAATTGAATTCTGGGTTAATTCCACAAACAGCGTGCTGATTTGTGATAAAACTTTTCGCAATACTAGGCACTGTTAAAACGCCGAACCTAAACATTTCGAAGCTTATACATTTACAACCTGCAAATGTCAAAAAGTTTCTTGCCAATTCTCTTGAGAAATAGATAATGCGTTCTTAATTCGATTTTTTAAAGAATTGTGTTTTTACAACTTGACACTTTTTGACGAAATCTTTCAAATTATCTTTCATATCTCTTTCATCGAAGGTAGTTATGGATGAAATTTCAAATATATTTTTTATTCTAGCAGAAGCAATCTTCCTAATCTCGGCGACCCCAGGATTTTGGCCAATATTTCTAGATTCGCACGCTGAAACTCATGCGAATAAGTCTGGATGCCGCTTCGTAGGATTTCAAGGGTTTGCACAAAGGGCCAGGAGGCAACTCTTTCGAACACCCAGGGCAGTTTGAATCCTTTCCTAAAAAGATCTTCATCATCAGATGAAAGTAAACCGCATCAATAGTAACTCGTACAGAGTCCTCTTGTCGAGGAGCTACATATTATGTTGCTTAACTCAAAAACCTGAGTCCTAACTAATGTAAGATAAATAACCAAAGGAAATTGGACACCTACGAACCAATAATACCAAAGAAACTAATGATGTGCCCAACGAAAAACAACATTCCAACGGTGCCGTAAAGCTCAGCCTGGCCCCAGCGTTTCTATATAGTTTCTGCCCTGTGCATCAAAAAACACGAAACGGGGAATTTTTGGTGTTGCAGAACAAAGACTTCTATTAGAGGTCGAGTCTTTGTTGCAGTACCGCATCGAACGGTTGAAAAAATAAACTTACCCCAAAAGTGATACCTATAAACCTCTGTAGCGTCTCCATTACTCTAATAAACGTGTTTCCAGGCATTTATGGATATTCTAAATCCGGCTGTATCGTATATATCGTTTAGCGTCTGAATCTCGGGTTTTACACAATTTTCCGGTGTTTTACTGGAAACTAAAAAGGGCATTAGAGAAAAATCTAAACACGAAAGGCCAAATGTAAAGCCAGATTCGTAACCAGCGTAAAAAATTGAGCCAGAAATGTCTACTCATGAGTATCTACGACGTTTATGAGTCACCTTGAATTTTTTTGCTTAAAGCCGATTTTTTACGAAAAACGCATAAAAATCGGCAAATTTCAAGCTCGATGCGGAGGCACAAGATGACATCCGATCAATACCAAATTTTACACACTTCATTGTACTACTAAAAGGAACATTTCGACCAACTCCCAGTTCGAAATTCGAAAAAAGTGTGTTTTCGATGTACCCTACTGTTCAGAGTGTAGTTTACAGTTAATGCTTCAAGTCCTCCATTAGGTACTTCCACTTGACAACTACACAGTTTTGTAAGGTGAGAAGTTGTTCCTTTGGGCTCATCTTCCCATCTTATGAACTCATACCTCCTGACTTCTTTCTCAGTTTTGAAAAAAAAAAAAAATTACCAATGAATACAATCTAATCTCTCTGAATTTAGCATGGTTTGTTTTATGGTTAGGTTGCTCTTTTTCTGATCATTCTTGGTTTATTTCCTACAGGAGATAGCGACTGCTTGCAATATTTTGCTCAGGCGCTTATCTTGCAGGGACGCGATGAAGAAGCTGTGATCTTGAAAAACACAGAAAGATTTAATCTTGAGACGGAAAGGTGCTTTAGTGTAGCATTAAAACTGTTTTTCAAGCTGCACACATCAGAGGAAAAATGGGGTGAGATGGATTCTCCCGAAGACATTGTCGCAGACTTGTTTGAGGATTCAGGTTTGTAAATCACCTTCTTAAGGCAGAGTTTTCGATGATTGGTTAACACCCTTCTTTGCTTGTGTTTTTACTTCACCCAGTCTTTAGGATTACTTAGCACCTCAGTTAATTTTGCTTCTGGACTCTCCGGCGCAGGAGCGTGCATATATTCCCATTTCTGTGGAAATAAAAAGATGATTCCAAATCAGAAAAAACTTCAAAAATCAGAAGAGGCTCATCAATAGTCGAAAACTGGAGTATACTATAAGACCTAAGTAGTTTTGATCAATGCAACTTATGACGGATCCAATTCTAACCAGAAATGGCGTCGATCGGCAACTCGGGAATGTAAATATTGCACAAGCAATTGCGTTACATAAGTCTTAAATATTTGGTTGAGATTTTTCTATTTTGAAATCAATAGCGATATTTAAAGCAAAAGAACAACTTAACTAATGGGTTGTGATAGGAATAGAGCTCACAAAAGCGTGCCTTGCATTATTTGAACGGCAAGTGATGCATCTTTGTTCAAACCCCGCTTTTGTTTTATCTAACGGAATATTTTACTCAGGCGCTTGTCTTGCAGGGACGCAATGAAGAAGCTGTGATCTTGAAAAACACAGAAAGATTTAATCTTGTGATGGAAAGGTGTTTTAGTGTAGCATTGAAACTGTTTTTCAAGCTGCACACATCAGAGGAAAAATGGGGTGAATGGCGTCCTCGAGAATATTCCAGATTTATAGTGTGCTTCACAGACAATTTAGAGTTTACAGTCTTAGAAAGGAACATCGAAAATCCCCTAGAACTGTTAAGGCAGAAAAGTTCAATTGACATAACTCGTAAGAATTTCATCAATAAGTGAGGAGTTGGATAGAGAAGGGTTACGGGTGAGTAAGAAAGCTAACAAGAATAGGACCCATGCCAATTCTTTAATCAAAGTATTGTGCAGCCGCCAAACAGTCACACCGCCTCATTGTTTTCCGCAAACTTTGCGCTTAAAGTATGTTGAAACAGTTTGAAAAAATTTGTTGGTGTTGTAGAAACTTTAGCTCAAAATGATCCACAAAATCAACGCATGTAAAGCTCAACAAACTTCGGCTAAAGTTCAATTATTCCAGAGATGTGGGGGTTTCTTACCCTTCCCTTTTCAAGTAAAAACAGGAGAAACTTATTGGCAGCAACGCATTCACAATCAATAATACTCTCAAATAGATCATGATTAGGTACTGTTGAGTCGGGGAGAGAAAGAATGTCAGACGACTCCTGGATTTATTGCTGAGCACGAAGCCCGTAAAAAAAAAAATTGAGCTTGAATATAGACCAAAGAACTGAGAAACCACTGAATTATTGCGTTGACCTTTATCTGTGCTCCAATTTTGAATTTCAGGCAACGTACCCAGATAAAAATTCAGGTATCGTCTGACATTCTTTATCAACTAAACTATACCCTCAAACTCCAATACCCAATGCAATGTTACATCAATTTAATGGTTAATTCAACTTACCGCCTGTAATGGTAAACTCATCAAAATACTTTCATAGCGTGCTTCTGGAGTACTCAGACCAAATTTAGTCCCTCTGTCATAAATTAGATTAAATTCAACGTAACGACCTCTCCTCAGCAATTGCCATTGTCGCTCATGGTAGCCATAACCATCATCTTTATGTTTACTAACTGAAAAGAGACAAACCATATGGTTTTTAAGACGCTGAACAGCAAATTTTCAAGTCCTATTTTTCAAGTCAAATGTGGAATGACACTGCAATTTCCGTGGCAAATTTTTTTTTTAAAAAAAGCAACGATTTAAATTTTTATCAGTAGTGATAATCTTTTTCTTCTTTACTTTTTACCATTCGCAATTTTCTCTGGACCCTAAATTTTGTATGAGCAAGCAGTCTTTAACCCACACGCAGCCTTAAATTGACTTTGTAGGTACTTGATATAACCAATATTTTCAAAGGATTGTTGGTACTTTTCCAAAATTGTTGGCCATCAATTCCATAGGGCACATTTTCTTATGTTTCACGCAAACTGTGGATCACCATATCAGACATTTTTTGCACCCCTGACCTTTGATTGCTTCCAACTGTAAAAGTTGTGTTCTGTGCAGTTCTGCATTTTGTGACTGGACTTAGCAGCACTACTACTGGAGCAGGTGCCTGATGGTGCCTGGTTTGATGGTATAGAAATTGCGAGCGCAACGTTTGCATTTACAGATTTTATAAAGGCATCAACAACTTCTGGATTCTGAAGGTTCTTTGGGTGTTTGTTCATCACTTAATTTGGGTCCAAACCTGTGGAAAAACACGATCTGTATGTCTACCGCAAAAGTTTACAAAAGATCCATTGAAGAATCAATTTTTATTTTTTAATCTGCTCACCTAAAGGCACGTAGGACGGAATGACAGCATTTGCGCAAGACTTGACAAATTCAAAAACTTTTGGCTGTGATGGCTCATCAATATCGTCAAAAAAAATTCCACCCACTCCGCGTTTTTCACCTAGAACAAACAAAATTCAATGCTAACTAATAATTGGTTGGAAAAAACAATGCTTTGATCAATAAAGCTTATAAGTAAGGCTACAGAATTGAATAAGCTGTTAGCTGTTGAATAGAATGAAGCTTTCTCTTCATAATCACAAAAAAAATTATCTTGGAATAAAATCAAGGTCAACCTGAAAGGGGTCTGAAAGTAGAAAAGAAAAGGTAGGCCAGGTTTCAGCATAAAGATCTGGACCCAGTTGGAGAAGATGGCATCAAAGGCTTCACATTTGTTTGCATACATTAGGAGCTACAACTGCAAATATAAAGGAGGAAATTTATAAATTTTGATTGAGCCCTCCTGTGAAGTGATTTCCAAATGGAACATAAAAAATGTTGCATTATTGTGTTTTTAAACTCTTTTGCTACAATCTGTTTGAAATTTTGCACAAAGACGTTTAAGATCTTTTGCAAACTTTCTGAAAATTTGCTTGAAACAGAAATGCAAGGGACATAAGATTCCATTTTTATTGGCTGAGATCACAAGCAACTTCAGGGTCAGGTTTTCAACTGTTGGCATCAATCTGTAATTAGGAAAAATACTTCAGTAGAACATGAAAACTAGGGCTGCCATTTTTGCGTACCTCTATGCGTAATGGTGAAGTAATCATCACACCATTTTTTGTACTTAGGATAGAAACTCTTGTCGTGCTTATCACAGGCTTCTTTTAACGTTCTGTGGAAATGAACAACGTCGCTTTCATTCAAGTAATAGGGTGTTAAATCAGTACCGCCTCCAAACCACCACTACAAAAAAATTAAATACATGAATTAAAGCTTAAATCAGAGTCATAATTATAGAAACCTGTAGTTTCAGCTGTCAGAAAGCTCTTGTGCCCAATTTTTAGAGCAAACTGAAAATTTAAGTCTACAGGCAAAAATTTGATCTAATTTGCAGGAAAACAAAGCTTGTGTACAACTTGTAAAAACATCGCCTCTTTGACAATGCATATTTATTTTCTGTCACTAGGCATCTGAGAGACAAAATAAAATTTCATGGGTTTGCAAAATTCAAACTATGTGAACTAACTAACTTTGTCTCAGATCATTACTTATTATTTCATCAGAGATTGGATAGTTGAGAGATTAAAGTCTTTGTTTTTGAACCCAGATGTCGCATGTTTGATTTAAAATTCTGCCTTTAAATTTCTGCATACTGCTTCTTTTCCAAAATGTGAGTTCCAGACAATTTTACAGTTGTATGACCGTTTCATCAATGACAACAAAAAAATGAAAACGTCTAATTGTCTGAAAAGCACGTTGGGGTTCAAAAGTTTTCCAATCTAGCAATCCGCAAGTAGCCTGATAGTGAGAAAATTTTTGGGAGCTTGAGGAACTTCGCCCGACAAAAACGATCTCAGGAAAATGGTCGCAAAACTTCAAAAATATCGGTCATTTTGGGTTACTTACAAAATCCTGTGAGGAAAAAAAGCTGGATTGTGTCTGACTTCCAGTATTCTGGAACACTTTGCACCCCTAGAGAGGCGATAAGCAAAAATAGATCAAAAATGCTAAAAGTCGAACAAGTCTCAGTCCCAAGAGAACTACGCAACTCACTCAGCTATTCCATCCCTGATGCCGTAAATATGAAAACAGCAGCAGATAGGTTGCACAGTAAGAATTTTGCAAGACTGTGGGCAATTCTTTTGCCTTTTCATATGCCCATTGGCAGAAAATGAAAATAAACCGTCCAATAAGTGTACCTGAGCTACATTTTCTCACAATTGAGATCAATGTTCAAACATGGGCACATCAAGGCATTCTCTTGTTAGGATTGGTATCACCGTACTTTGAGCCAATATTTGATCCTGGGTGGCAGTTTTTCAGGTACTGTACTTTCAGAACAGAACAAATATGATATTGGAATGTTGCTTAATCATAGAGACAGTTTCAGTTAGAGCTTATTTCAGAGGTATAGGCGTAACTCCCCAATAATCTTCTCTCTTTTCAATTTCAATTCCTCCAAAACAGAACAAACCTTGCCTGCAACTTCGAACTTTTGATTTTAAAGTGTTCCTCCCATGAAAAGCCAATGCTCAAATTTATTTTCATTGTTGTATTGTAATTTGAGATATAACCATGGAAAATTCCAAAGATTATCGGTTTAGGTGCGCCTGCTCTTCTGAAACGACTTCTAAATGGAGCTGAGATATCACGACCTCTGGTTAGGGTGATAGTTTGTCGGTGGTTAGAGCTTTAACCTCTGGTATACGAGGAGTGGTGTTCTACAACCTCTTATTTTGATCTGGTTAAGGGTCGACAGTGACGCCATCTCAGACTGCCTGGGGGGGGGGTGTCAAGACCCTCCAAAAAATCGGATGACTTGTTTTGTTTGTTTTGTTTTTTTTTTGTTCGTGCTTCTTTTTCAACCGCATGTTTTTCTTCTACCGCCATCTGACTATTTTTTGGCCTCATTGAAAATCCTTGGGGGGGGGGGGGGGGGGGATTGTCCCCCCTGCCCTCCCCCAAATGGCGCTACTGGGGGTTGGGCCTCCTTTGTTCTCAAACCGGTAGGTTGACTGCCCATCAGATTGCTTTGTGGTTGAGTCAAACTATTGGTTTGGATAATATAAGGTTTGTAATACTGGACCTAACTCAAAAGCAGAAGCTTGGTTCAGACTAAACCGTTCTGTTGAAAACCTGAAATAAATCCTCGGCAAAAAATTTCAAATCGGATATTTTGTATAGTAAGGATGCTCAAGTAAGAGATTGTGCCGGTATCTAATGTTTACTCTAATTTATTTTACTGTTTGAAGGAAAAAAAAGAATTGTTTTTTGTACCGCTTGAATTGATTTGTAGATTGAACTGCTTTACCTGCGTTGAACCATCATCGTCTGTGACTTCAAAATAGCGATAATTGAAATGAAGAGTTGGCACCATCGGGTTTCGAGGATGAATCACAGCACTTACACCAGCCGCAAAAAATGGTAGTTTGTCACTATGGAATTTCTTCCCTCTGTAAAGCAAGTTTTAAACCACTGTTTATTTTTTATGTTGGAATTAGATACATTTTTTTCACCTAAAATATTTTTGTTTATTTTCACTCCTCTTCAACTGTTGTGAATGGTTGAATATGTGAGTAAAAACATAACAAGTATTGAGTTCTCACGTCACTGCTTACCTGGCTTTCGTTTGTTTAATTTCTTTCATCTTTGCCTGGTTACGTCAACATCCATTAATGAACAGGTCAGATCTGGTAGCTCTGTAATATTTGCGCTCTGTTACATATACACAAAGAAACAAACAGCTTAACCGCTTTTTGATTTGATTCAACTTCCATTTGATTTATACAGATTCTTTCCGATACAGGGAGAACTCAAAGATTACAGTGCTAATAGACTGACCTGTTGATGATGGACCTTGGTTAAAATGGTTGAAAAAGTGTTTTAGGACACAAAAAGTGATGAAACTGACCTAGCTCTCATTTGTTGCACAGCAGGTGGCGGTAAAGTTCCGTGCACCACGGAAATATTTACTCCTGCTTTTTCTAGAATTCTTCCATCTTGTAGGACGCAAGTAATTCCTCCTCCTCCTTTTTGTCTTTCCCATCGATCAACTTTAAATTTATAGTTATCATCTTCTTCCGCTTCTAGAGCTCGACAAAAGTCTGCCTAAATTAACAATTCATACATTTATACTCTTCATGAAATTCAAACAAACTCAAAACTATTAGGACATTAAAGATTAGTGGAATTCATTTGTTTCTTCATTAAAATTTGACAGAAGACAGATGGGCGTCAACAAACAAAAAAAAACATTAGTGCACAAGGATTCTTAAACGAATTGAGGGTCATTGAAGAAGTATCCTATTTATTCTAGAAACTTGATTTTTCAGTCTTATTCTTACTTTTTAATCGAAAAGGGGAACTTATTTGCTAGATGACCCTTGTAATTTCGAGTTGACCCATTGACAGAGAAGAAGCTATCTTAGGACATTCAAAGCCAGTAAAAGGATTTTTTTTAATTTTTAATTTTAATTTTAATTATTTTAATTAAGTAAATGCACTCAAAATGTACAAACAAAAAACTCTTATAAAAACAATAAAATCACAGTAAAATAAATTCAATTTGACACCCGTAAGAAAGACTTGTGTCGGGCGACAAACAAGATGGCTGAGAGACAAAAAAAAAAAACACTAACAATAGTAACACAGTAAATGCTCACAACAATACTAATAACACAGAAAGAATTTGACTCCAAAATTTTCATAATAGAATAACTAAAAAAAATAAAAATAAATCTGTAGTATTAATAATAATAATAAGTTTTACAGGAATCTCGAGATTGAGATCGCTCGAATGTGGAACGTAAAAGTTGAAACTATTCCCGTCGTCGTTGGTACCCGTGGCATTACTAGTAACAGTCTCATCAGCCATTTGAAGAAAATCCCTGGCTCAGTTAACTTCAATATCTTGCAACAGGCTGCTATCAACGATACTGCCCATATTTTAAGAAAATGTTTGAATTAATTTTTAATTTGTTTAATTTATTTATTTATTTATTTACTTATTTATTTATTTTTTTTTTCTTTGCCTTTCACTTTTGAATTAAAACCCTAGGAGTTGGGTAGACTCTCGGTCTTAATTAGAAAGAACCAGCCTTGAGCTGTGACAGCCCAAATATAATAATAATAATATTAGTAGGACAATAAAAATATATCAAATAAAAAATAAAGAATAATAAATAATAAATAATAAAAAAAAGAGTAATTCTCAGATCCAATGACTCCATTCATTGAAGATTTAACACGGTTTAAAACTTTATCAGAGCACTGATTAATTCTAAAATTGATTGGTCGTACCATCAAAGTCAAAACAGTTACTTTTGTCCTTCAATTAAATAAAGTTGACGCAGAGAGAAGGTAAGTTGGTAAAACAATCATAGTTGGCCATTCCGTAATGAATGGAGTAGGTACCTATTTTCGAAAGTTAAACGACAGGAGCAAAATTGAAAAGCTAACCTGGATTTTCATGATGAATAGTTCCATTTTACTCTTCATATCATCTTTTTTAGATTTTAAAGTATCCCAGCTAGTTATCGGCTCTGCCATAAAATTGAAACCTCTAGTGTCACTGCTGGCCATTGAAGCTTTGTTAGAATGAGCATTGTATAAAACCACTCCAGTCCCGAAGAGAACCATAGAAACTTCCCTGAAATCAACAGAAACCAGAAGTGAGGTATATATTTAGAACTTCCTGCAAAATGCCTCATGATTACTTGCACCTTAGCTCACGTAAATTATCCCTCCATTCAAAGAAGGAGAATCTTCCTTTGCTCAGCTGTTTCTTTTAACATCATCGTTCAACCATAATCTCTAAAAATGGTATCTTCTTATTTGCAATTTACAAAGATTGTCACGAATCCTGATTTCTATATGAAAAATATATATACATGCTAACCAAATAAAGGCCAAAAGGATCGTTACCCAGCCGCACTAGAGGCTTGTTTGAAAGGAAATGTATGCTCTGGTGAAGCAGTTTAGACTGGCTGAGGTATATCTAGAGGCTGCTTAAAAAAGGTAAGAGGTTGGTATGACGATTTCTTGTCAATAGTACATAAATTCTATAGATGTAGCCAGACGTCAAGATAGGTGGTGATGGATTAGACCAAAGCTTCTAATTTGAAAATTTGATTCAGGTATGATTAAGTCATGACGACAGTGTGATCAATCATATTGTAATCCACTTGACCCAGGACACACCCTCAGAGTGGTTTCACAGAGGTCAGCACGCAGTGATTGCTATACTTAGTAGGTCAAAGATTTGCAGCCTACAGAACTACCTTAAACTAGATCCTGTGTTGTACAGCGAAGACAAATCACTGCTCACTAATGTCATACCACATTGGGCGTGAGCTTCAGATCCTTCTTCAAAATTCTAAAAACTGCAGCATTCACAATGTTCCCCAAGAATGCTAGCACGCTATTTGAAAGACTTGACAAACAGTATCGAAGCCCTCTTCGGGATGCACTTAAGAGCAGAGCCGGATTTAGGGGTGTGCCATGTGTGCCTGGGCAATGGCGACAAATTTCAGGCGGCGGCAGAATTTCGAGGTTTTTTTTTTTTTGCAATATCAAAACAAGAATGCGAAAATGAAATCATTTTGATTGGATGGGAGTGTGATTTTACCCGCAGGTCTTCTTTGTTCTCTAAAAAGTTGTTAGTGCGTGAAGTGGCTCGGGGTGGCATGTTTTCATGAGACAGCGCAACTGCGAGGGGGGGGGTGTGGGGAGGGGGGATCCGGGGGGGGATTCATACTACGGCAACTGGTTTACTGCACCTGGCAGCAAAAACCCGGAATCCGGCTCTGCTTATGAGTATCTTTCCTATACAACTGGTTTCACGTAAACAGCTCCGTACTGCTTCCAGTTCTACTTGCAGATCAGTGTCCTGGAACCACCATAAACAGCATTGAACACCGCTTGAGGAGACATTTGGGGACCAGAAAACTTCATTCCTCAGCGCTTCGAGTAGTTAATTATACTCCTCATGTTGTTCACAGGCACGAATGGTTGTACGTCTGCCTGCTGTGCCAATAATTCGTAACGCTATACTATCTGCAAAAGAATATCCATGCGGCACAGCGCTGTGACTCTTTCAGAATGTCAACAATGATTAATTAAGCAAGTTATTGTTTCATGTTGGGTGAAAGTCTTGACGCAATATACATTGAACACAACAGCTTCAATGTAAATAATTTAAATAAACGCCGAAACCCCAGAGGGTTAATTCTGCTCATCGCGCGAGACGAGACGAGATGACTCCGAGTCATCTTGGCCTATCTCTTTACACGAGATAGAGTCGTTTATCTCTTCTATCTAATACCATGCCTCGGTCTTTGTTTTCGTTGTCTCACTAATGCTGAGATTTACAAGCCGCTACTAGAGAGCGTACCTATCTGAGCACTGCTATACGCTGTCCTAAGAATGATTGAACTTCACAACTTTAGGTTTGAATGAAAATATCCGCTTCTATATGGCTCTTAACCAATCAGGTTGCCGTATCTGAGGTTTGAAACTGATGTTTTCTTGAAAGTCATGGAATTGTCACATCCAATCTTTTCCGGGACAAGCTATGAGTTTGAGGAATTTACTTTAAGAAGTTAACAATACACTTCATACATATCTGACTTGACATCAATTGGAGAGCGAGGGAGAAAAAATTAAGTAAAAACTGAACAAACCTTAGTCTTGTCTTGTTTTGTTTGTAGCATATTGTAAGCAGGGAGGGACTCAAAGTTTGAAGTGTTCTGAAACAAAGTTTTATCATTGTGACCAATAAAAAGAAAGAATAGCAGCTCAAAGGCTCCGTTCAAAAAGGAATTGTTAAAAAAGACTCTTGTTTTTTCCTTAACACATCTCGTCCGATCTCAATCACAGTAAGACTACATTGAAATTTGAGGTGTTCTGGTCTGGACAGGGTCTGGATGACTTTTTGAAAGTTTTCTTATCGCACCGTATTATCCTCATCACACATTATTCCTATTTGTTTACAATTGTTCCGGTTTCCACCGTGTTCCTATTTTTGGTTCCTTTCAATTCCTTTGCTTCTGAGTCTTTTGCCTTGTTGTCACTTTACTGCTCTATTTCTCTCGACTGCTTTTTATAATTTTTATTCAAATACTCTCTACTTTTTGATCCATCTAATCATTGTACTAAAATTTTAAAAAATAAGAAAAAAAAAACATATTTTCCTCAATGGTGTAAACAATGTTAAGGATCTTTAAGATCCGATGTGCAATTTCGACAATTTTGCAACAGTGGAAGTTTCTTTTCCTAATTCCTTCTGATAATTATTTTGGATTTTCGAAGTATTGTAGGTTAGGTTTACCTCCATCCATGTGAAAGTGGACGTGAAGTGAACACATGTGTCAATTTTTCTGTTCATTTTCCTTATTTTCTAGTGCTAATATGGAAATACTCTTTGTTTGGATGAGGACTAATTTCATTTAATTTTACTCGCTAGTAAATCTTTTTAAGTTTTTTCAATAATCAAGCTGTCCTTCGTTTTTGTTTCGTGTTTCCTTATCGGTTTAATTGTTGTTCTGGAGGAGATCACTGGATCACTATATTTAAATCATGCACACCAAGAAAAAAATCAAGTTCTACAACAAGAAGAGGAAACCACCACTAAATGAAGATGCGAAAATCCAAAAACTGCAAGAAGCTTATCAAGACGTAAGTTTTCTGTCTTTCGAATTCCAAACTTGGTGTTCAAAGCTGATCCACTTGGTGTAACTTTAAGTGATATTAACTCACAAGAAATGGAAAAATATGGAAATATTTGAAAGTAGATGGCGCCGTTTAGTAAAGAGTTTTCTCACCATCACCGAAATCACAACTTTCCCTATGCTATATAGCAAGGCTCCAGACTTCTCTGGGTACAAGCTACATCCGAGCAGACCTTGTCGGAACTTTTTGTGTTCGGAATTTGAGTGGAATAAGTTCAGTTTCTTTTATACTGAATAGGCAGCTTGCATTGATTAAAAATGATATATGCCCCTGTGACACCATGTCGTCATCTAGTTCTTTTCAAAATAATGTTTAATTGTTTTGTTTGTTCCAGATTGATCTCTCCAGAATTAATCTTTTCAAAGATTTACCCCTTTCTGAATATACTCTAAAGGGTCTCTATGAAAACAAATATTTCAAGATGACTGAGATTCAGAAGCAAACTATCGGTTACAGTCTACAAGGGCATGATATTTTAGGTGCTGCCAAAACGGGGAGTGGTAAAACTTTAGCCTTTTTGATCCCTGCCTTGGAATGCTTGTACCGTCAAAAATGGTCAAGAATGTGTGACAATGTTGGTATTTTGGTCATCACTCCAACTCGAGAACTAGCATATCAAATATTTGAGACTTTAAGAAAGGTTGGAGTTCATCATGATTTCTCAGCTGGTTTAATCATTGGTGAGTTATTTGTTTTCTATATCTTTTATTTGGCTTGCTAATGAGATCTCTTTGTTTGACTTTTTCATCCGTAATAACGATAGTGAGATTTCTCTGAAGGACCACAACCCCCGAAAGTTCTTACTGAGTAAGAACTTTCAGGCATATAAGTATGACTTAAAAGATACTTTTATTGGAAGGTCTTTATGGGAAAAAAACAACGCCACCACACAATAGTGGCTAGGCTCGCCTTTTTCAAAATGGTGGCCTTTTAAAGATTTTGGGCATAACTGTAGCCAGGGTAGCTGATAGGGCTTCCGCCCCCTCCCCTCCCAAACATCAGAAAAGGGTGAGGGGAGAATAGATAAAATAGGAAGGAAACTGATAGGGAACAACCCGTAGATACTCCCAAAAAAATTGTTTGTTCTGCAGCCTCCCTGAAAAAAAATCCTGCCACGGTATAGTGTGTCTATGCGTTTTGCTCAAGCGCCAGGCCTGCAGAATCTTTAACAAACTCTGTATTCTTCTGCAATCCCACAATTTTTTTTCCGCACGAACTCTGTTTTGCCACTCTTTTTGCCAAAAGGTTGCCACAAAACTTTGAATTTTTGTCTCAACTTGCCACAAAATCTTTAATATTTGCCACAAAATTTCCTATTTTACCACACCGATCATGCGATCCGAGATTGCTGGATAGGGAATATTCTGCAGGCCTGTAAAGCGCTACGATAAAAATTGTCAAGTTGATAGCAAGAACTGTTTGATATGACTTGATCATGGTGGCCATAGCCAATTATCATTAAAAGTGGATTTGAATAAAGTTTTTTTAAAATTTGAGGAGGTTGAAAGGGGCGTGAAACAAAGATGGGCGTTGGAAACTATCTAGTTGGTTTTTTTTGTTTTAAAACATTATTATTTTATTGGTGGGAGAAATGAATGGTCTCATTTGGTATCAATAATTTCTCTCGCAAAACTTACTTTTCTATCATGTATTTTATTAAGAAGATGAGCTATCCTTTCGAAAACTTTTTGAGCCGTATACTTTTGTAACAATTATAGGTAGTAAAAATTGCAAATAAGAGCATACACGTTCAAAGTTCTCTAGCTTATCTTCTGAAGTTTACAGCTTCCTCTTTACTCAGTTACTTATTTTTTTGCCAGGAGGGAAAGATCTTCACTTTGAAAAGAAACGGATGGATCAATGTAACATTGTTATTTGCACTCCGGGCCGTTTGCTTCAACACATGGACGAAAATTCCTTGTTCGATTGTTCCAATTTACAGGTTTGTTGTTCAAAATTTAAATATTCTATTCTTTGACTGGTTAAAAATCATACTTCCTGTGTGTCATCATTTGGAATTGAGTTTGTTTGCAATTCAGTCACAGAACAGTTTTATTAAGTATTGTCGGATAACTAATTGAGATGGTGTGAGAAAAAAAAGTATTAAAGTTTGCTGAAAAAAACCCCTGTCACGGCAAGAAGAGAAATTTCTGGATCCCCACTCTACTGCTGAGACAGTGACTTATGAGATCTTCCCGATGATGAATACTTGGACAGAGGCATTGGGTCGGTCACCGTCACCCTGTTGTGAGTTTATGCTCTTGTCTTTATATCTTGATACTAGCGGCACGCTGACTGACTGCGGAGCCAGACACTTTGTTCTTTGTTAATGTAGAGCCTTTTTGTTGCTTTTGACCGGAGTAAAGTAGTGCGCACTATTTTGTATGTAACTATGCTTGCAAAGCTGGTTATGGGAATGATAATGGGCTCGAAGTGGTTAATTTTGCTTAACTGCGAATTTTCTTCTTTTGCTGTGACAAGGGACCTCTTTCCGCAAGCCTTAGTGCAGACTATTGTTGAGAGTGTGATAAGTATTTCTAATATCCATTCCATCAAGCTAATTACGTACTTCTAGCCGACGATACAGGGCAACTGTACTTGTTTGTTCACGCTTTTTGCTGATGTGGGTGTCGTGCTCTTTGAGCAGACAGTTATTATATTACCCTTAGAGTGTAATGCAGGGTTAAAGATTATTTCATGGCTTTTTAAACAATCTTTTTCTTTTTGCCGTTTTGAAATTAATTAATGGATTTGAAACATTTTGAGTGCGCATTTTTTGTTTGTTTTTTTTTTATTCTTTTTTTTTGTTAGTTTACTTGAAATTCTATTTTGAAAGTCATTACATGGAAGTTTGTCATAGACCTATTGCCTCAAGTGGGTACCAATTTAGAAATGTTTATGCTTACTAGGTGTTTAATAGTTTATTTATTTTCCAACCCAAATTCAGATTCTTGTGTTAGATGAAGCTGACAGATGTCTGGACCTAGGATTTCAACAAACTCTCAATAGTATCATTGAAAATTTACCCCCTTCTCGACAGACTCTCCTTTTTTCTGCCACACAAACTACGTAAGTGTTGAAAGCAACCATTATGCAAGAGCCAACAGATTTGCCACTCAATGCACGTTTTCTTTTCCCTAAGTTCTTTGTCCCAAATTTCCTTTCATTTTCTGTCTCTCTCATGTGTTGAAGCTTTAAGTAGTAGTAGTTTGACCTGAAGTAGTTAGATTTTAGGTCCTCATAATCTAATTCTAGCTGTAAAAAAAATCGATGAACCCTCGCAGTTTTGTACTTTTGCATCATTCTTTCTATTTCTAATTTTTTCTGTAAAGTGTGAGGTTATTTCTCTCATGAAACAAAATTATATGTCAAATTACCTTCATGATTAGGAAAATGGCCAATGGATAAGTCCAAACTTTTTTGACTTACCAACCCTTAGATTATTAACCGACTGTTTCTACACAAATTGCCATTCCAGGCCGAAAAGAACCATATTTAAATAACATTGATTTCACCCCTGTTCAAACGGATCCTTGCTTTCGCGAAAGGTAAGGCAATTTTGTTGTTTGTAACTCATGATTCCATCACGATTCCATCTTCAAACTCTTGTGACAGCTTTTTAAAGGTATGACCAATGCTCCGCAATTTTTTTGAAATTTTAAAATTGTCTGATTTTTAAATACCAAATTTTAAAATTTTCTCCTTAAAAAATTTAAAGTTTTACCTCATTTTATTGTATATCGTTTAAAAGGTAGTTTTAAGAGTTTCTAAATAAGACCACAACTGCTGCTCTACAAGGAACGAGCCTGGAGCTACATCCTTTTAAGCTGACGGCTTGGGCCCAAACTTTTGAAATTTTTGAAAATTTGATCAAAATCAACGGATGGTTAGAAAAATGTAAAAAAAAAAAATCCGTTTTTAACATATGTGTCTCGATTAATACAATCATGGTACGTACCAAATTTTATGTAATTCTGAGGGGTCTGGTCAAAAATTCAATTTTTTGGGCATGATTTGGCATGAATGGACTGTTAAAAAATCACGTTCAAATCCTGAAGTTTTCAGTTTTCTTAAAAACTGCCAGCGACTCAATTTTTTTCAAGGTTTCTGGTGGAGGCTTCTGTAAAGGTAAAGTTTCTAGATTTCTAGTTAACCATGATCAACAAAATTTTCTTTGTTTCAGGTCTGTGAAAGATTTAGCTCGGCTCAGTCTGAAAAATCCAAAATTTATCTCTGTTCATGAAAAAGAAGAGCACAGCACTCCGGCGGGATTACAGCAGAGTTACACAGTCTGTGAGCTCCCTGAAAAAATGAATATTTTGTGGTCCTTTATCAAGAGTCACTTAAAAATGAAGATTTTGATTTTTATGTCAAGTTGCAAGCAGGTAAATTTTGTTCCTTCCTTTTCGTAAATTCTTTTTTGTAATCTGCTCTCATTTAATCAGAGCATTGAATAAATATTCACCCTGAGCATAAAACTACAAGTTCCTGTTTTCTTTTGATGAAGGATAAAATAAAATTGGTCTACATTATCAGTGTATTTGTTGTTTTGATTGATATTTTGTTGTTTATGCTAAATTACAGGTAAAATATATCCATGAAATGTTCTGCCGTCTAAGACCAGGAATCAGTCTTCTCGCACTGTATGGCTCTTTACATCAAATGAAACGTATGAAAATTTATGATGAGTTTCACAGGAAAGAGAGAGCCATCTTATTTGCCACTGACATAGCTGCTCGTGGTTTAGGTATGACATGGTTTTTTTCCTATTCAACTTTACTCAAAAAAATGTTGTAAATGACTTTCACATGCAATATGCCAAATAAATAATTAGTCCAACAAACTAAGCCCACAAAAGTGAATGCTTGGTGTATCGCCAGTGACATGAAAAACCACAGCAACTCAATATAACATTTTTCTAGAAGAGTAAAAAAAAAAAACAAACCAAAAGTGTGAAACATTCACTGAGCAAAGTTGTTCGTTTGTGTAATTCATTGCTATTTGTCTGAGAAATTGAAGTTAAAGTGAATGAAAGGCTTTCTGAAGCGTATTTTTGCTGCTATTTTTTTTAATCCTTCAAGTTATTTTATTTTTATTTAATTTATTTTTATTTTTATTTTTTTAACCAGTCTAGTTGTTCACTGTAATTATCAGCTTAACAAACCATCCTGTTTTGGCGGCTGGACTTTACTTATTACTACTACTTACTACTTATTTCTTTTCACCCTTTAAATCCGGCACTATTACAAACCCTTCTCACAAATTCTTTATCAATCTCAATTAATCGAATGAACTTTTCTTGTTTAGTTTGATGTGCATTGTGATATTTTCAAAAATACATTTAAAACCATGTCAATTTGGTGGTAAAAATTTGTACTGCCAGGATACAAAGGGTATAAGTATCAAAACAAATTTTTTCCGTGTTGCTCTTGCCATTAGGCCAATCAATAAAAAATGTCGAAATCTTATTTCTTGATTGCTTGTGCATTGTAGATTTTCCATCAGTAAACTGGGTCGTTCAGCTGGACTGTCCTGAAGATGCAAACGAATACATTCATCGTGCTGGTCGAACTGCCAGATTCAACAAAAAAGGTGAAAGTTTGCTGATTCTATTGCCGTCTGAGAAACCATTTCTAGAGCAACTGAAGCAGAAGAAAATTCCCATCAAAGAAATTCAGTGAGTCTGTTGCCGCCTTCTCTATCTTTAGCGTATTTTCTGGAAAGTTTTAGATCACTTTACACCTTCCAGAGGTTGATCAAGTATATTAATACGCAGAGTCGGATTTACAGGATGTATGACAGTGCATGCAGCCAGTGGCAGATCCAGAGGGTTTTTCTGGGGGGGGGGCACCTATGAAATTTGAAATGTTGCAGGTAACACTTCAAGGCTATTCTCTATGGAAAAAAGACAAATTTTGAGTCTTTGGGGGTGGAAGTTCAAGCCATGAGCGTGGTGTGAGGTGTCCCTCCCTTTGCACTGTGTGCAGCTGAACAGGGCACCAGATTTGGGAGGCATCAAATAAATTTTGGCCTGTTTTTTTTTTTTTTTTTAAACTGTACAAAACTAAAATACCTACAAAAATTAGACAAATTTGTTTGAAAGATATATTTGACATTGGCCAAGTAGGCAAGTACTTTATCTGCGCGTAATGGCCTAATGGGACAAAAACAGCAATGTATTGGACGAGTTTGTCATGTGCTGACAAAAAATGAAACTGAACCTGCATGACATGCGAAAATTGGTCTGGTCTGTTCTTCTGGATTCAACCATGATCTCATCATTGATTTCAGGGTTTTAGTAATTTTGATTGTCTTGGAACAATCAAAACTTTATTCTGTATTTTCATCTAACCCTTCATGATGGTCCTTTTTCAGAATCAATAGTAATAAATTGACATCCATTCAACGATCGATGGAAGCCACTTTAGCTCGTGATCCAACTCTCAAAGCTACTGCCCAGAGAGCATTTGTTGCTTACGTTAAGTCAGTGTTCCTCATGAAAAACAAAGAAGTGTTTAATGTCCATGCGCTGGATACCAATGCTTATGCAAGGTAAGGTCTCAGCTGCAGTCATGGTTTGTTTGTTTTCTTTTGATAGTACTTCTTATATAGGGTCATTTCTTTGGTTTGTTAATCATGGAATAGGTTTGAAATTTAAAACTTTTGGAAGGTAAAATCTGCGCCATAAATTAATTTTTAAACCAACTTCCAGAAACGAACTTTTTCAGTCGGAAATGAACACTGTTAAGGTTGGCGTTTGGTTTGGCTGATTTGACTTTATTTTTTTTGTAAGTTTTCGAATTCCATATGTCTTGCATAATTTATTGATGAAGGCAATGGGTGCATCATCAACACTCTGCTGATGTACTTTACAGGAGAGAAGTGTCATCACTGAATTAACTGCCCCAATTTCTGTTTTTTTGTTTTGTTTTGTTTCAAGTACATCTCGCTACAGATTATAGAGCCGATTGCTAACGGGTCATTCCATGCCAAATCAGACCAGCAAAAAATTTGATTATTGAAGATTGGATATCCAATCTTCAATAATTGGGGTTTTTGTACTAAGCAATTTGAATACTTACCCTGATTCTTTGATTTTGTCTGCATTCGATTGTATTTTCAGTGGTCATCTGTACCTTGTTAATTAAACAGTAAGCCACTAGCGTTCACTAGCACTACATCATTCAGCACTACATACCTTGTTTTATCTACATTCCATTTCTATTGGCTTTTGGCCTTTTCTAGCTGAAGGGTATGATGAAAAGTTAGGAGATTGGAATTAAAGGCGTGCCCTTCCTCCTTTTTTTTGTCTCAAGAGCACCTCGTGGACCCCCTGAAAGGCCCCCTGAAGGCACCGGGTATGAGCTGCTGATCTTGAACAAGATTGATTCATGTTGTTTTTCAATCTGTTTTTAGATCTCTCGGTCTGGCGATGCCTCCAAGAATCAGGTTCTTGCAGAGGCTTAAAAAAGAAACAAACGATGATAGCGAAGAGGTGAAAGTAGAATGTCCTCTAACCAACCTCAGAGTGAAAAGTGAGTCAGAATCAGAGGAAGATGCTGCGATAGAATATACAAAAGAAGACAGATTGAAACTCAAGTCAGAACTCAAAGCAAAGAAATTAAAACAGGATCTCACCAAAGAAGTCTACAAATTTTATGACAGTAAGTTTGATTAATTTGTTGTGATATGTTTTGTTATTCAAAGGAAAATAGGTGTTTTGTGTCAGCATTACTCTGAAAGCTGCCCAAACTCCAAGCTTTTGATTTTCCTCAATGATCAAGAGCCTTTTTAAACTTGTGAGGTACATATCTAGAAAAATGTGTACCTCATCTACTAGGCTCCTCTTCTGATGGATTATTTTAGTGACTTTCTGGTTAAGCACATGATGTTTGCATGAATGTATGACCGCGTGTATTTTTGGTTCCTAGCGGCTGTCTTCTAGCTTTCTCACTCTCGCGTGTCTCCTCATTAGTGCCATCTCTCTTTAAAACTTAAACTCGTGTTTTAAGACTGTTAGAAGCAGAACTCATTTCCGCTGTATTTTGATGCGATACCCTTGATACAATCCATATAATTCATTTTCAATATAAAATCTGGCTAAAAACATTTATTTTTTGAGGTAGGATTAGAGAGAGGTAGAGCTCGTTTCATAAGTGTAGGCGGACCAAAACCGTAATCTTTGGCGAATTTTCATTTTTTATTCCTTCAAATCAATACCGAATTTGCCCCTGACTTTATTTTTTTGTGCTTAAAGTTTTCCTCATTGAAAAGTGAACACTCAATTTCATTTTTATTTATTTTCATCGAGTAATATCAGAAATAATGTTGACAAATTCCAAAGATTATCGGTCTACGTCCGCCTACACTTCTGAAACGAGCTCTACCTCTTGTGAGGGTTATGCAAGATTAAGAGGACTAGATTATGGCTGTTAGAAACCAATTTAATGCATTTTCATGTACTTAAACTTTACATAAACCAGGAGGCACTAAAACGGTCTATTTCTAAATCATGGGCTATTTTACTCTAAGATTGTAATTCTGTCAGTGGAGCCACAGTAATAACTGATGAGTATTAGTGAGGAATGTGTGATGAATATTAGGAAACAAAGCTGAAATATAGGAACAAGTCCAATGTAAAACCTGGCCAGTAATCATCAATTGTTGAAAATCATGACAGAATCTATTGAAATACCATTGAGTTGCAGTTCTGTCCTGAGCAGAATCAGCCAGCCACAGCTAATTTTCATAGCCCTCAAAAGTTCAGTTTGCTTTCCATAGTTTTTTTTTTTAATAACAGGAATTCGTTGGTTCTAGTCAGATTATGGCAATTATTTAGCTATTCAATGCCCTTAATTTAGTTCTTTCAAGCAAGGATTTTTCTAGTTCTGTAGTGAGAAGGCTTATCTAAAAATTCGTTTGAACACCGCAGCAATATATTTTTATTCATAAATCACTGAAAGGGTCTTTTATTTTATACTTTCAATTTACATACTTGTATTTATATTTTTCTTTTAATTAAAGTTTGAATTTTACTTAAATAATTTTTCTTTGAGATGCACCCATGCAAAAAACCTCAGTCAATTTCAATGAACTAGGTAGAATGCGTGCACTAACGATGTCAAACAAATAACGCTGTGTTGTAATGTGCTCATGTGAAGTTGGGCTGACCAAGTTTATTCTAGTTGTGAGAACAGTTGATTTGATTTAAAGTGACTCTATTTTAGAACAAAATACAGCTGATTTTTTGCTCTGGTATTTGTGTTGTTAGTTCAATTGAATACATTTAGACATTTCAAAGTTTTTGTTATCTTTTTTCAGGTGGTAGTGAAAGTGAAGATGACCTCTTGCAAGTCAAACGTGAAAACCACGAGCTAGGGGAAGAAATAGATAGTTTTGCACCTCCATCCCCAGAAAATGATTACTTCCAGAGTAAGAAGAAGAAGCCAGTCACTAAAGCAGCCATAGCCAAGAAAATATTACATAAAAAGATAATTCCAAACAAAAAAATTATTTTCAATGAAGAAGGAGAGGTAAGACCAGTGACACACTACAGCCCTAGCTCGTCATCGATAAGGAAAGCTATTTGTCAGTCACTGTGTTTTTATGTTTTGTATTTGTCCCAAAAGTTTGCTACTTTCACTTAAATGCTTACCAAGCATTTACTTATTGAAATCTTGATCCTTTCCTTTCAAAAATAAATTCCAACTCGTTGGAATAAATACTTTCAAATCTCAGCTTTCTCCTGTATCAAAAACTTTTTTCAAAGAAAATCTCTCAAAGCTCTACCTATCTATTTTTAGTCAAAATGTTTGTAAACAGATGTGGGTAGGCACTCCCAGATTCCTGAGTTTCTACTATTGAGTTATAAAATGGTGGAAGGAAGGCGGTTAGTTATGTTATTCCGTCATGCTGTGAAACATAATTTTCAATCAGTTTTAGGTACCATTGAGGCATTAAATGCCAATGTCAAAATTTAATGTCCAATGTCATTCTAATAGGATGAGTGGAATGTCGCAGGTACCTTCTTACCATTAGATTTCCGGCAAGTAGGTACCTCACCTGCTTTCATCAATCTTGATTTATAGTCTTTGTGACATAGCAAAGGGGTGAAATTGCCATAAGACACACCAACCTGTCTATAATTTAACATAATTTCCAAAAAATACTAAGATTTTTATGAGTAATGTTTAGAGCATGGAAAGTTTCATGGCTGCAAATTGCTGTAAATTTTTTAAAACAGTCATTTGTGTTCTAACCCTCTTAAGAAAATTATCACAAGAAAAATAGTACGCTGATGTTCACCTTGAAAAACGCAGAAAGTGTCGCAATGTCGAAACCAGTCTGAAGTAACCTCAAAACCAGTAAAAATTAACATCGGAACTGCCAAAAATACCATCACAATCTTCCAAGCTCTATGCATGTTTCAATTTTTACTACTAATGTTACTCTGTCATTTCTACCACCTTGCGACTGGAAATGCTTGAAAACAGAAGTATTGCAATCATCAAGACACTTCAAAGTATGCACCGTTTGTTTTGTTTGTTTTTTGAATAAAGCTTGAGTAAACATTTACAAGCCATAATATTCCTATATTTCTAGGCCTAATCCTTTTGTTTTACCCTTGTTAATCAGGTAATCACTAATCCAGCAAAAGAACGCATTACAGAAGCAGGTCAAGTCTATGAAAACAGCAGTGAAGGTGGATTGAATATCAATGAAGCTTTGGAAGTGATGAAAGAAGAGGATAAAGTTGATAAAAAATTGTTTCGGGATAAAATCAGAGCAAAGCGTCTGGAAGAAAAAGCAAAAAGAAAGCAAGCGAAAAGGAAGGAGGAGGAGGAAGAGGACGATTTTGGGGAAAGCAGCGGAAGTGATCAAGGACCAGATTTTTCAACTATTCCTGACCCAGATAAACTTTATGGTCCTCCTCAAGATAGTGACGAAGATGAATTTGTGCCTCCAGGATTTGGAAGAGGAAGTAGTATCGATGACTCTGAGAGTGATGGAGACGAAGTTACAAATCAGCGTTCTGGAAGCAGTCCTAGTGATACAGAGTCAGAAAATAGTGATGATTTTGTAATCACACAGCAAGAAGTAGATGATTATATGATGGGGTGAGTGGTCATCTTTATTTTTAATCTATCTTAAAGCATTTTAATATTTTTAATGGCTCTTTTCTCCAATGGAGTCGAATTGGTTGAATGAGAATTTAAAGACTCCTCTCAAAGAATGAGAATTTAAAGACTTAAAGAAAGATTGCTTAAGAAGGAAGAAAGCAGAAGTTTGATTTACTTCAGTACATTTTTGAAGGGGCGATCTCCTTAATTTGGAGACGATTCAAGAGTGGTTCTTCAAGAAAGGCATTGGGTGTGCATCTAGTATCAATTCCAAATATTTACAAATTAACGATCAATCGACATCAAAACTTTGAAAAGCTTGCTTAACGTGCCATATTTGTAACACTTTAAATAGCAATTTACCTTTTTATTCTCGCCTTGGATGGGTTTATTGTTTTGGTTTTCAATTTCCTCTTTTTCTCAAATTGTTACCCCTACGTTAATTTACTTCATCAGAAAGAACACAAAATTTCCAGCAATTTGCTGCCAACTAGAGGCCAATACCACCTTTGATAAATCAAACTTTAAGTTCAATTGACAGGAAGTCTGACTCAGAGTTAAAATCCCCCCAAAATTGGTTGTTGCTTTTTACTGCTTAGATCGGGCCAACGATTAAAATTGTTTCGCACTGGAAAGGTGGTTTGGAAAGTATTGTGTAGTGAGGTCAGGAAACATTGCTTCAAAGGCACTGTCTTGCGGTTCAGGCTGTAGACTTGTCTGAATGTCTGCCGCAAGTATTTAGAAAGGATCTGGATAGGGGTTAACGAGGGATCATGACCAGGCGACTATATAGGGTTGGAGATTGTAAAAACGGACGAAATATAGGTTTCTTGCCCCAAGAAAAGTGGTAACTCATTAATACCAGCCAAAATTAATGCAATCATGACCATTGGCTGAAACATGGTTAACCTTTCGCGGTCGTATGTCGGATCCCACCCGACATTTTAATTCTTGCTCCAGAGTTGTTTTGTCGGTCCTGATCAGACTTTCCTATCATGTGGCACTTTCTGGTGAAATTCCAAGGAACTAGTTCTTGTGTCAGCAGTGCTTTACTGCATGTTGTCCTGAGGGGGCCACAACAGTGAAAAAAATTCGGACCGGAAAGGGTTAAGAAGTGATTGCGCAGGATCTTGCCTCCTGTTAGTTTGGCAATTACACATGGCAAGTATCTTCTATTAATTTGTATCTGAAAATTCAACTTGTTTTATTAATGTGAGCTTTATTTTTTCTTTTATTTATGATTTGTTACAGATCGCAAAAGAGGAAATCTAGTGTTCAGCAAACTCAACAAAAACAAGCCACAAAACGAAGGAGAAAAATGGACCCGAACGTTGAATATGAACCTTTAAATACAGGACTTAGCTTAGCAGAAGATGAGGAACTAGCTTTACAGTTCCTTAAAAACAGATGATGATAGTTAAAGGCCTACAACTTTTATTCCGAATAATATTATTACAAAGAAATTTGTAATTACGTTTGATTGTTATGATGAATCATAGAAAATTCTTTAAGTTAAGATTGAGTCTACTTTCTATTTGTCTCTACCATAATTTCACTGTACCGGCCACCAGTATTTAAAGCTCATCTGAGAGATTCAATAGCCATCTTTATCATGGTGTCAAATTTTTAGGGTTTACTCACGTTTGTTTAAGGCAGCTAAAGCAAAGTTTTTCTCTTCCAATAAGGTGCTTGAGAAACGTAGGTGTTACAATTTGAAAAGAAATTGATTCTGACGAATAATTCTTCAGTGCTTTTTTGACTGATGCTTCAAAGTTTTAAGCATCCAAGGCAACTTTTTGGTGCTTTTAGCACCTGTTAAATTTCAAGCACTACTGGCAACAGGAAACAATTAAGGTGGTCCTCGACAAAAGATGGGAATCTTTTGATCCGTTGGATGGTGCGACCAGTCATTTTCCAAAATTTGGTCTTTTTTTAGTGTAAAATTATGGGGTGGGAAACTGTTTTAATCAATTCAATAGAATTTTTTGCGCAGTTTCATAAGTTGAAGACCTGCCAGTTACTTTCTATGTACTTTGAAAATCAAAAATGCGTAACACTTTGGTTGATTATTGTGGTTTTCACGATACAATACTAAAATTTAATTTCATAAATTTGAAAATCACTATATGCAACCATTCTTAAATAGTTTTCGAAGGGTTTTATTTTTTTTTGCGCAGGTCTCCAGCAAAATAACCCACAAAAATATGACCATGTTGAAGCCCATTAGGCTGAAAAATGTTTGGACACTCCCCTTTTTAGCCAATCAGTTTGGGTTTTAACAGTATTGACCAAGCAAGCTTTCAATTAAATAGCGACTCTTGTTTATTCTGCGGTCGTATCTGTATTTCAATTTTTATTTTTCATCGGATGTGACAGATTTGGTGAAAGCACTCTTTGACGCTGCTTTTTCTCAGAATATAAAAGCTTTTTCTTAAAATATTAAAGTATTTTGGCCTTAAATAAAACGCACTTTATCTTATTTACAATTTTTCTTTTTATTCACAAATATTTACATACAAATCAGGAAAAAAAAAAAAAGTAGGATAGATGAAGGGGGTCGGTCATATAGTTTCCCCCCAGAAAGCTGAGCATTTAACTTGAAAGTTGTGCATTTTCTTATATGAATAGAAGAATTGGATCTTACAAAAGTGATCCAACGTAGGACTGGAGGTCAACATTGCAATTGAATTATGGTGCAAAGTTCGGCTGTTTCTGCACTTTTTCAACGTGAATCTTCCATATTGTTTTCGAAATTGAAGAGTTGGGTGCTAGAATAGCATTTTATTATAGGGGTGCTTTTGTTAGTCAAGGTAAGTATTACCGTCAGGGGAAAATGTAAAAAATTGGTTGATTTTTCTCAGGAAATCAGTCAAACAAATACAACTTACAAAGTATTTTCTTCAAAGTTTGGTTGCAATGAATGAGGTCAGAATTAGCTCCATGGAAATACCGTAAAAAAGTTCTGACTTTGACTGCAAAGCACATCAAAGAAAATTGATCTTCATGACCAAGCAAGCCCAACCCTGATTGTCACTTGAATCCTTCATCCAAAAGACTTTTCATCTACCAAAGATAAAATGGCAAAAAAACTTAGAAATCGCAATAAAGCGTTTTCACATTAGTTAACTAGTTGTAGTTGCGGTTGCAGTCGCAGTCGATTCTTCTTTTTTCTTTTTCTTGGCCAGAGTATCCCTCTTCTGAATTTTTCTCAGCTCCTTTTTCTTCAGTCTTTTCAGTTTTGCTGGGTTTTTTATCTTGAAATAAAAATAGGAAACAATTAGGCAAATGACAGTGATTTGTCTCTGAAGCTAAACAAACTTTTTTTAGAGTGTAAAACTTGACTTCCCTTGTTCCTTAGCGTTTATCAGTAATACCAAGGGTGCAAAGCAAAGGTGTCTTGAGCTTAAGATTTCTCAAGTCAGAGCTCATCACATTAAAACCTTGTTAATGTATTAAAGCTGATGAGTCCTGACTTGGGAAATCTTGCGTTCAAAAAACTTATTTGAACTGCACTCTTAGCAAATCAATGAATTGTCAGTTTGGGGGTAAAATCAGAGCAGAAAGCAGTAGAGAGGGGAAATATTTTGACCCTCTCCAATGCAACAAAGACGGCAGAGGTGATATGCGAATCGGCCTTTAGCTAAAATATCAAGATAACAACATCTGTTGCACTCCAACTCAATATCTCTGCCCTCCAACCAATCAATCCGCAGTGAAACATCATCTCTCACTGCTCGAGTAGTAGAGTGGGGGTAAGAAAAGTTCCCCTCTCGCTGTGATTTGGAAGATTCTTTTGGGAGTCTTAGTATATTGAGCAAAGACATCTGCTAAGGATACCTTTTTTCAAAAATAAGGGTGGTTTGATATGCATATTTTCTTAATTCCTAAATGAAAAGAACAAAGTTGTTGAAACAATGCAAATAAATAAATGGATAAAGCCGTCTTTTTTATGTCCACAATCGGTCACTGTAGACCACTGCTGTTAACGGTCACCGTTTTTTATATTTTGTGGACAACTACCAATGGGCGGAGCTGCTCGAGGAAAATTCCTGGGGAATTTCCCTTTACCTTCCCTTTACCTAGGCTGGTAGCACTACTGCGAGTGATCGTGATGGTTTGAAGCTTGCAAACTATCGTAGACGGAGAGGATGAGGGATGCGCAATCGGCACTCTGATTTCTCGAATGATTTTTACTGGTTGCCTGCAACCACTGACTTTGTAGACAGAGTCCACAATACATTAGCAGTTTGCGTTCTCAAAATCGTTGTGGTCATAAAAGGGACGGCTAATTTGAGTAAATGACTTACCACTTGCACAACTTCTGATCTCAACTCCGCTTCTTTCTGTTTTATAATGTTTTTCCTCCTCCTTTCTTTCTTTTCTTCTTTGAGACGATCAATTCGAGCTAAGTTATCCCTTGTTATTTGTTTCAAATAATCTTCTTGCTTTCTAACCATCACTTTTTGGTCGACAGTTTTGTTTGGCAATTCTACAGAACCAAATTTTCGCCTACCAAAAGAGGAAAACAGGACTAAATTTTAACAAAGACGGAAAGGAAATGATGATGAAGATTTCTTCATCTCAACAAAAAATCAAATCATGAATAGGCTGTGCTGTAATAAGTAGAATCATGGCGTAAGTGTTACAGATGGGAACATTTCTAAAATAGCGGTCACGTAGTGAAATAGGCCGTCAACCTCAGCTAAAATCTTCAGGCTATGGAATCGTGTTCCCAGATCACACACACAAAGGCACAAAATACCTACACAATTGTACTGCACTCGTACGTATGCATAGTGTTTACGCAACACCACTTTAGATCCATAACATCTTCAACTGGGTATAGCAAAGACTTCTAATAGAAGTCTTTGGGGTATAGTGCTCCCACCTGCAATTTTTTCTTACACCATGATATGGAATGAGCATCTTAGGGAGCCAATAAAGTCTTGAAGTTGCTGTGGCTGTCAGCCTTGAATCTAAAAAGATCAGGTGTTTAAACTATAGACAAATGTTAAAATGCAATCCATTACTTCAAAATACAGCTCAGATTTAAAAAAAAAAATTAAATCTTGGTGCTACCACTAATGATAACCTAAAAAAGATAGGTCCAAAACTTCAGCTACGATACAAAGTAATTACACATGAGTAAATGAAAATATTCACTATTGAAAATAATGTCTGGAACTTCAATAGAACTTTCCTTCCATATTGCTTCCACAATCAGCAAAATAAAGCGCTTCCCTGATACCTCAAAACAATGGCTTGAGTTATATACAGTACCAACTGATACACCAAAAGATCTCACGCAACAAAATGCCTTAATCATGTTTTACTGAACGTGTTTCGAAGTTCTTGGCACATATGAAGCAACCTCATCTGAAAAGAAAGACTTGTGATCCTTAAAAACACTACTCATGAAATATTCAAACAACAATGTTGCAGCCTGTCGTCGTGAAAGAAGTTTTGAAGCTAAAATATTCGGACAAACGTGTGATAATAGTACATCAGACAATATTCCTTTCTGATCACATCACTTTTTAATATCTGAGTCCCGAATTGTTAAAATTTAAGACTTCAAAGCAGAGATATTTCAACATATTTTAGACGATGCGAAATATAAATGCAGAGGAAATATTAATTAATAACTTTCGGATTAATTATTGGGAAAACGCCAATCACGCCATATTACTTTATTCACAGTATTTACAGGGATTACATCTTGACAGGCAAAAACTTCTCTGTCTTACATCATTCAATACCAATTTAAATCTTGATTAAATAAATATTTCAACACGAATTTAGTGTTATGTATCCACTTGTTCTGAATACTTATAGATTTGTAAAATGATTAACCCAAGATTTAGCTTTTGTAAAATAGGATAAATAATACACCAAGAAGAGAGCATGTAAGTTTGGAATGGTAAATCAGTACGAGTGAATGGGGTTGGAATGAACGAGTTGTGAACAAAAGTGATAGTATTTATGAGTGCGATGAAACGGATATGAAAGTGAGGGTGGAAACGATGATTGTGACATATGAGATGGTAGGTGACATAATGATTCAATATGCAATGCGGTGGCGGACGAGGATATGAAATGAGTGAAGTAGTCTAGAAGCTTGACGCTAAGGGCCACAACATTAGGTCAAAAGCTTGAGGCACCTTCTCGGACATCCAAGGTTCAGACCTATTTGAACCACTGGAGGCTGTTTTCTGAGAGTTTCTAATGCATAGGCGGAGTGAGCCTACTCGCAGTTTCTGGGCATCAGAATAAACCTCCGGATGCTGTCACAGGGCTGCTTTCGCTATTGCAGTCTAAAATCCTGCATCTTACTTATTAGTTAGTAATTACTCATCAATCGTCTCACCATTCATCTCTTAAATTTAAAATATGCATGACATCATTCTTTTGAAAAAACAAAATTCATCTCTTACAGATGTTTGCCGTTTTGGGCAGCAGCCCAAGTAGCATATGCCTAAATCTAGCCCTGGTTGCATTGCGAAGAAGTTCATTTTTTGTGCTTTGGTCAACTCTGAAGTATCATGCTGATGTATCTCACAAGGAACCAGGCTTTCAGTAGGTAACCCTGATGTCGAGTGGTTGCAGCCCAATATTGTTGGCAGAGCTCGTTTCGCGATAAACGGCAGATGACAGCTCAACCTGCTTCTTGCGCCATAGATTCGTTTATGTCTCTCCGCATCAAAGTCAGCGAGCAGGAACACAAACTCGTCCACTGCGCAGTAAACAAGCCAATCTGTTGTCTACCAACTCTCATGAAATGACCTATGATTCATCATGAATTTAGAAATGAATCTTACGATGAAACAAGCTCTGAAGCAGACCAATTTGAGGTTAGGATGTGCAAAGTACACACCAAAAGGAAATAGGTACGGAAAATTAATTTGAAACGAATTCCATACCTTTTACCACCATCGACAGTCTTTTTCCACAAGCGACCCGATAATCGTCTGGAGTCAGGAATATGTATTTCTTCGTCGCTTGTAACATCACTTGTATCGCTCATCTTTCTAGACCGCACCAGACTTTCGAGAATAAAATCAAGAAATAGAAACGTAATGATACTTCTTGCCGTTCGCTGTACGACTTTCCCCAGAATAATAAAATTCTGAAATCTGAAACACGAATCCTAGCCTAGAAATTTTGTTCCACGTGCGTATTATTGCAAAAAATAAACAAATTATCAGTGCTGCCACCTGGCGTATTTTTTTGGATGTACCGGCATTACAATAAGTTAGGTTATGTTTTTGTTTACATACAACCCTCTTATCAGTAACTTTTTCGAAAAAACTCGATAAACGTCGACAAAAAAAAGAGAAAAGACATCTCTTGAAGTCGTGGCTCAGTGTACGTGGAAATTAATGAAACAGCGAGCGTATTATCACAGGATTTTACAGCAATATTACTTTGATTATAGCTCTTACATTAATTTGAATAGGGTGTCACAAAAAATTAGATAAGCTGGCCAATTAGTTTTGTAACAGTTTACTTCACATTTGTCTGATTCATTTTTTAATACTTTTCAAACCAGCTCACTGCATGAGAGTAAACTATTTAAAAACCATGAGTAGGAAACTGTGCCTGTTTGATGTAGATGGAACCCTTACTCCTCCTCGAAAGGTAACTTAAACGTTTGACAAATTTATTCTGTACCAATGTAGAACTTGCTCGCCAACCCCTTCTCCTAGACACTGTTTCAAGCTATTCATTTCAAAGTGTAGGTACCTATATACAAGCAGAGGTGCAAAATGTGCTACCTGAACACCGATTGAAGTATTTTGATCGGAATCCTTATCTACTAAAGTATGTCACCTGTGAAATAATATCCGTTCCGATCATTACCTCAATCTTGATTATGACTGCTATCACTTAGAAGGGGAGGTCACAGCTGGGCCACCTCCATCATCGCTCAAATTTTGCATGAAGGTAGTCCTAAGGGTCCTTATCAACGCCTCAGGGTCACTTTTTGCGAATAGGCCCTTAAAAGCCTGAAAAATGGGTTTGAAAAATAACGGTGCTTATGTACCGTAAATGTCGTACCCATGCTCAAGCAAACGGGTGGCGCAGTGCACTAATGCGTCCGCCAGCACTCTGGCGACCCGAGTTTGATTTACACCAGTCGCAGGTAATTTTTTGGAAGTTGTTCTCCAATCGATTTGACCATTTATTTTTACATCATTCATTTTTATTATTTCAATTTATACTGTCGGTTTTTTTTTTCTTTTTCTCATTGTTAATGCTTCAAATGCATACAAAATAAAACAAATTCCTGAACATACATACAATCAAATAGTCAAAACAAATAAATATGCAAACAAACGAACGAAATTTTTCATCAATGACTCTTGACATCAACGACTTTCGACCAATCGGAACTTCTCAAATGCTCGAATTTTTGAGGAATTTCGATTGGCCGTTGTTTGGATCGCAAACACAGGCCAAAATCCAGGTCATAATTTCCTTCGTTTGTTTGGATGTTTCTTTGTTTTGAATATTTGATTGTATGTATGTTCAGGAATTTGTTTTATTTTGTATTTACATTTGAAGCTTTAACAATGAGAAAAAGAAGAAAAAAACCAAGAGTATAAATTGAAATAGTAAAAATGAATGATGTAAAAATAAATGGTCAAATCGACTGGAGAACAACTTCCAAAAATTACCTTCTTTTGGTGTGAATCGAACTCGGGTCACGCATTCGTGCACTGCCATTCATTCTATCACCAATGACTATACTGGTAGTTTTAAAACTTCAATTTACCAATAGGAATAACAGGAGAATAATTTTAGTTAAATAATTATTCATGATTATTTTAAATATAATTTTTGTCCAACACTGGTCAAGTAATTGGCTGTAGGAAAAAAAGTGGAGGTGGCGTGTGTTGAAATCTACCTCTCTCTTTTCCTCAGTATCTGCCTTAGGCAAGAAAAGGATAGCTGTAGCTTCACCTTCCATCTTTTTTTAACCTGATGGACTTAATGAGGGAATGAAAGGGAAAGAAGATTTCTCTTCAACCCACTAAAGAGAATACAATAACTACGAGGGGTATCTAGAAAATAAGTTCCGTTTTTATTTTACTTCAGTTTGAGGCGGTGTATGGGCGATTTGGCAATATTGCATGAAAGTAGCAAATCTGCAGAGTAGAATGAGTGGTGTATGAAGTCGGTAGCTTGTGAGACACGGTCACGAGAGGTTGTAAAATAGAGCCCTCCACTTCGAGTCCCGCCACCTCCATTCCGGTTCCTCCGAGAGGTGTTTTACGTGGAATCATCCAGTTTCTTTTCGCTTAAGTTTACAAATCGGTTGATATTTACAATGATTGTCTCTTGTTTTCTGGGGTATAATGAGCCATTCACGTTTCGTCACCTGTTACTATAGATTTGAGGAAATCATCACCCTCATTTTTGTAACGGTCCAGCAATTCCTTTCTTGCAGTCACTCGTTGGGCCTTGTGTTCTGGAGTGAGTTGTCTGGGAACCCATCGGGCACAAACCTTGCCAAATTCCAGTTGTTCAGTGACAATCTCATGGATGAGACTTCGGGAGATATCTGGAAAAAGGTCAAGGAGTTTGTCTAGTGTTACACGACGATCGTCACGTACCGCGTTCTCGATTTTTGTTGTTAACTCAGGTGTCACAAGAGGGGGTCTTCCTCTTCTTCCTTCGTCTTCAAGCGAATGTCTTCCCGCCTTAAACTCGCGAACACATCTCCGCACCATAGATTCACTCATCCCATTCTCGCCGTAGACAGATACAACCTCTTTGTGAATATCAACCGATTTGTAAACTTTAGCGAAAAGAAACTGGATGATTCCGCGTAAAACAACTCTCGGAGGAACCGGAATGGAGGTGGTGGGACGCGAAGTGGAGGGCTCCATTTTGACAACCTCTCGTGACCGTGTCTCACGAGCTACGGACTTCGTACACCACTCATTCTACTCGGTAGGTTCCCTACTTTCATGCAATACAGCCAAATCACCCATACACCGCCTCAAACTGAAGTAAAATAAAAACGGCACTTATTTTATGGATACCCCTCATAGTTTTTTCTCTTTGGTAAATGCAAAGAAAGGAAACTGGTACCTAGTTCTATCTAAATCGAAATTTCAGTATCAGACATCTGAGAGCTCGTTTTAAAGGTGGAGGCGGAGCTTAACTGACAATCTTTGAAATTTTTCAACATTATTTTCCTTATTGTATGATAGAATCAAATAAAAGTAAAATTGAGAGCAGTCTCTTTCCAATAAAAAGCATTTTTAAATCAAAATAATTTCAAGTCTCGGGTAAGTTTTGTTTGGATGTGAGAATAAAAATTTAAAATTTGCCTAAGATTACTGGTTGTGCTCTGCTCCCGCTTCTGAAATGAGCTCTTGCTGTTTCTTTTTTTTGCAACTTCATTTGTCTAATTCAATGTCTTTGATTTTAGAAAATCCCTTCCGAGGTGCTGACTTTTTTGTTGGAAAAAGTAAAGCCGGTGAGTGCTGTGGCTCTGGTTGGAGGTTCTGATTTAGAGAAAATCTCAGAGCAGTTGGGTGGGCCTGAAGGTGAGACACCTGATAGAATTAACTTTGTTTCATCAATATCATGCAGACATTTTTTTTTGTTAGTTTGCCTTTTAATTCTAAACTGTCACAGTCAGGGACATCTACTTTGCCAAAGACGAATTTCTACAAATATAGAGGTAACATCTGCTGGTACAAGCTGTCTCAAGAATGATTGGACTTCACGACTATAGAGCTTGAATGAAAACTTTAGTTGCGTGCTGCTCGCTACCAATGTAGCTGCACCATTGGCGGTTTGAAGCAGATGTTTTTATAAAAGCTGTAGAACTGTCAACTACAAGCTTTTCTGAGATAAGCTACAGTTTTTAAGCTTCTTGACCTTTAAGTCAAAACTTTTAAAGGTGGCTAAGAGTAGATCTTCTGTACAGAAAGTTCAGTAGACTCAGCTCAACTGTCTTGCTGCAATTATCGATGTCTTATTTTGCTTGGCTTGGAAAATGTGAGCGAACATGCACATGTTGTTTGAAACAGAGAAATGAACATTGAATGCTTAAAATTGAAAATTGGAGTCTATAGGGGTAAGTGCAAAATTGATTTTCAGTAGAAAATTGTCAGTAGCTACCCAATTCAAAGTAATTTTACCCAATAGGCTGTCATATATTTTAATTTTTTCATTCATGTTTAGGGGAGCCTTGGGAGGGTTGGGACAATTTTTTTTTGTCAGCCTCTGGAAAGCTCCAAAATAATTTTTTTTTAAAAGCTAAGCACTCACATTTTGAGTAAAGAACTAAAGTTTAATTTTATTCTTGGTTGACAACGATTCATTGAAAATCAAAATTTTAGGAACAATTTTTTTTTAAAAAACCATAAAGTTTTCCAACCCTAACACCCCTGTTAGGGTTGGGACAATTTACTTTTTACCCTCATTTTCATAAGTTCAAAGAACTTTGCCATCTGAAAATAACAAAATAAAAGTGTTTTGAGAGAAGAAAAGGAGGAATACTGAACAGTGGAGGCACTCATAATAGAAAAAGGTACTATACCAGAAAAAAAATAAAAAACTCAAGATTTTGCAATCGATTGCCCTATCCAAGTCGTGAGGTCTAAAGCATAAGTAATGCGAATGCTTCTAAATCACGTCTTTCACTTCAAATGTTCACATTTTTTTTCCAGTTTTGAAGCAGTTTGATTATGTATTTTCTGAAAATGGACTTTTGGGCTTTAAAGCTGGAGAAAAATTTCACGAACAGGTAAGAATTAAGCAAATTATTAGGCACGCGACTAAGCCCAACTAGCTACTCGCAATTAGCCCATTCAGCTCTTTGTATATGCAGATTTGATGTCTGCTTTGTCACCTCATTGGGTACAAGCAAAGGCACTAGTCCTGCGCTGACCATTTGATGCAACCCGCATTACATGCAAGAACTAATCTTTCCTTTCTTTCCTTTCGTTTTTTCTCAATGGATAAAGGTCTAGGAGACGTATAATATGGGTTAGGTACAACAAATTTTCAATGTAGAAACTATGTGATTGCTTGTACTTTTTGTCCTGTGAGAATCCTTAACAAAAAAGAAAGAAGACAGAGATAATGGAACTTCAGAAATGAAGAGAGAAACTGGTAGAAAAATTTTACAGAAGAATGGACTAGAGATAACTTTAGGAGCACTTCACTTGTGACCTCTCACATATTCCGCAGATACTTTTGATGAGTTGCAGACTGAAGTTTTTCGAATGTTCCAGCTTTACTGCTGGACCTTGGTTTTTACTGAGCGCGTTCAATAACTGATTAATTTTGGCTTGAGCTACTTATTATTAATTTATCTGAGAAACTTATTGGAAAAAAAAAATCAACATATCTTGATCCTTTTTGCCTTTATTTTCCAGACCATCAAAAATCATCTGGGGGAAGAAAAGCTCCAACAGTTCATAAATTTTGCTCTCAAGCACATGTCAGAGATAATTTTACCTTTCAAAAGAGGGACATTTATTGAGTTCAGGACTGGTATGATCAATATCTCACCAGTAGGTCGCTCATGTACTCCAACTGAGAGAGACACATTCGAACAGTATGACAAAGAGCATAAAATAAGAGCACAATTTATTCAGGCTATAAAGGAGAATTTACCAGATTTTGGACTAACATACAGCATAGGTAAGTAAATTTGCCATAACATGTCAGGTTTTGTTTCCTTTAAATCAAGCAAAAGTTTCCCAGTGTTAATGAACATAACTTCAAATTAAGTTGAGGAAAAAAACTTGAAAATGATTTAACTTCAGACTAGCTCTATTTTCTCTTAAAGGCTTTCAACTTTGAAACCTTTTTCCAGAATGGATGAAGCTTTTCCTCAAAGTTTGATTCAATTAAAACCCAAAATAATTGCGAGGGAAGCTGGAATACCTTTTCCTCACTCTTTCGATTTTCCTTTGGTTTTCAACTGTCTTTCAAAAGTGATTGGAAGTGAGAATTTTAGAAGTTGATCATAAAGACTAATCAGGCACAAGTCTGGTTTTTGACATAGACTTGACTTTTCAAGTTGGCTGTGATCAATTAAGTGAAGACAGTAGCATTTTGTTTTATGGCTGCCAAATGTTGGGAAGTATTTAAATCAAATTTTATCTATGTTCCGGTTGTCAGAAAAAGGTCTCTGAGAATATCTACCAACTCGGCTCACTCTTTCTTGTTATTTTAAGATACCAAAAATAAATTTTTAAACTCTAGGCAAACCCATTTCAACTGGCGCTTGACACTCCTTGGCTGCATTCCCCCACCACAACAGGTCAATTGATCTTGCCAGCCAACAGTTGTCAGGTCTTTCCCCACTTTCATTGTCTTTAAGCTCTTTATTCAAAACCCCGTACCTGCGAGCGGAGCCGCCTGAATAACAAGCGAAGATGAAGACCAGGTAGGGAGTGATACGTCGCCTTGTCCATTCAGCAAGGGTGCATAGTAGAGGGGGTAATAATGAGTGCTGGCGAGTAAGAGGAAAAGGAGTGCTGAGTGACAGTTGAATGGGCTTTAACTAGAGTGCAAATACCCTATTTTAGGTGATTTTAAAGTTTTTGCTGCGCACTAATGATATTGTGTGATTGTAATGTCAGAAGCAAATAGATACAGTGCACTAAATAGCTGCAGCAGAGGCTCATTTTATGATTGCTGATTCAACAACTCAATAGTCAACAGCACTCTGATTTATAGCCTGGCGTTAAATAGTGAGCACCCTCCTCTTCACTTCCAGCCTACCTCCTCTGTGTCTACTGAACATCACAATTCAACACCAGGCTGAATCAGGGAGGTGTCAACTGTTGTTTTGTTGAATCCACAAGATTTGAGTGTGCCTCAAACCAGCCGCATGTATTTTTGCATAGTGCACGGTCTCTATTTGTCTCTATGTAATGCTACATACTGCACTATGGCTAGAGTAAAATATAGGTCATGATTGTCTGCTCCAATTGGCATTTTTGACTTCGTTGAACTGTAGCATGTCAAATCCCTGTTATTGAACGAGCTGATGAATTCTTTTTATTACTGTCTATTGACAAGCTCATGCTTTCAAATTATTTTTCCAGGTGGGCAAATCAGTTTTGATGTCTTCCCGGTTGGTTGGGATAAAACTTACTGCTTACAGTTTTTAGATGAATTCTCTGGTAATATTCATTTTTATGGCGATAAAACTTTTCCTGGAGGAAATGATCATGAAATTTTCACGGATGAACGAACAATTGGACACACTGTAACTTCATATGAAGACACTATGCAGCAGTTGAGGCAAATGCTGAGTATCCAGTGAGAGTTTGCCTCCTAGCTTCTTCCTCGGATTTAAAATCAGTCGGAAGGGGAAATTTGCTGAGCCCTCACCAATGCGAGAAAAAAGGAGATCGGCAACTGATTCTGAAATCGATCCGGACTGATTTTTGATCAAATTGTTTGTATTTGACTCATAATTTTATGGTGAGCAACAGCTATTAAAGATGCAAAATAACTCATTGTTTCAATTTCAAGCAAATCGCAGTTGAAAGCATAGATGGAAGGGTGGCGGGGAGCATAGAAATTGGAAGTAAATGCGTGTATTATTCGTGGAATAAGGGTGACAGCTTGAATGTTCTATGGAGTCAGTCTCTCTAGAGGGAACAGCAAAGAAATCTTCCTCTCTATACACAGGTCACTCTCTTTCAGATTCTATCTCCCTCTTCCCCACAAATACACCCAAAGAAACGCATTTCACATCTTTACTGTATCACAAACACAAGAACACCTAAGCCACCACCCAAATTCCAAGAGTTACTGATACTAGCGTATACTTCCAATTTTTATGCTCTATGCCACCCTTCCCTCTGTACTTTCAAACACAATCTGCACAAAAATGACAAGATAAAATTTTTTGGGCCCATGGAAGCTTTTGCTCAGCAAGAAATTATGCTTACAACAGCACCAATTTGATCAGTCTGACAATGACATCAGCTAAGTTTTCTGGGTAGCCTTGTCCTGTCTTTGTTATTGTACAGGGTGTGAAAAAACCCTTGTAAGAAAATGCCAGAGCATATTTTTTAATGATGCTATGGATAAAACTATCCATTGCAATTATCAATTCATGTTTCTGTTTGTAACTGGAGGTAATTTTATCGTTTATCTGGTCTTTAGTAAGTTTTCTAGGTTACAAACCTACAAATCATGTGGTTTTCTATCTTGGTATAGAAGTGTTTCAGTATTTAAGTTTTAAGTTGTGATTGATTTTTAAAAAATGAAGTATTGTTTACTGTTATGCAAGAAGAATTTAGAATACCTATTTTCTTGAGCAAGTATAAAAAAAATGAAGTACCTGAATCAAACCGATGTTTCATTTTTCACACACTTTAACTTGTCTGATTTGCTCAAAGCTGAGAAACGATTTTTTTTTTAAATATCGTAGAAAGCAGTTAGACAAATGATTGCGTCAAACTAGTAGTATGATATAGAAGGGTGTTAGAGTGGCTTTTGTGACATCACATTTTTCAACCTCCAAAAATGGAAAATTAAAAGTTAACTGCTTTACACTAGACTGGACACAAAATTCATTAATAAAATTTTTCTCACAGAAAATATTTCATATCAAGAAAGACTAAAACATAGTCTATGGCCAAAGCTGTGGTCTTTGTCGAAAAACATAAAAACAGGAAGATTTTGCTGGAGATCCATTTCATTCTTTGACGCTTACCATTGAGGCGGAGGCTGCAATAACAGCACATGAAACACGAGATATGTTCGTTCTGAATAATTGACGCTGTAATAGATGAGAATTTCTTTGGAGTAGCGCACTTTTGGTTTTATGAGTACTCAAAGAAGGGAATTCACAATTGAAGGGAATGGGCCTGTTGCACACTTCGGCTAGAAAGTTTTAAAGTATCAATTCATGTGTAAAAAGCTGTAAAAATGACAATGACAGCATCAGAAGACATCAAAATTTATTAATAAACTTACAAATTGCGAAAAACACTGGACACTATTCACCCCTATATCTTTCCACTACGTGATCGATATTTCGCGAGATTAGCGCGGCACATTCAAATAATCACGGCCGACTGTCATCACAGCTGACTTCATAAACAAATAAACAGTAAACACCGACTACATCTGTTCGAATTCCTACGTCTCAATATACACAATGCCTTACAAAAGGTTGTGAAAGGTACGGAAATCGATATTTGCGTCGAAAACTTATCAAAATGAAACAATAACACACAGGAATTCCAACTATGATTCTAACTTCAATCATCATCCTTGGAACTCGCGTGTTATTGTTTCATTTTGATAAGTTTTCGACACAAATATCGATTTCCGTACCTTTCACAACCTTTTGTAAGGAATTGTGTATATTGAGACGTAGGAATTCGAACAGACATACTCGGTGTTTACTGTTTATTTGTTTATAAAGTCAGCTGTGATGACAATCGGCCTTGATTATTTGAATGTGCCACGCTAATCTCGCGAAATATCAATGTAGATTAAATGTCGTGCACGTGGTGGAAAGATACAGGGGTGAATAGAGTCTAGTGTTTTTTGCAATTTGTGAATTTATTAATGAATTTCGGTGTTTTTTGATGCTGTCATTGTCGTTTTTATGGATTTTTACATATGAATTCATACTTTAAAACGCTCTAGCTGAAGCCTGCAAAAGACCCATTGTTGCATGTACTTAAAACCAAAGATAAGCACCTCCGAAGAAATCAACACACTTTCACAAAGTCAGTTACTCAGAATGAGCATACACCATTTTTTATGTGCAGTGATTGTAGCCACCGCCTCAATTGGAAGTCGGACATCACTAATAAAATGGGGCTGTTGTGCACTATAGCTGTAAGCCATTTTAGAGTTGATTCTGGTGTAAAAACCTCCAAAAATAACGATGGCAGCACTAAAAACTTCTGAAATCCTCTCACCACTCCTAAACTCAATAAACGCTCTTATTTGCAAGAGTGTAATGGTGGCTTGGGGCAGTAATAATGGGAGATTCCCATCTAATAATACTGTAACTCCATCAAGAAGTGTCAGATTAGAGATGACTTTCATTTGACACCCGTGTCACTAGATGTCATGGTACCATTTATCGGATGTGGATCACTATTCTGATGCCTAATTACTCTTTGAATCATTCTTGTCAGCATAGAGAGAGAGAGACAAAATTACGATAGGAATCTCTCATTATTACTGCCCTATGCCACCATTAAACTCGCACAAGTAAAAGCGTTTTTCAGTTTAGGAGTGGATTTCGGAAGTTTTTAGTGCTGCCATCGTTATTTTTAGAGGTTTTTACATCAGAAAAGAGTATTAAATCCCTTAAAGCAAAAGTGTGCAACAGCTTCATTTGTTGACAGTGCATCAATTTGAAAATTTTATTAACCTTTTAAGAAACAGGTAACAACTAAACAAATTATGTTTGAAAGAGAAAAAACCCTTCAGAAGATTATTGGGGGGGGGGGGAGGGAAGGATTAGATTTATAAGGAGAATAAATTTTCCTTATAATTAATAACAGAGACCCTTATTTTTCTTTCATTTAAATTACCGGAAATTAATACTGACTTTTTCAGAACTTAGTCAAACAAGAGTGATGAATAAGCATAAAAAGGCACAAACTACATTTATTCCCAGAACATTTTCATTATTCCATATTTTAGGGTGACAAACTTTTGTGAGAGAGCAAGATTCCAACCTTCTGAGTGTAAAATATATGTTTTTTTCACAAATTTGAATTCTTACGGTCTTTTAAATGCAGTATTGGAAGCAAATACGCAGAGATCTTTGAAAATTATCATCAATAATTTTTCACCAGTAATTCCGCGTAGTCTTTGAGATTACTAATATGTATCTGCTCCTGCAAGAAAAAAGATAGGACTCATCGATAGGATTATAAGAAAAAAAAAATAAATAAATGAAAAATAAAAACTAAAGACTAAAAAGAAAAAAAAAGTAAGGGATAAGTATTGATTAGAAATGACTCAAATGACTTAAGAATGAAAGAACTTCAAATTACTTTCCTTCCTTTTGTTTTGGCCAGAATTGTTAAATGAGCCACTATACAGAATTGTTGGAGACAATATTGTCACTAAAGTGTCATTATTTTTCTGAAAATTACTGTCAGCTTAGTTACCATTAAAGAACATCCAGAATCATAACTAGATGAAGGAACCAGGATATAAGATTACAGCCTTAGATGCAAGAAAATTATTTTCCCCCTTGATCTTATTTTTGAGCAACTTTAATCGCTCTGTATACTTGAAACTTTGAAATCCTTGAATTTCAGCACATCCTTCCAATACAATTTGGAACTTAAATTAGTCACTCATTATCCATTAAGGACATTGTCAGATTTTGGTTTTGACTGAAACAAAACTTTGCTCAAATTTTCATAAATTTAGTATATCTCTAGCTCCAGAATATACAGATGATAGATCTCCAAGTTTTCAAGAACTGAGGTGGCATTCTGTTGCTCAAAGTCAGGATGTTTGGAGATTCAAGATAGGCACTTTCTTTTCCCTCTTCAAATTACTTTGTAAATGCAGATAAATTATCAAAGATACCTCTAGAGTTGTTTCTCGACTACGAATTCCCAGCATGCCATCTGTTAGAGTTGATTCCCGTAGAACGATGGTGAAAGGAATCCCTAATTCATCATTTCTTGTGAGGTGTGAATCAAAAGATTTTCTACCGAGATCTGGTCTGATTAAAGTAGAAAGTCCCGTTTTACGGAGATTCAGCCCAATGTGTTCTGACAGAGAATGAAGATCATCACCAATACGTACACCTAGAATTAGAATTAATCATAACATTAAAACAGAGGAATGGAGTAAAAACACATTATAACCAAAAATGTCAACATTATAATATTGTAAGTTTCTTGGAGGCAAACATTTTCTATCACCTCATTTCTTTATTTAAAGTTGTTAAACGCTCATTAAAGAGTACGAACAACTTTTTCCAGTTTTTGACCTCTCAATTTCTCTTGCAATGCATCATACCACAGTCCTAGACCCCTTAAGAATGTTCCAACTCGAAACAGTCACCTTCTCTGAATGGGTGTGTTGCATACTTTTGCTACAACAATGTAGAGCAGCGGTTTCCAACCGGTGCGGTGGTCCGCAAAGACCTTTCCGAATTTTTCCCGTTTTTTTTTGCCCGAAAGTGGAAACATTGAATTTGTGACCAACATTTTTTTTTGTAGCAAAAAAAAAAAAAAAAAAAAAAAAAAATGAAGTTATCATTTGAACAAGTCATAATCTAAATTTGTACAAGTTTATAAAATTCCTCCTTCGAGGTTTTCTTTTTTCGGTTTTTCAAATTCAAAATTAATTTCAAAATTGAAAGCTTCCAATTATTGTTTTCGTTCAATAATTATCTCAGCGGTTCCCAACCGGTGGCTGTATTTAAAATAGCAGGGTAGGTTAGTTTTTATTTCCTTCCTCCTTTGTCAAAGAAAAAAAGAAAAAATGGTAATCGATTGTTCATTTTTTCAAACTGGTGTTCCGCGGCCTCCACCGATCGTCCAATTGGTCCGCGACCAAAAAAGGTTGGGAACCGCTGATGTAGAGCCTTGATTGTTACGTAAAATTTGGAAAAATAACAATGCGCACATTAGAAACATTCAAAAACTACTGATTAACTCAGGAAATCGCTTCAATTCCAAACAGTCCATGCTATGTTAGACACTATTTGCAGGAGCATACAACTACATACACAGAACTATCGTGTATTTGTACACAACAACGTAGCCACAAAATTATGAAATTTCCTTCTAAATACATGAAATATTGGCTGCATTTGCTGTCTGGTGTTTGAAGCTTACCAAAGATTACAAAATAATACAAGAAATGTATGCATCGGAACGAAATATTCAAATATTAGTAAGTTCTGTTGATGTTTACATAAACGCGATGGTTCCGTCTATGTATAGTTAGTATAGTTGTATGTCTATGATAACAGTGTCTATTGAAGCGCGGGTAGTTTGAAATTGAAGTGATTTCCTGAGTTAATGAGTAAATTTTGAAAGTTTTTAATGTGCGCATTGTTACTTTCGCCAAAATTACGTTAGAGTCAAAGCGTCATATTTTTATAGCAAAAGTACTGTCACCGGATCCTTATTTGGAGTATTTGTAAACCATTTTAAGTAAGTGAACCCGAGTACTTAAGAATAAGATTGGGAGAGGATTAAACAAAAGAAATGAAAATAAAGAAAACTTGAAATTAATTTTGAATGTCGTTAATCTTTTGTTTCTACTTTATTTTAATAAATTTCTGAGGACCGGACAAATAAAAGCTACGGCTATAGCCGGAGTCTGCAACTAAAAATCATTCTAGATTTTCATCGGGACGCTTCCCGCAATCTCGCGGATAAGATCTCACAAACACCGCAATTCGCAAGTTTAGTAATTAAATAAAGTGCCATGATTGCGATATAAAAGATGAAATTGGTCCAAAGAGTTAGGATTTTGAAATGTTGAATTTTAGACTGAAATGGAAGAAATAAGTTGGAAAGAGAGGGAAGGTATTGGCGTACGTGACCAAAGAAAGGGACGCACGAGTCATGATAAGAAAAGAATTTGGAAAAAATAGAAAAATTAAGAAGCCGAATTCTTCGCATATTTTCACTTTGTTTACGTTTTCATTCACTCGCTTGTTTACCTCGCAAAAAGTACGCGGACCTGCTGGAGCGGCCGGGTAGAACGGCCGCGGACCGGAAAGGGTTAAAAATCATGACTACGTGACAGTACACAACAGACCCCTTAAGAAACAAAAAAAAAAAAGCTCAGAAAAGCAACCAACAGTCAACACATGATTTTTGCCCCTATTTTGGATCATTGCAACAAATTCAGAGATTAATCACAAGTCCTGTAGTTAAGAGTTCCTGAGTAATTCCCTTCTCATTCTCCTTCATAAATTGTTTTCCTTTAGGACAACCTGGTGAGCCAGAAGAAATTGTCTTGCAGGTTTTGGTTTGGTCACCTCTGGTTTAGATATTAAATAGCTGTTCACTAAAATAGGTGATGAGCATGGTCATACAGAAGGCTTTAATATTCAAGAAAACTTTAACTTACTACAAGGCGGAGCAGCAAAAGTGAATTTGTAGGGTGATAGCTTGCGGTGAAGTTTGAAAATCTCTTTCGTTTTCTCTCGAGACTTATTGACTTCATTGTAGGCGTCACACAGAAAAAGTAAAGATGCAGTTTCAAGACTTGTTACACTTTCAACGACATGTGGTATGGCATGCCTTTTCCCTTCTTTTGCCTGGAAAAAATATGAAAGATCTAAATATTACAGAAACTGCAACTAATCGTGAGAGTTAAAATCTTGTCTTTTTTTCTTTTTCAACATTTTTGAGACCACCGTTCACATCCTCCACCACTGCGTAAAATTTTGCATTGAGGAGCACACCTATTTGAAGACACACACATTTTGAGAGTCATTCACTGAGTCTTGAATGAGAAAACAGACTTTTTCTTTGCTAGCCTGATAGGTACCTACCAACTACTTACCACAAATTACTAACTTTTAGCAGTGTCTGCAATGATACCTTAAAAAGTAAAAGAACAAAAAACTTGCTTGACTGTTACTGATTCTTTAAAAAAATTATGCAAAATTGTTAAGTTCTGCTTTAAGCAAAATTTCATTTTCAACAAAAACTTACATCGAGACCTGAAAATTAGACTGAAAACAGTTTTTACCTCGCTCATTGGTTCACACAGAAATTTTATGACAAGGGATACAGCTCTGCCTCGAATTATGAAAACACTCAAGGAAGTATTTTGGAGGCAAAAAATTTGACTCTTATTGCTGGTGGGTTGCAATACAACAGGTCTCTCAGGTTCAATACAAAATAAAGTATTATTCTTCGCTATAGGTCACTTACGCTACTCTCATAATCAAAGTTTAGAGGCTGGTTCATGAGTAAAATGCCAAGAAAATTACAATGGGCTCAGTTCCAGCTCGATTAATTCAGTATTAATTGAGATACAGTCGTTTCAAAATACTATTTTTTAAGGTCACCATACTTTTAGTACTGTTCTGTCAACTAGGTCATCGTACAATGACAGTGGCAGCTATTTCAGGAAAAAAGGGTGTTTCCACTTGCTTTTAAATTGCTTCAGCTAATGGGTTGCTACAGTTTTCATTTTGATTCCACTGAGTTTAATACACTAATGCTAAAAGAGCCCTAGGTTCAAACTACTTCAAAGTGCTTTTGTAACAGTAGGCAGAAAAACCCTGTAATTCATGAAACATTGTGTGGCGGGTTGCATTAAGAATTTATATATGACGTGCACCCCGTTTTGTAGAATGTAATTCTGGGTAAAAAGGTATTATTTGTTAGTGGATAAACGCAGTAATACTTGAATATTCTTTTTTAATTTTCACTCCTAGGCATGGTAAAATACTGGTCACTAGTCACTTAGGGAGGGCTAAAATATAGCAGTAAATATAATGACCACTGATCTATGCAGCAGAGAAATCTAGATCTTAAGAGTCACAGAAATTCCACGGTATTTTAGGGAAAGTAGTGCTGATGCAAACTGACTGTGGTTTCAAAAAAAGTCTGATCAAAATGTACGTTACCATGAAATGCTTTTTATTGGTGGCTGAAAGTTTATCAAAACAGGAGGTGCCAAGATTATGAACAGTTTCAACAGTTTCAAAACCCCAAGGAAACTCAGCTTTGATACTGACTACATCAACATTGTTTGTTTGCGCAGATTTTGTTTCCTCTAAACTGAATCTTCCAGGATTGGCTGAAAACTGAGCAAAAAAGTACACTGTTGAAAAACATTAACTACACTGTATTTTTCCTTGTTTCAACAAAAGGACTTAGGTGATTTTTTAAAATGTTTATACTTCACTTCAGTTCGTTTCAATAAAATAGGAGCTTGAGCTCGAATCTTTCCCTCATGACTCAAGACCCGTCGGGTGAGAAGGGCTCCGGGGTTCTGTCTATCACAATAGACATGGAGATATTCAAAGGCATGGCAGCAAAATTCCTTCCATTGCCGCAATGTCGCTTGGGTCAGGTAAGATACCGCGCCTGCCGCATCTTAGTTTGTATGTATTTCGCTACATTGTGGCAACGGAGGGAATCCTCACTGCCAAGTCTTTGGATACCTAAATGTTCATTGTGACGGACGGAATTCCAGAATCCTAGCTACCCAACAGGTCTTAAGTTATCGCAGGTACGATAGTGAGGGTACAATTAGTACGGAAAAGAGTTAAGCTCAAGCTTCTATTTTATTGAAACAAACCACAGGCCAGGAAGCCCTACAAACAGTGGCTTCAACTTTGGGGGGGAGGTGATGAATATGTTGTCCCTCCTCCCCTTGGTCTTTGAGCAACAGTCTTAATTTTCTTTGTTTTCAAGGAAATGAGCAATATTATTTGGTGAACACCCCTTCCCCAATAATAACTCCAAGTTGATGCTACTGCCTATGAGATTCCGAGTTGCTGCGCAAACATTTGTGAATCAAAGCTGATAAAGTTTGATTTATTTTCATTCAAGCCAATGGCAAAATGAAAAGCAACTTTGAATTCAGGTTTGAAAAAATGAATAGAAATATTTTCAATACTGCCAATGGATGAAGAAAAAAAATTGCCTGCACAAAAAATGTTCAAAAAGTTTTAAGGAAAACTGGTACCTTTCTCCACCACATTTTCCGATGTCGTTGCCAGTGGTAGTAAAACTGTTGTCCAGCTGAGGGAAGAGCAAAAGCAATGTAACGGAGCAGAGTCTGTTTCTTTGGCCTGCGGAAATTATTAGAATCTCTTAAAAATTGGGAAAAACTAACAAATAGGTAAACTGTAGGTGCAATTTAGAGACTCAACAAAAAAAACCTCCTTGACATGGCCTTAACTTGAGTGAGATTTCTCCATTTACCCTTTGTATGAGAAATGAGGAATGCGTTTTGAAGCCAATTTTCCAAAGTAGATTGTTAGCTACTTTGGAAAAGTGGCTCCAAATAGCGTCAATAGTTTCCTTGTCCATCCTCATTCCTTATAAACAGGGTAAATAGGGAAATCTGAAGGAATTCTCGAGCCAAGCCCATCTCTAGGAGGTTTTCCAGTTGAGTTTCTGAATTGCACCCTATGACTTCCGTTGTGAGGTTGCTGAAACTTCTGGCTTTGAACTTTGAACTAAATATTTCTTGAGGGTTTGAATACATTAACATTAGAACTGCTGGAACTACCTCACTACCTAGAACCGCTAAGTGGGTCAATTTGACCCACATGCGATTGATGCGTTATTTTTGAGCTATATTATTTCATTCTTATTCGAAGTTGGTGCAGTATATCATTCGCAGTCCCAGTGATACAATTTCTTCCCACTTGACAGTCGTTCCGGGGGAGGGAAAGGGGTGGTCCCACCCACCCCCTCCCATACGGAATGTCCATAAGGGAATGGATAAATGAAATATGTGGTACCGAATTGGCGGATACAGGGGACTGTGAAGGGGGCGACCGCCCCCCCCCCCCATTCGGCCAAAAAAGAGGGAAAGAGGGGGAGAAAGGGGGAAAGAAAGAGAGTAAAAAGGACAAGGGGGTCTCCGGGGGGCAAAAATCCCAAGTTCGCCCCCTCTGTTTGCGAGGGCTGGATCTGCCTATGTGGTACTGATCCACATAAAATTCCTAATTTTCATCTGACGTTGAGCTTCTAAAGCTCTGAAATATTTCCTCACTGTCAGACATAATTGAATTAAAAAATCAAAGGGGGGGGGGTCATGTGAGGCCTTAGCAATGTTGCAAAGTCTAAAAAAAAATGTCAGTGAATTTTATGTCTTGTTCGCGTTATATATCATTAGTATATTCCTTCTGATTGTTTATCACTTTATCATTTTTCTCATATCACCGTCTCCCTACATTTCACCCTTACTCCCCTGTTTCAGCCTCCCCCACCCATTAAATTCCCAATGCCCCCCCCCCCCCCTATAAATTGAAACAGTTATAGTTATAATTGAGTCAAGCTAGATACACTTGGGATAGTAGGCAATTTTATTCGCCTTATGAGGTGTATGAAACCAAAAAATTATTCACAGATGACGCAAGAAATTTTTGCCTCAGAGGCGTGTTTCCCACACTGAAAAAAATAATTCCTAAGTTCTAGTAATATTACTAGAAGCGCAACGATATGTGAACCACAGAAAGTGTAGTTCTTTGACCAAAAAATGCTGGTGTTAGTATCAGAATATGGTCATCGAACTAGAATTTCCTCAAGAACTATGGTAAACACTAGAATTCTGGTAATTGTACCATCTCTTACATCATCATCATTCGTCATGCTTCTGGTAACCCTTTTATTCAGTGCACAAACGAGTTTCTTGCATTTTTTACAAAGCTGCGGGCATCTTATGAGCGAATGACCCGGAAAAGATTCCCATCAGGAAAACTAGCAATGCAGAATAATTTTTGTGATATGCCAGGTTGTCCCGAAATCTGTATTTGCCAAGTACCAATTACGATGAGTATACATAGTCAAGTTCTCGAATGTGGAACCGCTGATAAAGCTCAAATCATTACGCTCCCATCTTGTGAAGATAAAGAAATTGCCTTCAAACTGCCAGATAGGCAACCACCAATCTGCCAGGTACGCAACCTGCAATACTCGTACATGCACACACAGAGCAGCACTCGTGAGCTATCTCTGAATGGTCAATGTATATTGAGGATCAAAAAATTATGTGTACACAATTTAACATGGTATAATGTGCATCAACTGAAATGTGGGTCAAATTGACCTATCCGCGGTTCTAGGTAGTAGTGTTTATATAGAAGACACTAGCAGGTATTTAAAAAAAAGAAAAGGTACCCCTCTTAGGCCTATAAAGTTAGGAAAAGTCATAAAATTTCAGCTTCGAAGATTGAAAATTGCGAGCATGAGGGATGGTCGAAAATCAAAAGTGGGTCAAATTGACCCATCCGCGGTTCTAGTGTTAAGCTGTCTCACAGGTGATGAGATGCAAGTTCATCTTCCGGTTAAGAACTGTAAGAAGGATACTCAATCAAAGTATCTTTACAGTTCACACTTAATGAGAGACTTTGAGGTTTTACCTCAGCAGACTGATTCAAAATTTTCAAACCACACGTGTCAAGATCGCTGGAATTGACCGATCCCATTGGTTTCAGTGGCGTCACGTGACTATGAAAACAGGAATTGGAGCCATACTGTCAGAAACGAATGACTACCAGTCTTACTTATAGTCGCCTGATATAGACCAGTTTAGACCAGTGAGATCAATCAATTTCCACTATCATGTGTCATGTCTTCCAAAAATTTGGGATCAGCTTTCAGAAGCAGTTTTTTTAATTTTTTCTGGAAGATGGGCTATGCATTTGTAAGACAAAAATGTACATTTCTTTTTAGTTCTTCCTACACATTGAAAGTTAATGTCAGTAAATATTTAATTGCTACCTAGCTTAAGGTTGATGAGGAATTTTGTTTGGAGCAAATAGAGTGTTATTAGCTAGCTATTCTACCAATGGAATCCCACTATGCATCAGGTTGAAAAACAGAGAAAACACCAAAACTGGAGAAGCGAACGAAAGGAATATTGCTGACTACCATACCACAGTTGGTTTATCATATTTTAAAGATCAATATTTTTGGCGGTGTTCCTCAGATATTGAGCCCAAGGTTAGAGATTAAGAGGTATGATGAGCATACCTGTTTAATCTATAACCTTGTATTGAGCCACTCTTTGGGTGAAATATCTCACCGGTAAAATAATCAGCATTCCAAACTTTCATTCAACATTGCTTTTGCACACAATAATCGGCCATTATTCAACAGGACACAATCAATCTTCAAACACACGGTCAAACACATGACCGTTAAAAACAAAAGGTTTACTCAAGAATAGAATGCTTTCTTGCAAGAAAGAGAAAAACAAAATTTTCCTTTTTTTACCTGAAACAACTACTTTCAGAGGTAGAACTGTAACCTAACAAAGGATGGCTAGATGCATTTTCTGATCGAGTTTCTGCTAAGCTAAAAGGCAGTTGATCTTCGCACTGGTCTCGTGCTCGACAAAAGTGATCTTTCAAGTCTGAAAACAAGGATTCATAGAAATTATGCACATTTAATGAGATGGTGTTTGTTGTAAAACTTGTTTAAAGTTAACTAGAGTGAAAGCTTCTAGTGCCGGACTAAGTTCCTGCAATGATTAACATTCCACTCAACAAAAGTTCCACACAAAAAAATTTGGCCAAAGTCGAATTTTCCTTAACCCTTTGCATTCAAGTGTCAGATGTTGTCAGGCAAAACAAATTTGCCGTCCCGCTTGTTAGTCGGACATGGTCTGACAAAAATTTGCAACACTCATGCTTCAAGTGTCCGACATTCAAGCCTCTAATGTAAATGATTACAAATATCATTGAGAATTACCAGAACACTCAAATTAGTTATGAGTTGGGGGGGGGGTGTCAGGTAAATTTTAATCCGAGTGGAAAGGGTTAAAACTTTGGAAAATTCTATTTAATGAGGTTTCTCTGAGGAGAGTGAATTCATCAGAAGTTAGAAGAATAAATCTTGGATGGAAAAAAAAAACGAGTTTTCTGCGTTGAATTTTGACCTGGGTCAGCGTTCAAAGTTTAAGAAGATGTACCTACATATATTCAGAATAAAAGCGAGATAATCAGTGAGCATAAGCTGTTCAAGAGGGTCCAAGATAAGGGAAGCAGATAGTTGGTGAGTGTCAGCGGGACCAGTAACGAAAAGTTGACTTGGAGTTCATTCACATTGAACGCTACATTAGTACTATTTTCCTTTTAAAAAGGTAAGAAAGATCCGCTGAGCCAAAAATTCAAGGGTCAACGTTGAAAAAAACAGTTAACGCTTCCACCCCTATCTAGATAACTAGACAAAAATCAGTTCTCCCTGACATTTAAATTAAAATAAACAGTAAAAATGGATCACAGATATTTTTACTGTTCATTTCAAATTCAAAACTTGGGTTGCATTAATTTTACTGTTATAAAATTTACAAAGCCCTCACTGTCCATTTTAATTTGAAAACCTTGGTGGCATTAATTTTACCGTTGTAAAATTTACAAAGCCAACAACAAAAACACGTTTTTTAATTGATGTTAATAAAACAGGATTGCACGACAAAAATATCATGAATGTGCGACTTCACTAAATTAAGCTGACACAGTTTTTCGTGGAGGACCTCTAGACCTCCCCCCCCCTCCTGCTAGAAGCTGTCCTCCAAATCACCATTCGTGGCCTGGTTTATTGATGGCCCCCAAGTTGAGGTTGGAGGAGAAGGAATTTTATCCTGTACACCATCGAGTCATGAAAAGGATTTATTAAAAACTACCAAAGGTAAAAATTATTTAAATTTCAGAATCAAACCTTCCATGGTAGAGATGGATGATGAGCCTGAATAGAACGGAAAGACATTTTCTTCTCGGTTTATCACATTACTGTATATCCACTCATTTCTGATATTCTGGCAAAGGAGCTCTCCAGCCGCAAAATACTTGTAATGATCGATGGACTTGTTCACAGTTGCCAATTGTAAGAAGCCACATCTTTCACTCAACTCTAAAATTTTGGTCAGCAAGTTAGTCATTTTCTAGTCACCTGTAAACAAGTATGAAACATTAAAAGAAGAAAACTCTTCAATTAAACTTGAGAGTAGGAATTCGACAGATAATTTTGGAGCAGAAGTTCAAAATCAAAGGAAAACTCCAGCAATTTGTTTAAAAAATCCTATTTATATGCACAAGGAAAACTTCCAAATTCTTCATGCCTTCAAGCCTTAGGGCCCTTCGAAGCCCAGCCACCGCACTGCAAGATCTGCAGTTTGTCTATCGCTGCATGATATAGGCAACACATTGGTCCCATAAGACTAGCTTTTCCACTTCAAATTTTGTTTGATCGATCGAGGGAATCAAAATTGAAATTTGCTAACACATCATTTCACCAACTGTTCAGAATAGACTTGTTGTGAATGCGGGTGACAATTTTTTACAGAGAATTTCTAACCAACACTAAAGTTGGAAGTAGGTACTCTTCTGTATTTAGACCTGCATTTAAAATACATGTTCTTATCATTTATTAAGGTTTTGTTTTTTTTTTTAAATTGTAAATCAGGGTATTTGGCTCGTTGACATACAATAACTCACCATGTATAGTCTCTCGACCCTGATAAAAGCTCCTGCAAAAATCTGGGTATGCAACCACCGAGGCTTTTACCTATTGTTTGTTACATAGATAGATTTTTGAGGCAGACTTATCGAACAAGTTAGTGCTGTCCAAAAAAAAAGAAAATTTTAGACTAAGCAATGAAATTTAGGTTCTTTCAAAGAGAAATCATTTTGAGAAGCGAGAAAATACTTATAAATGCCTTTTTGTAAAAAAAAAATAAAAATCAATTTTACTGCGAAGTAACAGGGGTAAGTAGTGATGAAAAATAAATTCCTGCGACTTGGAATACTTTTTTTTATAAAACTGAAATTGTGCTTATGAAGGTTTTTGTAGAGGTATTTGTGAAGTACAAGTTTTTAGGGTCAACAGAAAAAAAAAGCGCATTTTTTCAGGAAGCGTCAAGTCTTCTGGCAGGCTAGGTTTAAACTCTGGAGGGAGCCAGGAAAAAATAAAAATGATTAAAGCACTTAAATTCAAGCAACAAAGTTGACTCGAGCACAAACCTGTAAACTATTTTTTGTCCTTAGTAGTTATCACTGGTATGTTTCCAGGAGGGGCAACATAATAATCATCAACAATCTTTTTGGCATTCTTTAAGATGTCATCTCGCGAATGGTTATCGGAGGCACAATCATCGCGTAGAGCAAGAGTTCTGGAACATCAGTTGGGAAAAATGTATAAAAAATTAAAAACCTGGGAACCTAAAGTAACCAAATCAGAATATGTAAGAAAATAATAGTAAGAAATAGTTTGCAAAGCTAGATGGCCAGATATTTGGCATTTTAAAGATTACTTATGCTATTTTACTGAACAGTCAGGGACGAAGAGAATGACAGACGACTCCTTAGATTTTTGCTAAAGTAGGCCATCTGCTATAGGTACTTAAATTCATCATAACAGAAACAAGTGAAACGGGGAAATGCTGGAAAACTCGCAAACAAATTTGGTGCTCAAATCGCAGCCATTTTCAACTCAAAAATTTAAAAAAGTAAAAAAATAATAAGAAAATAATTTCAAACCGTGGAGAGCCACTACTTTTACAAAATATCTCTTACTGTGTAAAAAAGAGTGGCTCTCTCTACAGATTGAAATAATTTCCTGATGATACTCAGAGATTCAGAATTGAAATCAATTAGCAATTCCCGATTGATGTCTTTCTCAGCATCTTTCTATTAGTGATCAGATGTTCAAAGTAAGTAACAAGAAAATTAGCTGATTTTGTCATTTCATTCAGTACAAAAAGAAACACTTCCAGTTTAGGAGGAGCTCTATGAAGTTTCTAAAAAAAAAAAAATCTAACTGTGAAAAGGCTGAGCGACAAAATGCATCCACTGAAAATGAGAAGAGAGAGTGTGAAAGAAACTTATGTAATAAGTTCAGCTCACACAGAAACAAGGAGTTGAGCGAAAAGAATTTTTATGAGCTAGTAGTAGTAGTAGTACAGGGTAGCCGCCCACACAAAATGGTTTGTCATGCTTCAGAGTAAAACGACCGGAACAAGTAAAAAATAAAGGAGCGGAAGAGGATGAAAGTATCAAGATACTCCTTTATAGAGATATGACCCCCCCCCTCTATTTTTTTCCAACTCCCACTGTATGAACAAAAATAAGTAATCAATCCAAGTGTTGATTTATTTTCTGGTGGATTGCATCAGTCCAAGAAAATTACATTGCTTTGTGTTGAAGTATATCTATACAGGGTGTTTCAGACCACCTGGCCAGCTCTTATTGTGGTCTAACTAAGGCAAATATGAAAATTCGGGAGAATACGTGTAACGTATATCGACCCCAAAGAATTCGTGGAAAATATTTTCAGCCCATTTTCATATTTTTAGGGGGGTGGGTACCCGTATCTCAAAAAAAACAAATGGAAAGGGTATGTTTTGACATTGGAATCTAATACGGCATAAAAAATAAAAAATTTTCATCCCCAAGTTTTTTTTTCTAAAAACCACCCTTTTTTGAGTTAGGGGTGGTTTTCAAAAAATTTAGCGGTAATCTTTGATTGACCGCTGTGATCCTCCAAATCATTGGATTTCAAAAAACTAAGAAGTTTCTGAAAGGGTAGACCAAGGGCTTTCTTTTAATGTATCACATGCCTATTTTTTGTGAAAAAGGGTACAATGCCCCCTCACCCCAAAATTTTGGGGCTTCGGGGGGCCCTACGTAAAAATTTTAAAATGTAAAGGTATGGCTTGTGATACATCATTTGAAAGGCCCTTAAGAGACGAAAAAAGTGATGCCCCCCAAAAGTCGTAAAAACAACCCCCTTCCAAAATGGCGACCGTTTTAAGGTTTGGGGGCTCAAGGGGGGACCTTCAGAAAAATTATCCAAAATTGAATTATACATGGCTAAAACGGTCTTAAATAGAGAAAAAGAATGGTTCAAACTGCGAGTCAAACCGACTTTTCAATCCAAAGTTACGGCCGATTGAAATTTAGGGGTAGTTGGGTTTCCCAAAAAGGCACCCTCTTGAAAACCACCCCTAACTCAAAAAAGGGTGGTTTTTAGAAAAAAAAACTTAAAGATGAAAAAGTTTTATTTTTTTATGTCGTATTAGATTCCAATGTCAAAACATACCTTTTCTATTTGTTTTTTTTGAGATACGGGTACTCACCCCCCTAAATAACCCCCAAGGGCTGGTTTTGGGGGGCTGAAAATATTTTCCCCGAATTCTTTGGGGTTGATACACATTACACGTGTTCTACCGAGTTTTCATATATGCCTTAGTTAGACCACAATAAAAGCTGGCCAGGTGGTCTGAAACACCCTGTATTTGTGGAAAATAACCATTTTCTTTAGTACTTTCAGAACTTGGAAGGATAAAACAACGCACCAAGAGGCCTCTACATAGATTCATCTCAGGCAGCATTCTTACAAGAGGCTTTAACTGCATTATGAAGTTGCTCAAAATTTAGAGTGACAAGAGAAAGCTAAAATTCCTTAAATAATTGTTGAGAGTCCATACACATTTCATAGCTCTGCCCACAACCAACGCAAATGTTCAAAAATGGAAATAAATGCTCTCTAGAGGATATTAGAAGAAATCCTTGCATAAAAGGTTGACGATTTAAGAGAAATAGTCTCATCTGATTGTTCGTAAAGAGAGCCCAACATCTTGTCTTGACTAAAAGCACGGACAAATTTCTGCTCTGGAAATTGAGGAATAAAGTACCAACATGTACTTTGGGCAAAAAAAAAGTTGAGTCTGAAAGACCTGGAGTTTTGCGAGAACAGGTATTTAAGAAAATAAAAAGTTAAACTTGAAGAAACATTTTATTTGTTTGAGATTGAATAAACAAACAAAAACAGACAAGAACAAGAATGCGGTTGAATACTCGAAATCTTGGAAAAATATTTACGAAACATTCAAAAATATATACATGAAAAATATACATTATACAAAAATATAAATGTGCATTAACATTTTGATGCTACATACTTCCTTGCAAATGATACAAAGAGGGAGAAATATAAAACAAACTGCAGTAGCAATAAAATTTAGCAACATACAAGAATAGTAAATATAATTTATTAGAAAATAAAACTTAGATTTCAACTTTTTAACTTAATGACTAAAGCAGCATAGTGTGCTGACGATCATTAGAACTTTCCTTAACTTAAAAATAAACCAACAACTGGTAGGTAAAGAAATAAACAATTGGGGATTAATGTAGTTGCAATTATATTATAGAGAAAGAAAAAAAAAAAGGACTCTCGATGACTAAAACGAAGTTCACAAATTCGATCATCAGTATTTTTAAATTTGGAAAATAAAAGAAAATAGAAAACGTTGGACAGTGAAAGATGAAATCAACCAGCGTTTGTTTGACAGTAATTCTTGAGTAACTACCGGGTGAGCCAGAGCACCCTTACCAGGCAAATTTCTCGCTAACGGCTGGTTGAAAATTTTTGAAACAAAAGAGGCAGATAGGGAATCGACCCCAAATTTATCATTTTGGATACTTTCAAAAGCTCCCGATAGCCCCTTGGGGCTTATTTGGGGGGGGGGGGGGGGGGTCAAACTCATTTTTCAAGTTTTCTCTAAGAAAGCTCCTATGAAGGAATAATAAGAGATCATATCCTTCAAGAAGAGGCAATTGCCGACATTTTTGCTCCATAAATATCTTCCAAAAAACCCAAATTATTGAAATTAAGGGGGATTTTTGGAAATTTTTTGAATCGGACTTTTGGGCCACCCTGTTGAGAATTTTTCAAAAATTATGACATATTCTGAAAGAAAAAATCAAGACCTTTTGGTTGATGTCCCACTTGTTACATCAAAGTGAAAAATAAAGGTGTATCTCGTTAAATCAAAATTTTGGGGCTTTATTGGCTCAAACAATGGAAGGAGGCAATTCTACCATTAAAGCCCCAAAATTTTGATTTAATGAAATACACCTTATTTTTTCACTTTAATGTAACGTGTGGCACATCAATCGAAAGGTCTTGATTTGTTCTTTCAGAATCTGTCATAATTTTTGACATTTTTTTTAAATGGGTGGCCAAAAGGGCCGATTCAAAATTTTTTCGAAAATCCCCCGCAACTCTAAATATTGGGGTTTTTGGGAAAATAGATAAAAGAGCAAAAATTTTGGCAATTGCCTCTTCTTTTCGGATATGATATTTGATTATACCTTCATAGGAGGCTTTTCAGAGAAAACTTGAAAAATGTGTTTGAACCCCCCCAATTACGCCCCAAGGCTGTCGGGGGGCTTTTGAAAATATCAAAAATGATAAATTTGGGGTTGATTCCCAATCAAGACTGACTTTTTTGTTTAATAGATTTTCAACCAGCCGTTCGCGAGAAAAATACCTGGTACGGGGCTCTGGCTCACCCTGTATATTATTGAAATACGGGGATAAGGACTTAACATGTCAACAATAAAAACTTTTCAGCTCAAAATAATTCATCAACTAATAATATAAATGATTAGTTAAATTATATGTTAAATAACATTGGTGCCTGTATGGATTGATATTGTGAGGATTGTGCGTGTATCCGTGTATGCACACTGTACACACGCCCAGTCACCATATGTATCAGCTCTAATGATTTGAATTGCGCGCTACTCAACACTTTTCATACAGCGCGCCAACGTCGTTCCATCGATCTTCCACCAAGCATCTCTTATCTAAGATGATGCAATGACTGGGAGATGTGCATTGTGATCGAAGGAGCATCTCGTGACTCATGACTTTTCCCTCTCCGCACCGCCGAAATTGTGTGGTGGGGCCGTCTGATCGCGGGCTCCCGCGACTATATAAGGTCAAATCGCAGCCGAAAAATTATCTTATTTGTTCTGTGTCTCTCTCTGTTTCAACATGTAAGTTCAGTTGAGCCGTGTGCTCTGCTTTTAGTTCGTAAGTTAGGTTAGGTTCTCGGGCGCGATGTGTGCGTTTATCCGCATTGTAACCCACTGGCGTCGTGTGTGTGAAAGCCACGTCGGTCCAGGACCCCTTTGAGTTTGTGAACTGTTTCACTTATATCATCGTCACGCGAGTTTTTAAAGTTAAATTTTGTGGTATGATCAAGTAAGTACTAGTCTATGTCACCAGCGCAACGTTAAAGCAGCAAAGTCTTAAATGCTAGGCGCTACGTTGGAGCATCGTGTAATTGTTTGGCGCAAGTTTCAAAGCTGTCCACTTTTAAATTCTGGCGCTGTTGCCGTTCAAATATAACTAACCTGCGCAACCAAGGCGGCAAAGTCTTAAATGCTAAGCGCCGTGTTGCCGCATCTTATTTATATTAGCGCGACATAGCTGTCCAAATTCTGGCGCTGTTGCCGTTCAAATATAATTAATCTGCGCGACACAAGGCGGCAAAGTCTTAAATGCTAAGCGCCGTGTTGCCGCATCTTACTTATATTAGCGCGACATAGCTGTCCGGTGTTTAAATGTTGGCGCTCTAGCCGATCATCACTCACCTGCGCAACCATGGCTGCAAAGTCTTAAATGCTAAGCGCCGTGTTGCCGCACCGTGCTTATACATGACGAGTAAAGCCGTCCACTTTAATTACTGGCGCTGTTGCCGTTTCTGGATATTATAACTGCGCGACAAATGGCTGCAAAGTCTTAAATGCTAAGCGCCACGTTGCCGCACTTCGTTAATACCAGCGCGACTAAGCCGTCCGGAATTAAATGCTGGCGCTCATGCTGGTTACGTATTACTCACCTGCGCAACCATGGCGGCAAAGTCTTAAATGCTAAGCGCCGTGTTGCCGCACCGTGCTGATACTAACGCGATAATCAAAAGCAGACAGATTTTAATAGCAGGCGCTCCTGGCCGCTTAAGTATTATTCACCTGCGCAACCATGGCGGCAAAGTCTTAAATGCTAAGCGCCGTGTTGCCGCACCGTGCTAATACCATAGCGCTAGTTTGGCTGTCCTATCTTAATTACTGGCGCTATTATCGTCCAAACACTTATCACCTGCGCGACGTTCCATAGCTACACAGCCTTAAATGCAAGACGCTGTGTTGCCGCATCTTATCGGTAATTCCTCCAATCGACATAGCTACCACAGTTACTTGCTGCCGCTGTTGCTGATCAAGTACTGTTCACCTGCGCGATAATCTATGGCTGCAAAGTCTTAAATGCTAAGCGCCGAGTTGCCGCAAAGTGTTACAGTATTTTGGCGCGACATTCATAGCTACCACATTTAACTGCTGCCGCTGATTGGCGAGTAAGTATTGATAAGCTGCGCGACATAAATAGCAGTCCGACTTTAATTAGTTGGCGCTGTTGCAGCTCAGTGACAAAATTCATAAAGCGCGACTCTTACAGCAGACCGGGTTTACCACCCTGGCGCTAGTTGCAGCTCAGTCCCAACACCGACTCTATGTATTACTTGGTATTTTAGTTAGACAAACTGCAGCGAAAGGCGTATGACATACGTGAGCAGAGGTTGCCCTCGAAGGACAAATGAGTGGATTTGTGAGCAATTGAGTCGCAGCACTCCATTTGTGAAATTAGGTAGATAGCCATGTGAGCGTTATAGTCGCAGTATCTCCTAAGAATATAGGCCATGTTATGATGAGTCATATAGCGCAATATGACGCATCGTAGCATGATGAACTTTAAGCATCAAACTTACATTCAAAATTTAAAGTATGAAAATGAATTTAAATCGCCCCCTAATAATTTATATCGCCCCCCAATTAGACTCCAGATTGTTACACAATATTTTGAGGGTTAATATTTGTGTAACGCAATATTTGTAAAATGTTACTCCATGAAAGAAATATTAAAAATATCTAAATTTGCACTGTTTCAGTCTGAGTTCAAGTGTTTTCTCAATTCCTCCCATCTTCTACCTACATTCAGCGAACTTCTGCATATTGAGCTCGCGTCATCTTAAGCCTCAATTATTATTCTTATAATTATTATTATAACTGGGAGGGATGTAACCTAGTAATCCAATACGAGATAAGGTCCTACAAACCGAACCCTTACATTGGTGGAGGCGCCGGGTATTAACGAAGTGCGGCAACGTGGCGCTTAGCATTTAAGACTTTGCAGCCATTTGTCGCGCAGTTATAATATCCAGAAACGGCAACAGCGCCAGTAATTAAAGTGGACGGCTTTACTCGTCATGTATAAGCACGGTGCGGCAACACGGCGCTTAGCATTTAAGACTTTGCAGCCATGGTTGCGCAGGTGAGTGATGATCGGCTAGAGCGCCAACATTTAAACACCGGACAGCTATGTCGCGCTAATATAAGTAAGATGCGGCAACACGGCGCTTAGCATTTAAGACTTTGCCGCCTTGTGTCGCGCAGATTAATTATATTTGAACGGCAACAGCGCCAGAATTTGGACAGCTATGTCGCGCTAATATAAATAAGATGCGGCAACACGGCGCTTAGCATTTAAGACTTTGCCGCCTTGGTTGCGCAGGTTAGTTATATTTGAACGGCAACAGCGCCAGAATTTAAAAGTGGACAGCTTTGAAACTTGCGCCAAACAATTACACGATGCTCCAACGTAGCGCCTAGCATTTAAGACTTTGCTGCTTTAACGTTGCGCTGGTGACATAGACTAGTACTTACTTGATCATACCACAAAATTTAACTTTAAAAACTCGCGTGACGATGATATAAGTGAAACAGTTCACAAACTCAAAGGGGTCCTGGACCGACGTGGCTTTCACACACACGACGCCAGTGGGTTACAATGCGGATAAACGCACACATCGCGCCCGAGAACCTAACCTAACTTACGAACTAAAAGCAGAGCACACGGCTCAACTGAACTTACATGTTGAAACAGAGAGAGACACAGAACAAATAAGATAATTTTTCGGCTGCGATTTGACCTTATATAGTCGCGGGAGCCCGCGATCAGACGGCCCCACCACACAATTTCGGCGGTGCGGAGAGGGAAAAGTCATGAGTCACGAGATGCTCCTTCGATCACAATGCACATCTCCCAGTCATTGCATCATCTTAGATAAGAGATGCTTGGTGGAAGATCGATGGAACGACGTTGGCGCGCTGTATGAAAAGTGTTGAGTAGCGCGCAATTCAAATCATTAGAGCTGATACATATGGTGACTGGGCGTGTGTACAGTGTGCATACACGGATACACGCACAATCCTCACAATATCTTTATATAAAATCCATCAAAACTTCAAGAGGAGCTTTGGATAAAAAATATCAGTCTTTTTATCAAGAGAATAAACTTAACTTGACAATAAACAGGAAAAGTTGCAAAAAATGCTGGATGAATTAGGGAGAAAATTTTTTCAATGACAAATTCATTCTCAAGGAAGTTCCCATGACAAATGGGGCAAGAAAATTCATAATAACGCACGTGTCATCAGACATTGCAATCGAGCCCTGCAACTGAACCACAGATTAGATTAAACTAGCAGAATTGACTGAAACAAGCTTCGCGTAGAATTATAATTTACGTCCCTATAAAATTTCTATTATGCTTTCCGATCTTTAATAATTTTTTGGTAATTTTGGAGATCTTCCAAGATATCTTTCAGGTTTACTTTATCATTCACAGCATTAGTGGGAGTTGAGTTGGTAGCATTAGCTGAAGAGGAACTCGGGGTTTCTCGTGCTGTCTGATTTGCCTGTCTAATGACTTTAGGCATTGAATTTGAGGGTGGACGAGCTGCCTGATTTCCAGAAGGTCTGGTTTTAGGGGCATTTGAAGGAACTCTTGAAGTCTCGTTTGCAAAATTCAGAGTAAAAGGACTATCACGTAGCTGGCTTGCAGGACCGATATGTCTGAATTGAGGTGGAATAGGTGGTTCGTTTTTTGGTTGAGGGCGCCGAACTTGATTTGCCGCAGGATTGTTTTTAGGGGTATTCGAAGCCTGACTAGCAGAAGTGAGTCTTGAAGAAGGATGTGGAGTTATATTTGGGTTAGGGGTTTTAGGGGTATTTGAAGGCTGACTCACAGAAGTGAACCTTGAAGAAGGACGTGGTGTTAAATTAGGGTTAAGGACACTCGAAGCCTTACTTGTGGAAGTGAACGTTGAAGGAGGGCGTGATGCAATATTTGGCTTACGGTTGGTTTTAAAAAAACTTGGACTAGCCTTGGTTGCCTGAGTTTTTGTTGGATTGGTAGAGATGGGATTAGAGGGAGTGAATCCTGCTTTACCTATTGTAGAATTGGTTGAAGGAGTGACTGAATGAGCTTGAGGTGCATGATTCGGAGCAGAGGAAGTAGACTGCGGAAGCCGATCGATGACAGTGCCATACTGAAGCAAATTGAATTTGTGCATGCTTTCATTTGTTGGAGAGGGCTTTGCGTTTGTTTTCTTGTTGCCCACTGACGGAATGACAGGAGGATTACTGACAGAAGGGTTATATTCTTTTTCTTTCATTTCTTTTGAGCCTCCAATTATTTCTTGGGGTCCTTTCGAGGTCTGCTGACCCTCTTTTATTATTGTTCGAGGCGAAGGTGCGTTGAGTGGCGTTTTCTTGGGATTTAATCCAGCCGGTTTACCAATAAGCTTTGAGGTAGCTGATTGATCAGCACAGGGCTGCTTATAGATATCCTTCTCTGCAGAAACTTGGGGCTGTAAATTTTCTTTCTGTGCCTCATTTTGATCAATTTTTCCATTAAAATTAGTATTCCCTGAGATGAGATTCACGGATGGTTCATTAGAGTTTTCAATACTTATTGAAGCATCACTATTTGTTTTATTTTCAGGGGCCTTTGCAGAAACAGAGCTACTAGATGGTTGAGATGGTGTTAGAGGTTCATATCCTAAAGGTATTATATTTCGATTGAGTAAGTCTTGCACATAGTCAATCTTATTTAATTTGTCAATTACTTCAGGACCTGATGGTTGCGATGTGATTTTATGTTTGCTATTCGAGGGTCCATCACTCTGTATAGTATTTCTTCCACCATTATTCACTGAACTGCTGCTAGGATACCGTAAACGTTCCAGATACTGTCTTTTCAGCTTTTCTAGCTGTTCAGCTGCGGTCATTAAATTTGGCAATCTGGGAGGAGGCGCAGCTGAGGCAGAAGGCAAAGGAGGTGGCTGATCTTTCTCATTTTCATAATCTTCCCACGCTTTTCGTCTTTCTTCTTCGTCCAATTCTTCACCCACAATATTTTGTAACAAGACATCTGTTTCATCATAGGTATCAATGCAGTTTGGTATTTTTAGCATTTCTGCTAATGCTTTATCGGCTGGTACTTTGAGGGTTTGGCGTGGCTCTGCATCATACTTGAAATCATAATTATAAAGGGCTTTTAAATACCCTTCCTTATAGTGACGGTTTACTTGCCAATTATCAACAACACGGCTAGATGTGGAAAGCTTAGAGACTTGCCTATTATACTTTTTTTCTTCCATAGTTCCTTTTGCTACGAATCGATAAATATAACACGGTTTCAGTTGACCAAACCGATAAATTCGAAAAACACTCTGGGAATCAACCGAAGGGTTCCATGAAACATCGAAAACAATCGCTCTGTTTGCACCTGTTAAATTCACACCAACACCTCCAGCTTTTGAGGACAGCAAAAACAACCGGCTGCGTTTATTTTTAGGATTATTGAAGATTTCAATATACTTTTTACGATCAACTGTTGATGTCTTCCCATCTAATCTGAAGTAGTCTTTACCTTTAACCCACATTTTACCTTCTTTAGAAGCATTTGGATTGAAGAATTCAAACTTGGAGTCAATCTTTCCGAGGAAGTGTTCTATTAAGTCTAAAAATTTTAAATGCTGACTAAAAACCAGTAACTTATCACCTTGCTCTTGACATTTCTCAAGAATTTCAAAAAATAAAAGGGTTTTAGGACTAAGATTTTTATCTTCTAAATCAACACCTTTCAAGCATTTCTTCCAATCACTTCCAACCTCCTCTCTTCCTCCTGACACAGTGCCTCCATCGCCAAAGGTTAGAGTCAGGGGATGATTAACGATATTACTTAAAATGGCGTCACTCTTTAACAACAGTTTGCCATTATCGGCTTGAGATTCGCCGCCAGCTGTTCCTTCTGTTGACTCATCCATCCCTTTAACCTCACTGATGTAGGCTTCATACAATTTAATCTGTAGGTCAGTTAGCCTGAGTTTCAACACATACTCGTATCTAGGCGGAACCTGATCCTTAAACATGTTTACATCACAACGGTTAACTATGCCGTCTAACTTTTTGTACAAAACATGAGCTCTGGATTTCATTATTTTGACATCCTGAGGGGTCGAATCTACATACTGTCCGTTATCAATAGGATTATAAAACCTGTTCCTGAATTCTTTCTTATCACCCAAATAATTCGGTTTCACAAGATTTACCATGTAATAGTATTCCAGCAGATTATTTTGCATGGGTGTGCCCGTAAGAACGATGCGTCTTCTGGTTCTGACTTGGTCAACAGCTTTGTGTATACCAGACACATCATTCTTTAACGTATGCCCCTCATCACATACAATGACATCTGGTCCAGGTTCAATAAGATAATTCCTTATTTTTTCATAAACAGCATTTGTTGCTGAATCCTCTGCACTCCTAAAACTCTGTGCAGCTTCTCCATCATTAGTTGCGCTTCTCTCTTCTGGCTTTTGTTTATTTTCTTTCCCTTTCTGACCAAGAACTAACGAGCGGAAAGAAGAGTACGACATGATCATGACTCCACCATTTTCGTGCCAATCTTTCAATCCTTTTTCTCTCATGATAATGTCTTTAAAATCTAACAAGTTGAACACCTTCACTCTTCTGCTATCAACATCAGTCCTTTCAATTTGACGAAGCCACTTTTGAAATTCATCGCTCCAATTCAAGACAACAGATTTAGGACAAGTAATTAGAATAGTCTTCATGTTTAATGATGGATGATTAATGATTGTATGAACTAGAGCAACGACTTGCAAGGATTTACCTAGACCCATACAATGGGCAAGAACACAGCCAGATCCTTTTGTTGCAATTGTCTGTTTGATACTTTCAAAACAGGTGTTCCACATGAATTTCAATCCAGCAATTTGATGTTCTTTGAGAACTTCCATCAAGAGTGGATGAACGGTAACAAGTGCTTCTTTCGTGTCCTCATCAAAATCGAGGACAAGTTTCCCTACTTTGGACACCGAGCAGGTCTGAGATAAAACTTTTTCTTTTTCAGAGATCCTTCTTCTTCTTTCTTCTTCTTCTTTAGTTGCTATCTTGGTTTCCTGTGTGAGTGCTTTGGAGGAGATGATTTTCTTTATGTTTTTACGACCTGTTACAAGTGACTCTTGAGACAGCTCTATTTCATCTTCTGACGGTGACATTTGATGAGAACTTTGAGGAGCACAGTCTTTCTTGGCACCATCATCTTCAAATTCACTGATATCATCCTCGGAAATTTCGACACACTCCGGATCACAACTAACAAATTTTATTGAGTGATGCTCCTCTTCATCACTTTCACTCCCATCTAAGTTCAATTGCATTGACTTATCATCACTGGAACTATCATTCACATCTTCTTGGGTACTACACCTTTCTTCTTCCGCTTTCCGTTTTTTCTCAATAATTTTTTGATACCTTTTTTCATCCAAGCGGGATTTCTGTGATGGATTTATCTCTTCTTTTTCAGATGAAGAATCAGGGCTAGACAAGGAAAAATTACCATGGAGGAGAGGGTCGTACTTCCTCTTTTTCTTTTTTTTACCAGAATCTTCCTCTAAAAAAGAACTTGCATCAGAATTTTCCTCGGAATTTTTTCCATCAGTTTCCACTCCACTTTTCTTCTTCTTATTTCCACCAACTTTACCAATGACAGAGCTTGTTTCAGATTCTGATCCAGAAGTTACAGAGTTCAACAACAATTCTTTACAAAATTCGTTAGTATCATTGTTTTCATAACGACTGCTCGGCGAGATATCATGAGCAGGGTCCTCTACATCCTCCGATTTTTGCTCGCTACAAATCGAGTCAGCATCAGAGAAAGGCGTTGGTTCATCTTCAACATTCTTCTTGCGCCTCTTTTTTTTACTCCTAACTTTTACACTACCAGATGAATTATTTTCAGACTCTGTTCCACTTGCTTCTTGCACTATTTTCCGTTTCCTAAGACAGTTAAGATTCAGTAATCTCTTTACTTCGTCTTCGCTGTCAACGCTTTTTTCTTCACTATTATGACTGCTTTCGTCTGAATTTCTCTTCCTCCTTTTCTTTTTCATCTTCTTACGTTTGAGGATGACAGTTGAATCAGAATCCATGTTAGAGTCTGATTGTCCGCTATTTAAGGAACTATTTGATGAACTTGAGCCTTCCAAAAGTTTACGTTTGGCCTCATCATTTTCAGAATTAACGCTTGTTTTTTGAGAGGCAGACTTGAAATTATTTCTAGTTCCAGATCCTTGAACTCTATCACTATCACATTCAGATGAGTCAGAGATATTGTGGGGAGTTTTACAAGGTGATTTTGAGGGAGTGAGCCTTGCTGATCCTTGAGAGCACTCAATCACGCAGATATCATCACTATCTTGATCACCTTGGTCTTCTAATTCTACAACTTCGATACCCTCTTCTTTCTCTACAGCATATTTTTCTTTAACAGGAGTAATTGTTATATTTGGATTATTTTTATATTTTTTTACAACGTCCGAAGAGACAGAATTTTCATCTTTACCATTTAATTCAGCCACAGATTTGTTGGAAGCATCATCATCGGAAAGTTCAATTATTTCGTTACAATTTGAGAGAGCTTTATGAACTTTGCTTCGGGATTTGCTATCCTTACCACCAGGAAGAACAGTAGTAGAAGCAGAGGCTCCCGAAACAATACTTGCTGGGAGACTGTTGTTATCGTCGTCTGAATTTGCCTTATCAATGTTGTCTGAATTGGCTGGAAATGCTGAACAACTGATGGAATGTTCATTTTTGCTATCCCTTGATGGCTGAGTTGAATCAAAAATTTCAGTTTGCTCTTCACCATTGTTTTCTGTTTCTGAGATGGATTTCTCCATTTCAATATCAGACATATTTTCAATTGGTAAAATGTTTGGTTGTGACTCTTGTTGCTCAAGCCAATCATTGACTTTCTTTGATGAGGAATCAATTCTACTTGATTTTCTACTTATATTTGGCTCATTCTCAAGTCTGCTGATATCATTCAAGGTTTTTTCATTTTTTTCTGAATTAACATTTTCTTCACAGTTTTCTGGTTCGGCTCGATGAGTTTCTGTTTGCAAATTTTCAATGACAGCATCATCTTGCGTAGGATTCTCTTTCTGCAACTTTTCCAGCAAGGCTGGCGAAGAATTTAACAACAAACTTTCAGAAATTTGAGAATCAAATAATCCTTCTAGATTTTTTTGGCTTGATTTGGGACTCAAACGAGATTCATTGACAGCATGATTTGTTTCGCGGCCACTTTCAGGATGGGTGCTGGAAACAAAGTCAGGCTCGTTATCTTGAGATTTTGTTTCATCCGGCTCATCATCATCTGTTTGACTTGCATTGTTCGGTGGTGGTGATTCCTCACAGGTGTTCAGGTCATTCATATTTGACGAATCTGGCATTTGCTTTGAAACAGCGAGTACATGCGCTTTTGCTTCCGGCAAATCATTGCTACTATCATAACTGTTAATTGTATCATAACTATTTGGTAAAGTTGACGGAAGTTTCTTTTCACTATCAGATAAGCAAGTTTCACTATCGTCTTTCCTGCAATGAGAATTTTTACTAACTTCTATTGGTCTACTTTTTACTGTCTCGTCCTCTGTACTGGGAATTTTACAGTTGACATCTTCTAATATGGGTTCGATTACTTTTTGAGTCTGATCTAATTTCTGAATCTTGCAATTAGCCAACTCAGTTACTTTAAAAGGGGAGTTTGACTTGTTTTCAACTGATGCGAAATCACTGAGAATTAAATCAGTAACAGAATCAAAAGCCTGCTTATTTGCGTTTAGAGAGTCACTCACAACTTTAAATAGATTATTAAACCTATCCATATTGCTCTTAACATCTTGGATGGTTTTTTGCTTCTGAACTAAATCCGATAAGGGACCAGAGCGTTTCGTAATTAAATTGCTTAAATACTTAAGGTCATTTAAAGTATGCTCCATTTTGTCAGTGATGAGTTGAACATCTTCTGGTAAGCTCGATGATTCCATCTCTGATTGTAGGCTGGGTGTAATTGCTTGATGTTTGCCGGGCAAATCAGGCCGTTGCGGATCCATCTTCTGTCAACAATCAGACAAACCAATTTGGATTATTATGAGACTTAGAGCGAGTGAAGGAATTAAAGTTGTTTACAATGCAGTTGCAAAGGAAGCCACAGTTTTGGACTTGATTAAATTCCTTACAGAGACTTTATTTTTTGTTTTTTAGTTGCTCTGACATTGATTTACGGAGGAATTCATAAGCTTATGAAAATGAACGTAGAGAGATTGTTTGATGAAAAATAAACTGACCCTGAATTCATGGGCAATCTTTTCAGGAATTTGGTTGCAGTGGACCACAGTTTTTTCAAATTCAAAGGATACATTATTTTGAGGAAAGACTCATTTAGTGCAACGTCACGATGCAGTATATCACTTTGATACATCGTTTTGTGACCAAACAAACCACACCCACTTAGCCTCACTAAAGTGAGGAAGGGGGTGGTTTGTTTGGTCACAAAACGATTTGCATGCAATGATGTCATCACAAAATGAGTCAATAGCTTTGGTAGCTTAGATTCGGTCTAAAAACTGAATGATTTCTATAAATAAAGGGTTAGATAAATTATAGATCTTGAGAATTTTTAATTTTTTTTTTTTTTTTTTTTATTTATGATGTTGAGAAATTTGACCTTTACATGAGCGCAGAACTAAATGGCAACTTGAGAGGTTTCTTAAGGCAAAAGAGATTTGCTCTAAAAACGTCTCTTTGCACCACAAGCCTGACTTAGATTAAATTTTGGGATCTAACAGAACTTTATCGCATCAATCTCCCCACTCCATTTTTCTAACATTTCTTTAGAGAGGGGAGGGGGTTAAAGTCACCATTTTAAAAATCAAAGATCAGCCATTACCTTTGAATGGATTGAGGCATTTGAATAAGCTATATAAAAAAAGACGTCTTGAATCCACAATAAAGAGGTTGTTTCATCGCCCATAAGAAATGGGTTGTGAATGGATTGCCTTCATTTTTTCAGGGCTGATAGAGCTCTATTCATCTGCCGCGTATATAGAGGTCGGCAGCCATCTTGGATTTCAAAATTTTTCAAATCTGACGGCAGAATTGAAATCTGCGACCCCGAAAACCCCCTGTGACCAAATTTCATTGAATTTTGTCAACTACATGTGGAGAAATTATTTTTTCCCGCCCCATCACTGCCGCTGAAAACGCAAAAATAGCGATTTTTGACACTTTAAAAATTCATAACTCGAAGACAAACTATTTCCTGAAAACGACCTTTAGCTCATTTTAACCAGAAAAGAAAGGACTTTCTTTGAGACGGTTCTTTGTTTTCCTCAGTGCGATCCGCATATGAAAAAAATTCAAAAATCTAATTTTTTGGAATTTCCAAAATTTTCAAAATGCTGTACTTAACTCAACTAAAATTCAATATTTTTGAAACATCAGACACATCAAAAAATAGGCCTTTAAAAGATCTTTCGTTTAAAGAAAAGTTCGTTTTGTTATCTTCAACCGTTCAAAAGTTATGGCCGAAAAAACGTTCTACCTTTGACCTTCCGCCCCCCCCCCCGGTCCTAAGAGGGCTAAAATAAAAAATAGGCCATATTTAGACTCCCCATGAATAGCTCTATCAGCCCAGAAAAAATGAAGGCAATCCATTCACAGCCCATTCCTTACGGGCCATGAAACAACCTCTTTAGAACAAAAAACTGAGGTAACAGGCAAAAAATCAGGCTTTTATGACAAGTCTAGGTCAGAAGTTGGGGTACATGTGCTTGTTTCAAGTTATAAGCAATGACCTTAAACTATGTCGGTTTTTGAATTGAACATAAGTAAATTAATATCATAATGGAAAGGCGATAAATATATTATTATTCTACAGTTGATTCCTTTACGAAAGGTATTGAGACACTATCATTTTTGGGCTCCACAACAACCTGTCCTTCAATTTTTATAAAAAGTGAGTGACTGAAGCAAAGTAGATATGTAAGATAGGTTCGAAGCTTAAGTTCTGGTTCTGATTTTATGGGGACTTATACGTTGAGATTTTTACAGTGATATTTAAGTTATTTTGAGAATGGTTTGAGCTATCCTAATGAACATTAGACCAACAGCTGAGCAGCTCTTACGTAGATGATGCGACTCAGCCTGAAATTTCCGACGTAATTTCAATTTTATACTAAAATGCATCATATTAGTCAACTTTAACTTCTCATTAAGTTCAGATTTTTTACCATTAATTAAATTAAGCCAAAAATCAAAACAGAAGATTGCAAGGTAGAACGAAGACTAAAATGACAAATCTATCTATCTATCTATCTATCTAATAAAACAAGTATCTTTACTTAGATTGGTGAAAATCCCAAGTTAGGGAAACCTTCCACTTGCAGGCTACAATGGACCTTTGATAGAGGAATAAATTATACCACTACCACTAATATCCGCACATCTTCAGAAACATTTGAGCCTTTCAAATGCAATCTGCACATTAATTGATGTAGAATTCTCTAAATGTGAGACAAATCGGACCTATTTTTAATGTGTTTTGGTATTAAATTGAAATTGGTGATTATGAGGAGGTGATGCGAAAAGTTTCAAGTACCAGCAGGGTATCCTTGATTCGAGTAAAAATTGGCAAAAGTTCAGAAATGTTGACCACTACTTCCAATATTTCAAATTGGCTTCAATTTTTCCACCAAAACAAATCCGAAGGGGGGGGGGGGACGATTACCCTCAACTTCCTTGGGCACTCTTGTCAGAACATTTTTTAAAAATAGAGGAAACCTTGCACTCTATTTAAACAAAACTTGGACTCTGACAGAACCAACTCTCACTATGGTAATCTTCATAATTCTTGGTTCTCATACCGAAAGATTGGCAGTAAAATTCTAAAAGCTATCATAACATTCTTCAATAAAGTTTTTACTGTGAGGAAAATTCTGATGAATGCATAGTATATGATTTCTTTCTTTTTACCTTCTATAGTTTGTAAATGAAATTTTACATTTCCTCGAACAAGAAGAGCACTATGAGGCAGAGAAAAATTTTCTGCAGCAAATTCAATCATACAATCCTTCGGAAGAAAACATCTTATTCACAAACTAACTTACAAAAAGATTCAGTACTTGCAATGAATAACAGAGTCATTAAGTGGTTCAAAGCCCTAGTGATCCGCGCAGTGAGCAGGGTTGATTTTTTATGCAGATGGTAACACTGAGGCAAACCTGCCCGAAGGACGTAATAGACTCAATTAGTCAGACGTGACGATGCAATATATCACTGCGGTATATCGTTTCATGACAAAACAAACCATCCCTTGCTCAGCCACACTAAGGCGGAGCAAGGAGTGGTTTGTTTGATCACAAATAGATATTGCATGGGATGACATCATCACTAATTGACTCTATATTGTCCTTCTACACATGTAAAAAAGGGACTGTCCGAGCCAAAGTTACTAGAAACAATTTCTACTTGGATCCCCTGTTGTACGAGGGAAAGGACCTCCTTTTTTTTATTGGCTAAGACCAGCTAAGCAAACGAAGCAAGCTAATCAAGCGCGTAGAGGTCCTCTGAACAATGCCGAGAAGGGTGGAATCAAGCTGCTGAGTCTCCTGCTGTCACATACAGTACCTCCCTAGGTAGCAAATATGAGATATGCACAAAGTCGTGCTCTTCATCTAAGAAAATGAAGAAATATCGGATCATAAAGTGCTCAAGAGGCAACATGCAAATGGCGCTTTTGCCGTCATTTCAAATAGGTTACGTTCCAATTCAAGCCAATAAATGAGAAATAATGACCTCCAGCATGACATTTTAGCTGATGGAAAATCAACAATAATTACTGTGCTGAAAATAAGTAAAATGAGCAAGTGCGAAAAGTGAACAGAACTTTCCGCCATTTGCCTTTTCCCTCTTAGGGTTTCCGTGAGAGCCTAAATCTACGAGCCAATTAGGAATATATTCTGGCATGGTGGAACACTCATAAATAAGCTGCCTTTTCATAGGTCCGCAATTGCTTCCTGTAGTCCAAGGATATGATTTTCTTATTCTCAGGATGACCGCCAATGGACCGAGCTTCTCGAGCGCGAACCCTACGGGCTTTCCCGCTATCCAGGCTGGTTGCACTGCTGCAAACGATTGTCAATCACAGAGCTTGTGGATGGAGGTGTCGCCTGATGCGCAGTGTGCAATCCAGGGCTTCGAACCCAACCGCAAACCGCTCCAAATCACTTAATTCTTGAACCGCAAAAAAAAAAGAAAAAAAAGAAGAAAAAGTCTTGAACCGCGAACCAAACCGCATGGGCTGAACCAAGTTTGAACCAGTTCCACCATTTTCCAAAAGCAGTTCTAATTATAATGACTATAGACTCTTTATAAGAATATTTTCATCAATTGAGACATCGATAATCTAAAAAAATAAAGCTGCAAGAAAATTTAATAGAAAATTGATGATGTTCTGCTCCTGAAAGCAAAAATAATTGTCAGTAAGAAGAAAAGCTAAATAGTTAAAAAGTAAAAAACGTGAAAGCATGTTTGCTAGAAGTATTTTTTCACTCAAATTTGCTTCTTAAGTTGAACCGGTTCAAACCCATTATCCCCATGAACCCGAACCAATTTTTTTTGCGAAGTCCGAACTGAACCGAATTTGTTGCCGATTTAAAGCCCTGGTGCAATCGGCACTCAGATCTTACAAATAATTTCTGCTGGTCGCCTGGAATCACATGACTTGACATTCAAGGCTTCACGTTCGAAAAATCGTTGTGTCAGAAGATAGATAAAAACTCAGATGAAAAAGTCGAATCCACTTATTTCACTACAAGTAAATTCTAACGTCCCTTCACACTGAAGAGTTCCAAAATCTCAGGCGATAATACCTGTCTTTCTCTGGGGATCTCACAGTCCCGTCTCTACCAGAGATGAGACAATATATAGTAGAGACCACGCACTAGCCGTGTGCGCGAATGCTGACTTATTTTTCGGAGCTCAACAGGAATTAACACAGGGAGCAAGAGGGAGCACCATTCAACATGGACCATACATTGACTGATGCAATTTCGGTGCTTCGGTTTTCACTAGGCAAAAATCTCAACGACGTTTCTCATCAGTCAACGTATGGTCCATGTTTGCGGTGTTCTGTTGAGACTCCAAAAAAAAAAGTTGCCACCGCACGCAAACATGAGCAAGATAGATAGTGCGTGGTCTCGATTATATATTATCTCTGGTCTCTACTCATACCATGTTGCTCCATTGGAGATTGGGAGGTTAGGGTTCGTCTTGGTATGAAATTCACACGCACTCTTATGGGAGTGAAGTAGAGAACTACCATTTAATTAGTTTAAACCTGATTTTCGGCGCAGAAACCTCTTAAAACCATTCAGGAAGTGATCTTTGAGAGCTACCAGAGCAAATAAAATTCATGAATGCTACTCCAAACCAAGAAAAATTTAATTTAATGACTGCCTCCAGGCGGGACAGGTGATGGAGGTGTAATGACTCTCTCCACCCCTCCCACATGGAGATAGTCATTAGCCTCGTTTACACAAGAGATCTCAACTCGGGTTGAGATGCTTGCATAAACACTTCGGTATTCGCTGAACTAGAGTTCGACTAGACCCTGATTCAAACCCCAGTCGAGTCGGTGAACTCGGGTTGATATTTTACGCATAAACACCTCTGAGTTCAGAACCCGGGTTCACGCGGCTTATGCAGTTGCACTTGTCCGTACTGCACCAAGCATCGCCGCCATTTTTGTAAAAAATGTAAACACAGAGAAGAAAAAATAAATCCTTTGAACTCGAGTTCAAATACACCAGTGTTTATGCGCAAATCCGAGTCGGACGCGGGTTGACTTGACCCCAAGTTTGAGATCTCACACACACACAAGGCTACTACATTCAATTTTCCTTAATTAAATGACTTCTCTGAGGATTTTGATTTTGCTCATAGAACTCCAACAAACTTTTTACGTCCTTGGAAAAGATTTAAGAACAGGAAAGGTGGGTTCAATTTCCATTATTACAGTTTTATTCTCAACTCCCATGAGAGTATGTGTAAAATCCTTACTACGATGACCCTAACCTCAAAAAAGCAACTTGGTATGAGTAGAGACCAAAGAGTAAACAAAAGTCGCAATTGAATGGAAGGCCTGCGTGGTCAACGCAGATAAGAGATCGGAAACCCGGGCTGGCCTCTGATTGGCTGTAATCATGGTGCCAAACTGTTTTCGGCCTTTGGGAAATTAACACGAGTTTTCGTTCCGGGACAGTTATCTCAAAACCTGTGCAAAATTGCCTCTAAACATTTGAGGCGGTGGCTAGAAGAAGGGCCCATAGGCGTATGGGCCCTTCCTGCGGAGAACACTTCAATTGTCATACCTTCAAATAAGTAGCTATTCTGAAAATTTCGTGAAAAAATATTAAGTTTAGTGCAGGAGAGCAATTTGAAGATAATGGGGTTGGGCTGATATTAGAAAAAACGATGCGTCTCGTATTTTCCGTGTTTTAGTCAAGAGTTTGAGAGTCACAATGAAAATGTTGATGCAGCGCCGCTTGTTAACGTAATCTGAAGGAGCTGAGTAAGCATATTGACTGAGCGTAAGAGGGGAGGGGGAGGGAGGGGGGGTGCCAGTCCCCCCCCCCCAACGTCGGACTTTGTGAAAAATTGACCTTTCCGTGGAATTTGGAGGCATGAAGATGACTGTTTGATCTTAACTTACCTATTACTTTAGGTATTTTTGACTTTTTATGAGATTAAGTGTTAGATCATAACTTACCTATTACTTTAGGTATTTTTGACTTTTTATGAGATTAAGACCCTATCTTTTTTAGGTGCTGTTGCGTAGCAAAGCACCTTATTTATTTTTATTAAACCTAAAATGTGAAGTACATATGTAGCGCCTTTTCCCTGTGATATTATTTTTTAATTGTTCAAAGATCTCTTATTTTTGTTTCCTATTATTATAATAAAAAAGTAAACTAAAACTATCAAACCTCACTTCTTTGTTGGCATTTTTGTTCATTAGAATGTTGGTATCATTGAATTTCACTCTAAAAAGTATTGAACAGCTCTGATCCAGTGGCGTAGCGTGCAATTTGGCAACGTTGCAGTTCGTTCATTTAAACCCATGAAACAGATCGAAACATTGGGTGTTCAGAACACCTTCGCATTCGACTTTTTGCATGGGTTTAAATGAACACAGTGCAACATTGCCAAATTGCACGCTGCACCACTGCTCTGATCCAAAAACAAGGAGAAGCTTTTTCGAGAAGTAACCGAAATTTAATCAAACGTTTTTCCACTATTTTTGCTTAAAATGTGCAAATATCTTCAAAAGGCATTGCCTTGTACACAGAATAGTTTATTCTAGGCAAATAGCTCCTAAATCCATGCCCTTCCTGAGAATAAGAAAGGAAAAAATATTACTTTATATTGGAAAAGTGTGTTCTCTAGAATAAGGGCCCATAACATACCTCTGGTTTTTCCCACTATGCGACCAGTTTTTTGAAATTTGTTGAATCCTATGAGACTTAAGTGGTTCCCTAGGATACGTACGACAAGGATCAGCCACAGTTTTTGTCAAATTATTCTTTAAAATAGTTTTTTTTTACCAATGAAAACTTTAAAGCTGTTTTTCTCAAAACTTGATTTTTTCCTATGGGCCCTTCTTCTAGCTACCGCCTCAATTAGAGGTCGTTTCACGAAAGTTGGCCGATGACTACTGGGTTTGTTTACTGCAGACGAGTTTTTGTTTCTGCGCAAGTGCAAGAACGCAAACACGTCTTTGCGCAGCGAGCCGCATGATCTGTCATCAGTCTTCTTTCGAGAAAAGAGCTCTAATAAGAGTCGCTTTTGCAGAATTTTCTCTACAAATTGATTGGTCATAAGTGCCACTTTGTTGCAAATTCAAAAAGACTGTCTTAGTTAAAACGTACGCACAATAGTGTGTTAACATGCTTGGCGTGTGTTTGAGTAACTCACTATTATGTGCACTTTTCAACTGAGGCAGTCTTCTCGGATTTGCAATAAACTGGTACTTGTGACCTATCAATATCTTTGGAAAATTCTGCTAAATTGACTCGTATTAATGTTTAGAGACAATTTTGCACAAGTTTCGAGATAAACGTCCCAGAACAAAAACCCTGTGTTAATTTCCATAAGGCCTAAAACAGCTTGGCACCACGATTTCCCTCCATTGCCAGCCAATCAGAAGCCGACTCTTATCAGCATTGATTGACCACACTGGCTCTCAATAGACCCGTTTTTTTCCCCATCTGCTGCCCATCCGCTGCAGCGGCTGGCGTCCAGCAAACCGTTTTTCTCGATTCCTCTGGCAGTGGATGGATTCCATTCGCTGCCAGCAGATGCCAGTGGTCCCAGCGGTCTCCTGAGGCCGCTGGGCGTCCGCTGGATAGGCCTTTTTTGTTTACATCTGTGTTTACAAATGGGCGAACCAGGCGAACCTAACCTATTCAAGCAAAATCCAGCGCATTGACAGAAACGGTTCGCTGGACCGATGGATCAGTGCAGTCCCAGCTAAATTCTCGCTGGATCAGTGCAGTAGATGGGAAAAAAAACGCATCTAATGCAATCGCGACTCTTATTTACTCTTTGGTAGAGACGGTATTGGACCTCACCTTTTACGTGACAACTGTCATCGGCCAACGTCTATAATGACCTGAAGTACAAACTGCCTCTGAGGTCTAGCAAAAGAAGCATTTCGACATACTTCTCTGAAAAATTTCCTTCAAAGTTTAACAAGCAAAACAGACTGAAATACCTTTCTTCCAAAACGGTGATCAAGGGCTCCACTTTTTCGGTGTCCACAGACGTGATTTCTCTGGCAACATTGACTGCCTTTTCCAAAACAGAATCGAGTTCAGCCTCTTCAATTTTGACAAGAGACACCCGCTCGAGCGAACGTGCTAATTTGACGTCTTCTTTAGAAAGGTCTGCCTCGCGAATTCTAGCTTTTCCATGACAATAACGTGAGCTGTAACGCAGTACTGTTCTGAACATGAAACCTTCAATGGAATTCTTCAACACGAGGTAACGTCGAACGAGTACTAGAATATTTAACCGCGGGTACACACTGATAATATTATTATTGACAGTATCCCAAAGAATGGAAGGTCGATTGAAAAAAAGGAATATTTATGACGTACTGGTTGCAAACAAATCGCCTAAGAAGTTTGAGATAACCACGAAGTAAGTGATACTCCTGCTCTGCTGCACTCTGCCAAGAAAACAAAAGATTACAGGTCACCTGTCCGCGGCTGTCCGCTGTCCGGTAGGAAGTGGGCGGGGCGAACGCGTTCCGTTCTAGAGTCCCTGTATATCAAAGAGTCTCGCCACGTGAAGCATGAAGAAGAAGAATTTCGAGGGAGGCGTCCACTCTGATTGGTTGGGTTCGCTGAGGGGCGTGTACGCTTCCTCGGTAGGTGCGTTCCAACGGTCTTCTTATGGAGAATAACACAGAACGCCTCCTCGAGCTCCGTGACAGCCTAAAATCTAGCAGCCAATCAGAATCTATACCCCGTATGGCGAGACTCTTTGATATACAGGGACTCTATTCCGTTCCAACCAAAGACTTCTAATATTAGAAGTCTTTGGTTCCAACTTGCCAAACGTGCCAAACGTAGCGGGTAGTAGCGGGGTGCTATTTTTTTCGGCGCCCCCCTGGGAGGGGCGGGGGATGGGATAACCCCCACTTTTCTTATGGGAGCCCTATTTTTTTATTTCAGTACCTGAAAGAGCAGGTCAAAGTTCGATATGGACCTATTTTCAAAAAATCATTACTTACTCCACTTTGAGATACCGGAATTTAAAAAACTAGCGGTCTAAAAGACTCCAAAAAGCAAGGCCTTTTTAAAAAAAAATACGAATTTGACACAAATTTAGCCAAAAATAGGGTTCAGCACCCCCGAAAATTGTCAACGTTAATTTTGCCCCCCAAGGGGGCCCACAAGAAAAATTCTTTGAGACGACCCCCATCGAGTGATACATCGATCAAAAGGGCATACCAAACTAAGCATTTTGGCGCAAACCGGAGGTCGATATCGTTTTTCACATTCGAGATATCGAATTTTGTAAATCTAACTTTGACATTCGATATCTCGAATGTGAAAAACGATATCGACCTCCGGTTTGCGCCAAAATGCTTAGTTTGGTATGCCCTTTTGATCGATGTATCACTCGATGGGGGACGGGGGTCGTCTCAAAGAATTTTTCTTGTGGGCCCCCCTGGGGGGCAAAATAAACGTTGACAATTTTCGGGGGTGCTGAACCCTATTTTTGGCTAAATTTGTGTCAAATTCGTATTTTTTTTAAAAAGGCCTTGCTTTTTGGAGTCTTTTAGACCGCCAGTTTTTTAAATTCCGGTATCTCAGAGTGGAGTAATGATTTTTTGAAAATCGGTCCAAATCGAACTTTGACCTTCGGTATATCGAAAACGAAAAACGATATCGACCTTCGGTTTGCGCCAAAAAGTTTCTTTTTTCATGCTCTTTCAGATACTGAAATAAAACAATAGGGCTCCCGTAAGAAAACGGGGGTTACCCCCTCCCCCGCCCCTCCCAGGGGGGCGCCGAAAAAAATAACCCCCCCAAAATGGGTCCCCCTCGATACTATTGGACTTGTGTTTGGCCGTTTTTCAAAATTCGCAGCCGTTTTCTAAAAAACCGCAGTGTATAGAGCGTAAAATAAAGCATGCCTACATAAACTTGTCTGCGAGAGACAACATAAGTAAATTCAAGAAACAGCATAGAGTGAAGAAATAGTGACAGGTCTCCAGGTATCTCAGCAATTCTTTTTAAAAGTGATTGGTGAACCATGGAGGAGATGAAATAAAAAATAGTAGTGGGGCTCTTGCAAACTTTTGCTGTGGGCGCAAATGAACAGTCCAATCTAATGTAAAACCCAGCGAAAAATACAAAAATTGCGCTAGGAAAGTCTAAAATTCAGTAATGAACTCACGTAACTGCTAAAACGTCAAGTTTGTAATGGCGACTCAACGCAGGTATCATGGGAGATTCCTGTCTAATTTTTCACTTTCTCTTCAGAAACACAGAGATATGTCTCAATTTAGATAGGAATCTCCCATGATACCTGCGTCTTTCCGCCACTAAGCCTAGTTCTGAGAGTGAATTTCGTGATTTTTTAACGTACTCATCATCATTTTTACAGGTTTCGATGCAAGAATCAACTCTTCAATCCCCTGTAGCAAAAGTTTGGAAGAGCCCCATTGATAACCAAGTTCATGCCTTTTAACTGGATCTATCCTTCACAAAAAAGTGGAAGTAAGCAGATACGGTGTGATGTCATTTGCTTCCGGCTGTTTTGAATTTTGTCTCATTTACCCAATATGATAAAATTAGTTTGCTCCAACGAGACAGTATTTGACACAGCTTTTGCTTTGAGCTCTTTTTTGGGAAGTGGGTTGTAGGTGCACATTTTTTAATTTCAAGGAGTCTAAAACCATAAACTGCTCGAGGCAACGAGCATAATTTTTTTCTACTTCTGTGATTCAATACTTTCTTTTTTTTATGTCTTACTCCAATGGCAGATCCAGGAAGTTTTGTGGGGGGGGGGGGGGGGGCAGCAGAGGTACGACTATGAAATTTAAAATATGAAGCATTGCACAAGGCAATTTTGGGCTGGGTCATTTTAAAGAAGGGCAAAATTTGAGGCTTCTGAGGGGGGGGGGAGCCCTCATGCCCCCTCTTGGATCCATCACTGTCAAACTCTATCAGGTCTAAATGGAAAAAGGAACAAGGCACTTTAGGGGGGGGGGTCGGGTGAAATACTTTGGAGTTAATCAAATTTTAAGTACTTTCTTTAAGAGAAAAGAGGAGAGGATAATAAACTGAAGTGAAGAACGATGTTGAAATAACTAGTTTTTTATTTGAAATGACTAGTATTTTTAAGTCTATACCGAAGCATCTTAAAAATTAACAAAGTGAATAATGGTAGAATTAACCGAAAAAATCATGTCTCAAATTAAAATCGGTTGTTAAATATTCATGCAGCCATAATTATGAATTGTTACAAATTGCAGTAAAGTGCAAGGAGGAACATCTAATCCTCTAGCGTTACGTTCTTGAAAAGATAAGACATTGATTCTTTGTTGTGAATCCTTCGAATACCTTCAGACAGTAAAACGCTAATGTCTACGGTCTTTATTTTATGGCACTGTAGCTTTTGCAGCTCATGCGGAATCGTATTTGTCACAACAACCTGCAAAAGAAAAATTAAAGGAATACAGTGGAATATTCTTCTTAAAATTTAATCCATGCGATATTTGATTGAGACAGAGAAAGCAACGTTTTGCACAAAACTGTTGCAAACGATTAGATTAGAGCAGACACATTTTGAGTATCGGGTTCAGACAAGTAGCAGTGCGTGCTACCGAACCGCATCAGAACGCATCGGTGAGCGGTTGGTTTGCGCAGAATTTTAACTCATTGCTATTCAATCGCTCACCAATGCGCTTTGATGCAGTTCAATAGCACGCTCCGCTACTTGTCAGAACCCGATACTCAAAATGCGTCTGCTCTAGCACTAGAGACCCTACAAAATTTTTGTACATATATTGGTTATGATTTGAGCAAATTTTTTCATTTTTTCAGCGACCATTCCTTTTCACTTGTACTGGGGAAGTATAGGAATGCAGGTTATGTTCACATATGTTGAAATGTGTTTCAGTTTTAGATGGTTTACTTACCTGCTGTAAATCAGAAACTTTGGGGGTAATGAGAACGATTTTGAGGAATTTTAGTTTTTACACGTCAGCACAGTCATTAATAGAGCTAGGGACTTATATGTATAAGTCTGACCAAAATGGTCACCCGGTAGTAGTTCTTTAACTAAATGAAAATATGTTAACATGATGGTGTGATTCTAAGGCCACTTCGAACCGGGGACACCACGTCGTGCAGCTCAAAAGTCAACAGTTTTTGGCTAAAATTGATCAATTCACACAAAAAGTACAAATTTGAGGAATGTCGTGCGAGCATACTTCAGGAAGGTACTAAGTTTCAAGCTGAAACACCCAACCATAAAGCCGGGGTTCAAGAAATACAAAAATTCCTACAAGCCTCAATGAGTGCGAGTGAGGCAGATAGAAATAGGTAGGTAGTATAGCACGCACTCACTGAACTTATGGCGAAATAAATTTCCTAAATTACGGTTGTATTTCTCAACCAATTTTTCTCGCTTTGGGCTCAAAAAACCCAGAAAAAAATTATGCAGGTGTTGACGTTCCAGGATATTGCGTTTTTTCTTTGCTTTCAATTTAAAATGCCAAAAACACAATTTTTCCCAAAAGTGCCTTGTAATGGTACCCATCTATTGGATTGAAAAATGGAAAAACTTTGCTTGCAATCACCATAACAGATTTCACTGATAGCAACATTACCTTCAAATATTTGGCAAAAATTAGGAAATTTCAACTCAAAGAAACTCTCTATCTGCTGCTGATGTTGTTAAATACTCTGGTAACACAGTCTGATTTAACTTTAGCACATTATTTTTTTTTTTTTTAAAACCTGCATTAGGTATCTTTTCACCCTTGCACAAGAACGACAGGCACAGCTGCTACAACTCATTTAAAAATATATAAGAACATAACCTGCTTCTCCATAGTCCTCAAGTGCGGGTGAATAGGAACCAGAGACAACAGAGACCACGCACTAGCCGATCGGGCGTTGGACAATTTTATTTTTGGGGACTCAACAAAATAACATGGGGAACAACATCCAACAGCTTCTATGTGGACTGTTGACCAATGACCAAAACATTGATGCATTTTTTTGATTGGCTACTGACATCAACATCTTTGCTCAAAATTCTACATTGGACATTGCTTTGTTGCGATCCCAAAAATAAAGTTGCCACTATGGGCGAGATATAGAGTGCGTGGTCTCTGATAGGAACAATCACTGAAAAAATGGAAAAAAAGTGGCTTAATGTGATTTCAGACAAAAATTTTCCAGCTTTCACTCCGATGGATAGTGCCACAAGTCACCATGGGGAAAAATTGTGTTTTTGGCATTTTAAATTGAAAACAAAGAAAAAGTCCAAGATTCAATAATGCGGGTACAAGCATGATTTTTTCATTGATTTTTTGAGCCCAAAAAAAGCAAAATTGGTATGGTATTAAAACCATAATTTAGGAAATTCATTTTAGTATAAGCATTAGTGAGTGCGAGTGACACTTGTCAATGTGCCTTACTCGCACTCATTGAATCCAAGGGAATTTTCGTACTTACTAAATCCCAGCTTTTTTTTTATTGTTTCAGCTTGAAACTTTCAGGGTATCTTCCTGAAGTATGATCGCAGGAGCCGATGTTTCTTAAATGGGGCTGTTGTACACTTTTGCTACAAGCGATTTAACAGTTAATTCTGGTGTAAAAACCTTGAAAAATACCAATGGCAACACTAAACCCATCCAAAATCCACTCTTAAACTCAATAAACGCTTTTATTTACGAGGGCGTAGTGGTGGCCAAGGGCAGTAACAATGGGAGATTCCTATCTTAATTTCGTCACTCTATGCTGACAAGGATGATTCACAGAGTAATTAGTCATCAGAGTGATGATCCACATCTGATGAATGGTACCGCAACACCTAGTAACACCAGTGTCAAATGAAAGTTGTCTCTTATTGGCCACTTCTTGATGGAGTTACAGTATTGTTAGATGGGAATCTCCCATTGTTACTAACCTCAGCCACCATTACGCCCGTGCAATTAAAGCGTTTATCAAGTTTAGGAGTGGACTTTGGTGGTTTTTAGTTCTGCCGTCGTTATTTCTGGAGGTTTTTACACCAGCATGTACTATTAAATTGCTTACAGCAAATTGTGTGCAACAGCCCCTTTCTGTACTTTTTGCAAAAATTGATCATTTAAGCCAATTTTTTTACAAATTAAAACCATTTTCAGCAATGCGACATGGTGCCCATGGTTCAAACTACATAATTGGCCCTGGAATCACCTTAAATAAGAACTGATGCGATGAAATTTTTATGAGTCTCTGGTGCTAATGTTTGGAGCAAAATTGATGGCTTTAGAATCGAGTGTCAAGCTTGTGCAAGGCCTGGAACTCACAAAAGTGTTCCTTCTTACAACCCCAGTTGACAGAATCAACTAATTACTGAAATTTGTTTTAAGTAAAATCCAGAGATTGTTGTCAACTTGCAAAAGAATGAAGACTCTAACCTCATCAATTGGAGAATCATCAATTAATCTTGGTGCGTCAGATGAAAGTAGTCCATGCGTGGCTAAAATGTAAATCTTGTAGGCGCCTCGTTCTTTCAACACTTCAGCAGCAGCAACAAAAGACTGGACATCATCAACCATATCATCCTTAAAAAAGAAAATTAGGAGGTAAATAAATTACATACACAAATGCACATGGAAATACGATGAAATAAAATCCAATTTTCATAAAAAAATGGAGGCTCAGTGGGGGGAGGGGGGGGGGGAGCAGGGACCAATGGTCCTTGAGTTTGGTCAAAGTTTTAGTCAAGGCTTCAAAATGTTCTCTTTCTCCACAATGGGGCAGTTGCAAGGGTCTGAAATTGTGTGTTTTTTATTAAGTAAATTAAAGTACTTGAAGAGCTGAGAACAAAGATGCCTTTGGTTTCTTTAATTCAGTCCCATTGTTCCGGAGATGAGATTTTGGCCCACAATACATTATTTTAAATGGGGATTCCACGTAGTGACGTCACTACGCACCTGATTTTTTACAACTTCACACGAAGGACACCTAGGAAAAAACGAAAGGCACCATTGTTCTCAGCTCATCAAGTACTATCATTTTCTTAATGAAAAACACACAATTTCAGACCCTTGCAACCGCCCCATTTACACACAACCACAGCGGCATGCAAATATTTTGGAGAGTTGAACTCAGTCAAACACACCTTTTCTGAGTATCCACACTGAAACCAGGGGCATCTGCAACCATCTGACAACGCCTAACAACACATCTTCCATTCTTTTGATTCATTGCCACCCCTGAAGAGCGGCATCATGACAAGCAAGCACCAAGGTTGTGCCGACCGGCCAGAGGTAAGATTTCCCCAAAACAACCGGAGCGTGCGTCACTGCAGCACCAACTTAGTACCCCATTTTCCCTCCACTCTCGCAACAATTTTGACTTAAATACTGTCTTATAGCAGCAAAATGAAGGTAATTCAGTGGATCACACATTTTTTACGTTTGAATGCTCTAAAGTATCTCAAGATTGAATAAAATGAGAAAACTTGCATGCAGATAAAAAATATACAAAAATCCGAAAAATTGCATAACTTTAAAGCGTTCGCGCGACCTCTGAACGATGTCCAAATTTGATGAAAAAAATTTTGGGGTGGTTTTTCGTCAATTGGAACCGAACGGCAAGGGGCTGGTTTATGATTTTAAAAGTAAAAAAATAAGCCGTAGTAGCCTAGTAGGCCCCTTTCAATATTCTATTTGGAAGGGAAAGAATCTCACATAACCTTCTCGACCATCGGAGAGGGTAGTTATAAAAAACTTTTTTTGGCCGAATAAAATAAAAAAAAAACAATAACAAACAAAAAATGGTTTCCATAATCTTCAATCCCCCCCCCCCATCAGGGATGCCCATAGAATATTTGAACTGGCCCACAGTGGAGCGAGTTAATGGGAGAGGCCAGACATGGCGTTGCGACTTTAAATGCATATATCTTTGTTTATACGCAATGTAGAGGTTTGAAAGTGGTTTCATTGGTTGTATTGTAAAATTTCCTACAAGAATCACCCTTCATAGTTTGTTTTTTGACAGTGAAAACATTCAGATTTGCATTTATAGTCCTATATTCCATGTCCCACACCTCCCATTGACTCGCTACACTGTGCGACCCAACGAAAAATTAAAGGTTCAGGCTCGCAGCCACCACCAAAATGCCGATTGACTCAGTGATACACGCCTTTAATAAGGTTACACGTAATTCTAAGCTTAAACAAATTTTTGCTACAATGATTTAAATCTGAATTTAAGGACCATGGCAGATCATGCGCTCATTTAAAATCTACACAAGCAGCCGACCAAACTCTACCGCTGTTCACTAAGACCAATTTGAATTTTATCAATGAATCGCTATGCTCGATCTTAAGTACATACCACCATTATTGCAATCCTTCCACCGACATCTCCTACAATGTTTATAGGAGGTTTTTCTTTGGCCGGATGTTGAGGCACTCCACCTCCAACTTCCATGGTACGAGACAGGCTTGGGAGGGGTGGTGGGGAGTATCTTCCATCCACCTCATCTGATTCTGCCTCTTTCTGTTCACCATGAATTACAGCAATACCAAGCCTTAATCTTTCCGCATAGGATGTGGCTTTTTTTGCCGAGCCTGGATTGCGAGCCACAATGACAGCATTTCGATAATCTGGAATCTGTAAAACATTATAGAGAATATCAATTAGAGAGAGTAGATGAGAAGATCACAAATCATGATTTCAAAACTCAAACGCACATAAATGAGAGCGTCAAGCACCCAGTTTGAAGGGTAACCTGCAAAACATTGCACTCAGGGTTTAAACCTCACCCTCTTTTGGGAGCCATTTTTGATCACAGGCTTAATTATTATAGATCTTTAGAGTTTTATAAGGCGCAAATAGATCTTCATTAGTAATCTGTCATTATTTTAGAAAAGGGGATAAAAAAGTTGTAGTACAGTAGAATCCCCTTAACTCGACCTCGAATAACTCAAAAATCGTGTTAACTCGAATTTTTTTGCAGTCCCGTGAAACTTCCATATGAGTCGGCTAACTCGAAAATCATGATAACACAAATTTTTTCGGAGGTCCCTGACGATTTGAGTTAAGGGGATTCTACTGAAGTAAAGTCCAGCCGCCCATGTGGTTTGTTATGCTGATATTTCACAGCGAACGACTGGACTGCATAAAAAAAGAAGGGGTCAAAACAAAGGATAGGAAAGAGGAGAGTAACGGCGACCTGCCAGGGACTCTCAAAATTGGGAAGGAAGTACCTAGAACACTCAGAGGGTAAAGTGCTCTAAATATATTTTTCTCTCTCTTTTCTCATATGAAATATTACTCCTTTCTCTGATAAAAACAAAAAAAAAAAAAAACAAAATGATCCTTCCTTTAGGCGCTAGCTTTGGCCAGGGCCTCAGTTTTTTAGGCGCTATTGGCACATTGCACCGCGTATGGTTCAAGTCTTCTTGCGCTTCATCCAAAGGCTAACACTTTGAGAAATGACTTCAATTGCTGCTCTCCTAACAATCTCTGCTCCCCTCATCTCTTGCTCGATCTTTGTAATCTATAAGCTTTTCTTTTTAATGATTTAAGTGGTACCACTCCATGTCGTTGCTTTCAAACAAGTAGTTCTTTTCCTATAGAGTCTCACAAACTTGAGTTATAAGTAATTTTTGAGTGCTCCCTTAGCATTGATTTTTAGTATAAGAAAGAGGGTTTCTGGTATATTGTAATGGCATGATATGTAAATAGCAAAAAATGAGACTAAATGCACTGGATAACTTCAATATAGTCTGCAAGGGAATAAAGTTAATCTAACCTAATTGACAAATCATTTTTCTGTGACTTTTTTAACCCTAAGATATTCAGGCATTCCATGATTTTTCGCTCAGCCTATGCAGGAAATATTCCTTTTGCTCTTTTTTGCTGCGTTCAATGTTGATATGTTATAAGCAGATCTCAATATTATGCAAATAGCAATCAGTTTGATATTTACCAAGGCACAGAGCAAGTCTGTAATTTTATGATGAAAAAACATTGAACTTATAGTTGCAGAGCCTTGATGAAAAATAATCATATCAAAATTGACATAGGTTAATTATCATAGGTTCTTTGATTATTCGGTTTTACTACAAGCGTTTCCACCTTCTCTTTATTATTGATTTGAAACATCCAAACGAAACTAAAAAATACTATAATTTTTTAAGGTACAGTATTGACAGGTTTAATTTTCTGAGATCATAAAATGATCATGAAATTTTTGCTGTCTGCCTCAGCAAATAGCAAGCCGATAGCTATCTGCCTCCAACAGATACACAAACCCAAATAATAAAATGGAAATAAACAAGAAAAACATCCTGAGTGATACTTACGCATTCTTGAATGTACTGTAACAAAAATGGAGATGCTCTTAAATTGTCAACGGGGCACTCGAAGAAACCTTGAATTTCTTTCTGATGTAAATCCATTGTGATCACTCTTGAAATCCCCGCAGTGCACATCATTTTTGCGAACAATTTTGTAACAATACAACCTCGTTTCCTCATTTTACCTACAAAAAAATTCAGAGTATTTCAACAAAAGCTGAAGCTGAGTAGATATTGTTCAAACATATTTTATACTTTCATGTTCAAAAAATTAGAAGTAAATTTCTTGTTTACTATATATGTACCTATTTCTATTTTTTGTCATTCATGAATGGGTCTGTTGCAAAATATTGCAACAGAATTATGGAAGGTCGATTCCTGTATAAATTCGCATGAAAATCACACTGAAAGTGTTAAAAAGTCTTAAAATCCACTTATAAATCTTCGAGAGGCATTTCAAGAGAAATCCAAGATGGCAGTCAAATGAGCGAGTCACGACAAGGGAACTTTTCTTAGCATACAAAGTTGCGATTAGATAGGACTCCCCAGTTGTGAATACTTCATTTGACCACCATCTTGGAATTTTGAGGGATCAGAATTTATTTCTGCCAATTTGGATCATAGAAGTATTAAAGGGAAGCAAGGTGGATATTAAATCTATTAGATGAAATGACCTCAAAAAAACGTTTGAGAGTTTCTACCCAGAGATCAGCAAAATTTTCTTTCAGAGGCAGTCCAAATATTTCAAATTCAAAGAGAGAGATGAGCAATTGGAGGAAAATTAGAGGTTATGCATCTCTTTTTGAAGAGAGTTACGTTTAATACTTTAAAGACATCATCATTCATATTTTGCTGATAAGTTGGGAAGAGCAGATCAGCTGCACTGCGTGCTTTTGCAATGTAAAACTCTTCAATGTAAAAGTGCTTCTCAGGATTAGGGAGTAGGGTGTCTTTAAAAATTCAAAAATCACCAGAACTTGGTTATCCAACTTTGTTCCAATTTCACTGGTTATTCAAAGAAATACTGTGTCATCTCAGATCTTTTAGGACAGTGGGCAGCCTTGCTACCTTGTGCCTTAAAATTGGAGAACCAAACGAGTTTGGTTGAATAATTTTTGGTTCCAAGGGTTGATGTTATGCAAACATAAAGTAATTTGTGAAGAGAGAGAAGTGCGCCTCTCTTATACATGTGTAGCTGGTCAAAATCTAGTTAGTTGCAGAAGCCATTTGAATCTGCAAACTAGAAATAAAGGAGAAGGTCCTTCAAGCGTCCAAATCCGGCCGACTCTCATGAGAGTACATAATTTTTTTATCACAACACAATGGAACTCTAAACTTTTTTTGGTTATAGTTAGCTAGTGCAGTTTGAGTGTTCTAGCAAAACAGAAGGGAACAACAAGCCAACCACTCTAAAAAGTCGGTACTCTAATCGTAGTTTTATAAGATTAACCGAGAGTAACCATGAGAACCCCGTTTCATTCTGTTCAATCATTTTTCAGAAATGAAAAAAATTAGCCTTTAGAAGCTACAGATAGCAGCAGAGAGATGGAGGTCCCATGTTTATAACACCGGTAAGAATGCAACGAATGAAACTCACATTGTTTGCTGTAGGGCAAGTACGGAATCACACCAACAATGCTTTTAGCTGACGAAGTTTTACAAGCATATGCCATTATCAAAAGCTCCATAATATCATTGTTACAGTCTCTGAAAAAAACAAACAGGGGAGCCATCAGTGAAATTGGGAATTAATTCTTTACTTTCCCTCATATTCGTACGAAAGGTTTGAAATTGTATTTTCCATCAACAATGAAGTGACAGATTTAGTTTAAACTATGAATGATCAATAATAATACTTTGAAAATATAGACAGTGGTTGCTTTGAAACAATTTGCAACATTTCAGCTTTTTTCTTCAAAGCTACCAACCCTTGATAATGCTATCTCATGCGTTCCACAAGATATCAGCCATTTATTTTACATCATGTCCATAGCACTATTCAATGAGGCTTTTAATTTTGTTATATCTTCGGCGTTACTTTAATGACTGATGGATCATAAATGTTTCACTATGAAGGGTATTAGGACCATTTTACAACAATAGCCTGGGAAAATATTCTTACAATTCCAGTTACTGCAAAAAAAAAAAGTCTGAATATGAACGTGACTCATTTCTACCCTATACTTAACTTTCATTCTATTTTCCGACTGAAACAAATTTAAAAAAGTATTGTATTGTAATACAGTAGAACCTCGGTTATCCGGGCTCCCTCTAACCGGGGTCTCGATCGGACGAAGCTGTCTTACGCATTTTCCCTACTTTTTCCCTGAAAACCTGCTAAAAAAAAAAGGTACCTGAAGGTGTAGGTTGATTTTGACCCTTAATTCAACCCTAGGTTGATTTTTTTGAAAAAGAGGAGGAGGAGGAGGAGGAGGACGAGGATGATGAAGATGGAAACACAGAGGCTGAAGAGAAAATTAAGCTTGAGGATGCTAAGCGCTATTTTGAAATCGCCAAGCGGTACATAGAGCAGCAAGATGAGGCGTCATCACTAGATATCTTGTTTGTTCAGAAATGGAGAGACCTTGCACATTCCAAATTCATCCAAAGTCAGGCTCAGAGGAAAATCACAGACTTTTTTGGAAAATGAAAAATCCGTAGTCAACATGTACATGTGTAAATATGTTATAGTTGTGCAGTATTTTTTTGAACCTCGCGTTAACCGGGGTTTTCTCTTATCTGGGCCGGGGCCGGTCCCGTTTTGCCTAAATAACTACTGTATTGGACTTTTAAAGAATAATAAAACACTGTTCATAATTGTGGCCTACACATTTTACCAATTATTTAGGTTTATTAGTAAATATTTTCAGCAACGTTAATGCCCAATAATGGAATGTTCTAAGGTCGTCCTTTTAAAATAATGGAGAGTGTCTAAGAAGGAGCATCCATGTCCTCTCTCAGAAAGCTTCAAATTTTGTCTCTTTTCAACAGAAAATAGCCTATAAAATATAAATGCTCCCTGCGACGCAAATAATTTTATAAGCATGCTCATGATGCCCAAAGAGCAAACAACAAGAAAAAGATCATCAAATATGAGAGTTCACGGACCCTTGTGGTTTGGAAAAGTTTGAGAACTGCTATTCAGCATTAGGAAAAAATCCATAAAAATAAAGTTGATCAACTTACTTAGTACCCGTTTGAATGATATAAATGTCTTTGCCTCTGACTGAATCACCAATTTCAACCATAGTCTCACGGTTGCTCTTGTGATACACAGAGCATCCACCGGATTTAACACCAAGGCGGCTGAAAACAAAAATAAGAGTGATTATTAATTTAGAAAAAGTTTACTGCGGCCTTTGAAATAAATTGGAAAACAATGCAATGAGCTGACAGGTAGAGTTGTGTGGTATTACTTTTGGTATTTGTTGATATTCATGATTACATCCTCTCAAAGAGTGAAACTGATAAAACTGCTATGGATGACAAAAGCTAGAAGCCAATTAAACGCTCAAAATAATTAATACATAGTATAGATGTATCGTAACACCTTCAGGTTACAAATTAAAAGGAGCTATCTTACTTTTTTGGTATTCAGTGCAGCCTAATGATAAGATAACCAATGGCCAAAACGTGATCTAAGAGCCATCAAAATTGAGTGAAACGCTTCTATGGCAACTTAACCCATTGACTCGCACTGACGCGCCGGCGCGTCACGGATCATTTCATGGTAGTTCTGCTAGATTCTGACAGATAGCGCCATGGGTATTGAATCACGACTTCTGAGGTAACCAATTCTGCCAAACTATCTGTTCCTAGCAAGTTTGCCGGGAATTTAGGGATATTTATGACTCTTTAAAAAAAAGTGGCAAGGCAATGGGTTAAGACAACCTCTGGTTGATTGATGGAGCGTGAGATCCGCAGATTAAAAGGTCTTTCCTTTCATTTGGTTCTGATAGGAGAGGCCACTCGTAAACAAACGTGACAACAATCTATGAGTCATTAGAACCGTGGTGGTCAGTTGAAGTATGGTCGATTAATCAAATCCATCTGTTGACTACCCAAATCGAGGGAAACACTTCGATTGCAAATGATGACTGTTCCTCTTTGATTGATGAAGCAGTTGGTAGGCAAAGAAGCGGATCTTGCGTCCTTTCAACAGGATTGTTATTTAATTGTTCCCAATCTCCTGCAGAAGCTCTTTCTTCGAAGCATGCACAGGTTGAAGCTATTTTGGTCATAGAAGCGTGCCAGACATAGACAGACTTCCATCCTACAATTATTTTCTTTAGAGATATGAAACGCTCATAGAGCTTTCTTAGCCCTTTAAATGTTTGATGGCAAAGATGGAAGTCAAAAAACCAATTGCTTTCTAACTGGAATATGGTGGAACAATGCAGTTAGAGCTCGTTTCACAACAGATGGCAGATGATAGCTCCCCAGGCTTTATGTCTGCGCGCATCAAAGTCAGTGTGCAGAAACACAAGCTTGCCCACTGCGCAGTGGACAAGCCGATCTGCCATCTACCAACTCTTCTGAAAAGTCATACTATGCATTCTGAGTAACAGGTTGTGACAAGTAGCCGTGTCTGCTTCCGAAATGCATCATTGAGCAGTTCGTTAGCAAAGAGTTTCGATATGTTGCTAATTAACCCAGTGGCGTCGCGTGCAATTTGGCAACAATGTATTATATCCATTTAAACTCATGTAAAAGATCGATATCAGGGGGTGCACAGTGCACAAGGCAAATTCGACATATTTAACGAGTTTAAATGGAGCTGTTGCATTGTTGTTAGATGGCACGCGACGCCACTGAATTAACCACTCACTAATTGTTGAGTTGAATTATGAAAGCAGGCACTAATACTTAAGACACGCAAGCTCAGGTTAGAACAGTTCAAGTGTTCGACTGGACCAGAAATGTGACCAATCCATGGAGCCCATCAACAGATCGCAATACTTGTGGTCCACTAACATAACCTCTTGCCTGCACTTTTCATGAGTCGTCTTTTTATATCCGTCCACGGTTTGTAGAATTTTACAAAGAGTCTTACACAAGACCGTAAAGAATTGTGGATAAAAAAAAATTTCTTTTAGCTTTTCTACAACAATTGGTAGCAGAAGTTGATTTCGAGCACAAATTGACAAAAAAAAATTGGTAAAAATGGCCACAAAGGTCCACAAGCTTCGGCATTACATGGACAAAGATTGCGATTACTTGCCAGCAGTGCTTCGCACCGTCCGCAAAACTCCATGAGATTCTGTGTCAAAGACTGCAATCTATTCTGTTGATAAACAGACGGCTTACTGGTGTTCTAATGGTAGCAAACCAATCCCAAAACGATCCCTTTCATTATCATCGGAAGGTTGAACTAACACCCCACCAACTGAGTGAAACTTGTTCCATCTTGTTCATGAATAAGAAAGTTATAGCTTTCATGAAATTTTCAGGTCTGAATATTAAAGCTTGATTATAGAGAAAACCAAGACCTACAGGATGGTGCTACAAATCAACTCTGAATACGTGACAAGAGGCAATAGTGAACTGAAGAGGAATTGAAGTAGAATTTCTGACTATAAGAGTGTGTTACCTTGCAATTAAATTTGCTAGTTCTGGATGAGAATTACCACTTATAATCATGATGTCAGTTGAAGTAGGAACTTCCATTGTGATTGGGAAATATAATCACGAAAATGTCTAAAAAGAAGAGAAATGATGAGAGTAACTTAAAAAAAAAAGTATCAGTCAAATATAGAGATTTTTTGCGACAAGTCTAACATGAGATACCGACAGACTAGCCTCGAGTCAGAGACGGTGGACATTGGACCATTGAAGTTGGTCAGTGACAATAATAAAATTTATGGATTCACACCATTAATTTCACTAAATACTAAACCACTACACTCCTTCCACTACCATTGAAGTAGATTTTCGAACAAAACAAACACTCAGCTGACTTTTGTTTTGATAGCAACCGAAGATTCAACACTAAACTATTAAAACTTTCTTATCAAAAATACTGACTTCATCATCCATCGAAAAACAGTCTTCGAGATTTTTAGGTTACGAAATGTGAGTTTTATTTTACAACATAAACATCAAGTGAGGACATTTCGTTAATTTTCTTTTTAAAATTCGCCGTCAAGATATCTCATGAATTTATTTAGTACCAAATCAATGGTTGGTGTTGTGAAATGTTTGAACCCTAAAATTTCTAGTTTGGTTATTCAGTTGTTCACTCAGCAAAATGCTAAATACTCAAGGTAGGTATTGAAATCTTTGTGTTTACTTTCAGGGTCCTTTTAGATATAATCGTTTTGTCTCTAACTGTAAGTTTTGCTTGTTATATCGCTGAAAATTTCATTGTACTTACCTGTTGTTGAGCTTCATATTTCGTTCGCTTTCAACGTATTTCTTTCTGAGGCCAAATACTCCTGAAAAGCGATGCATATCGCAACTGTGATCCCGATCTGTGCATTTATATTTGATTTCCCTGAAATTATTCATCTAATTCCGTAAGGAAAAGGAAGAGCATTATGATGAGCTGACTCAGATCTGGTAAGATTTGAAGGGCTGCTTAGTTGCTCTAGTGAAGGGGCAGGGAAGTAATTACTAATTTGAACTTGCGGTAGATTAGAGGCCGTTTCAGATAGCTTCGGTTCTAACAGCTCTTTGTTTACATACGCGGAATCCGGTGTTACCATCCGCGTGAAAACATCGACCCCGCTCACTGCGCGAATCTTCAGAACTTTCCGCCGCGTAATAGACTCAGTTAACTATCGTAATTAGTAAATAATAAAAGATTTACTATTTACGATGTTAACCGAATCCATTACGCGACAAACAGCTCGAGTTATTCGCGTAGTGAGCGGGGTTGAAGTTTTCACGCGGGTGGTAACACTGAAGCGGGCGTGCGGGGAGGACGTAGTATCGTCCTTCCACGCATGTAAACAAAGAACTGTCAGAACTGAAGCTATCTGAAACGGCCTCTAGTCCGACCCAATTTTTCGGAGGGGGGATTTTTTTTAGGGGTCTGACAGTGGCTGAGGAATAAGACACAGCATTTGCAATTCAGCAGATGAGTGGGCCAACCCCAAATAGTCAGTTGTTGGTAAGAGATCTCAGTCTGTGAAGATTACAGTTTGACCGCATGAATTTGTAACCGGCAAATTGTAAAATCCGGGCGTTTTGTAAAACGCTCCGTCATTTTGCAATATGCTTGAATTCTGTGGTTAACCCTATCATATACATTGTACTGTGTGATTATCTTTGTTCATATTAGTATATATAGAAAACCAACTCCTAGGCATGAGTAAATTGCTCGTATGCCATGAAAGACGATTAAAAATTTCAATTGGCAATGTCCTTCCAAATAGATTGATTTTGTGAGATTAAGTTTGAATTTGACCGATTCAGAATGAATTCAAACACTGTATCCTGTTTCTTGCTAGCCTTTTAGGAAAACTGTTCCTTATGTTTGTATTAATCATTTTTTTTTTTTTTTTTGTAGTTTCCATAGACTTGCGGAGGTGGGTCGCTTAGATTCCCCTAAAATCCAAGGGAAATATGACACTGGTCAGTTGTTTTTACATCGTGTCTTTGGATACAGGGGTGTCATCTTATTTCCTTGGTTAGCCAGAGTTTATGATCGTGATATTCCAAATAAACGTGACAGGTAATCCAGTTGATTTTGTGAACCATAATCAAATTTATTGAATTTTGAAATTGATCTTATTTATTTTATTTTGTTTTATTGTTACTAGAGCAGGACCATTGTGTGTATCGGGTTCTGACAAGTAGCGGTGCCTGCTTCCGCGTTGCATCAACACGCATCGTTGAGCGGTTTGTTAGCGCAGAGTTTCAACCCGTTGCTAATCGACTGCTTATTGATGCGCGTTGATGCAGTTCGGAAGCAGGCACCACTACTCGCCAGAACCCAATACTCAAAATGGTTCTGCTTTAACCATCAGTTTTTTCTTAGAAAAATGAAAACAAAAAACAAAACAACAAAACAAAAAGCACAAAAGTTTACCCTCTTTGAAGGTAGAAACTATTTTGAAACTTTATTTCGTCTACCTACAAAGATTTTTTTGTAATTTTGAACTAGCTTGCTTGCAATCAATTGTGATCCATTCAATGTCTGTTAGGTTCATGCAGGATTTCTAGGCTTTTTCATTCAGGATTGTTGTTTCATCTAATTTCATCTAATTTGCCAATTTCCTTAAAATTATTAGAAAAATCTGATTATGTAATTAATAATTCAGGCTCCCTGGAAAAAACCAGAACTATGCCAAGATTTTTGTTGCATCCTGTCCTTGCATCAATGCTTTAATGCCATGTAGCTCATTTGGTGTTGCAACGTCTAGTTTACTCAGAGGAAAAAATTTAAACTGTCCGGAAATGTTATGCAGTATTTTAACTATTAATTTTCATAAAGTTAAGTACATTTGGTAACTACTTGATCAACAGTGTTGACTCAGTTCTGCCTAAAAGCAACCCGTGCCTGTCAGCCTGTATGTCCGATAGCTTGTATATTTTGTATAATTTGTCATTGCTGTTGATTCTTTGCAGTTGTGCTCAGTCTTACAACTTCATTGTTTCACATGTTTTTCAAGAACGGAAGAAGAAAAAAAAAAAAAAAACTCTAGACTTAATAATTTATGTTTTTCCAGTTTGACAGATAATGCAGACGCAAGTAGTGTAGGAAAAGAAGTCAAGGGACGTACTCACACATTTTACCAAGTACTTATAGACTCCAGGGATGGACCATACATTGTAAGTTTCTTTTTTTCTGCTTAGTAACTTCATTTGTTCTCAACAAGGTCTTATTGTAATCTATGAGAATTTTAAATTTTGATTTAAAAGTTGATTTTTCGACAGCAATTTGCTTTAGAAATCTCAGGAGGGTGAGGAAGAATGAAAGAAAGTTTTGGGATTTATTTTAATTTGCTGTATAGGATAATTTCCTTCTGGGGTTTAACAATGTTCAGCCTTTAACTTCCTGATAAAGGGCAACATTTCCTTGTAGACCTGACTCCCCTTAGAAAAATTGTCATTTTTTTTGCTTCTTGAGGGCAGAATTCAGTAAAATGATGGAGAAATTGTTAAAAGTCATTAGGCTAATCGGATAGTTTTGAATGATGTAGAAAATCTTAGGGCAGGCTGTGCCTGTCTTGCTTGCTGGTATGGCACGCCACTGTTGGTCAAATTATTTGTTAAAACGTTGCCATTGGGGAGAAGAGAATAGAAAGTGTGAGTTGCCAATTCTCTGTCTTTGTTTTTTATGAAAATACAGTTTGACTACAAAAAAGCAAAAACTCCAATTATCCAGTTTCAAAGCGTTTTAGAAAATTAATTTTTGTCATTCCTCTTCCCATCATTTTCTTCCTCCCATTTGTGCTTTTGAAATTTGATGTATTTGTATTAACTGTTACAGAGAGCTCAAACAGAAGCTGTCACATTTTTGGGAAATCAAGATAGTAGCCGAAGTTTGTATGCCATACCTGGACTAGACTATGTGGCTCATGAAGATATCTTACCTTATACCTCTCTTGAAAAACAACCCCTTCAACACGAGTTATTTGATAAATTTTTACTGTATGTTCCTGAAAAAGGTATGACAATGTTTTTCTAAGAAGACACATGATATTCTGGGGGGGAAAAAAAAAAAAATTGTTTAACTGTTGTAAAAGCAGGGCTACTGTTTGCGGATCTTTGTCAAAATCTGTTAATTTACCAATGATTCCTTCGGATGATAAAAACATTGCATAGTTCTGGTCGGTAGTCTGACTATAAACCACAAAAATACTAGATAATCTTTAGTATTTTTGACCTCTGATCAGTGGCGTTGCGTGCCATCTGGCAACAATGCAACTGCTCCATTTAAACTCATTAAATATATCGAACGTTCCTTGTGCACTGTGCACCCCCTGAATTTGATATTTTACATGAAATTAAATAGATAGAATACATCGTTGCCAAATTGCACGCGACGCCACTGCCTCTAATGGAAACATCGTTGACCCTTAATTTTGATGGAATTTTGGTATTTACTGATAGTTCCATCGGTTGAAAAAATATTACAGACAATATAGTATTTTGGTGCATTACAGTCACTCTACTGAACTAGAACCGTGTAATATTTTTGTGAACTGGTGGAATCGTTCATGTTTCAAAAAATTCTTCTGAAGATTTGCAAAACAGCAGCCCTGTGCAGAAGTACAATCAAAGTTACTCTGACCACGGAAAATATAGGGTGCTCATTCTTTTCGCAAAACTGTCCATTCTCCTGAGTTTCACAATTGACTTTTTTTAGTGTCAAGTCTCTCACTAACACGACCAAAATAAAAAGTTCTAGTGAGAGTTTGATGAGGAAAACCAAAGGAAATGAATGTCATTTCTCTTGAACTTTAAAGAGAACTTTGAAAAGAAATGCTTGTAGTTAACTATAGCGGGAGAACATAAAATGCTAGATGGTGGGTAGAAGCAGACATTTTTCTTAAAATGTGGACATTTCTTGAAGTGTTTTTTTTTTTAACTTTCTTTTTCATTGAGGAATGAAAAGGAAAAGAAAAAGAGAAAAAAGTTGAAGAAAGGTCATTACTTTTGAGATTAAAGGAAGTATATGTGGCTACAAATTTCTAGGATCTAGCATAGATTTCCTCATAAAAAAAAGATATGCTCTCCAGACCTTGAGCATCATGGTAAAGCCTACTTCATTAAAGTCTTAACAAAATTGAGATAATTTTTCAGAAATAGAAAGTTTTAGTGCAGCTTTACAGAAGTCAACGATTAGCCAACAATGCACTCATCCATTACAATCAGCTGTGATAAAACGCTCATGTAGCATTCAAAACTATCTCTCTCACTCCGTTGTGATCTTCATTGTAGCTATCTCTTTCTAGTGTCAAATTTTGTATATGGTACCTTGTTTTACAACATTTTCTGCTCACAGTCGCATTAATATGACTTGAGAATCGCATTTCTGCCAAAAAATGTCTCTGTACACGATTTTAGCGATTAGAGTGAGTTAGCAGTACACGTGGCTCATGTGAGAATGAGAGAGATAGTTTAGAACGTTCAATGAACTTTTTCACCGGATGAAGTCATCACTAAAACTGACCGTAGTTTTCAAATGTTTGTGAAAGTCTTCTCACTGTTATTTATGCTTTCATCATTTTCAGATCCACCTTTTGCGGCACTTGAAACCCTAAAAGCATGGCAAAAAAAGAATCATCCATGGTTAGAGCTTTCTGACGTACACAAAGAAACAACCGAACATATACGAGTCACAGTCATACCTTTTTACATGGGATGTAGGGATTCTCAAGCATCTTCTGTTTATTGGGTTCGTACTTTGTATAATCCTCTGTATCATTCTTTGCTGAACTAAATGTGAACCCTTATCTTGCGTTCGTCCTCTTTCATGCTTTCATGAGTCAAATTTATAGATTTATAAGGACACTGCACTTGACTTGAGAGCACTGGCACCAGTAGCGTAGCTAGTTGAGCGTGCGCTCCCTCGCCGATTCGAATGCTGCGCTCCTCTTTTTGAAGGAAAAAATCGACCGCTTCTGTGGAGCTCCCCCCCCCCCCACCTCAAATCCGCACAAGTTGGAGCCTTTGTCGGAAAAATTCCTTTCTTTAAAAATTATTGTAAATTAATGTAGACAAATTATGTTTACTTATTCACAATGATAAAACATAAAAAATATATCACTAATTGGGGTAAAGAAAGATCAAGCGCGAAATGCCTCAATTGCACCCAAAAAATCGCGTTCGAAGCACCGTAACTGAGGTTTTGACTGTCATGATATATCAATCCGTAAAAAAGCTCGGAGCAATACTGAAGAAATGTGCGATTCTTCAAGGAGTACATCTTCTATTTTTCTCAATCTGTTCTCTTTTCTTTCCTTTTCTCCTTTTCCTTTCCTTTTTTTTCCATTTTCCTTTCCTTTCTCCTTTTCGCTCTTCCTCTTCCTCTTCTCAAAATTTTTGCGCCCCCCCGCCCGGCGGGGTCAGCAGGGCGTATAGCTACGTCACTGACTGGCACCTTGTTAATATTGATTTACTTGAAACAGGGTTTAGAGTACTTGTGTAGTGATTTTGAATTCCTTGGAGTTTTTCTGGGAATTTTCCCTGTTGGGGAATCATTCAAAAAGAAGTACAAATTTCGTTTTGTGTAGTTTTTTCCTGTCCACCATACTGTACAGGCGTGTGCACCTGCGCTCTATAGTTCAAAATCTTTAATCATTTCTATCTCCTCAAAGAATATTGGTTTTTAATGCCATTATTTATGTTCCCACGATAATATTAACCTTTACTTTGATGATGATTTTTTTTTACCAACATTTTATCATTATTATACTACGTATTAATAAATTGATCATATCCAGCTCTTGGGTTGAAGTTTCTTTATCATCAAGATCGATTATTTTTTCATTATTATCATTAAGTTTTTACTTTCTCACTTCCTTCGTTTTGAAAAAGTTTAATGAAACTTGATCATTATGGCTTAGAAAGTAGTAAATTTGGAATTTATTGCACTTAATTGATGGAAAAGCAACTAAATTGAAAAAAAAAAAAAATGGGAATCTACTCAGCTGGGATTATTCCTGATTCTTAAAACACTAGTTACGTAGAAGTGTCACTTGAGACAGAATTATCCTGAGCTAAAACTTTTCAATGTCAGGTTTTTGAGTTATTCGCGTAAGAGTAAGCTATCTGAATTCGGTACTCAGTCAACGTACCTGAGAGAATTACGCCCTGAAAAAATACTACCAACTTTAGACGTTGATATCTCCAAAACCTGTCATTATTTTCTCGGTCTTTGTCAACTTTCTCTGGGGAGACACTTCTACGCAACATTTGCCACCTTCATCAAAATTTACAAGATGCGTGTGCCAGAAATAAATAGAAACCTAGCGCATAGGTTGCAACAGGTTTCTATTTTCTTGCTCAAATTTGGTCGGGAACAATAGAGGTCATTTGCCCACTGTTGAATGATGGACGTAGGTAGGGACATTAATTTAGGGTGTTTAGGGGTAGGTTAGGTTTTCTTTGTTGTTTCAAATTGCCTTTTTTTCTCTTTTTGTAACAGGAAAACGGGTATTGAATATGTATTTATTATAATCTTTACTGGTTTGTTTCAGTGGCGATATTGCATTCGTCTGGAAAATTTAGGTGATCTTACTGTGCAACTCAGAGAAAGGCACTGGAGAATTTTCAATCTCTCTGGAACATTAGAAACAGTTAGAGGAAGAGGAGTTGTTGGTCAAGAACCAATTCTCAGCAAAATGTTGCCAGCCTTTCAATATAGCAGCCATGTTAGTCTTCAAGCACCTTCAGGTCATATGTGGTGAGCATATTTTTTTCATTTCTTTCTTTACTTAGGGATAGCTAAACTTTGCTAGAGAATTTGATTGAATGGTGGATTCACTAGTGCTCCTTGAGTGCTAGGTACGCTGATGTAAAGTAACATAAGAATGTAGCCGATCTCACTGCCAAGAACCTTAATTTTTGATTTACTGAACATTTCTCCTGATTTGCTGTGATCGAGTTAATTGATGGTTTACAAGATGTACTGCATACTTGGTTTTGCAGTGGTAAGTATATGCATTCAAGAGTGTTACCATAGCGTGAAAATTTTGAACCTCTATGTCTCTGTTACTGTGCAACTTGAAAACTCTGTATTGACTTTTCCTCTTCTCTCATGGAATTTTCCATAAGAATCAGGCATTCAATTTTATTTTTGTGCTGTGCTGAACTATTTCTGTTTGAAATTGATCTACTGAGAACATTCTCTTAAAGTTTTTTTGTTTTTGTTTACTTGTCCTTTGTACAGAATTTATTGTTTCGCTTGATGTATGTTTTTAGGGGCACTTTTAGAATGGAAAGAGAAGATGGTTATACCTTTGACTGTCGTATTCCTCCATTTTCCTTAGAAAGCAAAGCAGAAACAGGAGATTCTCCGTCAAGTAATTTTATCTAAGTTTCTGAATTCTTGGCTAAAATTTCCCATGATCTAATGTAAATAGCAGACTGGAAAAAGTTAAATTATTGTTGTTGATCATTTACTGGCAAGTTGAATTTGACTTTATCTTTTTTATCTTCTTTCTTTTTCTTATTTTATTTTGATTTATTATCCATCTTTTAAATAGATATTTTGTCGACAGTTTATGTATACCTACAGTTGCAAAACTCAATGTTTTAAAAATGATGAGTGGCTACAGTGACAGTCCAAGGGACCAGAAGGTACGTTTCTCTGTTTTCCATTGTTTTAAGTGGTTCTAAGAAATGTATTAAATGAAATCTCTAAGATTTTCAAAATTCTTTTACTTCAGAGGTCTTTAATTTGAAGTTTACTAAATTTCCAATTTTAAATTTCAGTTTCAACCTTTTGACCGCTAGGGTCGTCGCTTTCCATTACTTCCCTACAGAGTTTCGCTACTGTATGTGTTTGTAAAATGTGATTTTGTCATCAGCTGTATACAATGGATCTAGATTGATGCCTATCTTTGAATTTGTATCAAAATCTATCATCTGTGCAGTGATTTATAGTTTTATATCAATAACTAAATCCAGTAGATCTGTTTTTCTTTTTTTTTTTACTTTTTAATCACTGTTTTTTTTTCTTTTCATAATTCACAAATTTTGTTTAAAGTCGGTAATTCATGAGTATAAATTCAGAGCTTGGTCTTGATCTATCCATGTGAAGGAACAAATTCATATGGATATTTGGCATGTCCATTAGGGCGGGTCGGAAAAATCAAAATTTTGAGAAGTAACGGCTCAATATGAAAAAAATATAAAGATCACTAAACAAAGATAAATGTGGGCCCCTTCTGACCACTCTAAACCTTCTCTCAGGGTACCATAGTTTCACACTTATCATGAGTAAAGTGAAACATAAAGTGCAATTCAAGAAACTCAAAGTAGCATCCTCTTCTCAACATTGCATCTTTTGGTCCAGCATGGTCAATTTTTTTTTTTTTTTCATTTTTAACACATCTGCTGCCTTTCAACTCTTGAGGGGTAATTTCTTTGAATTTGTACAATTTTTTCTCCAAAAATCCTGTATTGCTGCTTAGAAGGTAAACAGCTGTAGGTCTGGCAAAAAAATCTAAAGTTGTTAGGAAGATTATCTTTAGTCTATTTTACAATTTTTTTTACAGTGAGCTGCTTTCAATAGCAAATCCTATTTTTCCCGACCCCCGCTAATTTGCAAAGGTCTGAATTTTGGTGTTTTTTATTAAAAAGATGAAAGGACTGGGTGAGCTACAAACAAGGATACTTTCACAGTCTGGCCATAATCACTGTCCCACACCAAAATGCGTTTTTTGGGAAAACGACTGAGCAAAAGTATAAATATTTAATAGATTTTAAAAAGCTGTAACCTCATGCACTTGAATCTTTAAACAGATTTAAAAAATTCAAACTACAGTGCACACAGGAACAAAAACAGACAAAGTCAAAGTGCTGATTAACGCTCGATTTTGCATGTACGGCTCAACATATTTTAGGCAGAAAATACATGAAAAAGGGAACAAAAATGACGGACTGGAGCAAAAATCTCCCTTGGAGATGTAAAAGAACCCATTGATCACAAAATTTTACTTGCAACAGGTGCTCTAAAAGCCCAACATTGACTTTGACACACTTTTTTAACCTCGCGAGAAATTCATTGATTATAATCATTTGTGCCATTATAATAGCACAAATTGTTTCCAACAGAATGTTTTTGGCGGCTTCGATGATGCTGTCTTAAAGTATCAGTCATCTTAAAGTTGCAGTGGCATGTTTGGCAAGATTTTTTCTTCTAGCACTTCTCTTACAACTTGTAACTTGCAAAAATTTAAATGACAGCGCCATCGAAGCTGCCAAAAGCATTCTGTTGAAAACAATTTGTGTGGCAATCAATGGATTTCCTGCAAGTTTAAAAAAGTGTGTCAAAGTCAATGTTGGGCACTTTGAGCACCTGTTGCAAGTAAAATTTTGTAATCAATTGATTCTTTTACACCTGGAAGTGAGATTTTTGTCTCAGTCCTTTATTTTTGTTCCACTTTTCATGTATTTCCTGCTTATAAAATGTTGAGCCCTAAATGCAAAGTCGAGCGTCAATCGGCACTTTGACTTTGTCTTGCTGTTTTTGCTCCTGTGTGCACTGTAGTTTGAATTTCTTAAATCTGTTTAAAGATTCAAGTGGATGAAGTTATGGCCTCTCAGAATATTTATAATCAGTCATAATTTTACTGTGTCATTTTCCCAAAAAACGTGTTTTTGTATGTGACAGTATCGGTTTGATTGGTTTTTTTCTAGGTTTCATAGTTCCAGAGATGCAATTTCAACCCAAAATACAGTAAAAGTGGAACATCCTCTAAGTGGAATATCTTTTTAAGTGGAATTTTTGTCGGGGCTGAACCGAGGTTCCACACTACAAACTTTCACTGTACTTGTTTTGAAGGTGAATTTCTCAGTATGACATCATAACCCGCACAATTTTTTGTATCTTTACATGGGTGTATCTCCAAAACAGTGATACCTTGGAAAAAATTATAGATACCTTTGTTCTTATCTCACCGAGTACTTTCACATTCTTCTAAAAAAAACACAGAAAGTCCGACCCATGCATACGCCCCATTTTAGAATTGAGGTACTGAAACAGAGATGAAGTTATAATTTATCCAATGAGGACCTGGATGATCCCGCACCTCAAGCAATGAGGACCGATGCCTGAGAAAAAGTGTCTTTACCTGAAAAAATAACACGACAGATATTGATCAATTGACCGAATAAATCGTTAAATAATTTGAAAAATCGGTGCTGCCAGACCGACCAAATAAATTTAAACTAATTTTGGCCCAAGTCTGATTTGCTTTTACAGGATGCAGTGCTATAGGCTCTCCTAGAATTTTACCATGAAATTAAATCATACTAAGCATGGCAGGTAAATTTAAAAAAAAGGAGGAAAAATGAGTCTGTTGGTTACAAAACTAGAATCTTGATGGTAACAGGTGAATTTAACAGTAGCATGAATTATCAGTGTGTTGTTTTGAAAATTCTAAAATCATTGTTCAGCAATTTCAGATCAGCCTCTTTTCCTGAGTAAATTTTGGACCTTAAAAGACCTTTTTTAGTACTTGATTTCTATTTGAGGTGTCATTCAAACAGTTGATGCTAGCAATTGAAAACACAACAAGCTATTCTATTTTTAAGCTGTTTTCACAAATTTGTTTCTGAAAGCTGTTTCCCAAATTAAATGAAGTGGAAAATGTTTTCTCTGTCCAGGTGATTGATTAAGAACTGTGGAATCATATGGATATTGAGTCGATGTGTCACCTTGACAGGTAAAATCATATGATAGCCTCCAAGCCTCCTCTCCTCGTTGCGAGAGCCAGTTCTCAATCCGATTCGTTCGCAAGAGGAGTTGTCGAACCACAAACCATGTTGAAAATTGTGGTTTTGAACCGGTTCATCTCAATCGAAAGGTGGTTCTGCAGATTTTTCTTCATATTAAGTCGGTAGATGGCAGATTATGGAGAATACAGATAATTGATTGTTTAAAACAAGGGGAGAAGTGTTGAATTTTTTAAAATAAGATCTGGTTCCCCTTGCAAAGTTACATTTGTCTCTGTGAAGTTGCTAATTCAATATGTAATTGGAGGATATAATGTAAAGAATCGAATTAAAAAAAAATGTTTTTCTAACTTCGCTTTATTTTATGTTTCAATTTTATTTTTCGTTAATGTTCAATTTGTACCTATGTACATTGATGAAGCGCGTCACTGATGCTGAACCAGTTCAAACTTCTGGAACTGTTTGGTTGGAACCGAACCTTAAGTTGCCATAAACAGGTTTCAAACGGTGAACCAGTTTTTTATTAAGGCTTGAACCGGGAACAAAACCGAACCAAAATTTTCTCAGCACTTCAAGTCCTTGGTTCGCGCCAATGAGTCTGAACCTGTTGGAGAATTTTTGATCAGATTGAGAGCTAGTAATGTGGAGGCTATCATTTGACATTACCCATCCATGTGATATCGAGTGGATTCATTAGTTCTAGAACTCCATCATGGATGTAATATTGAGTGGATTCATTAATTCTAGAACTTCATTATCGATGTGAAATTGAGTGGATTCAGTAGTTCATAATCACCCTACAGGGTCTGACAAAGAAGAAACTTTTTCTATAAGGAGAAAGAAGAGCGTGACATGATTATTTTTAAATTTTTCTTATCTTGTTCCTCTTTATTGCACTTGAAACACTTTTTTTTTGTCATATCCTATTCTCCCTTGAAAACTTTCAATCAGATAACTTATAGCCAGTCTAATCATCCGTTTTATCACCCATTGTATTCTATATTTGAAGCTGATTTTTTTGATTAGCAATCAGTCAATCACATGCTTTACATTGTTTGTATGTAGAGGTAAGGATGCTGGTCCATGATTTTGATGTTTGGAGAAAGTCTTCAAAACAGATTTTAATAATAATTATCTGTAATTTTAAATTATAAAAAATATTAGATGGACTTCTGTTTTCAATGGCTACTTCTTGACTGCTCTCCTGAGATGTTGCAGAAATATCTTTGTTTAAAGAGAGACAAAACTAATTGGATCTTCTAGCTCCATATTGTAGATGCTCTATTGAAGGATAGTTTAGCGATACAATCTGGAAAGTAGTTTGTTCAACCTTTGATCATGAAAATGCTTATTACTTTTTCGTTTGGTTTTACTTTATTAATGATATTGAAAGCATTAAGGCAATCCAAACCCTACTCAGAAGTTGAATTTAATGCCTTTTGTATTCCGAAAACATCAAAAAACAGTTTACATTTGAACGGTTGGATTAGATCGATACAGCTTATTGGACGAAGTTATAAAATACGCATAAGAAAATAAAAACCAACAATTGATAATGTTCACTGATTATTTGCATCAAAATAATGAAATAAAAAAACTGTTATCTCGTTCATTTGAAAAAAAAGTAGGATAAGCCCATTTGCATCTAACTGCCTGTCGTGAGTTCATGACTCTCACCCTTTGTAAAAAATTTTATTTTCTGATACTTCATCTTTGTTAAAGTTTTATTTGTAAATCCCTTTTAAATACTGTTGTATTATTACCCCCAAAATTTGGTCTATTGGACATTTTCATGAATTCTATCATTTCATTTTATGTATCTTCCTTATAATGTCAAGTAGATACATAACTCATAAAGTATCACTTTCGATTCGTACTGAATTCAGGAATGGCATTTCTTGTAAAACCTTGTTTTGAGGTAGGTAGTTAGAAATTATTAAAAATCAGATTCAAAATTCTGTTGAGTTGGATGATAAACTTTTTGAATTTTCTACAGTGTTAAAAATAATGTTTTATTATCATTACGTTTTCATTCATGAAGCCTCGAAATTAAGGTAAGTGACCCTAAGGTGGCCATACCTATGCTTGGGGCCAATATGCACGTATAAGTGACGAGAGATAAAAAAAAACTAAATATGTCAATTTACTATTCAGACAGTTGGCTAGCATATGTTCCTTTCATTTTTTTAAAATTTGCTTGTTTTTGAGGTTGCACATGCACCTAAGGTGGCCACCCTTAGTATTTTTGATGCACTTAAAGGTGGACACCCCCTTTTAAATTTCATGAATAAGTATTCAAATGCTATTTTATCGTTTAAAAACCGTATCTAGACCCTAGTTACAACACCAGAAATTATAATGATTACGATGAATTGAAAGTCAAAGGTGGAATCAATTTAAGGGCTTAGCTTTTACGATTGTTTACTTCCTTGAAAATTAGCTGAAGACCTCCAAAAATGGACGTTGCACTGTTCCGCACCGATTGAGTGGGGGAAGCGATAGCATCCTGATACTTAGCACTAACGCCATCTATCGTCAATTCGTGTAATTCACAGAAATAAGCTGGGGTGGGCCACCTTTGGGTCACCTACCTTATATTACAAATAGTTTTTAGCTTTTTTTTGGGGGGGAGGGGTAAGGAGGGGTCTTTCCAAAAAATCTCTAAAACTATTTTGATTGGAAATGGTGGACCTCGTTGGATTCTAGGCACTTATGCGTAAGTTTTGTTTTTCCAGCAAACATTTGTCATACTTTCAAGTATGTATTCTCAAATTTTCGTATCAATATTCAGACTCTTAAATGAGTTATGCTATTTTAATAGAAATAGACTTAAAACCATATTTTGGGGGGGGGGCGACTTGTAAACTCATGCAAAGGTGTGGTTTACAAACGATATCAACCTCTAACTTGCCCCAAAATGATCAATTTTTATTGTCCTTTGGGTTGAATTATTTCATGATAGGGTTTGTCTCACAGAGTGAGATAGCCCCCCCCCCCCCCCCCCTCCGAGGGACCAAAACGTTTAACATTTGGGGGGGCTAAATTCTAACTTTGTCTACAGGAGGAGTGCCAATAAGACCGGTTTTTGGCCCCAACAATTGTCAAACTTCAAATCGATCCAATGGTTTGAGTAAAATGGCTCTACTTACTCTTAAAGGCATAAATTTCTAAGTTTGAGCAGTGTTTACGGGTTATTTGAACTTGAATGGCGTATTTTACCACCTCAAAGTGGGTCAGTTTTGTGTTTTTCACAGGAAATGCATTATTTTGCATTAAATAACTGAATTTTTAGATGTGAGCCGGACATAGTTTGGTTTTCTCCTTTAGTAATGTCATTCGGCTACTATTAATAGGTAACATACTTTAAAATAGTAACCAAACTATGTCCGGCTTGTCCTTATTTATAAACTTTTCTTATTTAGTGAAAATGGAAAACTTGAACAACTTCGATACAAGTCCGTGGAGTAATAGTTATATTACAACTTGGCCACCTGTAAAACCATGAAATATGTTTTACAGGTTGACAAGCTGCAATATTGCTATTTTTGCACGTATATTCATAGAATTCATTCAATGTTCCATAGTCACAAAATCAGAAAAGTTGATTTTTAAGTACGAGCCGGACATAGTTCGGTGAATATTTTCATTTAAGCTATCCATTTTTAAGGGCCAAATAACATATCTAAAGGAGAAAGCAAAAGCTGTGCGGCTCAAACCTAAATATTCAATTATTTAACGCAAAATCGGCTTCTCCCGTGAGAAATACAAATCTGACCCACTTTGAGGTGGTAAAATACACCATTAAAGATCAAATAACCCATAAACACCACTTAAACCTAAAAATATAAGCATTTAAGAGTTAGTAGAGCCATTTTACACAAACTTTTAGACCAATTTAAAATTTGACCATTTTTGGGGCCAAAAACGGGCCTTATTGACACTCCTCCTTTGAGTCAAAGCAGTATTTTTTTTCCTGAAAAGTGCTTGCTTTTTTGAGTTTTATAGACTCCAAGTTTTTCCAATTTTGACTTTGCAAACATGAGTTGTGATTTTTTGAAAATGGGTCCAAATTGAACTTTGACATTCAATATGTCGATAACAAAAAATGACATGTACTTCTGGTTTGCTCCGAAAGTTTTAGAATTGTATGACCATTTAAATGATGTATTACAAGATAGGGGTGCCATTTGAAAACTTCTTGAAACCCTCTAGTTGAGGGTCGGGTAACCCCTTTAAAGGGAGGATCCCAAAATTTTGATCCCCTCAAAAGATAGCCTCTTAAGTTATACACATTGGCGGATCTAGCCCTTGCGTACGGAGGGGGGGCGAACTTGGGATTTTTGCCCCCCCCGAGACTCCCTTTTCCTTTTTTCTCTCTTCCTTTCCCCTTTCCTCACCCTTTTTTGGCTGAACGGGGGGGGGTGGGGGCGGATCTCCGGCCGAAAATTGAGCTTCGGGGGCAAAACTTTCATAGGGTATATCGACCCCAAGGAATCCAATGAAAATATTTTCAGCCCCCAAAACCACCCCTTGGGGGTTATTTAGGGGGGTGGGTACCCGTATCTCGAAAAAATCAAATGGAAAGGGTATGTTTTGACATTGGAATCTAATACGGCATGAAAAATAAAACTTTTTTATCCCCAAGTTTTTTTCTCTAAAAACCACCCTTTTTTGAGTTAGGGGTGGTTTTCAAAAAAATTAGGGGTAATCTTTGATTGACCGCTGTGACCCTCCAAATCATTGGATTTCAAAAAACTAAGAAGTTTCTGAAAGGACAGACCAAGGGCTTTCTTTTGATGTATCACATGCCTATTTTTTGTGAAAAAGGGTACAAGGCCCCCTCACCCCAAAATTTTGGGGCTTCGGGGGGCCCTACGTAAAAATTTTCAAATGTAAAGGTATGGCTTGTGATACATCATTTGAAAGGTCTTTCAGAGACGAAAAAAGTGATACCCCCCAAAAGTCGTAAAAACAACCCCCTTCCAAAATGGCGGCCGTTTTAAGGTTAGGGGGCTCAAGGGGGGACCTTCAGAAAAATGATCCAAAATTGAACGATACATGGCTAAACGGGTCTTAAAAAGAGAAAAATAATGGTTCAAACCGCGAGTCAAACCGACTTTTCAATCCAAAGTTACGGCCGATTGAAATTTAGGGGTAGTTAGGTTTCCCAAAAAGGCAACCCTAAATTTCAATCGGCCGTAACTTTGGATTGAAAAGTCGGTTTGACTCGCGGTTTGAACCATTATTTTTCTCTTTTTAAGACTCGTTTAGCCATGTATCGTTCAATTTTGGATCATTTTTCTGAAGGTCCCCCCTTGAGCCCCCTAACCTTAAAACGGCCGTCATTTTGGAAGGGGGTTGTTTTTACGACTTTTGGGGGGTATCACTTTTTTCGTCTCTGAAAGACCTTTCAAATGATGTATCACAAGCCATACCTTTACGTTTGAAAATTTTTACGTAGGGCCCCCCGAAGCCCCAAAATTTTGGGGTGAGGGGGCCTTGTACCCTTTTTCACAAAAAATAGGCATGTGATACATCAAAAGAAAGCCCTTGGTCTGTCCTTTCAGAAACTTCTTAGTTTTTTGAAATCCAATGATTTGGAGGGTCACAGCGGTCAATCAAAGATTACCCCTAAATTTTTTGAAAACCACCCCTAACTTAAAAAAGGGTGGTTTTTAGAAAAAAAACTTAGGGATAAAAAAGTTTTATTTTTTTATGCCGTATTAGATTCCAATGTCAAAACATACCCTTTCCATTTGATTTTTTCGAGATACGGGTACCCACCCCCCTAAATAACCCCCAAGGGGTGGTTTTGGGGGGCTGAAAATATTTTCATTGGATTCCTTGGGGTCGATATAACCTATGAAAGTTTTGCCCCCGAAGCTCAATTTTCGGCCGTTTTTGAGATAAAGATAGTGGACGGGTGGTCTGCCACACCCTGTATATACCCGCGGGATGTGGCAGGATGTTTGAACTTAAGTTCTCTTGAAAATCGGAAAATTTACGTTTTTAGCTAAAAACTTTGAAGTAGCAAAAATATATCAAATTCAAATTAAAATTGGATAAAATAGGCATAAAGTGATTGTAAATACCTTCAGGAAGACGATCCATGTACAAAAATTTTGTTCTGACTTCTTTTGAAACACTTTTTTTTTTACTTTGATTATAGTCTCGTGCTGAGGCTAAATTTAATGGTGGTAAAACTGATTTTTCCCCTGGTGGATTCTAGGTGAATTAATCTAGTTTAGACCCGCTAAATACAAGTTTCTAATGCAAAAATCTATGTAAATTCCGAATATTACAACAGTTTTTCCCAATAGCGATTTATTTTTTTTAGTTCATGCCAGCTTTTTTGGTCAAATACCACATAGTGCGGCGCGACGTAGCCAGGAGTAAAATACGAATATTGTCTCACCCGTCCACTACGCAGTTCCCCGCCCCAACATCAGCATTATGTCCAGTCTATGATAAGTTTAAAAAAACGAGTGTCAGGCTCAAGACAATTATTTGAAAGATGTCTCTGCAAAATACATCTTCAATAACTTTGAAAATATAAGTTTAAAAGTAGGTACCAACAAACGAAATATCACATTTCGATACCAGAAGCGATTTGCAACATTTCGATTTTTAGTATAGGTACCTATCAAGATCTGTACAGACCTACTTTCAGCCTTAATTTTGAAACTATTTGACAAGATATTTTGCAGAGACATTCGTCGGGTGATTATCACTTATCTAGTAGGTAGGTACCTGACTAACAGTTTTCTCAATTATAAGTTACTTTTGATCAGTAATTTGACGTTAATCGAACGGAGCTCTGGTGACAGAAATAGGCGCTAAACGATGAGGATTTACCTTAAAGTTCTGAAAAAGGATAGGCACCACTCCTTTATTGCATACTCCTCTTCACCAACGGTATCATGCTTACATTATTACAGTGACAACGTGGCTCTCATTTGACCCGGAAAAGAGAATTTTGAAGTTTTGTCTTGCTCGTAAAAGGGGTAGGTTTAGGGAATTGTAGCGGCGCGGCGCTCAAAGGGACAGAGACAAATAAAATTGTCCTCTGAGAAAATGCGGTGACAAGATAAATCACCCCCTCCTCTACCATCGTCGGAAACTTACCAGCTCTATTCTTTTTACAACGCTGGATTTGTCCGCAAAGTAGAAACTTCTCCGAGCAATTTACACTCACCTAAGTTGTAATATTTCGCTGTATGGCTCCTTTAAATTATAGCCTCGGAGATCTATTTGTTCGGAACAAAAGCCGCTAACTAATTATCAGGACTCATATATTGTAATTACAGTCAACTTCAAAGCCCCCATGTACGCTTACGCTTTCCCTCCTCCGCTTTCTTTATCCTCAACATTTCTTCTCTCTTTCCCTTCTCCCTCCCCATTTCCACTCTACCATGAGCCATTTGAAATCTCCACTCAGTTATTTCGCCTCTCATTTGTGAATGCGAGACACTCGTTTTTGGTGCTCTGATTGTTATGGGGGGAGGGGGGGGGGTTGGTCTCATTAAGGTGCAATAATAGTTCGACCTCAACTATATACCTACGCACAGTGGCGTACCGTGAAATTTATAGCAACGTTTGTTGTTATCCATTTAAAATCATGTAAAATTTCGAATTTGAGGATGTTCGCCAAACCAAACATTTGTCTGGCTTCAAAAGTCAATGTTATGCTATTCTTTAACATTTTCAGAATATCCCTCTTGGTTGGAATCAGTGGTGTCGCATGCCGTGTAACAAAGCTGCGTCATGTCCATTAAAACCCACGAAAAAGGTCAAATCATTTGAGATACGCAGTAATCCCCTCGAATCGATATTTTGCGTGGCTTTAAATGAGGCAATTACAACGTTGCCATTCTGCGCGTGACGGAACTGAACTGGTTTGAATGAACTAACTTTTTTCCTCGTGCAGTAGATATGTTGCTCATCGACTAGGAGAGTATATTGTGGGAATAGTGTAGCGCCCCCCCCCCCCCCGGTGCTAGTTTTGATGGATAATATATAGGTATATGAAGTATGAAAGGGAGGTATGGGGGGTTGGACTGTAGGGATAAGAAGAGGAGTCAAAGGAGAGAGACGTCGGGACTCGGCGGGTCATAAATGGGATATTGGCGGCAACGTGACCTGCCAGACGACAATGAAGCAGACGATGACGTCGCCTGACGCGACGCAACGTCAGTAACAGCGCGGCGCGGCGCACCCTGGATCTTAGAATTAAAATTTCTAACCGCATAGAAAGTTTAGATTTCTTGTTTCGTAAGTATAGCAGTCTCATGGTCGATATCTCTAAATTAGAAACATATAACTTATATTTATGGCTCATTTTAAAAAGTAGAAGTGATATCTGTACCCATTAGTTTTTGATCATATAAAATCGCTTATTGTGACGTCAGAAGGAGAGTGCACGAGACGTGACGGTGCGGTGACCAGAATCACGCGCTATGAGCTAGTCGAGTTGCAGCCCTAAACAACATATTCAGATTCTATTTTTGATAGTAGGTAACTCCGTTAGGAGCAACTGTTGAGAAAATTTACGACCCCGTTAAAAATGATGAGTATAGGCCCGTTCAGAGTAAGTATAAATATTACCGTTTCTAGTTATCCAACTTATATCTTCATCGCAAGAGCTTTTTCAAAAGAAACGTAAGAAAGTGTTGATTTTGAAATTATATCTTCTTGGAGGAAAGCAACGAGACTGTTTCTGCCTGTTTTAGATTGATCGTGCGACGCAGGCCAGTCACACGTTGAGCCTTCACACACTCATCACAAAAATGCGGGAATCACCCCAATTGGCACCACTGTCAGCGTTGTCACTTGCTGGAACAAATCGCCCCCTCCGTACCTCCTCCTCCCCCTGTCCAAGCCGAGCCTCACCTCCTACCCCTGTGAATGCCTCTGCTGGCTCTCGCTCTCTCAGAGGGTCTCTCTAGAAATCATTCGAACCCTACGACCCAAGACACGACCCGCGTCCCGTCTAGCGACTCGCGACTCAGTTTTCTCCTTGCGGGAAAGGAGAGTGCAACGAGAGAGCATCTCGATTATGACGTCACTCGTCGTCGCCGTATCGTCCCTGTCACCCCTGTCCCGGTCGCCCTAGAGTCGTCTATATGTTGCCACCGTGTGATATATTTGCAACCTACTCCGACCGTCAAGAGCTCCGACAAGCGACATTGGAAAGGCGCAGCGTTGCCTAGCAGAAACCCGAATGACTTTTTTCAAGCGTGTTCGAGTAAAAATCAGCAGCAGCAGTTGGGGGGGGGGGGGGCGGAAAAAAAAAACAATCAAACTAACAAACTATATTGAGTCCTTGTAGATAAAAGAATCTCTCACCTTGTGGAAAATGAAGGAGAAGAATGAGTCAATGGAGGCGTCAACTCTATAATTGGTTTGGTTCAACGAGGGGACGTCCTCTTATTACACGGCGTCTGTGACAAAGAGTTAATTTCGCGTTATTTCCCTGGAAAAATAAAATTTTGCTGTTAAAAATTTAAGTAAGGAATTGAGGCGGCAGCTGATTTAAGGGCCCATAGGCGCATGGGCCCTTTTTTGTGGAAAACACGTAAATCGATTTGTCATACTTTCAAATAGTCAACCTCAAAATTTCGTAAAAAAAATGTGAAGTTTTGACTTTTGAGGGCAGGAGAGTAATTTGAAGATGGATCATTAACACTGGTTTTTTTTGTAGAAATGAAAACTTTAAAGCTGTTATTTCTTCTCAGAACTTGATTTTTGTTTATGAGCCCTTATTCCAGCTACCGCCTCAATTAAAAGTGCGGTATATGCATTTAAACCCGAATAAAGTCTTAAAAGTCCGCAACTTTTAAGTACGAAGTACGCCTCCTTCAAGGAGGCGTTGGAGAAAACACACAGAGATCGCCTCTCCTTGAGCTCCGTGACAGCCTAAAATTCAGCAGCCAATCAGAAGTTATAGCTGGTCTGGCGATACGCTTTTGTATACAGGAACTCTCTAGGACAAACTATAAAAAAAAAAAAAAAGAAACGTGTGTCTCAAATGCTCAAATGCTCAAATGCTCAAAATATATGAAGAGCATTGGATGACCCAGAGGTTTTTTTGGGGGTTGGATGTGTCACGCCTAAGAAATTTATTTGATTTTTGAAGCGTTCCAGGAAGCCTTTTTGTGAAACTTTTCTGTTGAAAAAAGCACTCTGTGAGGGTTCGTGGAGAGGGGGTGGGGTGGGCGTGCGTCGTGCCCCTGTAACTCTTCCTCCCGGATTTGCCACTGAATTGAAGGACGAGTTAGCAGAGATCTTACAAAATATAAGCCCGTTAACCTAAAAAAATACCATTCTTTTTCAATGCGTATTCATCCGCATTCACCAGTACGTAAATCCCAATTTTGTCCATTTTTATCCTCACCCCTTCTTTAGTAGAACCTAATCAGCTGGTAACATTAAAATACTTTGGTAGGTAGGTGGAATTTTACACAGTATGTGCACTTAAAAGCAGCTATAATTATTTTTCATTTTTAGGTTCGGGCGTAAATTGGAGGTTCGACAACGATCCTGATGCACCGGTGCGCACGGAGATGATATTTTCGGACTCATATCGTATCACATAAACCTAGAAATTTGCCTTCACCCTGTGGAACGGGTACAAAGTGAGCACTGAGCACCCAAACGGAGGGACATAAAACTCCCCAATGCATTATGATTGGTCAGAAAATTTTGTTGCTGTTTAATGTCTTTTGTTCCTCAAAAAGATCCGAACCTGCACTGAAATAATTTGTGAGCGAAAACTAAGCGTTTCGCCTTCAACTACAGAGTTAGGCAAAAACAGAGCAGCAGCGTAGGAATAGTTATCTCGCAGAATATGAGCTCCTATTTATACGTTCTCTCCTTATATTCACAGGCTTTGCGTTCAATTAGAGCTCATTTCAGAAGTGTTGGCCACCTAAACCATAAGCTTTGGAAAATTTTCAAATTTAATTCCTTTAAAATAAAACCGAACTTGCCTCTGACTTTACTCTTTTGCATTTAAAGTGCTCCTCGTTGAAAAGTGAACACTCAATTTCATTTTCATTCATCTTCATTGAGTAACATCAGAAATAATGTTGACAAATTCCAAAGATTATCGGTCTAGGTCTGCCTACACTTCTGAAACTACCTATAGGAGTCTCTTGATGGGAATTTTGTAAGGGAGTACCGACACGACGCGACGCGACGCTTATGCATTTGAAAGGAGTTGATCGCCAGAACGAATTCGAAGATTAAGTTCGACAGTGGGCCAGCGGTGGACAAGCAGATATGCCGGCATTCTGGTCCATTCCGAAAGTTTCCCGTTCCTCTTCTCCTCTTCTCCTTCGTCGACTCTTTTGAGTGGAACTTTCGATACTCGCCTCCATAAAAGCCTAAAACCAATGACCAATCAAACTCGTTGAGCTCGTGTCGGTACTCCCGAACAAAATTTCCATCAAGGGACTGTACGTTCATGGTAACGTCACGCTTCGTTCATTTAATTGTCATAGTTTCTCTGATTTTGTTTACCCATGAATTGGACCTTTTTCGCGGTGTTAAACGGTCCAAATGCAACGTTGCTGGATTTCACGCCACAAAATTTCTCTTATTCGACGGTTGCACTCCTCGGGGGGGGGGGGGGGGTGTTAGAGGGCGAGAAAGTGAAACATGCAGACAGATAAATTCTCAATGAAACAAAGTAAGACTAATTCTCATATCCACGGCCTGAACGTAAGATCAAGAGTCTTCTTTTTTGGCAACTTCTTTGTGTTGATTATCGCGACACGATCGTGTTGACTAATGCAGTTTCTGAACAATAAAGGATTAGAACAAGCAAATACTATGCGCTCTCATCGGTGGCAATCGCAGTTGTGACGAAACTCGCCTAGCCTTCATAACTATCTCTCTCACGACTCCCATGGACCCCAAGTGACCCTTGCTAATGTCAGATTTTGCTTGCATGTAGCAGAGACTTATTTCGCGACATTAATTTATTCTCAAAAGTGGTTTACTGTCTACAAATTGATTCCTGCCAGGTTTAAAAAATAAAAATAAAAAATAAAAATAAATAAATAAATGTTCTCTTTACGATTGTAGCGATGAAAATTAGACAGCACTCACACAGGGTACATAGATGGGTTACGTGAGAATGAGAGAGTGGTACTTTGGAATGTTCATTGAACTTTTTTCCCCGGATGGTAGTACGTCTCAACTTAAAACTGTCAGTATAATAAGGTAAGTGTACCAGTACCCGGAAGTGCACCAGTAGCCGGAAATTCACCGGTTTTTCGTAAAAAAATAAGCTGCATAGGCAAAACTTTGAAAGGGGCGGTATGTTTTCTAATTCTACACATAGAGGGTGAAACTATGCAGCATAAATAAACTGTTTTCACTGCAACAATCATCTGATATATACTTTGAAAGTGACGTCACTCGAGAACCTTCCCTTAAGCCGGAATACTTAAAGTCGTTGACTTAGAAATCAGTAAGCGTAAATAAGGTCTCATGACTTTACTTTTCGGTATTTTACCGTCGTTGTGACGATATTATGTTCTCTGTATCTTCAGAAATCTTTTCCATTAATAAAGTTTCAATTTTGGGCAAGCTTTGTTTATTTATTATCCGTTCCGGTTATAGGAACACACAATTCGTAAAAAGCACCAGTACCTATCCGGAAATGATTTCCAAGCATAGGAACATTCTTTATATGAGTGTTTTAACTTTAATAATATAATAATTTAGCTTTCTATTACTCAATTTTACATTAGTGCTTCTGAGTAGTCTAGAATTATTATTAGGGGGAGATTATTTATGTTCGATTAGAAAAACTTCGGCTGATGCTCATTAGATTGGAGGTTAAGATTCACTTCCTATGAATGCATCAGTTTTTGTTGTTTTCTGCTTTGAGCAAAGTACAGTTTCTACTAAAAATTAATGTTTATCATGTTGGATGCAATTTTTACAGTGTTTAATACATTTATGTTTATTTTTCCATCCTAACTGATGGTTTTATTTGCATTTTCCGGATACTGGTGCAAAGTTTCCAGAGTTGGGAACAGTCAAGCACAAGAATTCCGGAAACTGGTACATTTCGACTTTCTCTCATGTTTCCTTTTTTCCAAAATAACTGATAAAGTAAACTGAAAAAACCTACATATCATTTGAAAGTTGATTAAATTCTGAAACTAAATATGTGCTTCTCACATTTTTCAGTTGATTTTTCAATTTTTACTCAGCTCTCAAAGTCTGAAAATTCCTTAACGTTCCGGGTACTGGTACACTTACCTTAACCGAGACTAGTTTCTATATATTGGGGAAACCTTTGTACAAAACCACTGCATTGGTTAAAAAACTTGATTTTTTAAATATTCATTCATGATGCTTTGAATCTACAATAATTCGAACAATTGCGATTAGCCAGATTGCGATAGTCAGGCAGCGCTCGATCATGCACGGTACCGTTGCGAAAAGTGACCGGGGACAGCTTATTGGTTCCGATTTTCGAGACCTATCCCCCGAGGTGGGCTACCTGAAAAGTAATCGGATGACTAGGGGACCAGTCGGGACCGGAGAGAAAATTTGAAATTTAAAAGGCTCGAGATTAAGCTGATATATTGGTTCCCGTAAGTTACCGTGATTTCGAAACCTGGCAGTAACGTCATTTGCGTCGATCGGCTAAGAGTAAGAAAGTGCTGACCTTTTTTTTTTTGGTATAGAAAAAAAATGTCGAACTAATATTTGTGGTGGTCACCAACACATTTTATCGGAATTTAGGGTATGCAGGGCACGCATGGCTCTAAAATTATATTGATTAGCAAAAAAGAAAAACTTCATCACATCCCCCCCCCCCATTCGTACTCGAAATGACGCCCCTGAAACCTGATCACATAAAAAGTGACCTCGTTACTAAATAAAATTTGCTTTAGCTCTTTAAATTACTAAAGAGAAGTCGACGACAGTAAACAAAGGTGCTCTCATTTAAACCGAGACCCATGTTAACTGGATGATTTTCTCTGGATTTCCTAAACAAGTAAGCAGTTTGAATCAGATACGTGGTTTTGCACTTGGGCCATTGATATAATGGGCGATGCTTACTATCGACAGGAGAAACCCATAGGGTCCTAATGGGGCTGTTGCACACTTTTGCTATAAGCGATTTAATAGTCGATTCTGGTGTAAAAACCCCCAAAACTAACAATGGCAGCACTAAAAACTTCCGAAATCCACTCCTAAACTCAATAAACGTTTTTATTTGCGAGGGCGTAGTGGTGGCTGAGGGCAGTAATAATGGGAGATTCCTATCTTAATTTCGTCACTCTCTCTATGCTGACAAGGATGATTCACAGAGTAATGAGTCACCAGAGAAGTGATCCACATCCGATGAATGGTACTGTGACACCTAGTGACACTGGTGTCACATGAAAGTCGTCTCTTATTGGTTACTTCTTGATAGAGTTACAGTATTGTTAAATGGGAATCTCCTACTCCTATTATTACTACCCTCAGCACCATTACGCCCTCGCAGATAAAAACGTTTGTTGAGTATAGGAGTGGATTTCGGTGTTTTCGGTGCTGCCGTCGGGATTTTTTGAGGTTTTTACACCAGAATCGACTATTAAATCGCTTATAGCAAAAGTGTGCAACAGCCCCATTATTTGAACGGCTTCATGTCGAGTGGAAGGAACTGTTGCAAGTTTCCTCTGTATAGTTGGCGCAGCTGTGTGTTTCTTTAAAGGCGTCTTTTTCAACCCACCGATAATTTTGCACCGATTGACCAAGAGTAGATTACGCAGTTAAGTTCAGTGTATTCCAGTCATGCATGAAAATACTCATCTCTATAATCTTTTTTCAACCAGTGGAGTCGGTGAAAAACGAATTTGAGTATTTTGATTAAGTATTTATCGGTGGTTCCACTGATTGGGAAAATATTTCAGATGTGAGTACTTTCGTGCATTTCTGTCACCGACTTAACTAAACTGAACTGTGTAGTATTCTTGTTAATCAACGGAATCATTTAAGTGAATAATAATTCTGTCATTAAATACACCAACAGCAGTGGCGTAGACAAGGATTCCGGGGCCCTCCCGCCAATTATTTTAAGGGCCCCTCTACTTTCACTCCAAGATAGGGGGTTCAGCCCCCCCCCCCCCCCCCCCCCCCGCGTACGAACTGGGATCGGGGGTGTTTCCCCGAAAAATTTTGGAGATTATAGTTCATCTAAAAATTCTCACACAATTCATGCTTATAGTTATCGTTTTTATTTCCTTCCTTCTTCTTGTTTTCCTATCGAAGTACTTAAAACTCGCGACTTTTTTTTATGGAAAAGTATTTCCGTAAGAAAACGCTAAAACAGTGTTGGAAGACGGAAGATACTTACAAACAAAAAACGAAGGAGAAATGCTATTTCAATAATGAAAAAACTTGCCTTTTTTTACTTTGAAAAGTTTTTCCTTTCATCAGGCCCGGGGCCCCAACATCGTCGGTCTTCAGGGGCCCTCAGAGCCTGGGGGCCCTCCCGCCTGGCAGGGTCCGCGGGGGCCTTATCTACGCCCCTGCAACAGCGGCAGTTCCGGGTAATTTGTTGTTTATGCATGAAGCCGTCCATTTTCAAATCGCGACACAACGCGACGTTATGCTATAGCGATCAAAAACTTTTCTTCACTAAGAATATACAATATTTCGACAAACTTTAGAGCTGCGGGGGTAAAAATTAGCCAAAATGACAAAAAAAGTAAAAATAAAGTTTAGAGTTTGTTTTAAACAAATTGACTGATATTCAACATTTTGGTCATGCAGTAATATTGCAGCGGAAAATGAACGGTAACTTTTGCACTTAGAAATATAAAGGTGTGTGTGCGCCTTCAAAGCAATAATGAAACCAGAAAATACGATAAGTTGCGCGTGCTTAAATACTTCATCGAAACATACAGCATGATGAAGACAGTGAGTATACACGTGTTACACGCCGCGAGAATCCTAAAGCGTGTACGATTTTTTTGAATAGACTTCGAAACGCCTGGTGCGCCTTCAAAACGTTGGATATGCAAAACCAAGACCAAGACGCACGATAAGTTGCGTGAGCGAGAGTGTGAGCAAACACAAGCACACTGCTCCGCTGCGTGTCGCGTCGGGAAAAGAACGCATAAACCGGCCGCCGCGCTCAATGCTGTTATTAGCCTTATCTTGTCCCCGCTTGCTGTCCAATATTGGAACTTATCTAACTGTAACTTTCAGTCGAAATGTCTAATAATCCGACCTTTCAAGCTTTAAGTATATAAAAGGGTGGGACGAAATTCCGATTCCTTTTCGTTCTTTCCTTCTCTCGTGTTTAACCCCTGTAAATACTAACGATCGAGGTCTTTGTTGTTCCTAATGTCCTTTTAAGTAGATTCCATGAATCTACTTATTGCGGAGGGTGCGATGTTGGATTTTTCGGGAAATTTTATCAAATGAGCACGTTTCATGGTCCCCTGAGTGAGAAAATACCACTCGTTGAAAATTGTATATATATATATATATATATATATATATATTTATATGTATGTTTCAGCCAGTTTTACCGTTTTTATGTACCACGATCCTGTTCGTAATTTTTGGTTTTTATTTTTGAAATTTGTCTCATCTATTCGTTGAGTTTAATTCTTGGATGAGTTCGAAGATGGTGTAAATCCGACAGTTAGTTTTCGCGTTATGGGCCGTGTTTGAGTCGTAAAATGTGTTTTTGAGGTTTATTTTTAGGAGTGTTTGTTTTGAGTATTTTTTTTGGGGAAATTTATGTTAGCCGTTTTGATACGCAACTTTTTTACTCGAGTCATTTTTTCGTTTTTTGCGTTGTAAGCGAGTTATAGTGATGTGTTTTTCGGGTTTTTTGGCAGTGTTTTTATATGAAGAAATTGTTTTTTTGGTTCAAAAATTTTAGTATATATCGTGGAGGATGTTTTTAGTTCATATGCTCCATTTCTTTAATTTTCCTTGTGTTTTACGTGTTTTACGAGCTATTTAGTTTCTTATGGAATTTTACATGTGAAAGACAAGGATAGTGTATTGGTATAATTGCTCGTTCTTTGTTTTACACGTGCAATGTTGCTTAGGTACGTTATTTATTTATTTTCTTGTTTGATCAGCTGCTCTTATTCAGATTTATTCCTAATATATATTAGATTAGCGTTACAAAGATTACACATTTTTCTATCTTGGTACTATAATCTTTTTCTCATTGGTATTTTTATTTAAATGTTGAACAGCTGATAAAAAAAAAATTGAATAATTTAAAGAAAATCATAACATAACCTATTTATTGAAATTTGTGAAAAACTTATATAACCTAGCTTTTATTTCTCACTTGCATTGAAAAGATTACACATTTCTCTATTGGTAATATAATCTTTTTCACAATAATATTTGGATTTTGAGCAGCTGATGAAATAAAAAAAAAAAATTTAACGAAAATTATAACCTATATTTAAATTTTTGAAAAAATGATGTAACCAAGCATGGAATCTACTTCGTCTTACCGGCCTGCCGGGAGGCATTTTTCACTTGCATTTAAGGAAAATCTTGGGTCAAAACCAAAGAGTAAACAAGAGTCGCAATTGAATGGAAGGCCTGCGTGGTCAACGTAGATAATGGATCCGAACGCGGGCTGGCCTGGGCTGGCCTCTGATTGGCTGCAACGGGTGGAGCAAAAATGACTCGGGGTATAGGGAAAATAACACGGGATTTTCGTTCCGGGGCGTTTATCTCGAAACCTAAGCAAAATGGTATCCAAACAATTTATACGAGTCGATTCAACAGATTTTTCCGGACAATTTGATAGGTCATAAGTGCCACTTTATTGCAACTTCGAAAAGACTGTTTCAGTTCAAAAGTACGCACAATAGTGTGATTACGTGCTTGGCGTGTGTTCGAGCAGTGTTTGAGTAACTCACTATTGTGCGTACTTTTAAACTGAAACAGTCTTTTCGAATTTGCAATAAAGTGGCACTTATGACCTATCAAATTGTTCGGAAAAATCTGCTGAATCGACTTGTATAAATTGTTTAGATATGATTTTGCTTAGGTTTCGAGATAAACGCCCCGGAACGAAAATCCCGTGTTATTTTCCCTATACCCCGAGTCATTTTTGCTCCACCCGTTGCAGCCAATCAGAGGCCAGCCGAGGCCAGCCCGCGTTCGGATCCCTTATCTACGTTGACCACGCAGGCCTTCCATTCAATTGCGACTCTTGTTTACTCTTTGGTCAAAACATGTTTCACACACATTCTTCCCTGAAATTGAAAGTTTTCTAACCTATTAGTACGCGCTAAATAAGACAACCTTTCATTTTTGCCTCTCACATTTTCCTAAAATTTCGAGATGTGGCAATTCCTTGGAGGGGGGCCCCCCCCTCTCCAACGACGCCCATGTTCGCATTGCTTTGCATGTGGATTGTTTTAAACTTCTAAAGATGGCGTATCAGAAAATGAACTGAAGTTTCCATTCTGATCAAAGTATTCTGAGATCACAAGGACATTTTCTTGCAGAGATTGTTTCTTACGAAAATTCTTTCGGCTCGATCTGACAACCGTAGCTAACCCAAAAGCAACGATGCGATGACATCGTTTTGTCTTCGTCTTGTCGCGCTTTACCCTTCCTTGCAGTCGCGTCGCGTCGTTTGTTGCTGCACGCGCGCGCTCGCTCGGCGCGGTATATGACGACGCGACGGTGCGATACGATGCAACACAGTAAAAAGCGATCCCGAATCTCGAATCCCGAACCATTTTCTGAATATTATACGACGACGCTCGCACTATATAGCACTTCTCGGCGCGATGTATATGTATACGTATCCTCCGATTTCCATATAAATGAATTTCATGTATTTATTATAAACACCGCCGTTGCACAGTTTATGTACCCCTCGCTCCTCTCACTCTATACCCCGTATCCCCTTACCCCCGCCCCACGCCATCATACTAGTCTCCTTTCATCATCTCCCACTCATCCATCTCATCCACCATCTTCACGATCCTGTTAGGCATTTTTCAATATCATCTCGCTTTCCGGCCTCCATAGGCAGAGCTGCCAGATGTGGCAAAACAAAAAAAATACACACTTTATACAAAAAATAGTTTGGGAAATTTCAAAATCTGTATATTTTACGTTAAATCTGGCAGCACTGCTTCTCGGTCTTCCTAGCCGTTGTTCGGAGGCGGATCCGGGAATTAGTCTTTTTCTCTCTATGTTTATGAATCTCATTTGAACGTGTGTATTATAGAGAATGGACACACGAAGCGTGAAAATCATAGTGTCTCAAGTGCGCTTTCAGACTTTGCAAAGATGGAGCATTTTTTCCCAATATTTTCAAGAGGAACCAATAGCGCACCCTCCGTTAGCCCCCCTTCCAGTGGCGTAGCGTGCAACTTGGCAACGTTGTATTGTGTCCATTTAAACCCGTATAAAAGGTCGAATGCGAAGGTGTTTACCGAAAACCCTATCGTTCGATCTTTTTCATGGATTTAAATAAACGAACTATTCAACGTTGCCAAATAGCACGCCCCAAAGCTGAATAATGGGTGGGCTAAAACCAATCAAGAGAAAGCTGATTCATTTGCAGACCACCTTGAGTCTGTTTTTAGGCCCCTCCCCCCAGTTGAAGGCGTAGATCCTAATTTTAACTTTGGTGATTCACTTACAGCCACCTTCGCAGATGATACGGCCAAAATGGCGACTGCAAAGACCTTGTCTGAGGCTAACAAGAAATTAATAACTTATCGGTTTGGAGTAAGAAATGGCGGGTTGGTTTCAACACCCTAAAATCAGCTCATGTAATATTTACGTTCAAAAAAGTAGGTTATGAGCCGGTTTTTTTTGGACGGTCAGGCAATCCCATTCACTAACAATGCGAAATACCTAGGTCTAAACCTTGATGCCAAATTAAATTGGAAAGTTCATGTCAAAAAGAAAAGAAAAGAGCTCGATTTAAAATTAAGGAAAATGTACTGGTTATTAGGTAAGAAATCTAAACTTTCAATCAGCAACAAACTTTTATTATATGTATACAACTATCTCAAAACCAGTTTGGTCATATGGGTGCCAACTTTGGGGCTGTGCCACGGAGAGCAACCTGCGACCAATTCAAATATTTCAAAACAAAGGTCTTGAGGATCATAACTGATGCTCCTCGCTACACCAGGAACGCAGATTTGCGTAGAGATTTTGAAATAGACACAGTCAAGCAAACTATCATGAGAGTTGCTGAAAAGCACGAGCAGACACTGGGAACTCACTCCAATCCCCTAACTAACGTTTTGATTGACCATGAAGCTGCGACTAGACGCCTCAAGCGCCGAAAAGTGTTTGAGCTGGTATCAGGTAGCTTCGTTATGGGTTAAACGGTTAATGTAACCATTTAAAAACTAAGTTATTTGTTTAGCTAGTAAGAGATTATATTGTAAGAGAAAATAAGTTGTATGATGAATCGATAGATTTAGTTTCAATGTGTTTGTTTAGACTAAGTGTCTATGAATAATAAAAAAAAAAATAGCTCGCTACGCCACTGCCCCCTTCCCCCGTCCGAAGACTTGTCTGGATTAATTTAACATGAATTTCTAGACATTTTTCTAGATTCAGCGATAGACGATGTAGAGTGTTCCCCGTCGTTCGATTAATGATAAAAATCTGAGAACTAAATGAGTTTTCTAAAAAAAAAAAAAAAAAAAAAAAAAAATTGAATTGGTCAAGCACTGCGCCGCGCCGTCGAGGTGAATGTATAACTACTCGGCCGATTTGTTCTTTTCAGAAAAGTTGCTGGCAACCTTCTAAATAATTTTTGCGAACTTCGATTTGTATCTCTAAAAATAAAAATACAGAATAAAAAATAATATCCCAAACCACACAAGAACCCCCGAACATTTCCTTCACAATTTTATATTTTCCGATCGGCAATAAGTAAGGACGATCGTTACCGGTCCATGATCCTGCATCTCGTATTTCCATTCCACCAAAACAAATGCATTGGAATGGACCGAGGGATTTAATTTTAGGATTTCATTGATTTCAAATGTGCTCTGCCCAGGAGATAGACGGTAGAATTAAAATTAAAATTCGCGGATCGAAGTGAAAGCTCTCTCTCTCTCTCTCTCTCTCTCACTCCAAAGCCACGGTCCAAAACGCTGCGTCGTCGGGTCTCTTGCGAGGAGCGAGCTAAAAGCCTTTTGAAAAGCGTAATGAATTATAACTGCAAACTAAAAGTTTCCACTTGAATACCTAATTTAAAGTTTAGAGGATTCGTTTTTAAACTTGGACTTGTGTTTGATAATAGCTTCACATTTCGCTTCATTAAGTACCTCATCGCATCCTAAACTTTTCCTCACAAGAGTTTACATCCTTCAGTTTCTCTCATCTCCCTGCTCCCACTCTCTCCTATCTCATTCTCCTCTTCCTCGGCCTCTCCCTCTCCCTCTCCTTTTCCGTTCCCTTGCATTCTCTGTCTCTGTCTCTGCCTCTTCTTCCTTTTTTTTTGCCCCCCCCTCTCCTCCCACGAAAGAGCTTTATTTACGCTAAGTAAATATTAGCACCCTCAATTCTTGCTCTTTTCTTCCCTTCAAGACTAAATAATGTATTTTTGATTAACTTACGGATGATTGGATTTCTGATATCGAAAATAAGGCGGAACCATCGTTGTACTTGAGAAGCATTTATTTGGAAATATGGCAGGTTGATGAATATAAATTGCTGCCGGGTTGAAAAAAAGGGGAAAAACGAGTCGAAGAGGAGCGCGGTGGAAGAAAAATCACTCTGGAAACATTTCCGCGGATTCAACTCATCTCATTAGAGGTCGATCTATGCTCCTTTTTTTTTCGCGTACCTACCTGTTTCTTAATTGCAAGCTGATTTTATGCTAGGATGGGGTTATTTTTGATCTTCGTCGGTTCATTGAGCTCTTTTTAACCTAATTTTTTTTGGGACTTTAGGTAAGTATAAACTCAGAAAAAGAGAAAAAAATGAAAAAATGTAAATGTAGAGATTCGATTAACTGAGGGGTTACTGATAACCAGCCCCTGGATGTATGCACCAATGTATACGGCTATAATGCAAGGTTTTCCTGTAGATTGGATTGCCGAATTGTAAGTATAGAATGAAGCTCTTGCAATGCTTTTCTATGGGCAAAATAGACTCTAGATTCACATGTAAAATACTGCAAAAACAACAAGCTAGGATATTATTTAAAAAAGTTTAAGACTTACTCCTGGGAAAGAGAACTTAGCTCAAAGCTCAGATAAAATTATCGTGTACGATGCACTAAGTAAGTATGTACGTTTCACACCCCAAACAAAAGTACAACTTCCCGATTGGAACAATTAGACATCAGTTGCATTTGATTTTTAAACATTTTTGAACGTCGATTTTTATTGGCGGAAAACTGCGACTTTTCCAATGTCTTTAAATGAGAAAAGGAACGTTGCCAAATCGCACGCCTCGCCAATGTTCACGAATTCTGAACCACGGACATAACCGAACAAAAATTGATTTCGGTTTAACCCTTTAAGGACCAGGTTAGTTCAAGAGAACACCATGCCTTCGTTTCTACAGGGAAGGTAGTTAACTGTTCGTACTTGATGGTGTTGGAATTGCCTATACGACGAATTGAAGGCGCCAAACGAGACATTATCTACTGTAGTGTTTTCATCTATATTTGCGTATATCCAAAATGAATACTATATCAATGTGGCATATAGACAAGAGAAGAAAAACTAGTATACTCGGGCTTGGCCCATAAGGCGGGCATAAGGGGTTAACGCTATGGTTTACGACTTTACTTCATTTCTAGGAGAATTCCCCACCCTATACTGAATAAATATCTGGGAGAGCTTCCCTGTGACTGCCCCCCTTTATTTTTAAGGTTTTGATCAAAATCTCAAGGTCGCAAGGACGAACGGACGGACGAACGAAAGAACTCTCCAGACTCCAGAGCGTTTGTATCACATCCTGCGGATGGAAGTGTCATTCTGTCATTCTTTGTATCTACTCAATCTCAATCTCAATCTCAATCTCTCTCTTCGGGAACTCGGACGACGATCCGAGGGCTGCTTGCGGTTGATGGCCGTTGACATTGACGGATGATGAGCGGCGAGCAACCGACTGCCGGGGGATCGATGATCTCGGGGAAATGGTTTTTTGGTCAAGGAAACCGCTTATGAGTTTCGCCATGCTGTCATTTTTCCAGGAGCGTGAGGTTTCGAGGCTGTTGGTTATCGATCGTTAGGCGCACCGACGGCTGACGGGTGAAGTAGATGGAGAGGGGAGGAAAACCATTAGAGAAGTACAGAGAGGAGCGAGAGAGAGAGAGAGAGAGAGAGAGAGAGAGAGAGAGAAAGAGAAAGAGAAAGAGAGAGGAGAGAGAGAGTGAGAAAGAGAGAGAGAGAGAGAGAGAGAGAGAAAGAGAGAGAGAGAGAGAGAGAGAGAGAGAGAGAGAGAGAGAGAGAGAGAGAGAGAGAGAGAGAAAGAGAGAGTGAGAGAGAAAGAGAGAGAAAGAGAAAGAAAGAGAAAGAGAGATGAGAGAGAGAGAGAAAGAGAAAGAGAGAGAGAGAGAGAGAGAGAGAGAGAGAGAGAGAGAGAGAGAGAGAGAGAGAGAGAGAGAGAGAGGGCAGCGATCTTCCACCGCTAATAAGTAGTCCGCTGCTCTTACATGGCAGTGAAAGATGGTTCAGAGCAAGCGGGCAGGGCAGGTCGGCAGGTGGATAAGTAGAAAAACGGAAGCATCTTGAAGCGGTGCGGTGTAAGGCACCCACCACCCAGGGTCGAGGGTAGCAACCTGACGAGTTTAAAATAAAGGGTAGAGGTACTCAAGAGCTGGTATCGATGTAATCTGCGTGTACCGCGGAGGGCGGGTCGTCAATGGAGCTCTTGTAAGCTTTTTCTGCAGATAAATGAATTGAGGCATTCTTTGCAACAAGGGCATAGGTAAAAGGGCGCAAGCTGCGTAGTGACTGAGACAAGCAGCACTTAATTCAATGTATTAATGACGTCATTTTCATGAGACCTCGTAGGAATGATGCGTTATCAGATCATTGAATTAAACGCATCAGTGTTTTTCGCTTACTGTACATATTTCGGACCTTTTTACATTTTTTATTAATATCATCGACGGTTGATTCAGAAACACGTTGATTCGCCGTGTTCCTCAGGACTAAATCTGTAAAAAATCATTAGTCAAAGTTGCTGTTTAAAGGCAAAATGCAACAATTTACAGGAGTGATCATCCTGAACTTTAAGCTAAATCGAAGTGAATTTTAGACTTTTTCACCAGGTTTATCGTTTTACACACAGAATTTACTTACGATTTGATAATCTATGGAAAAACATCAGAAGAGCTCCACTGTGCTGTCTCCACCATGTAAATCAATTGAAAAGAATTGACCATTGAAAGATGAAATTGAACAACCAAAATCGATATTTTTGTGCAAGATTCAAATGAAAGGAAGCTACGATCGATTGTCACAAGCCGCCACTGGTGTGCTAGTACTTTTTTGTCACGAGGAAGTTATTCACGAGGAAAGTGTGCCGCAGAAATCGACTTATTTTGATAAAATCCTCAATATATCGATCTTCCCGTAACAAGGTTTCGATTATCGGCATTGACATACCCCTTTTCGATGTTCTAACGGTAGTTTATGATTTGAAGTTTAAACAAAATCACTGCATATTAACATTTATATATAATCTTAATCCTTAATGCATCGAGACTCTTACAAACGACACAGTGGCTGAGCCAGATTTATGATAGAGTTTTATTTGGGGGAAAATCGAGACAATTTTTGTGGGGTGGAGGTAGAATTTGAGCAAGTTTTGGCCTTCGAGAAGAAGAAGAATTTGAAGAAAAATTAGTGTTTAAATCGTGTCGTAACTCCCCCCCCCCCCCCCCCCCATGCATGCGCCATTATTTTACACATCATAAATAACGCAGAGCTGGGATACCTAACAACAATCGATAGTTTTTCTTAATTTCAATTATAACGTCTAATACTTTCAAGATGGCTGTTGATGCATCATAGTCTATTTTCCCGTGACGCCAAACAAATCGAATAATTCCTTTCTTTCATCTTTGGTGGTTAATGAACCCAATTTGAAAGGTCGTGATAGGGAAAAGCCACCGAATATATAGAGAATTATATTTTTAAAATCCATTCTAATCTTATCTGTGAAGAAAGTGTATGAAATTTAGGGAGCACCGTGCACCGATAGCTTTTGAGGTTAGTTTTAGATGTTTAAAAGACTATCGATAGTTTTGTTGCCCCGCAGTTCTAGTATAAAGAAAATATTAAGTTTAGAAAGTTTATTTGTTTTTTCTTGCCTATCAAAACCAACCAACTTTGTGTCAAATAATCAAACTACTCATACCATTAAAATTTAAAGAATACGCTGAAAACAGAACTATGGTCATGGATAAACAGTGGACATTTATAACATGGCAAGGGTATGATGAATCTCATGAGGCTGTAATAACAGTATTATAGAGGACTTAAAAAAATAGGAACGATAATAATAAGTTCACAAGTCCTATAACTTTTGATCTATTATAGATAGAACACATCACTTAAAACAGGGATAATAATAATAATTTTTAATAATAAAAAAAGTCATCAGATTTTTTGCCCCCCCGGACCTGAAATGACGCCACTGGTTGAGCAGCCACGACTTATCGGTACTTTAAAAATACGAATGAATGGGTCTGTTGCATACTTTTTGTACAACGTTATGGACGGTTGATTTTAATGCAAAGTCGCTTAAGAATCACATTGAGAGTGTCAAACCCACAAAAGGCGTTTTAAGGAAAGCCTAAGATGGCAGTCGAACGGGAAAATCCTGCATGCATGCACCCCGAGCATCAAAAGATGTTCGTCGACGGCAATTTATACTGCTGGTTAAAATGTAAACAAACGACTCAGTCCCGCATAGTGTACCTACAATTTGTGTCAATCGGTGTGTTTTATTTCCGGTGAATTTTACTTTCTCCGTTATTGTTTCTGATTATTATGGTGAATACATCACGTTTTGTGTCGATTCGCCTGAATTCTGAAAAGGAAACGCCGGGCAAGTACTTACTAATTTGCGGTATGCCATCATTCGCCATCTTTGCTGTTCGTGGTGCATGCATTCAGGGTTGATTCGCCCGTTCGACCGCCACCTTATAGGCTTTCCTCAGAACGCCTTTTGTGGGTTTATAAGTGAATTGAGACTGTTTGATGCTCTCAATGTGATTTTCATACAATTTTACATCTCAATCAACCCTTCATAATGACATAGCAAAAGTATGCAACAGGCCCATTCCAGCGAAATTATATCATAAGCGCAGTACTGGCGCATGCAAAATGCTAACGTTGCATTTAGTCCATTTAAATCAATTGAAAATATCGATTTGACAGAACGCACTATTAACCTCGCAATATTTCGACCTTTTTCATGACTTCAGATAGACTAAATGGAACGTGGTCAGATTTCACGCGCCGCCACTGATTATAGGTGAAAGCGATCAAAAAGTTTTAGTTCATCAATAACAAAGATAATTTCAAGCATCTTATAATGCCTTGCAAAATATTTGAAATATTTTCAATTCCTTCAAATTTCTTTTTTTTTTTTGGTAGGTATTCGCATTTGCAGCTCATAGCGACTTAAGATGATCGATTTTCTTTTTTAATTTTCGCGTCTATTGCGTTTCCTTTCAATACTTCGCGGTCAACAAAGCATGCACGAAACTTGTTCATAACCGTGATAATATAAACACAGCCGGGAACAAGGACAGGATTAAGGAAATGAAGGAAAAGCGCGTGGGATGCAGGATGCACGGAACTGGGAGATGAGCGAAGACATGATCGCATAGTGAAGAAAAAAAAAGAAAAAGAGTAATAATATGAAATCGAGAGACAGAGAGAAGAGAGAATATACGGACGTGCGTGTGTGTGAGAGAGAGAAAGAGAAAGGAGAGGAAGAGAGAGAGAGAGAGGGATAGAATGAGGGAGATACACGTAAAGGCGGTGAAGGGGATGAAAGCAGGAATGCAAGGCGCGGCAGAGGAAGCAGCGATGCCGAGCTGAGAGGGGTTGCTAAGCGGCGTGGTGGGGGCGGAGAGGGGGTGACCGTACCGAAGGAAGGGTGCGGACTTTCTGCGGCTCGTCGCGTCCCACCGTACAGTGGAATGGGCCCAGCGTCAGACATCTGATGCTTATAGTCACTTCTTTTTAGAAATTGATGTTCACCTTCATTCAAGGCGCAAATTAGGTTAATCCTTGACCCATAGGCAAAATGCAAATCGTAAATTAAGCATAAGTGACTCTAAGCGTGTCTCAGCCAATCAAAGGTAAGAGTTTAAAACTTTCGCAGGATTTGGTCAAGAGCGATATGATGTCGATTCGGAGATCCTAACTCCATTTACCGAGAAGTGGACGAACGACCAACTCGACGCGCCTTCAAAACTTTGGATATGCAATTCCAACTCCAAAACGTACGATAAGTTGCGTGAGCAAATGCGACACTGCAGTCACAGGGACTGAAGGATTCATTCACTTTTCGTACCCGTTGCGAACGGATTCAAGATCAATATTCGCCGATTCCAGTGTTCAAATAATGTTGCGACTTGACGATCCCCGAAAGACGTTGGATGGTGAGTCGCTTGCGTGGAGTTTTAACGGTTAGCAGAGATTTCGTCCAATGCAAAAATGTCCAATTTTTTTTTAGTCCAACTTTCTGTTTTGTCCAATGTAAAAATACGTCCAAAAATGATTTGTCCAAATTTAAAAATGTCCAGAGTTTACTTAAAAACATAAACAACATAAAAATTGGCCAAAAATATTATATAAAAAAATGAGAAGATGCGCGCTCTACGCATGTGGGCGACATGCTCTACGCATTCAAAGAGTTTGTTGTTTATTGTAAGAGTGATGGTGATAAAGATAAATGCGGTGCCTTAGCTTTGCTTTAACACGCTGCGACAAAATACTGTCAGTGACGGTCAGTTTTTGATGCTAAACTCTTGAATTCTTAGAAAGAAAAATCACTTTTTATTTGATATACATAGGATTTTGTGAAAGGGTACTTTGGACGCATGTAGTACGTGGACGAGCGAAAGGAAACTGAAAAAAGTATAAATAGAATCCAATATTCAGAGTTAAATAAAACAAAATGAATCGAAAAAAATGATGAAAATTTGACACTTAAGTTTGACATTAGGGGGTTATTCAAACATTACGTTGCTGCAAAGGGGAAAAATTCGGTTGTTTACGTGAGAACTCGTCATAATTAATCTCTGATGAAAATAGATATCTTTATTTCTTCATTACTGAGCAGGTATGCTCAATCTACAAACATAACATTCAATCTGATGATAGAATAGTTAAACGGTCTCTTTTGATAAGAAAATTGAGATTGTTCATTTCTTCCAATAAGTAATAGTGTGTTCCGTTGATTCGTTGATTTCCACGATTGTTTCAAAATATTGGACGGAATTGAAAAATTGTCCATTCCTTCGATTCAAAATGGACTAAATAAAATGTGGGTAAGTTGTACGTTGGACAAATTAGCGCTTTGGACTAAATAATAATGGACAATTTAAATGAGACTAATTTACGTTGGACGATCTTTTTTGGACAAAAAGTGTATTGGACGAATTAAGATTGGACGGGATCTCTCGGAACCGTTTTAACCCTTCGTAAGGGCCCACCGCAACCTTAAGCGGTTACCGGAATTGGTCTTTCTTTCCATTTGAAACATGTGTTATAATAGACTAGCAGAGGGAGGCGTCACGTGGCTTTAGCCCCTATCTTCGTCCTTTTCTAACGCATGCGTTCAAATGGAAGGAGAGAAAGAAAGGCAAACACCTGTATTTGCCTATGCCACCAATCAACCATAGGACCGTGCGCACGCAAGATTGGACTAAAATTCTAAAGCAGGGGCTGATTGCGGATTGAATTGAAATTGGACCCAGCTGTTATCGAGTAAGCTACACGCTTATGGGTACTGTTTATCTTTTGAAAGGGAATTCCGACAGAGGCATTTTTATCTCTACGATATGTGCACCCAATTGCTGCAGAGTCATCGGCGATTTTTCATAGGAGTATAAGGGTTTCTATATTGGAATGCTGACTCGAAAGATAAACAATACTCATAAGTATATTACGTACATACCCACGACTAGATTTGAATACATTTCCATTACAATTCGATAACGATCTGATCCTTCCTTTTCAAACAGTTTCCAGGATATTTAGTGAGCAACCGACCCGACGCGCCTTCAAAACTTTGAATATGCAATTCCAACTCCAAGACGTACGATGAGTTGCGCGAGTTAATGCGACATTACAGCGAACAAAAACTTCTGCGCCAGAAAATAAGTGCATCACATGGGGGCCATCCATATCAAACCTCTCAATTATGCAGTGTAAGTAGTTTTTGAAAAAAATGAGGAGTTATAAAGTGAACATTTTTAAAGAAATCAACGGTATAAAGTATTAAACATTAAATGGGAGCAACTCTCTGTGTTACTAGCTTGGTGTTTAAAATAAGTGTTCATCTTGGAGGGTACTCTGGGAGGTTCAGTAAATCCATTACAAAAGAGAAGTGCAATAATTGAAGAAAATATCAGCGTATGAAAATCGGTACCACTCCTACCAAATTTTGTTGATTTTTTTTTATATATACACATAATATTAATCGTAAAAATGGCAGGGCAAGTAGTTGAGCGCCAAAAAATTCGCTTTTGTGCTTCTCATTCAAAATTGAAAATCAAGGGCAATTTTATATATATATGTAAAAAAAACTTACTGTAAATTGCATGTATAGTAAGCACATGTAAGTTACATGTAATTAAGTTACTTGTATATCATGTAATATATTGTGTGCACAAAGTCTCATGAAAATTCATTGGACCAATATCGATTGACTCTCTTTTTTATTATTTAATTTTTCTTTTTTTCACGGTCACTCTATTTTTTGGTTTGATCGCACCAATTTTGATTTTTAAAAGGGTCTTAAGAGCTTATAATAGTACAACGATAAGTAGTTTATTTTTTTATAGGCTGTCTGTGGATTGTTTTCGCCAGTATTCATCAAAATTAATTGAGTCTTACTTGAACTATCCCAATTTTTCTCTTTTTTACCATTTATTTTAATGGAAACCATTTTTCATCCATAACTAACCTAAAATTAAAATGCCGAAAATACAAAAAAAGTCCCGCTGGGGAATGTTAGAAACAACCTTAAAATGTGAATACATTTTGACTTATTGTGCAAAAGTTATGCTGGGATACAGACGGAATCACAGATCACGGACGCCACAGAAATTTTATGAATTTACCTCTCCAAACCTCATATAATTAAGAAATATTAAATGTCATGGATAGATGTTCTTTAGGATAGTATTAAGCATGATGAGATCCAACTATTTCATAGTTATCATGATTGACTTAGTCATATTGGGCCAAGTATCGAAACAAAATATCTTAAAAATCTCTGCGCCATCGCAATACTTTCTCAATTTTTCTAACTTTGTTAGCGTGAGAAAGTAAAAAGAAAGCGCGCGGTGAAAGTCATCAGAAGCCGGCCAGTAACGAAATGCAACGCAACGTCATTGGCATCAGCATGGCGACGACGAGAGAGCTTTCACTTCGCGCGCGCGGGTGGGTAGCGCGGCCGCGTGGCGTGAAAAACAAAATTCGGCTCTGAAGGGCGAGAGGGAGAAATGTTTGCAGCAAAGTTAATACACGCACTCCTCTGCCATGAATGGAGAAACTCCCCCAACTTTGCTCTCGCGCCACGCAGCCTTGAACTTATTCGAGAAGGGTGGGTCCCTGATCCCGATCCCTTCACCTCCCACTTCACCCGCCTTCCTCGCCGTTCCTTCCCCGCCCTTACCACAACGCCGGGTCCCTTTTCCCGCCACCCTCCCTCCGTACCGCGTATACTACTCTCTAATTGAACCCGTAGGTCTCTCCTCTTGGTTCGTATCCCTCTACTATCCCTTTGCACGCGCTTTTTCCTCATTGTTGTGAGCTTTTCAGTCCCTGTATACAGTTCGGTGTTGTGCATGTCTTGATCGTTGTCTTGTCCCGTGAAAATTTTTGTGCAATATTTTTCTAGTTTTTTGTTAGTTTAATTAGTATTTTCCATTTCGTTTAGTTTCTTGTTCGTCACTTTTCTTTCGTTCTTCTAACTCCCGTTTCCGTAGCTTTTGTGTTACTCTCCGCGTGTTCAAACAACTTTCCGGTCTTTTGTTTATATTCGCGCACGTGGCGCTCAAAAGCTTCAAGTTTCGTTTCCTAGTTTGTTTTTAAACTTTCTCGTACCCTGCTCTTCCTCTCATCGTTATCTCTTTTATTTGATCATAATTTAAAACGACACGAATCCATTCAGCCACAAGCAGTAACGAGTGACAAGCTTATTAAATTTATTTAATTCATTTGGAGATATTTTGTTAAATTTTTTGCACCGGTTTTTATCGTAATCGGTGTTTTTACTTTTTTACCTGTTTTCGTGTCGTGATATTTCATACTTAGGACGTGACAATTTATAACTCCATCCATTTGTAGTATCGTGCTTTGATTTCAGAACTCCAGTAATTTAGTCTTAAAATTAACCTTATTTAGGACCATCCGACAGTCTCTTTGTCCAAAGTTTGTGAGAAAGGAAGACACTTTTCAAGATACGGTTTCTTCAGTCCTCATCGTTGAGATACAAGACATTGTTGCTTTCGATCTTTGGCTACCACTTGAGGCATTTGTTTCACGATCATATTCTTAGACGTGGTTTTTCGATAGGTAATAATTGATTAAAGTTTCAGTTCTGGTCATACATTTACTTTGAATGGTTAAAGAACTTGACTGAGTGATAGTTTGAGATCCCTTGTAGAAACAACTGTATAAAAACCTAATTCATAGGGCTCATATTTGGGCATGCACTCGAAGAAATTTCTCCAACAGAGCTCAAAATCTGGCTCAGAACTTACAAGACACGATCGATTGTTCTGAAAAATTTCATTGATAAAACCTGGAAGTACCTGTGGTTACTTTTCAACCCTCAGGAGCTATTCACTCTTGTTTCATTTTAGTAACAATTGAATGGTAAAGTGAGTACCTGCTGAAACTATTTGTGTGCAAAATATCTTTCCTCCTTGGAAAAAAAACACTTTGAAATTACGATTGTAGAACTGTCTAACTACTCCAGTTCGTTTCGTTTCGTGCTTTTTATTTAATCGTGCGGAAACTCGTTTTTTAATTGTGCTTTTGTGATCTCTAAGTGTGGGTGTCACTCTTGACTGTTCGATAATCTTTGCCTTTTTTTTCAATCGGTGTCTCAGAAGAGTTGTAATTGGTTCTCTTTTTGGCGATATCTCACAGAGCATCGTCACCTGTCAATCTCCGTGGCAGCAAACCAAAGTTTAAAAAGAAAACAACCAACGCAACCTCCAACGAAATTCCTAATAGCCGATTAATTCACCAGCGTTGCTGACTTAGCGTAGAATCTCATGTTCGGACATTTAGTGATAGGAGCCCAAAGTTATCCAAAAGGAACCAAAAGTTAAATTTGAGGTTAGAGCAGTAGTGTCACTGTTCCACCGTTTTCGAACATCCGTCGATCTCATCGGTCGAGACCATACAAGTTGAGTTTGAGGTTAGATCTCGAGTGACCTTGTGACATAGTTTCTCGTTCGAATCGCGTAAGCTATGTTGATACCAAAGTGGCCGGTTCCGGTGAGCCAGACGCCGTTGATCCAACCACGGATGGAGGAATATCTGAGAGATGAGAAGTCGTCGGAAATAACCAAATATCAGAGCGGCTCCATTTCCGTTTCCGTCAAAACATCGAGCAGCGGCGGGAACAGCTCTATGCCTTCGCCGTCGAGTAGCAATTTCGATTCTTCCTCTTCCTCCTTCAAACTTTTCGTCGGTCAAATTCCGCGTCATCTCGAGGAAGAGCATCTGCGGCCTATGTTCGAGGAATTCGGTCAGATTCAAGAATTCACCGTCCTTAAGGATAAATACACCGGCACGCACAAAGGTAAATACGATCCTTCCTGATCCCTATTTTTTGGAATTTCAAAACAATTCACAGAAATCGTTTTTTCGATGGTTTGCTGAGATTACTCAAGTGCTCAATGCCCATTCCTAGATATCCGCTCTCGATTTTGAGCGAACTTCGACCTGTTAGGTATAGGAAAACCGAAAGCGCAGTGCTGACGATTCTTCAAGTTTTTTCAATGGGCTTTTTACAACTATTACTACAGCAATGGAGCTCTTGCAAGGTTTTGTTGTAGGCAAATGCGAACAATCATTGAGGCCATTGCACACTTTTGCTACACACAATTTAAGGGTCGATTCCAATGTAGCATCCTCCAAAAATAACAATGGTAGCACCAGAGACAATAGAGACCACGCACAAGCCAATCGTGCGGTGGACGATTTTATTTTCTGGGACTCATCAAAATAACATAGGGAACAACATCCGATGGCTCCTATGTGGATTGTTGACCAACGACCAAAACAATGATGCTTCGTTCTGATTGGCTACTGACAACAACATCTTTGCTCAACAGTCCGCACAGGGCTCGTTGGACGTTGCTTTGTTACGGCCCCGCAGAAAAAAGTTGCCACTATGGGCGAGAAAGCAAGTGCGTGATCTCTGTTGTTTCTGGGTAGCACTATAAAAACTTAGAAAATCCGCTCCGAAACTCATCGAATGCTTTTAAACGTGCGATCGTAATGGCCGTGTCGGACACAAATAATAATCAGAGGTTCCTCTCGCAGGAGGTTTTGTCACATTCTTTATGCTACTGAAGGAGATTCACTGATAGTAGGTAATAAACCACTATAGAGGTGATTTTAACAGCCGATTAATGGTACCGTGAAACCTGGTGACAACGCAACGGTGCCAAAGGAGAGTCGTCTCTCATCGGTCACTTCTTGTTGGCGTGACAGTAGCCGAATTTTCGCGACGAATATATCCAACGAAATCATACAAAATCATTGCCAACCGACGCAAGATAACAGTGGATGACACGAAACTGGATCGTGTTTTTCGATCTTTTTCGGTGTTTTCAGTCATCGATGGCATCAATTCGATTTTGAATTCATGTCCGGAGGTGAATTCGAAATCGAATTGATGCCATCGATGCCCCGAAAACACATCTAAAAACACAATTGAGTTTCCTCGAATATGTAGTTAGGTTGGTATTGTTTATGATATTCGATCGCGAAAATTCGCCTAGTATTATTAAGATGGAAATCTCCCATTATTGTTACTGCCCTTACACTGCCATTACGATCGAGCATTGAAAAGCATTTTATGAGTTTATAGGGGTGAATTTTGCAAGTCTATAGTGCTACCATCGAATTTTTTGGAAATTGTTATAAATCGATAGTGAGCCTTAAAATGCTTGTGGCAAAAGTGTGCAACAGCCCTATTCTGATGTGAAATGTTGCAAAAGAAAAAACGACGATGCCACTAAAACGGTCTAAAACTCACTTCCCGCAGGTAAAACATGTTGCAAAGTTCAGATGGACTACCCGCGTATGTAAGAGATTTATTTCGCGAAAATGTTACCGAATCATGAAGAGATGAATGGCCGAAGCGTTCAACCTGACAACCTTGAAGTCTAAAATGTTCAAACTATTGTGTTAGTAGTGAGTGGGTAGTGAGCACCCTCGAACTTATCTTGCATGTAAATGGACAAAATTCAATGTTGTCATACTGCACGCTATTCTATATATTTGGATTTAGTGGACAAAATGCAACGTTGCCATATTAATGCGTACGCTGTACGCAATTGCTAAACCGACTTTGATGTCAAAACTTAAAAAATAAAATGATCAAAAGACTCTTTACAATGTCTGACCAGAGAGCTGATTCTGATGTTATGGACAAGAAAAGACGAGATCGCGGTAATCAACTCATTCCATTGGTTTAAACGCGGCGTCACGTGACAGATTTTGAGACATTCGAGGGACGGAGAGTCATTCGGTCTGAAATGAACGACTCGAACGCCTTCAAAATTGTCACGCGACGCCGTTTAAACCAATGGTAATGATCGATTCCCGCGATCTCGTCTCGTCTCTTCTTGTCCAAAAGAGCAGAATTAGCCCCCATATCATTGATTCTCTATCGTCAAATCAACTTAATCTCGTCAGCAGTTCTACGTAACTTTTTGAGCCCGATTTTGGATATCACTTCGAAATAATATTTATAAGATGCGTATCTAATGACGCAATAGGTATTCGATCACTTGGGGGGGGGGATAAGGTGTTGTGGGAGTTTTCGCGTGAGATATGTTGACTAACTGGTTCCTTTACTGTGGGTGGGAATTTTCACTCGAATCAAATATCTCTGCTCGGTACAGGGTCAACGCATGTGTTTCACTTTCTGTGTTTGTGCCCGATGAAGATGTTGTGTGGCATGTTGTTGGTTTTTATTCTTTTCGTGTATTCAGAGAAACTTCAACCCCATTGTGAATCAATACATACATATAGTTGTTATGAATGAATCAATCTACCAGAGACAAATAGAGACGGAGCACTAGCTGGCTGTAGCAGAGACACGCTGAATTCTCGCGGATTCAAAACAACAGCAAAACCTTTCTGATGTTGCGTGGTGTTGAATGGTGAGCACCCTCCTCTTCACTTCTCAGCCACCCCGTGTTTTCCGAATGTCACCGTTCAACACCATATGCGATATCAGAAGGGTGTTGACTGTTGACTGTTGTTTTGTTGAATCCGCGAGAATTCAGCGTGCATCAAATCTGCCCTTTATGTATATATTTTAGCGTAGTGCTACGTCTCTATTTGTCTCTGCAATATATATACACCGTGGAAAAAATGTACGCTTTGTGTAATGATCCTCGTGCGTTTAGCGATCTATTCATTGTGTTTTGCAGCTAAATCATCGGGATTTATCGAATGTTGGTGACAATTATTTCGTAAAATATGGTAATAATTCTTCTTTGCATAACGATAATATTATTGTAAAGCACGATAAAATACATCGCTGAACACGCAAATCAGTATGAGCCGTGTCAGCGATAATAACGCGACACTTTTTTCGGTACGCTCTTCTTTTGAGTTTCCCATTTTTGAACAGTTCTATTTCGACTTTTATGTCGCGGTAAATCTGAATCCACCATAATGTTTTTTCTTGCTTGCGCTTGCACACATATTTTGCATGAATTTGATGTTTTTACAGCCCTATGCTTCGTTTCTGGATGAATCACCCACCTAAACGAGTACGAATATAGTTTTTCAATGTAATATATGAAAACACATAACTAGAGATGAATGAACTTGTCATTCTTAGCTCAAATTTTCGTTTGTTCATTGAAATGGAGATTCTTATCGTGGTGAACTTGTTTTACAGCAGAGACAATATAGACTGTTTTAGTAGAGCGATATATCGTATCGATTGCCGTCCGAGGGCCTCTGGTTCCAAACAAACTCTGGTTCAATGTAATTTCCCCATAAGCGGATTTTTGAACGGAAATTCAGGGTATTAAATCAAACAATTTATGCGACCTTTTTGCGATTATGAATTCTCCGTCCTCGAAAAGGATTAATTTTGCCTGGTTCCACCCGTAAAACTGCCGGAATCAACAAGATATTACAGATTAATTGATGCGTTTGGAGGTTGGAATCACCCAAATGTTATTGTTGTTGTTGTGGAATTGGCGGGATTTCGGGCGATTCTAACCTACAAATGCAACATTTAATCTGTAATATCTTATTGATTTCGGCAGTTTTAGTCAAGGAACCAGGCATAATGAAGCATTTTCAAGGACGTAGAATTCATAATCGCAACAAGGTCGCATTAATTGTTTGATTTAATACCCTAAATTTCCGTTCTAAAGTTCGCTTATGGGGAAATTACATTGAACCAGAGTTTGTTTGGAACCAGAGGCCCTCGGACGGCAATCGATACGATATATCGCTCTACTAAAACAGTCTATACCTATAATAGAGACCATGCACTCTATCTTGCCCATGTTTGCGCGCGGTGGCAACTTTTTTTTTCGGGGTCTCAACAGAACACCGGAAACATGGTCCATACGCTGACTGTTGAGAAACGTCGTTTAGATTTTCGCCTGGTGAAACCGAAGCACCGAAATTGCATCAGTCAACGCATGGACCGTGTTGGGTGGTGCACCCTCATGCTTCCTGTGTTAATTCCTGTTGAGTCCCAAAAAATAAGTCAGCCACCGCGCGCACGGCTAGTGCATGGTCTCTATTACATATTGTCTCTGTTTTACAGTCGTGGAATAAAATTAAGTAAAATAATACTCACTTTAAAAACTCCGCACCCCTCAGTATATTCAAAATCTACGATGTAATGTTATCAATAGATTTTATTGAGGTTTAATTTCGTTAAGGAAGTCAATACAATTTAAACAGTATGACAAAATTGGGCTGAAAATGCTTCGAGAAGACTGTATTAGAATTGATGACTACGTAGTGTCTCACCCGAAGGCGGATTCAGCAATCTTCACATTTGAATGTATGAGAAATAATGATTTGTAAAAAGCCCTACCACCCCCCTCCCCCCTCCCCAATAATCGATTATTTTTCATACGTTCAAATGGCAGGAGTACATGATTCCCAAATTGCTGGTTTCGTCTATGCTCTCACCAAATTGCCGCTAAACATAATATTCAGAGGGCCAGTAGATGCAAGGTTAGCTTACGATCGGAGGACAAAAGTACTTGGATGATTTAAATGGAGATTCTTGTTGGACCAATCAGAACTCACATAAGATCGTCACAAAGATTATAGAATGTGACAACTCTCTTCGAAGTATGCTACTCGAAATGCTTAGCTAAAGAATTTAAGAATAACAGGTTGCCTACCTAAGACAAAATCTTAGGGGTCGTTTGACATTTTTTTTTGTCCAATACAGACAAATTCAGATGGTCAAGTATTTTCTGTGATAATCGAATGACCTTCCTTTTTATTACTTATATTTGTAAAAAATTACAAAAAGTTACTAACACCTATACGTCCAATGGACGACGAGATGTGAACACAGATGAAATAAAATTCTGAAAAATAAGAAAATAAGTAAGTAAATCTCATCAAAACAGCTCATAGGCGGAACAAGAAATTTGGGGGGGGCTGAGTTCCAAGGGATCTTAGAGACACCTCAAGACCGCCCCCCTCCAAGAGGGGTATACCATGACCCCCCCCCCCACTTACTTAGGCGTATGATGTACTTACAGTTACAGTCGACGAATTAAATAATGTCAAATAACGTCCTGGATTTTGACTTAAGTAGGCCACATGCGATGCTTTTACTGTGATAGGTATCGCAGGTAGTCTACTTGAACCAAAATATAAGGCGGCATCTGACATTCTTTTGTCGACTGTAAGTACCTACATCATACACACCTAAGTTAAGATATGAAATAAATTGTACTCATATAGCTATTAGCTGGGGTGCGAAACAATTAGGAAATCACAAAATTAAATGATAAACATCATATACTGTAATATTTTTGTTGTTGTTGTGGGTAAACGGTTTTTTGTTTCCAAAATTTTCTGGGGGGGGCTTGGCAGACCTCTGGGGGGATTAGCTCCCTCCTGCCCCCCCTATTTCCGCCTATGAAACAGCTACATTGTTTCTCTTTCGTGAAAAAAAAGAAACTCCTTCTGTTTTTATGATATCTCTTGGCTTATGTTTAGTTTGCGTATAAATACAGGTTATTTCATCTGTTCTCACATTAGGACCATTTTTTAGCCTTGTATACATTTGGTATACATTCACCTAAAGGCAAGGTTTGCGTATGCGCATTTCAATTGGCAAAAGAGTCAACAAATTACTATCGAAGAACCTAACTCGAGGAATTTTCATCTCGAGTAAGAGAATTATGGGAAACGGTAGAGAAACAGGAAAGAATGAGAGAGAGAAGAGGAGAAGGAGAAGGAGGAGGAGGAAATACTCTCCTTAAGTGATTTTGGAACGCTCTCTTAGCTTCTCGGTTAAATTGTCACGACTTTAAATTGTCACGTTACGACTTACGAGAGTGAGCGTGCGATTGCGAGTTCGAGCCTGGCTCCTACAGGGTGACTATAAAAAAAAAGCCCCCACTTAGTAGTTGAGATGGTTGCCATTCGAGAAATTTTTATCATTTGAGGGACAATTTCAACACGAAACCTGCAATGAGGTCGACTCGAAAGTACAAATACATACAAATGAAGTAGAATAATATAAAGAACTTGCATCATGAGGCTTCTGTAGAAATCGTGTCGTAAGTGGAAGAAGCTCCTTCAATTTCTCGATCGGCAACCATCCCAACTTCCGAGTGGAGACTTTTTTTTGTAGTCACCCTGTATACCTTCATCTACTTGCTTGCGTTTACAGCGATCAACGGTATCAACATCACCGTGTTGTCTCCGCGAGGAGGATACGAAAATTTTTGCCGCGGCAACGAGATAAGATCGCCTCTTCTCCATCTCGTCTCGTTTTCGTCTCGTCTTCTTGGAGCCGCCGACTTCATATTTTCAAATGATTTCCTTGAAATGAGTGGACGCGAATGGAGAAAAGGCAATGTGCCCTGAGAAATGAGGGTGAGTGTTTTCTTTTTTACTTACAGGCCCCGGTCTTACTTTGTGGGAGGGAGAGAGAGAGAGAGAGAGAGAGAGAGAGAGAGAGAGAGAGAGAGAGAGAGAGAGAGAGAGAGAGAGAGAGAGAGAGAGAGAGAGAGAGAGAGAGAGAGAGAGAGAGAGAGAGAGAGAGACTGAGAAGGGGGTGATGAGAAAGAGTGAGCGGGTGTGCCTCACCGCCGCGCTTAAAGCTGTGACTGCCTCTCACTCGTAGTATAAACTAATATTGTCGATAGGTTCAAGGTCTTTTTCTCGTCTTGTGTTGCGTATAGCTTTCGTAGGCATGACCACGAGATACCGATAAAGTGAGAGGAACAGAGAGAGGGACACAGCACGGAGGGCAGAGGCATGCAAGGGGCAAGGGATGAACGGGCGCGGACTCTGGTGATAATGAGACGGAAGCTGAAATTGCTGAGTTGCCAATTCACTAACTTTCCATCACTCACGCATTCAGAGAAAAAACTTTTCAGAGAAAAATTGAAAGATTCTCTTTAAATAAGGTTTGGTTCCATTTTTTTCTCTTTTTCAAAATATTGAGTGAATGATTATTGTATGTGGTAGGTTATTTAGTTATTTGAAGTTGTAGGGAATTTTGCCTGACTCCAATCGAAAGTTTTCACGCTACTGACTAATCATCGTAAATTTGAGACTGAAACCTGTTTCTACCGAAAATGATCTGATATTTCTCCCAAAAGCTTCGTCGGAGGAGGGTGCAAAAGGAACCGGTAGGGTCAAAACCAAAAGTGTGTTTCATAGTTCAAATGCTGCTGATATACAACAAAACAGTAAAGTCATCTAAAAACCGTTGCGTTTCGTCGCTCAAAAGTTTTATTACTTGAAATTCTTCGATGCTCATCTGTTCTCTGCGAAAAGGTGAGGTATCAAATTAACTAAGGTATTAATTATTATTTTACAATTATGAAATGATTTGCTCTTGTCAATGAAGGGATATTTAATACGCCCTTGGGCCCTTCTCGTGTGTAGTATAGATCTAAAGTGAGAGAGTTATAGTGTCACCACTGTGGTACTCATATTTTAGGTATATAAATGGTCGCTAATTCGTTGTGAAACTTACTGATTTTCATTCTCTCGCACTCACAACTGAACAATAACATAAGAACTAAGAATCCGATAGGAGCTAGTATATGAGCAAGATCTTGAATCCGCTGTGGTGTAGCTTGCAAACTGAAAAGTGGCACCGTTTTAATGATCCATTTAAACCCATGAAAGAGATCGAACTATCGGGTGTTCGGTGAACACCTTTGCATTCGAATTTTCACATGGGTTTAAAAGAACACATTACGACATAGCCACTTAGCACGCTACGCTACTGATTGAATCGTCTACAGCTGCAACATGTAAATAGCGGGATTTTGCGAAAGTGACCACCCTTCTGACCAGCGAGCTACCGCTCGAATTAAAAAGTGAGTCTAGAAAATGACGTATTAAACAAAACATGTGCTAGGCCTCGAGAAAGAATCTTAACGTAACATTAACGTAATACAGTATGTCATAAGAACGCGTATTTTCAAACTTGATTATTTAAAATGAAATGTTAAAATGTAAGGGGAACAAAGAACATGTCCACAAAAAGGACCTTTTGAAAATTCCCGAGTCTATACTTTCTCTGAATTTAATTCATGCTGATCTTGTTTTTTCTTTCCCTCACAATAAAAAAATATTTCCCGTAAAGTAGACAGCATGCAAAAAAATCTTTAAAACCATTTTTATTTAAAAACTTTTACATACATATAATAAGTCTGTTTTGATAAAAGTTTAGATAAGAGTAACTTTAAATTGCAGAAATAAATTGTAATTAAAGGTGTGTGTTAAGATAATATGTAAGCTACCTGCTTATTCCATGAAAAAATAGCATATAAATATAGATAATTCACCTACTTACGACATCCTATTTTCAAAAAAGTCGTAAAATTCCGCAGAGCATCGAGGATAAGGCTATGCCACGAAGATTCGACTTCGAATAAGAATCTTTCCGGCAGAAGTTGGAAAAAAGAAGAAGCAAATGCTGGCTTGAAAGATTCACTGCCAATCGAGATTGCATTGTCAGAGACATTTTGTATCGCCGTTGCACAGCGCAACTTTTCCGACTCTCTGGCAATGGAATTGCATACTTTACGGATTGAAGGAGTTTTTCTCCGAGTCGGAACAGAAGTATTGCTGTTTAAGTTTGTGTGGTTTTGCGAACGGTTTAATTGAATGATACGCTTAAAAGACTTTTGTTGAACTCGCACAAAATGTTTGTTGCAATTTACTAACACTAGAGCCACAAGTGGTCATTGTTATCATACTTTTAGTGGCGTGCGGTTCCGGCAAGCAATTGGCAGGCACTGTCAACCTTTGGATTTTCCGAATCAATCAAAATCACCCAATGAGCTTGATAATTTTCAATGACTATCTGTCATTCGCGACTAAAGTCTCGCACTTAGGAAGTAAAGAATATAAAGATATTTTTTTTTAAAATGAGTCTAGAATACGCTTTGCGCAACACGAAATGCCTGCCTTAATTTTATATCTACCACACGCCACTGCTTGATTCTTCGTTGCAATTCGTCTATGGGATATAGATTGTGGCTTGTAAAATGTGTAGTACGTATAGATATACTGCGACACACAACTATATGTAATCTTTTCTCCCTAGATGAATTGCATCTGAGAATTCTAGAATTCTACCAATTTATTTCCAGTTGCCAAGAAGTCACCACGAAGACGTACAAAATGAAAAACAAAAAATTGGCAATATTTGAAATATATTACTATTGAACTTACCTGAATTTCGAGTTGTTCGTGTCAAAATACTTTGTTTATATTAGCTGCATTAGAGGTCAAGCTTGAAGTTTCGTTCGACAAATGCGGAAATGCACAAAAAAGTCGTACAATCGCAGTTACGAGTAGTCGAGTAATCATGCATTTTTTACGCTCGGAAAATTGAGCTAATACTACTACACGGAAAAAAAAACCACGGTGAAAATAACCATACGGATACCTGATTTTGGTACCTGCTAGATGTTATGGTAATTTTAACCAGAAGTATACTATGTTTTGACTAGGTATTAGGTGATGTTACCTGATTGCATGTCGAATTTACTCAAAGTATCGATAAATGTACCATACTTCTGGTCAAGTTTACCATAACATCTAGCAGGTGCCAAAATCAGGTATCCGTATGGTTATTTTCACTAATCTTTTTTTCCGTGTATTGGAAAAGTGTTTTCTAGTAAAGGAGCTGTTGCAAATGTTTACTACACGCTTACAAATAGTTGCTGTAGATGTAAAACCCTGAAAATATTACGATTAGCGCACTGAAAAACCACGAAATCCACCCCCAAACCCGCAAAATGCTTTCGATGAACGCGAGATCGTATAATGGCGGTGATAGCTACCTAAATATTATGGCAGTTGTATCCTTCATTTCCTTCCTCTTGTTTGATGTCGCGAGAACACATAGTGAGGATGGGACTTAATAAGATAGAGAAACTCAATGTAAAAGGCGGCTATCACCGCCATTACGATCTCGCATTTGATATCATTTTATGAGTTTGGGAGCGGATTTCGCTATTTTTTAGTGCGCTTATCATTATTTTTACATCCGAATCAATTCCAAAAAGACTGAAGAAAAAGTTTGCAACAGTTTCATTGTCTCAGCCCCAGCTTGCTTGAATTTTCATTAAGAAGGCGCAAATTGGCAACCTTGCGGCCAAAAATGACCGCCGCGCCATAGTCGCGCCTTCGCGACGGAACGAAGTGAAGTTCCGAGCCTGCCTTCTCGTCGAGCCACTGCCTGAGCTCCGAGCTTCCCCTTTTTAATCAAATAATTTTAGTTTTTACGCCCCGTAAAAAGCCACCCCCCCCACCCTTTCCACTTCCATTCATGGTCCTCAGTTCCGTCCCCTTAGTTTCTAGTTTAATGAAAATTGGATGCAACTTGTGTCGCGTTGGAATTGAATTGTTTACTCATTGGTTTTCTCGAGAGCACAATATGGGGTGTGGAAAGAAGGCAAAATATCGCTCTTGGCCGCTTTGGGGATCTGACGAATATTGGGAGAAGTACAGAAATTCTGGGTCTCAGGTTTTGATAATCAATTTAGATGAGGCAGAGCTAGCTTACATAATAGGTGAATGCAGTGTTGTCTAGTGGCGTAGCTTTCAACTTGATAACGTTGTTTTTTTTTTTTTTCTATATCAATTTAGACCCATATAAAAGGTCGAATGAGGTGTTCATCGTACACCCAATATTTCGATCATTTTCATAGGTTTAAATGGACGAACTGCAACGTTGTCAAATTGCACGCTACGCCACTGGTGTTGTCATACAGTAGTCATGTGTCTTTAATTAGCAGAGATCCGTGCACTCCGGCAACTTTGTGCTTCACACAAACACATTTTCGGACCTCATGGAACAAACTTTCAAATCCAGGGTTGTCGTTTGGTGCGAGTTCGATGTAAGTCTCAAAGTCAACAGAAATTCAATCAATGAACAGAAATGTTACATATTAGATTATTTTCAAGATATTTCGTCAGAACCTCCAAATCAACTCAAACGCAATAACCCTTTTGGACTCAATTTAATTGTGTTATCTCTTTGTCAACCGGTGGAATCATCGTTGTATGTACTTTGGAATCCCATTGAATTCACTCAACTTGGGCGGCTTTTTTTTTCGAGGGGGGGGGTGAGGCTTTGGGGGCTTAAGCTCCCCCCCCCCTTAATCTGAGAAGGTGTAACTTGAATTTTTTTTTTCGACTACTGTGAGAAGCAATAAAGTAAGATACCTCTACACTATAAGGTAAATGACCCATTTTAAACACATGCACATACCCCTACTTTTTGATCATTTACTTACGGGTTTCAAATACTTTTTACAAGTTAGATGTCCATCTCAATGGGCACGCACTTTGACCAAAACAGGTCTCTTTTCTTGCAACTGGTTTCTTGTGTACTTACTTAGAGTCACTTTTTCAAAAACTTTAGTTTTTTTCTTCAAAAACGTCGAAATTGTCAAAAATCCTTCTATAGTGACTAAATGAGAAGAAATTATAGCATAACTCCAAATTTTATTGCTATCTAGAAAAAATAAAATTAACTACCGATGACCTCTTCGGGTCTCCATGTCCATTCAGATGTACATCTATTGTCTTTATTCGTAATGTTCCGATCCCGAAATATTCTTTTAAACAAAAAGTAAAAAAATCAGTTGAGCAAGAATCTGTAATCAGATAATTTTTATCTCTACTCTTTCATAATTCGTGACCAAACGGGTTATAAGATCGAATTTTGCGTATCTCGTGTTAGCAAATCATGAAAATGCTTTCAGATTGGCAATTAGGTAATCGTTATAAAACTGATTGAAAGATTTTTTGCACAGTCAGGTATCGATTTCATCGATTACAGTTTGAATTATTGCAATCGAGGCTCTAAGTTGGATCAGCTTTCTAAGAAGCTCCGAATGCAATAGTTCGAACTGTATTTATTGAAATCAATTACTGTTTCTGTACAAAAAAACTTGGAGTCAGCTTTTTAATGGTAGTTAACACGTGCTACAATTAACTCAAGGTTTTTTCCTAAACAAAAGACCCAAAATTCGATTTCAACCATGATTTCGACTCCGAGTCCCTGCTCCCAAAAGCCCTCTCTAGTGCTCATACGTCACGAAAATCGGTAGCACTGCTTAAACGGCTCGAGGTCTCGGATACTACTAATCAGATCAAGTACCAAGTGATTGATCCTTGGGAAAAATGGTCCATATAGGTCCATAACCAATTCCCTATACAGTACGAATCCATATGGATATGTTAGGATATCGAAAGGATCTGTATGGATATACGGGTTGATATCCTTACAGATCCATTCATATGGATCCATACATGTCCAATTTTATGTTGTTTGGAAAAAAAAAATGAACAAATAAAAAAAAATATAAAAACTGTAAGTGGTTAGCTTTTGTATTAAAGATTTTTAAGATGACCTAGATTTTCTGAAAGAATTATTGCTTTGCCTAACATCATTTGATAAGCAAACTTTTCCCCCGCCCTTAGTTTCAAATGTATCGATATATTTTGTCACGGTAGTCTAGTAATTCTACTAATAAAACCAAAGATATTTGTGTACTATATAGATACCGAATGCTAGGAAAAATGCTCCCGATTCCTGTAAGTATGCAACTTGTTTTGCGCATAGGCAAACATAGTCTCTCTCTCTCTATGAGAGAGAGAAAGAGAGAAAGAGAGAGAGAGAGAGAGAGAGAGAGAGAGAGAGAGAGAGTGAGAGAGAGAGAGAGAGAGAGAGAGAGAGAGAGAGAGAGAGAGAGAGAGAGAGAGAGAGAGAGAAGTTTGCCTCAGCGCAAAACACGCTGCCTACGTGGCCGGCGAATCTTCCAATTCGTGTACCCCCTAGCAGGTCCATTTTCCCCGCCTAAAGTAGGGCCTCATTCAGTATCCATGAAATATATAATATCTTTGAATAAAACCGTCTGTATTCTTTGGTGACCGTGCACAGTGGCGACTCCTCGCGGCAAGCGCGCAAACTATGCAAGACAGTCAACTTTTGTCACCCTCCCTGTAAAATATTACATCTATCAGCGTTCTTCGTGGAGTTCCCGTTCTCTGAAATAATTCTGCTTTCCCCTCTTTCCTCATCCTCACCCTTCCAGGAGTTTTCCTTTTCCTTCAGTTTAGTATTCAGAGCAAGGTAGAAAGAATCGTTGATGCGTCGCTTCATCATAACAGAAAATGTGCTGAGTCGGTATCGATACAATGTTGTCATTAGCAGGTTTTGGCAGCCCTAGCGACGAGCCCGACGACGCGACACTGGCATAGCCTAGTTCTTGATTTTCTCATTTTTGTTTGTTTGATTTCTCCCTTCCGAGTAGGTATTCCTTATTTAACACGTTTACCGTCAGACCATTATAACCCATTCAAGAGAATTCATCAAGCAGTGCCCTATGAGCACAATAAGCCCTATGAGCCCTATAAGTGAAAATGTCCTATTTTAAATGTCCATTGTAAAAAATGCCCGACAAGAAATGTCCATTACAACAATGTCCGCTCTAAAATGTCCAATGCACAATTGGTCCATAGTAAATAAATGTCCAAAAAGAAGAATATCCATTAGTAGACTCTGTCCATGAATCTAAATGTCCCGAAGGAGGCGGCTAAAATTAGAAATAACTAAGAAGTTCAAAAGCAGGAATGAACTTAGGTTTTCTCAAAGCTGCCCTTAGACCAAGCTGCTAGAAAATGGTCCTGTACATCTAACACCATTGGTTATACAAACTATACGTCGCCATTATGTTCATAACAGCTGAGAATGTAATGACTAAGTATTTAATGCTGTTTTAATTGTTGCTTCGGAAAGGGCCTTGACTGCTGGCGCGATAAATTTCAGTTTTCTGACCAAAATTTAAAAATTTGTGTTACTTTTTTTTCTTTTTCGTGTACTTAGTTTACAATTGGGCATTATTTACAGGGACATTTATGTATGATGGAAAAATTGTACACTGGACATTTATTTACTGTGGACAAATTTTGAATTGGACATTTTACTGTGGACATTGTTGCAAAATGGACATTTTTAAATAGGACATTTCCATCTGTCACCGAAGGAGCAAATCGGAGCAACGTCCCTTTTTGGCGCTTTAAACAATAACGCCCCCTCGCCGTAGCTCTCGCGCTCTTGAATGATTTTCTCTGAGTTTTTCCTGATTTTTCCGGTTTTTCCCTTTGGTACCTTATTTTTCCTTATTTTTTTCATCTTCACTTCACCTTTTCATCCCGTTCTATTCTTATTTTTTCCCTCTATTTGTCATTGCTTCTACTACATCACTCTCTCCTTTCTCTCCATTCTTCTCTATTCCCTCTTTTTTCTCTCTTTTTCTCTCTTTTCCTCTCTTTTTCTATCCTCTTTTATTTCCTCTCTTCTCTTCTTTTCTCTTCGACTCTTTTCCTCTTTTCCTCTCTTTTCTTCTGTTTTCCTATCTATTGCCTCTATTTTATTTTCTCTCCTTAAACTCTTTTTTATTTTTCCTATTTTCTTTTCCTTTTTTTCTCAGTTGTTTTATTTTTTTAATTCCCTTTTCCCTTATAGTCTTTTCCTCTCTCATTTTTGCTTCATTTGGCGCTTCTTGGAATTTTTTGGCGGGATAAAAAATATCACATCCTCTCCAGATTCCATCACTGATTCAAGTTAATTTCAATTTTCATTCAGATGGCCTTACAGAGTGTGACAAATGATGTCGAAGCATCCGAGTTTTTTCCCCCATTAGAAACGCAACTCATAAAATCAGTCTATAACTATGGAAAATTCGACAACCGTTTTTCCAGGTACATATCATATACCTATTGAGGACAAATTCGATTTTCTTCTTGCGTAATTTCAACCCCTCATAAATTCATAAAAGAAGCGAATACCTCTCTCAACTCAATTCCTCCCACAGTACGTTGAAAATGCGCATTTCGCACGGTGACAACAAAAAATGTCGAGGTTAAGGTAAAACACGAATAATTTTCTCGCCGAACTTACAATGTCATCCAGAATTTTACGGATGAAGGGACGGCAACTGTAACTGACGGTCTTAGAACGAGGATTTTTGGTGGGTGGAGAACAGGACATGGAGGCTTCATCATCAGAGATAAACTATTTAATGGAAGATTAACAATCTCATAAATAATTCCCAATTTCTCGGATATTATGTAAATTTTTAATCCCATTAAACATGTGCCTCGCTGCAAGGTGAGAAACGTAAGGGAGCCGGCAAAAGCTCTCCCTCTCTCTCTCTCTCTCTCTCTCTCTCTCTCCCCTCCCTCCCTCCCCCTCTCTATTCCTCTTTCCCTCTATCATCCCATCTCTCTTCCGCTCTCTCTCTCTCTCTCTCTCTCTCTCTCTCTCTCTCTCTCTCTCTCTCTCTCTCTCTTCCCACCTTCCCTCCCTCTCTCCTCCTCTCTCACCCTTTTATTTTTAAAGGGAAAAGAGAAACCTCCCATCCAAAAACCGCTTTCACCCTAGCTTCTCCTCCCTCTACCCCTTTCCCGTCGAACGGCGAGGTTAATAACAAGTCATAAATCAGGGTGTATTTTATCAGCACCCTCGCCCAACAATGACGTAACTCTCTTCTCTCTTTCGACGCTTTATCTCTCTCTCTCTCTCTCTCTCTCTTCCCACCTTCCCTCCTCTCTCTCCTCCTCTCTCTCTCTCTCTCTCTCTCCCTCTCTCTCTCTTCTACTTTCTCTCTCTCTCTTCCTCTCTCCTCTCCCTCTCTTCTCTTTCCTCTCCTCTCTTCTCTTCTCTCTCTTCTCTCTCTCTTCTCCTCTCGTCTCTTTTCTTCTCTCTCTCTCTCTCTTCTCTTTCTCTTCTCTTTCTCTTCTCTTCTCTTCTCTTCTCTTCTCTCTCTCTTCTCTTCTCTTCTCTTCTCTTCTCTTCTCTTCTCTTCTCTTCTCTTCTCTTCTCTTCTCTTCTCTTCTCTTCTCTTCTCTTCTCTTCTCTTCTCTTCTCTTCTCTTCTCTTCTCTTCTCTTCTCTTCTCTTCTCTTCTCTTCTCTTCTCTTCTCTTCTCTTCTCTTCTCTTCTCTTCTCTTCTCTTCTCTTCTCTTCTCTTCTCTCCTCTTCTCTTCTCTTCTCTTCTCTTCTCTTCTCTTCTCTTCTCTTCTCTTCTCTCTTCTCTTCTCTTCTCTTCTCTTCTCTTCTCTTCTCTTCTCTTCTCTTCTCTTCTCTTCTCTTCTCTTCTCTTCTCTTCTTTCTTCTCTTCTCTTCTCTTCTCTTCTCTTCTCTTCTCTTCTCTTCTCTTCTCTTCTCTTCTCTTCTCTTCTCTCTTCTCTTCTCTTCTCTTCTCTTCTCTTCTCTTCTCTTCTCTTCTCTTCTCTTCTCTTCTGTTCTGTTCTGTTCTGTTCTGTTCTGTTCTGTTCTGTTCTGTTCTGTTCTGTTCTGTTCTGTTCTGTTCTGTTCTGTTCTGTTCTGTTCTGTTCTGTTCTGTTCTGTTCTGTTCTGTTCTGTTCTGTTCTGTTCTGTTCTGTTCTGTTCTGTTCTGTTCTGTTCTGTTCTGTTCTGTTCTGTTCTGTTCTGTTCTGTTCTGTTCTGTTCTGTTCTGTTCTGTTCTGTTCTCTTTTCTTTTCCTCTCTCTTTTCACTTCCTCTCTCTTCTCTGACACAAGTTCCGATTTTCTGTGGAGATAAACTTTAGAATCTCCCTAGTCTATTCCCTATCGAGAATTACCAGGAGGAAGCAGCCGCTTTGCCACATCTTTGAACATTGATGCGATCCCTGGAAGATAGGCCCATCAAATACTAAGAGTAGTAGGAAAGATATTTTTTGCTACAATTTCACTGAGCTTTCTTCTGGAGACCACCTCAATCAGTGGAGTCGCGTGCGCAATCTGGCCATGCTGCGCATGCATTTAAAGTGTTGCCGTTTTCCAGATTTTCCTCTAATTTTGCCTATTTAAATCAATATAAATGTTTTAAATTTTATGCCTAATTTGGCAACACTGATGCATCCCTTCAATTTAAACACATGAGGGAAGGTCAAATTACTGGAGGTGCAACATGCACTCCCTCGAATAGATATTTTGTAGCTGTTTAAATGAACGGAATTCGCAGTCTTGCGCCAGATTGCATCACGCGACGCCAGTCGCCACTGACCTCTCTAGTCAAATATTGTTGTTATCTGAGTGGTTTTAAATCTTGAAAAAACTGAAGAGGAAAAGCTAAAGTATTTCGATCTCTCAGTGAAGATCCATATCCATTGGCGGATCCAGCCCTCGCGAACGGGAGGGGCGAACTTGGGATTTTAGCCCCCCGGAGACCCCCTTTTTCTTTATTCGCTGTGTATTTCCCCCTCTCTCTCCCCTCTTTTCCCTCTTTTTGGGTCGAACGGGAGGGGCGGTCGCCCCCTTCGGCCCCCCTGTATCCGCCAATGTCCATATCAAGGTTAAAGTCATAATCTCATCTATGGTCCGCTAAACCGTAAAGAGCGGTATTTTTCTTGCTTCAATCCATGCTTCAATCCATCGGTGATCCAACAGGTATATGTAAATATTACTGATTTAAGTATTTATTTAAGGCTCTAGCAGGCTGGTTCTGCTCGTTTGAAGAATCGAGCAATCCCATTGGTTTAAATAGAGTCACATGAAAGATTTGTAGCTATCCGAGCAGTGGATTGACGGGATCTGAGTCATTCTTTTCAAATTCATGACTCTGATCCTGTCGATCCGCTTCCCGAATGACTTCAAATTTATTGTCACGTGACTCTATTTAAACTAACGGGAATGATCAATTTCCGCTGTCTCGTCTCGTCCAAACGAGCAGAATCAGCCTGCAGGACTATCCGTCCTTAGACTTTAGGTCCATTTTCGTTTAAGTTCACTTACTTTTAACGTCCACGAATTTTTATGTCCAATATTTTCATGTCTAGAGTATGATATGTCCACTAATAAATGTGTACTCATCTTTCAAGTTATCTTCCTTTGAAGTCTATTTCGTCAATCAATTATCTTAAAGAGACTCAGCAACTTTGTACTCGTATATCTAAGTCAACGACTGTATTCAGTGTCTGACTCAGTGGCATAGCGTGGGATGTGGCAACGCTGCATTTTGTCCATGGAATCGCATGAAAAATCACAAAAAATTGGAGATGCACAGTTCACTCTCTCGAATCGATATTTTATACGCTTTGGAATGGACAGAATGCAACGATGATGCAATACTTAACCCGGTATGCGGATAAAGTGGACACAAACCTCCGTGAAATCTGTTACAGATTGAAAAATATTGAAGCAAACGAAACTGTTGAAGACAAAGCAGATCATTTAGAGGTAACATGCAAGTCTACAATTACAATTTTTATTATTGATTTTTAGAAATGCATAGCAAAAATTCTCTCTTGGAACCACATTCAGTTTTTTGTTCAATCAATTACCTAATCATTATAACTAACCTCTTTACTACCATTTTAAAGAGGAGACTTTAAAGTGGTTGAAAACCATTATCAGTGGCGTGGCGTGCAGTGTGGCAACGTTGGATTTGTCTATTTAAACCCTTGTAAAAGGTCGAATATGAAGGTGTTCATCGAATTCCCTACATATCGATATATTTTATGAGTTTCATCGGACCGAATACGACGTTGCCAGATTGTACGCTACGCCACTGACCATTATGGAAGTCATTAGTCCAAAAGCACTCAAAGAATGACCCCAAAAGCGCCAAGAAAATATTATGAGAGAGCGAAAGAGGGAAAGTTAATTAATGTACTCACCAGTGATTTGTCACTAGGACTTTAATACTTATGCAATAAATCGATGAAAGAGGGGGATTGGTTGAGAAAAATTCCCAAACTTTACTTCATACATGCAGCAGTAAATTGTGGGAACTTTTTACCCTCCTGTGCCCTTTTTAATAGTGAAAAGCGTTAGTACGATCAGTTTCAAAAGAGGGTCATATATTTATCCGCACTTAGGGGGTGTAAGTGGCCTCACGTCAAAAAAATTTAAATGTTAACTTAAAATGAAATGGAAAAATAATTGATAGAAAAATTGTCGGTGTTATTCGCACTTAGGGGTGTAATTAACTGTAAATGGCCCCACGTCAAAAAAAATTAAAAATTAAAAATTAAAAATCTTTGATGTAGTTTGCGTGAAATTTGGAGCCAACGGATTTTAAAAATTTCTCTCCATTAATTAAGTGCTGTTTGAATAAGGCATACTTTTCCCGAACAAAATTTAGCTTCTCCTCTTCCGAAGGACAGATTTTCGACTTTTACTGACGCTGTTAATAGTAACATATTTTACTGTGAAATGTTTTTCACTCTTTCCATCTCTTTTTCTCCCCTCCTTCCTTTCTCTGTGGCTCTACTCGTATTGGCACAGAATAATACAATCAGAACGGAAACTCCCATAAGAGCCAATGGAAGCAAGTTTGGAATTTAACGGCACCAATAGGCAACGCTGTAGTCCTATATCCCAACATGGTGGACGTGTGTGATTTGTGTTGAAACTCATTTATTTCTGTAAATGCTGGAAAGAAATCATAAGTTTTCAGCCTCACTTTTATTCTAATGGCATTTCCGAATGAAAATTTCGCGGATCATGTCCTATCTTTTTTTTTTGCGCGCGAATCCAGACGTAAACATCCTATATCCCAACATGGCGGACGCGAAATGAATTTGCTTCAAAATCCGACAGAGTTTCCGTTCTGATTGTATTATTCTGTGGTATTGGTACCCCAAATGCGCCGATATTGGCGGTTCTGGCGTCTCCATAAGCACCAAAAATAAATTGGCGGTTTTGGATTTTTCCCAATGAAAGTAGTTAAAGTGCGTGTACCTTCTAAAACCCACGGTTATTCTTTCTTTACTGGTAAATGTAATCTGTCCATTCAAGCTGTAGAATCACTGAAGGATCGCGTGTGGAATGACATTAAATATATCCGCAGAACGGCAGCACTGGACAGTAAATTGAAATGATCAAAATGTTGCAACGTTGCTTCAACACTCTCTTAACCCAATAGCGATCATCTTTTCCATCGACCGACTCATCAAAACAACCTCTTTCTAATGCAAAGGACGGGAAGTGATTGAAAATTTAGGCACGGTCGGTGGGGGAGGGGAGGGGATGGATCGGAGGAGAAGGGAAATCAATTAAGCAAAGCGTAAAATAATGGACCGATCCTGTTTCGGGGTTTTTGTAAGGACTCCTCTCCTTTTTCCTCGTCCTCTTCTTCATCGTCTCCTTTTTTGTGCCTAAAATGTTGATTTATGGAGCCTGAAAGCATGCTGAGTGAAAGGGAGGAAAAGAAGAAGGGGAGGAGGAAGAGGAGAAGAAGGAAGGATGCACAGAAGTAAAGGCGGGAGAAAAGTTTCTTCTGAGAGGAGAATTCGGAAAGAAATTCCAGTCGTTCAGAATAGGCCAGCGATAAAGTTTTGGCTCGTATATATATTTTGATATCCGGTCCTTTTTTAAAACTAGTTTTAGTTAGGTTTTCGCTCTCGGGCAAATAATCTATATTCATTCAGTCAAGTCAACAGCCTTCAGCTTGGGGAACTCGCTACTGAGAAAAAGAAGCAAAATAAAAATAAATAAATAAAAAGTAAAAAGAAAAAAAGAAGAAGTAAATTATGGAAATTCGAATGATTGAGTGAAAAAATAACCATTGATACAAATAATCAGATCATGAAAACGATAAGTTCACTTGTATATTTTATTTTTATGATTTTTTTCTCTCTTTTATTGGAGAAGGCTGGAGAAATTTTCATTGCAATGAGTTGCTGTGAAACTTTTTTTTTTTTTTTTTTTTTTTTTTTTTTTTTTTTTTTTTTTTTTTTTTTTAACGATTATTTGCTCCTCCACGTCTGCATTACACGTTTGATTCTTTTTTATACCCTTCAATTCTTCAGTCGCATCTTTTTTTGTTCTGCTTTTTAAATCTCGAATTACCGCTGCCTCACCCACAAGCTCTGAAGCGGTAGTATGAAATTGAATCGTGTTTAAGATTTGTCAGAAGTCCATATTTCTTTTTTGAATCTCATTTAACAAGACGTCGATTATTTTTTAAAGTTTTTTTCCCTCCACGACTGACGCGATGCAGCAATTAGCTTCAAGTTTTTCTACTATACTTTGTAATAAGTGCACAGGAAAAACAGAAAATAACACTTTGGTAGCGCTGACAAAACCTTTAGTAGAAAAAAGGACATTTTTCAGTTTAGACTTTCAGTTTGATGAAGCTGATATCTGCCTCTTTAAGTTTAATTATAGGCTTTCGGAAACTGTTCCTCGTGGTTAGAAGTCTCTTGGAAATAAAAAGGGCACTTAACTCTAAATTTCTCTGCAGTAAATGTAATGTTCCACTCAGTGGCGTACTTTCGAGATTCTTTTTGAGCAGAGGGAGTAGCAAATACTCCGACACTATGGAGAATCTGGGGGACACTCTCCAGTAATAGGGGGTCTAGAGGACCCCGGAAAAATTTGAATATTTGGGTTCTCTCAGACTATACTTTAATCTTACAAAAATGTTCAACCGACAGAACGGAAGTTAATTGTTTCAATGTATATTTTTTTCATTTCATTGACAACGGAGGAATTTTTCACTTTAGATTTACTTTAGGAGCAGTTTAAGGGTAAATTAGAGCTTCTTATGCTTGCCATTTTTTTTCTCAGTTTCTGTTATTATTCCTTTTTTCTTTATTTTTTTTGTGTGTGTATTTTTCCGTCTTCCATTTCTTTTCTTTTCTTATCTTTCTCCTCTTTTTCATCAAATTATTGGTTGGGGGCGGCAATACTATACTTTATCCCCCACCTCAAATATTGGAGGGGCAACAAGGTCATGCCCCTCCCTAAGATTACATACGCCACTATGTGCAGTTGAACCGAGAGCTGAATGTCAGCAGTGAGTAGATACGGCATCTCTCGAGAGAACGATCCTGCAAATATTTTTCTCTCGGAGAATAAGATCGGGAAAAGAGGAAAAGAGAAAAGGAGGAAACGTATGCGGGTCCAGCTTCACCGAGAGAAAAGGGCGTCGGGTGGCAGGGTGGTGGCGGTGTTACATCAGCTCACGCACATAAATTCTCGAACCCTGTCTTGACACTTGACGCTAATATTCGTAGCCCGACATTTTGTCCTACCTTCCATCCGTGGATGTAATTTTCCGATGCGAACGAGAGATCATATTTTTCCATTAACTTAAATCTTCGTGACAACACTCAGACTATATTTTACGAATGCATGCGCTGCGTATGGTGGTTGACGCTTTTTTATGTCTCCCTGACGCCATTTCAAGCCACTACGATTACATGTCCTTTCACGGCACACACACACATCTATACACTTGCACAGGCCCACTCACACTCACTCTAACACACTTTTCTTGAGCAGCATACTAAAAATGTAACTTATCTTCCAAAACATCTTCGTCTGAAAGGGAAAAGAAACGAACTGAATTGATCAACGATGGCCGTTGAAAAATTAATTCGTCGGTTCTTGCTAACTTTTGCTATGAGCGATTGAATAGTTCTTTCTTGAGTAAAATCCAGCTAACGTTACGATGAGCTCATTTAAATATCACGAAATTCACTCTCAGACTTACAAAATGATGACTTTAAAGTTTAAGGCAGAATGGCGGAGCTACGCAGGTACCATGGGAGATTCCTAACTAATTTACGTGTGTGTTTCTGTATAGAGATGAGCGAGAGAGGGAGAGGGAGAGGGATAGAGAAAGAAAGAGAGAGAGAGAGAGAGAGAGAGAGAGAGAGAGAGAGAGAAGAGAGAGAGAAGAGAGAGAGAGAGACGGATTTTGAATCTCCTATATGGTACCTGCATACCTCCGCCATATTTTTCTTAAATGGCCGAGCTACGCATTCCTAACTAATTTACGTGTGTGTTTCTGCATAGAGATGAGCGTGAGAGGGAGAGGGAGAAGGATAGAGACCGACAGACAGACATATTTGGAATCTCCTATGTTACCTGCATAGCTCCGCCATCTTTTTTCTTAAATGGCCGAGCTACAAATAGGTGTCGTGGAGGCATTCGGTTTTAGTCTCCACTATCTCTATAAAAACACGCATAATTAGAAGAAAGCCACAAATTAGATTGATATCCCCCATGGTACCTGCGTAGCTCTATTACGCCTCAAGCTTTAAAGTAATTTCTGCGTCTTTGAGTAAATTTTGTGATTTTTTTTAGTATTCTCATCGTCAGATTTGCTGGATTCTACGCAATAGTTAACTATTTAATCACTTACTTATAGCAAAAGTTAGCAAGCGCCCCATTATTCAACCGAAATTGAACAATGTTTCGATACCAAACGCGAAGTCGTCAAATACTTACCATTAAGTAGTTTTCCATTTTCATCGATATATATATATATTTTTTTTACACATTATTAAGGTGGTTCCTCAGCGTTCGGTTCCGAATTATGTCACCGTTACAATGTATGATTGAAGATTGAGAGTTTTTAAAAAATCGAGTCATGGGGAGGGGGGCACGGGAAAAAATCCAAGGAAGAGCTTTGTGAGTATCATCCAGAATGATTAAAAACTAAGGAAGTTAGGGTAGAATAAAGTGTATCGTGGATCGATCGGAGCAATCGCTATAAGCAAACATTTTATCCGACCACATTTTTCTTATTTTTGAATAATTCTGGATAAAATTTCACACAAAGCTTCCTTGAAATCCTGTATTTTAAAGATTCAATATTTTGAAAATTGTCAACAGTTTTCTAAATTTTATTCATTCATCGAACGTTTTATTCCGAGAAAATTAAAAAAAAAAAAAAAAAAAAAAAAAAAAAAAAAAAATGGTATGAAAGTGATTTGCTAAATTAGCTGAATATCGTTATCTAAATCACTGAAACGTTCCTGAATGAATCGTGTTCATATGGATTACACAAATACAAAACGCAATCGTGCTGACATAGATTTAATGGATACAACTATTCCTGTACCACACTGGTGGAGTTGCGTCACGTGATAATGAAGGCGCTTTATTCCATGATTTGGAAACTGAGTGGTTCTCCATTTTTGCGGAGTTCAACTGACGCGATACGATCTCCTCTACGTATTATTTTTCTCTCCGTTCTCGCAAATGTCATTTTTTAAAGACTCCCCAGCGAAGCCATTATTTCTGCATAATTCACAGGTTTTCGTATCTGTCTGAATCGATTCCTCAGCCGTATCCTTCAGTATTCGGAGGGTTCTTTCATCCAACACGTGCATTATTCGGTAAAGAATAGATATCTCGATCGGTTCTATTATTATTGTTATTTTTTATTTCACCGAGCAGAGAAAAAATAAAGTCTTTTTACGATGCACATTAAAATTGTGTCGTGAAAATTTTGAATCGAAACAAGAGGGCTCGAAAAGGGAGAGGGAGGGGTAAAGGTCCTTGATTTTTACGCTGAGTTTTATCCTCTACTTTTGTATCATCTTTCCACTATGAGTTTTATGATTTGACAGTTTTTTACTCCTCTTCTCTCCTGGTTTAAAGTTTTATTTTCACCCCCATTTTTGTTTAAATGAAGGGTGTTCAGAAATTATGACCGTAATTATTCTTTTATTACATTTGAAATCGTGCATTCATAGCCCATGACTGACAATGCGCGACGCTCTTATTATATAAAATCTTCGCATGAAATGATCCGTTTATTACATTGCATCAAACATAATACTGCCTTGCATGCGAATAAACCAGAAATAATTGTCAAGACGTGCGACTCGTATAAAAATCCTCCGATAATTTTCGAGCACCTCAATAACTTTAAAATTTGCGATTTTTTTTTTTTTTTTTTTTTTTTGCCTCGAAGCACTGTTTGTAGTTATCAGTTTTACTGTTGATCATGGCTCTCAACATTTTTCTGGGATGGTCTCTGAAAGGTGTTGAAAGAGCCTCTTTCTCAAACATTTAAAGAGCAGAGCATTTCCTTTTGTATGCATTTTTAAATCGAGAAGCCTCAATTCAAATTGTCTCGAATACCAAATGAAGTCTCACGCACAGACGGATCCAAGAATTTCATTTCAGTGAAAAAACTCGCATCAGTAATATGCTATTCATGAGTGGAATCACCGTTAAATTACCAACATATTACAGTATATAAATTATATAATTTTTCTTCTTCTAAAGTTAGCGAAGGAGACTAAACCGATTGAGAATAGCTTACAGGTCAGAGCAGGCATATGAGGGGTCGTGGGGAGAAAGATAGTGACTCAAAACCCATTTCTGTTCTTAAGCTGAAAGAAAAAGGGAATTGACGTTAAGGAGATTATTATAATTTCTCATAAGAATCGATGTGTTCCCATATTTAAAATTGACTGTCTTGCACTCCTGTAGATTTTCCCCTAGATTATTCATATTTTTGTGAATTACAGTCATACACTGGACTGAACTTCTCTCTCTCTCTCTCTCTCTCTCTCTCTCTCTCTCTCTCTCTCTCTCTCTCTCTCTCTCTCTCTCTCTCTCTCTCTCTCTCTTTCTCCGACTTGTGAAACAAATGAGTTTGAAAAGAGTAGAAGGAGGTGGCTATCGTGAAACTCTCTTTCCTCCATCCTTTTTTAACGCACGCATTCACAGAGGGGGAGAGACACAGTCCAAATTCCTGAATCTGCTCATGACCCTCACGATTCTCTCACTAAGATTTTTCAGACAGCCTGCTAGCGCACGAATATGCGGCTTCATTTGTTTTAAAAGAGAAAGAACTCACAGAAGATGGAGATTTTTTTGCTGCTCTTCGAGTGTAAAAATTCTGAAGCTCTCAATTCGAGGAAAGAGTGGAACATGTTGAACTTTGGTTTGCTCCGTAATTTCTCCTCCTCCTTTACACACAAGTGTGGCCAAATGGTTCGCTTTTTACTTTTATCTCTCTCCTCTCTCTCTCTCTCTCTCTCTCTCTCTCTCTCTCTCTCTCTCTCCATCTTCTCATCATACGGAAAAAGGATCGCTGATAGTTCCGCTTGGGTTGCCATGCCGCAAGGTACGAATTTATACATCGCTGAATCTTGAGCGCTTTTGGATTAGATTTCTGCCAGGACTGACCCCTCCCTGACCCGGTCAGAAGATTAAATCGTGGTCATGCGTGTATAGCTAAGAGCTCTTTAATTTGGTACTAGAGAGTTGTTCATTAACAGTTCCCATTTTCCGTATCCCGTATACTCCCTTGCTTGTCTTTCATCATTCCAAGTTTGTTCATAATTAGTCTGATGCAAACTTCTGCAACAGTGAATTTGCGCACAGAATTCAAATCAGAAAGTGCGTGGTCAGGAGTCCATTTATTAGTAAGCATATCCAAAATGTTATTAAACATTATTTAGAGATGATGTGAAAAAAATCAATTATTTACAAAAATTAAAGACAGTAATGGGGCTCTAGCAAACTTTTACCACAAGTGATTGAAGAGTTGATTCTTGCATAAAAACCAGTAAAATAAACGATGAATAAACTAAAAAATCACAAAATCCACTCTCAGAATCGGACATAGTGGCGGAGCTAAGCAGATAATGAAAACTGTTCCCACATCAATTACAGATTCTAGAGCAATATTTGGATTGTGTATTTACATTTGTATTTTTTCCACGGCGAGTTTTGTTGTTGTTGAAACAAATAGGATTCTAGAAACACACAAATCCAGAAATTTCACTCAGTAAGATTAATATACAAGTAAACAAAACAAAAAATTAAACAAGCCATTTATAACGATTTAATGAAAAAAAAACGCGTTTGCAAAGAAAAACTTGAGCTAAAACATTTTTTTCTTCAATATTGTCCAAGTTCCTTTTCTGTTTATTGTAAACTACTGTTGTTAAATTATGCCAGGTGCTGCGTTATGATTTTCAGCATTTTAAGGGTATACTGGTATTTTTTTTATGCAAAAAAAGCTCCTGCATAGAATGATGAGATCGATGTTTCCAAATGTTTTTCGGAAGTACTTCAAACTTCTTCTTACAGTTTAGAAGTCACAGAAGTAAAGAGTAAGATTGATTTTGGTTTTTTAGAGCCATACAGTTTTCAGGCATTTCTCTGCACTTCGGTGGCACATATCTCGAGCTCTATGAAAGCTAAAGACTTTTTTGTTTGTTTTGTTTTTTTCTTTTAAAAAATCGTTAGAGGAATTTAAGAGACTAAAAACGGACAGATACGATTTTTTATAACACTGGAAATGATTATTGCTGTGAATGTTTAAAGATAGAAAACCTCTAGAAAAAGAAATTATTTTTAGAAAAAAAAAGTTGCTGGCAAAATTACGCTGAATGCTTCGGTGCAATTTTGAGGATATCATTATTCACGCTAAAGATCAAAATATTTGGATTCTTTAAAGACTTATGTCCCTAAAAATTGATCTATTTCTTCCCCTGTTCTTTGATGCAAATCGTGAGACGAAAATTTCCGAATGTCTTCTTAACCAAGCCCGAATATACTCGGTTTTCTCCTTTAGTCTATTTCACATTGTTCCAGTATCAGGATTCCGAATAAACACGCTTCTCGATGTAGTATAAAAATATGAGATTTCGTCTGGCGCCTTCGATCCGTTGTATATGCAATTCCAAATCCCCCGAGTACGAACACTTAACTACCTTCCCTATACAAACGGAAAAAGTGACGTTCATGTGAACTAACCTGATCTTTAAAGGGTTAAGCCTCATCTCCATTTCCATTTTCATCAACCTTCACCTTCACTTTCACCGCATACATTTTCAGAACATTACAGGCATACTCCGCGGGACGCAACTTGAAGCTTGGGTCGGGACCGAGGGTCGATACTAGGTTAGTTTTTTGACCGCCGAGTGCAACTCACGGATCGCCAATGGAACACCCGATCTAGCATGAAAACACGCATAAGAATCCTGAAGACGAGAGAAAAAGTTTGATGCTTAAAAACCTCAAAATGTTCGATGTTTGATTCACGGATTGAAGATCATATATAGTAGGTCTATGAGACCTAGGAAACAAGTGGACGGTCGGCATAAAATATAGGAGCAAAGTGGTGAGGAATGGAGGAAGGGAGAGAGAGAGAGAGAGTTTGTGAGAGAGAAAGAGAGAGAGAGAGAGAGAGAGAAAGAGGGAGGGAAGGAGAGAGAGAGGGGGGGGGGAGAGAGAGGTCGAACAGTTGAGATGCTAAAAGCATCGCTCGAGTGTTCCAATGAGAAATGAGGTAAGTGGAATGATTATTTGATTCGATTTGGGGCGTCAAGCATGAAAGCAGCAAGGAGTGGCTCAGTTCAGTCTCCTTCAGACTCAGACGTAGACTCACTCACCTCACTCCCTCACTTGCTTAGACCAGCTGAGATTGTGGGAGAGAAAGACAAGTTGGTTGCATTCAAGCCACGAGAAGGAGAAGAGTACATTGTACAAAAGCACAGGTAAAAGGCGGGGAGGGATGGGAGGGGGGGAGTATATTTGCTCAGAAAGGAAAAGCTCAAGCTCTCTCTCGAACTGGACGCCCTGCCCCAAGTCACAAGCTCACGCGGGGTCTCCCTTCAGCCCCGTACTCTGCACCCCTCTCCTATTGTCTCCATTCCATTAAAAACGATGCCATTAATATGCAATATAAGTCAATTGAAGGATTCGAGGATGTGTCGGTTGTGGGAGTATCAAGGATGAGGGGGGGAGGAGGAGGAGGTGGTGGAGGTGGAGGAGGAGGAAGTGTAGGGGCATGTGAAGTGATAGGGAGGGAAGGTAGATTGGTGCGAGGCGGGGGTGGTGGCGGCGGAGCGGTGGGGCGAGGAGTGCGGGGGAGTGGCGCGCGCGTTTGAAACCCGAATCAACGCTTGCGCAAAGCCGGTCCGAAGGCAACGTGTCCTTTTCAGTTCGGGTTGAAACTCGCTGTACGAGTGTTCTACATTTTTTCTTACGGGAATGTTTTAGAAATTTTATTTATTTATTTTGTGTTAATTGTTTTGTTGTGTGATAAAATAAAAGAAATTATTTTCGAACTAAAATTTTACATTGATCGTTCTTTCAGTTTGTTTCGTTTTCTCCTACTTTCCTTCTCGTTTCCTTGGAAAAAAATACATATAAATATAAATAAAAATAAAAAATAAATAAATAAATACAAAAAAAATAATAAAAAAATAATTGAGTTTCGGTTCGCTGTTCATTTGTTTTGGTGTTTTAACTAAAAGTCGTTATTTGTTGTCATTCCGTTTTCTTTTCGTTCGTCTTTCTTTTTCGTTTTTTCTTAACAATTTTGGTGCGCTGGTTAGTTTCTAATACTGATTAACATCCTGATCTCTAAACGGCTTATTTTACCGATCGACATCGTGCGAGCAAGCGATCGAGTCACGTGTTTGTTTTGGTTCGAAATGATTGTACCTCATTAGACGGCGCGGGTTTGAAAAAGTTTGAATTCAAGTTCGTTTCTCTCTTTCATTCATATTTATTTCGGCATCTGTTCTTAAGTTCGCGTTACATGTTGTCCCGCTGTTGAAGTTTGTGAAATTATTATTTTCTCAACATATTGTTTTGGTGTTCAAAGTGACATATTTTTTCTACGTTTGTGTCTCATATAAATAATTTTCAAAAGGTTAATATCAATTTCTATCTACATATTATTTTAATCATACGCTTACCTTATTACTTACATTGTCCATTTTTCGCAGAAAGTATTATTGGATGTTTTTCACGAATTGTTTTTTGCGGCTACAGTGAGTGATTTGCTATTTAGCCTCAGAATAATATTCAACTATTCAACTAATTACGTATGTGAGAGGAACGTTTTTCAGGTATAGTCAGGAACTACAGGTGAGTTTAGAGCTTGCTGAAGAGCTTATTTGGCGAATCAATTACAAAAATGCGCGTATAGAAAAACTGACAATGATTCAAAGCGTGGATCATATGCATAGGTAGCAAAGTGTTACTTGAAAGCACTTCAGCGGAAAATCTCTAGCCACTTTCTTAAATCAGTAGATAAAATATCGTAAAAATAAAGCCAGAAAAATGTCTGCTGAGCCTACAACACTTTGATGGAAAACGATGTATAAATCAAGGTGAAAAAGTCGATCAAAATACGTAAATTTGAGGTTTTGCAATTCAAAGAATGTTTCTAACTGAACTGCCCCAACTTTTCCCTCCTCTCCTTCCGTAAAAAGGAAAGAGATCGAGCACAAAAATCCGTTTACATCCATGACCAGATGTTAAACAACGTATCAGCATATTCTGTAATTTTTAGCTTACACTAAAGTTATTTACAGTAAGTTTACATGATTTACAGTAAAAATACTATTAAAAATAAAAGTTAGTGAGAGTGAAACGAACTCCTCAATCATTTCCTTTTTGACCCATGTCAAATCGGTCAAGTGTTTTCACGCCTCTAAAAAGTCATAGAATAGCAGATGAATGGACCGAATCAAGGAGGGGAGGGGAGGGGGGGGTTGCGAGAGGATACACTACTCACGTGCACCGGGTGACGGTTTGTAGGGAGCGAAAAAATAAGGGTAATTGAGCAAAAAAAAAGAAGTAAATGTAATTTCTTTTTGAATTGCCCTTCGATGAGAGGCAAAGTCGTAAGATAGCTACAAGCGAAAAAAAAAAAAAAAATAACATTTTAACTTTTTCTTTAACCATAATTTTGCACCCCCTTCCCAAAAACCTTCATCCGACACCCTGTGTTGATATGTGGTTTTTCACTTCAGCTATTTTATAACCGTAAAAATCAAGCGTTTTGCAAGCGACTGTAAAATAAACTCTTTATTTCTGAAGTGCAACCATAGAACGAAAGATCTTGCGATGTCAAATATATTTATCAGTAATATATTTGTAAAATCAACGAATTAAACGTACATAGATGCGTAGAAAGAAAAATGTAGATAGTAATCTATGATTATATAATCACAATCAAATTGTACCTAAAATCTGACAGAGATTGAAACTATTTCCAAACGTCCCTCCTCTTTTATTAGCTGATATAGATCTACCAAAAAGCAAACAAACAAACAACCGACAAGCAAAAACATTATTCAGATCTACAAAACTGATTGTAGGCACGCATTTATCTAGCTTATGATCGTACAATCGTATTATCTTTTTATTCTTTATAATCTTTCCGCCTCAGATTTAATGGGAGCAAACTATATATTAGGTACCTAATGGACACTCTATGTTCCCTTCTTTCGCCAGATTCTTCATGATAGATAATCAGGTTCCATCATTTTTCATCATCAGTCTCTCTCTCCTTCTTTCTCTCTCGACCAACGAAAAGATCCTGGAAAAAAAACAAAACAAATTGGTTTTTTATGACTATTTTTTGCGACAAAAATTAGAGAAACCTTTTACTAGATCGTAAAATACGTATCTCATTTTGGCGTACTTATTACTGGTCTTTGCTCGCTATGCGCGTCGAATGCAATATGTGTCACCTTGCTGTTTGTCTAGGCAGATTATACAAGCTTATCATTTTATGATCCAGAAAAGTAAATCTTTTGTTACTGTGCCTTAAAAAATAATCATATAATAATTTTACATCTGCTCATTTGAGAACTAAAAAGCTGACAAAGTTGACTCTGACTGTGTTCAGAGATTAAGGTTTTTTCTGATTTCTTCTGCTGTAACGTCTCAAGATAAAAATGAACAGAAGTTTGTAAGACTTGCTTTAAAACGACAATATTTATGCAAAACCAAAGACAAGGAACTCAATCGATTACCAGCGTCACGTTGTTATAGTTTTTCAACCTTCCAATGAGCTGATTGGTAAATTTTGATTCGATTATTTTGCAGGGCACAGTAACAGCACTGTTAAGGTGATTCCATGCAACTTGACCAATGTGATCGATTTGTCGATCGATCAATGGTCATTTGCCAGATTTTATGGAGTTTTTACTGTAAAACGAAGATCGCCAGCACGTGGAGGTAGCTCTAACAAAGATACCTGTTAAGTTTGGATGCTCAAATCTGCAAAATAAGGACGTAAGTATAGGAATTCGCATAGTTGCTGATCGATTTCTCGTATCGCACTACGATAGTGCAAATTTCCATAGTTCCGTCCTTATTTTGCGGATTCGAGCATCCAAACTTAACAAATATCTTTGTTAGAGCTACCTCCAGGTGCTGTTGATCCTCGTTTTACAAGAAAAACTCCATAAAATTCGGTAAATGACCAATCCATCACATTGGTCATGTGGCATGGAGTCACCTTAATTAACACTTAACCGCCGCGCACGGCCTGTCATCTGCCCAGACAAGCAGCACGCCGATGATCACTCGTTGCCTAGGATTGATTGCTCATGCGACATACATGTGGCACGTCCTGATAAAAGGGCTATTCAATTACTAAAGAAGTGGGAAGAAATGAAACTTGGATCGAATGTTTCAATTTCCGTTTCCTTTTTAACGTTTTTAACTCAACATTCATGAAACCTTTTGAACCACAAATCTCGTTTGTAATTATTCTCACCATCAATTTGCATTCTATTTATTCATTTTTTTTTTACTAAACTTAAATCTCCTTCTTTTGGGACTTATTTATTTTCTCGTGTCTCCGATTTGAATTGTTCGTACAATCGTACGTCCTCAATTTTCCGAGTTTTCGCGCGTTTTTTTGTGTCAAAGTGTTCCATATGCACAACAAACGCATAAATGCAGTAGGTAGTACCAAGAGTTTTGTTTTGATATAGTAAATTAAGTGACCTTATGATCCTCTGATCGAAAGTACTCTTGATAATTTTGTCCATTATTTTCCAAAGAGTTTTAGATTTTTTAAGACAAACTTTCAAGTGGCATTTCTGTTAGATTCTGAAATACTCGAAAAACTGCAAAATTCTTTAAAACTGACCAAGAAATGGAGAAATGAACATTTCTACTAGGATACTTTCTTTTGAAAGTCATAGTACAGTAGGCGAATTAAAAAGTTCAGTCAACGCTTTAGAGTTTAGCCTAGGTAGGCCATCAAAAATGCTTGAATTTATTAAGATAAGTTTTGCTGGTTGCCTACCTGAACCGAAATCCAAGGGGTCAACTGACATTCTTTGATTCGTCGACTGTACAATATCACGTTATACTCATACAAATCCAGTGTAAAATATCATCCGTGGAGATACAAAACTCCTGATGAAACACTCGACAATTTTCGAAGGGGGAAGAAAAATACTGCGCTGAAGAAATGTGACTCGAAAATGCAGGAGCTTTATTTTTCGCGCCGTGTTTTCAGCGAGTCATGTGATCAGCATCACAGCGCGACTCGGGGGATCATCCTCGCCTTGCATACCAAATCCAGGTCGCCTGAAGGCTAACAAAACCCAAACTCGGCAAAATGAAATAAAACCCCTTATTTATTTAATAAAATCTGTCCTTTCTTCATATCATGTTTTGATATGCTACTGTCACCGTTGTGGATTCATTGCTCAGATGGCGAACACCATCTGATTCAGGTCCCTGAGAACCTTAAGGTAATTACAAGTGATAATTCGGGATCTTTAAATCCATTTAGATCGCGCAAGGTGGGCAAAAATGACAGCTTTGGCGTTAAAAAATTATACAGTTAAAATTGCCCAATTTTATAGTTTCAAAACATGCATCAGGACTAAATTTTACCAACTTTAATCACCTCCAACACATGGTCTTAGCTAAAAAAGTATGTACATATACTGAAAGTTTAAAATCAGTTCAGCTAAAAAATGATAATTATTCAAGGTGATTTTATTTTGCTGTTTTTTTTTTTTTTTTTTTTTTTTTTTTTTTTTTTTTTTTTTTGCAGTCAAACTGACAAACTATTTACATGTGTGGCACCTTAACAACCATTTTCCGGAATGTCGATTTTTTCGGGTAATTTGAATAAGATAACAAATGATTGTGCAAAATAGCGAAACGTTACGATATTCTTCAATTTTTTATGGGTTTACAAAGTCACAAATCATCAAAACTGGATGAGAAATGAAGTCGTACGTAATTTTGAGAATGGACTTCGGTTATCTCTTCAATGAGTTCGAGAGTGAGACTGAAAAGATTTCCAAAATCCATCATCAAACTAATGATTTCGTTTTTCATGTGACTTTTAGGTTGATGGCGTAAACAATCCACAAAAAATTGAAAAAAACACCACCAAGTTCCGCTAATTAGTATAATCAACTGCTATATATATATCCCATTCAAATTACTAAAAAAATACGTAATTTCGGAAAATGACTGGTGGCGCCATTTAGCGGATCAAAAGTGGAACCCCAACTTTGCCTGGAATCATCTTAAGAGTGTTTAGACATGTGAAGCTATGGTCGCTGATGCTATTAAAGGTATTTTTGTAAAGAATACAGAAAATCAGACCTTAGCGACTGCGTGTAAACTTCAACTGATCTATAAGTTGCGTGAGATAGCCCTCGAAGCTCTTGCGGCACGGAGCCGGGGCGGGTTGGCCCTGAGTACTTTGGAGGTGGAGCCAGTGGGGATCATAAGGTCAATAAGCCAATCATAGTTATTTAATCCATTTCACAATTTTCATAGTATAAAATTATCAAATTTCCTTGAGGTCAAAGTTGATTCAATTTTTGAAACCTAATAATAACACGTGGGTCATGAGTAGGTATGTGCTCATATATGTTCAAGGTCCCAATATTGTTTAGTGCCTACAACCCTAAAACTAATCCGATTACATCCATAATTTGCACTTATAGACTGATGATGTAAACAATGTTGAGGATTAATTAATTCATGACGGGTATGGATTTACCGCGGATAATGTTCAGTGTTCAACTTGATCTCCGTATGGCGCGAATTTGGAAGCAAATGGAAACAACCATAATTTCGAACATAGTTTCCTGCAGATACACCAATTATCATATAAGTAATTAATTTTAACTAAGTCTCAATTTTAAATCAAGAACCCCGGCGTAAAGTTGAATGGTGCGCGGCGTTTTTAAATTTATTTCAGTGTCTTTCAAGACGCTGTTTCCGAACATCAGGGCCTATCTTCTTCCTCTGGGCCTTAATTCTAAACATTTGATTAAAAATATTTAGCGTAAAAACGTGACTAAAAATGATGCTGGATTTGAAACCAGGATTGAGTTGAAGCATATATAATTTTTTTGAGCCTTTAAAATTCTTTCGCATTCAGGAGAGAACGCCCATTCTTCAACTTAAAATCATATGCATTTTTTTCGGGCTTTCAACTGAATAAATTTACAAATGGATTATGCGTTATCTGATGACCAACGACAGAACTCCGTTGCTTTACTCTCATTGGCTACTGACCTCAACGTCTTGCTCATTGGCAAAATTACTTTTGCGTACTCCGTATCTATAAAGTGGAATTATTTTCTTCCAAAATAAGCATTGACTTCAACATTAAGGTGGCCTAAAATGTATCGTGAGGTGTCTAAATTTTCAAATAATTGCTAGGGGAGTTACTCCCCCCACATTTCTCACATAAAATATAATTCGAGCCCCCCCCACCCCTAAATTTTCCCGGTAACTTTTCTGACACCAGTCCACCCCTGACCTGACGCCTACCAACCACTGGACAGTGCCGCCGGTACTATTATATCTACGCCATTTTTAGGTTTAAGATGGTTTGTGTACAATGGGCCTGTTGCATAGATCGGAATTTTGATGTTTTTCATTGAAAAACAGAAAGTCCTGAGCAAGAGAAAAACGTTGATGGTCTCCGTTTTTCCCTACGATGTATCATTACAGAGAAAACACGACATGAAATTTGGACCCGTTTGAAACGACCCTGTTTTGGCGGGAAGAGATTGGGGTGGCTCGCTACGTCACGATTTGTATAGCCGAGCGGTGCGAGAGTCGAGACCAGCGAAGCCGGCCGCTGTCCCGTTGAATTCTTACGGCACGCCACTTACGAGGCAGTCGAACCATCCCTCTTTACACGCGATTTTCTCGAATATCGTTTGTCTCACGTAAAAATTCATAGAGATCAAATCGAAAGAGCATTAAATTTCCATGCTGTTTGGTGTCTTTATTTTCCTGCTCGAGTGGGTGGACATCAAATGCGGCAGACCGCAAAAATGACGGATTAGCGCATGAAAGTCCGGTATTGTATTTTTAAAAGTGGTTTTTTACCGTCTTAACAAGAGGTTCTGAAAACTTTTGAGTTTAATGATCCGATAGGAAATTGTGTGTTCTTAAAAATTGTTCCTCAGTATTTTCCTTGTCAGATGAACGGTTATTGAGATAAAAAGAGAAAATCGGTGAAAATGACGGCTTTCCGTCAGAACTTTCGCATCATCAACGTTTGAGTATTTCCTATTTCCAAGCTAACAGAAAAATTGAGAAAAAACCAGAAGTACACATCTAAACGGGAATTTCACGTTCTTCAACTTTGATCCTTACCACTTTTTATGCAAAATGCATCGTAATCGAGATAAATGAAAATTAATGAAAAACGTTGAGTTGCTCCGGGTTAAAATAGTGACTACGACTCCGGAGTTCTCGTATATTTACCTGCATTTATCTCGATTACGATGCATTTTGCATAAAAAGTGGTAAGGATCAAAGTTGAAGAACGTAAAATTCCCGTTTAGATATGTACTTCTAGTTTTTTCTCAATTTTTCTGTTAGCTTGGAAATAGGAAAAACTCAAACGTTGATGATGCGAAAGTTCTGACGGAAAGCTGTCATTTTCACCGATTTTCTCTTTTTATCTCAATAACCGTTCATCTGACGAGGAAAATACTAAGGAACAATTTTAAAGAACACAAAATTTCCTATCGGATCATTGAACTCAAAAGTTTTCAGAACCTCTTGTTAAGACGGTAAAAAACCACTTTTAAAAATGCAATACCGGACTTTCATGCGCTAATCCGTCATTTTTGCGGTCTGCCGCATTTGATGCCCACCCACTCGAGCAGGAAAATAAAGACACCAAACAGCATGGAAATTTAATGCTCTTTCGATTTGATCTCTATGAATTTTTACGTGAGACAAACGATATTCGAGAAAATCGCGTGTAAAGAGGGATGGTTCGACTGCCGCGTAAGTGGCGTGCCGTAAGAATTCAACGGGACAGCGGCCGGCTTCGCTGGTCTCGACTCTCGCACCGCTCGGCTATACAAATCGTGACGTAGCGAGCCACGGCACCCTCTTCCCGCCAAAACAGGGTCGTTTTAAATATTTTCAAATTTGAGCAACTTTGCACCCTTTTTTCTCGGTGTTCGCGTGTCCAAATCAAAAAAAGAAAAAATATGGGGTCAATGATTTTCATTCTAATTTCATAAAATGAAATAAAAAAATGTCATGCAACAGGCCCATTGTGCACATACATGAATATATCATGCACAAAGATTACTTTTACTGGTGGAGGTAGTTTTTGGTTTCCCATCATAAATAAACAATTGTATCATTTGAACACCCAATCCGCACCGAGTGCCATAATCTGCATCATTTAACGTAAGCGGAACCGAGTGCTGGAACTGAGCTCCCACGACCCTAGATTTCTGGCTAGTAGTGTCTACATCTCTTTCTATACACATCTTGGCATCTACCTATATTAATCTATCAATTATTGATGAGCTTCAATCAGTGAGATGACGCACACTGTGTAAAATCATAGTGGTGTAGACTGGTAGTTGGTGTTCATTCATTTTAGCAACGTTACATTTTGTTCCATTTCAGCCGAAGAAAACCTCTACTGTTTGGTGCACCCTTGAGTTTGACCTAAGTTTAAATATGAACAAAAATCAACGTTGCAAGATTGCATGGTCTGTCTTTGAGTAGAGCGATTCAATTAAGCGGTGCTCAGAAAATTTTGGGACGACGGCGACGCGACGAGACAACGAAATTGAATCGTTCCTCTTTCAGCAGAGCCTGAACGTTATAGCTACACAACTAATGCTTTTTAATTTATTTCGGTACTTTTGAAATGGGTTTTGGCGTTTTTCGTAGTGAGCAATTCTATTGGTGAAGGCTATTACAGTACATCAAACCCGTTGATTTTTTTTTGTCCTTAAAGCGCTCGACAGCAACCACAGTTATGGAGCCTACTTTGCAAGTGTGAGTCAGAGAGAAAGAGAGAGAGAGAGAGAAAGAGAGAGAAAGAAGAAGAGAGAGAGAGACAGAGAGAGAGAAAGAAAGAGAGAGAGAAAGAAAGAGAGAGAGAGAGAGAGAGAGAGAGAGAGGGAGAGAGAGAGAGAGAGAAGAGAGAGAGAATGAGAATGTGAGAAGGCAAGAAAAGGGAGTGATGGAGAAAGAGAGAAAGGAGGAGTGGAGGAAGAGAGGGTGGGAAAGGGGAGGGGAGGGGAGAGAGAGTGAGAGTGAGTGTGTTCTTGAGCGAGTATTGCGTGTTAATCTGACGCGGTGAATTTATGGCATTCGTGGTGGTTTGGTGGCGCGTTCAAGGTTTCGAAAACATCCCTTCGGACTTCCGCGGATCAAAGACCCCTGCTAGTTCCCCCTTTTTTGTCCCTCCAAAACCTTAAAACCCCCGCCTTGCTTCCTTCAGCTGCGCGTTGACAAGGTTGCGAAACTTCGCCTGAGGAACGAAAAGTGAAGACTCTTTTCTAAGAAAATTCTTCAGAATTACGCGCAGTGTGTCACCCTGTGATTACTACTCGGATACTCAAAATAAAAGACCAGTTCAAAAGAGTCCAACAACTTCAATCTGAAATGACAGTCTCGAATGACCTCTCTTTATATCACCATGTCCACCATACCCTAAGTTTTCAGAGAGTTAGTAGAGATTAGAGAAGCCACTATAAAGATTAGAAGTTAACCACTATGAAATTCCTCTGGATCTCCTTATTACGATGTTAAACGAATTTTTAGCGAGGGATGAACATTGTTGAAACGCGCAATCTTGCAACGTTGCATTTCGCCCGTCTAAACTCATAAAATAGATCGAACTATTAGATGTGCGGTGAGTTCCCTCAAATTCGACCCTTTGCATTCAAATAAATGGACAAAATACTACGTTGCCAGATGGCATTTTTTAGGGACGAGAGAGGGATAATGTCCAGCGGTGCAGATAATAAGAATCAGACTCAACTAAATTACAAATTCTCTTAACATAAGTACCTAAAATTCATTGGTATGAATTCGAAGAATTCGCAAATCGTCTTATACTCAGACTACCCCTTACTCCAAAAAAACAACTGGCAACCTCCTATATTTGAGAAATACGAGCTAAGTAATATTAAGTATGCAGTCTTCTTTTCTCTCTGTAATTTTAAGCGTCCAACTGTAAGTGAAGCGCTGATGAGAGGTATGGGCGTCACACTCAAAGAACTCTGCGCAAACTTTAGATGAAAATTGAGCTGCGAACTGATGTATTGGTTTTCTTATTGAAAGCCTTAAATCAAGGAGTGAGGCTAAAACAACCTTAAGCTTGACAGTTAATGGCTAAAGTTTACAAAAACCACATCGTCCCACAAAAAATAAAGAAACTTAAGTTGAGAGTTGCAGCAAAGTTTTTAAATCATTGGGTGGCAAGGATGAGAGAATTTTTCTGTTTTAAAATTGATGGTGTCGAGGATTTGTTGAGATTGAGAGGAAAGAGGGTTTTATAGCCTGTAAGAAAATTCCGAAAGGATTGTAAGGCAACGTCCCAGAAACAAAGTATGGAATGGAAAAAAAATAAAAGGGAAGGATTGAGAAACCTTTTCGTAAATGAGAAGAGGTCACACTCACATTTTCCTAAACGTCGATATGAATTTCTACATTTTTAAGATTGATCTTTACCTATACACTTTTGTCAACATTCGCCAATTTTAAAATTGCCAACTGCTCGAAAAAATAATGAAGCGCGGGGTTAATATATTTGAATAATTTAATTTTCGTTGAAAATAATCAGTCCCTCACCGTAGCTCAATTATATTAAATGAGTGCTTTGTAAAGTTGGAAACAGTCGGTGCCTATACGTATGAAACTATTCATAAATATTTAGTTGGCACTGAGCCTGGCATATTTGAGGATTTTTGTATTTATCGAAACTACATTAGCTCTACAAATTTTCCCTTCTCAATAAATAAGCTACTTCAGTTTTGACACTTTATGTGCTAGGGGGTTTGCAAATGTCGATAGTTTATTTGCTACACAAGACCAACAAATATTGGATGTATTATTACTCGTCAAAAATCGGCAACACCTCCATAACTTTTGAACGGCTGCATATGATGCTCTTATCAAAAATGATTGGTTTCCTGTAATCCTCTAAAATGTTATTCATTTTAGATGTGTAGGCACACCTAGACCATAATCTTTGGCGAATTTTCAATTTGCATTCCTTCAAATCTAAACAAAGCTTCCCCCCCCCGACTCTAATAATTTAATTTTAAAGTGTTCCTGAATATAAAGCGAATGCTCAAACTCATTTTTGTTAATTTTCATTTCGTAAAAAGAGAAATAATGTTGAAAATTCCAAAGATTATCAGTCTATGTGCGCATACACTTCTGAAACAACCTCTAACCGCGAGTATTTACTATCGTCTTATTGTTTAAATGCGAAAGTTTGCAAACATAGCGCTGTTAGGATTTACAAAAGTAAAAATACTTTTCCCGCGAGTACGCTTAAACAATATGACGGCCCAGGCATAGTCGATAAATAGTTGCCTTTTGGAGGTTTGTATAAGGAAGGCAGATTCACATTTCCAGAAAATTCCGAACGCAAAATTGAGGCTGTGAATAATTGGAAACCCATGCAGTGAATTCATTTCGCAAAGCCTTCTCTATCCTGATCCTAATACCTTTTTCTATTTATACAGTTTGTTAATTTTCCTGCCCATATTTTCTGCGATGCTGCGCATAAATTTATTCTAACCTCCTCCCCTCTCCCCTCTCCCCACCCACCCCTCCCCCCATCCCCTCCCTCCTCCCCTCTTCCTTCCCTCTCCACCCTCCACGCGCGCCTGTTCGTCCGTGTATCTAACTCCGAACGCGAACAATCACGAACGAACAGTATGAGTTTTCATTTTTTTGTAGTCTCATACGAGTGCGAGCTGATATTTTTCGATCCGCCAGAATATATATGTAATCTCGATTCCCTCATTTGAATGAGGCGCTTGCTCGCGACTTCTTATCGCTATGCGTTCGGTCGTCCGTCCGCGATTGAAATTGATTCTGCACCAAGAATCCGATTCGTTTCTCTGTTTTCCCTCTCCGGAATTTCATCCTTGGCTTTTGTTCCTTTCTCAGAACGCCCATTTCGAGCCAAATGGATTCTGATGCTTTTTTTTGAGTATTTAAAAGGATAACTCTAAATACTATAAGGTTGGAAGCCGGAGCAGAGAAGCACTCCACATTCCCTCGACATGCGAAAAAAATCTCTTAGTAAAAGTCAAAAAGGCGGGTATAATTGCAAAACAAGTAAGGGTATAGCATATGGAATTTCTTTAATTCAGGGTGATGTTTCTCGATGTTTCATTGACAGCAAAAGCTCCAAATCGTTAACGTTTGCAGAATAATGTTTCACCAAGCGCCTTCAATTATATGGATAGGCAAAATGAACACCGTGAAATATTTAGCTACCTACTGATTATGACCTAGTTTTGACTTTGACGTCTTTTGGTAACCTAAACCTGGTAGTAAAAGGGTTTAATGGCGGAGCTTCGCCGATGTCATGGAGGGTCGCTGTCTAATTTATCACTCTTTCTACAGAAGAACACAGAGGAAAGTCTTAAATTAGATAGGAATCTACCATGGTATCTCCCTTTCCCACGGTACCTGCGACACCTGATGCGTAGCTCTGCCAACATTACGCCTTGTATACTTTAAATTCGTTTTGTGAGTCTGAGAGTGAATTGCGTAATTTTCAAATGTGCTCATCGTAATTTCTGCTGGAATTTACTTAAAAAATTAGATAAATAGCATATGTAGTTATATAGTCATATTAATTATATAGCAAAAGTTAGGAAGAGCCCCATTATCAGCTATCCTTTGCCTATGTATCATTTCACCTCTAGCCCTTTGGTGGCCATTGCTTTCTCTTCGTTTAGGATACTGGGAAAACTTGTCAAAACGCTTCCACAAGGGTCTGCAATAGAGATAAAAAAAGGAGTGCAAGCCACACGGAAAAAAATCAGTGGTAAAATTAACCATAGCATAGTTGATTTTGGCACCTCCTACAAAGTATGGTAAATTTCACCTGATGTTTGGCATGATGAGGTACACTTTTGGTCAACGCATCCATCTGCGCGTTATATTAAACTAGTAGCGTGCTTCATCATACCAAACATCAGGTGAAATTTACCGTACTTTGTAGGAGGTGCCAAAATCAACTATGTTATGGTTAATTTTACCACTGATTTTTTTCCGTGCATGCACGGTTAATGTAATTTAACTTGGATAAACCCCAACACTTATTTTCTAGTCAATCGGAATCATTGTATAGCATCATTGTAGCAACAGTTAGCAAGGAGCTTTTCCATTGTCTCAACTTCCTTTTACGAGTAGGCATGATGGAATGAGTGAGCGTCTAACTAGACAACGTTGGAAGAAAGTAACCGGCTCACCTCAAGTGACGGGGGATAAAAATCGAAGGCTGGAGGATCTGAGACAACCGCGGCCGCGGAAACCGACCCGACGAAGGGACTCCATTCTGGATGATCTCCTCGTATAATTTCCGTCTCGCTCCTTTCTCATTCCTCCCAGCGGAACGGGAACACGGGGACGGGGGAACGGGAGAGGAAGAGACGGGGCACGCTCATCTCCAAACAAAACGCTTGATTAAAAGAAGGGAAACTTTTCAAACGGAAGATTAAAAGAGCAATTTGCGCGAGAGCATCGTCAAAAGTTGCAAAAACGGTGCATGAGATGACGAGCGGGGTCGAGGTCGTTGCCGCGCAGCGGAGAAATTTATTTTGAGGTTATAATCCTAGAAACCTGAGCAGTGTGACTGGTCGTGCGATTCGGCAACCACGCGTTTCTCCGTTGGAACCAATGGCGAAGCGTGCAAATCTGACAACGTTGCATTCGGCTCATTAAAAGCCACACAAAATATCGAACTATTTAAGGATCTGCATCGACCATCGAATTCGATCTTTTCTATGGGTTCAAATGAACAAAATTCCATGTTACCAAATAACACGCTTCGCCACTGGTTGAAACCAATGTGAAACCAAATTCTTGGGGGGGGGGGGAGTCCAACGATTCTTTCATTCATTTTTTGAAAAATTGAACTTTGAAAATCTATATATGTTCACCCGTAAAAACAAAAATTAGGTATACTTTGTCGCATGTCTCGGAAATTATAATTTTTGTTTTTTGTTTTTTTGTTTTTTGTTTGTTTTTTGTTTATTTTTTGTTTGTTTTTTGTTTTTTTTTTCAGTTTGAATGAAATTAAAGTGTAGGTACCGAGCAGATCTCTCCAATACCTACTTGTATTGTATTGGAGAGAACTTCACGGTACACTTTAATGTGTCTGTATTGGAGTATAATTCCCAAGATATGAGACAAAAGTATGCCTAATTTTTGTTTTTACGAGTGAACATACCTGTAAGTGTACTTATTTTTCTCTCACTTATTCATCATTTCGCGTTGCGTGTCAGTTGGTTTATTGATTTAGTGTTAAGTATGGCTATAATGAGTTTAGGAAGTGAAATATCTTAAAACGCCAAATATGGCCCATCATGAAGCTTTTCTGAGGACAATTAGTATGAATAACATGCAGTTGATATTTTGAGAGACGGGCAAATACTATTCTTTTTTAAGTGTTGCAATACAGCTAAGGCTTGTTCTTGTCAGTGCTGCTACATTTATCGACCCTCTTTTCTAGTATCATATCTAGAAAAAATGTAAATGCAAATCAGTTAATATTTGATGTTTTTATTGTTTTTTGTTTGTTTGTTTTTTTTTTTTCAAATTTTCCGGGAAATAATTCATCCACCTCCTCTGATTATTATCATAGCCCATCTACATATAGTTTCTTGTATAACTGTATGTACTTAAAATCGGCCAGCAGCCAATCTGGCAAGTGAGCCAACCATCCGATTAACGTTGGAGCAGCTGCGATTTTACCGGAAGTAAAATCCGCTTCGAGCTCTGTTTTTTTGTTAATTTAAATTGAAAAAAAAAAAAGGAAAAGGAAGGACGGGAAAATGGGAAGAATGAGATGGGAGAAACTTTTGGGAGGGAAAAAAGGGAGATGAAAGGAAAAATGCGCTAAGTCGCGTGGGAGAGGTTAAGGGGGTCTCAAAGCAGTGGTGCCAGGCTCAATGAGAGAGACATTCTCGAAGTTCATGGAAATTTCGAAATATTGAGCAGTTTTTCAAAATAATTTGCTACTGGAAAGTTTTTCAGTGGGAAAATTAGGGACAGTAGTGAGCCAGAGACCCCGCGGCGTATACAACGCAAACTAGTCTACTTAATCTAAGACAGGCAACGCTGGGAGGCTCGGTACAATTCAGCGATAAATTAGGTCGAGAAGTTAGAAGTTCGATGTTAGACATTTTCAAGGGATTTTTTTTTTTTTTTTTTTTTTTTTTTTTTTTTTTTTTTTTAAATTACCCACTCTGTTTTACTATGCTGAGTGAATGAAACCAAAAATTAGGATAATCTACAACTTAATTACTACATTTTTAAATATTTTTTTTTTTTTTTTTTTTTTTTTTTTTAAATTGAAACTTTAGCATTTTTATACTTGGGACGGAACTTTGACAGCATCGCGTGATGATTTGGAAATTTTAGAATTTTTTTGGGGTGAATGTACTGTTCTCCGAACCAAGGATGATGTAGCCCCTTCCGGAGCCAGAGCCTTTGATAAAATAAAATGTTGCGTCTCTCGCGCCACAAAACCTCTATAGATGAGTATTTGAGTATTCTTTGAGTAAAAGTCAGTACTATGGAGTTATAAAACTGATTTGAAATTGTACTTCTTACCTATCTATGATTTTAAAAATAAATTCAAAATATATCTTACTTGTAGTGGCATATTTTGTCTTGTTTTACCTCACAATGTTATAACCGTACAGACCGTACAGTTGTGGCAATGATGTGAAAGATTCCTAATATTATTTTTTCTAAGGATCTAGATGCAGCATGGCTTAGACTCAGCAGCACTGCTATTTGATAGTGCGTTTGTGAGATTTCCTGTCAGCAAGTGTGTATGTGTTGCATAGAAAAAGAAACTCTATTCTTAGTCAGGACCCGGTGCAACCAGAGGAAGCTTTACTCCGCTGAGGCCTACCCAGGCATTCGCCTCCAATTCGCCTTCCTTCCTCTTTGCCCATTTGAAGACTTGAGCCCTCTAGTTTTAAAGGGGCCAAAATCCATTGCGACATTTCAAAATTTCTCTTCGTATTCTATTTTATAAGAGAACTGACGAATACAAATTTATGAAGTTTGCAACAAAACTTCTCCTGATTATAACTTACTTCACTTAAACCTATTACAAAATAGTATCAACTGGTTTTGAGTTTAAAAAAAAAAAAAAAAAAAAAAAAAAAAAAAAAAAAAAAAAAAAAAAAAAAAAAAAATATATATATAGTATATGTATAAAAAAAAAAAAATGCTGAATGAAATTTTGATTCGTAACTAAAGTTAGGTCCGTTCAAAACTAAAGGGAGCTTAAGTACGCATGGCCCTTCATAGCGGCTCGTGCTATTTGGCAACTATGTTTTTCTGCCATTCGAGCTTATGCAAAAAAAAGTATCGATTTCTCAGGGATTCAGTAAATCTCGAAGATCGATTATTTTACGTAGGTTTAAATGGAGAAAATCCGTTGATGCCACATTGCACAAGCCACCGCGCTGATTGAGATACTTTTTAGTATCCTCCGCGCATCCGAAAATATATTTGGCTTAAACGTGGCAATACTGATATAAAGGTTAGGAACGAAGGGTCGTATGTGGGGGGGGGGGGGGGTACCAAAGAGGTAGGGTGTACAGGCAAGCCGTAAGTGAATGAATTGAATAACAAATGGGTGTGATTATTGGTGCCACATTGACGCGGTCTTGCTCTGTATAAAACGAGAAACGCGGCTTTCTTCCCGATTATTTCACATCGAACTCAGACCGATACGATTTTTTTTTCGCTCGCTTTAAAATTTCCTCTCTCTCTCACGACACAAACTTTGATGAATTCAACGTAAAAATGACGCCTATCTGATAAATTAATTGAAGCGATCCTCTAATTAATGTGAAAAGGAAGAGTTAATTCAGGTTTTGTACTGTAGACAGTCAGATCTGCAATTATACGTGCGAAAATAACCCTATATTATTTGTCAGTCGGGGAGATCGGAACAGGTCTCAAAATTGATCAGACGCAGGGTTGCCGCTTTGAAAATTTTCTGTGTTGCCAAATTGGAGGTTAACATGTGAAACATAGTGGCGGTGAAATAAAAATACCCACCCTGATACCGATGTGCTTACATTCAACATGGATTTTTCTCTAAACTTTATTTATATTTTATATTCGGTTATTTATATCCCACCGTTTATTTATATTCCATCATGGCAAAATAAATTTAAAAAAAAAATTGGACTGGAGTTATCTCCAGTTTAAACTTTTTTTTAAATTAATTCAATTCAATTTTAAATTGGGGTCCAAGTGGACCCTCCCCCTCCCCCCTTAGTAATCTACTTATATCAAATACCTTAGGAATATGAAGGTTAAGCTCACCGATAAGCAGTGGCGGCTCGCCTAAGGAGGCAAGGGAGGCTGTGCCTCCCCAGACATTCAGAGTGAAGAAAAAATAACGTCGACAAGACAGTAACGAGACACAACATATTAAAATTAAGCAATCACAATGTCCGTGACTCTAAAACTTGAGTCAATCTTCACTAGGAGAAAGCGCAAGAGAAGGAAGTTATAAGCGGGCGGGGAACGAGATTTCAGATTCGCGAAACGACAGCAGTCATCAGTGCCAGAGTCTGTGCCTCGTCGCCTCGTCGAGAGGCACAGACTCCGAGTCGGTCGAGCGGTCGAGTCACAGTCAAGTAGTGGCGTTCGGCACACACACACACACAACCAAGCAAGGACTGTGCAGTGTGCACGCACTAACGAAGGTATCGGAGGCTGCTATCCTCCACGACTCCCGCAGCGTTGCCGAGTCAGTAGCTGGATAACCATCATACCAGTCGCCGGGCACATCCGGATTCGTCCACTGGTCACTTTTGACACTTCCGGATTCGTCCACGCGAAAAATCGAAAACCGGATTCGTCCACGAATTTTTTTTTTAAATTTTTTAAGTGCGTACATTTGGCAACGGCATGGAGTATTTGGGTAGAGTGCTGCAGCTTCAGCTATCAAAGTGAACCCGTATTCTTAAGTGAACTTAAATTCACTGATTATTTGACTGAAACTTATATCTCCGAAAATTCTCTGTTTCCACCGCATGTATGGGCAACTAGCAGTTGTAGCTTACAACTCACAACTAACGCATGTGAGTCCTTCCATGCACATTTTGGTAAATATTTTTATCATTCTCACCCCAATATCAACTATTTTGCGAAAACACTACTTGATGTTCAAAAAGTAGTTTACATTAAAATCAATACTGCCGAAGCGGGGGAGGCCGCGCGAATTACAAATACCAAAGTCAAGAATGCTCAAAAGGAGGCAGAAGATGTGATGTTCGCATACAACGAAGGGTTAATTGACAGGTTCAAATTTGTGAAAAAAATGAGTTATAGATATAAAAAGAATGCACAGCCAAAGAAGAAGAAAGGTAAAAATGTAACCTAAAAAGTTCAAGTGATTGTCCGTGAGATTTTCTGACAACCCCTTTCTTTCAGTGGGTAAAATTGTATATTGTGTCACAATTCATGTATTATTGCACGCACTCTACCCAAATACTCCATGCCGTTGCCAAACGTACGTACTTAATAAATTAAAAAAAAAATTCGTGGACGAATCCGGTTTTCGATTTTTCGGGTGGACGAATCCGGAAGTGTCAAAAGTGACCAGTGGACGAATCCGGTCTCACCCCAGTCGTCGGACCAGCCGCGCCTGTTTGTTGTTGTTCGCCCCCCCCTGCTGGTGGGTTCTTGTTCTCTCCCCCCCCCCCCACAGCCTCCCCATTACCAAAGCCCACGAGCCGCCACTGCCGATAAGAGTTCCTCCCACATGGAAAGCATATAGGGTTGGATCTCTGAAATTTGGAAATAATAGAAGGTTACGTGAATATCGATTGTCGAAAGAATGTTTATTGCGTAGCGAATAAAGCTATCTATCTTCCGCCAAATCTCTTGAAATTGGATGGCTTTTGTTCAGAAAAAGAACCCAGCTACATAAGAAAATCAATAACAGTCGGTTTCTTTTTGCATAAAGCAGAGCAACTGAGCTCAAAAAGCTTATTTCTTATGAGATATTACCAGTTTATCACGTTGCGGAACACCCTTGAGTTCTACGATATTCGTCATTTCAATTTATCATACCTAGTCCAACAATGGTACCACGATCTTTGGTCATTTTTGGCACAGAAGAAAACAAAATTGATGAGGACAAACGAGACTTTAATATGAGTTTTATTACTCACTCACAGGATTCTTTGTCCCCCCCCCCCTTGACTGTAGAGAATAGAGAACAGTTAAAAGTCCTGACAGCTGAGCAGTAACTAGTTTTGCGCTATCTACAGCATAATGTCGATAAGCGTACCTATCAGCAGGGCTGTAAACCGGAACCAGATCCGGAACCAGAGAATCGAAACCGTAAAGCAGGCATAAAGTGGAACCAGAATTGGAACCGGTACCGAAAATAAGCATTAAAATAAGCGAACCGAAACCGCTGTACGGCTCCACATCAGCTGACGAATGACGAAGCAAAAGTTAATATGGATAGTTTCGTAACAATTCTCTTCCTCAGAGCCCACCAAAAATTCAGATTATTTCATTGCAATTCAATTGATAAGTACACTAATTTTAGCGCATTTTATTCTTTTTCATTTCGATACTTTTCTCCTTCCACTGTCGGTAATAGTAATCAAATGAATTTATTGAACGAACTCTTGATTTTAGTTTATGTTGAGCTCTCTTTTTGAAGGATACCCTGTCAACAGAATGAGAACCGAAATAGACTCGGTTCCGAACTACAACTAGAACCAAAATTCTTGAACAAGCTGGAACCTGAACGGGAATAGTATCAAAATTGGAGACTAAAACAGAACCAGAACCGGAACCGGTTCCAAAATGTGATACGGTTCGCAGCCCTGCCCATCAGTCCAAACCATACCCCGCATTCAGAAATCATAATACGGACCACTCGTTTTGAACTAAATCAGCGCATTTAATGCAGTTTTTTCACAAGAGATAGTTTAAAATGGACTAGCGGCAATTGTGGTATAGTAATTCCCTATCTAAACTTTTCAAGTCAAGGAAGTTCCGAGGAAAAGTCGACAAACGTGTTGAAATTCGGCCTTGAAAACCGGTTGATTATTCGCGATAAAAGTTGTTTTCTTTGAGCGATAGAAATATCCTCTTCATCCACAAAATTGACGATGCAACAAAAATGCTGGCAAAGGAACAAACGCATTAAAATATAAAAGATCAGGACTGCACCTTCCTGACTTATTCATTTGCAAAACGAATTCGAATCAAGGAGAGATCGTTTGAAATTATAGAGTTCAGGCAAGTTTGATTCTAGAGAAGCTCAGAAATCGAGAAATGAATTATTTCTCAAGCCTCGAATAACATATTCAATATTTTAAACTACAGAACTTAAGTTTTTACTTGTTTTGAAAGCGCTCACTGTCCACGCCCCCCCTCTCTCTCTCTTTATTTTTTACCACTAATTTTTTACAATCCATTTATCATTACTTTGTTTTTAAGTATACTATTAAGTTCATCATTTCAAATGTACTCCTTCATTTATGTAATTTTATTTCTTGTATTCGTTCTTAGTGGTTATGTGGAAGAGAGGGCCAGTATTGGCCCTAACATTGACACTCAAAATAAATCGCTTAATCAATCAATCAATCAATCAATCTCTCCCTCTCTCTCCTACCCCCCCCCCCCAAACCTTCCGTGTCTCTCTCCTCCCCCTGTCTCTCTCCTCCCCCTATTTCTCTCTCTCTCTCTCTCTCTCTCCTCTCTCTCTCTCTCTCTCTCTCTCTCTCTCTCTCTCTCTCTCTCTCTCTCTCTCTCCTCTCTCTCTCTCTCGTTTTACTTTCGCGCAGACCACTCTTCCTTCTCTTTTTGACGACGCCGCTCGAACCACAGAGTTCGCACACCATAATTAAAACGGAAACTTTCGGAAGCTACAATTTATAATTTGGAGTTATGATTTCCATGTAACTAATAATAAGTGTTCTTTAGCGTTCTGGTTATTTACTCGTTAAAAATGAGTTCTGAAGAGTATTACGGGGGTACCCGAGGCGAAGGGAAAGAGAGTTTAAGTATGCAGGCAGCGTGACAAATGCAAGGAGAAAGGCGCTTATTCGATCTCTGCCGGAGCAGATAAGGCAATGCGTCGTATTAGCAGAAATTCATACCATTACGTTAGTGGTTTACGTCCGAGTCCAATGTCTGATAATTCAGCAGGGACGAATATTCATATTTAGAGAAGTTACGAATGAAAAGAACAAAAGGAGAAAGAAGGTGAGCTCTCATTTTAAAAGAGATCAAATCTGACCTTTTGAGAGAAGATACCTATTCCGAGAAATTCCATTGAGTCGTTTGAAAAAAAAAAAGCTATATAAGTTCATGGCTGTGTTGCTGAGATTTTGCGAAGCTTTCCTATTTTAAAATAAAACAATGGGTCCGCTGCAAGAATTTGCAACGGCAATGAAGAGGATCTTCAAACTACCAAAAATTGTCATTCCGATCCCCAAATTTTGCTCGAAAATATCTTAAGGTCTCGGGTACGTTTGTTTGCTTGTTTGTTGCAAGACTCAGTCGACATATTTTAAAACTCCTTCACGATGGTTTTGTTAAATGTTTCTTTGAAGAGCGTCGTTAAGACATTTGCAAAAAAAAACAAGCAGGGAAGCTCCGATACATTGCATGTATTGGAAAAGCGTGCCTGTGAATTGTAAACATAAAAATCTGCGCATAAGTTGTTTCATTTGGTCTTCTGCTCTGCTGGGTTTTGCAGAAATAAGTTTTGCATAAAGGCTTACGCATACATGGTTTAAATATATTTATTATAATGTAGTTCATGGGAGAAGATTTGTCAATTTATTGTATATTATTTAAGGTACAGGAAGTGCTGTTGGAGCTTTGATTAAGAAAATATGACAATGTATATGCGTTTGAGGCTTATTTTACAAAATTGGCCGTATAGTGGTACCTTTGATGATTATATTTAATTTTTGGATTCTCTTAAAGAGAGCAAGTATAGTCTGGACTCAGCGCATGAGATTTCAATTATTTTACTCATCGGACAGTGATTAAATACCAGAGGACCTGAATAGAATAAAAGAAGTCTACTACATTTTATATACAAAGTGAGCCAGAGCATCCGTTGCTGGCATTTTTCTCGAAAATTACTGAAACAAATGATTTGAAACAAAACAATCAGACAGAAAATTGACTCCAAATTTTTCATTTCTGATATTTTCATAAGCTCCTGACAACCTCTTAGGGTGTATTCTGGGGGGTTCAAACACATTTTTCAACTTTTCTCGAAAAAACCCTCAATGCAGATGTAAAAATTCATTTATAATCTAAAAGTAGAGAAAAAAATTCGTTTTATAAGTTTGAAAAATAGGCGCAACGTAGGAATCTGAACAAAAACCCTCTGTGAAGAAAGCTGATTTTATAAGCTTTCAGATGGCGCAAACCGCGATGCCGAAAAACATTTCGTTCAAGAGTTATGACCGCGCAAAGTTTCAGATCTAGGCCAACAATAGGGTTCCGACTTTCGATTCAACAAAAAAATTTGTTGCTCCACCAATAATCGATGAAATTCATTGAAACTTGGCGGAAGCGGGTTTTTTGGGTCGCTGAATTTATTTTTTACATAAGTTTTTCAAAATTCTCAAATCATATATGGCCGCCATAGTTTTTCGTTCAGATTCCTTCATTGCGCCTATTTTTCAAACTCAAAAAACGGATTTTTGGAAACTTCAAAAGTAAAACAAAATGCAAAAAAAGGGTCAAATATTTTTGAACTAAACACTGTAGCACATCAATCGAAAGATCTTTAAAATACGCATCTTTTGGTGCAAAGTTCACGTCAATATCTATTTTCGTTCAAAAGTTATGGAGCATTGGAGGTTTTGACTTTGACCCCCTGCACTCCCGCTCCCAGTTGACCAAATTAAAAAAACTGCAGATATTCTGAAAGATGATGCTTAGCTCTATCATCCCTGAAAGTTTCATCCATTTTTGAGGGGGGGCACTCCTAATGGTAGCTGGATGGACCCCTTTTCATCAAAACAAATACCATTAATTGAGCCTGTCTCGTCCTCTAAAAAAATAATACAAAAACCATAACTTCGCTTACACTTTCGAACAGGCGTTAATGTTGTAACAATTCCCGAAACTAAAAAATTAAAAGAATACTGATCTAATTTGTTTATTTTAATGAGATCCATTTTCAACCCATAAAAGATTGAATGTTAAAAATTGCGCTAAAAAAAAAAAAAAAAAAAAAAAAAAAAAAAAAAAAAAAAAAAAAAAAAAAAAAAAAATCATTTATCAGCTGATCAAATAAAGGCAAAGAAACGTGACTTCTTCATTCCGCGCTGTCTAGCGGGTTCTTCTTGAAGCTTTACTTTTGTGAGAAGGTATCCTATAAGTAAAACCATGATCTGTATCGGTTTTATTTCGCGCCTTTTATTCGAAAATATCAGCTGACTCTAGACATTCACAGAGAAAGATTATCAAATTAGTGAACAGGTGAGCCGCAGTGCAGCCAATGCAGCCAAACAATCACCGGCTGCAAAACAATAATAAATAATAAAAAAAAAAACATCACACAACGACTCGTTATCGGCCGCCCGTACGAAAAAACCCCGAATGTACTTTAAAATCAATTATTTCTTCAATAAACGTAATAAAATAACCCAAAAACAATGTCCAACATAACAAATTAATCATAAAAACAAACAAAAATTTATTCATCGTAAAACCAACACAGCAGAGTAAAATTACAACAAAGTTGGCAACATAAAACGCAAAATATTACCTCACCGCACTCCACTTACCCCTCAAAAGTGGTGAGTCCGTCGTTTAATTGGAATTATAAAAAAACTAAAGCATTAAAATGAATCCAACTATTTTTGCTGCAAACTTTAGAAGGTACGATTTCATAATTGTACCTTTGCAATCCTCAAAACGCAACAGACACGACAGGAAAAAATCACAAAATTCAAAAACAGCCGATTTTCAACTTTAGGCCACTCAGCATAGGAATACACGTGGAAAGCATAGGCTGCCTTATTACATTGTATACATTGTATTATATTGTTAGCAGCAAAACGATCGGAATAAGCGTGCCATGTTCCATGGGCACGCTTAAAACTAGAGGAAGATATAGGATTCCTTTTCATCCGCTGAAAGTAAATTGAAGTCTTGAAATAAAAGGCAGGCCCATCATAAGAACTTGATACATAACCTATGAGAAATGAACTCTATGCCACACCATTACTCCACAGGCGGATCCAGGAATTTTCATTTCTCACTCTCTGTTCATTTGATCTCTTGTGATAGAGAAAGACAGAAGAAAGTGTCACTGACTTTAGCGTGTATCCCTGCAATTCTCTAATACATGCTTTCAAATTGGATAAGAGACCAACTCCGGATCCACATTTGTTGTTTAATAGCTTCAGTTCACTTTGAATGGGTCGTTCCCATAAGAACAAGCATCCGACGCGCGCCAGATTTTACTCGCGTCTTACGTCTGATGGTGGTCCGTATTTTTCAGCCGATACTATTTCTTGGAATACTTTATTGAGAATTTCTGGGCTCATAGATTCCTATACTTCTTCAGTCAGTGGCCAGTACTTAATTTTTCAGAAGCTTTCCTAACAGTTAGTGATAAAAGTTTTGTTTGTTTGTTTTTTGTTTTACCGTTAAGCCTTATCGTTTTAGTTAAGTAATCCCAGGTTGAAACTTCAGATGCTCATTGAAATGCCATCAAAGTAGTTACTGCTGCTCTTTTCCTTTCCGAAATTTACACTGGCACGTACTCCGTCCCCCATTTTTTTTTTTTTTTTTTATTTAAAAAAAAAAAGAAAAAAAGAAACTCAAGAGCGTGGTCAAAGCGTTGCATGGTGGCGTCATGGAGCTCTCGCTTGCTGTTTTTCGAATTTCCCATTCAAAAAATAAGCATTCAAGACCCATAATTGACCATTTAGATGTGTCGGATAGTTCTTTCGTGTATAAGCAGCTTCGTGAGTGGAAACTTTTATGGCAAAGTAACGCTGAAGGGAGAAATTCTCAGGAGGGAAATAGCAAGAGACGGAGTTGCAGAGGAAGAGAGAGACACTTATTTCAGTTACCGCCGAGCGAAGGAGACGGCTAGAGAGAGACTGAGAAAGAGCCAAGAAGAAAGTGCTTGCGGAGTGAGAGAGAAACGTCTACGGAACGAGGAGTGAGCGAGAAGCACGATCGGAGACCCTCGCACTTTAGTAAAATCGATTTCCATGCTCTTGAAAGGCGTTTGTCTACGAAAAAAGATGCAACTCATCTAACCTCAAAAAAGAAGGAGGAAACATCTCTTTTGCATGTTAAAGACGATTAGAAAAGAAGACGTTTCAATACCCAGCGCTCACGCTTGGTGGAGGATGTAAGTATGCGGCAAGCAGGTCCCACATCATCCTTTAAAAGAGAAAATGCGTGCCACAGAAAAAAGGGAAAGAAGAAAAAATATTAATCGTGTAATAAGAAGAGAGAACGCGAGGAGAATGAGAAGAGAAAGAGAGGGAAAGTGTACAAAACCAAGTTCTGTCACTTTAAATCGAAGAGACTAGGCTGCCTAGTGCGGAAACGACCGACCCCCTTGATTTTACGTACACAGAATGAACTCAATATTTTATTTATTTCAAGAAGAATGTCGATCATCTTAGCATTTCAAGAGAAGTATCGATCATTCAATTATTTCAATAGAAATGTCTATCATCTCAAAATTTCAATAGAATTTTCAATCGTATCAACATTTCAAAAGAGCCTCAAGAAATCGATTATCTCATCATTTCAAGAGAAATATCGATCATATCATCATTTCATGAGAAATATCCATCATATCATCATTTCAAGAGAAATATCCACCATCTCAACATTGGGGCTCTTGCAAACTTTTGCTACAGGAGATTGAAGAGTCCGTTTTTCCGTAACAACCTGTAAAAATGACGATGAGTGCACTAAAGAATCTCGAAATTCACTCTGAGAATCGGGCTGAATGGCAGAGAGATGCAGATATCACGGGAGATTCCTATCTAAATTGAGACATATCTCTGTTTTTGTTCCCGTAGAGAAAAAGACAAATTAGACAGGAATCTCCCATGATACGTGCTTTGAACCGCCATCACGATCACGGAAAAAAACTACGGTGAAAATAACCATACGCATACCTGATTTTGGCACCTGCTAGATGTTATGGTAATGTTACCCAGAAGCAGGCCCGTCTTATGGGGGGGGAGGGGGGGCAAGGGACCCACAGGTCCAGGGCCCGGGCGTCAGAGGGGCCCGGCGCGGGAGCCTGACTAAAAGTCTCATTTTTCTGTTAAGAAAATGAAAAACTGTTCTAGCGGGCCGGGCCTTCGCCGATCCGGCACAGAAATTTCACTTAGGAGAACCTTAAAGCCCCCCATAACCCCCCCCCCCCCCCCCCCCTAACCCCTACAACCCCTACCCAGGACCCACCAAAAGGGGGCCCAAAAACCCAGTTGGTACCAGGGCCCGGGAGTTAGATGTGACGGGCCTGCCCAGAAGTATATACTATGTTTTGACTAGGTACTAGGTGATTTTACCTGATTGCATGTCGAATTTACTCAAAGTATCGGTAAATGTACCATACTTCTGGTCAAGTTTACCGTAACATCTAGCAGGTGCCAAAATCAGGTATCCGTATGGTTAATTTCACTAATCTTTTTTTTCCGTGATCTTGCCGTTATTGCAATTTTGTGAGTTTATTAATGAATTTTAGGATTTTTTAGAGTGATTTTCTCGATTTTTGCTGGTTTTTACATCAGATTGGTCATTTGCTTATAGTAAAAGTTTAAAAGAGTCTCTTTCAGGAAAAATACCGACCATCTTAATATTTTAGAAAGATCTAGATAATTTTATCTACTTTCCAATAATAAAATTACAATATCCCTAATGCTGAATGTATTTTTGGCTTTTAGTCTATGGTCTGATATTTTTCTTTGATGCACTGAAGTCAATTCACGAATAAACTTGACCAATTAACGTGACTGAATATGTGACCCGATCTGTGAAAAGGGACCTTATCTTCCGGATTCTGAAAACTGAGCTATTAGGACCACTGCATAGAGGACATTCAGACGAGCATTTTGACATAAAGTTGACCCCAAAAGCTCAAAAATTGACCGAGTTTTGGCAGCTGACAGAAAAGGGACCTTAACTTCCCCATGTTAAAATGCATAAGGAAGTTAAGGCCCCTTTTCTGAATTTTGACATGCTCTCAAACAAGTACCCGTAGCGCGTTCTGTGGTCATTAAAATGAACTAATTCTCATTGCTAGTTACTTTTAGTCCGTCAAAACAGCGTTTTCGAATATTTGACTTTTTTCACTTAAAATCGCTCTCCTGAAAAATTTTGTTCCGGAAGATAAGGTCCCTTTTCACAGATCGGGTCACATATAAGCATGCAGGTGTGAAGGAATTACCTAATGGGCATGCACTTGCGGACATAACATTTCAATTGGTAAAATCAAAGAACGAAAATCTTCAGTTTTTGTTTTTCAGGAAATTTACGATCCAGTATTTACTGAATATATAGCGTTGCATATGCTGCAAATTGTGTGCTCAGTGTCGGAGGAGAATTCCGATTTTAGACTATCAAGACGCACCAATGTGTGGTAAATTTTAACCTCTGACAATAAGGTTTAATAATATTGAGTACCTCATATAAGTTTACTGCTTTCCCGTTCGCTGCTCCTCATGTTGCTTAAACAATTTGTCGGTTTAAATATCGGCAACATAATGCCTCTTTTCTTTTTAGAAATAACTTCTTCCTTCACATTTCGGTTCTATCAGTCTAAGAATGTTGGGTTGTTCCATGAGTTGGGAAAAAAAGAAGAAGAACAATCATTCCTCTAGCTTTTAATTAATTAAATTTACACTTTAAAACTCGTCGCGGAATTTTCCTGAAACCTAGATTTCCACTCTCACGCCCTCACTGCACTTACCTCCTCAATTTGGAGTGGGCGAGGTAGTCGAAAACAGGGCGAAAAGGGACAGCAAAGAGAGAGAGGAGAGAGAGAGGGCAAGACCGAGAGGCCGAGAGGACGAATAGTATAAGGCCGGGGGAAAGAATTTGTAAATCTAATTCCGTAGTTGGATCCCTCATTCGTGAGGAGTGTCGCGTCGTCTCGAAATAATGAAAGGAAAAGGTCGTACTTCAACAGCTTCAGCTTTTATTCGCGGCTTGTGTGGTCGTGGTCTAGGTCTGAGCACAATTTGAAAATGGGAGCAGTTTGTCATTTCTGCTGGCTGCACACGCAAAGCGAATTGCATACTTGTTGCACTCTTGCGTCGCCACTTAGCGGTTTGCGTGCGCTTGCACATTTCATAACTCCCCTCTCCCCCGCCCCGCCACCACCCTAAGAAAAATATCTTCTCATCCTCCCTCAACCCCTTTACCTCTCAGGTCACCTTACCTTACCTGAAAGATTCCTCGAACATAGGACGGCTCGACTCGTTCACCGCGAATGAAAATACCAAACTTTGATACGTTCATTCTTAACTTTGCTCGGAAGTTTAGCCAATCGTCATATCGGTTTGCTTAAAAAGGGGTTAAGCCCATTTGAGGAAAACTGAGTTGGCTGACTTTTTGAATTCTTTCTAAACATATTATGCTGAATTTCAAAACATTTTTGAGGAAATATGTATAAATAAAAGAAATAAGTGCAGTTAAAGGTATACCATTATTTTAGGATTGCATGAGAAAGTACAGCGGTGTTTTAACAATCTCCTGTAAAGTTGTTAAAGGAGGCTTTAGCCCTTTTACTCTGATCTATGTCTATATATGTATTTTAAGGTAAAGAATTATGTCCCATTCAGGCCCGCATTTTTTGCAGCATGAAATTTAAACTCAGAAAAAAGTGACAAAACTGTTGGCCGTAACAATATGCACTCTTAAAGATCTACTCTTACTGAAATAATCAAAGATACGGCTGTAATGGGAGGCTTTTGGGTCTATTTTGTGGCTAGTTTTACATTACAATTTCCCAAGATTAAGTGGATATTTCGTCACGAGGACAAATTCATCGTCAATGTTAAGAGTGACGCAGACAGGAAAACATGCATTCGGACCCCTCGGCCCTCTTTCTGTAGTTAGTTATACAGCCGAGGGGATCAAATGATGGTGTTGCCTCTTCAAGGTCTCCGTTGTAGATGGATGGATGGTGAGGACTTGCGGAGGGTTAAACTCCCACCGTGTAGCGTCTTTCGGTGACCGTCAAGCCGCTACATAATTTTGATTTTATCGACATATCTCTCAATGAATCACCATTAAGAGGTGGTCCTCATTTGGTCGAACGTGACCAGTGACGTCACACGTTATTGAACGAACATTTCCGTTGTCATTTCTAGTGAATCCTTAACGGTTTGACCTATTTGGTTGGATCATGGATGAGTATGCATGTGCACGCTTCATCTGTAAATAAGCATCAAAGAGGATATGAATATGAATGAATAATGAATCAATGAACTATTTTGATTTGTCCACACTACAAAGAGTTTGGAGCGAGCACACCTACCTACCCGCAAACCCACTCACAGGGAGTCAGGTCGCAGGTGAAGGCAGGATACTTTACCTAATTATCTGATACCATTATACTGGCTGGATCCTCTCTTCGCGAGTGAATGTAGCCGCCGCGTCCGTCGGATAGAGTCGAACTCGAACTGTCAGTCCTCACGTTCTCAAACAGTTTCCGCTTGTGCACATTTTAGCTAGGATAATAGGGATTTTCTCCGCTTTCCCCCGTATAAAAGCCGACCAATAAAAATAACGCTTTAGGATCGGACATAAACCTGGGGCGGCAAATTAGTTTCGAACACATAACAATGATACATAAAACCTCTCGACGAAGAGAGAGAGAGAGAGAGAGAGAGAGAGAGAGAGAGAGAGAGAGAGAGAGAGAGAGAGAGAGAGAGAGAGAGAGAGAGAGAGAGAGAGAGAGAGAGAGAGAGAGAGAGAGAGAGAGAGAGAGAGAGAGAGAGAGAGAGAGAGAGAGAGAGAGAGAGAGTGGAGTCTCTAGAATATATGTACGGGAGGCACCGCGCGGCAATTTTATAGCTTCAAACGGATACAGTGTTGCGATTACTGTATGTTAGCCGCGGCATTAATATGATTTTCTGGGTCGAATAGCGAATAGGTCTGCGCGTCCATATCCTTATTGGCACTTTCCCAGCGCCACGCTTGTTTTATAATGGTCCCACATTAAGCAGGGAGTGGTGCGCCTCTTAGTTTGAACTAGCGGGAGGAAAATGGAAAAATGGTCGCCCTAACCCCTTTCTACATGTATGCGCTCAAGTTCGCTCAACAGTTGGGTCCTCTTCATTCAAATTTTGGGCATAAAACTACTTTCTCATTACCCGGAATCGACGTGTAGGTACCGCTTCATATTCTGCTTTACTGCTGTTTATATTAAGTATCCTTGCACTCTTTTCATTGTTGACATTTCAAATCTCCAGGCGTTTGCCACATGTGCATTGTAAAATTTATTTTGAAGAGCCGAAGAGTGCCCTCCGCTCGCCCCGTCAGTTTTCACCTTTGTGCATGGCATTTCCGAAAGCAGTTGTTCCTATTCCAGAGATATTCTCTCTTGAAGAAGCAGTTTTAAAAATCAGACCCTTTTCCTTCCCCCTTCTACCGTACCCTACCTCTCCCCAATTTAAGAAGGATTGCAAGTGAATTTCCAATTACAATTAATTATATTGAACGAGGTCATATGTTTTGTTCTTGTCTCATTCTCGGTCTCTTATAGGTACATCACCGCCATGAATCTCAATCATCCTACCCTCTCTTCGTATCAAAACTTGCTCGAGGTGTAACCCGTGTTGCCAGATTGGGTTGAAAAAGGGGGGATGTACGTTTTGGGCGAATGGTAAGAAACAGGTAGAAAAAAAACAGTACGTTTTGGGCGAGGCAAGAGGAGAGTAATTCTGAGAACAACTCCATTTCTTAGGGCGTTTTGGGCGAGAGAAAAATATAAGACATTTGTAGGAAAAGTGAATAATGAGACACTTTTGGGCGAGTGCGAGAGATGATGCTGTTGCTGCATGTGGCAACCTCACCTTCTCGTAAAATGTCTCGTGTCCACGTGTCCGCTCTTATCATCGAAGAAGACTAATTATGAAGACATGTTTACAAAAATTACACAAAAATTATGTCCATAAAACGTAATATTTGGAACCCCGTAAAAATCTCTACGCAAGCCAGAATCGCCGAATCCATTGAAAACTGCGGAATGAGTGTAGCTCTGGTCCGCGAACCGCCCTCCGTCGCCTGCAATACCTAAAACAATATGGGCTACGTCATCAAAGCTCAGAAGATTTAAATGTTTTTACTAATACTTTGAACTTTAGTTTCTCATTTTTAATTTTTTTATACATCAAATTTCAAAACTTCAAGCTACAGACCTACAATAATTGCTGGTGAGTGATACGCACTTGTAAAACGCGTACTCGGCAACTTACTTCCAATGATGCCAAACTTACAAAATTACCACAGTAAATTCCTTAAATGTACTCGCCCAAAAAGTCCCTTCGACATTGACTGAATCCCTCACTAAATTCAATTTTCAACTCGCCCAAAACGTCCACTCGAATCCAGCTCCTCGCCCAAGAGGTATCTTTTTGTGTCGCCCAAAACGTACTCTTTCTCTCGCCCAAAACGCCCGATTTTCGCCCACTCTCGCCCAAAACGTCATCCCCCGAAAAAGGTGTACGTTTTACATTGATTTAAATGGGGACGATACGGCTTTTTACCCTCCCTCTGGCAACACTGGACGTAACACGTACCGACAATGAGCCCACACCCTAGAATTATGTGCCCATAAGAGACAGATTGCAACAGAAATTATCTTACACAACCGAACTTAAAACCTTTCTATGTCCTTATTTCAGTCCTCATCACTGCCGTTTAGACTTCAGTCCGAGGACTGAAAATGAATGAAAATACACATTACACAAACAAGGCAAAACAACTTTATACCCCGGGTTCACTTTTGTACTTTTTAAATAAGATCTATAAGTACAATTCAAAATATACACGCAAACTCAACCAAACTTAATCCTCTTAGGGCCAGGGGGGTGATCACGGAGGATCGTTTCGTTTCGGTATCGTTATCGTTATCGTTTGCATTAAATCAAATGGGCTTGCTTCTGCGCAACTCGATCGCGCAGGTGATCCCCTCCTCACCTCTTCCTACTTCAAACGATCAAGTAGACGACAGCCTCCAACTCGTCGCCTCCTTCTTTCGTCCGTTTCTATCGTTACGAGGGGCTCAAAACGATTCGATCAGTTGAGCCACCCATAAGGTTACACGTAAACGATAACGATAACGATACCAAAACGAAACGATCCTCCGTGATCACCCCCCAGGTTATTTCAAAAGGACGCCACTCTTCCGTTTATAAAGGGAAGGTAGTTAACTGTTCGCACTCGGGGGAGTTGAAATTGCCTATACGATACATTGAAGGCGCCAAAAGACATCCTATACTGTACATGTTTTCATCAATAATCGTGTTTATCCGGAATGAAGACGGGAACAATGTGAAGTAGACTAGAGAAGAAAAACGAGTATACTCGGTCTTGGCCCTTAAAGGGTTAAGACAGACATTGTTATTAAGGCTTAAGCTGGCATTTCATTTTAGACGGAAGATTGAAAATATATGAACAATCACAAACAAGACGAAGCTTCACGAGTCTCGCGCTCACTGAAAAATAAATCTGAGGTTTGAAAATAAACAGATAAAACACCGATGGGCGGCGCGTGTTCAGACTGAGAAATAAAATATGTTGACCGTTACTCTAGACGTGGATGCTCCGGGTGCTAGCCTGGAGCAACGGGTGTAACACCCGGAGCTATTTTGCTCCGGCTGCTGGTGTGACACCCACAGCTTACGGCTGGCACGCCCGTTTTACTCGTGTCCGGAGCAAACAGGTTGCTCAGCCGGACTGATTTTTTTCAGTGGCAAGAAAAAAGTTTTGGCGAAAATGACAGTGCGAATGATTATAGTCTCCAAGAAGAAAATATGATATTTCTGAACAGAAAGTTCTGGTCGAAAAAGTAGGAGTTTTCTTGCATTCCAGAAATTTTACTTAAAATCGCCAGAGACTATTTTTTAAATTACTAGAAATTTTGGTAATTTTAATTATTATCTGAAACTACTTGCCAGATTTTTTTTTCGGTTTTAAAAATAGTTTCTGATGATTTCAAGCAGAGTTTCTGGTATGGAAAAAATCTAGTCTTCTCGACCAAAAATATCATAACTTTTTTTCGGGAACTATTTAATCTTTCACACTATCGTTTCCGCCAGAACTATTTTCTCAGAGTACCAGTGTATAAAATTGCAGTAGAAATTTGCACTAGACTCATTACAAAATGTAAAAGATTTCAGCAGGGGACCAATCCTCCGTCTAACGGTTTCAAAAATTGATCCGTAATTATTACTTCTTTTCCCCCTCATCAATTGAACTTTACAACCGCTGAGGGGTAGTAGAGTTGATTGCGCCTTGATTCTCTGGAAAGTGCCGAGTGTTAAATATCTAATCGAGATGCGAACGAGGCATTAAAAAGTAATAATGAATAAGTGTGTGTCCTAGTAGGGCGACCAGAGTCCATTTCGGTGGTCGTGTCTCGTCAGTCGCACGCGCGTTTATCGGCGCTCGCCGCCGTGGTCGGAGGAGGAGGATCGGAAACTTATCAATTAATAATAAGTGGCGCTTTGGGGCGTCCGCTTATAGTATACTACGCGCGGGCTAGGGTGTGTCTTATTTTTGAGTTTTGAGATATTTTAAGGGTTCCACCTCTTAAAGTGTTCTATGTTGGCTCAAAATAGACCCATTTCAAGCATTTTGAAAAATTTTGATTTTTAGAGGTCTCTCAAAGGGCCCAAAGGGCGTAAGTTGAAAATTCTTCAAAATAGACAAATGAGGGGTCAATCCCCACTGAAAATAGCGAGTTACGGCCCTAAAGGGCGAAAATTTCGTCCATTTGGCCGTATCTGCAAGCCTTTAGCCAGAAACCGCCATATTGCGTCGCGCGCAATCAGACTTCAACGCGCGCCGCCGCGAGCATGCGCCGCGCGCGAGCGGCAGCGAGACGCGACTGTCCCGTGCAATGCAGATTTTCTGCGTGCAAGCACCGGAGAGATCTTAGTGCATCAGTAATGTTTCTTCAGCTTCATTGACTGCGAAAAGTAAATATCTAATACATCATATGAGTGTCGAAACTTTTTTTTTTCAGAAGGATCACGTAGACGGATTTTTTGAGTCTCGAACCCAATTTTCCATCTCTTTCATTTCAAAAGAACCTAAAAACCGTCCGTCTCTTTTCATTTCTCTAAAAAAAAAAAAATCCTACACGTTCCTCAATGTTAATTGCAAAAATGTCACAAACACTAAACTTACGGTAGATTTTCAATTGCAGGTATTGTCAATTAATGGTGCGGCTGTGATAATGGAGGAGCTGATGGGCCACAAAGCCTTACATCTTGCTTGTCGTCACCATATGTTTGAAATTATTTTGAATGCCGTTTTTGTCCATCATTTACCAGTTTCTGCTGGTCCGGATATTCAATTATTTAGAAAATTTCAAGAAAAATGGGAGAAGATCGACGAAACTAACTTTGCCGCACCAAATAAACAAATTTTGGACGCTCTAGGAACAGAAGTTGATGCTTTAATTCAATTTGTTTCGGAGTAAATTCAGGTGAACAACAGATAAATTAAAAAAAAAAAAAAAAAAAAAATGAGGCAATAAATATGGATAAGGTTCGCCCATTTGAGCTTGAGGGGGGGGGTGGCATAAAATCATTTACTATTCATCACAGTTCACTGAAAAAAAAGTTAGTTCGGCCTACTAAAAATTAGTGTTTGCGCAATCAAATATATTTGTTGTGTTTACCCATCAATTATAGGTACTCCAACCAACAATTGGTAACTGATACTTATTTTATTGGGTGATTAACCTAGTGAACAGCATTCATCTCTCAATCTCTTGCTTATAGTAATTATCTTTTTTACATTTTATCCCTCTGTATTAGGATACATGTTTTTCACTTCCCCTTCCGCTCAGGTATCCTCTAGATTATAAAGAACAGTTAGACAAAAGAGTTAGTTCGGCCTACTAAAAATTAGTGAAATTGGCGCAATCCAATTTATTGGTTGTACTTACCCACGAATTACGCACTCCAGCCAAAAATTGGAAACTGGTACTAATTTTAATGGGTGTATCGTACCACTTTGAGTTGGTACCCGGTACTATTTTATTAGTAACAAGTACCGATTTATTTAGTTGGAGTACCTAATTGATGGGTAAACACAACAAATAAATTTGATTGCACAAATTTCACTAATTTTTAGTAGGCCGAACTAACTTTTTTTTCAGTGAACTGTGATGAATAGTAAATGATTTTATGCCTCCCCCCCCCCCTCAAGCTCAAATGGGCGAACCTTATCCATATTTATTGCCTCATTTTTTTTTTTTTTTTTTTTTTTTTTTTAATTTATCTGTTGTTCACCTGAATTTGCTCCGAAACAAATTGAATTAAAGCATCGACTTCTGTTCCTAGAGCGTCCAAAATTTGTTTATTTGGTGCGGCAAAGTTAGTTTCGTCGATCTTCTCCCATTTTTCTTGAAATTTTCTAAATAATTGAATATCCGGACCAGCAGAAACTGGTAAATGATGGACAAAAACGGCATTCAAAATAATTTCAAACATATGGTAACGACAAGCAAGATGTAAGGCTTTGTGGCCCATCAGCTCCTCCATTATCACAGCCGTACCATTAATTGACAATACCTGCAATTGAAAATCTACCGTAAGTTTAGTTTTTGTGACATTTTTGCAATTAACATTGAGGAACGTGTAGGATTTTTTTTTTTTTAGAGAAATAAAAAGAGACGGACGGTTTTTAGGTTCTTTTGAAATGAAAGAGATGGAAAATTGGGTTCGAGACTCAAAAAATCCGTCTACGTGATCCTTCTGAAAAAAAAAAGTTTCGACACTCATATGATGTATTAGATATTTACTTTTCGCAGTCAATGAAGCTGAAGAAACATTACTGATGCACTAAGATCTCTCCGGTGCTTGCACGCAGAAAATCTGCATTGCACGGGACAGTCGCGTCTCGCTGCCGCTCGCGCGCGGCGCATGCTCGCGGCGGCGCGCGTTGAAGTCTGATTGCGCGCGACGCAATATGGCGGTTTCTGGCTAAAGGCTTGCAGATACGGCCAAATGGACGAAATTTTCGCCCTTTAGGGCCGTAACTCGCTATTTTCAGTGGGGATTGACCCCTCATTTGTCTATTTTGAAGAATTTTCAACTTACGCCCTTTGGGCCCTTTGAGAGACCTCTAAAAATCAAAATTTTTCAAAATGCTTGAAATGGGTCTATTTTGAGCCAACATAGAACACTTTAAGAGGTGGAACCCTTAAAATATCTCAAAACTCAAAAATAAGACACACCCTAGCGCGGGCCCCTGGAATCCTGCCCTCGCCCCATAATTACTGTTTAATTATTTGAGCTGCCACGCCGGCTCCTGATGAATGGCCTGTATCACCACCCTCCCCCACTCACCCCTCCTGTTCTCACATGCTGCTTGCTTTCCTTCGCTTGTCACGCGTTATTTAGCCGTGCACACACACACACATACACATACACCGGTCAAGCTTGGACGTCAAAGTAATGCGAGCGTTGAGAGGTGCTGACTGCTACTACTACATGTTGCAAATTCATCGGTGCAATTTGGGTGTCGTGTTTAGCACGCGTTCACAATTTCCATGGGTCATACAAGTTTCATCCGCGACCCTGAAGCTTTAAATGACCCGCTTTTCAGCGATGCAATTAGGACATCCGATGATTGATGAAATTTTTGTTTGCATTTTCCCTCGTGGTGTTTTATGTGCTCTGTGTCGTGAGTATCATCGGTTATTCATGCTGCTACTACTGGTTGTGATGTGAGCACTAGCGGCTCCTCATAAGGGCCACCCCCTCCCACCACACACACACACACACATTTTTTTAAGAGTCTGAGATAACCTCGATGACACTATCCAAATTTTATCAGATCCATTTTTTTTTTTTAAAGAACGCTTCTTTCGAGTTGGCGTTACTTTACTTACCGTTTACGAATCATGAGTTTCATTATTTTTGAAGACGGATTTTTCCCCAACTCTAAGCTCCCCCCCCCCCTCCATACTTTTTTAACCCACGCTTTGCCCTTAGTACTGAGATATTAGTTCACCCATTTAATGCTTATTCCGGGAGGCTTTTATTATGAGATGTTTTTCTAAGTCTTGCTTTGAAACTGAGGAAAAAATTAAGTTGCCAAGGCATCAAAGAAGAAAGAGCGAATTTGCTATCGGAATCGTACCCCCGCACTCTATTTGAGTTAGCGGTGAATCAATTGTGAACGATTGCATCGTTATCAGGTCGACTCAATACTAATTTTAAGAACGCGCCTGTTTCGATAGACCTTTTTAGTGTGACGTCACAAAAAAAATTGGTTCCAAACAAATGCTCCATCTCACTCGCTCTCGTGGGTTTTCCCATAAGAAAGAAGATTCAAATTTTCAAATGAAAATTTGTACTAGTAAACAACAAGTTCTCTCAGATTTTATTATACCATTGGATTCCACGTACCTCAAAATATGATCATGCTACAACAACATTTTTGAAACATCGCGCATTAAGGTACAATCACATTTATATCGAAGAAAATCCTATGTTTTGTCCGTGTCCTACTAACAATTTCTTATAGCTCATCAGCACCGTCAAACCACTAGTTATAACTCGAACAAGCTTCGATACGAAGAGAGGTTAGGATGCTGGAGTGTCATGGCGGTGATACTCCCATAAGAGACCGATGAGTGAGACAAAGAAAAAAGATAGGTATAACTGTGCTTGTAAATTCACTTGAGATCATTTAGGAGTTATGTTGGAGTGAAAAGATACTTTAAGGTACGTGAAATCTATTGGTGTCGTAAAATTTAAAAAAATTGGTTGTAAACTAGCATGAATTTGCGTTCGAAAAGGATCTGATTTCATATGGGAAACCCCACAAGAGCGAGTGAGATGGAGCATATTTGTTTGGAACCAATTTTGATCGTGACGTCATCACTAAACAGGTCTATTAGGTATTTAGGTGATGTGCGAAACTATAAAATTTCTCTTAATGTACTTTAAATGAGGGAGATGTCGTTTTTGCACCTACAACCCTCGTACAAGTTTTCTGATGAGGTGTCGTCACCAATGGAAAATGTTACCTTCTACTCATACTTTTAAATTTTTCTCTGACTTGGTGCAAACGCAGAGGGATATGATGGATAGATAGAGAGAGAGAGAGAGAGGGGGGGAGAGAGCGAGAGAGGAAAAGAGACGGACAAAGAGAAACAGAGAGATAGACAGACATACAGACACAGAGAAAGAGAAAGAGGAAGATAGAGAAAAAGAGGGAGATGGAAAGGGGGCAAGAGAGAGCGCGTCGCGTCGGTGGAGCACACTAATAATGTATTACATCCCAGGAAAAATCTGGCCGAACATGAAAAATATTCCGGGCCATCGTCTGGGGCTAATGTGGAATAATTCATATTTTATGCGGGGCCGGCGCGGCAGGCAGAGCAAAAGCTGAGCGCAATGTATTCAGAGGGCTCCGAATTCGGAATTACCCCAGCCAGGCCCGACGCGACGCGACATACGGGCGGCGCGGCGGGCGCTTGCATGGGCGCTTTGGATGGTTAAAAGCTTGTCTGCATGCACTAATGATCATGTTTAATACACTCGTACACCTTGTGCGCTATACTTTTTTGTTCCTTCGACCTCCTTCCGCGTCTCCTCTCCCCCTCACCCCACCCCCTCTCCCAACAATCCACTTTGCATCCCGCGATATCCCACGCTGCGCCGCCGTCCCTGGTACCCGCCTGTATCGTGTTCTGACACTTCCAACGCGGGGGGGGGAGGGGGGAGGAGGAGTGCTTTTAGGTATCCCAGAGACAGATTTCAAATTCTCCGACAGCAATTTTACGTATATTCTAATCGATGGTTGAGTTTTAGGGTCAAACTCACAGTCGCTTCTCCAGAGGCGTATCCAGGAATCTGTATTTAACTCCTTTTGCCCACTAGAATGCGTGTGTTAGAAAATGACAGAAGTAGGGGTCTTACATATCTTTGTCCAAATAGAATGTGTGTGTTAGGACATATGTACTCTGCAGACATAGTGGTCAAATCTATATGATAGGCACCTCTCTCCATCCTTATCCATTGCATGATGTGTTTTAATGGACTGAGAGAATGGATACTAGATACACTTCTCGTTCATTAAGCAGGGGCGTCATTTCAAGTTCGGCTTGGGGGGGGGGGGCAAAAAATCTGAATCTGATATGACTTTTTTTTTTTTGCTCATCAATATAATTTTCGAGCCATAGTGCCGGCTTGGGGGGGGGGGCAAACAATTTGATGATTTTTTTTTTCTGCGGCAAAATCCGTTTTTGAGCCTAACTTCAAATCCTTGGGGGGGGGGGGAATTGCCCACCCTCCCCCCTCCCCCCAAATGACGCCACTGTCATTAAGCACATTTTACTTCCACGTTCGGGTGCGAATTCGTGGTTTATAACTTTTCGGAGACTAACAGATATCCAACAACACCAAACGTTTCTGACCAATAAGAATGCATCGGTACCGGCTTCCATAAACCATTGTTGGCGTTGGGAGCTCTTATTGTAGGCATCTATTCTGCAAGACCAGAGTTAAATTCGAGGTTTGGATGACAAATTGGTGAACCCGAAATCTTATCGGCGATCAATAGTGCATGGAAACTGTTGTCAAACGCCCAATTTACGGAACCAACCAATAAAATATGCTATTTGTGAAGGCTATTCAAGTTAGGGAGGATCCACATAAAATGTTGGGGAATTGAGGAGAGTTTAGAAAAGTCTCGATGGTTGGGTTGTGGCCGGAGTCATACGGTCAAGCATGTGAATATAATTTGACAAGTTCTGGTACATCCCGGCCCGGCGAGTTACCTTTTAAAACCTCTTCAAATCCTAACGAAATCTCCAAAGAATGTTCTCCATAATTGTTAATAAAAAGGCAAGTATTACTTAATGTTAGTAAACACCAATAGTTCTGAATATCTTTTATTTGCATCTTAAGAGAATTCAAATTAGCAGAGGCAAACTTTTGCTAAACAGCTTTTAAGCACCGAATTCTATGGAAAATAATGATGGACCACGCTTTCAAAAATTCCAAAATCCACTGCCGAACTCAAAACTAGTTTAGGGTGTGGCAAAACAAGAAAAATAATTTGAAATTCTCTTAGGATACTGCCCTTGGATACGAATGGTTCGTCATATGGTTGATACGGCCATCAAATCCGGATTTAAATGATGACGCATTAAATCCTACTTTGAGATTGTGAAGAAAACGAGGAGGAGAAAAGAACGAATCCCGCAGGAACGAAACGGAAAATAAATTCAAGTTGTTTCAAAATCTTACAATCAGAGAGAAATCCTTTTCTGTTCCGAAGACCCTTTGATGTCTATCACCTCCGCGCCCGCCACGCCCCGCCGTTGCACCCCTTCTATTTTCTTGGTTTTCTCGAGTGGAGTTTCTGGTTTCCAAACAGCGGTAAGAATTCTTTCTTTCCCACCACCCTTTGCAAGCAAGACTTCAAGGCTTGAAAGAAAAGAAAATTAAAGATGTCGCTGAATGTTACAGCCGAAAAATCTCAATTTTTTAAATATCTGAAATGAGTAGGTATATACTTCGAGACATTCGTTCAACTTTCTCTCTTCCTCACTTTCTATCCCTCTCTCTCTCTCACCCCCTCCCCCCTTAATTCTTGTTCTTTGGGGTCCTCAGAGATTCATACGTTTCCATCTGAATCTTCTCTGTGACTCGTCTCCCTCCCGTGCCGCTCTTCACCGCTCTACTCCGTGTATCACCTCTCCGTCTCTTTTCGCGAAACCGTCGAAGAAAGCACAATAGGAAATGGCTGGGCTGTATATAAAGAGGGCTGACCTACTTGAAAGAACAAACAAAATCGCGAGACTTAAGAAATATGACAGATTAAAGCGCGCACAGAGGGAAGGTGCAAAGCAGAGGAGCGTCAGAGTCGAGTGAGTGATGTTAGTTATATCTGCTGTAAGAGTGAATGTGTGTGAGCGTGTGCGCGTTCATATTGCCTAATACTACCGGCGCACAGTGCGTCGTCGCGTCTTATAGACTACTGTCTTATCGTTAGTTGAGCGATATATCATAGGCGTAGCCTTGGTGTCAAAAGTGGGGGGGGGGGGTGTGCTTTCACAAATTGATGATTTTTTTCTTTTTTTTTTGCTTGTTTGCAGATATTTAAAAATTTCAAGTGAAATAAACCTGGGATTGAAATAAAAAAATAAAATTCAGTAGAAACAAAAAAAAAAAAAAAAGAATCGGGGCACTGGAATTCAGAAAAATACTGAAATAAGAAAATAAACTGGGGATTGAAACAAATCGAATTTTAATACGACGAAATTTAATTAGGTATTTATAAACAGAGACATTTTTTAAACGCTGCATGGTAACGGGGTACTTTTAATTTAAAAGAGGGTAGTGGGTACCACTACTGTTTTCTCGCAAAAAGCAAGTGGGGGGCTTTTGGGGCTAAAAAAAAGTCGGGGGGCTTTTGGGGCTGGAAAAAAGTAGGGGGGCCTCCAGCCCTCCCAAGCCCCATACACGCTACGCCTATGCGATGTATCGTATCGATTGCCGTCCGAGGACTTGGTCTGAGGAGCTTTGGTTCCGAAAAAACTCTAATTCAATGATGTGTTTTCCCCGCGACCCCGCGTAAACGCATTTTGGAACGGACATTTTAGGCTATTAAATCAAACAATTTATGCGAAATTTTGTGCGATCATGAATTCTACGTCCTCAAAAATGTTTAACTATGCCTAACATAGTTCCACCTCTAAAACTGCCGAAATCAACAAGATTTTACAGATTAAACGATGCTTATACGGAGGTTAGAATCATCCAAATGTTATTGTTGTTGTGGTATTGGTGGATCTAGCATTTCGACAACTGTAAATTCTGCTCATTTGGATAAATGAGAGACAAACTGGTAAAAAAAAAAAATAGTTTTGAACTAAAGTTTGTAATTATTTTTTTGCCGATCTATATGCTTTTAAAGGTCAAAAGAAGGAATTTCAGATTTGATTCAATTTTTTTTTTTTTTTTTTTTTTTTTAAAAATTTCGTACCATCCGGGCCTCCATGGGACTTTGAACACCCTTTTTTTTGCCGGGAATCGATTGATAAAATGGTCATGGCCCCCTCAATAATCGATTATTTCTCATACGTTCAAATAAGATGAATTCACAGTTGCCAAATTGCTGGATTCGCCCATGATGTGGGAACGGTTTCGGGGATAATATTCTTCACATTCTTTATTTTAACCCCGTCCAAAGCTTCCCGAATTTTGCGTTTTGTCATATCCAGAACCGTCAATGTATTAAAGTAAATAGAACTAGCAAAAGCTCCAATTTTTACTTAGGTGTTAACATTTTAAGGACTCTGTGCGGCGCGAACATTCACACACTAACACTTTCATACTTGTGCTCTAACCCGCGCACTTATAACTACTTATACATGCACATGCACATGCCTAGGTCATTAAAGGTGTGACTCAGCTTTTAATGGTTCCTTTAGTCGAGAAGGCGCCGGGTATTACAAAGTGAGGGTTGGGGCGTGGGGTGGGTTGGAGGGTGTGGAGATGAAAGGTGGGATAAAGCAGAGGGCGGAATGAAGACGTTTAAAAAGTCAACAAAGAATTGTAGAAACGTGTTTATTTTGACAGCGCACTTATTATTAGGACTATCTTCAAATGGCAGGTAATTTCAAGATGCAATCATGCGTGCAATTTCCTCTCGTGCAAAGGATTTTCGTGAAGCCCTTCTACGCGTGTTACAGCCCCGTATCAATATTTCGTGAGCCCACAACCCCCATCCCTCCCCATGTTCTTCCCTATCTCTAAAATTCGCTCTCAATTGGCGGTTTCATCCAACTCGAACTTCCAGGAGCGAGCTTGTTCCAAAATGCGCCAACTATTATTTGTATTAAGTCCTCTAGTAGCACGATTCAAGTGCCAGGTTCATGCTAAGTATGAACTGCCTCAGGCTATGAAACTCCATTATACTCCTTTTGTGAAATGAACGTTTATTTTTCTCGTTTGCCCAGTGTTTCGGGCGATAGAAAGTTGGTTAATGAATTCATCGTGGTTGTCCATTTTAGTTCTGTTACCGCAATGTACGACGAATGCATAAGATAATTCAAATAAAATACTCGGTTTATTTTTTTACGAATTTGACAAAACAATTATTATTATTCGCTGAAAAAACAAAAATACAAAAATTAAAAAGAAATCCTAAATTCAACAGAAAAATCAAAAAAAAAATTGACATTGACGTAGCTGGGGAATTTTTAAAGAGGAGGTTGTTGGTCTCATCCAAAATTTTAAGTTGGCTGTTTCTCAAAATTGTTGGTTTTCCTTTCTTAATCCTCATTTTTTTCTCCATTTCTACCCCCACATTTTTCTTCTTTTGCGATTTACTTGGGAAGAAGGGGGCGGTAGGCCTCCTGCTCCACCCCGCGCCGTGTAGCTTCTACCATAAAAAGTCGACAGTTCATCAGATCCTTGTCATGGTGAAAATATAGCCAAAAGTAAATATGTCAACTGTCTTCAATTAGACATGTCGGTATCAATTAATGTGAAGTGAAATGGATAATACACATAGTTTTTGGACTGAATTATATTCATCCTGTTTACACATTAGCTTTCCTATCACAAAACCTCGGATGTCACTCGTAATGTTTGCGAGACATTTTGCGGAGGGATCACACTGAGAAAAAGGGAGGTGCGAATCAAACGCACTGAAAACAAATCATGTTATTTCTGAACGGAACTTCTTGTTATAGAAAAGGCACAAATTGTTCGATGCATTCTACGCTAGGAAGTTACCTCAAATGATTTTTGAAATTACGAGAAATTCCAGTCAATTGCATTTGCTACGTGGAAAATCATGATCCAGAATATCTGCCTACTCCAAAAATAACTTCTGCACAGAAAAACAAAGATGAAAAACCTTAACAGTAGCCAGCGCTGACAAAACATTTTATAGAAAAATGACATAGCAAAAGACTTTTGTTGAGCCAACGAAATCTTTGGTTCACCCAGCGAAACCTCTTTAGTTAGGCCTACAAATAACCTTCGGTTGGCTCAACTAAAGACTGTTGCTGGGCCATTAATCTACCAAAGGTTTTGACACTGCTACCAAAATGTTTTTTATGTTTATCCTGGTTGGTAATTTCAAAAATAAATTCTTGTTTTCCACTACCAGTCTTTTCGTTCTGAAATCTCATACTTTCTTTTCAGTAATTATACGCTTCTCTGATTCCGTTTCCGCTGGAACTTTTTTTCTCAGAGCAACACGGCAAAACTCCAGCAAAAGTTCGCAACAGACGCGGCTCTCGACTCTCGTTCCTATCTTTAACTGGCGTATATTTTCACAATATGTATTTTTAAATATTTTCATATAAGCTAGTTGCTTCGACTCGTGAGTCGTGGATCCCGCTCGCCATAGATCAGCCTTCGGCAGCAGCTGAGTCAGTGAGGCACGCGAGGAATACGGTATGGTAGTTCAGTGTTGCCTGATAGCCTAAAAAAAAGAAGAAGAAAAAGAAACCTCTCGATCGAGGCATAAAACTACAACCAGAGTTCGTTTCATGCAGAAGTGTATGTGCAGCTCGCCGATAACCATTGGCAAATTTTCAATTTTCATTCCTTTTAATGAAAACAAAACCTGCTTGCGACTGAGACCTATAGATTTTAAATCGTTTCTCAATGAAAAACCAACGCCTAAATTCATTTTCATTAATTTTCACTGTGTAATGTGAGAAATAACGTTGTACTATGGCTTTCAAAAGAAAGTATCCTAATGGAAATTTTCATTATCTCATTGCGCGACCAATTTAAGAAATTTTACGTTTTTCAGGCATGTCAGAGTCTCACAGTATTGCCACTTTGTGACATTATAATACCTCAAACAATTTAAAACGATGGAAAATAAAAGAAAAATTCATCAAGAACAATTTCGATGAGAGGACTTCCTTTGAAAGTCATAGTACAATTCCAATCATTATTGGTCTAGGTATGCCTACACTTCTGCATCAACGACCTATATGCTTTTTCGAGGAAATTTTAGCGCGAAATCAATGGGGTTTCTTCGGTACAGCGTGCGTGTTGGTTTATAGGTTTCTAAGCCTCCTGGAAGTCACTCATATTTCTCCATAAGTATATATTTCAAAGAAAAATCAGAGGCCGGTCATGAGCCAGTAGCGCAAAGAGAAATTATCTACCTCTCTTTCTCTCTTTTCTCCGCATTGAAACACTTATTTTAGACAAGGATAGACAATGGATAAACCCGATATTCCTATTTTTTTTCCATATACCTATACATTCAAAGGGAAAATGAGAGAGATGGAAGACTGGAAAAGACCCTGGTTGCGCGTTACTATATATATCCAATATATATCGTATTTTTATCTCTTTCAATCTTACTTAAAAGTATCGATTATTTAGAGGTTCAACAGGAGGGTATAAGAATCGATTCTTTCCCGCTGGGCTAAGAGAAGAAATTATATCGGTACGTCAAAGCACATGCCATCTTTGATGTAAACATACCAGAGCTGTCACTTGGCGGGTTTTGAGAGAAATTTTCTATAATTCACCGATGATTTGATATCACCGAGTGGTTGACTAAAAAGAAATTGCACAGTCTAGTTCACTGGTACGTAAAGCACAAAAATATTCTGATCGGCAATTTTTTTGGTGAATTAAAGTATCCCATAATATTATAAAGTCATTTGTGTCCCAATCGGTGGGAGATAAGATTACAAATCTGAATATTTCCGAGGGTTATAGAATTCTTTTCATCACTCGGTGGAATCATCGGTGAATTAAACAATGGAGCTCTTGCACGGTTTTGCTGTACGCAATGTACGTTCTCATGTATAATGCTGCAAAAATGACGACGAGACCATTAAAAAGTCTAAAACTCACTCCTCGCAGAGAAAACTTAACTTAAAATTTCGGGTGACCACCCTTGCATGTATGCACCAGCCTTGGATTCGGACCCCAAACAAAAGAACAGGACATGATATTAAGTGCCGTCTTCCTCGTTTACTACGCAACGTAGAACTTTTCTGTAGTTATCACCGTGCTCTTAGTGACAAAATGTGAATAAATGGACCTTTAATTCCTTCAAATTTAATTTTTGAAAGCAAATCCATTAATCTCATTGTCCAAATTCGTAGGTTATGTTCTTTTGTTTGGGGTCCGAATCCGAGGTTGGTGCAAGCATGCAAGGGTGGTCACTGGTCACCCGAAATTCCAAGTTCAGTTTTCTCTGTGGGGAGCGAGTTTTAGACTTTTTTAATGGTCTCATCGTTATTTTCGCAGCATTTTACACTGAAATTGATACTCCATTTGCCTACAACAAAACCGTGCAAGAGCTCCATTCATTCAAAAATCCGCAAAACGGCAGCCCTAAAACAAACAGGGATATCCTTATAGTATACGATCCGGCAATATTGCGTGGCATACACAACACATATATTTTTAGCTTCGAACGCAATTGTTTACGACAGCTTCTTTCATTATGAGCTCTGTGAATGAGCTCCAAGTGAGAGTCAGTCGTCAGACCCATCGATAGGTCGATTGGTTGATCGGAGGAACGTTGGAAGGGGAAGAAGGTAAGATAAGTCGGGAGGAGAGGGAACTGGAACATGGGATTCGGACCGGAACGGGGAGAAGGGGACGGAGCGCGAGGGACGAGGGGGGTTAGGGTGGCGATTGGTAGTGGCAACACTCATGTAAACAAATCGATGTATTTACGGAATCGCACGTATAGTCTTACACTCAAACGCCCGACGTGAAAATATATACTCTCACGCACACTTGTGCAACTAGGCAGTGGTTTCTAAACTGCCAAATTGCCTCGGTGAATCTGAACAAAATCTTATGGACGGGTTGCTCTACTGTTGTTTACTATACATTATTGTTAAAAATGTCAAGATTGAGTTATATTGAAATTAATGCGAGATTGTTCCGGTAACTATATCCCATTAGCTTCCGACTATTGCAATACTATTGCTACTGTTTGGTTTGCTGATTATGGTCTGAGATCGTCAAAAAGTAGCCGAAAATCTGAAAGTCAATTTCTCATCAATAATGTATCATTTTCAAACTTTAAATACACATTCTGACCATTGAAAAAACTTTAATCAAGTAATCCAGACTTAGAAATGCCTCTGAAAAATTTTAAATTAACTTTTAAAGGTCGAAAATGATGATTTTTGATAATTTATTTTTCACTGATTTTTTGCCTGTTTTTTTTCCGATCTCAGATCATATAGTGTATTGGCACGATTCATTTATTGTTCATAGTTTTTTATTTTTATTTTATTTTTTATTTTTTATAATGATCTACCATGGATGCTTGAATAGATCAATATGAAGAAATAATGGAACACACGTATCTTTCGGTGTTTGAATGCGACCGACATTGAAATGTTCACGGGATCTCAGACAATTTTTGAGAAGTTCGATTTGTTTGCTTCAGTGGCGGTTTCTTGTGGATAGTCGAGTGTATCTTTATCCTTTTCTTTATCAGACTCCCATCGTGTCCGGGATATTTTAAAAGCTCCTATTTGTATTTACTCGTGAATTTATTTTATAAAATGTTGGTCAGTAGGTATCACAACCACAAATTCACAAAAATAGCGAAAAATCCCACAAGCAGATAATGCTTTATCAGCAGTTGGTGCATTCTCCTCCACAAACTTTGATCATTGTTTTTCTCGTTGTCTACCTTTATTTTCGCTGACCCTCTGAAGACAATCTTTCGTTTATGGACTTTAAAACCCCAGTTTGAGAATCCGCACTGTAATGAACACTCGCTGTATTACTTTAGCAGACTTGCACTGCTTCGAACTTTAAAAATTCGACAATCTCATACCTAACCACCGTGCAGCTCTGCTTATCTTATATAGAAACCGCTCCGATTTTGGTCCGCTTGAAGATAATTTCTAATAGAAGGGGGGGGGAGAAAAGAAAAGAAACCATCCGGAAATAAGGAGGGTATTGAAGAAAGGAATACAGAGTGTTGAAAAACTGTTGGCGAACCTTTTTAAGGGCGTATTCTACAGGTTAAAATAAGATGATTGATAGAAATGGAGAAGAAAATTAGGAAAAAGCATGGAAAATCTTCGATTTTGGGAAACAGCTGACTTAAAATTTGGGATTTGGCTGGACAGTCTTCTCTTAAAAAATTCCACAGCTACGTCGATGTCAATTTTTTGGATTTTTTTTTTAAAATTTAGAATTTGTTTAAACTTTTTTTTTGAACGATTCTACTCGACTCTCGTATTTTCAATCACTGCACAGTGCACAATGGGTCTGTTGCCTACTTTTGCTACAATAATATAGAACCTTGATTCTTACATAAAATTCGGCGAAAATAACGATGCGCACATTAAAAACGTTCACTCATTAACTCAGGAAATCAGTTCAATTTCAAACAGCCCGCGCTACACTTGACACTATTTGCACCGGTATACTACTACATAGACGGAACCACCGTGCGTAAGTAAACAACATCGTAGCTACAAAATGATGGAATTTCGTTTTTTAATACGTGAAATATAAGCTGCATTTGCTGTCTGGTCTTTTCGGTTTATTAAAGATTACAAAATAACATAAGACATGTACGCATCTAAACGAAACATTCCAATGTTTGTAAGTTCTGTTCATGTTTACATAAACGAGATGGTTCCATCTATGTAGTTAAAAGTCGGTGATATACTGTCTAGTGTAGCGCGGGTTGTTGTATTTTCTGGTAGGAAGGTATTTTCTGAGTTAATGAGTGGATTTTTAAAGTTTTTAATGTGCACTTCGTTATTTTCGCAGAATTTTACGTTAGAAACAATGAGTTATATTGATGTAGCAAAAGTACGCAACAGACCCACTGCATATACAGTGGTACAGACACATGAAACTCCTCTCTTAAAATCAAGTGAAAGCATCTATTAAGAATCTAACGTTTAACTAATTGATTAACTAATCCATTAATTAATCCATTCTAATTAATTCATCGAAATTTTACTCGTTAGCCACAGTTTATACATTTCTTACGAGACTCTTTTCCCTTAAGTATTAATTTCCGAAGATTAACCAAGCAATTACTGTCGCTTGCTATTTGCAATTATTTCTAATATATTGTTTAGTACAATCCGTTCCTTTTTTAATCCTTTTAATTTCATAATCAACCAATCAAGGGACGAACGAAAAGAATTAACCGAAGTAAAGCATCTAGCTGGAACGGTTCAAAATTGATTAAAGCGGAAAAGCTCAAGTTGTCTCGCGTCAGAGTGTTCTTATTTACGTGAAGCTCTCGACACGCAATTCTCGGATTCGAGGCGAAACACGCCTGTCAGTTCATCACGTGATTATCAAGCAGGAAGATGTAAAGTAAAGCATAATTGAATTCAGCGGGTATTTGATCATTCAAACTGAAGCCTTACTTTTATTCAGTTTACATATGTAACGTAATCTAAAAAATATGAGCAAGTATTTTCACGTATTGAAAATCAAACTTTATGTTAACGAGTTGTTTAAAGTGCATGAGTCGAGTTCATGCATCAATGAATTTTGTATTTATCTCTTATTATGTTATCATCAATGATATGGGAATTACAAGAGTTGTTTGTTTTTACAGATTGTAAAAAGATTTACGACTATATGGGTGATTGATTCCGTTGCATAATGGAACTTTTTGTAGTCGTTGAATATTGTCATAGAAATTGCATAGTTAAAAAGTAAAAAGCTACTGAAAGAATGCATATTTCTGCTATATTAAAAATGTGAAAATTGGTGAGAAAAGCTATGAAAATAGGTTAGAAAAACACAACAATTTACTAGCTATAAGTTTAGTACATATAAATTAAACCAGGCGACTCAAAATGGTTTATGCCTCTGGATTTGCCATTACGATCAGCATGAACAATTTTTGAAAATGTTAATGCTCTGAATAAACTTAGACTGACGAACTTTGTTCTCAAGACTGCGGAGAGTGAGAGTGAGAGTGAGAGTGAGAGAGAGAGAGAGAGAGAGAGAGAGAGAGAGAGAGAGAGAGAGAGAGAGAGAGAGAGAGAGAGAGAGAGAAAGAAAGAAAGAGAGTGAGAGAGAGAGGGAGGGAGAGGGAGGGAGAGAGAGAGGGAGGGAGAGAGAGAGAGTTCGCGGTAAAAAATAAGTCATTTTTGCGAACCCATATCATCCTCTAAAAATCGCTCTCCTGAAAAATTTGTTCAGGGAAGTAAGGCACATTTTTCAAGACTCACAATCAGCCACATATTGCTGTAGCAAAAGTTTCCAAAAGACGCGGTTATTGCGTCAATGTAACACGTAGATAATAATGATTTTAATTGCTTCAGCAGAAGTTCGCAACAGACACTAGACAGTTCAATTCTGCAAAATGTCTCATCTTTCCCGGCTGATAGTTTCCCCGTGTCTTCATCTTTACGTTCCTTGCCCTCTACAATATACATATCTACCACACTACCACCGACGCGACGCGACGTCAGGACCACCCTATCTAATGAGCATTCTCGGAGTATGTGAAAAAGCTCGGGGAGTGCTAGTGCTCACTGTTCAGTGTTCAGTCTCTCTGAGCGCGAGCTTATGATCATGGGGCGTGTGCTTTGTTGTCATGTGGCGTTGAGTCGAGTCGGACGGGTTGCCTGGCATCTCGACGCGGCGCGGCGCGGTGAGGAATACACGACGTGGCGTGGCGCAGCGCGGCGCCTCTCTTAAGTTATAATCGATCCCATTTCGTCGTCATAGTCTTGTTTCCGGCCACATCTTTAGTTCGCTTCATTCTTATTTTTTTGGTTTTTACGTACCATAGGTTATATCTAGAGTACCTATATAAGAGATAGTATGGTGGTCTGTGAATCCTGCGCTGATTGGCTGCTACATTTTAGGCGTTCAAGGAGCTCTTAGGGCCCAATTTCAAGATGGCCGACCGGGTCGATCGTGTAACCGTTGAGGTTATCTTTAAATTTTGTAGCGGGAAACGGTCATCAAACTCACCGTTCACTGACACCGTTCTCATCAACAATGTAACCAAGAATAATCCAAAAAAAATTCCTCAGGGCCAAAATTGCTCATTTTGAATAAGGTTCTTTGGGATCGCTCAAATGGCCTTCAAACATTTAAAGTCGGCAACTATACGTCCAGCTGCGTTACAAAATTGCATACACTTCAGATTGAAGGTTAAGTAATGAACTTTGAATATCAGGACTCGTTGCTTTTTAATTCAGTTTTCTTTGTTCATGGAATGGAAAGGCAATGTAAAGAGGGTTTGAGGGCCTCTCCCAGAATATTGAAGGAGGGGATGTCTGGGAGTGGGGGTCTCCCACAGAATATGAAAGGGGGTCTGGGGGGGTTTCCCCCAGAATATTAAGGCAGGTATGGGGGCGAACCCCAGAATACTTAAAGGGGGTCTGGGGGTCTCCCGCAGAATACTTATGGGGGATCTGAGGGTCTCCCCCAGAATTTGAGAGGGAGTCTGGGGGTTTCCCCCAGAATATTTAAGGGGGTCTGGGGGTTTCCCCCAGATTAAATTTGATGTGAGAAAGTGTTCGTATGGTATTCCCTACAGTTTGTTTTTTCTTTTCTTTGGTCTTCCACGAGGGGGGGGGGTGGATTAATTTACCAACGTCCGCCGTGTGGGGTTTGATGCATTCACAACCGGCCACCTCCTCTGTCCTCCTTCTCAGGGTAAAATAGATCTCGCTGCTAATTATGGAGGGCTTACCCACTAAGAAACCTCGGCTTTTCCGTCCCAAAGCGATGAGGCGCATTTCTTAGAGCGGAGACCGCGGGTCGTTTGATGATCGCGCACCATAAACCAGACAAGAGCTAGGGCGTCTTTCACCTAGGGATTGAAACAGTGGCGAGGCGTGCGATTTGGCAACTTTCCTTTTTCCCCATTTAAACACATTGAAAAGGTCGAAATGCCTGGTCATCGCCGATGACTGAAGCGTTCGATTTTATTGGTGAATATAAATGGAGAAAATACATTGTTGCCGAATTTCACGCTTCACCACTGGACGGAAACCGCCTGACTCTACAACAGTGTTTAGTATGCTGGAAATCCATAGTTGATTTTTGAAAAAGTCATTTTTGGTTCTATTAGCCATTTATTTGGATTGAATGAGTCACCAAATATCTCGACAGTAATTAGGTAGGTATCAGCAATTTGTTTAATCTAGCTAGCTGATTTTCATTAGGTACACTAGCTTGCATAAGATGAAGCCAATATGTGATCTAAAACTCCAAACTTCGAGAGTTCGCGCTTTAACTGCGAAGGCGGAGTCGACCTGTAAGCTTGGTCACTTCCTGGATATTTATTCTTTCAAAACGCAAAGGAAGCTGCAATAAAAACAAACTTTTCTTTTTGAAACGTCCTTATAACTTTGGACTAGATGTTTCCATGCCAATTTTGCGCTGTAACATTTTGCTCCGAAAGAGAAACCCCTTGCGTTTCGCCAAAGATTACAGGTCGACAACTCCTCCTTCGCATCTAAAACGAGCTCTAATAGAAAATGAGAGACGGAACAAAATATAAAATGGGACAGCTGCGAGGATAAAGTACAGCTCGTTTACTTATATACACGAAAGTGGAGGTGCGCCAATTAGTCTACATGCGCGTATAATAAATCCATGATTCAGGAAAACCCAATTCTGTGAAGTACAGGAATAAATGAAAACCTGGACCCTGGACCCAACAAATGATAAGGGAGTGGGCGGTCCCCGTTGTTGTGGAGTTCGGACCAATCAGTAGCGAGGATTCGCAACTTGGCGTCTAGAACAAGAAAACCATCCATACCGAACATTTTTTGTGCCCTCATGCACAGATGAACACGCGAAATTAGAATCGTGAAAGTTTCGCCTTCAATTTTTTATGTAGGCAAAACCACATCCGTTAAGTAGGAATAATTAACTAAACGATAAATTGCAACGGAGTTACTTATATGAACTGCAACATCGTTTGCCGAAAATTCTCGGGTGTAGGATCAATTATTTTTCACAAAATCAAAAATAAAAATAATTTTTTCTTCTTTTTTTTTTTCTCTCTCTCTTTTTTCTGGACCCAAGTTCTATATTACACAATACGCACATGTATAATTTTGATGTTTGTTTGTGAAATTATGTCCAATAAACTTTAGAATTCGATCCATCGTGCTTCATTGACAGAGCTACAGACAGATCCAGGAATTTTCTGTCCCTTTTCCCTCCTATATTTGAACGAGTGCGTTAGAAAAGGACGGAGATTAGGCGCTAAAGTCACACGACGACCACGACCCCCTATTACTATCCTTGTCTAACGCATGAGTTTAAATGATCGGTAAGAGAGATAAACGAATTCCTGTATACGGCGCCCACCCTTGGACGGGGTTGCCGGATTGCCGTATTGTGAATGATAGTACGCATTTTTCCATCCAACTCAAGGTAAAATTTCGGAATCGCCCGCCAAATTTGAAAATAATAGCCATTGAAAGATAAACTATAGCTATAGTGTTCCATACTCGCCTTCGAATGTTTCAGTGTGTCTGGTAGTTCAACCAAATATATTCTAAAAAATAATTCCTTTGACACTTCGTTGTTGGTTAAACGGATTGACTTATTGTGCTATCGACATCGAACATAACGAAAGAGGATAAACAGAGAGAAAATTTATCATAAATAAACTTTTTTCTAACTTTTTGCTCTGACTGCAGAGAAGTCCCAAGTTATTCAGATGGATCAGTCTCGAAGCAGCTGCAAAATGGATAGTGGCAGCGTAATACTTCGTGTAATTACTCGTTGATTCTGAGAGAGAGAGAGATGAGAATGATCCGAAACGGTTGAAGCAGAGACAATAGGGGTCTGGAATTCATTATGACTCGCTGACATGCTGTCCGATGAGATTTCGTAATCTCGCCAAAATCCCGCTTCAAATCTTTGAAATTACTCGGATGCAAAATCGCACTTTATGAAGGATAAAAAAATCATAAAAAAAATAAAAATAATAATAATAAAAAAAGAGGAAAAAGAGGAAGGGGGGATAACAGGAGCAACTGTATCGATGCAACGATGGCATTCAGACTTCACCCTCATTGGGATTTAATTTTTTTTGCTCCCTCTCAAATACTCCAGACGTTTGATGTCCCAGTTATTTTCTTTCGTCGTCGGTCGCTTCCAACCGTACTCTGGGATGATTCCCTTTCATTTTCTCTTTCCCCCCTATTTTTCCTTCCCCCTCTCTCCTTTTTATCTCTCCTTTCCTTTTTCTCGTCCCTCCCGCCCCCTCCCCCCCTTCCCAAACGAATCCCAAACGACGAAGAGTAAGTGTAGTCGTGGAACGATTACTATTCAGAACACAAAAACACTAGTTGAAACGCCTTTATTCCTGAACATGCCTATTAATCCCTAACGTTGGCTCTCTCTCACTCTTTCTTCCGCTCTTCTCTCTTTATCATCTCTTCTTCTCCTCTTTTCTATTCTTCTTCTCTTCTCCCCTTTTCTTTCCTCCATCATCTATCCTCTTCCACAAAGTTTTCCTAGCGCGCAGAATTATCAAGTCTCAGGAATCGCTCGAATGAATGGCAACAAAACGTAGAAAAGGGAAGATTACAAACTTAAAGACCCCCTCTCTCTCTCTCTCTCTCTCTCTCTCTCCTCCCATCTTCTCCTCACCACCGTTTCCCATCTCTCACGCTCTCTCACTTCTCTATCCTCTATTCTGACTCTCTCTCTCTCTCTCTCTCTCTCTCTCTCTCTCTCTCTCTCTCTCTCTCTCCCTTTCCCCCTTCTCTCCCTCTTTCTTTCGAAGACGGACGGACTCAGGCGTTGTTTTTATTAAAGGAAGACGAATTACGTTAATGAATACAACAGATCGAAAAGGAATACCTAGGACTTCTAATTTTCCCTCGCCTTTAATTGAAAACGAATTATCTTCGAGTTTCCTCTTAAGACCCTGAAGGCGAGAGATAATGAGAGTGGAAGAGGGAGTAAAACGGAAAGGCTGTCAAATAGAACGTTGCCAAATGCAGGGATTTTTTTCTCCCTTTCAGGGATGCAATGCATTCGCTGTACGAACAAATCGACGTATCGTGAAGAATTCCTAAATGTATGAGAGCACCTGGAGGGACTTCTGTGAAATCAAAGTAGTTTTAAGGATATCAGAAGATGCCTGCGGTTACTTCCTTCCAAGATGGCTTTACATCAAGACCTTTACACACAGCTAGAGTTCATTAAAAAATCTTTTTGCATTGCAAAAATCTCTTTCCATTTTTTGTATGCATCTCGTCCAAATCTGACTGCGAAACCCGTCATCAGAGTACATCATTATTGCTCGTATTTTGAAGTAGATTATGATCTTCGTTTTTACAGAACGTTTTTACCCAGAAACCACATTTTCATTTGCATTTATAGGGAAAACCTGCAGGTTAATTATAAACGATCGTATCGTAATTCTATAGAGTCGGTGTTATTCTTAATGGCGGTGCCATTACGATAGGTTTTATTCCGATAGAAACCTTCCCATCTTTGAGGGGATTCTCCGATAGCTCAGGAGTCATTGCACCAATTTCCGCATAGATATAGGAAAGTTTCTATAGGAATGAAACCTATCGTAGTATTAAGAATAACCCACACTCGATCATCGACGCGATAGCATTACGATACGATTTGTCTTAATTATCCCACTGTAAAGCCCCTTCGTGGTTTTTTTCCCCACACTTAATGTTCTTACGTTGATATTTCTACGTATCTACAATGTTTATTTAGCCTCAAAATGAGCGAGTGGTGCAGGGCCGGATTTATGTTTTTGCCGCCTGTAGGCAATGCCATTTTTGCCGCCTGTAGGCAATGCCATTTTTGCCGCCTCTCACAATTAAATAAAATATACGTACGTGCCTCGACACCCCCCCCCCCCCCCCGCGGGGAGAGGAAGGCTTTGGATCTCACTCGGAAAATGTTGAAATTTAAATTAAGTATATTTTACACGGTTCTTTTTTTACGATAACCATTGACCATTTACAAAACAAGCCATCTGGCATTGCTGCATCTTGTTCATTCAAATCTATTAAAATGTTAAAAAATATCGAACGATCGAGTGTGCGATGAGGACTTTGAATTCGATATTTTTCATGATAGTTATTGTAAATGGATGAGATGCAATTATGCCTAGCTATTTTGCCATTGCTATTGCTACTAGCCATCCCACGATCAAAAAGAAGAGAATGGCTGAACACAAATAAAGAAGAAAGGTCACACGTAAATGAAACCTATTTTTAATTTTTCACTCACACTTTGAATTTCGGTACATATTACACTGGTTGATTGTTGAAATTACAATTTTGGTGCAAACGTTGGCATTTTAAGAACAATTTGAAAAAGAAAACAGCAACTTCAACTTCTTCCTTTCACATTAGTATTTGTTTTATTTTTTTGTTTTTTTTAGAGGGCCGAATTTGCCGTTCCCCAAAATTTTCTGTGATTGGCACGTACCTCTTTTGCCTTATGAGAAATACGGCCTTGGAGTGGTGGATGAGATAGCTGACCGCAAAACCAGATGAAAAGGTTTAAAATGTGTGATCTGTGATTACAACGAAGTTAAGCCCTCATAAAATTTGCTTTCCTTCAAATCCTTTTTGGTATGCCAAGGAACTGGTGCGAGATAGTCGCATTCTCTCAGTATAATACTCCAACAAAGTAACAACAACAACGTTTGGTCTCTATCCTATCTTTCTTGAAAATTAGTAATCAGCGAAATGGAAAAGTAGAAGGAGCCTTTCTATTGGTTCGAGCCGAACCAATTTCATATCTCGAGATATTTTTTTCTTTTGATCCGATCTAATACAGTAAGTTATGGGACGCAAATTGCTTTTGGCAACGGTACAAGATAATTGAGCTCCTTTTTTTCGTAAGTTTTCGAGGGAGGAAGTCTCATTCATTTTTAAGTTAAGGAGCCCTCAAATCAAAAATCGTTAGGGGGAAAGGAGCGCGAACCAACGATAAATATTTCTCGGCTTCTGTTTCGCTTTTCTCAGCGATAGAGGAAAGTTTCCCCCTCCTTTCTCCTCCTCCCCCTTTCCCGTGAGCAAAGAAGGATAAAGTCGTGCGACTCATTTTTGTTTTGTTTTTGTTTTTTTACGTTTCTTTGGAAATGAGGGGGAGTCGTATGGAATAGAATTCTTTGTGTTTCCTAACGTATTTCTTGACACATTTTATTAACAATGATCGGCCGTTTTTTATTGCTAATTTCAACCCGCTTGACCAGGTTGTAAAAAAACAAAAAATAAAAAAATAAATGAATGATTTCTTCAACTTTTTTCGGTTGGCTTGATGCTATAGAGCAATGTTGCAGACATTGATGTCAAACCGCTGAATTTCTTTTCAGATTTAAGAAGTTTCTATTCTGTGTATTAGTGGTTCGCAAGTTGATGCACATTATTTGAGAAAGCATATTTGTCTCGACAACTTTCCGGCTTTTTTGGAAGCATCAGCTTCATTCCGCCATAAGCGCCAATCCGTTGGTAAGAAGCGGTACAAAGCTGATGTCTTTAAATATGGATGCAGGACAACTGTAAAATCTAATGTTTTCTAGAACAACCTACTCAGAACTGGCGGCCGCTTTTCATATATTTAATGGCATTCACCGTGATGGCTCCACCGGTTGACCAAAATATCCCGCTGTTCAGTTTGGTGTTTCACTATGATGCATGGAAATACAAATACTAGTATCTAGTTATATTTTCTCAACCAGTAACTTTAAAAAATTCCGATTATTTTGATACTTAATGGTGATTCTCCCGATTGAAAAAAAATTACAGTGTAGAGTAGTTTCCTGCATTACATTCATTCATAAACTGAACTGAACTGTGTGATCGTTCGGCAAATTGATGGAACCATTTACAAGAATTGAAGTGTCATCACACGTTCACAAACCGGAAGCTTTGAACCAATTGCTATCCATGCAACCAAAACCATATAAATAATGAAATTTTCGCCAAGAAAAAGGTAGTCCTTCTTTTGTGATCTCGATCAAGGCCACGATCGGTCGAATTTTTGGCATAAAGTCCAGTTTTTATGAAGTCCTATGTTTTGGTATTCTCAGCTTTCTAGCAATAAAAATGAAATTACGATAATTTTTAACCTATGAACGGTTACGGAAGCGTGGCACGGAACGTAATTTCATTTCGTCCATTTAAAGCTATGGGAAAGGTCGAAATTAAGGGATTTACTGCACCTTCACAAAATCGTTGAATCATTCGCTTAAATAACTTGCAACATCGGCAAACGGCGACCTTCAATTATTTTCGCTTTTCTCATTTTTTCTATTTTTCGTAAGAGTTTAAGAAAGTGGAGGGAGGAGTCACCCGAAAAATGCTCTCCCCATTTTTATAGTTGGACGGTAAAAATATTTGAGCTCAGCTCTCCTCAATAAAGCAACAATAACTAGATTGGATCCGAGGAAACAGAGAGAACTTTTTCATCAATATTTTATCCGGAGCGTATTGTAACCGATTAGAAGTTGCTCGCGAGGCTTTCAGCCTTCTCCTTTACAAACTGAGAATACATATAACTGATCGTAAACGCGTCGTGCTTTCAAGCGAGCCGTATAACACAAAAGTGGGTTTATTTTACATTAATCTTTGGGAATCTGATGAAACCTACGGAAAGTGATTTTCCGAGTCAACTGCTGTGTTTTATTTGTTTTCTCTCGCTCCTATTCATCGACCGTTCACCTACTTTGAGTCAGAAAAGGAGTGGAAATTCTCTCCATTCCCTTAAAGCTCACTTGGTTTCAACATTTACGACTTGGCCCATAAAAACTCCCAATTTATCAAAAATGTATGTGTGTCAGACTGCGGATTGAAATGTCTATAAACGCAACTACGATTGTCTGTCAAAAAGTGGCTTCACCCGAAGGCTTCAACTAAGTATTGCGTAATATTTTGTCGCAGAAAAACTTTTGAATTTCTCATAAAGCCGTAGTCAAACTAGAATGCTGCGGCAAGTCAAATTCATTGGTTGTGCGTCGAAAAAACTGATATTTCACTCCAAAATACTTCAATCCTCCGGTATAAGTTCAACAAATACCATAACTCGTCGAGTAGTATTTTGAAGAGTTTGTCATTCTAAACTCCCTTATTAATCTTCAAATCCCCGATGGTCAAAATAATCAGCTAGAATGAGATTTAAAACCTGACATCAGTATGACATCATTATGACATCAGTATGACGTCAACATGGCATTGTCCTTACAGATTTGAAACCTGGCTTCAGCATGTCGTTATGATGTCGTTATGATGACGTCATACTGATGTCAAGTTGATGTCATGATGATGTCAGGTTTCAAATCTCATACTAGCTGATTATTTTTACTAGCTAACTTTCAACTTTAAGCGAATATCATATCGTCAACAGTTCTTCAGAGACTACTTTTTGCTCAGATGGAAAAAAATGACCGATGCGTATAGTTGATTGATTCCGTTCTCAACCACAATTCAAGGTGTGGTGAATTGCGTGATTTATTTCAGACATTCTGTTAACATGTGATAAAAGTCAAGTCAAATATACTCGATCGTTTGAAGATGTTAAGCAGTTATCTAATGGAGTTTACCATATATTGTTGTATTAAGGCTAGGATCAACCACAAAGTATGATATTAATCGATCACTTTTTTCCGTCACCACAGCCAACTGAGCTTACCGCAGTCCAATAGGAAACTCACGGTATGCTAACGATATCAACTTTTTGTTGCTGTATAGGAATGTTGATTAATCTTTAATTTCAAATTTTATTCCACACCGGTAGTTGAAAAATTCTCCTTTGATCGAACAGTGTCAATGAAAAGACTCACGCAACCTCTGAAGAGATTTAATTAATTTATCAAAAGTAATCTAATCGCTTTAATTGGATCTAATTAATTTTCATTCCTTCTTAATCCCATTATTTATTTATTTTCTTAAAAATTCAATCATCATCAAAGCAAAGCAAATACTCTGTTTTCATCCATTGTTTACTTTTTAATCAATCTATCCCTTTCCATTACTTGAAATGCGGATGGGATATCGAGGAAATCATCGCAACCTTTTTTTTTAGAGAGATATGCCTTTTGATACGTTGTAACCTTCGCTCATCTAGGATATAACGGAAAGTTTAATTGATGTCCCTTCTTCCAGTCCTCTCTCCGGCTCGCTGTTTGTTTTCCCTTTTCCTTGCTCTGTCCCTCCCCACCCTCTCTCCTCTTTTCTCTCTCTTTTTTTAAAGAATGAAGTCAAAATTTTAAAAGAGAATAATGAGGACGTAGAGCGTATATAGGGCCGTTCAAAGGGATTAAACAAATGGAGAGCTGCTCTGAGCCGTGCGAGAAAATGTTGAGTATAAAAGGCAGCTAATTATTATTTCATTCCCTGGAAACAATTAACAAGTAATTTGGAAGGTAACTAAAAATCTTTACGCGGAGCTCCAACGCGTGGTGTTATGCGTTTTACGTCGCGTCGTCGCGACTTCCTCTTTTAATACTCAAATACTCGTACTCATTGTCAGAGTCCCTGGCAGTGATGCCGGTTTTAAAATTGGAAAAAAAATTAGAAAGGAAGGATTTTTTGTTTTTGTTTTTATTTTTCTCGGTTTACTAATTCAGATCTGATTTCAACCGTATTCCAAACGAAAGTGAGGGATTTAAAATCAAATTATTCATCTCAAATACTCATGAGTCCCTGGGGGAGAGTCCCAAAAGTACCAAGGCCAGGTTATTTTATTTGCGTCAAAGTCTCATTTTAAAAATAAAAAAAGAAATAATAATAATTAAAAATTAAAGGAAAAAAAAAAATAATTTAATAAAAAAAAAAATGGAATTTTGTGATTTCATTCCATGTTCTAATAGCCGATCTTTGTGCCAATGTTGATGTTTTTGGACGATAATTATTGTTGATGTTATCAGTCAGTTAGTGTTGTTATTAGGTTGTTAGGTTAAAGACACCAGTCAAAGTCATTTTTTTTTTTTTTAGGAAATTCGAAATTGTTTGATTTTTTAGGATCAAGTGTCCAATGCTTCGTACTTTAATGGCAAACAACAGATAAAGCTAACAAGAAATATTTTGATTCAATTTGTTGAAATTATTTTCCGAATTTATAATTATTTTGAAAAGCGACAAGAATTAAAAAAAATGATGTTCGATGTAAACTTGTTTTAAAACATCCAAGTAGGATATGCTCAAAAACTTAAAATTCTTTAAGAAAAAAAGAAAAGAAAAAATACAAGCCTCTACAGGGAAGCCCAGTTTGGGACCTTTTATGACTCCCCTTTAATTGATACCATAATTTGATTAGATAGCTATCTTGAGCCTGTCATTTTTTAGAAAAACGAATAGGTCACATTAAAAATGTCCCCTCTTGGCGCGAGGAAAGACCTCATTTAGAAATTAATAATTTGAACGATTTAAAATCGGCAACACTGGACTCCCCAGTTTCGCTCGTAACACGACGGTCATTTCCATCTGAATCGTTTTTACTCTCCCTCTCTCGGTTCATCAGATGAAAATAATCGGATGGCATGAAAATTCCGAGGTTCACGCTCCACTAGGCGCGCGCGGTACTCATATTGTCGATTGGGCGGGGGAGGCTGTTTCTGTAATATTCTCTGAAATTAAGTTGTCTGGTTTTAAGAGCTGCTATATATACCACATTAAAACAAAACTAAGGTAGAAATTGAATGCACTAAGGGAGGATATTATTTAGACTGTTTTAGTAAAGTGATATATCGTATCGATTGCCCTACGAGGACCTCTGGTTCCAAACAAACTCTGATTCAATGTATTTTCCCCATAAGCGCATTTTTGACCGGAAATTTATTAGACAATTATATCAAACAATTCACCATTTCACTACCAGATTGAGCTGACGGATCAATGTTCGCTCAAAGTAACCCTTTAAAGGCCAAGCCCGAGTATACTCTTTTCTCCTCTAGTCTATTTCACAATGTTTCAGTCTTCTTTCCGGATATATGCAACTATCGATGAAAACACTTACAAGATAATTTTTCTTCGGGCGCCTTCAATTTATCGTGTAGGCAATTCCAACTTTCCTGAGTGCGAACAGTTAACTACCTTCCCTATGTAAATGGAAGGGTGACTTTTCTTTTGAACTAACCTGGCCCTTAGAGGGTTAAGCGAGTAGTTAGTTAAATATTCCTACACCACGGTGCTGATTTTGCATACACAATAAATTGGAGGCGCTCTAGGAAACGTTAGGTAGTTTTTAAATGTAAACAGGAGTCGCAATTATTGAGAATACAAACCTCAAATTTTGTGAGGCAGATCTAGTATAGGATGGAGTCCCTATGTACTATGAGAGTTGCGCCATTGCTGAATCCATTTCTGATTGGCTCTCAGATTTAGGCTGTCAAGAAAGCTCCAAGAGGCAAAATGCAAATGGCGGAGGGTTTGTTTACTATTCGCGAACTCGCTTTCATTACACATTTGAAGTAACAGTGACCGCGGTAATTTTTGTGAATTTGTACTCTGCTTGAATTTTATTCCGGAGAACATTATCTCTTTCAATAACGACCGTTATTGTCGAGAATCTGAATCTAACCTATAAGAGATAGCGAAATAGTGGCAACAGCGCAGAGGCAAATGGCCATCCGCCATTTGCAATTTGCCTCTTGGGGGCTCCATTGATCTGCTTCTTCTTCTTCATTTTGAGAGTCTTGTCGCAACTCTCATAGTATATAGGGACTCTAGTATAGGAAACTAATTTATAATGAGTGGGTGTCAGGTAAAAGGGCACAAGTGCATTTTTTTTTCGATCTTGAGTCAACACCCTTTTCGCCACTTTTTTTTTTAGAAATTGATTTATCTCAAATTATTTTTGAGCCTTTTTCCTGATTCAATTGAACATCCTTTTTTTTTTTTTTTTTTTTTTTTTTTTTTTTTTTTTTTTTTTTTTACACATTAAAATCAATGCTTCCTGTTAAGGCGACATAGTTTTTTTAATCTCTTGAAAAATCGGATTTTAAGAGCCCCTATTCCGGATGCCCTGTCATATACTCGGATTGGTATTGAAAGGGTTGATGCGACCTTTTTTGAGATTATGCGAATACTACGTCTTCAAAAATGCTTACGCCTGGTTTCACGGCTAAAACTGCCGAAATCAACAAAATATATTACAGGTTAAACGATGCATTTGGAGGTTAGAATCACCCAAATGTTATATTGTTGCCGTTGTTTTGGGAAGGGTGGGAATGTAGTTAGAATTCACATGATTCCAACCTCCAAATGAATCGTTTAATCTGTAATATCTTGCTGATTTCCTCAGTTTCAGTCGTAAAAACAGGCATAATTAAGCATTATCGAGAACGTAGAATTCATAACTGCAAAAAGGTCGCATTAATTGTTCGATTTAATAACCTAAATTTCCGGTAAAAAATGCGCTTATGGGAAAAATACTTTGAATCAGAGTTTGTTTGGAACCAGAGGTCTTGGACTGCAATCGATACGATGTATTGCTCCATACTAAAATAGTCATCATCCACGTCGGGTTTTTGTTCTCTCGAACGAACGGCGGCTCGCTCATATTCCGTTCCGACTGCCGAAATACCTCTCGAGTGGGAGACACGATCGCCCCCCCACCCCCAACCCCCTGGCCAAAGCACCTAGTTTACACCCGTGTCGTAAAAGTTTGAAAGCTCCGACTTCCGGTTGAAAGGGTCAAACAGAGCTTATATTCGCGGTGGCTCACAATATACTCATGCAAATCGGACTTGTGCTCACAGATAGGCCACACTAAATGTAGCACGCAAGACGAGAGGTATGACAGAACTGGTGCCGCGATTAGTCGAAGAGACATAAAGACAGAAAGGGGTGAGGCTCCGGGGAGGGGGGTTGGAACGGGAGAGTGAGAGAGAGAAAGAGGAGGAGGGAGAGAGTAGAGAGAGAGAGAAGAGAGAGAGAGAGAGAGAGAGAGAGACTCAGCAGGGGTTGTTCAAATAAAAGTGCGCGGTCGTGGTGGTGGGGTGGTGGTTGGTGGCGGCGGTGGAGGCAGAACCAGCGCGGCGGGCACAGCGTCGGATATTTCCTCTCTCTAGGTATTACAAGGTAGCACGTCGCTCGTCTCGTACTACTCACTCCTCGATCCGTCCGTGTACTCCGCGGGTTTTAAGTGGGAGTGTGCCTCAACTAAACTCAACTCGACTCAACTCGACTCGGCTCAGCTCAGCTCAGCGAATGCATCGAATTGTTATAATGATTGCGTGCTAAACAGTAAATCAACAAAACACAATTTTGTTTGAATTATTCATAGAGGAGTGAACTATAAAGCGATTCGACTATTCTGAGTTATCAAAGCTATACAAGCTCCCAAGCCCGGCTTGGCCCGATCCGTCCCGTCCCGTCCCGTCCGCAGCTGGCTGGCCGCGTGAGTATGCAGTTGAGTCGCGCGGGCATAATCAAATTGACTCGCTTAAAAGCTGCCCCCCTTGTCCCCCTTTTCTCTTTTCCTAACCCCTCTCCCTCTCCTTTGTCAACTACCCTCGTCTGTCCGTTGGAAGAAGCCAATCTGGTGAAATATCTATCCCCGTCACCGCGCTCCGCACAGGCGACTAACATTGGAACGACGTTGAAGTACCGATTTGGGTATTTTTTTTTTTTTTTAAAATAAAAAAATCAGGAGTATTCTATCGGAAACAGAGGTTGTTTTTCAGAATATTGAGACGTGTAGGGTCGTTTAACTACTCGGCAACGTTGTAGTTTTATATGGCAAAGTTAGTTCAATAGTTGATATGTTTTTTATTATTTTTTTTTTCACTCCCAAAAAACGAAGTATAAGTAAGATCTTTGAGAAAAGGTTGTCCAAAAATGAGCTAGGGTCTATTTTATCCCAGCAACTTTGTTTGATAGCTGCGGCAACTTCTGTGCCAATTATTTTCAAGATTCTTCGAAAAAATCTAATATCATTTATACATTATGGAAAGAAAAAGAAAAAAAAAGGACACCATTTGCTCGCAGACAAGACCAATCGAAAAGTCTAATGTATAACAAATTAAGATACCCCATTTTTCAAAATTTTATCTGAAAGAACTGAAAAATACGAAGTCACATTAGAATTACCAAAGAATATCTGTTGAAAACTCAGCAGTCGAACCACCCAATGTATTTGTTTTTGAAAAAAACTAGCTTCAGTTTAAGTCGCATCTTAAATTCAATGATGGTGTAAACTACATCGTCACTCATAAAATTCACTCTTATGCTTGGCTTCGAGAGAGGTACAACTCGGAATTTTACTACCAGCTCATCACACGCATTCAAATTTTAAATATATTTATAAAATGTTTGCAACTAATTCACAAAGAGGACCCCCCCCCCCGTTCTTCCTCTTTCATTCAGTACATTTTAATGAATAAGTTACAGAAGAGTATGGATGCAGAAGCTAACGTCTCGTGATATCCCCTCTCCTTCCATTCTTCATTCTTCTCTAATATATTAATTACTATGGAGAGAGAGAGAGAGAGAGAGAGAGAGAGAGAGAGAGAGAGAGAGAGAGAGGGAGGGAGAGAGAGTACCTATGTGCATGGGTTAAGGTCTTGGATGCGCCAATGTCAATAAGTCTTACAGATGGGCCCACAGTGCGCCACCGCTGCAGTTTCCAAGGTGCGGATTTGTGCGAGTGGAAATGAAACACTTGTAAATACCTCGGTTGGGCCGCGAGTTGGGCTATATCCTCGGGCCCCTCGGACATACAGGCGCTCGATTCGAACTGGTCATTACTGCGAGGGTCATTATGGCCTCGGATCGCTTTTGTGCTAGCCGTGCGGAAAGGAAATCGAAGCACCGACTAGATATGTATAAGTACAGGGTGCTTTGGAACTCTTTGCCAAAAATGTAACCCCCTGCTCATTCTTCATGAATGCATGTCATCCTTATAAGAGAGCATTACTCACCATAAAATGACGGATTTTGCCCCGCATGTTTTTTCTTCGTCACCCGAAAATGATCTAATCCATGGATATATGTTGTAAACTTTAGCCATAGCAGTGAAGAGTGGCAATTCTAGCGTAACATCTCTCGTGAAAATGTTTCAAAAATGAGCCGGAAACTCAATAAATGGGCTTGAATAAAATTCCAAGGTGGCTATCATGCAGAGAATCATAATGGGGCTCTTGCAAACTTTTGCTGTGAGCAAATGAATAGTCCAATGTGATGTTTAAACCAGCGAAAATCACAAAAATCACACTAAGAAAGTCTAAAATTTAGTAAAAAACTCACATAACTGCTATAACGGCAAGTTCGTAATAGCGGTCCAACGCAGGTATCATGGGAGATTCTTGTCTATTATGTCACTTTCTCTACGGAAACATAGAGATATATCTCAATATAGATAGGAATCTCCCATGATACCTGCGTCTCTCCACCATTAAGCCCGATTCTGAGAGTGAATTTTGTGATTTTTTAGTGTACTCATCGTCATTTTCACAGGTTTTTATGCAAGAATCAACTCTTCAATCCCCCATTGCAAAAGTTTGCAAGAGCCCCACTGGGAAGTCGCAGTGGAGAAAAATTTAGCCATCTCATCACTCCACATCTTAAGACTCCAATTAGAACTGTAAAAATAAAACGGAGAGAAACAAATTTTCCTCGAGTCGGGTCCTCAGTAAAAATACATTTTTATCATGATGTGGTTGGTGCGACTTTTTCTGAGCCTTTCATTGTCAATAACATCATATGCGCTATAGTGTCTGAATCTTCAAGAATCTAGAGACGCCTTTTCGCGAATGATCTTGTGGATCATGATAACCTGCACCGATTTTGTATGTTATTTTGAGCCGATCAAACGATTTTTTGGGGCTCATCTGAGTAATGGCTGGTGCATTTCGAAGTGAACGTTGGGTTTTTTTTCTTGACCACGCACGTGAGGTGGGGTTCAGATGTGCTATAATAGTCGTATTTGCTTTGTCGTTGGCGATGATATTCCTCTGACCAATCACAAAAAAGCGCTAAAATCGAGTATAACTTTACGCCGATGACCGCTTGGCGCGCGACGAACTATTCGTCATCGGCGATGGCCAAACGATTGACGAACACGAGAGGTCGTCAATGTTGATGGCCATCGCCCGATGGTACAGCGTTGCGACATTGTGAAATTAAATTAAGCTCCGCCCCTTCCGATGGCCATCGGGAAAGCAAAGTACGAGCATTACCTGCCGATGGCCATCAAACAGCTTCCGATGACAAAGCAAAATACGACTAAAGTTTGCCGATGGTTTCCAAGAGCTCCATCGGCTTACGTATGCACGCCAGAGCATCCACGAAAATGCTATCTATAGGTACTACAATAAAACGGGTTTTTTTCCCCAACTTTTTTGATCTATGAGACATTCTCCCCTTCCTCGCCCCACTATCCTGAGATTGAATTTTACGAACCGTTTTATCAAAGTTTTGAAGAAGTTATAGGAAGGAGTATTTATTTAAAAATTCTAAGAATGGTTGCCGAGAACGCCATCGGGATACTATCAAGGTGATTGGTGTTATTTGGGTTTATTGCCCGGAGTCGAGAGTGTTAATGCCTGATGTATTTGCGTAGAAAATAGCCTTACCGTCTAGTCCAGACTGTGCTCTAAAGTGAACGAGCGAATTGTGGAACGCCCTGTACTTAACCCTCTCTCGATGTGATAACAATACGAAAACACATTAGTCCGAGTTTGGTTGGGGATAGATAATCAGTGACTACCGCATCCCATGTTTAGCCACTTTAGCATCTTCTCTTTGATACCAGTCGGCTTACTCACTTTTTATTTTCTCGTATAAAGTTGGATCTTTTGACCCACGGGTTTAGGGAAGTTGGAGAAGATCTTAGCTCCCAGATCAAGCATCGAGTTATCAGAGAGGATGAGGGTGTGAGTGGTATACAAATGGAGCGCTTGGTCTAGATTCGATAGCATATAATGGCCCCCATCATTTTGAGTTCCGGAGAGAAGTCATTTTCCCTCTGGTAATTCTCTCAATTTTTCAATGAAGGAAAAATTGTCTCTTAAAACGGGAAAGTTTTTTTGATCATTCTGTCGGTCGTAATTCGATTTTTCCCTTCCTCCTTTAATCTATTTAGAATATATTTCGACAGTTAGGATTATTCCTCTACTCTCTTTTAAGACTTCATCCAGTATATCCTCCAGAGTTTTTAACGTCCGCTTTATTAGTTATTCTTTATGAAGCTTGCGGTTTTGCTAGTGTACAGAAGATAATAATAAAATCATGCAAAAATTTAAACAGGGTGATTTAGACCACCCGGCTGACCCGGCCACTAACTACGAGTACAACGACGCTAAGTACGAGGTCAAAACGAGCAAAAATGAATAAATTCTGACCAAACTTTTCCATTTCAGTATGGCGGTCATTTAAAGATTTGGTGGTTCAAATGGGACCTTCAGAAAAAAAGATTGAACATTGGACAATGTTTGAAAATCTGAAAGATTCTTCAGAGTCTTAAAAACGAAACAACAATGGCGTAAAATGCAACTCAAACAGGCTCTTCAATCAAAAATTACGGCCGATTGAAATTTAGGGTTGATTTAGTTTTCCAGAAGGGTACCCTTACACTTTAGTCGGCCTTAATTCTTGATTGAAGAGTCGGTTTGACTTGCAATTGCGCGTCATTGTTTTCCTTTTTTTCGATTTTCACATGTACACCACACGCGGTGGCTCTATCAATGGAATGGCTACAGTCGATGAGAATAGTATGCAACTTCGCATGGGTTATTCAAAATGAATGATTCATTAAAGTAATGTCTTCAGTTAACGAGGATGGTTAATATTTACAGCGCTGTGGTTAAATATTATGACAGGACTTTCCTGTATTCTTTACAATCATGCGGTTGATATTCTGCAGTCAAGTGGTTAGTTTTTCCTGATTAGACGGTCAATTTTTATAACCATTAATATTGCTACACAATATAGGAGCCATCTGAGGATATAATATACACTTTCGCTATTTTTAGAGGCCTGTGGGTTTATGGACAGCGGTTGTGAACTGGTGACCATTATTCTTCACATCAGTCCGCCAACCTATATCCCGTTCTGAACTCGATGGTATGAGTTTGCATTCTGGTGTCTGAAACAGCTGGCATAATCTTGAACACTTCACTCGAGGCTGGCATCGTGCCTCTGTCTGAGTGCATTGGCTCTCTAGTAATTAAATATAGAAAAGAAATAGGTGCACTGGTGCACCATGAAATAGGGTTTCCTAATTCAGGGTTTCTGCCATTGAGAATGTATCTGCTATTAAGTACCGTTCATACGTAGTCGCAACTCAGCATCGGCAACACTCAGCTTACAAGACGATAATCCATTCACAACAACGCAGACCGCTAATCCTGAAGTTGGTGGAGTTGGTGTTGGTTGTGGTGGTGGGAGGGGGGGGTATAAAGAAGGGAAAAAATAACATCGAATCACTTTTACATGTGTTTGGCATGATCGCGGTCCGTTATTTCAAACGAATGCCACCGATCATCAGTCCATACTCTCCTCCACGATGCGGCATGCGTCTCTGCGCGGCCTCCGATCCGCAGTTTTTTATTGATGTTGCCAGACTCGGGGCGGATAATTCTTTAGTATCATTTTGTAGCCCTATAACGGGGGGGGGGGAGGTTGTACTTTTGGAGCGATTCAACGGCGAATACATTTTTTCGCGAGGAATTATGCGATAAGTTAGTTTTGAAGCTTCAAAAAAGTCTCCTCCCAGCGTTTGACAGTTCAAAAAAAGTGGAGTTTTGCTAAATCATCCGGTTTGATCAACGTACACATTTTAACAGCCCCCCGTACTTCGTAAAATTGAATACTCAATGCTCACTCGATTTGAGAGATGAGCCGATCAGATCGGAACTTAGTAGAATAACATAGGCATATAAGCAATGAGCTATAACTTTAGAGTGGCAGCGGGCTGGTCCACCTTGTGCCACACAGGGTAGAAGGATTCCCGGGAAAAAGCGGAATTTGGACGGCAGATTCCAAGGTTTGAGGTTAAATTTTGTAGGTCGTTCGGAATTTGGCGGGAATTTGGACGGCAAATTCCAAGGTTTGAGGTTAAATTTTGAAGGCCGTTTCCGGCGATGCCCGAGTTTGTTTACGAAACGACCGGAAACAACCAACAAAACTTAACCTCAAAATCGATTTTTACGGCAAGATGGCGGCGCCCTAGGTGACAACAATGAACCAGCGGAACGTTCCTCGATGTGCCACTCTAAAGTTATAGCTCATTGCATATAAGTATTTGACCCACGAATGGAGTTGTTGAAAATATTCTTCTCTCGAGAGTTCAATGGTTGCATGGGCATCAGAATAGTTTTCTAAATGGGGGGGGGGGGGTTACGACAAAATCTCCGGGGAAGGTAACCCTCAATGGGGACCTTGCAAACTTTTGCTGTATGCAAATGAATAGTCGAATCTGATGTGAAGACCAGCGGAAATCACGAAAATCACATTAAGAAAGTCTAAAATTCAGTAATATAAACTCACATAACTGCTATAACGGCAAGATCGTAATGACGGTTCCAAGCAGGTATCATGGGAGATTCCTGTCTATTATCTCACTTTCTCTAATCTGAAATACAGAGATATGTCTCAATTTAGATAGGATTCTCCCATAATACTTGCGTCACTCCGTCATTAAGCCTGATTCTGAGAGTGAATTTCGTGACTTTTTAGTGTACTCATCGTCATTTTTACAAGTTTTTATGCAAAAATCAACTCTTCAATCCCTTATAGCAAAAAATTGCATGAGCCCCCTTTTCGTAGATGCTCGGTTATTTTTAGCTTTTTAATGGAAAAATTGGTTAACAAATAGGTATTTGCTGGATTTTCCAAATGAAGGTGTTTGAAACACCCCAAAAATGATGAATGGTATAGCTCTCATTGTGACGAAAGTCCGTTCATCGACTCATTATCTCTCCCTGCATCCGGTGAAATATCTCCCTTTGAGCGGATATATGAAAGTAAGCGGTACGTATTATGTATATGACGGCCAAGGGGTGAAAGTAATCAGAGAAGACACTTCGTGATTTAGCTGCCGTGGAAGGAACAAGCCCAAACTGTTCACCTTGGTTTCGCATGTTTTCACTGATTTATCCATAGACGTGTTCAAAATGCCTCCCGAAACTCTTTGAACAGCCTTTCTAACTTCATCTTCCCAATACCGACCATTCCTTATAAAAGCTCACCGATGCTTTATTGATTAACCTCTTTCCAGGCCGGCGGCTCCTTGATTTTATCGGAGCGGAAGGCTGATAGGGCGAGAAAATGTATTGCTCCCTAAAGGTTGAATATTGAGATTTTGCATACGGCAAACTTATATAAACCGGGTGAATAACGGTCTGTCACTCTAAGTGAACAAAAGTTACAAGTGCTATATTCCAATGCATTTTTAAAGGATTTTAGAGAGAATAATAGATATATATGTTACAGGACAAACCCGATTTTAGGCCAAACTAGTTTGTCCTAGGCCGAACTAGTTTGGCCTGAGCGGAGCAGGCAAAACTAGTTTTGCCTAGGAAAAACTAGTTCGGCCTAAAATTCTCTAGGCCAAGCCGGTTGGGCCTAGGACAAACTAGTTTGGCCTAAAATTCAGCAGGCCAAACCTGTTCGGCCTAGGCCAAACTAGTTTGGCCTAAAATTTTCCAGGCCAAACTGATAATGTGCAGGCCAAACTAGTTCGGCCTGAAAATGTTCAGGCCAAACTGATTATGTGCAGGACAAACTAGTTTGGCCGGAAGTGACGACGCAGGACAAACTAGTTGGGCCTAGGAAAAAGTAGTTTCGTATAATGTTCGCATTTTCTTGTGACAAAAAAGGAAAAAAGTAATATTAAAAAACTCAACGTCGGGATCAGAATCGAACCCAGAACCTCCGTTCCTCTGGGCAAGAGCCATGACCATTATTCCACGGGAGTTCTGATAAGTGCACCCGATATCTGCGGAAACTTATTACTTTTTTACATTATTAAGGAGCATCTCTATCTCATTATGAGTCTTGAGTTATTTCTGCCGAGTGATCTGTTTACATTTCGTCAGTTTCAATTATATATTTTTAAATATTTTTAAGTCATTATTTTTTACGTCCTAACTCCTAAGTTACCACAGTTTTACAGAATTTTCGGATTGCAGATATTTTTTGTCTAAGAAGCTAATGCAGTTAGCATGCCTTATACTGGCTGAGATGAAGAATTATCAAGTGTTAATTATAGTGTGATTATCAATTTAAATGTTAGATGTTTAGTTGCTAACTTGTATTTTAGTTGCTTTGACAAATGCAAAGCAACGAGGAAGAACATTTCAATGAAAAAAGACAATGCATTAAAAATGCCACGGCAGCTCCACATGCACAAATAAATAGGTAAGCATAACGACAGGTACTTTTTCAATGACAAATGCTTGGACCACAAGTTTCAATTATTACTTAAATGAAGAAGAGCGCACATTTCTAATTTCCCCCTTTTTCTCTTTTCTCTTTTTTCACGGATCGTTTTCCGGCCGCTTGTTATGTTAACTTTTCAATTGTATTTTTTCATGAACTTTTAAAACAATTTAAATATTGAGTACTTTACTTTTTTCATTAATTTATTACTTTTTTTTAACTAGAATTAATAATTTATCTAAAATAAAGTTTCTCCTCCGTAACCAGTTCAATCATTCGCCTTATTTATTCATCTGCCGCAGCAAAATATAATCCAATTGGTCTAGCCTAACGTTTTTAGGCAAAACTAGTTTGTCCTAGGCCCAACCAGTTCGGCCTAAAAATGTTCAGGCCAAACTGATTATGTGCAGGCCAAACTGATTATGTGCAGGCCAAACTAGTTTGGCCTAAAAATGTTCAGGCCAAACTGATTATGTGCAGGACAAACTGGTTTGGCCTAAAATTCTCTAGGCCAAACCTGTTGGGCCTAGGACAAACTAGTTTGGCCTAAAATTCAGCAGGCCAAACCTGTTCGGCCTAGGCCAGACTAGTTTGGCCTAAAATTCTCCAGGCCAAACTAAATCTCCTTAAAAAAAACAGTTCGGCCTAGGCCAAACTAGTTTGGCCTAAAATCGGGTTTGTCCTGTAACATATACATTTTCAAGGATTTTTTTGTGAGGCCCATTTTTCAAAACTTTCATTCTTACTTGACACATGTGGCAACAGTGCGAAACTAAGCTCGATTCTAGTGCCAGTAATGGTCACACGGAAGTAGCCTCTAAGCTTCAATCACTGTTCTTTCAGTTTTAAAAATAGTCGCTGTAGACAGGAGGCGGATGCCGTTACATATCCGACTTGGAAGTAATGTAAATAAGAAGAAAGAAATGAAATATACAGTGATTGCGGTTTTGAATGCTTTCTTTCCCTTCAGTCATGCATGAAATTGGTGCGATGGCTGCATTCCGATGTTATAACGACCGAAGTCAAGAAACGCAGTCCAAGCGTGGATTATATCCAGCAGAACTTTTCCTTAGTTTCAAAATACCCTCTATTTGAGACGTTTAGGCTTACGATTAATGCTTTCTGTACTTGGTAAAAAATGATAATTCTTGAATCTACATTTTTTGTGAACTGTTACAGTATAGGTATTCTATTGTTGGTATACTATCAACGCCAAAACAAAGTTCCCTCAGCAACAAATTCATTGGGGAATTTTTCGGATAGTATAAATGAAAATATTTACCTTTTTTAGAGTAGTTAGAGATGGAATTACCCAGAACTGTCTACTATCGAAATTTTCAAAATGGCTCGAAATTGTCTGGATGATTGTTGAAGGAAACTTAAATTTGAAGAAAGTACAGCCAACGAAGTAAATAATGTCAGTTGACTCCTCAGATTTTGGCTCAGGTAGGCAACCTAAAATACTATCACACTAAATTTTAGAGTTGCTGGAGGCCTACCTGACCTAAAATTTATGGAGTCAACTAGGACACCCTTTAATTCGCTGACTGTACATTATTTTGGTTGGGATTGCGTATAAAGTGTGGTGACTAATTGGTTATCTATCCTGCAAGAGTTACAGATTGAAAAAATTATTGAAAATTATAGTATAATTATTTCCAAGGGTTGCGCTTGGAAAGCTGACAAAGCTGGCAGTCCTTTTAGCTCTTCCCCATCAACAAGTTTGGTTTAGAAATTATTAATATAAGTATTGGGAACTTCCCAAGACATTTTTAAGGTTAATCAGGCGATTTGCAACTGTTTTCTTGGCTTCAAAGATCACTCGAAACAAACAAAATTAACGTTAAACAATAATAAATAAATGAATACAAAATGAAACTTAAACTTTGGTCCTAGCTCGGCATCGGTTAAATAAGTGAGCTTATACGAATTCTTGATTTTTAAAATAGGACATTAGTAGAAAAAAACGCCAGCTGGTGAGCCTTCTCTTAAGTCAAGCGTTCATGAATACCGCCGTCCTTTACGATGGAAGTTGAGCATCAAAGGAGTTGTTTTTATTATTTTATTAAGATGCCTTTTCCCAAAGGAGTTGGTGTTTCCATGTAAAATGGAATTATGGTTTTTTGTTTCCATGTGAACCTGAATTTCAATAATTGAACAATAATTTTACAGAATTCTTGGCTTTTTAAGGAAAATGTCAGCGGTGGAATTTTATGATTTTTAGACGACCGATTCGTACGTTTTGACCAATCCAAAGTCATGTTTCACAGTTTTTGGCATTAGCGACTTTCCGCTTGAGCGGCCTTGACTTGTGAATTCCATTCCACAAGACTTTAGATGTGCTTGTCTTGCAGCATTTGTGATATCGTCATTTCCTTGTTGGGAATTCTCTCAATTTCAGGTTAACTGTAGGTACAGCTTTTTTCCACGGAGTGGGTATCTCCTTCGGCTCAGCAGAATTCTTTTATGACCTTGTTCCATAGAGCAAGGACCGCAGACGGGGGGTGATCAAAAGTCAGGAATGCTTTGAGGGGCGGGGAAGAAGAAGAAAATGTGTGGAGAGGAGCAGGGGAGAGAAAAACTTTGAACTCCATGTGCTGTTTTGAAATTCGTTGCGAAGACCGGAAATTGAAACCAGAGAAATTGGGTTACGAACAAGCAAGCTCGCGGCTCCAGCAGCCCTAGCCGGCTTCGTTTTTGCCCCCTATCCTCTCTCTTTTCGTCCCCCCCTCTCTCTCTCTCTCTCTCTCTCTTTCTCTCTCTCTCTCTCTCTCTCTCTCTCTCTCTCTCAATCCCCTCCTCAACCTTTTTATCCCTTTTCTGCTCCTCTCTCGCCAGCTTTTTCCCGGTTTGGGCAGAGCTCGTTTTCTTATCGCATTTAAAAAGCCTCTTCACAATATCAAAGGAGGCAGTCCTTGTCACTTCTTTGAAGCGTCTTGTCTTCTGCTCTGCTACGGTTGCCAATTGCTGAGCGGCATTAGCCGTGTTTTTGTAAAGACGTGGTGTAAAATTCATCGTCTCACCGTCAATGAGAGGAACAGTTTTCACGGACGAAAAAGTAGCAAAACAACGTAGCCGAGGGTCAATTCATATTAGGTTTAGATATTAGGTGGCCGTCAAAGCCAAATTGGGTAAAGCATGCGCAAATGCTTGATAACTTTTACTCTCTCAAGAGGATATAAATTCTTGACATAATTTCGTGACTTCACTTTTGTATCATCACTGCTTCATATCATTTTGTAACATCGCCCGGTTTATCTCGTAATATCACCTAGTATAATTATCCGTTTTACCCCGTAAATTCATCATCTCGTGACGTCACCCGGTTTACCTCTTAATATTGCCTGTTTTACCTCATAAAATCAATAACTCCTAAGGTCACCCGGTGTACCCCGTATCACCAACTAGTATGGGCAACTTTTGTGATTGGCGTTTTAAGATAATTCCAAGATGACGGTAAAATGAGTGGGTCTCATTGGGGAAGCCGATAGCTCCATCTAATTCCAGCTTTCTCTATGATGAGTAGAGAAAGTTGCGATGCGTGCGGTAGTCATATTGTTAATGATAATGTGGTGTCTATCCGGTGAACTGCGGGAATTTTTGGGAGGAGTCAATGAATTCCATAACGTTAGCCGTGTGTTAGTAAACAGTTCCCTGTTCGGACGTGATTGTGTCGTTTTACTCTACCTTAGAAAATTAAGGCGTATCCATAAAAATTGGACATGGTTTCCATCATTCTAATCTCGGAAACTTTTGAAAGGATTATTTAAACCAGTTACCGTCAGCTGTGAGTTGACAAGTAGTTAACTATTTATATACGACTGTACCATTTTAGGCTACCGTAAAAAATGGAGGCGTATTCATAAAAGTAAGACACGGTCATCGGTCTAATTGAGGGAACTTTTGGAAGGAGTACATGAATCGGATAGCGTTAGTTTTAATTTATGTTATAAAGTAGGTAACTATTCGTACGTGACTGTAACGTTTTAGTCCACCTTATGATAAATGAAGGCGCATTATATCTCTTCAACATAGATCGGCCCACACGGTAAAGCATCTAACAGAGCTGCTGTGATCTATAAGAGGTCATTTACTTTTTACTCTATTCCTCCGTTTCTTACTTTTTCTTTCTTATTTCTTTTCTATTTTCCCGTTCTCTTCTTCTTTCCCTTCTATTTTTCTCACGGCCCAGCCAACCCAAATTATCTCGGGAAATATCCCGGTTCCCAGTGGGACAGTCCGGCTTTACAATCTACTGCAGTTGACTGTCGGTTGATAGATCCGAGGTTCAAACTCTGCCTATAGATTTTTGTCTAAAATTTATTTGGGGGGGGGGACTGGCCGGGGGAAACAGTCGATTGGGGGTGACATCGCGTCGGGGGGACGACCTTGAAGGGGGTGTCTAGGGGATATAGCGGGGGGACGCTCGGACACCCTGATTTTCAGTGGAATAGGAATATCATTCTATGTAACGTGCTATTGGCTGTTAGAATTTTTAAGGTATGTGACTGCCCTTTGTGGTGCTTATAGAATATTACGGTGAGACTACAGCGTTGCTAAGTTCTGAGCAATATATTCAGAGCAGTTCATTCAACGATCATAGATGGACCAGTCGAGTCAATACTAAACTTATGAACAAATCATTCGGATCCAATCTGGGTTACGAGATTGGGAAGATATAGCCTTTGATCTGTAGACTCTTTGTTATAGAGATCGACGGAGTTTTTATTGGAATTTTGCCCGTTGGAATGACGTCACCAATCAGGATACATGTATGTACATGATGAATCGCTCTCGACCGCACCTCAGAGCAAATATTGTGATGAGGAAAATTTCGATGAACGTTGGACTTTATTATCTTACTCAATGGACATTAAAGATTAAAAGTTCTTTCCTTTTCACTATCTCGTTTGAACTTTTTTCCTGCATGACGACAACTGATCAACCTAGCGTGAGGTCATTTGCTAAAAAAAAAAAAAAAAAAAAAAAAAAAAAAAAAAAAAAAAAAAAAAAAAAAACTAGCCCTGCTTTATTTTGATGCCAACCCTACACAAACTTCCCTGTCAAGTACCTAGTTGAGCACTCGAAGATCATAATCAAGTCTTGTAAAACAAACTCCCGTGTAAGGAGTGTGATAAACCTCGTGTTATCCCCTACCTATCGGTTTACACGCGATCTGGTGGTTACTCTCGAAACTGAACAGAATCACAATTCATTCTCCACCATTTCTTTTTCTTTCTGCCCCCCCACTCTTTTTGGTATTTTAGCTTTTCCCAATAAAGGTCTCCTTGTAGATGTATGTTTATGTATGTGAGGGTGTGTATGTGTTTGTGTACGCGTCGGAGTTTATTATTTCGGTTCGTGAGCCGGTGAACTTTTATTTCAGCGTTTCCGTTACTTTCTTGAAAAGCTATAGCGAGTTTCGAGAGGGGGAAAGTTTTTATTCTGCGCATTCCGATCGCTGCTAGGCACAGGCTAACCCACTCATTCTTGCCACTACTGTTATTGGCCATCTTTGATTGGGATTTTTGTTCATAAATAAACTTAACAATTAGTCTTCAGTAAAGGACATAGTGAGCGTCATTTTAGCGAGTTTAGTGGTTGTTTGAGGGTTGTTCATTCAAACAGTAATAGAGGCTTTGATAATTAATTTATATACATCTGGCTTTGTATCCTTCTTTGAAGGCGCTCTTTTCGCGATAAGGTTGAGCGTTAGTGATGGAGCTTGATTTTATTAGAGTCCCTATATACTATGAGAGTTGCGCCAATTCTATCAAAATGAAGAAGAAGAAGCGGATCAATGGAGCCCCCAAGAGGCAAATTGCAAATGGCGGATGACCATTTGCCTCTGCGCTGTTGTCGCTATTTCGCTATCTCCTATAGGTTAGGTTCAGATTTTCGACAATAAAGGTCGTCATTGAAAGAGATAATGTTCTCTAGAATAACATTCAAGCAGAGGAAAACTTAACAATAATTACTGCAGTCACTGTTACTTCAAATGTGTAATGAATGCTAGTACGCGAAAAGTAAACAAACCCTCCACCATTTGCATTTGCCTCTTGGAGCTTTCTTGACAGCCTAAATCTGAGAGCCAATCAGAAATGGATTCAACATTGGCGCAACTCTCATAGTATGTAGGGACTCTAGCTCTAGATTTGATGAAATTGTTGAAAGGTGAACGTAAGATAATTTGTTTAGCAATAATTGGCTCTTCACGGTCAACAAATAATCCGAAAATGTCCCAAGAAAAATTATTATCAGAAATCGTTTTCCCGGAAAAATCTGTACTTTCATATTTCGGAAAGTTCAAACTTATACGCTCGCTTATAACCTTACCGTGGAAAGAGCGCTATTAATCTTCAAGAATTTGGCACAGCTTGTGCCAATAAACTTGTTATTGCTACCTCAAAAATAAATCCCTCCATTTCTAATGATTTGACTTCCTTCAAAATCACCTTTTCGTATTTAATGTATTTATAAAACATTCCAAAAAATCAAAGAGGTTGAAGAAAAATTAAAAGAGAACGAAAATATAGTATTCTTGATTTTTTCTCGTTCTTTTACCAAAGTGAGTTGAATTTTCCCTCTAAATGACTGTATCGAAAGTCTCCTACTCTCCCTTCCCCCACGTTAAAGTTTAAAAGTATCCAAAGATACAAGAACTTTTGTCAAACGCACAATTTTCTAAAACGGTCGAGGGGCTCGAACATATAGAGCGGTTAATCCTATAGAGTGTCATTTTCTAAAAGTCTTTTCATACGATAGTATTCATAGATACGAGGCAGATCTCAGGTGAAACATATTTGGTGTTTAGCGGATTGCCTCTTCTGCGTCACGGCGCCGCGGCCGGTAGAATATGCTAATGTGCGAGGTTTCTGAAGGCGTTGGATGTGTTAAATAGAGTTTATATTTACTCTTATAGGTGACGTTACCCGTGCTCACGATTTTCCAGTAGAAAATTAATTTCGTTTTCGTTTTCAACAAACTTAAGGTAGCTTGTCCCATCGCAAGTTGAACGTGGCTCTAAGTGCACTGTTTCACACTGCATTTCCCTTGAAAATATAAACCGTGCGCTTTATCCTAAAAGACTTAATTAACTTTTCTTTCACTCCGTTTGAAAAAAAACCTGAGTTTTTTCTGCACATTTGGCATACCTATTGTAGCATTTGGGGCCTGATTCTGCTCTTTTAGACTAGACTAGACGAGACGAGACGAGATAGCGGAAATCGACCAACCCCATTGGTTTAAACGGAGTTTCGTTACAGATTTGAAGTAGTTTCAGTCGTTCATTTCAGAAAAATGACTCTTCCATCCATCGAATGACTCCGAATCTGTCACATGACGCCATTTAAACCGACGAGATTGTTTGATTCCTGCTACCTCGTCTCTTATCGTCTAAAAGAGCAGAATCAGCCCTCTGGTTATACACCCCGAACAATAAGAAGAATCAATTATTTTTGGACACGAATTATCGAGGTTCAATAATTTTTAGATTGGACTTATCCTCTTTTATTCACAATATCTCTTCGGATATTTTATGAGCCTGGGTAAAATATTTAGATGGAAATATATTTTAGTATGAGTACGAATACCACAACTCCTAATAAGGGAAAACATACTTTTATACATAGATGTATTCAATGTGTCCATTTCTGCTCTAAATTTTAGACATTGCAAACATTATTAGCAGACGGTTTTGTCAAAAAAAAAAGAAAACAAAAAAAAAAAAAAAAAAAAAAAACAAAAAAAAACATATTTTGAATTGAACCATTTGAATATATTGGGGGCATTTATTTTGTGGGCAACAAATATGTAGACGTCTGTTGAATGTGATCATTTTTCAAGGTAGACATTTTTTTCACAGACATGTGCATTGTATGTATAGACATTTTGTCGGTGCACCAAAACAAGAACAAGTAGACATTTTTTGTTCGAAATCCACGTAATTGTGGACCAGCTGATCTGAAACCGTTGTTTCTATGAGTCTCGATCAAACAGCTGGAACAAGGAACACTTGGCGTACGGTGCATAACGTTTCCGCACACTTTTCATACCGATAACGTTTCCGCACACCTTTTCCCGAATTTCATTTCCGCACACTTTTACCGATAACGTTTCCGCACACTGCACTATTTGGCAACGCTGTGACGGTGCTACGCGCTTATCCGAGTACTATGTTTAATTCAATCCACCCGGCGCAGTACCGAGTTAAAAAGAGGCGCAACAAATGTACATTTTTGGGTATGAAGGTAATACTTTCTGAAGAAGATAACCTATTTAAAAATGATGAAAACCAATAAAATAATAAAAAAATGAAATAAATTGTCCTCTGCTTTCCTTTTTACACTTGTTCTAATTTTCTGAAGTTCCAATGATTTTCCAGATGGTGGATCATGCTGGGGATTGTGTTTTTTGTTTTTGGTTTCTAACAATTCACTTATCAGTTTATTAGTTTGGATAGTTGAAGTACATAGTTTCTCGATGCAACGCCACGTGATATGGTTTTTTTGCGTTCGGAATTTTCGAAATTTAAACCCCTCATAAAGTAACAGCTGTCCTCCCCGATTACTTTTCATCACTTCAAAAGCACCGAGCATAGATTTTGCTTTTAAATCTACTTTAAAATTGACACACACGCACAAACGAACAAACACACGCACATACGACTAAGAGCTTTTTTAAACAAAAAATCAATTGAAAAATTGGATTAAAACATTCAATTAAAATATTAAATAATTAAAACACTTTAAAACTATAAACCGACATAATGTTAGAACGGACACCCGGTTACTGATTAACTGGTTGTCAAACAAATAGGCCACTGCCCAGGTAGTTTAATAATGCAAAAAATGCTGGAAAGCTGGAGTTTGGCTTAAATGGTGTCTTAGGGTGTCAGTTAACATAACCTAAGTTTGCACCATTTTTGGAGGTCGGGAACCCGCCGCCATCTTGGATTTTGTGGCCTAAAATCGCTCTTTTTTCGGTTTTTCGCAAATAACTCTGTTAATATTGACTTTTGGGTAGAAACACCTCTATATGCGTTTAAAGCTTAGCAAATTTGCCATAAGAAAGGTTCTATGCAAATTTTTCCTCCGATCAATTGTTAAAATGTTATGAGCGTCGAAAAAATTGACATTTTCCGAATTTGTCGCAAAAAACGGCATTTTCGCCGGTTTTTCGCAAATTAACAATCTAAAATTTGGTTTTAGAGTAAAAACACCCCAGTACAAAATTAAAGCTGGTAAAATTTGCTACTAAAATGTGTATACCAAAATTGTTTTACGAGTTTTTGTCGCGGAGCTATGAGCGTCGCGAAATATGTATACTTAGAAGGGTAGTGAGAAACCTATGAGAGCGGCGGTCTCAGTCGTCTCCCACAACGATTTCGCAGCGAATCACGACCAAGCAACACATTTTGAGGCTTTCGGTTGGTAAACATCATAAATTAAATGCAGTTAAGGGTGTCTGCTGACATCCAGAGGAAAACGCTTAAGTGCCCCCCAACCCCCCTTTAAAAGTGATAAAACCTGCCGAAAATTAACAAGTGTAAGAATCGGAGGTTGATCGAGTCCAAATATTTCCTCACATGTTTGCCGCTGCTAAAGTGGCACATTTGAACGGGGGTGTCACCCCCCCCCCCCCCCCCTGTAACACGGCAAAACTTTACTATCCTCCGATCATCCCTGTTTAGCCGTTTTTTTTTACAGTTACGGACACTAGAATCATTCCTTCACTTTGGAACTTTCTTCGTCGTTCCTAAGGAGTAAACAAAGAGTCCCAACAAAACGGTACCAGAGCGTGGCATAAGTCGAATTCCTATCGAATGTCACTATCAATTGTACGGCCTCTGATTGGCTGGCGAAAGCCTGGGCTTTGTGAAATCGTTCTTAGGGAAATTTAACATGGGGTTTTCGACTTTGCCTCATTTAAAGTGAAATTCCAAGAAAATCATTGCTCCTTACCTTCGGGAAATTCAAATTATTTTTTTTTTTTGAGGATATAACGAAGATATTGATGGGTCATACATATCACTTCATCGGAAAATTAACAGAACAATATAAATTTGAAAGTAAAATTACGAGCAATTTTTTGCCGTGTTTTCCACGCTTCGCACAGGTCGGGCCGAGTGGGTGGCGTAGCAGTTGTTTTTTCCATTTTTCTTGTTTTAGTACAGTGCAGATAGCTTGAAATGCATGTAAATTTCATTCTCAAAAAGAAACACGCCGATTTCACGAAGTAAACCGAAGATTTAACCACATATACACAAGACAATACGAAGTTTAGCGGCTCACTATCGGACGTGACGTCGGAAAAAATTGCTCGTAATTTTACTTTCAAATTCATATTGTTCTGTTGATTTTTGGATGAAGTTATATGTATAAGACCCATTAATATCTCCGTCATAACCTCAAAAAAATATAATTTGAATTTCCCGAAGGTAAGGAGCATTATTTTTCTTGGAATTTTACTTTAAATGAGGCAAAGTCGAAAACCCCATGTTAAATCTCCATAAGAGCGATCTCACAGGGCCCAGGCTTTCGCCAGCCAATCAAAGGCCGACTTTTCGATATCGCCAACCTAACCTAACCTGCCGCGCTTTCCTACCGTTTTGTTGGGACTCTTGTTTACTCTTTGGTCATTCCACAGAACGACCATCCGAGAATTCCGATCGTAAGAAAAGCAACGAAGGGAGGGGGGAGGGGCATTAATCTCGATCCAACTTGAAGCCAGAAGTTTCATAAAGAGTACGTACTTCGTGAAAAAAAAAATGAATGTTCCTTTTTTTGACTTAGATCTTAATTTATTGGACATATTTCTAAACGAAAGAAAACATAAACTCAGTTCCTTGAACAATATTACACTTTAATGTTACCTCAATATGTCAAAGCATGTCTTCAGGTTCGTCGTCATCATCCATGAGATTTAGAGATTCCGATGCGTTCGAACACAATGAATCGAGGCACTTCTTGCAGATCGGCGAACAATGTAAACCTGCTTTGCGGCAAGAACAGTTTGCAGTGCAACCCTTGCTACAATGGCAAGAGATGAGTTTCAAGAGCTCTGGAGGAGCTGGTTCATGTCGCATGGGGGGCATTAACCCATTTTCCGTGCACTTCCACCCCCAATCAATGGCTGATTTTTCATTGCCTTTCCACAATTGTATTTGGAAGTACGTCCGATACGAGTGTAATCGTGCGGCGTCTTTTGAAGGTGGACGGGATGCTAAATTTGGCATGCTTTTTGTGATAGAACGAGAAAAGTGTAGAAATCCCAGTTTATTTAGCGACTCAATACCGTCTGCTCCATAAAGGGAAAGAAATAGAACCTGCCCCGCGCTTTCTATGTCTTCAGGCGATAAGTTCGGTGTATGGAAAATGGCGGCAGGTTTATGTTAAAGCATTTTCTGTTAGCAGCAATTTGAAGAACTTATTTTTTCCTTGCCGAAAATGGCTGATATTGAGTCGCAACCAGTAAATGCATGAAGTAAAAGTATATTATCTGTCAAAGGTTGCCTTAAGGTAGGCGCGTATAGTTTACTTGTGATTTAGCCTTTACCAGGTTTTAAAAAGTAGATTTTTTTCGATTATTATTTTTTTTTTTTTTCGAAGCAGTCAGGATGACCAGTAAATCTGAATCTTCGCCTACAATGAAAGCCGATTGAAAGTTATCGGATTCTTCGATAACCGTAGTTACAATCAAAACATCGGCATCCTCACTAGCTTGCTTAGTTTTAACTCCTTCATTTTCTAGTTTGGATCGAGAGTAATGTCCCTCCCCCTTCATTCGTTGCTTTTCTTACGATCGAAATCCTCGGATGGTCGTTCTGTGGAACGACGAAGAAAGTTCCAAAGTGAAGGAATGATTCTAGTGTCCGTAACTGTAAAAAAAAACGGCTAAACAGGGATGATCGGAGGATAGTAAAGTTTTGCCGTGTTACAGGGGGGAGGGGGGGGGGGTGACACCCCCGTTCAAATGTGCCACTTTAGCAGCGGCAAACATGTGAGGAAATATTTGGACTCGATCAACCTCCGATTCTTACACTTGTTAATTTTCGGCAGGTTTTATCACTTTTAAAGGGGGGTTGGGGGCACTTAAGCGTTTTCCTCTGGATGTCAGCAGACACCCTTAACTGCATTTAATTTATGATGTTTACCAACCGAAAGCCTCAAAATGTGTTGCTTGGTCGTGATTCGCTGCGAAATCGTTGTGGGAGACGACTGAGACCGCCGCTCTCATAGGTTTCTCACTACCCTTCTAAGTATACATATTTCGCGACGCTCATAGCTCCGCGACAAAAACTCGTAAAACAATTTTGGTATACACATTTTAGTAGCAAATTTTACCAGCTTTAATTTTGTACTGGGGTGTTTTTACTCTAAAACCAAATTTTAGATTGTTAATTTGCGAAAAACCGGCGAAAATGCCGTTTTTTGCGACAAATTCGGAAAATGTCAATTTTTTCGACGCTCATAACATTTTAACAATTGATCGGAGGAAAAATTTGCATAGAACCTTTCTTATGGCAAATTTGCTAAGCTTTAAACGCATATAGAGGTGTTTCTACCCAAAAGTCAATATTAACAGAGTTATTTGCGAAAAACCGAAAAAAGAGCGATTTTAGGCCACAAAATCCAAGATGGCGGCGGGTTCCCGACCTCCAAAAATGGTGCAAACTTAGGTTATGTTAACTGACACCCTAAGACACCATTTAAGCCAAACTCTAGCTTTCCAGCATTTTTTGCATTATTGACCCCCTATACGGCACCTGGGCAGTGGCCTAAAAACAAAACACCTTTTCGTAGGTAAGTTCTTATCACAACGCGATACTGCATCGCGCCGATCAAAACAAACCTGGGCGCGCGGTGTCGGGGAAGCCGCGCTGCAGCGTCACAGCGTTGCCAAATAGTGCAGTGTGCGGAAACGTTATCGGTAAAAGTGTGCGGAAATGAAATTCGGGAAAAGGTGTGCGGAAACGTTATCGGTATGAAAAGTGTGCGGAAACGTTATGCAGCCTTGGCGTAAACTTTGCGGTGGGTGCCGATTTGTCTCTGTCATCGGTGTAATAAAGATTACAGAACTCTTTGTTGACTGGAATGAAAATGTTGCTATCAAAAGCCTTTTTCACACCGGCGCAATACCCGATAAAGCCCGGCATCCTATACCATTTTCCCAAAGAGATGCGCCAAACACGGCAGCTGAATTGAGGATCATCCCCACCTGGGATCATATTGATCTAGCCTCACTCGTCGAAACTCTGAAATTCGTTAGATATTATATCCAAAAAGTATTCGTCCGAAGAAGCTATCGTCTAAACTTTAAACTGGGGTTTGAAATATTAATTGCCACCTTCTGGTTGCTAAGTCTTGGAAACAAAAGGTGCCGCCGCACATTAGTACGTAAGGCGCACACTTTTGAAACAGTCAATGCTCTAATAATTAGACAATAAACCGGTAACAACTAGGTTTTCGAAATGAAAGTCTAATCGAAAAGCTTGATTTTACCGTTTAGTAAGCCCAGAAAAGTAATGTCCAGAAATATAAGTTTCCAATAAACAAAGCATTCCGAATACTTATTTGGCCTAATGCAAAACAAGTCCCTTGTACGGGTATTTTTGGATTTTCTCCAAAGTTCGTCTAAAATTAAATGTATGATAAAAAGGTGCTATTGGGACATCGCACAGGAAAATTCAGAGATTTTACAAACTTAGATATCTGTCAAATCTCAGGCGTGAATCAGTGATGAACTAAATTTTTTTCGGAAATTTTGTTATTGACAACAGCTTGTAAAAACTCATTAAAATATGTCGTAATACATAATTGGAGGAACGAAATCATGTTTGAATGAAAATATGATGAATAAATTAAGAGGCAGACATGTTTTTGGAACATGATTGTTCATTGACCGAAACAGAAAACGACGACATTTCCTGAAACCGCAAGAAGTCCTTATTTTACTATCGCTTTTGGTCTTAAATAAGTCTGACGGTCGTTCTGAGAAATATCAAA